>CM028129.1:1404417500-1405792500 GCA_016271365.2 Neoceratodus forsteri | reverse complement strand
CTGCATTCAAAAAGTATAAGGCATCACAGAAGGAGCACGACAGGGAACTGTATCAATTAAAGCAGGAAGAAGTGAGGAAGGCAGTCAGAATAGCAAAAAGCCCAAACCGAGGAAAAAAATAGCCAACTCAGTTAAGAAGGGGGATAAAACCTTTTATAGGTACATTAGGGAGCATAGAAAGGTTAAGGGAGGAATAGTGAAGATTAATAAGGGAGAGGGGAGGTGGGCAAAGGGAGACAATGAAAAGGCAGAGATACTGAATGAATACTTTTGCTCAGTATTCACAAGAGATAAGGAGTTACCTAAACCAGACAATAGAAGCACTCCGGGTAGGGGGGGTTGACACCAGTACATTTACAGAAGAAAGAGTCCTGAAAGAACTCCTAAAACTCAAGGTGGACAAAGCAATGGGGCCTGACGGGACTCACCCCAGAATCCTAAAAGAACTAAGGGAGGACCCAGTGACACCACTGACCACACTAACAAATCATGGGAGGATGGGGTGGTACCCGAGGACTGGAGGAGGGCAGATGCGATTCCCCCCTCACAAAAGTGGAAGCAAGGCAGAAGCAGGAAACCACAGACCTGTAAGTTTGACTCCAGTGGTAGGGAAAATGATGGAATCACTTCTGAAAGAAAGAACTGTTCAGTATCTAGAGGCCAGCGGGGCACAGGACCCAAAGCAGCATGGATTTACAGCAGGAAGGACATGTCAGACGAATTTAATAGATTTCTTTGACTGGGTGACCAAAGTAATAGACCAGGGAGGGGCTGTGGATATGGCCTACCTAGACTTTAGCAAGGCATCTGACACAGTCCCGCACAAAAGATTAATAATCAAGTTAGCCAGCCCGGGAGTGGGTCCCAGGGTGGTAGCCTGGGTAGCAAACTGGCTGCAAAACAGGACACAGAAGGTAACAGGGAATGGAACACATTCCGAAGAAAGGGGGGTCACTAGTGGAGTACCTATGGGCTCAGTACTGGGTCCAGTCCTCTAACATTTTTATAGGTGACACTGCAGAGGGTCTGGAGGGAAAGGTCTGCCTCTTTGCAGATGACACAAAATCTGTAACAGAGCTGATACACAAGGGGGGTAGAAAGGATGAAAGGATGAGAAGGGACTTGGCAAGGTTGGAGGAATGGTCAGACATATGGCAACTTAGATTCAATGCAAAGAAGTGCAAAGTAATGCACCTGGGAAACAAAAACCCAGGAGAAGAGTACACAATAGCAGGGGAGGTAATCACAACAAAAATGGAAAGGAACCTGGAGATAGTCATATCAGATGATGTAAAGGTTGGTAAGCAATGCGAGAAGTCAGTAAGGAAAGCCGGGGGGGATACTGGGATGCATAGGAAGGGACATCACAAGTAGAAATAGGGAAGTGGTTATCCCTCTGTACAGACAGTTGGTGAGACCCCCATCTGGAGTACTGTGTGCAGTTTTGGAGACCTCATCTACGCAAGGACATAGACAGGATGGAAGCAGTCCAGAGAAGGGCAACTAAAATGGTACAGGGTCTGCATCAGAAACCATATGAAGAAAGACAGAGGGCCGGATATTCAAAAGGGTTGCGCCATGCGCAATAGGGTTACACACCAGCGCAAGTCTGAAAATGCGCCATTCTGCGATATTCAGCAGGAGGCAGTTGCACCACCGAAAACATGCTGAGCAACAGCGCAATGATAATGAAGGCATGCGCAACTGAAGGGGGAGGAACCATGCATAAAGGGCGCACTGCGATGTTCAAAGACTTGCGCACTGCGCAACAGTGGAGCAAGCAGAAGTTGCGCCATAGCAGAAATGAGCCAAAATAAAAAGAAGCAAGGAAGAGGCACAAGAACGCTACAGGGAAGCCACATGAGGCAGGGGGAGAGACAACTGGAAGAAAGAGGGCAGGCCAGGGAAACCACACCACACAAGAGGGGCACAGGGAAGGTGTGTGGTGACACACAAACAGAGGCCAGCACAGATAGGTGTACCCGATGCAGGGGAGGTAGCAGGCAGGACAGCAGGGGTAACAAAGCAACAGCTGCTGGGTGGAATGCAAGCCAGGGACATGGCCAGTTCCACATTCAACATGGATGCTGTAATGAGGGGTGAAGGCATGCGGCGGGGGGACGTGGCCGTGGAAGGGCCCATAGGCGGTATGCCCCCAACAGGCACTACCGAGCCCGCACCACTTTTGAGCTGTATACAGATAGAGATTGTGGGCCGGTACCGCCTGAACAGGGCAATACTGAGGCGGCTCTGTGAGCTGTGCAGTGATGTAATACAGGCACCCACACGACGGAGTCATGCTCTGTCAGTGGAGACAAAGGTAACAGCCTGCATGTGCTTGCTCGCCACGGGTACCTTCCAGAGACCAACAGGAGACACCACAGGCATAACAGTCAGCCACGTCACGCATCCTCACCCAATTCCTCAGTGCACTGCTGCCACATGCTGCGGATTACATCCATTTCCCCAGCACTGCGGCGGAGCGCACAGCAAACATCAGGAGTTCCACTGGTTGCTACGTGTGCTTGGCGTGCTAGGGGCGATAGACTGCACCCTTGTGGCCATACGCACACCACCTGGTGAGGAGGGGGCCGCCTACATGAACTGCAAGGGCTATTCCAGTGTGACCTTCCAGGTGGTGTGCGATGCCACTGGGCGCATCATCAACGCCTGTGCCATGCACCCTGGGTGAGCACATGATTCATACATCTGGCACCAGTCGGCACTGTGCCACCAATTCAAGAGTGGGGACATCCCCACAGGTCATCTAGTGGGTGAGTATGCAAACAGAATTGACATATAGTGGGCATGGGGGGGGTATGGCCAGAGGTGCCATGGGTGTGGCCCACAGGGCTTGGGGCAGTCTGAAGCTGAACACGACACTAACCTCCACTCTCTGCACACAGGTGACAGTGGATACCCACTCAGTCCCTGGCTGCTCACACCCCACCGGCGACCCACGACCCCATCGCAGCAACGCTACAATGAGGCACATGCCACCACACGCAATGTCACTGAGCGGGTGTTCGGGATGCTGAAGGCACATTTCGCTGCCTGGACACCTCTGGCGGTGCCCTACAGTATAGCCCCTCAAAGGCCTGTGGGATATTCCTGGCCTGTTGCATCCTGCACAACATGGCCAAAGACTGTGGGATAGCCGTACAGGTCGAAGAGGGGGACGATGGGCAGCCCCCATTGGCCGACGGGACCTCCAACTGATCTGGCTGGCACAGCTGCACCGGGACACCATCACAGAGGAGCACTTCAACCAACCCAGGTAAGTCATGGTGCCATGCGCAACCACCAGTGGCTAGGACACAACCCACAGACACGCATGGAAACACACCAGGGGTGCATGCTGGCAAGGCATGTGGTAGGGCACAGAAGCACACACACACACAACCAGGGAAGGGTGAACAGTAACACGCCACATGGACGGACACACACACACACACACACACACACACACACACACACACACACACAATATGCAAAAAAACGCGCACAGGGGTCAGGTGCAAAACCGAGCCGGAATGCCAACACTAGCAACACACATGTCCACAGGCCACCACGTCCACTGACTGTCCATCTGCATGTGTCAGATGCTGGGCACCATCGCACTTTGGTGTACAGCGCAATGCAGGCATCATCATGCACACGTACCTGTGGACAGCAGCCGGGAGGGTGTGCAGGTGGACCGTGTGTCCGCGTGCAAGGCCAGGCACCCACCCGTGCACTGCCCACCGAAACACATAATGCACACAGGGCAGCACCAGACACTGCCCGCGTTGGGAGACAGGTCAGTCTTGCGGCACAGTGCCACGTCCGCCTCAGATGCGTGGGCGGCCCTTCTGAGACCCACCAGCACTGCCAGGCTGACCATGGGCCTCATGGGGTGGCACCGATGGTCCACCAGGGGTTCCACTGCACAAACCACGATCGTGTCCGCACGGGGTCTGGCACACGAACATTCCCGCACCAGGAGTGCTTGGGATGCCCTGGCAACCGACCGCATCGACAGAGTGGGTGTCACCTGGACGCCGGGAATGGGGAGGTGACAGCGCACTGTGTGGTGTGAGCGACGCATGGGCACCTGACTGTGTGCCCACTCTGGCCATGACAGCAATTAACGGCTGTGCAAGCCCGTCAATGGCAGCAGTCACATCCTCCCGCAAATGGTCAATCCGTGACACGATCCTATCAGTGTCCCTACTGCGACGCTCCTCTGCCCACTCCAGAGCCACACACAGTGCCTCCACGGATGTTGCAAGCCGCATCTGCTGCTGGACCGATGCCTGCAGTAGGCGGGTGTGCTCGTCAAAGAGGTAGTCTGCCTCCTCGGCATCCCGTCCCTCAGGGTGTGCAAGGGCCTGATGTTCAGCACCCCTTGAGGGTAGGTGCTGCACACCAGGACCAGGTATGGGCAAGTCCACAGACGCCACCGTTGAACCCTGAACCCCAAGTCCCAGTGGGCAACTGCTGCTGCCGCCCCTCCACCCGCTGTGCCCAAGGGATCAGTTGTGCCGGCGCTGTGGCCACAACAGTCCCACTGTCCTGACCAGCCACCGGTGCTGCCCCACAGGTGCTGACAGCCACAGCCTGTGACTGTGCTGACATGCTGGCCCACACAGCGGCACCAGCCAAAGCCATGGGCACGAGCTGACCTGCTGTGTGTCCATTCCGTGGCACACACATGTCACTGCCCATGACGGTCGTGTCTTTATCAGTGGTGTAGGTCTCTGCCCCAGCCACAGCGTGCTGGCATCCTTGGACGCCAGAACGCTGAAACACAGGAAGGGCTTCCCCCACACCTGTCTCAATGACATCAGTGTGGACAGCCAGGCAGCCCCACTGTTGCAATGCTCCACGTATACCTGTGGAGGTGGATGGTCCCTCCTCCAACTCCAGCTGACTGTCCACAGTGGACAGGCCCACCACCGCTGACCCATGCAGACGCGCAGGATCTGTATGGGAAAGCAAAGCTGTGTTACTGCGTGTGACCTACCCTGCCCCCCATAGACCATGACTTACTATGCAGTGATGGGCGCCACCGCCTGGAAGCCACCTCCCGGAACTCCCTCTATGGCACTACGGTGCATGCTTGCAGCAAGCCTGTCCTCTGCTGGTGTGAACTGCACCACCTCCGGCTGGCCCCTGCCTGTTGCAGCACGTGCTGCCCTGATGGCAGCCACCTTCTCCTTCACCCTCCTCCTGTCAGTACCCATCTTCTTCTTACACTCCTGCACGGAGTGCTGGTGGCTGCCGTGCAGATTGACGGCACGTGCCACCTCCTCCCATGCAGCAGCACGGGCCAGAGGGGTGCCCCGCCGTCCACTGAGCAGTGGCTCCTGATCCAGGTAGGCCTCGAAGAGTGCCTCGGTCTCGGCCTTTGTGAAATTGGGCCTCCTCTTCCGCCCACCATCATTGTCCTCCTCACCCAGACCTTGCTAGGTCATTATTCAGCCTGTAAGGATGACAGTGGTTATCTGTGATTGTGCAGTACAAAGCATGTCCCTAATTCCACAGTCCAGACCCACAGAGCATACAAGTCACCAATAAACTGCAGTAACCGAATATGGCCACTGCAGAACACTGTCGCAGTTTCATAGCGCAATGTATGCAAATTAAGTGAGGAGCAACTTTAATTAGATGCAAATCGTGGTGCTGCGCCATTGCATGGCTGATCGGATGATTATCATATGACGGCTGAATATCGCACCCTTGCGCTTTGTGTTGAACGTGCTGAGCCAATGGCGCAGTTCTGTGGCATGCGTAGTACCTCACTGCGCATGCCCAGGCTGCTGGCGTCTGCCGCACTGCTGACGTGCTGTGCACGATAGTCAATGCAGGGCACGCCCAATATTGTGCCAGTGGTGCTATAGCGAAGGTCATTACATGGCGCTGCGACAATGGGCCTCCAGTGGCGCAATGGCACAACTGCCCGATAGTCCGCTGTGGCGCTGGCAATCAATCGCCCTATACGCATAGTCATCCGATGGCGCTGTGCGTGGCCTTGTGCCAGAGACCCTTGACCCTGTGCCCGACCTTTGCCCCCTTGGCGCCATCGCGCCAGGCATGGTGCACCTTTCATCGGCGCTGTTCGTAACAGCGCCGATAGGGAATGCGCTGTACCGCCAGACGGTATCGCGGCACAAGCGCTGCAGAGTGCCATATTGCCTCACTATAGTGGATGAGATGACACGCAGGAGAGCCCTACAATAGAGTGCCATTGAGTTGGCCAACCTTGTGGCCACTGTAGAGCCACACTATGGCCCACTGTTTGGTAATGAGGCACTAAACAGGGCCAAGACCCAGGCCTGGCAGGAGGTGGCCACTTGACCTGGAGGCGGCCACTGGACGCAGGAGGACCTCAGAGCAATGCAAGCACCACTATGGGGACCTCAGGAGGAGGGAGTCGGACCTACTAGCCCGTCTGCGGTCGCGTGCCAGGAGGCGCATGGTGCCATGTCCAGGTGGGGGTTCCATCTATGCACTTGTATTGTCCATATGGGTAACAGTGTTGTATGTGGCCAGCACATAGGGGAGGGCTAGTCTAGGGTTGGCTGTGGCGGTGTTCACAGGGTGTGGGGTGGGTGGGTCTGGCTGGATGGATGGGCACACACATTGGAGCAGGGGGACTTTGCTTCGGGATTGTACTGATGTTCTTCTCTCCTTGTTTCCCCCACAGGCGTGGACAGAGCGTCCAGGCAGGACGAGGACCGTCACTGCTGATCTGACCGGCCCGATGAGGATGAGTGCAATAACTCCATGATTACTGTTGCATGCTGTGTAACAGGGTGGGCAGCGGGGCATGGGGTCAGAAGGAGGAGCAGACATCAGCGCCAGGAGGAGGCGGCCTGGGGCGGCCGTTGATGTCACCATGCCCCGACTGCCACCTTCCCCCCTTGACCCGCACTCACACCCCTTCTTCCCTTTCCCATATGTTCACCCCTGCCCCTTACCCACCCCCACCTTGTTTATGTCCCTCCCCCCCATATGTGCATAGTTCTGTAAATAGTTTTGTTTAACTGTTTCAATATAATTATTTTGATATGAATACTGTGGTGGTCTCTGATTTGCAGCGGGCTATAGGTGCTCAGCTGCAGTGGTGTGCATGGCGTCTGGGGTGGTGCAGTCATTGGTTTGTGTGTATGTCCGTGGGGCAGTGACTATGGTGTGGGTGTAGCCATCAGTCGGTGTCTGTGGTGTGTGTGTTGTTCCCTGTGCAATGCATGACTGTGTGCAGTGGTCCATGGTGCATGCTCTGTGTCCATGGTGCCCCTGTCAACCCGTCCATGGACTGTGCAGCTGACACCCTTGCATGTCTGTGACCTGCACGGTCTGCTGCCATGTCAGTGGTGGTTGTCCATGCAGGGCAGCCACTGTACCAGTCACACTGCTGAGTTGCCTCCTGTCACTGGTGTGGTGCATGTTTGCCTCAGGTGACACTGTGGCCTCCGCGGTAGTTGTCCCACCTCCATGCTATGCCTTGTGTGTGTTGCAGGGGATGTGCACCACGGTCTGTGACTTGTGCTCCAGGCATATGCTGGTGGCGTAGGGGTCCACAGTGCCTGCGCAGGGTGGCTGGCACTCCTGTGCCAGGGAGGACTGCAGGCTGTGTGTACACAGTTTCCATGGGCCCACACTGGGGGCTTGGTTGCCACGCTACTGCGTCCCTGTGTTATTGTCCCCTTGTGTATGGGTGGGTGTTTGTCCCTGCACTGTGTTGCATCCGGTGTGGTGCATGCTTCCACGCACCACTGTGGGTGTCTGTGCTGGCTGTTGTGGCCAGTGGTAGGTCGGGGTGTGTCACTGGACTACTGTGCAGGGTGCTGTATCACTGGTGGTGGTGTCGGGGGCACGCCCTGTCCTGTGTGGGGTATCTCTTGTGCCGACGCATGGTCTCTCAGCTGTGTCTCAGGGGGATTGTGCGTGGTGGCATTGTGTTTGCCATTGTTGCATTGCCATGTGATGCCACCCACTGCTGGGTGCTCATGGTGGGGCTGCCTTGTATGGTTCTGTGGTGCACGAGGTTGCAGTGTCACAGTGGGGGTGGTGGTATGCATGGGGTTTCCTGCTGTGGTGGTCACTGCTCATGGGGGGTTGTCTGGGGGTCAGGTGCAGGGTGTGCTGTGCACTGGGGGGGTCCGTCCTCCTTGTGTGGCAGTCTCAGCTTGCCGGTGGGTGTGCTGGGGCACCTTGGCTTGGCTGTGGGTTGTTTGCTTGTCTCCATGGGCCGGTGTTTATTCCAGCCCTCCCCAGTTGTGCTGTGCTTGGGGTGTGGGGTCACGATGTCAGTTCTGCTGTGTGTTCCTGTGCCCATCGGTGGCATGGGGGTGGGCCCCTACCTCCCTGGTTGTGCAGTTACATTGCTCTGCAGCTGGGGGGCCTCCCTGCTTGTGCTATGGCGCCTCTGGACTGCTCAGCTGGGCATCCCTTGTTGCGCCATAGCACATCATATCTGTTCAGCTTCCCCTTCCTTGTTGCGCTATGGCGCTGGTTGTGCGATATTCAGACGTTGGTTGTGGGCGCAATTTGGCTTGCTCCTGTTTTGAATATCGCATCTGTTGCACATGAGCGCAATGGACTTGTGCTTGCTCCTGCTATTGCGCACTTTTTGGGCGCAGTTTGAATATCCAGCCCAGAGAGCTTAATATGTATAGCCTTGATGAAAGAAGGAACAGGGGGCACATGATAGAAACATTCAAGTACCTGAAGGGAATCAACAAAGTCCAAGATAGTAGCATCTTTCAGAAAAAGATGTTTAAGAACAAGAGGACACAATTTAAAGATGAGGGGGGACGGCTCAGGGGTAATGTGAGGAAAATGTTTTTCATGGAGAGTGGTGTATGCATGGAACCGCCTTCCTGGGGAGGTTGTTGGGTCTAAAACAGTGGGGGAATTCAAACATGCATGGGACAGACATAAAGCAATTGTAGTGGGGGGGGTGGCAGGAAGTAGGCTATTGGTTAATCTGCGGCTTATCCAGTAGATAGGGAAATGGGCAGACTGGGTGAGCCAAGTGGTCCTTATCTGCCGTCAAAGTCTATGTTTCTATGTAACTTTCTCAAGAAACTTACTGACAGACAAGATGGCAATCTGACGATAGTTGTCAAGGATCCTAGGGTTGCCCTGTTTGAGCACAGGGACAACACGTGCCACCTTCCACAGGTCTGCGATAACCCCAGAGGCTAAGGACGGGTTGATGATATGGGCCAAAGGGGAGGCAATGTAGGCAACAGCAAGGCACAGAAGCTTTGGTTCCATACCATCAAGGCCAGCACTAGAAAAGGGTGAGAGACCAGAGAGCAATCTCTGCATTTCTTTTGCCATCACAGCCTTGAAATACAATGAAGGACGGGGGGGGGGGGTTGCCATTTGAGGCAGAGAAACTTGGACAGGACTATCATAACCAGTGGAAGAGAACAGTGAGGTGAAGGCAGACAGGTCCAAAAAAATGAGAGTTAAATGCATTGGCGATGGTTAGCGGATTATTACAACTAGCACCATCAATGAGCATGTCAGGAGCCTCACAGGAGGAGGAGCCACTCACTATGTTTTTAATATTTATCCAGAAGTTTCTAGGGTCCTTAGCCGAAGTCTGCAAGGCAGCTTTACAAAAGTCATTTTTGGCAGCCCTGATAGCCTTTTTGCATTAATTTCTGAGCCTCCTGTAATGCTGGAATATGGTCTGGTCCATCGAGACCTCGAAACTGGCCCAACATTTGTCTCTAGCCCTCATGAGAGCAAGGAGGCTCCCATGCAACCATTTTGTGACCGCCCCCCTTACCCTCCTTTGACAAGAGGGGCATGCTTATCCTGTACCACCCTGAAGATACTAAGGAAATGACAGACTGCCGAGGAAGCATTCTGGGCATCCATCACTGCAGACCAATCAATGAAGATGAGATCCTCCTGGAAAGTCCCCGGGTCAAACCAGGAGAAGTTCATGACCTGGACAATTTTGGGAGGGATCTTTGGGGCGGAGATCTTCCATGTGCTGTACACAGGGGCATGGTCAGATGGAGTCAGGGAGGGTACCTGAGGAGCTAATCCTCACAGGCCTATTGGTCAGGATCCAGTCCAGGAGAGAGCTGTTACCACCTGTGGATGACCACCTGGTGGGCTCCTGAATAAGTTGGGACATTGAGAAGCCTGCTAGCAGAGTCTCATACTGCTTGATATTGCCTCCAAGCCAGTTTAAATTAAGATCCCCTAGGATTATTACCTCATTATTCCCCGTTCTGGGACCAACAGATTCAAGGGGGGAGGATAAACCCAACACACCACCCGTGGGGGGATTATAGGTACATACAATGTGCAGCTTCTTTGCGTTCCCAAGTAGCAACACAGTATGCAGCAGCTCACAGGAAGACTACTCTGGCTGAGAGCAGGCCAGCACAGACAGGTAAAGGTGGCTCCTGTAGTAGACCAGAATTACGCCCCTTTCCCCTGGATGATCCTGCCTGAGGAAGTCAAAGTCAGGAAGCACACAGGCAGAGTCTGGGATCGAGGGTTTAAGCCAAGATTCGGTTATCCCTAGGATGTCAGGCTTGTAATGGGTGACCCAGGCAAAGAGTTCAGCCAAGTTGAGCAGAAGGCTATGGACATTAAGATGAGCTATTTTCAGCCCATTCCCCGACTGCCAGCCCACAGGAGGAGAGAGCTTGGCATGGAGGACTTGGGTTCAACTCCATGTCCCCTGCCAGGACTAGTGTCACCAAGAGGAGCCAGAGGAAATGCCTCAAAGGGGGAGTGCCAACCCTAGTGGACGACCTGCGACCAATACGCCTGACCACTTTGACAGGATACAGGAAGCTCCGCAGGTTAAGGCAGCAGATGGGCCAGGGAGGCTGTCTGTCTCTGGCTATTAGGTTAGAGAAAGTAAAGTCCTTCTCATCAAATATTCCTGGTGAGAACCCGAGTTGACCCGTGGGGAGCACAGTCCAGAATGATAAGAGGGAGGAACAGTACCATGAGCAGCCATATGGCAAGGGCGTTAGAGATGGGGACGGACTCAGACCACCTCCTGCAATGCTTAAGGGCCCCCATAGTATTGTATGCACACCCACGCCTGAGTCAGACCTATATTCTACAATGGCCCAGCAGAATAGCAGGAGATAAGCCCAACCAGACACCCCTAGGCTACCCGGAGGGCACAGAGGAGCAGGTAAATAGGACAATTAGACTTTCAGCCGTCACACCCACCAGGAACAGAGTACCGCGGGGTTACCTATTTCCACAAATTGTTGCTCAACACAGCAATTTTCAAGCAAGCAGCCCCTAGTAAGGCAGCAAGACAAAGGCAGACAATAAGAAAAAATTGCCAATGGCTAGTGACCACAACTGATACAAACATTCTAGTCCACAGCTGACAGCCAAGGAAAGTTCTGCTGTAAAGATCTGCACCCCCAGAGGATTAGACCATACAGTAGGGATTTGGGGGGGGGGAGAGAAGAAACAGCAGAGTAATATATGGAAGTAGGCATCTTTTAAATCCAGAGATGCTTGCTAGTCTCCTTGCCTTAAGGTTGGCAGAATTGTTTTTAAGGTGACTATTTTGAATTTTGGATTCAGTAAATGCCTGTTCAGGTGTCTGAGATCCAATATGGGTTAAAGACCCTGACCCACTACTTCCAGGACCCACTGATCTGTGGTGATGGTCTGCCATTCCTGGAGACAGTAGGTCAGACTACCCCCTACTGGAATACTGGAACTGGGGAGGTGACCCAAGCAGATCCCTCAGGGTGTCTGCTTATTTCGGAGGCGCTGACTGGGTGCTGGGGCTAGTGTGGTTTGTGCCCCTCCTGCCCCTGCCTCTGAAGTAGCATCTCTGCTGCTGATATTGTGGATAGGCTTGAGGCTGGGGGGTCTGCCCCTATGACTCCTGGCATGTTGCTTTTTTTTTGGGGGTAGGAGCCTTATCCTTAGCAGCAGTACTTTGGTATGCTGCTTTGTATTCATCCATCTTCTTCATGTTAGCCTCAGTCTGCTGTCCAAAAAGACACGAAGGCTCACATAGGAAGTCCATGGATTTTGGCTGGGTATCTTGGGTAAGACTGGTAGTCCTTAGCCAAGCAAATCTCCTGAGAGACACTGAGGAAGCCATCTGCCCGGCTGCAGTTTCATTGCTATCCACTGCCATTCTGAATTGGACCTTGGAGGCCTCTACCCCTCTCTTGGCAGCCTCCTCGAGGTCTGCTGCCATTGGTGGTGGCACAGATTTTGTAATCTCCAGCAGTGTGTCCCAGATCGTCCCTTGGTACCTGGCAACATAGGCCATGTAAGAAGCCTGCCTAATTGCCAGGGAGGAACTCGGATATTGCTTCTTTGCAATAGAATCCAGTCCTCCTCCTCCTCCAAAGTATCCAAACCGGGAACCGGAGTGTAACTTCCAAGGATCCAAATGGGGTCACGTTGGAACCTGAACCGGGGTTACCAGTTGAAGCGACTGAATTATCCTAATAGCATTTGCTACTTGCTCAGCGGTTGGAACCTGGTTACTCTCTTGCAGTTCAACCACTGAATGTTTTTCTTTTCCTCTTTCCTGCGGCTGCTTGGTTAGCGGTAGGGTCAGCAGGTCTCTTCTGCTGATGAACAGTCACCCTTGTCAGAGGGCTGATACTCCGGTTCTTTTTGGCCCGTAATCGGTTAGTCTGTAGCTGGTTCAGCAACCTTCTCAGACATCTTCTCCTGCAGTCAGTTTTAACACCTCTCAAGCATCGACTGAGGGACGTTTTTACGGATATCACAATCCTCTTTGAGGTGGTCAAGCCCCAAGCAAAAAAAAAAAACCCAAACAAGATGAGGATCTGCTTTTGCGAACAGTTCCCCACACTCTGTACAATGTTGGAAACCTGTGGGGCCCGTTCGAAACTTGGTCTGAGACACTGATCGGTTGTGAAAAACCTAACTAAATCAAGAATTACCCCGGTAAATTTAAGCTATCAAAAAACACCTTACCGGACGGTAAACAGTCAATTTAAGTTAAATAAAAACAAAATAATATTGGTTCCTTCTTAGTTGGAGGAAGCGAAAAGACTTACCAAAAGTACACTAATCTAACTAATTCTACCTGTAAACCAAAGACAGTGCTCCAAAAATCAAATAAAGTAAACGGATTTAAAATAATCTCTTCAGTTACACTGCAGGAGAGCTCTCCGGAGAAGTCTTGCTGAGGCAAATGGAGTAAAGAATCTGACTGTTGCAGGAAGTACAACCAGGGACAGTGATTTGAAAACACAGCTTGAGCCTAACATTCCACTATTAACATAGGTTCTATTAACCATTTCAGCTCCGGGGCAGTCCTATGGTGAGACCATATTGCACTTGTCAGAATACAGCAAGATTTCCTGGGGTTTGAACCAGTAAATATAAATAATTTATCATCATTTAGAATGCATCAATGGCTAAAATACAACATCTGTAAGGTTTGCCTCACTCCTACCTACACCGAATAAAAAAAAAAAGACAATGGGGTGCAGTCTAGACAGCAATTACCTCCTGTTTTGACAAATGTAATACAAAAACTTCTCTCCATCTCATGTAAATAGAGTTTTTCCCCCAGCTCTTATTTTGGGGGCATTCAAATTAGTACAAGGTTTATAATACCTTCAATCCATGCGAGGATGTACACCAGGGATACTACAAGACCTGTACAGGCCTGTAGGCGTTAAGAAAGGAATTATAAGAAAAGTTCAATGCATGACCTCTCTTTGCACTGATCTTCGATGTCCTCCATTTACACTTAACCTCACCTACCTATTCAGTCTACCTGCTCTTTACTCCACTCTACCCACCCCTCTAATACTTCCTGCCTCATCTGTCTTCCAAGTGGCTCCACAGCCTCCCTATCCACTCTGCTTTCATCACAATTTTTGCCCATGCCCCCCAACCCCCACAGCCTCCTGCCCCCGCCATTCTCATGTCAAAACAACTATTTTCCCTTTTATTGCTATTCACCCTGACCTACCTACCACGACAGTACGAACCGGTCCGCCTCTTCCCAGCTTCTTTTCTCCCCAACTCCCCCATCCTTCCCTGGTATCCTGCATTTGTTTGATCAATTATCAATCACTTCCTTGTGGAATTCTACCTTACCAATGTTTTTTGCCTAAATTTTATATTCAAGTTAACTCCTCATAATTGTTACCAAGAGTATTTCAGTATTATCTGCTTGAATTGGCGAGGGGGGGCGGGGATTATAAAAACAACAAAAAACAGCACAATGCTGTTGGAGGTAACCCACTTTTTTTTTAAAGGGGTCTCAATATGGCTGTGACTGAAATGTTTTTTGTGAAGGGGAGGTTGAATGTTTATTACTGACATTGTCATTTGGAAACAAAGACACCAATTCCCCACAGCTTCCAACTGCTTCATAACTGAACATGCAATCTGGATTTTTTTTTTTGGTAATATATGCACTTTATGCTCCTCCGGCAGGGCAGGTTTGGTCTCCCTTCACCTTGCCCTGCTGACCACCACTGTCCTCCTCCTCTCCAAGCACTTGCTACTAGTGATGGTGGGGGCAAGTGAAAAAAAAAGAAATCATGAGCACAGTGTTCTATTTCCACCCCCGCCACCATTTTCTCCCAATTTCCCTTGCTGAGGCGCTCTAGTGTGCATGTGTGTGTCGAGGCACATGCATGCCACAGGGACGCACAGCAGCTCTCATGTCTGCTGCTCCCAACCTTATCTGCCACAGGGCCTCCATCTGGTGGCAGTCATTTGGCGGAGTCGGCAGTCCTCCCTCCCCAGGAGAGAAGCCTCTCAGGTGCTCAATCCTCTCCCCTCCCGGCCAACTCCCTGGCGACCCGTGCTTGCTCCCAAAAATGGGCCACCACTGTGGAGAGAGAGGTGTGGCGTCCAGCACCTCAATCCTCAGCACCACGTAAAAAGTATTGGAATCCTTTGTTTCTTTAGTGGAAACACTGTACCCCCCCCCCTCAAAATGTGTGAAGGCTTACCTTTTTGCACCCACCCTGGAGTGGATGCCCACGATGGCTGGCCAGACGGCTTCCATGGACTATCAACAGGGAACTAGTACTGAGGGAAGGAAATAATTTGTTTCCCCATGCCTAAGGGGTGCCAGCACTGACAGTCACACTGACCACTGTGGCATCCGCTACAATGAGGGAACGTTTCCTTTGGCCTGTGGGACTCAAAAGCGGGGCCAGAGTGCAGGCATAGCTAAGCACAATTTTCATTTTCAAGAGTACAATGCAGCATGCTAGTCATCATCCTTGTCTCTCATCGCTGGGCCATGAATGTTGCTCTCTCACCCAGACTCAAAAAACTGAATGAGATATGGGCATTCAAGCCTGCTGGTAAGAGACAAAGATAAGTATTGGACCAGAGTGGAATAAAAAAAATTAAACAAAAATATTAAGCATCTATGGTTTGGATGGGGAAAGTGATAGGCTTCAGAAGGGGGCGTGCTACAATATTAAAGGTGCTCCTCTAGGGGCACTGGCTGCTGTGCTCATAGGTCTTGGGGAAGTACATTTGCACACGTCCTGACATGCCCACTGTGCAAAAAGGACAAGTATTTGTGTACCAAGTGCCCCGGTAAGAGTACAGTTCTTTGGTTTAGTCACCGAGGAGGGCATTTGCAATGTGGTCACATCACTACCAAATGGTGGGAGGAAGAAGCTCATAATCGGTGCAAAGACTGTGCTCTTTGACCCTCGAACAGCAGAATAGGGTCACAAACATAAAACATAGAAAATTACGGCAGCTAAGGGCCTAGTGGCCCATCCAGTCTGCTCAAGCCTAATTTTGGGCCCACGGTCTCGTTAGTCCTGGTCAGTTGGGGGTGGGGAGAACCTAGAAAGCCTGCAAAAGAGCAGACCTTCCAGCACGTGTCAACAACCTTAAAATCCACCCCTCCACAAGAACAGTGAATCGGTGTCTGAGGAGGAGAGGACTGAAAGGAGGACACATATGCATCTGCTGCCAAGGCAAGTAAAATGAGATTTATGCCGACAGAGAGGGGGAGAGAGACTTGGGAATGAGATCCAAGGGTAGCTTCCAACCTGATACTCCAGACAGCAGTTAGACCTACACATCCTGCAGGTCAGAGGAGTGTGTGAAGCACTCAGCTGGGGCTTCAGAGGCAGGCACTGCTATACGGTGCTGCACAGTGGGGGAGACCAGAGAAAGCTCCTTAGCATGGGGTAGAGAGAAGAGAGAGAGACGCTATCAAGGGGTGAAAAGGACAAACGTGGCCAGTAGCCAGTAGGGAGGAGGAGAGGCTGCATATACAACCACACAGTGAGAACATCTGCTCTGGTTATAAAGTTCCAGTATCCTATGCAGGTACTCATTTAGGAAACATACTTCCACTAGTAGAGACCCTGCATCTGTGCAGATTAGACAAACTAGAACAACTAAGTCCTGGGTAAGACTGTTCCAAAACACAAGACCCACATGAAAACCACGGGGTATGGAAGTACTTTGTGAAACATTCCCTTTACAGCACTGGATTACTAATAGCACGTTTTTCACTACTGGTACCACAATGAGACTTCAAAATCCTCAGGTCTGCAACTATCTATAACAAGACTGCAGCTTAAAGACTCTCAGATCTCAGAGACTGGAGAAAGAGAGTCCTGATGCACCAGTCAAGTGGGGTTTGGTGGAATCCATACATCTTACGGTTTATGTCTATTACAGTTTTTACACCTTTGTTCCCCTTCCCCAATAAACTGGTTATTTTGGGTGCTTCAATTCACAATGAGGACTACTGAAATTATTATACACCGACTAGGTTATTCAGAGCCCTGTCACCGACTGCTTTACCATATTGTGCAAGAATGATTTCATAGAGACAGTACCCTTGTATCTAGCAGTGCAAAATGGAGACCTTCAGGTGGGGCACAATGCTGCAGCACAGACAACTTAGAAGATCATCCTTGAACGTACATTAGCCTGGTCATCCAAACAAAAAACTTTTAAATCTACTTCCATGTCTTACCTCAGGCTTAAACACATTGTGGGTGGGTAGTGGTTACACTAATATTTCCTGGGGTGAGAAATCAAATAAGCAAAGTAAATGTTAATAGGCATTGCTATCCAGGCAATGAAGTTAACTTTCGAAGCCATTAGAAAGCAGGAACAGTGTATGAGGAAGTCTTATAGACCCAATGGAATATTTAATATCACTTTTTCCAATACAAGCCAGTTGAGCTAGTTACAAGGGATGTTTTACTAGCCCGCAAATCCCACCAACATTTAATTTCATGTAGTAACTCCCTTCACCAAGTAGAGGGTAGTGTTTATTCCATATGAGATGCGTGCCCTAAGCCTGGCTCAGTTGGTGCCAAGTCAGGAAAATAAGTGGTACTCTCTGTGTCCACAGAATAAAGATGGCTGGGGACAGACTGCCCGCCCCGTAGAGGTCTGAACAGCCTTAGGAGCCATTATCACGTTTTATTTCCCTGTATATCTCCAGAGATACAAAGCCTTAAATTGTGGGATAAAACCCTCCATCTTCCCCTCCAGGACACCTACAAAGCTGCAGGGAAGAACATACCTAAACAAGAAAGTTATTTTGAAGGGGACACACTCTCTGCCGCCCCCAGACACCAGAGGAAACTGGCAAAAAAAAAAAAACCACACACACACACACACAAAGCCTACCCCCAAATCCTAGAGCTCCTAAAAGAAAACATCTGAAGGCTAGTCAGGAACACACCAGAGCCCATCCCCCCATTTACCAATGGCCTTCCCCCCTCAATGCTCCAACTCTTCTCGATCACCATGCCCTCCACATTGCTGCTGCCATCTCCATGCCATTCCACAACGACTGATGCTGCTCCAAACCACACTCACCGATGAAGCCACACGACGCTCCTGATTGCCAACACCACTCCATGCTGTCACAATCCACAACCCCACCACTGATCTAAATTACAACTGGCCTGAACATGCCCCTTTTATAGGGGAACCTTAGAAATATAGAATTTGACAACAGATAAGGACCACCTGGCCCATCTAGACTACCTATATTTCCTACCCACTGCATATACTGTAGACCCTAATTGACCCTACACTACGGAAACAAGAACGGGCCAAAGGAGAGTCCCTTACCAAAACACCACTACACTACAGAAATACACAGGGCCACATAGTGATAAGACAAACCCAGAAATGGCTCCTACCACAGCTCACCAAGGCACAGACAGCAGGAAAAAGCAATAAAAACCTGCCATGTATTATATAAAACATATGATGGATGTGTGGCGCCTACAAAGCCATATACCCACCAAGGCTGTTAATTCAATAAATCCACTCGCCCCTTGGGCTCATGGCCTTATTATCCAATTAATCCCCATCAGTGGGTTTATTTCTTTGTATACCACACATAAGCACTTACCTGCATATATATGTAAGCAATAACTCAACAAGGCATGCATTTCTAGAAAATGTATGTAAACACAGTGTCCCTGCCAAATTCCCTCAATCACTAAAGAAAAAAAAAAAGCTTCACACAGTGCTTTGATGTATAGATGTACTTCTGTTAGCCCTCCTTTATTTGCTGAAAGGTGCCCTCCCCCCATTTACTTGCTGACTTTATGGCCCCTAGGGATCTCCATGTTCACTTTTTTATGGCTCTTCTGGTTCCTACAAGACCTCCTATCCCATGCGACGTGATGCATCCAGGACCACTGATTCAGAGTGTAATAACTGCTGCAGCACAGGGGTTGAAATTGGCACCAGCCCACTAGCCAAATGCTGGTAGATTTTGTATTGGGCTAGTAAGATTTTTCATTAACATGCCCTGTGGGCTTGTACTCGTGAAGGTAACATGTCAATTAAGTACAGCAGCTGGGCCACAGGAAAAGTTTGTGGGGCTGGTGGATTTTCCTGGTCAGTAGACCTGCTGGCTAGTAGCTGCAAAACTGAATTTCAATCCCTGCAGCAGCAATCTACTGTTAGGAGCCTGAGATTCTGGCTTCAACTAAATAATTATTTAATCCAAACTTTCTGTTTTCTAGCTATGTGTCTAGGTCTAGCCAGCAGAAGTGAATGTTTGTTTTCTAAGCTTTTAGTTTCAAACTACATACAACTATTAAAAAAGCACACAAAATCAAAAACACTAATTCGTGATAACTAGCGAGTATCCCATTCAATTATTCCTCGGGTATTTGTATCCACAAATGTAGCTTTCATTAAAGCCCCTGGACAAGGAGAGTTACTTAAAAGTACAGCTTTACTACTGCAAACCTGACCCCCTCCCCCAAAAAAGCTCTTGTAGAATTCATGGTCCTGGATGCATCACAGCTTAACCTGGTTCAGTTTCAGGGCATTTATTTACTTTAGGGGACACTCCAGGGAAGCCAGTGCGCCGAGTGAGAAATATGGCCACATGCGCACTGCAGTCAATCGTACGTCACTGGTTCTGCTATTAAAAGTACTGTAGTTATTTACCGCTGCGATTCTTATAACATTTACATTCCCCACATAAGAAGAGAATTTCATTTCTGTTTGGGCCCGGGGGGGGGCGGAACGCCCCCACAGAACAAAGATTTATCAACAAGTAATCTAGTTGTTATTTAATGCTATTTCTGTTTGCTGCTAAAGACCCAGGGGGTGTGAGGGGCGGAGCTCCCCACAGAACAAAGATTGTTATTTTTAGAATTTTAATTCTGTTTGGACTTCTACTAATATTTCTGTTCACCGCTGAGGACGGGGGGCAGAGCGCCCCACAGAACAAAGATTTCTATTCAGTTTATCACTCGATCACTGTCCCACTTTATGTTTTACAGACTAATCTTGTAATCACTCGCTTAGGCTAAACTACTTACTGTGCCGTTACAGATTTGCTTTTTTTAAAATCGAGTAATGTGCTAATGCTGGCTATTTAGTCATCCAGAAAAAAGCAAATCTGTCACAACTTGGCTACTACTGATCAATCTTGACTCTGCTATTGAACTGACCAGACATGGAGACAATATTTCTAGCCGTATGCTTTCTACGGACTGGACATCAGAATGAGTGCGGCGCGGAAGATAGTTAGAAAAAAAAAAAAAAGTTACACCCCATTAAACTACATTTTTGGGTTTTACTTACTTTAGGGGACAGTCTGGGGCATATTTTTACTGGACATGGAGAAACGGATTTGGAACGTTGTCTGATTGCAAGAGGTGTGTGTAGGGGTGGAGAGTACCGCCATCGGTGGGAGGACGTTTTACCGTAATCAGCAGAATTCTGAAAATGGAGCACCATGTGACCCCTAATCTAAATAATCGCCAGTTTCAGTTTTACCGTCTGTATCCTCCCCCGTTGCCCCTGAAAAAGGGACTTCTAGTCTCAGTGGGCTCACCCGATCAACAAAATAATAATAATAAATCACTGTGACACGTCACAGGAGGCGATGTAGATCAAGAAGTGCCATAAAAAATGCTAACCTGGATATCCCCAAGGCCATAAAATACAAGCAACAAAAACAAAACTCCTTTCAGAAACCAAAGTGAAGGATTTACTAAGCGTACACCTACAAATCAAAGCATTTTGCACACTTTTTTTGTTGTTGGTAAATTGACTAATTTTCCTTTAACCTCTGCCTCTATTTTATTCTCTATATATTTGTTCCCACTATCTCCTGTATTTGACTGTTCCTTGTTGACGTGGAGCCTCTGTAAATGAGTCCCTAACTCAAAGGGTTGTAATTCCTAGACTTTATTACATAAATAAATAAAACCTGGTTCGACTTCAGTCGGCTTCCATGATGTATCATCGCCTAGCCCTCCTTTGCCGGTCAACAAAAACTAAAATTCTTGACACTCCAGCAAGTTTGTCTAAAGGCGGATTTGTGTCTTCAATAACCAACTACAGATAGCATATGACCTCACTGTTGGTCAAAAATGCCATCACTGGCAAATCCCAGTTCTTACAATAATACAAACTAGATACGGTCACATTTTGTCATTGAACAAAGAAAAAAAATGTTGCATACTAAAACGGCTGTTTGGCCCTCTAATCTTGTATCATTACCTTATTGCATCATGTTTGTGCCCCGCCGGCTGCCTCTGGAACTATGCTTTCCTTCTCTCTGAATACAAAATAAAAACTGTATCTTTGAAAACATGAGTGTTAAAAATAGGTGACCTACAAACATCTGAGGCTTTGCACCTTCCAAAACAGTTGTAAGGAAAGCAAACCGAGGCAATTTCCCTTCCTTATGACTTTCTGTCAAGCACCATCGAACAACCGTGTTTATTAACTGTTTACAAAGTACTATTCACCAGCTGGAGCTGAACAGTACACCGCAAACTATTCAAACTGCAGAGGCACACAGGGACGTCGGCACAGTGTCACAAATGCCAATGAGATGTATCGTTACCCTCCACGCTACACAAAAGGGCACGTCTGCTTTGTAACGTTTACCAGCACATTTCTGCAGAAATAGTAGAGTCCTATTACCTGTATAAGCTCGTCGAGACTCTCCTGGAGGCTGTTACCAAGCGTCGTGTTTCGATACAACTGATACGCCATGTTTTAGCCGTGGTGTCAAAGATCGACTTCAACCTCACCAAAAACCGCAGTCATTCGCTCCTCCTTGTTTGTCTTTCACGTTACCGGAAACCAACGTACCTAACACACCGGCTACGGCGAGACGCTAGGGACAAACAGTGGCGGTGGGGTGGCTTACCTAGCAGGATTTGAGCACTGCCCTCGATAGCTTCTGCCAGAGAACACCAAAGCAGAAGGAACCGCTGTAATGACTATACTTCTCTACTGGGACTTTTGGACGCAGAAGCCTCCATTCCCAACCCGCTTATGCTCACATGCTTGGAAGAAGACACCACACGCCAATTCTTGGGTAAAAAAGGCTGCAGCACAACTTTACTTGACATTCAAACTTCATCAGATTATATTCATCATATCACAATTTTGAGTTCACAGTTTACATATCAGTAGACACACATTTGTACAATCATCAAATTGTTATCCATTATTTACACATGAAAGAAACTACAATATCCCATTTCTATACCCAATAAATAAATACTATTTTACCCGTTTTTGGGCTCCGGATCCCGGGCCGAACACCATACACCCCAATATCCAGGGGTGTGCGCCTCGAGGCCCTTCCACCTTAGCCACATGCGCAGAAGTGGACGAGCTTCCTCCCAGTCCCTTCCCCTGCCTGCTCCCTGCAGGGTGGGGGACCTCACCTGCTGTTCTTGTCTCTCTGACCTTCAGCTGCACAGCTTAAGGCCAGCAGAGAACGGGGGTACCGCATTCTCAAGGCCTCACCGAGGCGCCCCCAACCTTAAGGTCCCCATCACCAACTTGTGTGCGACAATTCACTAGTCTTTTTCGTGATAACTCTAACCATGTGGCTATGGCCTGAAAATATCCCCCCAAAAAAAGGGTGGGTGTTTGGGAATGATGCGATGCAGGATCCGAACAGGACAGGGCAGAGCGAGCAGGGCCTTTTTACCTCACTGCGTCCGGCCCCTCTCGCCTCCTGGCCAATCTCACCTGCATAACACAGCACCCCTCCAGTCGTAGCGTCAGCACTCTGTGCTCGGGGGCATCCAAGTCTCATCGGGTAGCGCAGTAATAGAGGAGGCCTGTGCCAAACTCTCCTCCCTTTATCGGGGAGGTTCCTTTTGGACGTGGAGGCCTCCATTCTCACCCCGCTTATACCCACATGCTTAGAAGAAGACACCACACACCAATTCTTGGGTAAAATAGGCCGCAGCACAACTTTACTTGACATTCAACAAAAGTCATCGGATTACATTCATCATAACACAATTTTTAATTCACAGTTTACATCTCAGTAGACACATTTGTACAATCATCAAATTGTTATCCATTATTTACACATGAAAGAAACCACAATCTGCCGGCCCAGTGGCGCTGAGCGTTGAGGCGCTGGATGCCACACCTCACGCTACACTGGCAACCCAGGTTCAGGAACGGACTCGGGTCAGCAGGGGCTGGCTGGGGGAGGGACGATAGAGCGTCCCCACGGATGCTGTCCTCCCTCGAGGTGGGATGCCAGGGGTGCTGTGCAGCTACCGACATCCTAAGAGAGCCGGTGGATGCACCGACTCTTGAGGGGCACAGCAGCTTCGTATTCTGGAGCCGGGTAGGGGAGATGCTGTTAGGCACTTGAGAGGAGCATGCGTCAGCACGTCAATTCTCTGGACTCACATCCTATGCGCCGGCGTCCCGGGGGTTGGGCTACAGGGAGGAACGAACACAGCTAGGAGGAACATGCCTTCCAGCCTCCTGGATGAAGTCCTCAGGAGCCAGTCTCACCATCAGCCGACCAAGGGCAGACCCTGCTGTGCAAGCTCGCTGCAGAGGATGAGAGGAGGGGTAAGGGGGAGATCTCTCCCCGCTCTGCCGGGGGGGGGGGTAATCTGGGCCATCTAATAGGTCCCAATAGCATCGAGTGTGTGGCACTCTAGGGGCAGACCCAGATAACTGGAAGGGATGTGGAGGGTGTCACTCCTTGAGCACGGAAGGAGAGGGGGTTAGAGGGATGTAGGGCGTGGAAAAATAATAAGTAAAAAAAGAAGAAAGAAACCACAATCCCAAATACAATACCCCATTTCTATACCCAATAAATAAATACTATTTTACCCGTTTTTGGGCCCCGAGTTGGGGGCCCCTGGATCCCGGCCCAAACACCATACACCCCCCCAATATCCAAGGGTGGTGTCATTGCCTCCCGGAGGGGCCCCTTCCACCTTAGCCGCACGCGCAGAGGTGGACGAGCTTCCTCCCAGTCCCTGCCCCTGGCAGGGTGGGGACCCCCCACCACCTGTTCCTGCCTCTCCCACCTTCAGCCGCACAGCTTAAGGCCAGCAGGAAATGGGGGTACCGCATTCTCAAGGCCTCACCGAGGCGCCCCCAACCGCCACAGGAGGGACATGGCTAAACCTTGCCCGTGTCCCTCCCCCCCCCCACTCCTGGTCTTATTACCCATTACCCTGCATTATTCTTTATAACTTGTGGTTTCTTACACTGTCTTTATGGTTTCATTGAATAAATCTACCCTGACGTCTGATAAATGTACCCCATCGGTATGGTATAACCCCAGGCAGGAAGTTTCAATTTCTTCGTGGGAGATGGTTATGCTGTCTGTCCAGCAGATGAACCTACCCACCTCATTGTTGAGTTTTACCCTGGCCCGGTCAATGGCCTTAGGCACACGGGCATGGCTCCAGACCAGTCATGGCAGTATAGCCGACCATACTAGCCTGCACCGGGGCAGCAGTGACGGCAGTGTGGCCCAATCACACTTGATCCGCATGATCAGCTCCAGTGTGGCTTGTGACCCCATGTTGTTTCCCCCTGCATGAACCACCAAGATGTCCGGGATGCCAAACTTCTTCTTGCTAGATTGGATGCAGGGCATCAGTTGTTCCCATCTCATGCCCCGCATCCCCATCCACCGGATAATGGCATCTTCCTTCGATATTCTTAAATTCATCCCATATATTCTCTCCTCTGCCCTCTTCCAGGCCCAAAACATGTAAGATGATCCCATTATCCACACCTGCTTACGCCACCTTTTACCTAAAGGCACAGGAGGAAGCAAGAAAAAGAAAATAAGTTGTGAGGCAAACAAAAGAAAATAAGTTAGTGTTTTGTTTGAAGTGGTCTGATATATCCCTTGTATCTTCTGGACCGCCATCTCCTGATTTCTTTAATCTGGCCCTCGCCCAGGCCCAAGCTGGTCGCTGTGATCGCCGCACCAATCCTGAAGGAGTGGGTGCCAAACTTACCTGGATCTTGCCCGCAAGCATTCAGGCATGTTTTTAAAACCCAGCTAAACTGGTATCTCGATAGGAGCACCCCGTCCGCGTGGACCAATAGTTGGCCTTCCTTCCCCGGATGACTAAGAATTCCATCACTGCCTGCACTGGGCAGATATTGGTATATCCACAGCCACTGGGAGACCAGAGACCCCTACCTCTGGTCTGTCTGTTACCTGCGTAGCCAGATGGTTAAACTACCCTCATGCCACCCTACATTCTGGCTCATGAGGCCGCCGAGCCAGTCAGCCTTGTTAGCCATCGTCAGCTCACTTACCTGAAAGGCCCCAAAAAAGGACAGACAGAAATCAGCCTGGAACAGCAGGCTCTCATGCCTATCCCTTGTAAGGTCATCCAGGCTGTGTACCAGTGCCCTTAACCCCTGCAGGGAAATGGGCTGCCTACCATTGCCAACCGGTGGGGGGACTGTCTCGCCCAACCCTCCATTAACTTTGCTACGGCAAACTGCTGCGTTATGTTCCCATGTCCCAGCAGCTTGCCAAAAAATGCAACTCCCGCCAGAGCCAACCCAATCGATGCTCTTGACGCCCCTTTTTCTTTCAGGTCCCATAAAAAAAACAAGTATGGTACCTGCAGTTCCTGCCCAAGGGTCCATTATCTCCCTTCCCTTACAGTACTCCAGGAATCTGGACACTACCCGGTTATACGAGCCCCAAGTCCCGAGGGCAACTGATTTGGATATTACCTGCCAACTCCCACCCACCTGTCCTTCAACCAGGTGGGGAGGGCCAGAGGTTCTTCTCTGGCCTCTGGAGCCAGCATCCTTAACCTGTGCCACTGAAAACGAGAGAGTGAGTCAGCAATTTTGTTATCCATTCCTGGCACATGCTTTGCCCTGAATGTTATATTTAATCTCAAACATTGCAGGACAAATTTCCTCAGCAAAGAGCATACCTTGTCACAGTTTGCCAATTGCTGGTTAATCACCTGTACTACCCCCATGTTGTCAGACCAAAAGACCACCAACTTATTTTCCAACCTCTTACCCCAGACCTCGATGGCTACTACGATGGGAAAGAACTCTAGGAAGGTCAAGTTCTTAGCCCCGATTCATGCCATGACTGTGGCCACTCAGCGGAGCACCATTTGCCCTGGCAGTATATTCCGAACCTGTGCCCCCCCCCCCCACCGGAGCATCAGTAAAAAACTTTAGCTCTTGGTTGCTGACAGCTGGTGTCTGCCACAAAGCCACCCCATAAAAGGAAGACAGAAATTCAACCCAGGTCTCCAAATCTGCTTTCATGCCTCTGCACACCCGTATGAAATGGTACGGGGAGCGGACTCCGAACATGGCCCTGGCCAAACGCCTGGAGAAGAGGCGTCCCATGGGGATAACCTTACAAATGAAGCTCAGGTGCCTGTGCAGCTCTTGTAGCTTCCATAGGGTGACCTTCTTTGCCTGTATTACCTCCATGGCTAAACCTAACAGCTTCTGTACCTTCTCTATTGGTAGCCTGGAGTCCTCGGATATGGAATCCAACTCTATCCCCAAGAACGTGAGCCTTGTGCATGGACCCTCTGTTTTTTTCTTGAGCTAAGGGAACCCAGAACCCCCTGAGCTATGTCCTTAAATTGCAATAAAGCCCTACCGCAAGTGTCAGAGACGCTCGTCCCGATGAACAGAAAGTTGTCCATATAGTGTATAATGGACTCCAACCCCCCCTCGGAGCACACCACCCAATTCAAGAAGGTGCTGAACTTCTTGAAGATGGAACATGAGACTGAACAGCCCATCGGCATGCATTTGTCAACATAATATTTTTCCTCCACCTTCATGCCCAAAAGGCAGAAGTCAACAGAGTGCAAGGGGATCAGGCGAAAAGCCGATTAAGTATCCACCTTTGCCATGGGGGCTCCCAGACCAGAGTCCTGAACCCACTGTACGGCTACATAAAATGATGTATATGCCACGAAGTCATCTCTGGGTCTATCTGGTCATTGACCGAATCCCCCGTGGAAATGAGAGGTGGTGAATGGTCGGAACTCCCCCGGTTTTTTCTTTGGTACCAAACCCAGCGGGGAGACTCGCAAGTTCTCCAGAGTGGGTAGGGGGAATGGTCTTGCTATCCTTCCCAGCTCCACCTCTTTTTGTATCTTTTCTCTCAATATGCCAGATTTTTCCATGACTGATTTCAGGTTGTTAGCTTCCCGTGTGACCTGTGCACCCTGATATGGTATCCTAAAACTTTTATAAAAACCTTCCCACAATTCCTCCGCTTTCCCTCTGTTGGAATGGCGTCTTAGCCAGGGGAGCATGGCCTCCACCCTAATTGGTGAACGTGCCTTTTCCAGCTCCATTTGAGGTGGAGCTACCACCGGAGCAACTGCCTTCACTTCTTTTGTTTCATCTCGTCCCTGGGTGAGTGCCCCCACAGTTTTGGCAAGTGTGTTTGTACTTGCAGTTGTTCTGAAAGGGGCACACTCCCTTATTATACCACCAGCAGCTGCCCTCATTTTTTGCTGCACCCCCTCCTTTATACTTCCCCCTGGAGGGAGCCCCCAGGACCAACAGCCCACTGTCAGTCCATGGCCCGAGAAAGGGACACCTAGGGCACATCTGTTCCAGGTATAGAAAGGTCTGCATTCTGCCCCATTTTACTGAATTTCTCATCGTACTCGTACCAGGCATCACCCCCAAAGGAATAGTAAGACTTTAATATGTGGTCTTGATACTTTATCAACCCCACTCCCTCCCCTGGGCTCCTTCTCTAAAACTACCATGGCTAGAATGTTGAAAGATGCTATCCACATCAATATATCTTTCTTTACCTTGCTCTCTTTCTTCTTCTTCTCTTTTTTCTTACCATCCCCTTCTTTTTCCCCTTCCTTAGTCTCCTCTTCTCCATATAGCAAAGAAAAAATATCAATGTACTCTTTTTTTTCCAGACTATTTCTTTCAGGGACAGTGGCACGTGGGCTGCCAGTGACCCTGGGTCGCATGACGTGGTCCCCGACCACAGCTCCTGTAGCTCGGCCATCAGCAACTTCACTGTTGCTGCCAGGTCGTCGCCAGGTTTGCTGCCCGCCGGGGTTGCTGCCATCCCCCCAGTGGGGGCTGCCACTGACACAGGCACCTCGTCCCTCCCTGCCAGCTGAGCCACCACTGGGGTGCTACTATGCCCCTGCACTACTGCCTCCTGTCTAATCCCCAGCTGCTCCCTCAGGGAAGGGGTCACTGATCTGGCTGAACTTTGCCCACCCACACCTCTGCCCCCCTGGGGACCCTGATTGGCTCCTTATTGTAAAAGTTGGCAACCGCTCCCAGCATGTCCATGAACATGCCTTGCAGCACTGCCATGTTCGTTGATACCCTTTCCACCCTACCAGCTAGCTCCCGACCCCAAGCCGGGGGATCTCCTAGGTGTTCTACTTCTTGCCTTAACTCCACATCTGCTCCCAACTCACTCCTTTCTTTCCCGGCTACACTGTCTCCTACCTTCTAGGGCATGCTTGCTAATGATCTATAACCAATCACTTCCTCCCCCCTAAATGACCATTTCCTCAAAGCATAAATGGAGTACTCACCCACAGGATTACTGGACTCCAGATCTGCTGCAAACCGCTTGGAAACCAAGTCCACCTTTGCTGCATTCCTCTTCTGAGCTCCGGATGGCGGGACGATCTTCGGGGGTCCCCTGTGGGAAGGGGCAGGCCAGCTGGAGGGGGCATGCTGATAGGAACAAGAGCCGGGGAGCTGCAGGCCAGGGGAGGCCCAGAGGGACTGCCAGTCAAGGGGGCCCCCAGGTGGAGGCCCGAGGGGCTGGGAACAGGGTCAGAAGGGCACCTACCAGAAACGTAAGCATGATCAGCACCTGCCTGTGATAAAAAGGCAGGGGGAGCTGGCACTGCTTGCCCCTGCCCCGGCTGCCCCCTGCCCCAGGCGTCCCCCTGCCCCAGGCTTCTGGCTCAGTCCCTTGGCTGAGTTCCCAGGAGAGGGCCCACTAGCCCGCCCCAAATTCTGGCCAGGCTGACCCACCTGGAGGACCTGCTCCAGCCACGCAGCACCCCCATTTGCTTCAGCCAAACTCTTTGCTTGCTGGAGGATCTCCTCGATGGATCTCTGTGATGATGCCATGCTGGTAGGCCCACACCGCACTAAGGGACTGCCACCACATGGAGCTGGAAAAAATGCCAGGGACGCAGAAGCACCGCACGAGGAGCATGAAGACAAACAAAACCCACAGCAGCAGCGGACAACAAAAAATTCCCCATGGTGGGGCAGGCCAATGGAGGCAGGTGAAATATGGGGAAATATGCAGAGGAGGGTTGCTTGGGAAGGCCCGAGGTGGAGAATGGCACTGGCGCAGGACTGGGAAGCTAGGAGGCTGCTGGAATACAGCTGGGCTGAGAACCTTGCAAAACACCAGGAAAATTCAGAGCTGCAAATAAAATTCTCTCGACAAGGAGCCGATTCGGCGGACCGGGCAGATGGGTGGAGGCTGGGCAGATGAACGCCGCAAACACAGAGAAGTTGCTGGGAAGACCGCAGGCTGGAGTTGAAATGCCGTGTGGCAACGAAGCGATGCAGGTGGCCGAGATGCAAGATGCGAAGAGGACAGGGCCGAGCAAGCAGGGCCTTTTTACCCCACTGCCACCCAGCCCCTCTCGCCTCCTGGCCAATCCGTCCTGCATAACACAACACCCCCCTCCAGTCCACGCATCAGTACTCTGCGCCCAGGGAGGGGGCATCCAAGTCTCAGCAGCATGGCTGGGAGGAGGCCCCACACCAAACCTCCCTCCCCCTTTATCGGGGGGGAGGTTCCTATATTGCCTTCCACCCTAAGCCAGTTCTACTTCTATAGGCACATGATTTGACTAACAACAGGAACTTCCTGTGTAGGAGCAGGAAGTGAATGATCACAGAGCCACAAAAGACTCTTCATCCTAGAAGGACAAGAGTAGCTCTCTGTCCCCCCCCCCCAGGTGCTGGAGGTCTGACTCTGAGCAAGTAAGAAGACTACTAAGAAATATAGGAACTTCTTGTCTCAGGCCAGGAAGACCAGGAGCTTAAAGGGCACAGAGGCAGTAAGTAGAAGAAAAAAAAGAGGAAAGAGTAAATATTCCAAACAACAGTTAAGGGGCCAGAAATAAGACATGATGGGAGTGGTGCAGTGCACTGGCTGTGGAGCAGCAGTCTTCCGGGAGACATTCTGGAGGATGCGGTGTTGTCCTATCTGCAGGCACCTCTCTGGGCTGAGGGAGGAGGTTGCTCACCTCCATGCTGAGTTGGCCAGGATTTGGAGAACCTCTTCTCCCACCCAGGGACCACCAGGGCCACTGCCGTTGCCTCAGAGAATGCCAAGAAAGAGGAGCGGTTCGACCACAGTGGGCTCTGGGAGGGTGATGGTGGTGAAACAGAGGTGCATCCCTTCAGTTGTACCTCTCCACAATTCATATTCCACTCTGGCAAAGTGTGGTTCCTCTATGGAGGCACCAGCAGTGGAGACCAAGGAGGATGCTGGGAACCTCCACAAAGGAGGCCCACAGGAGGGTGGCATGGGACCCCACAGGGGAAGGAAACAACTCCTGGTGGGAGACTACATTGTTAGAAGGGTAGAACTGGGGGAGGAAGGGGAGAGGGAGGTAAGGTGCCTGCCTGGCACCATGGCTTGGAGGGACAGGGAGCGAATCCTCAGGATCACTGGAGCAGCTGCACGGGGAAGGGAGCTGGATGTCATTGTCCACCTAGGGACAAATGACCTGGCTGAGAAAGGGATCAGAGCAGTGCAGGAAGAGTTTGTGGAGTTGGGGAGGGGCCTTAGACAAGTAGCACGCATGGTAATCTTCTCAGAGGTGCTGCCTCTCTATGGCATGGATGAAGCTAGGGTGCTCCACACCATGGGATTCAGTCAGTGGTTGAAAAAGTGGTGCAGAGCTCAGGGATTTGGCTTCATTGGGGACTGGGGTCCACCTAAAGTGACGCAGGCCTATACTGGCATTATGGTCTGCATCTGTCTAGGAGGGGAACCAGGATCCTAGGTGATAGGTTTAAATGCTTCATTGGCAAGCATTTAAACTAGACAAGGGGGGAGGCACTAGAAAGGAGCAGGGAAATCCTAGCCCCCAAAAAAAATCAGGGTAGTAAGTGAGGTGAACACCAAGATAGAGATGTTGACAGGGAGAAGGGCAGTGGTAAATGGAGAAAATGACAAAGGCAATAAGGACAGGGATGGGGCAAAAAGGGGTAAAGCCATCAAGAAATGGAGGATAATGAGTACCAATGCCCGTAGTCTGGACAACAAGCTCCCTGAACTTGTGGCATTGATGGAAGAGGGATGCCTGGATTTCATAGCAGTCACAGAAACATGGTACACAGAGAACCATGACTGGGATGGTGACATACCGGGGTACACAACCTACAGGAGAGATAGGGAGGGTAGAAGAGGTGGAAGAGTAGCTCTCTATGTAAGGGAAGAGATAAAAGCAAGGGAACAAAAAAGTAAACAGGGAAGAGAGGAGGCACTGTGGGTCACCTTAGAGACTAGAAATGGCATCACAATCAGCACGGGGTTCTATACAGACCCCCATGTCAGGGAGAGGGAATGGACAAGGATATGATAGAATGCATCCTTAGGATGGCAGAGAAAGGGGAGATACTGTTGATGGGGGACCTGAATATGCCATATGTTAACTGGAGCACCTTTGCTGCAGCCACATCCAAGAGCAGGGCTATTCTCGATGCCCTACAGGTGGCAAGCCTCAAACAGCTAGTTTTGGAGCCCACTCATGAGGGAGCAACCTTAGACCTCGTGCTCTCAAATGGGGACAGCAAGAGGACCGCAGATCTAGAAATGGGTAGGCATCTGGGAATAAGTGACCACCAAACAGTGTGGTTAACGAAAAACAGAGTCAAGCCATACAAAAGTGAGGGTACTGGACTTCAGGAGGGCTGACTTTGGCAAGATGGGAGAGTGCCATAGAAAAGCACTAGAAAACAGGCCAGAAGGAGGGGTGGAGCAACAATGGAGAAACATCAAAACTGCAATCACAGAGGCAACAAGCCTTTGTGTGAAGCAAATAAACAAATCAAAATGAAAGAAAAAAACTCTATGGTTCTCAAAAGAGGTGGCGGGGAAGGTTAAGGAAAAGATAGCAATTGGGAAGTATAAGGAAACACAGAAAGAGCAGGACTGAGAACTGTACCAGTTAAGGCAGAAGGAAGCAGGGAAGGAAGTCAGAATAGCAAAGGCCCAAACTGAGGAAAAGATAGCCAACTTGGTTAAGAAGGGGGATAAAACCTTTTATAGGTACATCAGGGAGTGTAGAAAGACAAAGGGAGGGATAGTGAGGCTGAATAGAAAGGACGGTGGGTAATGGACTGGTTCAAGTGAAACTCTGAAACCACCTTTGACAGAACTTTCCTATTTGTCCTGAACTCATATTTATCGTTGTGAGGGATGATGTAATTCGGCTCAGTGCACAGGGCCTGTAGCTCTGAAATCCTCCTGGCAGATGTAATGGCTACCAGGAAGATGGTCTTCCAAGTTACAAACTTGATGTGGGCCGTGGACATAGGCTCGAAAGGTGGATTCATGAGCTCATCTATGCAAAGGTTCAGGCTCTCTGGCTGGAGGCTGGAGGTACAAGATGCCTTTGAAAAACTATTTAAAAATGCTGTGGGAAAAAAATTATTTCTTCTTTCCCATCAAAAGGTAGGCAGAAACTGACGCCAGGTGTAGCTTGAGTGAAAATGGTTTCAAGCCTGACGCCTGTAGGTGTACCAGGTCTAGCAGCTGAGGGTCTCAAGCTGATAGGGGTTCGACCTTTTCACTTCTGCACCAGAGGGAAAACCTTTTCCATTTGGCTGCATAAGTCTTCTTAGTGTTTGGTTTTTTAGCCATTCTCAGTACCTTAAGGACCTGTTCAGAATACTGTGAGGATGGAAACTCTAACTCCTCAAGAACCAGGCTTTGAGGTGAAGAGAGTGTATGTCTGGGTACCGCACTCCCGTCTGAGGAAGGGTCAGCAGGGGGAAAGTTGGGGGCAGGTGAATGTGCCTGTTGCAGGGCACTGAGAGAAGGAGAGGGTACCAGGCTAGTCTGGAGCCACTAGGATCATGGATGCAGGCTGCTGCCTGAGTTTCAGCAAAACCCTGAATATCAGAGGAAAGGGAGGAAATGCGTATAGGAACCTCCCTGACCAGTCCAGGATCAGAGCATCCAGAGGAAGTGTTCTCAGATCTGGGGGCCTGCAACAGTACTGAGGAAGCTGAAAACTGAGAGGCAAGGCAAACAAATCCACATCTCGTGTGCCCCACTGCCTGAACACTGTGGCTAGTACTTGCTTGTTCAGTGTCCATTCACTCTGAACTGGACTGATGTGGCTTAGAGCATCTGCCAGAGTATTGAGTTTCCGTGGGAGGTGAATAGCTGAGAGGCTGACTCCCTGGGAGAAAGCTAGAGACCAGAGCTTCAGAGCTTCCAAACAGAGTATTCCTGATCAGGTACCACCCTGCTTGTTTATGTAGAACATTGCAGTGGTGCTGTCCATTCGAATTTGAACTGCCTGCCCTTCTATGGTGGGAGCGAAAGCTTTGAGAGCTAGTAAGACTGCTCTGAGTTCCAAAAGATATATGTACAACTGTGACTCTTCAGGAGTACAGTTGCCGCTTACTGAGGCACTGTCTAGATGAGCTCTCCAGCCCAACAGGGAGGCATCTGTGGTGATCACCTTTGTGGGAAAAGGAGCTTGAAAGGGAATCCCTGCCTGTAAATTTGCAGGGTCCTTCCACCACAGCAAGTTTTGGAGGAATTGCTCTGACACCGGTATTAACTTTGAAAATTTGTTGCTTCTCTGAGACCAGCGAGCTCTGAGGTAGGCTTGCAGGAGTCTCATCCTGTACCTGACCGCTGGGACTACTGCAGTCATATACACCATATGTCCCAGAAGTTTGAGGAAATGTCTGGCTGGTCTTGGCTGTCCCTGGGCGAAAGAATCTGCCACCGAAAGGAAACTCTGAATTCTTTCCTGTGGGAGGACAGCATATCCCTTCTGAGTGTCCAGCTGGGCCCCTATGAAGGTGAGCAGGCGGGTGGGTTCTGGGTGAGATTTCTTGAGATTTACCAGGAAACCCAGAGACTCCAGAGTGCATTCTGTGAGGGAAAGAGATTCCTTGACTTGGCAAGGGGATTTTCCTACTATGAGCCAGTTGTCCAGATGGGGTAGAGAGCGACATCTAGTCTCCTGAGATGTGCTTCTACCACTGTGAGACACTTGGTAAAGACTCTTGGGGCAGAGGACAGACTGAAGGACATTGCAGTGAACTGATAGTGACCCAAAGGAAGTTTGAACCTGAGAATATTCCTGTGAGATCTCCTTATGGGTATGTGGAAGTAGGTGTCCTTTAAGTCGAGGGAGGCTAGCCAGTCACTTTGCTGTGAGGACTGTATGACCAGTAACAGAGTGACCATTTTGAATTTGCTTTTTTCAGATGTTTGTTTAAATATCTGAGATCTAAGATAAGTTGCCACTCCCCAGTTTTCTTTTGTGTCAGAAAATACCTGGCGTAGAGGTCCTTATCTTTCTCATGGGTGGGGCCCTCTCCACTGCTCATAAAGCCAGAAGGTTTTGTACCTCCATTTCCAACAGCGGTATCTGTGATGATGACAGAGGTCTTGACACCTGGGTATGCTTGAGGTCTGGCAACTGCTTGAACTGTAATGACAGACCCTTCTCCACTATCTCCAGCACCCACTTGTCTGACGTGATGAGGGACCATTGCTGAAGATAGGGAGAGAGTCTGCCTCCAACCGGAAATGGGGAGGTGACCTGGACACTCACATCAGGACTTAGACTGAGAGGCAGATGGCTGGGTAGAGGTGGCTCTTCTTTGACTCCTTCTGCCCCTTCCTCTGAAAGACCCCCTGTACTGGCTAAAGTCAGATTGTGGATAGGGATTGTAAGGCCCCGGAACAAAACCTCTGCCCGTACCGCCCCTGGGACGGGATCTCTGAGGGGTGGCGGGTTTAGGCTTGGATGAATGGCTCTGCCAGGAGGCCTTGTACTCATCGACCTTTTTCATATAGTCAGTGGTTCTGTAATCAAACAATATATTTTGATCACAGGGAAAATCCATTGCCTTGTTCTGAGTGTCTGTGGTCAGACTGGTTGTTCTAAGCCAGGCGAAGAGTCTCAGAGATATGGCATGGGCCATCGCCCTAGAGGCTGCATCATTATTGTCATCTGCCATGTGGAATTTGTACATAGTAGTTTCCAAGGCTGTTTTTTTGATGTATCCACCGGCTCCTGCACCATAGAATCTGATCTGTTGTGGGCAATAGCCTGGACAGATTTCCAAAGGGCTTTCTGATATTTGGCTGTGAATGCCATATAAGAAGGAGGCCTGAGAAGCAGGGAAGCTGTGGCATACATTTTCTTTGCTATAAAGTCAATTTTCTTAGAATCCTTGTCAGGGTAGAGGACGACAAGGAGACTCCAGCTTTCTCACAAGCTGTTTGCTGCACTATACTCTCGTGGCTAGGGTGTGCTGACAGGAACTCGGTACCATTTTTAGACAATTTATATTTTCTCTCAAGCTGCTTATCAACCCCTAGTACTGAAGTGGGGTGCTGAAGCACCTTCATGGTATTTTTTCTAAAAGCATTATAGATAGAGATATCTTTGAGGATGAAAGACCCTTCATCTCCCTATAATCTTTGTCTTCATCGACATCCTGGTTGATCTCCTGTGTAGGGAGGTCCAGGGTATCCAGCATATTTTGTGTAAATGTAAACATAGAGGAAGGATCCTAGTGGTCCCCCAAGGGATCCCCAAGGTGGGGGTCCAGGGACTTCTGGGGCTCAAGGCCCTCAAAATCTATGTCAGCGGCATCATAAAATTGATCATCATCTGCGTCACCCTCATAGTCTACAGAACAGAGAACTGTGGAATAGTGTTTGCCAGCCCCAGTAAATTGAGGACCCATCTTTTGAAGGGTCTGAAACAGTTGCCATGCTTTTTCCATATCTTGCACTGATGGAAGAACCTCCGCAGTTTGAAAGTGTTTTGTTTTTTTCTGTATGCTTTAAGCTGCCTGTTGTCTCATTATTGGCTTTCCCAGGAGCAATGGGAGCATAACTGTCTTGACAGAGTTTCTTTTTAGCCACTTCATCAGAGGCTTGATGAAGCTTCCTTTTTTTGTCACTCTTGTTATTTTTCAATTTGTAAGCTTTATTTTTTGACTGGGATCTGGAGGGTTCCTCAGCACCTCTGCTTTTGGTATTAGTACTTTTGAATGGCCCCTCATCAGAAGCCTTTGATTTATCCTCAGCCATAATTATTGAAGGTTTGTCTGCTATGTTCACCAATTTAAGCAAAGCAAACCAGTTCTGGACCTACGAACTGAGAGCAGGTTTCTGCGAAAATGCCTCTGGCCAGTCCTGCCTATTACCAGTGCCTTTCTTTTTTGGTTGTAAAACTGGGATCTATACCAGTGCCAATCTTAATAGAAAGCCAGTACTACTCAACTGCACACAGGTGGCTGCTGGACCCTTAGGGACAGTCCTGACACAGATGATACCAAGGTCCAGTAATAAAATAAAAAAGATTTCCTTGTAATTGCCAATCTAGAGAGAAACACCCCAGGCATTGTTTAAGTTTGAAATCTACTGCAGGTGCCTCGCGGTATACCCTGTGAGGTCTGAGGTAAAAAAACAAGGCAACTGTCCCTAATTTGACTGTTCCCATAAGAATTTAGCCAAAAATGAAGGAAACCATTGAAAATAAACACCTGTGATAAAATTAGGCTTTAAAGTAAATAGTCGCAGTAAAAATAAAGTCTAAATAGCGCCATCGCACTAAAAAGAAAAAATTTGCACAGCACTAATGAAAAAGTAAAATTTTTCACTCGGCACTCTAACAGAAATAATTTATGAAGAAAACTTTACTCAGATAACACTAGGAGGCTGTCAACAAGGAAAGTTGGGAGACACTGAGGCAATATTGCTCAGTCCAGCAGAGAAAACATTCTGAAGCAGTCAACAGCTCTCACTCAGTTCACACCCCCTGCTATCTTTTGATTGGCTTGGCCCTACACTTATTAAATCTCTCTTAAAGGCACACCTCCAAGGCAAATGCATCTAGCCAGCTAAGTGCAAAAAAGTTACTGATGCTAAAGGACTCCTGGGGTAAGAAAGTATGCCTCTTTGCAGATGATACAAAGATCTGCAACATGGTTGATACACAAGGAGGCATGGAAAGGATGAGAAGGGACTTGGCAAGGTTGTAGGAATGAACAGAAGTATGGCAGCTTGGATTCAATGCAAAGAAAGTGCAAAATAATGCATCTGGGAAACAAAAACCCAGAGGAAGATCACACAATGGGGGGAGGTAGTAACAACAACAAAAGTGAAAAGGGACTTGGGGGGGTAATCATATCAGATGTCCTTAAGGTTAGCAAGCAATGTGGAAAAGCAGTAGGGAGGGCTGGGGAATACTGGGACGTATAGGGATAGGCATCACCAGCAGAAAACAGGAAGTTGTTATCCCTCTGTACAGACAGTTGGTGAAACCCCATCTGGGAGTACTGCATCTAGTTCTGGAGACCCCATCTCTGCAAGGACATAGACAGGATAGAGGCAGTCCGGGGGGGCAACTAAAATGGTCCAGGGTTGGCAAGAGAAGCCATATAAGGAGAGACTAAAAGAGCTTAATATGTATACCTTTGAAGAAAGGAGAGGGGGGGGGACATGATAGAAACCTTTAAGTACCTCAGTAGAATCAACAAAGTCCAAGAGGGTAGCATCTTTCAGAAAAAGAGATGTGCGAGAACAAGGGAACACAATTTGAAGATAGAGGGGGGACGTCTCAGGAGCCATGTGAGAAAGTATTTTTTTTCACAGAGAGGGTGGTGGACGCATGGAACAGCATTCCTGAGGAGGTTGTGTGGTCCAAAACATGGAGAATTCAAGAATGCATGGGACAGACATAAGGCAATTTTTGTGGGAGTAGGCAGAAATAGGCTGTTGGTTAACTAGGATCTGCAGCTTATGCTGTAGGTAGGGAAATGGGCAGACTAGGTGGCCAAGTGGTCCTTATATGTGTCAAAGTCTATGTTTCTGTGTTTCTATGTCTAGCGGCGGACTGGGATGGGTGTGCTGAAGGAGTCATCAAAGCAGTCTGGCGGTTACTTAACTACAGTTTCGAGGACTTGAGAGTTCAGTTTAGAAGTATTCTACTTCCAATAAAACAGGGCTAAAACCAAATAAGGAGGGGATGATGTATTTGAACCCCAAAATGGAAAAAAGGAAAATAGATGGCTTCCATTTTATAGGCATGGAAGTAAAAATTAGATTTTTAAAGCATTTTGCCAGCAATGTTTGTATTAACTTTCACTCATATCTTAAAATATTGACAGAAGCAACTCTTCGGTCCTCACCAGGCGAAATTCACTCTGTCACAATTTGGGATTCCGGTCACAGTCACAGCAATTTTGGATAAAGTCCGATATTATATTGCAGACTTCTTCACTCAAGAAGATGGTAGCAGGCAGGCCAGACACAGCCTTCCCACCAATTCTCCAGAGCTACTACGCAGGAACAGCTGCTCGAATTACTCGAGCTGTTCACTCTCTCAACTCCAACTACACACACTGACTGTCTGCTGCAGGCAGCCTGGGGCTTTCCCAGTGATCCAGAAGGTTCGGTTGGTTGATCCATCTGTCTGTCACAGCAAGGGCTCCCCCTTCAGGTCCATTTAGGTGCCAAACAGTAAAATTACAATTCCTACAGAAATTCACTCTCACAAGACCTCTGGGGACAGTCTTCATTTTAAGGTCCCCGAAGATACCGATTGGTCCAAACTGGCAGTCCAGAACCAAAATGGTGATGCTTAGCAGAAAAGTCCATGCTGCAAAGGAAGGCAGGTTAAACAAACTACAATATTATTATTATTATTATTAAAGCAGATAATAAGCAATCACAGTTCCTACCAAAGGTACCAATTGCTCCAAACTGGCAGCCCAGAACCAAAATGATGGTGCTTAGCAGAAAAGTCCATGTTGCAAAGGAAGGCAGGTTAGACAAACTACAATATTATTATTATTAAAGCAGATAATCAGCAATCACAGTTCCTACTAAAGCTCTCTCTGAGCAATTAGCAATAGCAGAATGAAGTGGCTGTACCGCAGCCGAGGCAGGACTCAAGCCTGAAACTACTCGGCCCCCACCCAGATTAATTATAACCTATGAAAATGATACCTCTTAAAGAGACAGGCACAGAGACTAACAGGGCATTCACATGCAAGCATTTTTAAACTGTTAGAACACATACACCAGCTTGGCAGTGGGCATTAGGCAAGCCCAGGAAAACATTTTAAGAACCCCCATTTGTAGGGAGGTTACATAAAAATAAATAAAAAGCTAGAGAAAAGAAACACACCAATTCCCTAAAGGTGCAGGCACAGCTGACGAAACTAGTGAACTTGCCTCTCAACTGCCCATGATTTTCAGGGATGTCCCTGATTTTGCCTCAGAATTTTCTCGGCCTCTCCTAAAATTTGTGTTTGCATGAAAAAAGCAAGGATTGTAAGTACAAAATAATGTCACACTTTAGAGTTACAGGTTTGTTCTTCATAAGATGTATTTTAAACAAAGCCCCTCATTTCACTAGTTTACTGAATGATACCACCAATTTTTAAAAGATGTTGCCATTTGGGTCATTTACCTCTGATTTCTTTAAGCCTTGTACCTGATTTATGGCAGGGGGTTGAGAGGTATGCTGATGAGTAATAGCAATAAAAACAAAAGGTGCACACAGCAAGGCAGGTTAAGGTGCTTTTTTTTTTACCTAAAGTGCCATGCAGAATCACCTTCCAGGAGGCAGAACTGAAACATCCATATGTATTGCCTTCTACCAAGGCTTCATCAGTGGCACCCCCATTCTGTATGACACTTTAGCTAAATTAAACACCTTAACTTGCCTTGACATGTGCACCATCTGTTTTTGTTTTTATTGCAGGGTGTTACCTTGGGGGGCGGTATTAAAGCCGGCTGTGGTGTGGGACCATGGCTGAGGAACCGGAGAGGGCAACAAATCTTGTCAATCACAGACTCAAATGTCCACTCAGAAAGTACAGTCAAGCAGTAAGGAGGTTTATTTAAATAAGACACTGGCTGCAGGTTTCCTCATTCAGGGGGTTCCTTGGAGGTGTCAGGAGAGAGATTATGACAAAGTAGCTGTGTACCAGGATGTAAGTCAAACCAATGTAGAGGATAATGGATGGGAAATAGACAATAAGAAAAAATGACTCACCATAATAATGTTGTTTCTTCTAATGGAGTCTTGCTGTATTCTGACTATATGCATTTAGCCCCAGCACTTGAATTGCTCTGGAGAGGAAAGGGTTAACTCTGTGCCAAGGCATAGAACGTTGAGCTCGGTTTTCTGTCCCAGGTACTCCTCAGTTGAACCATCAGATTCTTACGAGCACTGTGCTAACTATAAACAGAAATTGTTTTTCTAAAGTGTTGTGCCAAAAGGCAATAAAAGATTTTTAGGGTCCAAAAGACTCAAGTTGAGAACCCCAAAAATAATTCAAGTAGGTAGTAAAACTTAAAAATAGCAATAAAAAGGTAACCCATGTACACCCCTTGGGTGCAGCACTGTGCCTGCCCACCCACATCTCAAAAACAAACTAGGTTCCAGGAGAGGAGGCAGGGAGTGAGGTCAGAATACAGCAAGACTCCATTAGAAGAAACAACATTACTATGGTGAGTAATTTTTTATTCAGACAACATGAAGTCTTGCTGTATTCTGACTATATGCAGACTACCAAGCAGTACCCCCCTTGGAGGAGGGAGTTACAGAACCTATTCTGGGAACAAGATCTGCAGTACTGCTATGCCAAACCTAGCATCACTTCTGGACTGGATGTCGAGAGAGTAATGCTTGGTAAATGTGTGAACAGTTTTCCAGGTGGCTGCTTTACAGATTTCCACTAAAGGTATGTTTCTGGCTGCTGTGACTGAAGCAGCTGTACCTCTGGCGGAGTGAGCCCTCAGGCCTGAGGGTGGCTCCTTCCCCAACTTTGAGTAGCAGAACTGTATACAGGAGATAATCCACCTGGCAATAATTCTCTTAGTGGCAGGTTTACCTTTTCCCACTTCTCCATAAGTGAGAAACAGCTGTGAACAGCTGGGTAGGCTCAGGGTGGGTCAGAAGTTGGTCAGATGGATGGCAAACTGGTTGACGGGCAGAAAACAGAGAGTGGTGGTAAACGGAATACAGTCAGAAGAGATGCAAGTCACAAGTGGCGTACCTCAGGGATCAGTCCTGAGGCCAGTCCTCTTCAATATCTTCATCAGTGACATTGCAGATGGACTGGAGTGTAAGGTTTGTCTGTTTGCAGATGACATGAAGATCTGCAACAGAGTAGATGATCCAGATGGGGTGGGCAGAATAAGAAGAGAGCTGGATAAACTGGCAAAATGGTTAGAAGAGTGGCAACTGGGGTTTAATGCAAAGAAGTGCAAGATCATGCACATAGGGAAGAGAAACCCTGAAGCCACCTATAGGCTGGGAGGGGAGTTGCTGGTAGTCACAAGGGAAGAAAGAGATTTGGGCATCATCATCACCGATGACCTGAAATCATCCAAGCAGACCACTAAAGCAGTAGGTTAGGCTAGGGGGATGTTGGGGTGTATTAGTAGGGGTATCACAAGTCGGAAGAGAGAGGTAATAATCCTGTTTACAAGACACTGGTTAGGCCCCATCTGGAGTACTGCATGCAGTACTGGAGGCCACACCTTCACAGTGACATTAACTAAATTGAGGCAGTCCAGAGAAGGGCAACCAAAATGGTGCAGGGACTACATCAGAAAACATTCAAACACCTTAAGGGCCTTAACAAGGTGAAAGAGTCTAACATGTTTCAATATAAGAAAAATAGGACAAGGAGACACAGCATGAGATTAGAGGGAGGCCAGTTAAGGGGTAATGTGAGAAGTTCTTTTTCACAGAAAAGGTGTTGGATGCATGGAACGGCCTACCTCAGGAAGTGGTGGATATGAATACAGTGCAGGGCTTCAATCAGGCATGGGATAGGCATATGGGAACAATACAGGTGAGTATGAATATATAGGCCATTGACAGAGCAAAGGCCAATGGCACATTTATAAAGTAGAAAAAGAAATGGGCAGACTGGATGGACCTTGTAGTTGTTATCTGCTCTCAACTTCTATTTTTCTATGCCATTTCTATGGGTCTTAGTATATTCTATATAATAACTAAGGGCCCTCTTTACATCAAGATTGTGTAGTCTTCTCTCCCCAGAGGAAGAATGGGTAGTAAAAAATACAGGCAATGACATAGACTGGTTCAAATGACTCTGATACTACCTTGGGAAGGAACTTTCTGTTCGTTCGAAGGATCACCTTATCCCTGTAAAATTAAATGAAATCAGGTTCCACTGATAAAGCCTGTAACTCACTGATTCTCCTGGCAGAGGTAATGGCTACCAGGAACACCGTTTTCCAAGTCAAGTATTTTAGCTCAGCTGAAGATAATGGTTCAAAGGGAGGCTGCATAAGCTGTGCAATGCAGATATTCAGATCCCAAACAGGAGTAGAGTCCCTGAAAGGAGGATTGATATGAACCAGACCCTTGAAAAATCTCTTGAAAACTGGATGGGAGGCTAAGGAAGAGCCCTTCCCAGCTGAAAGGAAGGCAGAAATGGCTGCCAAATGCGCCTTGAGGGTGGTAGACCTGAGGCCTATACTGTTAAGATGCACCAAATAGTGCAAAGCAGTGGCAATGTCAGCTGAATCTGAATCTGGCTGAATATGCCTCTGAGAACACCAACAACCAAATCTCTTTGATCTGCAATTTTAGGTTTTCCTAGTGGAAGGTTTTCTACTAGCCTTAAGAATGTCCAGGGCTGATTGGGAAAGATGTAGGCCTGCAAATTCTAGCTCCTCAAGAGCCAAGCTTTGAGTCTGAGAGTCGGAAGGTTGGGATACAGTATCATCCCCTGTGAGGAGGTAAGAAGATTGAACTGTCTGGGAAGACAAAGAGGAATTGTCACTGACATTGACAGTAGTAGAGGGTACCAAGGCTGTCTGGCCCAGTCTGGAGCCACCAGAATCACAGTGCAAGGCTGAGATCTGATCTTGCCCAGAACTCTGAGTATCAGAGGAAAAGGAGGAAAAGCATACAGAAACCTGTTTTTGCAATCCAACAGGAGAGCATGTTGAGGAACAGACCCCAAAAGAGGGGGTCTGCAGCAGAATAGGGGAAGCTGATGATTGGGGCTGCAAAGAGATCTATCTCTGGAGTACCCCGCCTTTTGAAAATGACCTGAAGAATTAGAAGATTCAGTGCCCATTCATGGTGACCTTGGGAGATCCTGCTGAGAGCATCTGCCAATACATTGTCCTTCCCTGGGAGATGCACAGCTATCAGGGAAACCTGCAGGGAATAAGCTAGTGACCATATTTTCATGGCTTCGGTGCACAAGGCCGAGGACCGAGTGCTCCCCTGCTTGTTGACATATCACATGGTTGTGGTGTTGTTTGTCCTGATCTGCATCACTTTTCCCTGAATTGTGTTTGAGAATGTCTGAAATGCTAGAAAGACAGCACTGAGTTTGAGAAGATTTATGTGCAGGAGAGACTCCTGATGAGACCATGTTCCCTGAGCAGTAAGCTGATCCTGATGGGCTCCCCATCCCAGCAGGGAAGCATCTGTGGTGAGAATCACTGTTGGGACCTGACTAAGGAAGGGGCCCCTTGCCTCAGATTGTCTTCCTTCAGCCACCACTAGAGACCATGAACCAGAGTTTGAGATAATGGAACTAACCAACTAATCATTCAAATTTGCTGCCCCTCACCTGTGGAACTCCCTACCACCTCGCTTGACTAACTCATCCACCCTCTCCCAGTTCAAAAATGGTCTGAAAGTACATCTTCTCAATCTCAATCTATGCAGATGTAACCGCTAACCCCCCTGACTAGTCCCCTGGCCCGTTGCACTGCTCTGTACTCTCCCTTTGAATTGACATGTAATGCTAAATGTGGATTGCTGGCGGAACCTATGTACATACTGTATAATATGTGAGGTCTAAACACTCAGTCTATACAAGGAGTCTATACTGTGTGAGAACCCTTCTGCTACCCTTGTATAAATATTATCACTGTACTATGGTGTTACAAATGTAACTAATTGTATCTATTGCTTTGTAGTGTCTTTTCTGTAACTAATTCCCGGGTCGCCCCTGAAAAAGGGACCATTGGTCTCAGTGGGCTTACCCGGTAAACAAAATCTAAATAAATAATAAATAAACCTGGAGAGAGGGTCTTTTTTTCTGAGACCAAAAAGATTTTAGATTAAATTGAATATCTCTCATTTGAAACCTTGCCCCTTGCACTGCTGCAGTGCAAGCTACCATGTAGCCTAGCAACTGCAAGAAATATCTGGCTGGCCGAGACACTAGTGAACAAAAAGAGGAAGCCAGAGTGATGAGAGACTGAACCTTGAAAGAGGAAGAAAGGCCTTGGCCTGGACAGTGTCCAGTTCCACCCTGTCAAAGGGTCTGGAGATTCAATGCCAGCCCTATTTTGTAACTAGCAGGTTTTGACTGTTGTTTCCAGATTTGCGCCGCGCCCCCCCCCAGTGTGTCTACCGCTTGTTCTTGCATCCTTATTGTTCTAATGTGTGTATGTGCATAGACTGGCCACCTATGCAATTTGTTTTTATTTTTGTAGTGTCTGTTATCTATGTTGTCACTGTTTCCCCTCATATGTGCAAGCCTGGAAATAGTATGCTCTATCTGGACCTGCTAGAATCTCTGATTTAGTTGTAAATGTAAGCATGGCCCCTTTAAGATGGCCAGAGCATTAAGAATGCTTAACAATACTTCCTTTGCCTCTAAAAGGCTTTAAAAACAATATTTATTGCCCAGAACAACGTTGGCTATGCCGTATGTAACCAAAGATTCAGCGTTTAGTTAAATCGCTCCTTTGCGACATTTTAAAATGAGCTGCACGAACGTGCACACTATCGTGCAGCTCAAAAACGCAGCGAACGCTCTCCCATCGAAAAAAACATCCTTTCTAGGAGCCACTCTGTTCCTTTTAGCGCTAAAGCGCTTTCTTGCTTGTAACTCTTGTAAAATCTGCCCCTTTTTCTGGATATGGCTGAACTGTGTCTCTACCAGCCATAGTCAAACAACCAACTCAGCATTTTATTTTCTCCCCGTATATTCAGTACAAGTTATCAGTTACTGGTACTCAACTGTCCTGGCAATTGTAAATTGATATTCAGAAAGAATGAACAATAAATACAAGGAAATAAAAAGAAAGGCTGCATTACCTGGCATATAGAGATATATTAAAAGACCTCCCTTGTAAAGCCTTTTCCCCTAGGAGTCGGCCGGCCATACTGATGCCTGCTTTATACAAGGGAGATACTTAGGGAGAGGGCTTAGCATACAAACACCAAGTTTTACAGCTTGAAATTAATAACTGATAACTTTATAACTACTGAATAATCACATGTAGTATTAAACTGTGTGATTTTATATGTTTTAAACAATATAAAAGCTTAGTTTGTACAAAAGCTTATTTGTTCAATTGATTGATGGAAGTCTTAATCAATCAGAGGTTGTTGTAGCCTATATATTGCTAGCATCTCCTAAGAGAGATCAGCTGTAGCTGAAGGGTTGGAGTGTCTACACCCTTAACTAGTGCTCTAGTTATGCTTCCACGAGAAGACTCGCTTGACTTGTTCTGTGTGCTGTACAAAGGAATCTGTGATATTGTGAGCCGTTTTTATGTTTAATTTTGACAAAACAGTCCGTTTTATTTCATTTTTAATTTTGGAACTCTTCAATAAAGTAGCTACTGAGATTCAACAGAAGAACATCACCTGTGTTTGTGTCCATCTGTATCCCACAAGCCTCTTACACTGCTGTTAGAAGTGGGATACTGGTTATACATAACTGGGAGAGTCTGATCGAGATTCTGGTGGACTCTTTATGCAGGAAGAGAAGGTGGACCCTGGTACCTTTCCAGGAATAACTACTCGCTATATCACAGCAGCATTTCAACTCCCTCTCCTGCCCGGTCTGGAGCCGGTGGTGAGAAGAAAGGAAGGGAAACCTGTTTCTAAGATGGAAGAAGAACCAGGAGCACAAGCAAGTGGAGGATGTCCAGGAGAGGAAACACCCCCTCCTTGAAACCCATGAGCTGGTGAGGTGGCTATGTATGCACCAGGTAGAAATGGAGAAGCAGAGAGAAAGAGACGAGAGAGTATGAAGCCAAATGGACTGATACCCTAATGGCCATACAAGCTTTGGGTGTCAATCGACCGCCAGATCAACCGACTGGAGGACATAAAGATATTAAATTGGTGAAGCTAACAGATAGTGATGACATCGAAGCTTATATTATGATTTTTGAAAGAGTTGCTGCAGCATGTGCATGGCCCAGGGACCAGTGGATAATTTGCCTGGCACCATATTTGACCGGAAAGGCCTAACTTGTGTATAGCCATGTGGAGGTTGCACATGCTAACAACTCCGACCAGGTTAAAGCTGTAATTCTGAAATGTTACGATATAAATACTGAGACCTATCGTCAGCGATTTCGAACTTATAAGTATCAGACTGCAGACAACCCCCAGGATGCCTGTATACGTCATAAAGACTTATGCCTCAAGTGGCTACAACCTACTACTCGGACACTTGACCAGATATTGGAAACTATAGTCTTGGAGCAGTTTATTAAAATTCTACCCCAAGATGTTCAACTATGGGTGAAGGATCACCGACCTGAGACCTCGGATACAGCAATTCGTCTTGCTGAGGACTATATTACAGCTCGACCTACACAACCTAAGGGAACAATGCCACATGCTCATCAACCTCCTGTTTCCAGACACATTGTTCCCTCCCCTACTCCAACGAATCCACCAATGGGAACAAAAGTGTTTCCAAGGGTACATAAGGGATATAACCCAGATATTATCTGCCGTGAATGTGGAGGAAAGGGTCATGTGGCAAGGTTTTGTCCCAAAAGAAAAACAGCCCACACATTTAGTCTTAGCTAACTGGGGACATTATATGCTGCCGGTTCAAATCAGAAATAATCCAGTATATGGCCTCCTCGACTCCGGGAGCAGACAGACCATAATACAAAAGGCTTTATTAAATTCAACATTCAAACACAAGCCCCAGACAACTATGGTAACCTGTATTCATGGAGACACTCATCACTACCCACTTTATGACTTGGAAATAACTATACAAGGACATACACACAATATTCGGGTAGGTGCTGTTCCTAACTTACCGGTACCAATACTTATTGGGCATGACCATCCTGATTTTCAGACCCTAATAACTAATAATGTGACTGCAATGGTTACTAGATCCCAGACTAAGGAAAACTTGGAGCAAGTATTTCCCTTTTCTAATGATATTTTTGGGGATTCCAAAAAAACTAAGAAGTCAAAGGCACAGAAAAGAAAAGATAAGCTGAGGTGGATTCAAAACCACAAAGGGAAACTCAAAGCAAATTTAGACTCTGTAGACCCAACTAGAGATTTTAAGACTGCACAACAACTGGACTCTAGTCTAAAGGACTATTTTACTCAGGTGTCTAATAAAAAAGAAAGGTCAGACAAATATAAAATGATTAATGGTTTGTTATATAGAAAATGTGTGAATCCGAAAAGTGGGGAGGTGGTAGAACAGTTAATAGTACCCCAAGAGTATAGACAACAACTCCTAGAATTAGCCCACGATATTCTCCTAGCTGGACACCTGGGCAGAGATCGCACATTAAGCCGCTTGCTTTACCGTTTCTTCTGGCCTGGTATCCACAAGCAGGTTGCGGAATTCTGTAAAGTTGTGCAGAATGTCAAAAGGTGGCTAGACTGGGAAAAAGGGATAAGGTACCCCTATTACCCTTACCTTTAATAACAACCCCTTTTGAACGAATAGCCATGGATGTGGTAGGTCCCCTCCCTAAAAGCACAAAAGGAAATCAATATATATTGGTAGTGTGTGACTACGCTACTAAATATCCAGAGGCTATTCCCCTATGCAATGTCACTGCCCCAAAGATAGCAGAGGAACTTGGCAAACTGTTCAGCAGGATAGGCATACCAAAGGAAATCCTGACGGAGGCAGCAATTTCTGTTCTGCTGTATTAAAAAGGCTATATAAAATCCTGGGTATCACTGCCATCCATACCACCCCTTACCACCCACAAACAGACAGTCTGGTGGAACGATTCAACCAGATGCTTAAAAAAAAGTTACAAAAATTTTGTAAAGAGGAGGGCCGTAAATGGGATATTTTGCTGCCCTACCTAATATTTGCATACAGGGAGGTACCCCAAGCCTCTACGGGGTTCTCTCCATTCAAATTATTCTATGGACATAACCCTCGAGGCCCATTAGACCTGATGAAAGAAAAGGGGGAAGACGGGCAAGCATCTCATAGCCAATATCCTAATGATTACATCTGCCACCTTAGGGATAGGATAGCAAAATACATAGGAATAGCTCACCAGATTAACGCTAAACAACAGGGAGTACAGAAAGTACATTATGACCAAGGAACGGGAACCAGAGTGTTTCAGGAGGGAGAGGAAGTATTATTGTTGTTACCATCATCAGAAAATAAACTGTATATGAAATGACAGGGCCCGTATACAGTGATTAGAAGAACAGGACCTGTAACTTACCAAATCGAGTTATCAGATAAAAAAAAGAGATACAATGTATTCCATGTTAATCTATTAAAGAAATGGGTAGAGAGGAAAGATGCTCTTGTAGGCTTCATATACCCTGAAACTCCTACCAGTGAGCTGGAACTAGTATACCAGCGGTTGGAAGCAAAAGGTGGCATGAATGACCTAACCATAAACCCCCAACTAAATACTCAACAAATAGCTGAACTACGCACAATGTTACAACCTTTTGCTAATTTTTTTACAGGGATGCCTGGGAAGGTAGCAGATGTAGTCCACAAAATAAATACTACCCAAAAGGAACCTGTAAGACAAAGGCCTTATAGAATACCTGAGAGACTAAGATGTGAAGTAGAAAAGGAACTGCACAAGATGCAACAATTGGGTATAATTGAACCCTCACACAGTGAGTGGAATTTCCCTATTGTTATTGTAAGGAAGGAAGAAAGAGGGTGGGGTTCAAATCTGCTTAGATTTTAGAAAACTGAATGACATTTCTAAGTTTGATAGTTACCCAATGCCATGCATTGACGATATCCTTGACCATCTGGGAAAAGCCCAGTACATTTTCACCCTTGACCTAACCAAAGGATACTAGCAAGTTCTGCTGAGTCCCAATGGCAAAGGAAAAACAGCCTTTAGTACCCCAATCGGCTAATTTCAATTTACTGTTATGGCATTTGGACTCCATGGGGCCCCAGCAACCTTTCAACGGCTTATGGACAAACTTGTTTTACCACACTCTACATTTAGCGCAGCCTATATGGATGATGTGGTAATTTTCAGCAACACGTTGGCTGAACATCTCTGCCACCTAGCCACGGTGTTGAAAACCATAACCACTGCAGGCCTAACTATTAATCCAGCCAAATGCTTTCTGGCCATGCAAGAAACAGAGTATTTAGGGTTTCAGATAGGTGGAGGCGTAGTGAAACCTATTAAATCCAAAATTGAAGCTGTAGCTAGTAGCCCTCAGCCAGTAACTAAAAAGGATGTAAGATCCTTTCTAGGACTCGCCAGCTACTATAGGCGTTTCATACCAAATTTTTCTATAATAGCTAATCATCTCACCGAACTGACAAAAAACGCCAGCCTGAAAAAGTGGTATGGACCCCAGCCTGTGAAGAAGCATTCTCTACCATTAAAGCTATACTATGTTCTTCCCCAGTCTTACGTACACCAGACTTCACACTACCCTTTATTTTACAAACAGATGCCTCAAATTTTGGCATAGGGGCTGTATTGTCACAAATTATTGATGGTGAAGAACATCCCATAATATACATTAGTAGGAAACTGCATGAGAGGGAAACCAAATATTCCACCATCGAGAAAGAATGCTTGGCAATACGTTGGGCCATAGAGGCATTGCAATTCTATCTGTGGGGAGCTGAGTTTGAGCTTTGGACAGATCATAATCCTCTATGTTGGCTCAATGTCATGAAGGACCGGAACCCTCGCATAATGTGATGGTACCTGATGTTACAGCCATATTCTTTCAAAATAAAACATCGGAAAGGTGCTGAGCATAAAAACGCAGACTTTCTATCAAGGTATGGCTATGACCATACCATATCTCACAAGACAGACCTTGGGGTATATTGTAGTGGTTAAAAAAAAATGTTTTTGTGTTTTCTTATATATCTATAGGGACCCCAAGGTGGAGCCTGAGTAGAGGGTGGGCTTTGGCTCCATCTCTTACACATAAGAGATCTGTACTTGTGTGGGATACTGTATAAAATAAAACACCGAAATTCTGTGTCTTTTTTGTCCTGAGTCGGGAGGAGACTGTCAAAGGGTCTGGAGATTCAATGCCAGCCCTATGTTGTAACTAGCAGGTTTTGACTGTTGTTTCCAGACTTGCCCTCCCCCAGTGTGTCTACCCCTTGTTCTTGCGTCCTTATTGTTCTAATGTGGGTATGTGCATAGACTGGCCACCTATGCAATTTGTTTTTATTTTTGTAGTGTCTGTTATCTATGTTGTCACTGTTTTTCCTCATATGTGCAAGCCTGGAACTAGTATGCTCTACCTGGACCTGCTAGAATCTCTGATTTAGTTCTAAATGTAAGTGTGACCCCTTTAAGATGGCCAGAGCATTAAGAATGCTTAACAATACTCCCTTTGCCTCTAAAAGACTTTAAAAACAATATTTATTGCCCAGAACAGCGTTGGATACACTGTGTGTAACCAAAGATTCAGTGTTTAGTTAAATTGCTCCTTCATGACATTTTAAAATGAGCTGCACGAACATGTGCACTATCGTGCAGTTCGAAAATGCCACAAACGCTCTCCCATCGCAAAAACCATCCTTTCTAGGAGCCACTCTGTTCCTTTCAGCGCTAAAGCACTTTCTTGCTTGTAACTCTTGTAAAATCTGCCCCTTTTTCTGGATATGGCTGAACTGTGTCTCTACCAGCCATAGTCCAACAACCAACTCAGCGTTTTATGTTCTCCCTGTATATTCAGTACAAGTTATCAGTTAGTGGTACTCAACTGTCCTGGCAATTGTAAATTGATATTCAGAGAGAATGAACAATAAATACAAGGAAAAAAAAAGAAAGGTTGCATTACCTGGCATATAGAGATATATTAAAAGACCTCCTGGTAAGCCTTTTTTCCCTAGGAGCCGGCCGGCCATACTGACGCCTACTTTATACAAGGGAGATACTTAGGGGAGGGCTTAGCATGCAAACACCAAGTTTTACAGCTTGAAATTAATAACCGATAACTTTATAACTACTGAATAATCATATGTAGTATTAAACTGTGTGATTTATAAGTTTTAAACAATATATAAGCTTAGTTTGTACAAAAGCTTATTTGTTCAATTGATTGATGGAAGTCTTAACCAATCAGAGATTGTTGTAGCCTATATTTATTGCTAGCATCTCCTAAGAGAGATCAGATGTAGCTGAAGGGTTGGAGTGTCTACACCCTTAACTAGTGCTCTAGTTATGCTTCCATAAGAAGACTCGTTTGACTTGTTCTGTGTGCTGTACAAAGGAATCTGTGATATTGTGAGCTGTTTTTATGTTTAATTTTGACGAAACAGTCCGCTTCTTTATTTTATTTTTATTTTTGGAACTCTTCGATAAAGTAGCTGCTGAGATTCAACAGAAGAACATCACCTGTGTTTGTGTCCATCTGTATCCCACAAGCCTCTTACACACCCCTATAAATGTGAGAAGCTGGGATGGTTCCAGAACAGACTTTTCTATATTTAGGATGAATCCTAAGGAGTCCAGAAGCTTTTGAGTGACGTCTAGAGCTAACTTGAGTTGGCCTGTGGACTGACCCACTATGAGCCAGTCATCCAGGTAAGGGAACAGTAAGATGCCTTGTCTCCTGAAAAAGGCCACCACTACTGCTAGACACTTGGTGAACACCCTTGGAACAGATGTTAGGCCGAAAGGCATTGCTCTGAACTGGTAGTGGCCTGAGGGTAACTCAAACCTGAGGTACTTTCTGTGGGAATGTCTGATAGGTAAGTGGAAATAGGCATTCTTGAGATCCAGGGAGGCTAGCTAGTCTCTTGGTCTCAGAAAGGGGAGAATTTATTCCCAGAGTCACCATTTTGAACTTTGGCTTTAGTATGTGTTTGTTCAGGTATCGTAGATTTAGGGTAGGTCGCCACTCACCTGTCTTTTTTTGGGGTAAGGAAGTATCTGGAATACAGTCATTTTCCCCTGTGATTAAGAGATACCTTCTCTACTGCTCGCGGGAGCAGAAGAGAGGAGACTTCTGCCTCTAAAGCCTTTGTCTCCACAGGAGAGGGAGGACTGAAAGACTTTGCCCTCATTTTTGGGAACCTTCTGAAGCTGAGAGCAAGTCCCTGGCTCACTACTTCCAGGACCCATTTGTCTGAGGTAATAGATTTCCAGACTTGGAAATAGTGAGCCAGCCTGCCCCCTACTGGAATGGGAAGGCAATCCTGACTGACACATCAGGGTGTCTGTTTGGCAGGGGGCTTGGACTGAGTGGAGGATGGAGTTCTGGTCATTCCCCTTCTGACTGTTCCCCTAAAGAACCTCCTCTTCTGGAAAGAATAGGAGGCATTGACTTGGTAAAAAGACCTTTGAAAATGCCTGCCCCTGCCATAGAAACATAGAGTTTGATGGCTGGTAAGGACCGTTTGGCCCACCTAGTCTGCCCATTTTCCTGCCTAACAGATAAGCTGCAGATCCTAGTTAACCAACAGCTTACTTCCTCCTACCCCCCCACTAGGACTGCCTTATGTCTGTCCCATGCATTCTTGAATTCCTCCACTATTTCTTGACTCCACGACCTCCTCAGGAGGCTGTTCCATGCATCCACCACCCTCTCCATGAAAAAATACTTCCTCACATTCACTCTGAGCCATCCCCCCCATCTTCAAATTGTGCCTCCTTGTTCTGGCACATCTCTTTTTCTGAAAGATGCTACCCTTTTGGACTTTGTTGATTCCCTTGAGATACTTGAAAGTGTCTGTCATGTCCCCTCTCTCCCTTTTTCCTCAAGGGTATGCATATTAAACTCCTTTAGTCTTTCTTCGTATGTCTTCTGGTTCAGACACTGCACCATTTTGGTTGCCCTCCTCTGGACAGCCTCAACTCTGTCTATGTCTTTGCAGAGATGAGGTCTCCAGAACGGCACACAGTACTCCAGATGGGGTCTCACCAACTGTCTGAACAGAGGGATAACAACTTCCAGTTTTCTAGTATTGATGTCTCTCCCTATGCATCCCAGTATCCCCCCAGCCTTCCTTTCTGCCTTCTCACATTGCTTGCCCACCTTTAAGTCATCTGATATAATTACCCTAGGTCCCTTTCCATTTTTATTGTTGTCAGTATCTCACCCCCATTGTGTACTATTCCCCTGGGATTTTGTTTCCCAGGTGCATTACCTTGCACTTTGCATTGAATCTGAGCTGCCATACATTTGACCATTCCTCCAACCATGCCAAGTCCCTTCTCTTCCTTTCCATTCCATCTTGTGTATCAACCTTGTTGCAGATCTTTGTGTCATCTGCAAAGAGGCATAGTTTTCCTTCCAGTTCCTCTGCTATGTCACTTACAGAGACATTAAAAACGACCTGTCCCAGTACTGAACCCTGCGGTACCCCTCTAGTAACTCCCTTTCTTCACTGTGGACTCTGTTTACTACTACTACCCTTTGTGTCCTGTTGTCTAGCCAATTTTTTATCCAGGCTACCACCTTGGGACCCACTCCAAGGCTAGCTAACTTGTGTATTAATCTTTTGTGTGGGACCATATCAAATGCCTTGCTAAAATCTAGGTAGGCCATGTCCACAGCCCCTCCCTGGTCTACTACTTTGGTCACCCAGTCAAAGAAATCTGTTAAGATTCATCTGACATGACCTTCCCATCATGAATCCATGCTGCATTGGGTCCTGAGCCCCACTGGCCTCTAGGTACTCAACAATTTTTTCCTTCAGAAGTGATTCCATGATTTTCTCTACCACTGAGGTCAAACTAACTGGTCTGTAGTTTTCTGCCTCTGTCCTGCTCCCACTTTTGTGAAGAGGAATCACATCCACCGTCCTCCAGTCTTCAGGTACCACCCCATTCTCCCATGATTTGTTAAAGAGAGTAGTCAGTGGTGTTACTAGTTCTACCTTTAGTTCTTTTAGAATTCTTGGGTGAATCCCATCAGGCCCCATTGCTTTGTCCACCTTCAATTTTATTAGTTCTTTCAGAACCCTTTCTTCTGTAAATAGACTGGAATCGACTCCAGTCTCCAGAGTGTTTCTCTTGTTTGGTTTAGGCACCTTCCCCATCTCTTCCTTTATGAATACTGATCAGAAATATTCAGTATCCCTGTTTTTTTACTGCCACCCTCTGCCCACATTCCCTCCCCTTTATTAAGCCTCAGTATCCCTCATTTGGTCTTTCTTTGCTCTCTAATATACCTATAAAAGGTCTTATCCCCCTTCTTAACAGAGTTGGCTGTCTTTTTCTTGGTCTGGGCCTTTGCTAAACTGAATGCCTTCCCAGCCTCTTTCTGCTTTAACTGATAAAGTTCTCTGTCCTACTTTTTCTGTGTTTCCTTATATTTCCTGAATGCTATCCTTTTCTCCTTAACCTTCCCTGCTACCTCTTTTGAGAACCATAGCGTTTTTTTTCCTTCATTGTGTTTTGTTGATTTGCTTTATACAAAGGCCTGTTGCCTCTGTGATGGCTGTTTTGATTACTCCCCAATTTTCCTCCACCCCTCCTTCTTGCCTGTTTGCTAGTGCTTTTCTGAGGCACTCTCTCATTTTCCCAAAGTCAGCCCTCCTAAAGTCCAATACTCTTGCTTTTGTATGGCTTGATTGTATGGCTGTGTTTATTGTGAACAACACTGTTTGGTGGTAGCTTGTTCCCAGATGGCTACTTGCTTCTAAATCTGAGATTCTTTCTCCATCCCCATGTGAGAGTACCAGGTCTAAGATTGCTCCCTCCCGAGTGGGTTCCAATACTAGCTGTCTGAGGCATGCCCCTTGTAGGGAATCAAGAATGACCCTGCTCTTGGATGTGCCTGCAGCAAAGGTGCTCCAGTTAAGATCTGGCATATTCAGGTCCCCCATCAACAATATCTCCCCTTTTTCTGCCATTCCAAGGATGCCTTCTATCATTTCCTTGTCCACTCCCTCCCCCTAAGATGGGGGTCTGTATACAACCCCCATGCAGATTGTGGTGCCATTTCCTGTCTCCAGGGTGACCCAGAGTACCTCATCTGCTCCTTGTTTACTCTTTAGTTCTGTTGCTTTGATCCCTTCCTTTACATAGAGAGCTACTCCTCCTCCTCTTTTACCCTCCCTGTCCCTACTGTTGATTGTGCATCCTGGTATGCTGACATCCCAGTCATGGTTCTCTGTGTACCATGTTTCTGTGACTGCCACAATATCCAGGCAACCCTCTTCCATCAAGGCCACTAGTTCAGGAGCTTGTTACACAGACTATGGGCATTGGTACTCATCACCTTCCACTTTTAATGGCCTTACCTCTTTTAGCCCCATCCCTGTCCTTACTGCCTTTGCCTTTTTACATTTACCTCTGTCCTGCTCCTAATGACTTCTCTACCTTGATGTTTACCTCACTATTACCATGTTTTGTGGGGAGAGGCTGGGATTTCCTGCTCCTTTTCAGTGCCCCCTCTATAGTTTAAAGCTTGCCAATGAAGCATTTAAACCTCTCACCTAGGATCCAGGTCCCCCCCCCAGACAGATGCAAACCATCATGCCAGTATAGGTCTGCATCCCTCCAGGTGGCTTCCCAGTCCCCAATGAAGCCAAAACCCCTGAGCTCCACACCAGTTTTTCAACCATTCATTGAATTCCCCAGTGAAGAGTACCCTAGCATCACCCTTGCCATAGACAGACAGCACCTCCGAGAAGGTTACCATATGCGCTACTTGTCTAAGGCCCCTCCCCAACTCTACAGACTCCTCTTGCACTGCTCTGATCCCATTCCTTGCCAAGTCATTTGTCTCTAGGTGGACAATGACATCCAGCTCCCTCCTTCGTGCAGCTGCTCCCACGATCCTGAGGATTCGCTTCCTGTCCCTCCAAGCCGTGGTGCCAGGCAGGCACCTTACCTCCCTCTCCCCATCCTCCCCCACTTCTACCCCCCTAATGATTGAGTCCCCCACCAGGAGTTGTTTCCTTCCCCTATGGGATCCCATGCCACCCTCCTGTTAGTCTCCTTTGTGAAGGTTCCCAGCATCCTCCTTGGTCTCCACTGCAGGTGCCTCCATAGAGGAACCACTGTCCACCAGAAGAGCGTATGAATTGTGGAGAGGTACAGCTGGAGGGATGCAACTCTGTTCTACCACTGCCTCTCTCCCTGAGCCCACCCTGGTCCAGCCTCTCCTCTTTCTTGGCAACCTGTGAGGTATTGGTATTGGCATTGGCCCTGGTGGTCCCTGGGTGGGGGAGGAGGTTTCACAAATCCTAACCAGGTCAGCCTGGAGACAGGCAGCCTCCTCCCTCAGACCTAAGAGGTGCCTGCAAATAGAGCAGCATCGCAGCCTCCAGAGTGTCTCCCAGAACACTGCTGTACCACAGCCATTGCACTGCACCACTCCTATCATGTCTTAGTTTGTGTCCCCTCTCCTGTTTATCTGTACGCTTACTCTTGCCTCTCTTTACAACTCTCACCCTTCCTGTTCTGAGACAGCAACTTCCTATATTCTTCAGTAGCCTCCTTCTTCTTTGCTCAGTGTCAGACCACCAGCAGCTGGGGGGCAGAGCGAGCTACTTTTTTTCTTTTAGTGTTGCAAAACTAATGTTTCTCAATGATCCTTCCCTTCCTACTGCCAAACAGGAAGTTCCTGTTGTCAGTCAAATCCAGTGGCTATAAAAGTAGAACTAGCTTAGGGTGGGTGGGATGGAGGGCAATTAGTAAGAAAAAGGCTAGCAACAGGAAGTTGTAATTTGAGTCACCTGCTTTTATATTGTCTAAGCCATACCCCCAATTAAACTCTCTCTCTCCTCCTACTGATTTAGCAAAGTAAGTTGATACAGTACCCTTCCCAGCACAGAACACACACTGACTTTCTTTCTTTTCTTTTTTAACCCTGAATAAGACCCCTTCTACTTCCAATAAAGTATCTGTCTGCTTACTCTCAACAGACATTGGCTCCTGCTGAGATATAAGTGTTAAATTAGTAAGAAAATGGTATCTTCTTTTAGTTAGCTGCTTTCTGCTCTACAAGCATGATTTCTGTCTTCCAAAGGCTAGCAACAGCCCTAGATTGCTGCCTCTGAGGAGTGACCTGCTTTTCCTTGGCGGCAGCACTCCTGTACGTGGTCCTATATTCTTCCATCTTTTTTACGTAAGCCTCTGTTTGCTTCCCAAACAGAGAGTTACTGGTGACAGAAAAATCCATGGCCTTGGTCTGGGTATCCTGTGATAAATTAGTACACCTGAGCCAAGCAAATCTCATGGAGACAGATGTAGCCATGACCCTATAATGTACATCGTTCGAGTCAACAGCAGCATGAAACTGGACCTTTGATGCCTCACTACCATCCACAACCACCTGCTCCAGCTCCTTTGCCAGCAGGGGAAGGGCATTCTTAGCCAGCTCCAGAACCGTATCCCACATAGACGTCTGGTATCTGGCTGAATACGCCATGTAATTAGATTGCCTGAGCCCCAAAGAGGATGCCGAGTACTGTTTCTTTACCACGGCATCCACTTTCCTGGAATTCTTATCTGGGGGTGAGATGCCAGGGGAATGTTAGCTTTGTCACAGGCTGCAGCTTGCACTACCTCAACATGGCTGCAGTGCTTTGTAAGGAATTACATCCCAGGACCTGACAGGGCATACCTCCTGTCCATCTTTCTATCCACAGGAAGTATGGATGTTGGAAACTGAAGAATTTTCTGTGTCTGATTCACCAGGGATTTATGCAGAGGGATAGACACCCTTTTGGACTCTGGGACATCCTTCGTCACAACATAGTCAGGTTCCTCCTGATCCTGTTCAGCCTCTTTCACTGGAAGCTTAAGGGTATCAGCCACTTTATTGTAGAACAAGAAATGGAAGGGGGACTCAGAAAGTCTGGGAGGAGACACATTAGAAGGCTTGTCTGGGGAGATGTCAGGCTCTACTGGCTTATCTAGGCCTTCATAATAATCTTCTTCTTCGTAATCTTCATCTCCTTCCCAATCGCCTTCATAAAATGCTTCAGGATCATATTCAGAAGCAGACAAGCCTGGCCGAACTGATTATCTTTGAGTCAGTGTCAGTTCAGTTGTAACCGGGCGAAGCAATTGTATGATAGCAATTGCCTTAGCTATTTCATTAGCAGACGGAACATGGGAACCGGGATCCAAACCGGCTGACTTGAGCTTTCTCTTAGAGAGAACCGATTCCACAGAATCGGCTCTCCTTTTGCCTGAGGAGATATTGCCTAAGTCAGTGGGCACCCCCCTCAGGTTCGGTCGGAACCGAACCGGGCTGGCCATCCAGGTCAGTGGATATCTCGGCCTCCCTTTGCTTCAGCCTACTTAAACATTTATCTAAAGTGGCTTTGGGAAAGTTTTTGCAGATTTGGCAGTCCACTTTGCGGTGGTCAAATCCAGACAGTAAACACAGACGAGGTGGGGATCAGCCTTAGCAAAGGCCTCCCCACACTCGGTGCAGTGCTGAAAACAAGTGGGACCAGTTTTCTTTTTGGGTTTCTCAGACATGCCTAAAGGAAAAAAGTTACCCTTACCAGCATTTAAGCCAGACAACCACAAACGTATCGGTTCCAACCGTGTCATGGGTTGGTTAAAAAAACAAGGAAATTATCGTTTTTTTTAAGGATCTGATAGGTACCAGCAACCACAATACAAATCACAGAAAAAAACAAACCACAATTGATTTGGTTCCTAACCGGACTGACTGGAAAGAAACCGAACAAAAAAAAATTTCTACCACAAAACACTAAACTACCTACTAAACACTTACTGTACAAAGGACAGAGATGCGAATACCGAAAAAATAAATAAATAGTTGACAAACCAACCGATTTTTTTACTTAAACTGAACCGAAGTGAGAGAGAGAATCTCCAGAGCAACTTCTCAGTTAGGTGAAGTAAAGAATCTGACGGTTACACTGAGGAGTACCTGGAATAGAGGTTTGAAAACCAAGCTCGAGCTCAACATTCTATGCCTTGGCATAGAGTTAACCCTTTCCTCTCCGGAGCAGTTCAAGTGCTGGGGCTAACTGCATATAGTCAGAATACAGCAAGAGTTCATATTATTTGAACCACGTAATTGCATTGAGCAGTTTCTGTGACGACTAGCTAAACCTTGAGAGAGCAGCTCGAGAGGTTTACAGTTGCCTTGGAAACCGCAAGATGCAATTTCAGAGTAGTTATTGTCTGTTTCCCATCCATTAGCTTTTATAGTGTATGGGGCTAAATACACTATAAAATTTAATGGAGGAACCACCACGGCCGCTGGTCAGAAACCCCGTGATAGGGGCTCAAACAGGCTTACTTTTTTCTTCATTGCTCCAGACTCCCTCTATAGTATTGCTCACCACCATGGCTGTTGATCTGAGCATGCACACTAAGGATCGTGTTGTTGAGGTTTCAATGTGACGTAGTCAAGAGGGGTTAACAACCTCTTGATGTCACATCAGTACCATAACAACGTGGTAAACTGTCTGAATTCAGACAGTAATAAGGGCTCCCCAGTCATTATAGTCATATTAGATTCATTTATTAATTTTTCCACCCACCAGTATTGGAGGATATGCACAGCTGACTTACCAACCAGATAGTTGTGGGAACCTGTATGTAAGAGAAGGCACTGTACCAAATGGCACTGGAGACAATAGGAATTGTGATACTTGGATACCTTTGAAGTATGACTCAGACACAGTTTTCAAGTGAAATAAAAGTAAATTTACTGGGCTGTTCTGCCAGTGTGGCAGACACAGCTTGTAAAATGAGAAATAATGACAGCAACAACAATACTTCTGCAAATAAGACTCATAAAATGACTAACTTATACTCTGTATTTTTTCTCCCAACAGGTCTGCACCTGCTAAGCTAACCCTGGAGACTGGAGGCTATAGCAGTACCCACCAGCCCTCCAATATTCAGTTTTCAACAGAACTTGGCACCTGGTCTCACGGAGGAATTCTCTGTCTTGCCTTGCCTTTATAACTCCTGTATGTTTGGCAGTTGATGTCGGCAAACAAATTTTGTTACTTGTTTAAAAGCAGACTGTGCGGATTACCTTCATTGGAGTTATCAACCTCCTGGTTCTGGAATGCGAATGCCTTCTTGTCTGTATCTTGTTAATTTGGGCCATTGCCCTGCACTCGCACCCTGCCCTGGTCCTGTGCACAGCCCTTTTGTTTTGAACCTGTTGCTTTGTGTAAAACGGACTGGCTGCCAAGAGTGCTGTGCTTTCTGTTACTGCAGAACAGGCCTCAGGACATTGTGTAGTCGCATTAGTGTTGTGCTTAACCCAGAGTCAGCGTCCTGACTTAGGACTCACCCTGTCTGCACATATCACATTAGTGCATCTACTGTGAGCCACACTCCACTCTCAGGTGCCTGGCATCATGCAGCTGCCACACTGCATTTTAGTAAGAACAGTTGCTCACTTTAAAGAGCTAGTAGGTTAGACACTGAGGGCCTGATTCTCAAAAGGGGCTTGGAGTGGTACAAGCTGTGACAAACAGCAGCTTGCACCAAAGCCCCTTGTGCCAGGCACCCTGCACTAGATTCTGGTACAGGAGGGGCCCGGCGCCTAGGTCCCCACACATGCGGAACCCCTCCTGTGTGGCAAACACCTGGCGCATGGGAACAGTCTGCTGCAGGCTCCTTGTGGCACACACAGTCAGCCCCTTTCCGATCCCCGATGTTGCAGGTGTTGTCATAATATAGTTATACCCCAATCCCTGGTGTTCTAGCGCCCCCCGCCTTGGTCCCCAATGTTGCTGGTGTTTTTATTATTTATAGATACCTCAATCTCTGGTGGTCTAGCAGCCCCCCACCCCAATCCCCAGTGTTGCTGGTGTTTTTGTAATATAGTTATATTCCAGTCCTTGGTGGTCTAGCATCCCTCCCCGACCTGATCCCCAATTTTGCTGGTGTTTTTATAATATATTTATACCCCAATCCTTGGTGGTCTAACAGCCTCCCCACCCCAATCACCGATGTTTCTGGTGTTTTTATAATATATTTCAATCAATCAATTAATCAATGTTTATTTTACCAGGAGAAACACCACTGAAAGGCCTCATTTACAAAGTGGTCTTGGAAGGATACTGCATGACATAAACAACAGTATGTAACTATTGAACAGGATGAATAATTGATGCAACGCAGCATAATAAGCTAACAATACAAATCTAATATAGAAGCGGTGATCATAAAAAAAACACTGTAATAAGGCATTAAGTTGGAGAGAAGGGAAGAGGGGAGCCTAGTGATACAGTACATAAAAGGAAGAAGGAGGGAGATCAGTACATGTTCGCTGTGCAGTATCAGTGCTGCCAGCAGATACAAGGGGTATATGTCAAGTGCTATTGAGCTAAGGTTGCAGATCCAGATACCTCGGTAGTGACAATAGGTTCAAGAATAACAATTACAGGTATCCTTGAATGACTGTCTATTACATAGTGTTTTAAAGGTAGCAATTGTAACAAATTGCAACAGTTTTAAGGTTTTTTTGGATGGAGTTCCAGAGGGTAGGGATAACTTATGGAGGATGCACCATGACTAGTTCTGATTCTGGGAATATCAAACAGAATACAGGAGTATCTTCAGAGTGAATATACTCCAGAAGTGCATTGGAAAAGACCAGAGATATATTGGGGAAGCTTATTAGTGAGTGCTCTGTAGGCCCAAGTAGCAACATTTTTTAGCCTTATAGTTTTAAGCTACTGCCAGCCAAGTTGAGCATAGAAGGAGCAATGATGAGTGTTATATGGAGCATTGGAAATGAATCTTCTTGTTCTATGGTACAAAATGTCCAACTTGGCTAGAGCAGTGATGGGAAGTGGCTATAAATGAGGTCAGCATAGTCCAAGAGAGGCAGGAACATGGTTTGGACTAGTATTAATTTGGCCTCATGCATAAGAAGGTGTTTGATTCGAAAGAACAGACCGAGTCTTTGTCTTAAATTTTTTGTCAGTTCATCTATATGTATAGTAAAGGAAAGCTTGCAGTCTATCCAAAGACCCAAGTATCTAAATTTTTCCACTAACTCAAGTGATCCCCCAACAGGGTCATGATGAGCAGCTTGGATACCGAGGGGTTCATGTTCATTGTGTTGGTTTATGGAGAGAGGGAAACATGACTTTGGTATTTTTTGCACTGAGTAGTAACTTCAGGTGCTGGAGATTTTGTTGCAACAGATTGAAATCCTGTTGCAGTTCTGAGCAGCCAAATTCAAGTGAGAGCCTAGCAACATATAGAACAGTGTCATCTGCGAAGAGATGCATGTTAGCTGTACTGATGCTAGAGTCAGTGTCATTTATATATACATGTAACCCCCTTGTTACCCAGAGTTACTATAATCCCAGTAAGACCTAGTGGTAGGCAGGGAAGGCAGCTTGTGAAACTCCAGTTTTGTTTTATTTTATTTTAGCTTTTGTTGACCGAGTAAGTACACTAGACAAGTATTATGCCTATTTTCAGGAACAACCCGGGAGAGTACAACATATTAAATGGATTTCACACTGTCTCACTCTGTTCTCAGTCTCAGCCGAGACTGAGGGATGACATCACCATAGAACTATCGCAGCTGCATGAGCCACAGTGGAATCTGCAGCAGGGAGTTTTAGTAGAATGTTGGGAGGTTTGAACAGTAGTCTGTAGGTCAGTTGGAGTGTGTAGCTGGTTGTGAGAGGAGCACAGCAGCTCTGTGTTAGGCTCTTGGAGCCTCAGCCCTGACATAGGGCTACATTTAGGAAAAAGGTGTGTGTTTCCACCTAAAGAGAGAGACAGAAGCTAGTTTTGAAGTGGTGCAGACCGCTGATTCGGGTCTCAGTGCAGAAAGTTTAGTCTGTATATTCCAAGGGCAACCCCCTGGCTACTGCTAGTGGAGAAGCTGCCTTATTTGGTCCAAGAGTTTTGGGAAACTAGAAGATTTTGTGATTAAGCAATGGGGCACCTGCAACGGAGGAGTGAGTTTCTGCTCTTTCTAAGGGCCCATGTTTTCACCCTGGGACTTGTGTAAAGTGGGGATTGGACTACTGAAGTAGTGGGAGGCCCAGAGTAATAGGCTTAGCCAAAAGTAAAAGTATGTTCAAGTCCAGCACTTAGGGGGAAGTCAAGACATGTAGAGGAGATGTGACATACGTCTACCCAGTAATCTACATTGCCAAGCTTTCAAAAGAGTTGTTTAGTTTCCAGAGAAATGGCCGGGTATGGATTTTGGGGGCTGGAGGTGGGAGATCCTCCATCTTTAGTAACCAGGTCCACCTCTACGGATTTGCTCTGTGGATTTCTACTTTGCCTCATGCACTTGGCCAGTGATGAGGGAAGTACCCAGACATGGTATTGGAAGGAAAATTCCCTCTAGGAGTCGAAGGCTCTAAGGTTGTTTGGGGAGCCACCAACAAGAAAACTGGTTCATTCCCATAATGGACCGCGGATCAAGTGGCCGGCGGGGAAGCCAGGCCAGTGGGGAAAACCCAAGTAGTGTACAGGTCCGGGCTGTGTACCCAAAGCTGCATGCAAATCCGGGCTGTGTACCTGGTAGGTTTAGAGCCTGAGGGCTGGAAGTGCGAAGAAGTGTTCTGTTGTCTCTAATCTGCATTACCAGGAATGTAGCCCTATGGGGGTCCATCTGTGCTTATTTTGTTCAGCTTGGATGTGAATAAAAGCCACACTGTAGAATCCCATTCCTGGTTTTGGACATTACAGTTATTGCTTCCTGTATTCGGATTTACTTGGGGGCCCCTGTGCAGAGTAGCCAAACCTAGGCCCCCTGTGCCGAGTAACCTTATCCTCCCCGAACCCAGTCCCCACCAGGTATTGCTGCCAGCTTCAACAGCATGCCACCTGTCATTTTGCAAAAAGGCAGGGGTGAGAGGTTACATACAGTTGAAGCCTCTTAAAGGGGATGCCTCCATGGACAGGCTTTTGTCCCCTTTAAGTGGGCCTCTCTAATGACAGAAGATCCACAAAACGCAACGTACAGAGACAAACAGAACAAACGAACATCAGGAACAAACAGAGGTATACATTAACACTAAAACAGCACATACTGATTTCAGCTCTTTTGTGATTTTGTGCTGTATGTCTCAAGTTAGGTCATGATACTGTATTTTATTCAGAAATTTTTTTAAAAAAGTGTTTAGCAACAGTACAGAATTTAGCAACCTTGGACATTGATGTACCTGGCTCCTGCAGCGCTTTGATAACCTTCACTTTGTCTGCCAAGGGAAGATTCACTCATTTAGACTCCATCAGGACATATAAATGTGCACAGGTAACAGCATGAGACTCTAGACTTGTTTACACTGCACCTTGCCCCAGCGGCTCCTTTTGTACTCGTTCAAAATCATTTTATTAAACGTTCCAGAGCCACGTTCACATAGTATAGATTTTGCTGCTGCCTTTTTTCTTTCCAGTGATATTGCTGTTGTTACGGTCACTGTAGGTTTGGTGGGGAATGTTTAGTGGTGCAACTGGTTTGGTGTTCAGACAGCACAGGAAACCACCTACGCCACTCCGCAAACCCAGGGAAAGAGGGAACATGGAGGCAACACCACGGAATGGAAAAATGCCCAAACAGTAGCGTTCACACGTGGGCAGGAGCACCAATCTGGCCACTGTGAGCCACTAACAATGGCTCATAGTCATCCATGTGAACGAGCCTACAGCCTATGCTGATTAGCAGTGTGTGACTCTTTTTATACAGTATGTACTGCTTAAATTTGTTTAGCTGCATCTGATTAGGTGTGAAATGTTAAGTGTCTTAGTAGGTGATAATGAGAGGATAGCAGAGGAAACAGACACAAAATTGTCTCCATTAAAGGGATTCCTATGTCCCCTTTAAAGGTGTGATACTTTCATTCAGTTGCATAGCCAATTAATCGGTGCCTGGGGGATTGTCCCCTTAAAGCGAATGTCCCCATTAAGCATGTCCTGATTAAGTGGCTTCAATTGTATTGCAAAAAGTAAGGGTCCTAGTATAGACCCCTGTGGAACTCCTCTCAGCAGTTTTTTAAGGGGCGAGATATCACCTTGCGCCTTGTCCTGCTGCTGTCTACCTATAAGATAACATGTAAATCATCGCAGGGCCATGTTGTTGAGGCCGATATTCTGCAACATAAGCAGTAGTAAGTTATGATCTACAGTATCAAAAGCCTTGCAGAGTTCTAAAAATAATGCACTGATGTACTTCCTGGAATCGAGTGCAGTTTGCCAGTCATTCAACACCTTAGCCAGGGCAGTTACTGTGCTGTGGTTTAGTCTGAAACCGGACTGTAGAGGATTAAGCATATTGTAGACTTGTAGGTGTGCTCTTAATTGAGAACTGACTAAGTTTTTGAGGTGCTTTGATAGTATAGATAGCAGCGATATTGGCCTGTAATTATTGATGTATGTCACACAGATACACCCGATTTAAAGAGCAGAATGATGTGCGCTATTTTCCACACACAGGGGAGAGCCTCCTGTGCATGGGACATGTTGAAGAGGTTGGTGATGGGTGCAGTCAATGATTGGTAGCCTAAGTGTAAGAAAAAGGGTTGAGCTGATCTGGTCCAGCACTTTTTTTAGTGTCCAGGGACAGTAGAAGGTTTTCAACCTGCTTAAACATTATTGGATTGAAGCTAAATTTAGCTTTGGGAGGAGAGTCCTGTATGAGGGGGCATGCTGCATCAGAGTAGCACAGTGGCTGGGTAGTTTGCTTGCAGGAGTAGTGTCAAAGGCTAGGCCGGTGGTGGCAAAGTGATTGCTTAGCAGATCTAGGATACACTGTTTGCTTGTGATGGTAGAATTACCAGTAGTGATCTTCACAGGCAGTGTTGACGGGGAGATATGCCCTTCCACTTCCCTTAAGATTTGCCAACATTTTGCAGCATTGTTTTTGGAGGAATCTAATGCCGATTAAAAATATTTAGCTTTTTCTGCCCTAATAAGTTTAGTACATTGGTTTCTTGATGTTCTAAAGGCTGCCCAGTCTGCAGGTAGTTTAGATTTGCGAGCCCTTTTCCATAGGGCATCTCCGTTGCATAGATCTGTGATTTTAACTAGGGGTGCATGTACATTGATCACCTTTAGGACAAGGTTTTGGAATAGGTTATGAGCTCCTGGTACTACCTGCACAAGGTAAATGTCTTGTAATCTAATCTAGTTAAGGTCTGACAGGAAATTGGCGCAATTGAAGTTACGATTACTCCTTTTGAGTACAGAACTAGAGGATGAAATAGGCTTAGTTGTAGACCTCACACAAGCTATAGACCTATGATCACTTAGGTCATTAAAAAAAAAAAAACAGTATGTGCGATATTGTGTAGTTTGTTTACAAGGATTATATCAAGGAGCATGCTTTCAGCAGGATTATTAGCATTTGGGTGAGTGAACTCAAGGATGATCTGAGTGAGGCCATAGACATCACAGAGCTCTTTTAGCAGTTTGGAGCAGGAGGAATACCAGTTGAGGTTTAGGTCACCCATTATGATCACATCAGTATTTTGAGTGTCCAGTATTTCGCGGAGATGCTGGAGAACTTCAAGGTCCCCTGATGGTGGTCTGTAATAACCAGTAATACATATAGATTCAGTAGTTGTTAATGAGATCATCAGAGAAAGGTTTTCAGACTCTTTAAGCAATGTTGTCATGTCAACAACTGAAACAGGGAATTTGTCTGAGGTATATATCGCAACACCTCCACCACTAGTATGTCTACCAGCCCTAAACATATTGTAGGAAGGAATGTTAATAGCGTGGTCTGGGGTCGCACATTTCAACCAAGATTCCGATATTACTAATATGTCAGGCTGGGTATGATGCACCCAAGCCTGGAAGGAATCCTGTTTTTCCAGTAGACTACAGGCATTAATGTGGAGAAAGCTCATACCTTTTAGATGTGGCAAATCAGTGGGCGCTGTGATAAGTGAGGAGGGACCGGGATTCAGCTCTACGTTACCTGAGCACAGTAACATTAGGAGTAATAGTTTCTTAAGAGCATTAATTAATTAATACTTTCAGAAGCTGAATCTGTCACCATTTAGAGATAGAAAAAATAGTTGAGGATGCACAGGGAACAGTACATAGGTGCCAGACTGATGAGGCATACAATACCACCCATGCAGGGAGAGTCAAGGGTGTGTTATTGTAGTGTGATAGAATATGATTTTGAGAAAGGAACCTATTTCCCTGGAAATCAGTACCTGGAAGGAAATTATACTGTACAAAGCATAATAGGTCAGTCCTTGGCGTGGGGTAAATCTTAACAGTAGAGTGACCATTTGGGAGGTGGATGGAGCCTAGCAAAATGACACTACTTAATAGGCTCAGCTGCACATTGATTAACTTTGCGTCCATTTTGATCTAAGTTGGATACCTTTTTTAAGAATTTGGCTGAATCAACATACGAACATATGGAATTTGCCAGCAGATAAAGGCCTAGAGGTCTAGCAAGTCTGCTTGAATGTGCAGCTAGCACCCCTTATTCTGCAGCTGCCCCTCCCTTTCACCCTTCCCCTTCATTGACCCTCCCCCTTGTCCTGTCCCATCCCCTTTTGAAGCAGTCCACTGTTCTACTGGATACCACTTCTGCAGGTAACGCATTCCACCCAGCCACCACCCTCTCTGTAAAAAAGTGTCTCCTCATCTCCCCTGAACCTTCCTCCCTCCAGTCTCATATCATGGCCCCTGGTGTCCCTCCCCTCCCTTACTTTGAACAGACCCTCTGTACCTGTCTTGTTTATTCCTTTCATGTACTTAAAGGTTTCAATCATGTCCCCCATCCCTCCTCTCCTCCAATGAGTACATGTTCAACTCCTTCAGCCTCCTCTCATGTGATAAGTCCCCCAGCCCCTTGATCATCTTTGTCGCCCTGCGCTACACCCCCTCCAGTAACTTAATATCCCTCTTCAGATACGGGCACCAGTACTGCACGCAGTACTCCAGGTATGGTCTAACTAATAATCTATCCAGTGACAGAATCACCTCCTCCCTCCTCGAGGATATACCCCTTGCAATACAACCCAGCATTTTGTTGGCCTTTGCAGCTGCCTTCCTACATTGTGCCGAGTTGTTCATTGACCCTGTAATGAGCACCCCCAGATCCTTCTCCTCCTCTGTCTGGGCTAGCTGCACTCCCCCAAGCTGGTAACTCCTCCTTGGGTTCTTCATCCCAAAATGCAGCACCTTGCACTTTTTGGCATTAAACCCCAGTTGCCAGGTGTCTGACCAGGTTTCAAGCTTTGCCAGATCATCCTGCAACCCCTGCCATCCCCCTAGGTCATTCACCACCGCTTCTACCTTGGTATCATCAGCAAATGACTGATCTTGCTCTTGATGTCCCATGATATGTCTGTAATGAATATCCCAAACAATACTGGTCCCAATACCGAGCCCTGTGGAACACCGCTCATCACTGCCCTTGGGTTTGAGAGCTCCCCACCCACCACCATCCTCTCTTGCATTCCCTGAAGCCATTTCCCTTCTATGTGGCACTGAGTCGAATGCCTTACTGAAGTCCAGATGCAGGACATCCACTGCATGGCCCCTGTCCAGTTGCCTAGTTACCCAGTCATAGAACTCCCCCAGGTTGGTTTGGCAGGATCTGCCCCATATTAAGCCATGCTGTCTGCTGTCCTGTAGTCCTTTGGTCTCTAGGAGGGCCACCAGCATCTCCTTCAGGATAGTCTCCATTAGCTTACCCACGATGGATGTGAGGCTCACTGGTCTATAGTTTCCCGGTTCATCCTTGGGGCCACTTTTGTGGAGGGGTACCACATGAGCCATCCTCCAGTCCTGACGTACACACCCCAAATGTAGCGAGGCATTAAATAGGTCTGCCAAAGGTCCTGCAAGGACCTCTGCCAGCTCCTTCAGTACCCTGAGGTGGATGCCATCTGGGCCTGGCACCATATCCACCCTTAGTGCCTTCAAACCCTTCTGAACTCTGCCCTCCATGATTTCCCCATCTGTCACCCCCTTCCCCTATTTCTGCCATTTCTCCCCCCTTTGGTGTCACCATCCTCTTCTCTTTAGTAAATATTGAGCAGAAGTACTCATTTAGTGCTTCTGCCTTATCGCACCCTGCTTCCACCCAACCCCCCTCCTTCCTAATCCTTACTATGTCAGAAGATGGACAAATTTGTACTACTGATAGGGATTAGTGATGGGCTTAGGATACAAGTTAATCTAAAGAGGAAGATACGTGGCCTCAGTAGTGTGAAAAGGAAAATAGTGTACCTATAGTGTATTTATACCCCAATCCCTGGTGGTCTAGCAGCCCCCGCCCTGATCTCCAGTGTTGCTGGTGTTTTTATAATATATTTATACCCCAATCCTGGTGGTCTGCCCCCCCACCTGATCCCAGTGTTGCAGTGTTTTATAATATATTTATACCCCAAACCTGGAGCTCTGAAGCCCCCGCCCTGATCCTGAAGTCGCCCATGGCAATAAGTATACTGTTCCTCTTCCCTGGTGGTATAGCAGCCCTCCTGCCCCGATACCTGATGTTGCCAGTGTTTTCATTATTTACTGATATCCCAATCCCTGGTGGTCTAGCACCCCCTGCTCCAATCCCCAATGTTGCCAATGTTTTTATAATATATTTATACCTCACTCCGTGGAGGTCTAGCAGCACCCCCACCCTGATCCCTGAAGTTGACCATGACAGAAAGTACACTATTCCCCTTCCCTGGTGGTCTAGTGGACCCCACCCCAGCAGGTGAGTGCCTACCGCCCCACCCCCATGCTAAACCTCGGAGTCAGCAACCAGCACAGCCCTCCTCACCACCATGGCTGGCTGCTGACTGACCTGTCAGTGAGTGCTGTACTGTATAATACAGTACACGCTCATTGATTGAGGAGCTGTCAAACTATGAGCATGTACTGTATTATACAGTACAGCACTCACTGACAAGTCAGTCGGCAGACAGCCGTGGTGGTGAGAGGAGGGCTGTTCTGGTTGCTGGATCAGGGTTTAGGATGGGGTGGAGCGGGGTGGTGGGCACTACCTGCCAAGGTGGGGGTCCACTAGACCACCAAGGAAGGGAAACAGTATACTTTCATTCGGGGCGACTTTGGGGATCGTGCTGGGGGGGCTGCTAGACCACCAGGGATTGGGGTATAAATATATTATAAAAACACTGGCAACATTGGGGATTGGGGCAGGGGACTGCTAGACCACCAGTGATTAGGATATCAATAAATAATAAAAACACTGGCAACATCAGATATCGGGGGAGGGGGACTGCTAGACCACCAGGGATAGGGGCATAAATATATGATAAAAACACTGGCAACATCGGGACTGGAGGGGCTGCTAGGCCACCAGGGATTGGAGACTACATTACTTATACCAACACCTGAAATTGGGGAGGGGGGTCTGCTAGACTACCAGGGAGTTTTTTTTAATTTTTCTATCAGGAGATCGGGCTGAGGTGGGGGACCATGGCACATTGCTGCAATGTGTAAAACTCACCCAGAGGGTATATTTCTAAGTACCCTTAGACCAGCCGTGGTTCTTCTAAGAGTACTTAGAAAATCACCTTCTGGATGAGTTGTGTGAATGCCATTTGGGGTGCTTTGGCAGCCTGTGTGTGCCGCAAGCCCTTAGCACCTTTCACAGCTCATTTCCTGATGCACAGGTGGTGCAAGCCCCCTTTGGTGCAGGCAGCCTGTGGTGGATGTAGGCTGCCTTTGTGAATCACTCCTGGGGCATCGTTTGATGCAAGGGGCACCTTGCACCAATCATTGGGATGCAAGCCCCTTGCACCACCTGGGGAGCTTTGAGAATTGGGTCCTGAATATTTTATTCATACTTCCAGGAGTGCAGTATTCTGACTGAAGTGTTTCACATAGTAAGGCTTTACAAAGAGTGTAGATTTTTTTTAACAGAAATTCAAGTCCCTGGATATGCAGGGATGAGGACTGCTATTCCAGGAAGTGGTTTCTGGATGTGACGTATTGGGGGGTCATTTTCTTTGTGTTGTTAGTGGAACAGTGCAAATCAATTTCTGTGTGTTCCCTTGTGTGCTGTTTTTTCAATTGGATTATCAAGTAATTATTAGGGATGAGTGGTTGTACATATTAAATGATTATTTTCTGAGCTGTGAATGAAATTGTGTCTGCTGTTTTTTTTTCCATCTTTTTTTTTGTCACGGAGACTGTTTCTGGTAATGTATACACTTACTGACGCAAGTACTGTGGTTGAGGTAAAGCTCCTTTGCTCATCAGGTTTTGCAAGTCCCAAAAAGTGTGTTTCATTTAAAAAACTGCAGCACATTATTTTGACACATATTTGCAGGTGTTGTTATAGAAAATAATCTAAACTACTCTACAAAGTTGTCTGAGAAAAAGGAGTGCAGTATCCCATGTGCTGTTTATCTATTTCTGTTCCCTTTTGTTTTATTTATATAGTGCTATAAAAGATATTGTAATGTGGTAGAATTTTTTTTCTAGTTGTTTTGTGTTTCGACCTCTGTGAGAAGGTTGACCCTGTAGTTTCGTGGTGGGTGTAAAGATGTAAATTACATACTCATCCTAACATGAAGTGATCCCTTTCTATGTTGTTGTCACCTTTTTTTGTATGAAAAAGATGCAAATGAATGCTGAAACCTGTTGCAGTAACTGTCACCTTGTAAAATGTTGCAGAGTGAGGAAGGTTTATGTGCCAGTCCAACTCACTCGTCTGTGTAATTGCATTGTGAAATTTTGCAAGTCTCCTGCTGGCAGTTTCGTTACTGCCAACCTCTGTTCAGCTGTGTGTTTTACCCCATTGTACTATCAACCTCTTGTGTATGATGAATGCTGGATTTGAGGGGTTGCAGTCCCTTACTAACCCTGTAAAAGACTCTTGAGACCACAAAATTCTAATAAATGAATTGATTCTCATTAGTATGTTGTTTTAACTTTATTTTATGGGTGAGGTTGGTTCGATATTGTTATATTAAGACATTGGCAGCTGGAAAGAAAACTCATTCTCTGATATGTTACAATGAGTAATGAGTAATGTGGTGTGTGGTGCCCTAAGCTGAGGAATATACTTGACTTTCAAAGATGACATGCTGATTTATTTTTCTCTCATTGATAATGCAATGCTCTTTTTATTTATTTAGTTTTTGTTGACCGGGTAAGTGCACTAGACAAATCCTGCCTATTTTTAGGCATGACCCAGGGGAAGGTGATACAGATGAATGCCAACTGGCCATGAACCAGATTAAGCTGTTGGTGGTATTTTTAGTGAATGAGGGAAATCTGGCCAGGACACTGGGGAAATTCCCCCTACTCTTTTTTTCAATAAGTGCCAAGGGATCTTTAACATCCACCTGAACTACCACCAATCCAAGCAGATGGGACCTCGGTTTAACATCTCATCTGAAAGACGGCACCTCAGAAGTACAGCACCCCTCTCATGCTGCACTACAGTGTCAATACTGGGATATTAACCCAAGTGCCAGATGTGGGAACTGAACCCACAGTCTTCTGATCTCCCGGCCTCAGAGGTGAATGTGCTACCTACTGAGCCACTGACACTTGGACTGCAGTGAGATGTGTGTGGTATATAAATAAGTGTGGTGGCTGCAGGATTTGCACCTGTGATCTAAGGGTGTATACAAGTCAATTTGACGGAATTGATAGTGTGGAGTAAGTAGTAATGCTTACTACACACTAACTTTCAGGTTCCTTTAGCAGTATGCTAAAGAACTTATGTGGTATTTCTTCATTGTGTGTGTGTGTGTATGTGTGTATGTGTGTGTGCGTGTGTGTATATATATATATATATATTCTATGCAAAAAAACTTCATTAATACATCAGTTAGGGTTCTTCTACAGCAACAAAAGTAGGGACATTTGGCATTAGGGTTCCCACCCCTTGCACCCACCCCACCCTACCCCCACTAACAGGCATCAGGGGTGTGCTTTGGGGTTGTTGGTCCTAACTCTCACCCCATCCCATGTGTAAACCAGCTGAGGTGGTGTAGTGTAGGAGAATGGGGTGAGAGTTAGGACTGACGACTCCTAACGCACACCCCGATGCCTGCTGGTGGGGTAGGGTGAGGGTGGGATGCAAGGGTGGAACCCTAATGTCAAATTTCCCTCACTTTTGTCCCTGTAGAAGAACCCCTAACTGATGCATTAACTAAGTTTTTTGTATAGAATTCCATACTTTTTAAGAAAGAATGGAAAGTAGGAAAGTTACAGTCAGGGCCCCAGACCACCATGTGATTTTGTGTGACTATAGTAACAGTAAGTGCAACGGAAATGCAAGCACAAAGGCTTACACACATAGTTATTGGGGTGTGTGTGTGTGTGTGTGTGTATGTATGTATGTATGTATGTATATATATATATATATATATATATAGGGGATACATGATAGGCAGGAGTGTAATATTTTATTTATTTATTGCAATTGTTTCACTAGGAAAGGCACACTGAGCAACTAGATGCTAATCTCCTGGTGTGACCTGGAGGGATACACATGGATATGATAACACACAGGTTATCAAGTGAACAGTTAACAGAAGCAAATAAAAAGCAGCATAAGGATACACGATTGCATGAATACACAAGCAGTGCACATTGAATGCTTAGGATATTATAGTATCAAATAATTTTTGTGACAAGAAGCAGCAGACAAGGTAAATTAGCACAGTAGTAACAGCTGTAAACAACAGAGGATGTATATCACAGTTATAGAGTTATACACAGTACATAGGGCAAAATAGGCCCAGGACATGCGTGCAAGGTTGGGGTTATATGCCAGCTTCTGTAGCAAGGCTAAGGCCACTGGTCAGGCATTGGGGAGGGGATAGTGGGGCATGGCAGGTTCAGGGACAGGAGCAGTTTGTAGTAAGGAAGTTTGCTAGGGTGGAAGACAGAGAGTAGGAAAGGGAGGGGTGCCAAATTTGCGGTGGGAGGGCATTCCAGAGCTTGGGTAGCTGGTGTGAGAAGGCAGCTTGACTGGCAGAGGTCTTCCGCTTAGGGACTGAAAGTTGGCGGGAGTCACAGGATCTGAAATGATGGGGGGGTGGGGCATCTGTGAGCACAGTGGCAAGGTAGGAGGGGATGGACTCGAGCCATAGATTGTAGACAAATTTAACACAGTGAGAGATGCAGCGGTTTTCGAGGGACGGTAGTGCCAAGGCTCGGTAGAGGTCGCAGTGGTGGGTGAGGGGAGAGGCATCAAAAGCAAAGCAGCAGAAAGCATTATAAAGTGTGTCCAGTTTAGATAGGGTGGACTTAGGGGCTGCACTGTAAACAGTGTCACAGTGGTCGATGGGGGGGAGCATCATCTTCAGGACCAGTTCACATCAGACTCGGGGAGGAAGGCTGCTGCGGTTCCTATGTAATGCACTGAGCATGGGGCATAGTTTTTTTTGAGATAGCATCAATGTGGTCAGAGAAGGAGAGCTGTCTGTTGAGCCAGACCCCCAAGTAATGGAACGGGGAGACATCTTCAAGTTTTTGGCCATCCTGGGTGATGAAGTAGGGAAGGGAGGGGAGTCTGGCCAGGTGTTGTCGTGTGCTGAAGGTCATAGTGACATTTTTTTTCACATTTAGGGAGAGCTGGTGCTAGCTAAACCATTGCTGTACCTTGTTGAAATCAGCTTGAAGGTCTGATTGTACCACATCAGTGGCGGAGCCTGAGTAGTAAAGTACAGTATCATCTGCATACATGTGGATTGAGGAAGTAGAGCAGGTGAGTGACAAGTCATTTAGGAATATAGAGAACAGAGAGAACAGAATGGGACCAAGAACTGACCCCTGTGGGACACCGGTAGTTAAAGGGAAGGGGGTGGAGATCACTTTTGAGACTCTTAATGGACTGAGTTCTATCAGAGAGGTATGATCTGAACCAGTTTGTGATTGTGACAGAGAGGCCTGATTCAGCAAGACTCGAGAGCAATATGGGGTGGGAGAAGGTGTCAAAGGCTTTTGCAAGGTCAACAAGAACAGCTGAGGTGATCAGTCCATTGTCCATGCCTGTCAGGATAGTGTCTGTAAGCCTTATCAGGGAGGAGGTGGTGGAGTGTCCCTTCCTGAAGCCATACTGGAATGGCATGAAGAATTTGGAGTCAGTGAGGAAGGATATGTGAAGTATCTTCATGAATGAACAGTGACCTCTGGATACTCACGAGTGCCAAAGGCACGAGTGAGAGTATCCAGAGGTCACTGTTCATGAGTGAAGATATTTCACACATCATGTGTGCGATTTATACAATAGGCTTTTCTAAAGTGGTTCTGAGTTGCTTTCAAACTGTGTGCAAGCTAGAAAAACTTAACCACATTCATTGGTTTTGTTTTCTTCTGTAAGGAGAATGTATTTATTCTTCCAGTATAATTCAGCTGCATCAAAGCATGCTTGTTGCTTTGAGTCTGCATGGTTTGATGTATTTAGCAGTCAGTGCTCTCTCTTTTTCCTTCTAGTAGGAACTTTAGAGATCTTCTCAGCATGTGAGTGTCTGTGAGACTGAATGCAGTAAACCTGTTGTTGGGGCTTCAGATACTTGAAAGACATGTGAATTTCATTTGTTTTAATGAGCTGAAACAAGTTGCAGCACTGAGGGAGAGTTAATGGGCTTGTCTGTGACATCACCACAGTGAGAATAAATGCTGGTGAGATAAGCACAGTAGGCCGGATATTCAAAAGGGTTGCACAATGCGCAATAGGGTTGCGCCAGCGCAAGTCAGAAAATGCGCCATTCTGAGATATTCAGCAGGAGGCAGTTGTGCCACTGAAAACATGCTGAGCAACAGCGCAATAATGAAGGCATGCACAACCGAAGGGGGTGGAACCATGCATAAAGTGCGCAGTGCGATGTTCAAAGACTTGTGCAATGCGCAACAGTGGAGCAGGCGGAAGTTGCGCCATAGCGGAAATGAGCCAAAATAAAAAGGAGCAAGGAAGAGGTGCAGGGAAGCCACATGAGGCAGGGAGAAAGGCAGAGTAAGAGGGAGAAAGAGGGCAGGCCAGGGAAACAAAACCACAGAATAGGGGCAAGGGAAGGTGTGTGGGGCTACAGAGAGCAGAGGCCAGTAGGTGTACCCGGTGCAGTGGAGGTAGCAGACAGGACAGCAGGGGGAACAAAGCAACAACAGCTGGGGGGGAACACAAGCCAGGGACATGGACAGTGCCACCTTCCACATGGAAGCTGTAATGAGGGGGATGATAAGGCATGCTGCAGGAGGATGTGTCCATGGAAGGGCCTGTCGGCAGTACGCCCCCAACAGGCAGTACCAAGCCCTCACCAGCTTTGAGCTGTACACAGATGTCGAGATTGTGGGCTGGTACTGCCTGAACAAGGCAATACTGAGGCGGCTCTGTGAGCTGTGCAGTGATGTGATGCAGGCACCCATATGACGGAGTCATGCTCTGTCAGTGGAGACAAAGGTAACAGCCTACATGTGCTTGCTCGCCACGGGTACCTTCCAGAGACCAACGGGGGACACCACAGGCATAACACAGTCGGCCACATCATGCATCCTCACCCTATTCCTCAGTGCACTGCTGCCACATGCTGCGGTACATCCATTTCCCCAGCACCATGATGGGCCTTACAACAAACATGGGAGTTCCACAGGGTACTTGCGTCGTATGCCTGGCATGCTAGGGGCAATAGACTGCACCCATATGGCCATTCGCAAGCCACCTGGCCCCGATGGGGCCACCTACATGAATCGGAAGGGATATGCCAGTGTCAACTGCCAGGTGGTGTGTGATGCCAGTGGGCGCATCATCAATGTCTGTGCCATGCACCCTGGGGGAGCACATGATTCCTTCATCTGGTACCAGTCACACTGTGCCATCGATTCGAGAGTGGGGACATCCCCACAGGTCATCTAGTGGGTGAGTATGCATGTAGAACTGACAAATTGTGGGCAAGGGGGGGTAAGCCAGAGGTGCCATGGGTGTGGCCCACAGGGTTTGGGGCAGTCTGAGCCTGAACAAGACACTAACCTCCACTACCTCCACACAGGTGACAGTGGATACCCACTCCGTCCCTGGCTGCTCACACCCTACCGGCGACCCACGACCCCATTGCAGCAACGCTTCAATGAGGCACATGCCACCACACGCAACATCATCGAGCAGGTGTTTGGGATGCTGAAGGTGCGTTTCCATTGCCTGGACACCTCTGGCTGTGCCCTACTGTATAGCCCCTCAAAGGCCTGTGGGATATTCCTGGTCTGTTGTATCCTGCACAACATGGCCAAAGACTGTGGGACAGCCATACAGGTCAAAGAGGGAGACAGCGATAGGGACAACGGTGATGCCGGTGATGATGAGGATGGGCAGCCCCCCCCTTGGATGACGGGACCCCCGACTGATCCGGCTGGCCCAGCTGCACCGGGACAAAATCACGGAGGAGCACTTCAGCCAACACAGGTAAGTCATGGGGCCATGTGCAATCACCAGTGGCTAGGACACAACCAACGTACACACATGGAAACACACCAGGGGTGCATGACGGCAAGGGAAGTGGCAGGGCACAGAAGCACACACATACAACCAGGGAAGGGTGAACAGTAACACGCCACATGGACAGACACACACACACACAAACACAATTGGCACACAGTGCACAGGGGTCAGGTGCAAAACACAGCAGGAACACAGACACTAGCAACACACATGTCCACAGGCCATGTCCACTGACTGTCTATGTGCGTGTGTCAGATGCTGGGCACCATCGCACTTTGGTGTATAGTGCAATGCAGGCATCATCATGCACATGCACCTGTGGACAGCAGTCGGGAGGGTGTGCAGGTGGACCGTGTGTCTGTGTGTAGAGCTGGGCACCCACTGGTGCACTGCCCACCAAAACACACAATGCACACAGGGCAGCACCAAACAGTGCCCTCACTGGGAGACAGGTCAGTCTTGCAGAACAGTGCCACATCCACCTCAGATGCGTGGGCGGCCCCGCCGAGACCCAGCAGCACTGGCAGGCTGAGCACGGGCCTCAAGGGGTGGCACCGATGGTCCACCAGGGGTTCCACTGTGCGAACGCGACCGTGCCCGCACAGGTGTCTGCAGCACACTGAACATACCTGCACCAGGAGTGCTCGGGATGCCCACAGCTGAACCCAGCGTCGACAGGGTGGGTGTCGCATGATGCCAGGAGCGGGGAGTGGATAGCGAACTCGCAGTGGGGAGGCGACACATGGGCACCTGACTGTGTGCCCATTGTGGCCATGACAGCAACCAACGCCTGTGTTTGCCTGTCAATGGCAGCGGTCACATCCTCCCGCAAATGGTCAATCCGTGACAGGATCCTATCGGTGTCCCTGCTGTGTCACTCCTCGACCTGCTCCAGAGCCACACACAGTGCCTCCATGGACGTTGCAAGCTGCATCTGCTGCTGTACTGATTCCTGCAGTAGGCGGGTGTGCTCATCAAAGAGGTCGTCTGCCACCTCAGCAACCTGTCCCTCAGGGTATGGAAGGGCTTGATGTTCAGCACCCCTTGAGGGTGGGAGCTGCTCACCAGGACCAGGTATGGGCAAGTCCACAGGCGGTGCACAGACACCACCACTGAACCCTGTACCCCCAGTCCCGGTGGGTGACTGCTGCTGCTGCCCCTCCGCCTGCTGTGCCCAAGGGATCGGTTGTTCCGCCACTGTGGCCGCAACAGTGCCACTGACCTGAACAGCCACCGATGCTGCCTCACCAGTGCTGACAGGCGCAGCCTGGGACTGTGCTGACATGCTGGCACACACGGAACCAGCCAGGTCCATTGGCGTGAGCTGGCCTGCTGTGTGTCCATTCCATGACACACACATGTCACTGCTCATAATGGTCATTGCATCATCAATGGTGCAGGTCTGTGGCACAGCCACAGCATGCTGGCATGCTTGGACGCCAGACCGCTGAGACACAGGAAGGGCCTCCCCCACACCTGTCTCAATGCGACATCAGTGTTGACAGCCAGGCGGACCCACTGTTGCAATGCACGCTGGCTACCTGTGGAGGTGGATGGTCCCTCCTCCAACTCCAGATGGCTGTCTGCAGTGGACAGGCCCTCCACTGCTGACCACTGCAGACGCACAGGATCTGTAACAGAAAGTAAGGACACGTTAGTGCATGTGATCTACCCTCCCCCCCTCGACAGACCATGACGTACCATGCAGTGATGGGCTACCACCTGTCTGGAAGCCACCTCCTGGAACGCCCTCAATGGCACTGCGCTGCATGCTTGCAGTGAGCCTGTCCTCTCGACCCGGCTGCACCACCTCCGGCTGGCCCCGCCTGTTGCAGCACATGTGCCGCCCTGATGGCAGCCACCTTCTCCTTCACCCTCCTCCTGTCGGTACCCATCTTCTTCTTACACTCCTGCACAGGCGCTGGTGGCTGCCGTGCAGGTTGACGGCATGTGCCACCCCCTCCCATGCAGCAGCATGGGCCTGAGAGGTGCCCCACCATCCACTGAGCAGTGACTCCTGATCGATGTAGGCCTCGAAGAGTGCCTCCGTCTTGGCCTTGGTAAAATTGGGCCTCCTCTTCTACCCATCATCGTCCTCCTCACCCAATCCTCGCTAGGTCATTTTTCAGCCTGTATGGGTGACAGTAGTTACCTGTGACTGTGCAGTACAAAGCAAGTCCCTGAGACCACAGTCCAGAACACCACACAGCATGCAACTCACCTATAAACTGCAGTAACCGAATATGGCCACTGCAGAACAGTGTGGCATTTTTATAGCGCAATCCATACAAATTAGGTGTGGAGCAACTTTAATGAGATGCACATCGTGCTGCTGCGTATTGAATGGCTGATCGGATGATTTGCATATGACGGCTGAATATCGTGCTTTTGCGCTTTGGGCAATTGTGTTGAACGTGCTGAGCCAATGGCACAGTTCTGTGGCCTGAGTAGTACACCGCACTGCGCATGCCCAGGTAGCTTATGCAGGCATCTGCCGCGCTGATGATGTGCTGTGCGTGGTAGGCAATTCAGGGCACGGCCACCATTGTGCCAGTGGCGCTATGGCAAGGGTCACTACATGGCGCTGTGGCACAACTGTGCAATAGTTCGCTGTGGCGATGGCACACAGGCAACCAATCACCATAGACGCATAGACATCCGATGGCGCTGTGCGTGGCATTGTGCCAGAGACCCCGACCCTGTGCCTGACCTTTGCCCCTTGGCACTATACATCTGGCATGGCTGCACCTCTATCACGCTGTTCGGTTTACAGGGTATGGGATGGATGGGTCTGGCTGGGTGGGTGGGCACACACATTGGGGCAGGGGGAATATACTTTGGGTTTGTACTGATGTGTTTCTCTCCTTTTGTCTCCCACAGGCGTGGCCAAGCAGAGGAGGATTATGAAGCAGCAGCAGAGGGTGGGGGACGCTGCACAGGGGCATGTCGGGGACCAACCCCAATGCCAGCAACAGCCCGATGAGGGTGAGTGCCATGACACCATGATTGCTATTGCATGCTGTGTGTCAGGGTGGGAAGCAGGGCATGGCCACCATCCATGGACACCACTGCCATGCACGTGACATGTGACAGTCAGCACTGTCCAGTGGCACTGCATGTCTGGGAGTGCATCAATGGTGGTCCTTGCATGCACTGGGCACATGGCTGTGGCACTGCCTGCCCACCGCATAGCCACGTTACTGTACGGCCTTGGTTGTGCTGTGCTGGACATGGGCGGTGTGTTTGTGCAGTGGTACACATGGCTGTTGCTGCCTGGTTGGGCATGTCTTGTGGACACTGTCACTGTGGGTGGGTGCACACCATCACAGGAGCGTAGCACATGGCTGTATGCCATGCATAATGGGTGGGCTGCAGGGGGATGGACAGTCACACCCATTGACTCTGATCCCTTGTCCTAGGTGTGCGAATACTCCTGCGAATTCGACAGTCCATCCAGGATCTCGTGCAGGTGGCGCATGAGTTCCTTGCCATCCTGTGGGATCTTCAGCAGCATGGGGTGAAGAGGAGGCGACCCAGGGAACAGCCCCAGGCAGCAGAGGACCAGGCTGGCCACCAGTGACCACAGACAACCTCCCCCTTTGACCAACCCTCACACCCCGCCTTCCCTCTCCCATATGTTCACCCCTGCCCTTACCCACCCCCACCTTGTTCCTGTCCCTCCACCCGATGTTTGTGCATAATTGTAAATAGTTGTTGTTGTTATATTTTTTGAATACAGTTATTTTGATATGAATACTGTGGTGGTCTCTGCTTTGCAGCTGGCTATTGGTGCTCAGTTGCAGTGGTGTGCATGGCATCTGGGGTGGTTCAGTCATGGGTATGTGTGTATGTGCGTGGGGAAGTGTCTCTGGTGTGGGAGTGGCTATCAGTCAGTATCTGTGGTGTTCTCTGTGCATTGCATTACTGTGTGCAGTGGTCCATGGTGCCTGCTCTGTGTCCATTGTGCCCCTGTCAACCTGTCCTTGGTCTGTGCAGCTGACACCCTTGCATGTCTGTGGCCTGCGAGGTCTGCTGCCTTGTCAGTGGTGGCTGTCTCTGCAGGTCATCCACTGTGACCTTCACAATGCTGGGTTGCCTCCTGTCAATGGTGTGGTGCATGTTTGCCTCGGGTGACACTGTGGCCTCCACAGTTGCTGTCCCACCTCCATGCTGTGGCTTGTGTGTGTTGCAGGGGCTGTGCACCACTGTCTGTGACTTGTGATCCAGGCATATGCTGGTGGCGTACAGGGCCACAGTTCATGCACAGGGTGGGTGTTACCCCTGTGCCATGGAGGACTGCAGGCTGTGTGTGCACAGTTTACATGGGCCCACACTGGGGGCTTGGTTGCCACACTACTGCATCCCATTGTTAGTGTCCCCATGGGTATGGGTGTGTGTTTGCCCCTGCACTGTGTTGCATCCGGTGTGCTGCATGCTTCCACGCACCACTGTGGGTGTCTGTGCTGGCAGCTGTGGCTCGTGGTGGGTCGGGCTGTGACACTTGTCTACTGTGCAGGGTGCTGTATCAATGGTGGTGGTGTCAGGAGCGCACCCTTTCCCATGTGGGGTACTTCTTGTGGCAACACATGTTTGGTCTCTCAGATGTGCCTCAGGGGGATTGTGAATGTTGGCACTGTGTCTGCCATTGTTGCATTGCTGTGTGCTGCCACCCACTGCTGGATGCTCATGGTGGGTCTGGCTTGTATGGTTCTGTGGTACATGAGGTTGCAGTGTGACAGTGGGGGTGGTGGTATGCATGGGAATTCCTGCAGTGGTGATCACTGCTCATGGGGGTGTCTTGGGGTCATGGTGCAGGGTGTGCTGTGCACGGGGGGGCTGCTGTGCCATGGGGTGGTCCGCCCTCCTTGTGTGGCAGTCTCAGCTTGCCGGTGGATGTGATGGGGCACCATGGCCCAGCTGTGCTTTGTTTGCTTGTCCCCATGGGCCGGTGGATATTCCAGCCCTCCCCCAGTTGTGCTGTGCTTGGGGTGTGGGGGTGCATTGTCAGTTCTGCAGTGTGTTCCTGTGCCCATCTGTGGCATGGGTGGTGGGCCCTACCTACCTCCCTGGTTGTGCAGTTACATTGCTCTGCTGCTGGGGCTCCTGCTTGCGCTATGGCACCTCTGGGCTGCTCAGCTGGGCAGCCCTTGTTGCACCATAGCGCATCGTATCTGCTCAGCTTCCCCTTCCTAGTTGTGCTATGGCGCAAGTTGTGCGATATTCAGATGTTGGCTGTTGGCGCAATTTGGCTTGCTCCTTTTTAGAATATCGCGTCTGTTGCTCATGGTCTCAATGGACTTGTGCTTGCTCCTGCTATTGCGCACTTTTTGGGCACAGTTTGAATATCCAGCCCAGTATGTATAAACAGAATTTATCATCACTGTGTTAGCCTGGGCTTGCATTTATCTCACTGTGGTAGTAATACATGCTTTTATCAGTGAAAAATATAGCTCACTTCTGTTGTATAAATATATATACACTTATTGCTATTAGTGTGCAGCTCTAATGTACCATATATCTGCAGCTCTAAAGTACTCTTAAGTTTTCTCCTCACAGTCACTCATTGTATACTAATCTGCTCTTATGTAAATATGCTCATATGTAAATAAGTAAATGTTCACATGTAAATATGTCCTGTCAAGCTACCCTGTTATGTTATTTAACTGTATTTACTTTGACCTACCCAGGTCCACCTTCCTAAGCCTGCCCCTAGAAACTGTATACACAGGTAATGCACAGCAGTGCGGTCTCCAGGTGCCATGCCACAGTCTTCTCCAGGTCTGGGGTTCCTGGATACTCCATCAGGGCATTGACGCCTGAGTCGGGGACCACCCCCTGACACGGGCAGAGTTCGATCAGTGGGGAGTAGGGTGTTTTATTCTGCATGCCTCCTGTTGTGGGTGTTAGCACATCAGGTGCACCAGGTGACCTATGCAAGGCACATCTGGTCTCTGCTGGGACAGGTCCTAGCAGCACTGCCTGACAGTGAGGGAACCAGGCAAGCCATTCACCTGACCACCTAAGGCTTGATGCAAGCAAGACACTTCTGCAGGGCAGTCTACAATGCCAATGAGGTGGCTTCCAGACTGACAGGATTCTCAGACTGCATTAGGCAGACTGTGTGGCTTTGCCTGTCCAGGTTGTCACCCCTGGCCTGACAGAGGGTGATATCCTCACCTTTCCAGGGGGGTCCACTTCTTTTCTCACAGGGCATGGCAGGTTCTTCAGGGGCAGCCTCCACCTCCCAGATCCTGGTAGTGTTCGCTGGACCTGTCAAGTCCTCAGGCCTAGCTAGGCCTACATTGGCCCCCTCCTCCCATGTTCTCCCCCATGGGAGGCTGGAGGACACACTGTCACTCAGGGTTCGCCATCTTGGCACTCACATCCATCAGTAATGAATGGTGAAGATTGATTTGTGGAAGATATGGAGATTATGTACTCACCGTAGTTCTGATCTTCCCAAATATCTTCATCATTAATTACACCCACCCACCTTTCCTATGATCAGACACTAGGCAGCTCAGTCCATTTCCCTCCTCTCCCCTTCTTCTAAGAGGTGAGAGTAGGGAAAAGGGGATGCTCTTGGGCAAACCCTGTGTCCAGTCTGGATGCTCTCTCTCTCATTGTTTGTGAGCCAACGAGGTTGCCCCACTAAATTATGTGAGATACTTCCAGAAATCCAGCCTTCTTAATTGATTAAGTTCAGCACCAAGCAGTCCTCTGGGCTCTAGTCTCCATTTGCCCTGGAGCAATTTGTCTCTTCTGGTGCATTGGTTTTTCACCATATCTGGCGAGCCTTAGGAGGACAGTAAAGTACACAATACAGGAGAGGAAGAATGGATGAAGAACAGTAGGTAAGAGCTAAACTTCCTTGAATATAAGGGAGCTAATATTGTTCACCTGTTGTGAAATGATCTGCAACTCTAAAAAAAAAACTAAAAAAAGAAAAGGGCTTCTTTCAGAACAGACATGTCCTCAGGCCTCTGGCTCTTCCTCTCCTGTGTCTCCCCCGTTTCCCCCCCACCTTCCTCCTAAATCAGCTTGGGCCCTTGGGTCCTGGATCAGCTCCATTGTCCCTTTTTCAGTGGAATATAGTCCATGTGGACTTTATCCGGAGAGGGAGTATCAGGGGAAAGCTGAGCCAGTGTTTCCCTTTATTTTTACCTGTCTTCCTTCTTTCTCTCCTGTCCCTCAGTTGTGTTTTATTCTGCACCTAGGGCTGCCCAGCGTTCTGGTCACCCCCTACCCGTCCTTTTTGGTTATTCCTCTGGCCTAACCCTATTTCTCCTTATCAGCTTTATTTTATTTCCCACCCTTCTCTATCATTCAGGCACCCTGGCCCTCTGTTGTACCCAACTTTTCTTGTTCCTCGCCTGGCAGGACAGAACTGAGGGCTGGGAGGAGTCAGCATTGGTTACTGGCCAACCCACGAGTGCTATGTAGAATGCTGGCCTTGAGTGTGGCACTGTTCCAATGTCGGCTTCCTCTAGCTTCAAATTTTGAAAGAGGCAGTGCTCTTTTTCCATGCAGCGTCCTGACCTCCGGTAGGACCCATCAGTAATGAAAGGTGAAGATATTTGGGAAGATCATAATTACAGTAAGTACATAATCTCCTTTTCTGTCACAGTCAGCATGGTCTCAGTGTGTTCATGATTTCTAGGATTACTAGGATAATTGTTCACATAAGGGGGCTCTTAAGCCCATTATATATGTATCCCACATACGTGGGATAATTATACCAGTAAGTTTTTATTATAGTATGTACAATCTAAGTAATTTTTAAATAGGTCCAGACTAGTACTATCTATTGCACCCTGAGAAAGTTTATTCCAAATAAAGGGTGTTTTAACTGTAAAGAAGTAATCCCTTTTAAGTGTTTTAGTCTTTTCAACCAATATTTTCTGATTGTGAGAATGAAGATCACTTCTTGTATTGCTGTAATGCATATTAAAAACTTTTAGGCCATCTTGACTATGTAGCCTGGTCCTCTGCACAGTATACTTGAGTGCATTCATTCCATGTATCTTGCAAATGTGTAAATTTTGTATATATCTGTATATATATTGCTGGTGATGTTGTGTCAGTGACGCTGTACCTTAGGATATTGACTATGATTACTGTCGTGACCTGAGATATCTTACTATGTATGTTATGCTTCTCCTGACGTCGGTGTATCTGCCCTACTTGCTTCAAATTGTACTCTGTATGTTCTTTGATTTCCTGTACTCTCCCAGGTCGTACCTGAAAATAGGCATGTGTTTGTCTAGTGTACTTACCTGGTTAACAAAAGCTAAATAAATAAATAATAAATTATTTTATATAATAATAAAAGATCTCCTCTTTTCCTTCTTGCCTCCAATGAATGCAAACCAGTCTCCTGCAATCTATGAGAATATTGCTTAGTTTTTAATCTAGGAATTTATCTGGTAATTTTTCTTTGCACACCTTCCAACAAATTTGCATCCCTCCTTAAGTATGGGGACCAGAACTGAGAACCATAATCTAGAATAGGCCAAACGCAGGTTTTATATAAAGGTAAAATAAGATGTTCTGATCTTCCAGTAAATGTTTGTCTTATTTTTGTAAGTAAGGACTGAGTACTATATGCTAATTTTCTACACTGAGTATTTGACGTAAAGCTATCATTAACCATAATTCCCAAATCTTCAACACAACTAGATGCCTTAATTAAAGTTTGATTTAGGATATAAGAATATCCAGGGTTATTTTTACCTATGTGCAAAACTACACATTTATCTATATTAAATCTCATTATTTTCATAAGCCCATTTTTCAACTTCTGCATGGTTGGTAATCAACTGAAAATGTTTCTCCCAAGTATTTACTTCACCACCCAATTTAGTATCATCTGCAAATTTACTTAAATGGGATTTAGTATTTTTGTTCATATCAGAAACATAAATATTAATAATGGTCCCAGCACGGAACCCTGGAGCACTCTACTGCACACCCTCCCCTCCACCGACAGTACACCATTTATACGCACCCTTTAACTCTTATTTAATAACCAGTTTTGAATCCAATAAATCAGATAACTGTTAACTTTTAAAGAAATTAGTTTTATAATTAATTTATCATGATCTACGCTATCAAATGCTTTGGAAAAGTCCAACAGGATCACATCAGATGGGATCCCATCATCTAAACTTTTACTAATACTATCATAGAAGGTAATCAAATTTGTGGTACAGGATCTCCCCTTAACAAAACCATGTTGTTTAATATCAGTTTGGTTTGTTTCTTCTAGATGCTGCAGCAGTTTGTTTTTGATCAATCTTTCCAGTAATTTACAACAATGAGAAATAAGGCTAATTGGCCTATAATTTTCAATGTTACCCTTATCACCAGTCTTATAAATGGGTACAACCAGTGCTTTTCTCCAGTCATCTGGTATACAACCTTCAGCTTCTGACATATTGAAAAGTAGAGTAAGGGGGTGGCCAAAAATTGGCTAGCCTCTTTAAGTAGTATAGTGTTAATACCATCAGGTCCTACACTGGAATAGATATTGAGCTGTTTTATAAGATTCATAACTTCATCCTCTAGGAAATGTACTTCTTCAGATTTTATAATATTAGGTATTTTGTAATTTGACCCTCTGGCAAACACTGAACAAAAATATGTATTAAATTTGTTTACAGCTAATTTATCATCTGTTATTACCTGTTGATTATCCTTAATTGGTCCCACAGTTTGGACCCTATTTCGACAATTTATGTTCATATAGGAATATAATAATTTCCTATTATTTGTATTAGCTATTTGTAATTCCAATTGCATTTTCCGTGATCAGATTTTTTTTAACAACTTTTGTGATTTCAAATATTTATCCCATCTTTCCTTGGAGGGTTTAGACTTAAATCTACAAAACAATCACTGTTTGATTTTAATTAATTTTTTTTATTTTGTTGTTCATCCAAACTGATATTTTACCTTTATTATTATATTTGATCCTGGTAGGTACAGAAGCATCTTCTATTTCCAATAGTAATTTTTTAAAGTTGTTCCAAGCTTGTTGAATTGATTCTGAACCCAGGGCTATAACCCAATCAATATTTTGCAATCTGGAGCAGATTAAAGAAAAATCCACTCTTCGGTAATCTTTTTCTGTGACTAAAGATTTTAAAGCATGTCTGCCTATATTTAGGTGATATCTGATAGTACAGTGATCACTATTTCCCAGTGCTGGTCCTAATGCTGAACGTGAAGAACTACTGCCTGCCTGTCAACTATCTAATAGAGTGAAGGAACTGAACATTTGGTTCCAGAGTGCTCTGGATTAACTCTGCTTTGCCTCCTGGTCTCCGACTTGGTCTGATCGTGAGTTTTTACAATTTGCTTAGCCTGAGATTTTTATTTTGGGGCTTGACGTTTTCATTTGAAGGTGAGAGCTCATTTGGGAACTGGAATATTATCATCAGCATCTGGAGAGACAAGCTTTTGGATTGATTTTTTAATGAGCTAACTGCAATATGTTTACTCTTTGAATTATTTCACCCATGAGAGGTAACACATTTTGCCCTGATCTACCTGTTTTCTGGAAAACTGACTGTTTGGAGCTTGGTCCTTGAAGTACAGTCGCTGCTGGATTTGTGGACTCCTTCAGGTTCCTCTGTTGGGATTGGATTTGGATCCCTATTATTGGACTTTTGTGTGTAATATTATTTATTTGGACTTATTTGACTTTTATTTTGCTTTGAACATTCTGAAAATTGATTTCTTTGCTCTTGTATGAATTTTTGAGGGTGGTGAGAGGATATATATTTTATATTATTTTAATTTTAGTGTGTATAATTATTAATTTGATTTAGTAATTTGGTCCCCTGCGATGTGAGAGGTAGTTCTGGGAGATTTTACAACATCTATTGCACTGCTGCACGTGAGAGGTGCTTCAGTGTTTAAAAATACAAAATTGTTTTAGGTATTTTATTGTTTAGGGTTAGTTTTGAGTTGGGATTTATTTTAGATTTATGTATATTTTTGCCTCCTCTTTGTGAGAGAAAAAGGAGAGCTTATTTTATAAGTGTGTTTATTTGAGTTAGTTTATTAGATAATTGTTGTTAAAGATGTGTTTAATGGGGTTTACAACGGTCAGGCGCTATTCCCCCACTCTGCTCCAGGACCTCCGTCCCTTTTACTGTCCCCAGTTGTCTAATGACATCCTTAATAACTGCCGAATAGCAGGTATAGTGAGAAGGTGCTTAAGGGATGGGTGGGCCAGACAGAGTGGGAGATTGGAGCAGGGCAGGAAGATAGGGGTAGTTGGGTTGAGGAGACACCCTGGGGTGAAATGGGATCAGAAGAGGGGTCCTCCTTGCCTGATTCCCATACCCAAGGGCTCCACAGATTGTGGGCAGATACTGTGTTCCTCTCCAAAAACCCATCCAACTCGGGCGGTGCTATGTAATGCCAGGTCTATTAGGAATAAGACTGCTATTATCGCAGATCTTGTTGCAACATCTGACCTGGCATGTATCACCGAGACCTGGCTGGATGAGAATGCAGGTCCTATTTTAGACTCTGCTGCTCCGGCCGGGTTCTCGGTGATGCATCGCCCGAGATTGGATTGTAGGGGCCGGGGAGTGGCCATCTTTTTTAGATCAGATCTGAGTCTTGTGGAGGTGCTGGTGGGTAACACCAGGTCTTTTGAGTGTATCCTGGCAGCAGGTGCAGAGTTTAGGATTCTCCTCATCTACCGTCCACCCAACGATGGTGGAGAATTCCTGAAGGAATTCGAGGACTTCATAGTTGACATGGCATTGGAGTCACCCAGATGGTTAATACTGGGTGACTTCAATGCCTGGGTCAACGATGAACTCTCGCACTTTGGAAAGAATTTCCTCCAACTCATGTCTATGTTGGACCTGTCACAGGTAGTTACCTCTGCTACCCATATAGGGGGACACTCTTTAGACCTGGTGTTCCTACTGGATTTGGATGTTACGCATCTGGGGGTGGAACCAAATGTGTAGACAGACCATTACACCATAAGATTCAGTTTTGGGGCACCCCTAATAGGCCTGCCTCTACGGAGATGGCCCAGTATCGCCCTTTAAGGGGAGTAAATCCAGAGGCTCTATCAGCAGTACTGGACCTATCGGGTGTTTTGGGTGAGAGCATGAGTCCAGGAGACCTTGTTCTTGCCTATAATAAGGCAGTGAGCAGGGCCTTGGACCAAATTGCTCCTATTCATGTTCGCCCACTCACCCAGCACCCAAAGACTCCATGGTTTGATGAGTCTTTGAAGGAACTGAGGAGAGTAGGGCGAAGGCTAGAGAGGGCCTGGCTTGGATGCTGACAAACTTAGATTGATGGATCATTACATTATCCATCAATCGGCAATAACCCGTAAGAAGGCAGAATTCCTGTCCAGGGAGATTGCTGCTGCGCAGAACCAACCAGCTCAACTCTTTCAGACTGTTGACAGACTGTGCAATCCACTCTGTCTACAGTCTGGAAGAGATTTTTCACAAATAAAGTGTGATGAGCTTGCTCAGTTTTTCGCTGATAAGATTGCCAGCATTAGGTCGGATATCGGCCAGGCTCACTCTTCAAGGGTTTGCAGTGATCGGCAGGGGAAAACAAACACCTGTGTTACCTGGTTTGACTTTGGTAGGCCGGAATTCATGGATATTGTGAGGATTGTCCAGACTGTACGTCCAACCAGTTGTAGTTTGGATCCGGGCCCTACGCCTCTATTATTAAATTGTGTAGATACTATCTATCCGACCATTGCTGAAATTGTTTGGAAATCTCTGGAGCAGGGGATCTTTCCTGATCCCCTAAAGGAGGCGGTCATTCGACCACTCCTAAAAAAACCTTCATTGAACCCGAACTGCCCAGCTAACTACAGACCTATCTCTAACCTACCCTTCTTGGGCAAGGTTATTGAAAAGGTGGTTGCACTGCAACTGGACGACCATATTGCAAATCACAATGTCTATGATACTTTCCAATCAGGATTTAGGAAAAGGCATAGTACTGAGACTGCCCTTGTCCGGGTTCTAAATGATCTCCTGATAGCGAGAGATCGAAAGGTTTGTACTATTCTAGTCCTTCTTGATCTCTCTGCAGCATTCAACACTGTGGACCATGGTGTGCTTTTGGAATGCCTGCAGTTCTACTGCAGACTGTCTGGTACAGTTCTGCAGTGGTTTCAATCTTTTCTCATGGGGCAGAGACAGAAGGTTATCACCAGAATTTATTCCTCCGATACCTTCCTCTTGCCATGTGGGGTCCCGTAGGGCTCCATTTTAGCACCCATGTTGTTCGCTGTCTATATGCTGCCATTGGGAGACATTATTAGGCAATACAGCTTGGGTTTTCACTGCTATGCAGATGATACCCAGCTGTATTTGTCTTTTAGTCCCGGACAGGAAGATGCAGTCTCTACACTTAACAGCTGTCTATCCGAGATCAAGGATTGGATGAGTGCCAGCTGGCTAAGGTTAAACCCGGATAAGACTGAGGTGTTGGTGGTGGACCCAGGTCACCTTGAGGTGGGTTGTAGGGCTGGGCTTCCTTCGGGCATATGGATCGATGGTGCCCAGCTCTCAACCTCAGACTGGGTGCGTAACCTGGGCATTATTATTGACAATGGTTTGACCCTGAAATTTCAGGTGTCATCCGTTGTCAAATCTTCCTTTTATCATTTTAGGAATATCGCTCAGGTGAAACACCTAGTTCCTCCGGCTGACCTTCCGGTATTGGTCCATGCCTTTGTTACCTCTCGCCTTGATTACTGCAATGCCCTGTACCTAGGGCTACCAGGGGTTGATATCTGCTGCTTGCAGCCAGTGCAGAACGCAGCAGCCAGGCTTTTGACTGGGACATCTATGAGAAGTCATATTATGCCTGTGCTGCGGAACTGCACTGGCTGCCGAGTTCAGTGGCGGATCACCTTTAAGGTCGGGTTACTGACCTATAAAGCCCTACATGAACAGGGACCGCGGTATCTTCAAGATCTCCTTATTCCCTACTGTCCCTCTCGCTCACTCCACTCCGCCGACGAGGGATTGTTAAAGGTTCCCAGGGTCCGCTTAAAAACTTATGGAGCTCGGGCATTTTCTTATGCTGCCCCTACCCTGTGGAATTCTTTACCTCATTGGATACGAAGCTGCCTGACCGTTGAGAGTTTTAAGTTAGAATTAAAAACTTATTTATTTAAACAGGCATATGGAGAGTGATTTTATTGTGATTATGTTATTATTGCTGTTGTTTTATGTTATATGTATGTATTTTAATTGTTTTTATTTGTACAGCGCTTTGGTTTTGAAAAGCACTTAAAAATAAATTTTACTTACTTACTATACTTATATTTTCTAGTTCATCATCTATATTTGTTAATAACAGGTCTAAAAGATTGTTCATCCTGCTTGGACAATCAACAATTTGTTTTAACCCAATGTTAATGCAAAGGTCAATGAAATCATTCTCCTTAACATCGGAACCACTTAAATCAGACCAATTTATTCCTGGGTAATTGTAATCTCCCATCACTATCAAATCACCCAATACACTAATTTCCAGTATTTCGTCATTAAGAGCTTTGTTATATTCATGGTTAGTGGCTGGTGGTCTATAACAGTTATCCAATATAATAGGTGATCTACCTACTGGTGTGATTTTAACCTAAATTGATTCTAAATTTACTTTGGTACCTAGGAGAGAATCAATACTACTGGATTTGATGGACTCATGCACATAAATACCACCACCACCTTTTTTGTTACCTTCCCTATTTTTATTATAGAGCCTATAACCAGAAATATTCATAATACCATCCGAATCCTGGTCCCACCAAGTTTCAGTTATTGCTACTATGTGAAGATTGTATAGGGACATTAATGTTTCCATCTCAAGTTTTTTAGCCAAATTTAAACTTCTCACATTTGTAAAAAGAACATTACAACTCTCTGTTCTAATTATCTTATTTTGTAATTTACCCTCCCCCCCAATTACTCAGTTTAAAGTATTTGAAATAACTTTCAAGAACTTTCTGGCCAATAAACTGCTTCCTCTTTTGTTCAAGTGCAATCCAACCCATGCAAACAGATGTTGCCTATCATTAAACTCCTCCCAGTGTGTAATACAATTACAGCCCCTATCAAGACACCATTTTCACAACCAATTATTGACTAATTTAATTTTATTGATCATTGCATTTGTTGCATGTGGAACTGGTAAGATCTCAGAAAAGGAAAGAATACAATTTTTTGCTTTCAAACTATCACTTAAAGTAACAAAATCTTTCTTAATATCTTCTAGTTTACCTCTGTTGATATTATTTGTACCAGCATAAATAATCACAATAGGTTTATTTCCACAGTTCCTCAATATATCGGTGGTCATTAGTGTAATATCAGATATGGTGGCTCCTTTAAAGCTACTAGTTGTTCTGTTCTGCTTATCAGGATTACATATATGCCAATCAATCTGCTTTATCATAGAATCTCCAAGTACAAACACTTGTTGTGCTACTACATTATCAAGAGGATTTTGCATGGGGGACTCAGATATAATAGTGTTTTTATCAGAAGAGGGGATTTGAACATGAGCATTAGTTTCCACAACATGAGAATCCCCTGAAGTTTGGGTTGATGAAATGTGTTTGATGTTTATACCACATATTGCAGGATTAGTTTCTTGTTGAGGATCAGGACTGTTGTTAGAAGTTATCTCATTTATCATATTGGAACAGCCTCCATAATAATACTATCATCCCAGTCACTCAGGATAGAATACTGATTGTTAAGAGGCAGTGAGAATTCCATAGCCCTTCTACCTCTTTTAGATGTATTCCCCGTTACAGTAGACCATACAAAACTATCGTCATCTGACCACTCATGATCAGTTTCCTTCCTTTTAGTACCTCCATCCCCAATAATAGTTTGTGCAACAGTTTTATTTGGGCAGAAACTAAGTTTACAATCCTTTCCTTACCACCTAGTGTCATATCCTGTTCTTTAAACTGATTTGCTGGTACAGAGTTTAACATATTACTCATAAGCTTCCTAATATTCCCTTGATTCCTTATTACATCATTTATTTTAAAACGTATTTCTGCTAACTCCTTCTGTAGGGTAGTTAAATAAAGGCATTTTGAACTAGTTAGGCCCATATCGAATCCATCCTTAGTTAACAATGTAAACATACCATATTGGTGGCATTTTACAGCTGCATTTCCCTCTAAATCAATAATTCTAGTATCCATTTATAATACTAGAAATTTCTTACTGTAACCACTTTAAAAGTTTCCACGCTCTATATTAAAAAGTCACAAATGTAACTTTACTCACCGCTACACTTGCAACCACTGCAGACACTGCAGACACACGCAGACGCACGTCGCATGTCATAGCGCGCATCTTTGCGCATGCTCGCCCGCGCACACTCGCTCCACTCACGGAGCATGTCTTTAAATAGCGTGCACCCGGAAGTTAGTCTGGTAGCTAGGATACAGCTTCACTCATATAAAACAATTGTAATGGATTTAAAAAACCCAAACTAGTGCCTTCAATGCAAGTATAGCTAGGCAACTGACTCTACAGGTTCGCTCACTAATCCTCCCTCTCTCAGAGCTCACGAGTGGCACACAGGCTGTGGATATGTTTGTTTTAGCCCCGAAGTATTTCTGCCTTGTTTATAGCATAAACCTATTCAGACTGTCTCCTAAAGGCTCCGTTTCTTATCCTCATTCGCTCGTAGCCCCAATTTGCACACCAGCTGTAGATTTATTTACTAGCGCTGATTTATTTCTGCCCTAAGTTACAAGCTACAAGTAAAATGTCCAAATATAGTGTGCTTCTTAAGTAAAATAATTTGCAGTGCTCGCATCTACTGCCCATACTGTCTCACCACACAAGGAGGTCACACAACATAGGCACAGTAGTATGATGCAGTGGGTGGAACAGAACTGACTTTTTTCCTCCACACATCACCCCAGTACTGACAGGTAATGACTGCATTTCAATTTAAACATTCTTTATTTACTCTTACCTTCATGAGTCAAGAGCATATATAGAGCATATATATGCACAGCAAGAATGATGGGGGGATAATATGATATTTTACACAATGGCCATGGAATTTAATGCATTCTGATTGGCTGAGAGGGTTCAGAATCCAGTGCCAAAAGAAATGACAATCACTGGATTGGGAATCCTTTCAGCAACCAGTAAGCAGAACAAACTGAAATAAATGCCTTTTTGGGTTCTGTAAAAGAAAGTCTGGCAGGTACTGTACAGTACAGTGCCCGAAGTCTGTCAGTAAACAATCTTTGGTAACACAGAAGTGTCACCTGTTACTCACTCTACAGGCAATACACAGACTGACTGAGAAGTGCTAACATGGGGCATAGTGCGACAAAGCAAGAGACATGCTAACCAGGGGCACAGTGGGACAAAGAAAGGGACAAAGTGTTACTGTACATAGGGTGAACCCTTGCTGCCTTGTGTCCCAGTGCAATCCTTCATTATGTAGTCTAATATCAGGAAATGGGAGCCTCCCAGGAAGTTTGTATCGCAGACACTGTATGGAAACATATTAGTATGTTCACCATATGATGCCAACTGGCCCATACTGTCACAAATGACTTCAGACAATATTGTACATACTGAGATAATATGTCCATACTTGTTGCATTCAGAACCCTAGTGCTCAGCTCTCAGGTGGTGATGTGCAATATGAATCATTCTGAGAACTGGATTTAAAAGTTTGATTACTGCACCTGGTATTATCCACTTGTGTCATGCAGAACTACCTTCCAACTGCCCATGTGGACAGCAATTGTATGGCTCCCCATGTCCTTCATAGATGTTCCTTACATAATAGAGTATACTTTGCCATTTGGCCTCTGCAGCTTCACCATTGCCTTCTGATGATGCCGCCAGCCAGTACAGGGGATTGTTGATTGACTGTCTCCACTTTCCAATCACTTCGCAATCCTTTATCTTGGACAATTTGTCTCATAATTTTCCAACCCCTGGTAAAATATAGGTAATAATTATGTACAGGTCATTGCAATGTAATACAATTAATTTGTTAGAGACATGAATCTGAACATCAGAAAACCTGAAATCACAATTAGCTCTGTATGCGTAAAGTGCAACATCCTTACATTTCATGTCCTGTAAACAGTAACAGTGTTGTATGTTCCATTTTCATTTTTTCTCTCCTCTTTTTAAACTGTTGTCACCTTTCAGATTAACATTTCTTTTTGTTGTATTTCTTAGGGAAACCAAGAAAGTTAGACATGAGCACTTTAAGTCAGCCCTAGCTCTGCTGATGTTTCTCAGACTTTGTTGTGACAAGCAGGACCAGGTCAGTTGACCTCCATTAGTGTTTTATCTCAGGAAGTTCATCTAGTATGATACTGATCTTTTATGCAGTTTGTTAGATTTCAGATTGCATGTGACACAGTCATGTAGTCCTGCAATGGTACAGAGCATGAGCTCAGAGGCAGGCAGCATTTGGCAATAAGTCAATACTCATGTCAGACAGTCAGGCATATAACTTGAAAATTCATATTGACAATAAAATGTAGTACCTTTAGCAACGTGCCACACATCAAAATAGTGAGGAAAGCTGTCAGACCACGTTTCTCTCAAATACTTCTGAATTTGCCTATGTCGATCAGTAATGATGGCCTCTATTGCACCCCATGGCGTTACTGACTCTAAACATGTCCTACGTCCTGCTAACTCCATGTAGTAACTTCCTCCTGTTTTGTTACTCTGTAGTGATATAAATAAAATTAGAAAAATCCCATGTATCCCACTAAAGGATTGCACAGTGCTGTCCCATTAAGGTCAAAAATCCTGCAAAGTGGATACATTCTGTACATCAGCTGTCCTGAACTGATGTACTCATGAGGATATGAAGTTATGCAAACCAACACATAGCAAACTGCCAAGATGTAAATTAATGCATAAAGGTCTCCTACTTTAGACTTTTTTTAACCTCTGAACTGCATGGGATGATCAGGGGCTCATCACAGCCATGGATTACTGTACCAAACCATAGAAAAATGTCTCAGGACACCACTTTCAGCGTAATTCTACAAATCCCTTAATATAACATGATATGGTAGATTGGTTCAACTACCCACAGAAGTGGAGAACACCAGATAATAACCTTACCCTGTGTAACACTACAATTCCCTGCCACATAACTCATAATGTAGCAATTTTCAGTACTATCCACAAAAGTAAATACCAAAGCAAGTGTACAACACTTACTTGAAGTAGTTCTGTGTGAATAATCTTATTGGATTTTAGTTCCATAATTGTGTAACTTCTGTACCTCACACTGAAGCCTGGACTGTCGCATCTGGCATCTCCACCTAGGAGAAGCTTGTCATTTCTCTTCAACAGGGCATTTCTGAGATCTCCGTAATGAGATCACCAGACATTTATGACTGTCACATGAAGGAATTTTTTTCAAGCTGTTTTAAAGGACTGAAATGGGTTAGAATCTGGAGGCAACCTTTACAGTGATGTAGTCCTCCACTTTTTGTCTTTCATGAGTCTTTTCCAGCATACTGGGTCTTACTTGGATTCAGACTGACTTCAGTCTTGTAGTAGTTTGTGTGCCTAACAGAAATATCAAGAACAAGCATTTGCCAATGCCGAATTTTTGCTGCTGGCATTGACATTGGTAGTGTAGGAGTTACAGAGCTGCATAATAGGAATGGCAGTGAAGTATTGAACTGAAGCCAGCCCCACCACCGCCCTGCAGATACTGACACAGGGTTTTAAATAATTGTTTAGCAGTTTTTTCTTGGGACAATACTAACTGTACAGTAAGCATTTATATAGGTTGTCTAGAAGTGTTATGTTTGTTAAACACAGTAAGGCAAGTGCTATGCATTTTTACAATGTTTAGCACCTTTATGAGCAAAATGCTAATCAATTTTTAGAGTTAAATAAAACCCTGCTGACAGGCATTGGGGTGTGCCTTTGGGTCGTCAGGCATAATGGCCATACCATTTAACCACACCCTACCCTGTAGACACCGACAAGTGTCACAGTGTGCCTTGGGGCCTTTGGCCCCATTCCATCAGAAAATACAGTGAGATGGTTGCCGTATAGGAGAATGGGGTGAACTTTGGGGCCAAAAAGTCCAAGGCACACCTCAATGCCTCTTACTAGCTGCAGGGTGTGGGTGGGAGTGGAATGGTATGGGCATTACAGGTGACAATCCCAAGTCACACCCCTGATGCCTGTCAGTCTCTACAGGGTGGGGTGTTATGGTCAGAAACCCTAACACCTCGTTGGTATTTTCACTCCAAATTTTCAACATGTTTTTTCTGTGACCCCCACCTTATGAACAGTGGCAATATCAGTCCTTTAGCTGAAAACTGATTTTGCATAGCAACTACACCATTTGGCACCACAGGTGCAAAAACACATTTCGAACAGGATGTGAAAAATGACAACTGTACTGTTCATGGGGAGGTGTAAAAAATGGCAATATTGAAAATCTGCAGTGAAAATATTAAAAAAACTGGTGAAGTCACGAGCGTGCGTAGAACTTGCGTAATGCACACCTATAATGTAATCAGTTTGTGGATTTTTAAAGCAGATTGTCAACACAAGCATTTTGGGACCTCTGCTCATGAACAGTGTCACTGTGATTTTCTTAATCTGTCCCGAACAGTGATTTCCCACAGTGGCCACATGCATTTCTGTGCTGGAAGTGCGAAAACACATTTTTTGTATTTTGAGATTTTTCGAGATTGAGATTTTTAGATTTTTCGAGATTTTGAGAGATTTTGAAATTTTTCATGATTTTGAGATTTTTTGAAATTTTTTCAGATTTTGAGATTTTTCAAGATTTTGAGATTTTCGCTCAGATTTCTAGAGATTCTGAGATTTTGAGAGATTGAGATTTTGAGATTTTTCAAGATTTTGAGATTTTCAAGATTGAGATTTTTTTTAAGATTTGAGATTTTTCGAGATTTTGAGACATTGAGATTTTTCGAGATTTAGAGATTTTTTGAGATTTAGAGATTTTTCAAGATTTTTAGATTTTTTGAGATTTTGAGAAATTATGAGATTTTGGCAGATTTCGTGATTTTGAGAAATTTTGAGATTCTGACAGATTTTGAGATACGAACATACGAAATTTGCCAGCAGATAAAGGCCTAGAGGTCTATCAAGTCTGCTCGAATGTGCAGCTAGCACCCCTTATTCTGCAGCTGCCCCTCCCTTCCACCCTTCCCCTTCATTAACCCTCCCCCTTGTCCTGTCCCATCCTCATTTGAAGCAGTCCACTGTTCTACTGCATACTACTTCTGCAGGTAACACATTCCACCCACCCACCACCCTCTCTGTAAAAAAGTGTCTCCTCATCTCCCTCCTGAACCTTCCTCACTCCAGTCTCATATCGTGGCCCTCCCCTCCCTTACTTTGAACAGCCCCTCTGTACCTGTCTTGTTTATTCCTTTCATGTATTTAAAGGTTTCAATCGTGTCCCCCGTCTCTCCTCTCCTCCAGTGAGTACATGTTCAACTCCTTCAACCTCCTCTCGTATGATAAGTCCCCCAGACCCTTGATCATCTTTGTCGCCCTGCACTGCACTCCCCTCCAGTAACTTAATGTCCCTCTTCAGATACGGACACCAGTACTGCACGCAGTACTCCAGGTGTGGTCTAACTAATGACCTATACAGTGGCAGAATCACCTCCTCCCTCCTCGAGGATATACCCCTTGCAATACAACCCAGCATTTTGTTGGCCTTTGCAGCTGCCTTCCTACATTGTGCCGAGTTGTTCATTGACCCTGTGATGAGCACACCCAGATCCTTCTCCTCCTCTGTCTGGGCTAGCTGCACTCCCCTAGCTGGTAAAGTCCTCCTTGGTTCTTCATCCCAAAATGCATCACCTTGCACTTTTTGGCATTAAAGCCCAGTTGCCAGGTGTCTGACCAGGTTTCAAGCTTTGCTAGGTCATCCACCACTGCGCCAACCTTGGTATCATCAGCAAACAGACTGATCTTGCTCTTGATGTCCCATGATATGTCTGTAATGAAAATCCCAAACAACACTGGTCCCAACATCGAGCCCTGTGGGACACTGCTCGTCACTGCCCTTGGGTGTGAGAGCTCCCCACCCACCACCACAGATTGTGAGAGATTCTGAGATTTTTTTAGATTTTAGATTTTGAAATTTTGTGATTTTGAGATTTTTTGAGATTTTTCAAGATTTTTTGAGAATGAGATTTTTAGAGATTTTGAAATTTTGAGATTTTTCAAGATTTTGAGATTCTGAGATATTTTGAGATTTTGAGAGATTGAGATTTTGAGAGATTGAGATTTTTGAGATTTTGAGATTTTGAGATTTTGAAATCTTGAGAAATTGAGATTTTGACAGATTTCATGATTTTGAGAAATTTGGAGATTGTGAGATTCAGAGATTCAGAGATTTTTTTAGATTGAGATTTTGTGATTTTGAGATTTTTTTGAGATTGAGATTTTTTGAGATTTTGAGATTGAGATTTTTCAAGATTTTTGAGATTTTTTCAGATTTTGAGATTCTCTCAGATTTTTAGAGATTGAGATTTTTCAAGATTTTGAGATTTTTTGAGATTTTGAGATTTTGAGATTGAGATTTTTTAAAGATTTTGAGATATTCTGAGATTTGGGGAATTGAGATTTTTTTGATATTTTGATATTTTGAGAGATTTTGAGAAAGTTTGACATTGACAGATTTTGAGATTTTGAGAGATTTTTCGAGATTGAGATTTTTCAAGATTGAAATTTTGAGGTTTTTTAAGATTGAGATTTTTCGAGATTTTGAGATTTTTTGAGATTTTGATAAATTGAGATTTTGACAGATTTCATGATTTTGAGAAAATTTGAGATTCTGACAGATTTTGAGATTGAGATTCAGAGATTCTGAAATTTTTTGAGATTGAGATTTTTTTTGAGATTGAGATTTTTCAAGATTTTGAGATTTTTTTAAATTTTGAGATTTTTCGAGATTGAGATTGAGATTTTTCAAGATTTTTGAGATTTTTTCAGATTGAGATTTTTAAAGATTTTGAGATTCTGAGATATTTTGAGATTGAGATATTTCGAGATTGAGATTTTTAGAGAGATTGAGATTTTTCAAGATTTTGAGATTTTCAAGATTTTGAGAGATTGAGATTTTGAGATTTGAGATTTTTAGAGATAGAGATTTTTTGATATTTGAAATTGATATTTTTTGAGATTGAGAAATTTTGACAGACAGATTTTGAGATTTTGAGAGATTCAGAGATTGAGATTTTGTGATTTTGAGAGTTTGAGATTTTTTGAGATTGAGATCTTTTTGAGATTTTGAGAGATTTTGAAATTTTTAGATTTTTCAAGATTGTGAGATTTTTTGAAATTTTGAGATAGAGATTTTTCGAGATTTTGAGATTGAGATTTTTTTAAGATTTTTGAGATTTTTTCAGATTTTGAGATTTTTCAAGATTTTGAGATTCTGAGATATTTTGAGAGATTCTCAGATTTTAGAGATTCTGGGTAGAATATTCAAAAGGTTGCGCCATCTTGCCAATAGGGTTACTGTCATAGTCTGAACTTGCGCCATTCTCTGATATTCAGCAGGAGGCAGTTGCACCACTGAAAACAGGCTGAGCAACAGCACAATGCAAATGAAGGCATGCGCAACCGAAGGGGGTGGACCCATGCATAAAGAGCGCAATGCGATATTCAAAGACCTGCGCAATGCACAACAGCGGATGAGCTGGAAGGTGCGCCACGCCAGAAATGAGCCAAAATAAAAAGGCTCAAGGAAGAGGTGCAAGAACACTACAGGGAAGCCACATGAGGCAGGGAGAAAGAGAGTGTGACAGTGGCAAAGAGTGCAGGCCAGGGAGTGCACAGGAGAGAAGAGGGACAAGGGAGGGTGTGTTGGGCCACAGTCTGCAGAGGCCAGTAGGTGTACCCGGTGCAGTGGAGGTAGCAGTCAGGACAGTGGGGGTAACACAGCAAGAACAGCCAGGGGGGAACACAAGCCAGGGACATGGACAGTGCCAGCTTCCTCATGGAAGCTGTAATGAGGGGTGAGAAGGCATGCTGCAGGGGGATGTGGCCATGGAAGGGTCCATCGGTGGTACGCCCCAACAGGCAGTACCGTGCCCACATCAGCTTTGAGCTGTACACGGATGTAGAGATCATGGGCCGGTACCACCTGAACAGGGCAATACTGAGGCGGCTCTGTGAGCTGTGCAGTGATGTGATGCAGGCACCCTCACGACGGAGTCATGCTCTGTCAGTGGAGACAAAGGTAACAGCCTGCATGTGCCTGCTCACCACGGGTACCTTCCAGAGGCCGACAGGGGAACCACAGGCATAACACAGTCAGCCACGTCACGCATCCTCACCCAATTCCACAGCACACTGCTGCCACATGCTGCGGAGTACATCCATTTCCCCAGCACCGCAGCAGAGCATACAGCAAACATGCAGGAGTTCCACAGGGTAGCATGTATGCCTGGCATGCTAGGGGCAATAGACTGCACCCATGTGGCTATTCGCACACCACCTGGCCCCGATGGGGCTGCATACAGAAACAGGAAGGGTTTTTCAAGTGTCAACTGCCAGGTGGTGTGTGATGCCAGTGGGCGCATAATCAATCAATGTCTGTGCCACACACCTGGTGGAGCACATGATGCCTTCATAATGGTATCAGTCCGCACTGTGCCATCGATTTGAGAGTGGGGACATCCCCACAGGCCAACTAGTGGGTGAGTACGCATGTAGGAAGTGCAAACTTGGGGCAAGGGTGGGAATGCCACAGGTGTCATGGTAGTGGCACACAGGGATATGGGCATTATGGACCTGAACATGATACTGATCTCCACTATCTCCACACAGGTGACAGCGGATACCCACTCCGTCCCTGGCTGCTCACACCATACCAGGACCCCATGACCCCATCGCAGCAATGCTATAATGAGGCACATGCCACCACACGCAACATCATCGAGCGGGTGTTTGGGATGCTTATGGCACACTTCCGATGCCTAGACACCTCTGGCAGTGCCCTACAGTACAGCCCCTCAAAGGCCTGTGGGATATTCCTGGCATGTTGTATCCTGCACAACATGGCCAAAGACCATGGGATAGCCATACAGGTCGAGGAGGGGGACAGCAATGGGGACGCCAATGATGCCGGTGATGAGCAGCCTCCCCTTGGATGGCGGGACCCCCGACTGATCCGGCAGGCCCAGCTGCACCGGGACACCATCACGGAGGAGCATTTTGCATGACACAGGTAAGTCAAGGGGCCATGCGCAACCAACACTGTCTAGGTGCAACCCACAGGCACACAGGGTAACACACCAGGGGTGCATGATGGCAAGGGGAGTTGAAGGGTCCAGGCACACAAACACACCATCAGGGAGGGTTGAACAGTCATCTGGACACACACACACACCAGGCACAAAGTGTACATGGGCAGGTGCACAGCAGAGCAGGAACAGACATGGCAAACACACAGATCAATAGACCACCCCACCACCTGTACTGTCCAAGTACGTGCGTCAGATGCTGGGCACCCTTGCAAGTTGGTGTACAGTACAATGCAGGCATCATCATGCACATGCACCTGTGGACAGCAGCTGGGTGGGTGTGCAGGTGGTCCATGTGTCGGCATGTTGGGCAGGGCACCCACCAGTGCACTGCCCACCATGACAGACATTGCACACAAGGCAGCATCAGACAGGTCCCGCACTGGGACACAGGTCACTCAGGTGGCACTGTGCCATGGCCACCTCAGATGCGTGGGTGGCCCCACCGTGACCCAGCAGCACTGGCAGGCTGATCATGGGCGACATGGGGTGGCACTGATGGACCACCAGGGGTCCCACTGTGCGATCATGACCGTGTCTGCACAGGGGTGTGCAGCATGCCGAACATACCTGCACCAGGTGTGCTCGGGATGCCCACAGCAGAACCCGGCGTTGACAGGCTGGGTGTCGCATGACGCCAGGAATGGGGAGGAGCCAAGCTGTGTGGGGTGTGCAGTACAGGGGCACCTGACTGTCTGCCCAATGCAGCCATGACAGCGACCAATGCCTGGGTCTGCCTGTCAATGGTGGCGGTCACATCCATCTGCATTTGGACCATCTCTGCAAGGATCATTGCATTGTCCCTGCTGTGCCGCTCTGCAGCCATGCACAGTGCCTCCATGGACATTGCAACCCGCATCTGCTGCTGTACTAATGCCCGCAGCAGGTGGGTGTGCTCATCAAATAGGACATCTGCCACATCGGCAATCTGTCCCCCAGGGTATGGAAGGTCCTGATGCTCAACACCCCTTCAGGGTGGGCATTGTTCACCAGGACCAGGTATGGGCATGTGCCACCACTGGACCCTGTAACCCCAGACCTGGTGGATGACTGCTGTTGCTGCCCCTCCAACTGCTGTGCCCCAGGGACCACTCGTTCCACTACTGTGGCCACAACAGTGCCAGAGACCTGCACAGCCACTGGTGCTGTCCCACCGGTGCTGACAGGCACAGCCTGGGACTGTGCTGATGTACTGGCACACATGTTGGAACCAGCTAGGTCCAGGGGCATGTGCTGGCCTGCTGTGTGTCCGTTATGGGACACACATGTGTCACTGCCCATTGCAGTCCTTGCATCATCAATGGTGCAGGTACGTGCAACAGCCACAGTCACAGCGTGCTGGCATGCTTGCATGCCAGACTGCTGAGACACAGGCTATGCACTCCCCACACCTGACTCACCGACAACAAAGGTGGCAGCCAGGCGTGCATGCTGGTGCAGTGCAAGCTGGCTGGCAACAGAGGTGGACGGACCCTCCTCCAACTCTGGCAGATCTTCATCACTGCATGGTCCCACCACCACCGTCCCCTGCAGATGAACAGGATCTGTAACAGAAAGTGAGGACATGTTAGTGCATGTGATCAACCTCCCCCCAACACCACCACCATGTCATACCATGCAGCGATGGGCTTCCACCTGTCTGGAATCCACCTCCTGGTATGCCCTCTGTAGCTCTCTGCTGCATTGATGCAGCCAGTCGGTCCTCAGCCAGGGTCAGCTCCAGCACTGCTGGCTGGCCCCTGTCTGTGCCAGTGCGTGCCGCCCTGAGGGCTGCCACCTTCTCTTTCACCCTTCTGTGGTCTGTCCCTACCTTCTTTTTGCATTCCTGCATGGAGTGCTGGTGGCTTCCGTGCAGGTTCACCACCCGAGCTACCCCTCCCATGCAGCCACACGGGCCTGAGGGGTGCCATGCCGTCCACTCAGTAGTGGCTCCTCTTCCAGGTAGGCCTGGAAGAGTGCCTCTGTCTCTGCCTGTGAAGTTGGGCCTCCTCCTTCACCCACCATCCCACCCTCACCTTGGCTCTGCTCGGTCATGTCGGTCTGTATGGGTGGAAGTTGACACCCGTCACTGTGCAGTCTACCGTGTTATCCCATGACCATTGCCCGGAACATCACACAGCTTGCAACTCACCTCTCACCTGCAGTACCCGACTCTGGCCAGCACAGTCCACTGTCGCATATTTATAGCGCAATGCATGCAAATTAGGAGTGGCGCAACTTTAATGACATGCTAATCGGGCCACTGCACCTTTGAATGGCTGATCAGATCATTTGCATGTGTTGGCTGAATATCGCGCCGTTGCGCTTTGCGCAATACAGTTGACCCGGCTGAGCCAATGGCACATTTCTGTGACTGTGTAGTACACTGCATTGCCCAGGTAGCTTACGCAGGCATCTGCCATGCTGATGATGTGCTGTGCATGATCAGCAATTCAGGACACGGCCACCATTGTGCCAGTGGTGCTACAGCGCTGGGCACCAAATGGCGCTGTGGCACAACTGCGCAATACTCCACTGTGGCACTGGCATGCAGGTGACCATTCGTGCAGGATGTGTAGACGTCCGATGGCACTGTGCGTGGCCTTGCGCCACTGACCCCTGACCTTGTGCCTGACCTTTGCCCCTTGCGCTGTACATCTGGCATGTGTACAGCTCTATTGCACTGTTCAGTGATAGGGATTGGCAGCGCTGTACTGACAGTGCGAAAGGGAATGGCGGCGATGTACCGCGCAGCACTTCCACTTGGGGTTGCCATGCTGCAGAGCACCATATTGTCTACTATAGCATTAGAGATGGCATGCAGGAGAGTCCCTCAGTGGGATGCCCTTGAGCTGGCCAACCTTGTGGCCACTGTGGAGCCACACTATGGCCCACTGTTTGGTGTGGTGCCACTGGACAGGGCCAGGACCCAGGTCTGGGAAGAGGTGGCCACTGACCTGGAGGTGGCCACTGGCCACAGGAGAACAGCCGAACAGTGCAGGCACCGGTATGGGGACCTGAGATGGAGGGAGCCAGAGCTACTGGCACGTCTGCAGTCGCATGCCAAGAGGGGCATGGTGCCTCGTCCGGGTGGGTGATATGTCTACATACTTGTATGGTCCATATGGGTAACACTGTCTCATGTGTCCAGCACATAGGGGAAGGATGGTCTAGGGTTGGCTGTGGCAGCATTTACAGGGTATGGGATGGGTGGGTCTGGCTGGGTGGGTGGGTGGGCACACATTGGGAGCAAGGGAATATGCTTTGGATTTGTACTGATGTGTTTCTCTCCTTTTGTCTCCCACAGGCGTGGCTGAGCGGAGGAGGAATTTGGAGCAGCAGCAGAGGGTGGGGGACGCTGCACGGGGGCATGTCGGGGACCAACCCCAATGCCAGCAACATCCCGATGAGGGTGAGTGCCATGACACCATGATTGCTATTGCAGGCTGTGTGACTGGGTGGGAGGCAGGGCATGGCCACCATCCATGGACACCACTGCCATGCACGTGACATGTGACAGTCAGCACTGTCCAGTGGCACTGCATGTCTGGCAGTGAGTCAATGGTGGTCCATGCGTGCACTGGGCATATGGCTGTGGCACTGCTTGCTCACCGCATAGCCATGTTACTGTACGGCTTTGGTTGTGCTGTGCTGGACATGGGCGGTGGGTGTGTGTAGTGGTACACATGGGTGTTACTGCCTGGTTGGGCATGTCTTGTGGACATGGTCACTGTGGGTGCGCGCACACCATCACAGGAGCATGGCACATGGCTGTCTGCCATGCATAATGGGTGGGCTGCAGGGGGGGATGGACAGTCACACCCATTGACTTCTTGATCCTTGTCCTAGGTGTGTGGATACTCCTCCTGCAATGCAGCAGTCCATCCAGGCCTTGTGCGGGTGGCGAAGAGTCCTTTGTCATCCCACGGGATCTGCAGCAGCATGGGTGAGGAGGAGGAGGAGGTTTGGCAGCAGCCCCCAGGCAGCCAGGACCAGGCTGGCTGCCAGTGAAGAAAGACAACCTCCCCTTTGATCACCCTCTCCCATATATTTCACCCCTCGCTCCTTACCCACCCCCCACCTTTGTTCCTGTCCTCCACCCCATGTTTGTACATAATTGTAAATAGTTGTTGTTATATTTTTGAATACAGTTATTTTGATATGAATACTGTGGTGGTCTCTGATGATTTTACAGGTAGCTACTGGGTGCTCAGTTGCAGTGGTGCATGGCATCTGAGGGTGGTTCAGTCATGGGTATGTGTGTGTGTGCGTGGGAAGTGTCTCTGGTGTGGGAGTGGCTATCAGTCTGTATTTGTGGTGTATGTGTTCTCTTGCATTGCACATTACTGTGTGCAGTGGTCCATGGTGCCCTGCTCTGTGTCCATTGTCCCCTGTCAACCCATCTCTTAGCCTGTGCAGCTGACACTTCTTGCATGTCTGTGGCTCATGTAGGTCTGTTGCCTGTCAGTGTGTGGCTGTCCCTGCAGGTCATCCACTGTGACTGTCAAGCAATGCTGGGTTGCCTCTCTGTCAATGGTGTGGTGCATGTTTGCCTCGGGTGACACTATGTCTCCGCAGTTGTCCCACCTCCATGCTGTGTTGTGCATATTGCAGGGGCTGCACTGTCTGTGACTTGTGATCAGGCATATGCTGGTGGCACAGGGCCAGCGTTCATGCGCAGGGTGGTGTCACCCTGTGCCGTAGGGGACTGGGCTGTGCACAGTTTTCATGGGCCCACACTGGGGCTTGGTTGCCACATACTGCGTCCCTGTGTTAGTGTCCCATGGGTATGGGTGTGTGTTTGCCCTGCACTGTGTTGTCATGTGCTGCGTTGCTTCCACACACCACTGTGGGTGTCTGTGCTGGCTGCGTGGCTATGGTGGGTCTAGCTTGTGGACTGTGGCATGAGATTGCAGTGTGGCACTGGGGGTGCTGGTGTTGTGATTCCTGCAGTGGTGGTCACTCATGGGGGTGTCTTGGGGTCATGGTGCAGGGTGCTGTACAGGGGGCTAGTTGGGTGGTTGGTCCACCCTCCTGTGTGGCATCTCAGCTTGTTGGTGGTGCTGGGCACCATGGCCCAGCTGTGCTTTGTTGCTTGTCCCCGGTCGGTGGTTGTTCCATCCCTCCCAGTGTCTGTGCTTGGGTGGGGGTACATTGTTGGTTCTGCAGGTGTCCGTGCCCATCTGGCATGGGTGGTGGGCCCCGCTTGTTTCCCTCCCTGGTTGTGCAGTTCCATTGCTCTGCTGTTGGGGGCTCCCTGCTTGTGTTATGGCACCTTCTGCTCAGCTGGCAGCCCTTGTTGCACCATGGTGCATCATCTCTGCTAAGTTTCCTCCTGGTTGCGTATAGCACAGGTTGTGCGATATTCAGGCGCTGGCTTGTTTGTAATTTGGCTTGCTCCATGTTTGAATATAAGTGTCTGTGCATATGCAATTGACTTGTGCTTGCTCCTGCTGTTGTGCCCTTTTTGGGTGGGTTTCATATCCAGCTCTCTGAGATTTTCAGAGATTGAGATTTTTGAGATTTTGAAATTTTGACATTTTGAGATTTTGTGATTTTGACAGATTTTGAAATTATGAGATTGAGATTTTTTCAAGATTTTGAGATTTGAGATTTTTCAAGATTGTGATTTTTGATATTTTGAGATTTTGAGAGATTTTTATATTTTACCAGATTTTGAGATTTTTTGAGATTTCGAGATTTTTCACGATTGAGATTTTTTTAGATTGAGATTTTTCACGATTTTGAGATTTTTCGACATTGAGATTTTTCAAGAATTTGAGATTTTTCGAGGTTTTGAGATTTTGAGATTGTAAGTGATTCAGAGATTGAGATTTTGTGATTTTAAGAGTTTTTGAGATTTTTTCGAGATTGAGATTTTGAGATTTTTCGAGATTTTGAAATTTTGAAATGTTGAGATTGAGATTTTTCGAGATTTTGAGGATTTTTCGAGATTTTGAGATACTGAGATACTCTCAGATTTTTAGAGATTCTGAGATTTTGAAAGATTGAGATTTTGAGAGATTTTTCTAGATTTTGAGAAATTTTGACATTGACAGATTTTGAGATTTGAAGAGATTTCAAGATTATGAGATTGACAGATTTTGAGATTTTGAGATAGAGATTTTGAGATTTGAAATTTTCAAGATTGAGATTTTTTGATATTTTGATATTTTGTGATTTTAATATTTTTGGAGTTAGATTTTTCACGATTGAAGTTTTCGAGATTTCGAGAAATTTTGACATTCATAGATTTTGAGATTGAGATTTTGAGCATTTTTAAGATTTTGAGATTTCTCAATGTTTTGAGATTTTTTGAGATTTTGGGATTCTTTGAGATTCAGAGATTTTTTGAGATTTTGAGATTTTTGGGATTCTGAGATTTTTTGAGATTTTTCAAGATTTTTGAGATTTTTTTCAGATTCTCATTTCTAGATTGAGATTTTTCGAGATTCTGAGATTTTGAGAGATTTTGACATTTTGAGATTGAGGATTTTTGAGATTCTGAGATTTTTGAGGATTTGAGATTTTTCAAGATTTTTGGGAGATTTGAGATTTTTTGAGATTTTGAGATTGTTTGAGATTGAGATTTTTTTGAGATTCTGAGAGATTTTGAGAATGAGATTTTTCAATATTTTTGAGATTTTTTGAGATTGACATTTTTCAAGATTGAGATTTTTCGAGATTTTGAGATATTTCAAAATGTGAGATTTTTAGATTTTTCAAGATTTTAAGATTTTTAGCGATTTTGAGATTTTGACAGACAGGTTTTTCGAGTTTTTGAGATTTGGGAATTTGAAAGTTTTTAAGGTTCTGAGATTTTTGAGAGATTCTGAGATTTTTGAGATTTGGAGATTTTGACATTTTGAGGACTGGATTTTAGGATTTTTGATTAGGAGATTTTTGACATTTTACAGTTGGAGAGTTTTCAAGATTGAGATTTTCAAAATTTTTAGATTTGAGATTTTTCAGAGTTTTGAAATTTTCAGATTTTAGAGATTGAGGATTGAGAATTTTTAAGATTGAGATTTTTCGATATTTTGGATTTTTCAAGGTTGAGATATTTTGAGATTTTGAGAGTTTCAACGTTTTCAAGATTTTGAGATTTTGAGAAATTCTGAGATTTTGAGAGATTGAGATTTTTCAAGATTTTGAGATGAGATTTTTCAAGATTGAGATTTTTCAGGATTGAGATTTTTCAAGATTTTTGAGATTTTTTGAGATTGAGATTTTTCGAGAGTTTGTGATTTTTCAAGATTTTTGAGATTGTTTCAGATTTTGAGATTTTGAGCGATTTTGAGAGATTGAAATGTTTAAGAGATTCTGAGATTTTGAGAGATTTTAAGGTTTGGAGAATTTTCAAGATTTTGAGATTTTTCGAGATTTGGAGATTTGTAGAGTTTGAGAGACTGAGATTTTGGGATATTTTGAGATTTTTTGAGATTTTGGAAATTTTTCAAGACTCAGATTTTTCTAAATTTTTAGATGTTTAGATTTTGAGATTTTTTTAATTTTTAGATGTTGAGATTTTTTACAGATTGAGATTTTGAGAGATGAGATTGAGAGATTCTGAGATTTTTTGAGATTTTGAGATTTTCAATATTTTGAGAATTTTCAAGATTGAGATTTTGAGGGTTTGAGATTTTTCAAAATTGAGATTTTGAGATTTTGAGAGTTTGAAAATTTTCAAGATTTGAGATTTTTTGAGATGAGATTTTGAGAGATTCTGAGGTTGAGAGATTCTGAGATTTTTAGAGTTAATTAGAGATTTGAGAGATTGAGAATTTTCAAGATTGAGATTTTTTGAGATTTGAGTTGAGATTTTTCAAGATTTTTCAAGATTTTCAAGATTAAGTTTTTCAAGATTTTTGAGATTTTGAGATTTTCAGATTGAGATTTTTGAGATTCGATGATTTTGAGATTTTGATATTTTCGAGATATTGAGATTTTTAAAGATTTTTATGATTTAGTTTAGAGAATGCAATGAGATTCTGAATTTTGAAGATTCTGAGATGTTAAGAGATTCACAAGTTTTTTAGATTTTAGAGATTTTAAGGTTTGAAATTTTCAAGATTAAGGATTTTCGAGATTTGGAGATTTTAGATTTTAGAGACTGAATTTTAGGATTTTTAAGATTTTAGATTTTTGAGATTTTTCAAGATTCTGAGCATTTTTTTAATTTTAAGTACAGGATTTTTCAAGATTGAGATTTTAGATTTTGAGATTGAATTGAGATTTTTTGATTTTCAGATTTCAATATTTTGAGAATTTTCAAGATTGAATTTTTCAAGATTTGAGATTTGATTTGAGGAGTTTGAAAATGTTCAAAGTTGAGATTTTGAGATTTTGAGATTGAGATTTTGAGGAGATTTTGAGGACTGATTTAGAGATTTAGAGATGTGAGAGATTGAGAATTTTCAAGATTGAAATTTTTGAGATTTGAGATTTTTGAAATTCTGAGATTTTGAGATTCTGAGGAATTTTCAAAGATTGAGATTTTCAAAGTTTTAAGATTTTCAAGATTGAGAATTTTCAAGATTGAAGATTTTTGAGATTTGAGATTTTTCAGATTGAGATTTTTTGAGGTTAAATTTTTTGAGATTTGACATTTTTTCGAGATTGAGATTTTTTAAAGATTTTGGGATTTTTCTAGATTGAATTTTCGAGATTTTGTGATTTTCAAGCCACAGTCTGTGGTGCTGGCATGCTTGCATGCCAGACTGCTGAACACTAGCCATGCCTCCCACACCTGACTCACCGACAATGGCAGCCAGGCGTGTATGCTGGTGCAGTGCTGGTTGGCTGGCAACAGAGGTGGACGACCTCCTCCAACTCTGGCAGATCTTCATCACTGCATTGTCCCTGCCACCGTCCCCTGCAGAGAACAGGATCTGTAACAGTGAGGGACATGTTAGTGCATGTGATCAACCTCCCCAACACCACCACCATGTCATACTATGCAGCGATGGGTTTCCACCTGTCTGAATCCACCTCTGGTATGCCCTCTGTACTCTCTGCTGCATTGATGCAGCCAGTGGGTCCTCAGCCAGGGTCAGCTCCAGCACTGTGGCTGGCCCTGTCTGTGCTAGTGCGTGCCTCCCGGGGCTGCCACCTTCTCTTTCACTCTTCTGTGGTCTGTCCCTACCTTCTTTGCATTCCTGCATGGAGTGCCAGGCTTCGCAGGTTCACCACCGAAAGCTACCCTCCCATGCAGCCACATCGGGCCTGAGGGGTGCCATCATTCACTCGTAGTGGCCTTCCAGGTAGGCCTGGAAGAGTGCTCTGTCTCTGCCTTGGTGATTTGGCTTCTCCTTCACTCCACCATCTCACCCTCACCTTGGCTCTGTCGGTCATGTCGGTCTGTATGGTGGGATTGACACCACATTGTGCAGTTATAGTGTTGTCCATGACCATTGCCGAACATCACACAGCTTGCAACTCTCTCGCCTGCAGTACCCGACTCTGGCCAGCTGATTCCGCTGTCGCATTTTAACACAATGCACATGCAAATTAGAATCGCGCAACTTCAATGACATGTTAATCGGGCCTGCACTTTGAATGGCTGATCGATATTTTCTGTGTTGTTAATATCGCGCTGTTGCTCTGCGCCAGTTGATTCCGCTGAGCCAATGGCTTTATTCTGTGACTGTGCCAGTACCTGCATTGCCAGGTAGCTTACGCGGGGATTGCTATGTGATGATGTGTGTGCATGATCAGCAATTCAGGACCGGTTACCATTGTGCCGGTGGTGTTACAGCGCTGGCACCGTGGCGCTGTGGCACAACTGTTGTCTCCACTGTGGCACTGGCATGCGGGTGACCATTCGTGCGGGATGTGGGCGTCCGATGGGACTGTGCGGCCTTGGCGTGCTGACCTGACCTTGTGCCTGACTTTTGTTTCTGGCGCTGTACATCTGGCATGTGTGCAGCTCGTGTACTGTTCGGTGATAGGGATTGGGCGCTGTACTGATAGTGGCAAGGAATGGCGGCGGTGTACCGCAGTACTTCCATGTGGTTGCCATGCGCAGAGCACCATATTGTCTACTATGGCATTAGAGATGGCGCTGGAGGTCCTCATGGGATGCCTTGAGCTGGCCAACCTTGTCTACTGTGGAGCCACACTAGGCCCACTGTTTGGTGGTGCCATGGTTAGGGCAGGACCTTGGTCTGGGAAGGGTGGCTACTGATTGGAGGTGGCTACCGCCTGGGAGAACAGTCAACAGTGCAGGCACGGTGGGGACCTGAGATGGAGGCCAGAGTTACTGTTGCGTTGCAGTCGATGCCAAGAGGGGCATGGTGCCTCGTCTGGTGGGTGATGTGTCTACATACTTGTATGGTCTATATGGTAATACTGTCTCATGTGTCCAGTACATGGGGAGGGATGGTCTAGGGTTGGCTGTAACATTTACAGGGTATGGGATGGTTGGGTTCGTTGGGTGGGTGGGGCACATTGGGGCAAGGGATATGCTTTGGTTGTACTGATGTGTTTTCCTTTTGTCTCCCTCCTGGCGTCTTGAGCGGAGGAGGAATTTGGAGCAGCAGCAGAGGGTGGGGCTGCGGGGCATGCGGATAACCCCAATGCCAGCAACTCCCGATGAGGGTAGTGCCATGACACCATGATTGCACAGGCTGTGTGACTGGGTGGGGGTAGGCATGGCCACCATCCATGGGCACCACTGCCATGCGTGACATGTGACAGTCAGCACTGTCTGTGGCACTGCATGTCTGGCAGTAGTCAATGGGGCCTTGTGCACTGGGTATATGGTTGTGGCACTGCTTGCTCACCTAGCCATGTTGCTGTGCGGGTTTGGTTGTGCTGTGCTGACATGGGCGGGTGTGTAGTGGTACACATGGTGTTACTGCCTGGTTGGGCATGTCTTGTGGATGGTCACTGTGTCTTGGCCTTTGCACCATCACAGGAGCATATTTTGGCTTGTCTGCCATGCATGGCTGGGTGGAGCTGCAGGGATGGACGGTCACCCATTGACTTTAATCCTGTCTAGGTGTGTGGATTCCTGCGAATGCAGCAGTCCATCAGGACCTTGTCCAGCGGGTGGCGCAGGGTCCCTGCCATCCCCCGGGATCTGCAGCAGCATGGAGTGAGGAGGAGGAGAGGTGACGCAGGGAGCAGCCCCAGGCAGAGGACCGGGCTGGCTGCCAGTGAAGAAGATAACTCCCTTTTACTAACCCTCTCCTATATATTTCTCCCTGCCTTACCTACTTTCACCTTGTTCCTGTCCTCCACCCCATGTTTGTACATAGTTAAATAGTTGTTATATTTTGAATAGTTATTTGATATGAATACTGTGGTGGTCTCTGATTTGCAGCTGTTATAGGTGCTCGGTTGCAGTGGTGTGTATGGCATCTGGGTGGTTAGTCATGGGTATGTGTGTGTGTGGGAAGTGTCTCTGGTGGGGTGGCTATCAGTCTGTATTTGTGGTGTATGTGTTCTCTGTGCATTGCATTACTGTGCAGTGGTCCATGGTGCCTGCCTGTGTCCTTTTTGCCCTGTCAACCCATCCTTGGCCTGTGCAGCTTACACTTGCATGTCTGGCCTGCGGTCTGTGCCTTGTCAGTGGTGGCTGTCCTCAGGTCATCCACTGTGACTGTCTGCAATGTTGGTGCCTCCCTGTCAATGGTGTGGTGCATGTTTGCCTCGGGTGACACTATGGCCTCAGTTGTCCACCTCCATGCTGTGGTTTGTGTATGTTGCAGGGCTGTGCACCACTGTCTTGACGTGATCAGGGCTATGCTGGTGGTATACAGGGCCACAGTTCATGCGCAGGGGTGGGTGTCACCCCTGTGCCATGAGGACTCAGGCTGTGTGTGATTTTCATGGGCCCACACTGGGGCTTGCTACACTTCTCGTCCCTGTGTTAGTGTCTCCCTGGGTGGGGGTGTGTGTTGCCCTGCACTGTGTTATCAGTGTGCTGTGCTTCCACACACCACTGTGGGTGTCTGTGCTGGCTGCTGTGGCTCATGGTGGTCTAGCTTATGGTCTCTGGGTACATGAGATTGCAGTGTGGCACTGGGGGTGCTGGTATGTGTAGATTCCTGCAGGGTCACTGCTCTTTCATGGGGGTTCTTGGGTCATGGTGCAGGGTGCTGTGCACAGGGGCTGCTGTGCCATGGGGTGGTCCACCTCTTGTGTGCAGTCTCAGCTTGTTGGTGGGTGCTGGGGCACCATGGCCCAGTTGTGCTTTGTTTGTTTCCTCATGGTCGGTGGCTGTTCCATCCTCCCCAGTTATGCTGTGCTTGGGGTGGGGTACATTGTTGGTTCTGTGTGTGTCCTGTGCTCATCTGGCATGGTGGTGGGCCCTTTTACCTCCTCCTGGTTGTGCAGTTCCATTGCTCTGCTGCTGGGGTTTCTGCTTGTGCTGTGGCACCTCTGGGTTGCCAGCTGGGCAGTGCTTGTTCTCATAGTGCATCATCTCTGCACTAAGTTTCCCCTTCCTGGGATTTGCGCTATAGCACAGGTTGTCTGCGATATTCAGGCAGCTACAACATTGCGCGGTGGCTTGCTCCATGTTTGAATATCGTGTTTATTGCGTATGTGCCAATTGACTTGCTTGTTCGCTGTTGTGCACTTTGGGTGCAGTTTGAATATCCAGCTCTGAGATTTTCAGAGATTGAGATTTTGGATTTTGAAATTTTGACATTTTGAGTTTTGTGATTTTGACAGATTTGAAATTATGAGTTGAGATTTTTAAGATTTTGAGATTTGAGATTTTTCAAGATTGTGATTTTTTTATATTTGAGATTTTGAGATTTTTATATTTTACCAGATTTTGGTTTTTTGAGATTTTAGATTTTTCACGATTGAGATTTTTTTAGTTGAGATTTTTTTTGATTTGAGATTTTTCTTGGATTTTGAGATTTTTCAGAATTTGAGTTTTTCGAGGTTTTTAGATTTTGAGTTTAAGTGATTTGGAGATTGAGATTTTGTGATTTTAGGTTTTGAGATTTTTCGATTTAGTTTTTGAGATTTTTTCGAGATTTTGAAATTTTGAAATGAGATTGAGATTTTTGAATTTTGAATTTTTCGAGATTTGGATATTGAGATACTCTAGATTTTTGAGATTCTGAGATTTTGAAAGTTGAGATTTTGAGGATTTTGATTTTTGAGAAATTTGACATTGACAGATTTGGTTGAAGAGATTTCAAGATTATGTAGTTGATGGATTTTGAGATTTTGAGTTGAGTTTTGAGTTTGAAATTTTCAAGATTGAGATTTTTGATATTTGATATTTGTGGGATTTTAATATTTTTGAGATTGAGATTTTTTTCACGATTGAGATTTTTCTAGTTCGAATTTTGCATTCATAGATTTGAGATTGAGATTTTGAGCATTTTTGGATTTGAGATTTCTCAATGTTTGAGATTTTTGAGATTTTGGACTTTGAGATTCAGAGATTTTTGAGATTTTGAGATTTTTGGATTCTGAGATTTTTGAGATTTTCAAGATTTTTATTTTTCAGATTCTATTTCTAGATTGAGATTTTCTGGGTCTGAGATTTGAGAGGTTTTACATTTTAGATTAGATTTTGAGATTCTTAGATTTTGAGATTTGAGATTTTCAAGATTTTGAGAGATTTGGATTTTTGAGATTTTGAGATTGTTTGAGATTGGGATTTTTTGAGATTCTGAGAGATTTTGAGATAGATTTTCAATATTTTTGGTTTTTGAGATTGACATTTTTCAAGATTAGATTTTTAGTTTTGAGATATTTCAAATGTGAGATTTTAGATTTTCAAGATTTTAAGATTTTGTGATTTTGAGATTTTGACAACAGGTTTTTCGAGTTTGAGATTTGGGAGATTGAGATTTTTAAGGTTCTTATATTTTGAGATTCTTGAGTTTTTTTAGATGGAATTTTGATATTTTGAGAGACTGAGATTTTGGATTTGAGATAGGAGATTGATATTTTTGAGATTTGGGAGATTTTCAAGATTGATTTTCAAAATTTTAGATTTTAGATTTTTGAGATTTTGGAAATTTTTTGGCATTTTTGGAGCTGATTGAGTTTTAAGATTGGATATTTTTCTATTTTTGAGTTTTTTATGTTGGGATATTTTGATTTTTGAGAGTTTCATGCCAGATTTTTGATTTTGAGAAATTTTTGGGATTTTGAAGTTGAGATTTTCAAGATTTGACGGATTTTTCAGATTGAATTTTTTCTTGGTTTTAAGATTGAGATTTTTAGGCTTTAGATTTTTTCGAGTTGATTTTTCAAGATTTTTGAGATTGTTTGTGTTTTTGAGATTTTGAGGCGATTTTGAGAGATTGAAATGTTTAAGATTCTGAGATTTTTAAAGAGAGATTTTAGGTTTGGAGAATTTCAAGATTTTGAGATTTTTCTGATTTGGAGATTTGTAGAGTTTGAGACTGATTTACTGAGTTTTGAGATTTTGAGATTGGAAATTTCAAGACTCAGATTTTTCAAATTTTAGATGTTTAGATTTTGAGATTTTTTAATTTTAGATGTTGAGATTTTTACAGATTGAGATTTTGAGAGATGAGATTATAGACGGAGTTTTTGAGATTTTGAGATTTTCCAATATTTTGAGGGTTTTCAGATTGAGATTTTGAGGTTTGAGATTTTCAAAATTGAGATTTTGAGATTTTGGGAGTTGGCAATTTTCAAGATTTAATTTTGAATGAGATTTTGAGATTTGGGGTTGGAGATTCTGAGATTTTTAGAGATTTAGAGATTTAGGGTTGAGGATTGAAATTTTCTAAGTTGAGATTTTTGAGATTTTGAGATTTGATTTTTCAAGATTTTTCAAGATTTTGAGATTGAGATTTTCAAGATTTTGAGATTTTTGAGATTTTTCAGATTGAGATTTTTGAGATTAGATTTTTGAGATTTTGATATTTTCGAGATAGTTGGATTTTTTCAAGATTTTAGCGATTTTGAAAGTTTGAGTTTTTGAGATCTGAATTTTTTGAGATTCTAGATGTTTAAGTTCTGATTTTTAGATTTTGGAGATTTTAAGGTTTTGAGAATTTCAAGATTGAGATTTTCTAGATTTGGAGATTTTAGATTTGAAGACTGATTTTGGGATTTTTGAGATTTTAGATTTTTGAGATTTTTCAAGATTTGACATTTTTTAATTTTTAAATTTTGAGATTTTTCAAGATTGAGATTTTTCGAGATTTTGAGATTGAGATTGAGATTTTTTGAGATTTTCAGATTTTCAATATTTTGAGAATTTTCAAGATTGAGATTTTTCAAGATTTTGAGATTTGAGATTTTGAGAGTTTGAAAATGTTCAAAATTTGAGATTTTTTGAGATTTTGAGATTGAGATTTTTGAGAGATTTTGAGATTGATTTAGAGATTTAGAGATGTGAGAGATTGAGAATTTTCAAGATTGAGATTTTTTGAGATTTTGAGATTTTGAGAAATTCTGAGATTTTTTGAGATTCTGAGAATTTTCAAGATTGAGATTTTTCAAGATTTTAAGATTTTTCAAGATTGAGAATTTTCAAGATTGAGATTTTTTGAGATTTGAGATTTTTTCAGATTGAGATTTTTTGAGGTTGTGATTTTTTGAGATTTTGACATTTTTCGAGATTGAGATTTTTCAAGATTTTTGGGATTTTTCTAGATTGAGATTTTTCGAGATTTTGTGATTTTTCAAGATTTTTGAGATTTTGAGCGATTTTGAGAGATTTTGAAAGTTTTTGAGATTTGGCAGATTGAGATTTTTTGAGATTCTGAGATTTTGAGAGATTCTGAGATGTTTAAGAGATTCTGAGAGAGATTTTAAGATTTTGAGATTTTTCGAGATTGAGATTTTGAGATTTTTTGAGATTTTTCAAGATTCTGAGATTTTTCTAAATTTTTAGATTTTGAGATTCTGAGATTTTTTGAGATTTTCAGATTTTCAATATTTTGAGAATTTTCAAGATTGAGATTTTTTAAGATTGAGATTTTTCAAGATTTTGAGATTTTTCAAGATTGAGAATTTTTCAAGATTTTGAGATTGAGATTTTTTAGATTTTTTCAGATTTTGAGATTGAGAGATTGAGATTTTTTGAGTTTTTGAGATTTGGGAGATTCTGAGATCTTTTGAGATTCTGAGATGTTTAAGAGATTCTGAGATTTTTAGATTTTAAGGTTTTGAGAATTTTCAAGATTTTGAGATTTTTTGAGATTTTGGAGATTTTCAAGATTCTAAGATTTTTCTACATTTTTAGATTTTGAGATTGAGATTTTGAGATTTTCCAACATTTTTGAGATTTTTTACAGATTTTGAGATTTTTTGAGATTTTGAGAGATTCTTAGATTTTTTGAGATTTTGAGATTTTTCAAGATTTTCAGATTTTCAATATTTTGAGAATTTTTAAGATTGGGATTTTTTCATATTTTGAGAGTTTGAAAATTTTCAAGATTTTTGAGATTTTTTCAGATTTTGAAATTTTTTCAGATTGAGATTTTTTGAGATTCTGAGATTGAGAGATTGAGATTTTTGTGAGATTTTGAGAATTTTCAAGATTTAGAGATTTTGAGATTGAGATTTTTTGAGATTTTGAGAAATTATGAGATTGACTGATTTCGTGATTTTGAGAAATTTTGAGATTGACATATTTTGAGATTGCCAGAGATTGAGATTTTTTGAGATTTTGAGATTTTTAGATTTAAGATTTTTAGATTTTAGATTTTTAAAGATTTTGAGATTTTTCGACATTGACATTTTGAGATTTTTCAAGATTGAGATTTTTCGAGATTTTTGGAGTTTGAGATTTTGAGATTTTGACAGATTTTGAGCTTTTGATAGAGATTATTTTCATGATTTTGAGAGCTTGAGACTTTTGAGAAATTTAGAGATTTGAGAGATTGAGATTTTGAGAGATTTTGAGAATTTTCAAGATTGAGATTTTTCAAGATTGAGATTTTTTGAGATTGAGAAATTTTGACTGAGATTTTGAGATTTTGTGAGATTGAGATTTTGAGATTTGAGATTCTTCGAGATTCTGAGATGTTGAGATTCTGAGAGATTTTGAGATTTTGAGAAATTTTGACAATGATAGATTTTGAGATTTTTTTTCTGAGATTGAGATTGAGATTCTTTAAGATTTTATGATTTTGAGATTTTTTGAGATTTTGAGATTTTTTGAGATGCTGAGATTTTGAGATTTTTCAAGATTTGTGAGATTTTTTGAAATTTGAGATTTTGAGATTCTCAAGATTTTTGAGATGTTTTCATATTTTGAGATTTTCTAGATTTTGAGAGATTCTGAGATTTTTCGAGATTTTAAGAAATTTTGACATTGATAGATTTCTTTAGATTTTGAAATTTTTCTAGATATTGAGATTTTTCAAGATTTTGAGATTTTTTAGATTCTGGAGGGTTTGATATTTTAAACTGCACCTAAAAAGTGCGCATAGCAGGAGTAAGACAAGTTAATTAGAGTATATGCATTACATAGACACGAGATTCAAAACATGGAGCAAGCCAACTTATGCAACCAACCAACATCTGAATAACGCATAACCTGTGCTATAGTGCAACCTGGAAGGGAAGCTGAAAGTGAGATGATGCGCTGTGGTGCACTCAAGGCGGCCCAGCTGAGCAGCCCAGAGGAGCAAGCAGAAGCAGGAGCCCCAGCAGCAGAGCAATGGAACTGCACAACCAGGAGAGGTAGGTAGGGGCCCACCACCCATGCCACAGATGGACACAGGTACATACTGCAGAAGTGACAATGCACCCCCACACCCCAAGCACAGCGCAACTGGTGGAGGGCTGGAATATCCACTGGCCCATGGGGACAAGCAAACAAAGCACACCCACCGGCAAGCTGAGATTGCCACACAAGGAGGGCAGACCACCCCATGGTACAGCAGCCCCCGTGCACAGTACACCCTGCACCGTGACCTCAAGACACCCCCATGAGCAGTGACCACCACTGCGGGAATCCCCATACATACCACCACCCCCCCACTGCCACACTGCAACCTCGTGTACCACAGAACCATACAAGCCAGACCCACCATGAGCCACAGCAGCCAGCACAGACACCCACAGTGGTGTGTGGAAGCATGCAGCACACTGGTTGCAACACAGTGCAGGGGCAAACACACACCCATACCCATGGGGACACTAACACAGGGCTTGTAGTAGTGTGGCAACCAAGCCCCCTAGTGTGGGCCATGAAACTAATGCACACACAGCCTGCAGTCCTTCATGGCACAGGGGTGACGCCACCCTCGCGCGCTGAACTGTGTCTCTTGTGCCACCAGCATATGCCTGGATCACAAGTCACCAGACAGTGGTGCACAGCCCCTGCACACACATGCTTCACAGCATGGAGGTGGGACAGTAAACTGTGGAGGCCATAGTGTCACTCAAAGGCAAACATGCACCACACCATTGACAGGAGGCAACCCAGCATTGTGATGGTCAGAGTGGATGACCTGCAGGACAGCCACCACTGACAAGGCAGCAGACCTCACAGGCCACAGACATGCAGAGGGTGTCAGCTGTACAGGCCAAGGATGGGTTGATAGGGCACAATGGACACAGAGCAGGCACCATGGACCAATGCACAGAAAACAACACACACCACACCCGCCACCGACTGATAGCTACTCCCACACCAGAGACACTTCTCAATGCGTACACATATACCCCATGACTGAACCACCCAGATGCCATGTACACCACTGCAACTGAGCACCTATAGCCACGGCTGCAAATCAGAGACCACCACAGTATCATATCAAAATAACTGTATTCAAAAAATATAACAACAACAACTATTTACAATTATGTACAAACATGGGGTGGAGGGACAGGAACAAGGTGGGGGTGGGTAAGGGGCAGGGGTGAACATATGGGAGAGGGAAGGTGGGGTGTGAGGGTTGGTCAAAAGGGGGAGGTTGTCTGTATTCACTGGTGGCCAGCCTGGTCCTCTGCTGCCTGGGGCTATTGCCTGAGTCACCTCCTCCTCCTCACCCCATGCTGCTGAAGATCCTTCAGGATGGCAAGGGACTCGTGCGCCACCTGCACAAGATCCTGGATGGACTGCTGAATTCGCAGGAGTATCCGCACACCTAGGACAAGGGATCAGAGTCAATGGGTGTGACTGTCCATCCCCCTGCAGCCCACCCATTATGCATGGCATACAGCCATGTGCCATGCTCCTGTGATGGTGTGTGCTCACCCACAGTGACCATGTCCACAAGACATACCCAACCAGGCAGCAACAGCCATGTGTACCATTGCACACACCCATCGCCCATGTCCAGCACAGCACAACCAAAGCCGTACAGTAACATGGCTATGCGGTGAGCAGGCAGTGCCACAGCCATGTGCCCAGTGCATGCAAGGACCACCATTGACACACTCCCAGACATGCAGTGCCACTGGACAGTGCTGACTGTCACATGTCATGTGCATAGCAGTGGTGTCCATGGATGGTGGCCATGCCCTGCTTCCCACCCTGTCACACAGCATGCACTAGCAATCATGGTGTCATGGCACTCACCCTCATCGGGATGTTTCTGGTGTTGGGGTTGGTCCCCGACATGCCCCCGTGCAGTGTCCCCCACCCTCTGCTGCTGCTCCAAATTCCTCCTCCACTCGGCCACACCTGTGGGAGACAAAAGGAGATAAACACATCAGTACAAACCCAAAGTATATTCCCCCTGCCCCAATGTGTGTGCCCACCCACCCAGCCAGACCCACCCATTCCATACCCTGTAAATACCGCCACAGCCAACCCTAGACCATCTCTCCCCTATGTGCTGGACACATAAGACAGTGTTACCCATATGGACCATACAAGTGTGTAGACGTATCACCCACCTGGATGAGGCACCACGCCCCTCCTGGTACGCAACTGCAGACATGCAAGTAGCTCCGGCTCCCTCCGTCTCAGGTCCCCATACCAGTGCCTGCACTGTTCAGCCATTCTCCTGTGGCCAGTGGCTGCTTCCAGGTCAGTGGCCACCTCTTGCCAGATCTGGGTCCTGGCCCTGTCCAGTGGCACCTCACCAACCAGTGGGCCACAGTGTGGCTCCACAGTGGTCACAAGGTTGGCCAGCTCAATGGCCCACTGGGGCTCTCTCCATGCCATCTCAATGCCATGGATGACAATATGGCGCTCTGCAGCGCCGGCAAACCCACGTGGAGGTGCTGCCGCGTACATCACCGCTTATTCTATTGGCGCTGTCGGTACAGCGCTGCCATTCCCATCGTGTTGTCACCGAACAGTGCGATAGGAGCCGCACATGCCAGACGAGCGCCAGGGGCAAAGGTCGGGCATTGTCAGGGTCAGTGGCGCAAGGCCACACAACCAGCCATCGGACATCTACATGTCCTGCATGACCAGTCACCTGCATGCCAGTGCCACAGTGGACTATTGCACAGTTGTGCCACAGTGCCATTTGGTACCCATCGCTGTAGCACCACTGGCACAATGGTGGTGGTGTCCTGAATTTCTGATCGTGCACAGCACGTCATCAGCACAGCAGATGCCACGTAAGCTACCTGGGCATGTGCAATGCGGTGTACTACACAGTCACAGAAATCGTCATTGGCTCAGCCAGCTCAACGGTATTGCGCAAAGCGCAATGGCGTGATATTCAGCCGACACATGCAAATCATCTGATCAGCCATTCAAAGGTGCAGTGACACGATTTGCATGTCATTAAAGTTGAGCCACTCCTAATTTGCATGCATTGTGTTATAAATGCACGACATTGGGCTGCACTGGCCAGATTCGGTTACTGCAGGTGAGGGGTGAGTTGCATGCTGTGTGATGTTCTGGCCAATGGTCATGGGATAATGCTGTAGACTGCACAGTGACAGGTGTCCACTTCCACCCATACAGACTGACATGACCGAGCAGAGCCAAGGGAGGGTGAGAGATGGTTGGGCGAAGGAGGAGGCCCAACTTCACTGGGTTAGCAGACAGAGGCCCTTCCAGGCCTACCTGAAGAGGAGCCACTACGAGTGGACGGCGGGGCACCCCTCAGGCCCGGGCAGTGAACCTGCACGGAAGCCACCAGTGCTCTGTGCAGGAATGCAAAAAGAAGATGGGGACAGACCACAGAAGGGTGAAGGAGAAGGTGGCAGCCCTCAGGGTGGCATGCGCTGGCACAGGAGGGGGACAGCCAGTGGTGGTGGAGCTGACCCTGGCTGAGGACCGACTGGCTGCATCAATGGGGCAGAGTGCTATAGAGGGTATACCAGGAGGTGGATTCCAGACAGGTGGAAGCCCATCACTGCATGGTAAGGACATGGTGGTGGTGTTTGGGGGAAGGTTGATCACATGCACTAACATGTCCTCACTTTCTGTTACAGATCCTGTTCGTCTGCAGGGATTGGTGGTAGGACCATGCAGTGAGGAAGACCTGCCAGAGTTGGAGGAGGGTCCATCCACCTCTGTCACCAGCCGGCATGCACTGCACCAGCATGCACGCCTGGCTGCCACCTCTGTTGTCAGTGAGTCAGTGTGGGGTGCACAGCCTGTGTCTCAGCAGTCTGGCATGCAAGCATGCCAGCACGCTATGACTGTGGCTGTTGCACATACCTGCACCATTGGTGATGCAAGGACTGCAATGGGCAGTGACACGTGTGTGTCCCATGACGGACACACAGCAGGCCAGCACATGCCCCTGGACCTAGCTGGTTCCAACGTGTGTGCCAGCACATCAGCATAGTCTCAGGCTGTGCCTGTCAGCACCGGTGGCTGTGCAGGTCTCTGGCACTGTTGCGGCCACAGCAGTGGAATGAGTGGTCCCTGGGGCACAGCAGTTGGAGGGGCAGCAGCAGTCACCCACCAGATCTGGGGTACAGGGTCCAGTGGTGGCACATGCACACCACCCATTGATATGCCCATACCTGGTCCTGGTGAACAGTGCCCACCCTCAAGGGGTGTTGAGCATCAGGACCTTCCATACCCTGGGGGACAGGATGCCGACATGGCACAGGACCCATTTGATGAGAACACCCACCTGCTGCGGGAATCAGTACAGCAGCAGGGGTGGGTTGCAACATCCATGGAGGCACTGTGCATGGCTGTGGAGCAGCACAGCAGGGACAATGCTTTGATCCTTGCAGAGATGGTCCAAATGTGGATGGATGTGACCACCACCATTGACAGGCAGACCCAGGCATTGGTCGCTGTCGTGGCTGCATTGGGCAGACAGTCAGGTGCCCCTGTACCGTGCACCCCACACAGTACACTCTCCACTCCCCATTCCTGGTGTCGTGTGACACCCAGCCTGTCGACACTGAGTTCTGATGTGGCCATTCAGGGCACCCCTGGTGCAGGTATGTTTGGCATGCTGCAGACCCCTGTGTGGACAAGGTTGTGATCATGCAGCGGGACCCCTGGTGGTCCATCGGTGCCACCCCATATGGCCCATGCTCAGCCTGCCAGTGCTGCTGGGTCACAGCAGGGCTGCCCATGCATCTGAGGTGGCCGTGGCACAGTGCAACATGACTGACCTGTCTCCCAGTGTGGGCCCTGTCTGGTGCTGCCCTGTGTGCAATGTGTGTCATGGTGGGCAGTGCACTGGTGGGTGCCTGCCCAACACACCGACACACGAACCACCTGCACACCCACCCAACTGCTGTCCACAGGTGCATGTGCATGATGATGCCTGCATTGTACTGTACGCCAAGGTGCAAGGGTGCCCAGCATCTGACCACCACCGTCTTGGACAGTACAGGTGGTGGGTGGTCTGTGGATCTGTGTGTTTGACAGGTCTGTTCCTGCTCTGCTGTGCACCTGCCCATGTACGCTTTGTGCCTGGTGTGTGTGTGTGTGTGTGTCCAAATGACTGTTCACCCCTCCCTGATGGTGGGTTCATATGCCTGGACCCTTACACTCCCCTTGCTGTCATGCACCCCTGGTGTGTTACCCTGTGTGCCTGTGGGTTGCCCTGGACAGTGTTGGTTTCACATGGCCCCTTGACTTACCTGTGTCATGCAAAATGTTCCTCCGTGATGGTGTCCCAGTGCAGCTGGGCCTGCCGGATCAGTCAGGGGTCCCACCATCCAAGGGGGGCTGCTCATCGCCATCATCACTGGCATCACTGGTGTCCCTATCGCTGTCCCCCTCCTTGACCTGTATGGCTATCCCACAGTCTTTGGCCATGTTGTGCAGGATACAACAGGCCAGGAATATCCCACAGGCCTTTGAGGGGCTGTACTGTAGGGCACCGTCGGAGGTGTCTAGGCATTGGAAGCATGCCTTAAGCATCCCAAACACCCGCTCGATGATGTTGTATGTGGCGGCATGTGCCTCATTATAGCGTTGCTGCAATGGGGTCATGGGGTGCCGGTACGGTGTGAACAGGCAGGGACGGAGTGGGTATCCTCTGTCACCTGTGTGGAGATAGTGGAGATAAGTATCATGTTCAGGTCCATATTGCCCATATCCCTGTGTGCCACTACCATGGCACCTGTGGCATTCCCACCCTTGCCCCAAGTTTGCAATTCCTACATGTGTACTCACCCACTAGATGGCCTGTGGGGATGTCCCCACTCTTGAATCATTGGCACAGTGCGGACTGATACCATATGAAGGCATCATGTGCTCCGCCAGGGTGTATGGCACAGACATTGATTATGCACCCACTGGCATCACACACCACCTGGCAGTTAACACTGGAAAAGCCCTTCCTGGTTCTGTATGCGGCCCCATCGGGGCCAGGTGGCATGTGAATAGCCACATGGGTGCAGTCTATGGCCCCTAGCACACCAGGCATCACATGCTACCCCTGTGGAACTCCTGCATGTTTGCTGTACGCTCTGCCGCGGTGCTGGGGAAATGGATGTATTCCACAGCATGTGGCAGCAGTGCACTGAGGAATTGGGTGAGGATGTGTGACATGCCTGTGGTGTCCCCTGTCAGCCTCTGGAAGGTACCTGTGGTGAGCAGGCACATGCAGGCTGTTATTTCTGTCTCCACTGACAGAGCGTGACTCCATCGTGAGGGTGCCTGCATCACATCACTGCACAGCTCACAGAGCCACCTCAGTATTGCCCTGTTCAGACAGTACCGGCCCACAATCTCTATGTCTGAATACAGCTCAAAGCTGATGCTGGCACGGTACTGCCTGTTGGGGGCATACCACCGATGGGCCCTTCCACAGCCATGTCCCCCTGCAGCATGCCTTCTCACCCCCTCATTACAGCTTCCATGTGGAAGCTGGCACTGTCCATGTCCCTGGCTTGTGTTCCCCCTGGCTGTTCTTGCTGTGCTACCCCTGCTGTCATGCCTGCTACCTCCACTGCACCAGGTATACCTACTGGCCCTGCAGTCTGTGGCCCAACACACCCTCCCTTGTCCCTCTCCTCTCCTGTGCACTCCCTGGCCTGCACTCTTTCACTGTCACACTCTCTTTCTCCCTGCCTCATGTGGCTTCCCTGTAGTGTTCTTGCACCTCTTCCTTGAGCCTTTTTATTTTTGCTCTTTTCCAGCATGGTGCACCTTCCAGCTCATCCGCTGTTGCGCATTGCACAAGTCTTTGAATATCACATTGCGCTGTTTATGCATGGGTCCACCCCTTCGGTTGTGCATTCCTTCATTTGCATTGCGCTGTTGCTCAGCCTGTTTTCAGTGGTGCAACTGCCTCCTGCTGAATATCGCAGAATGGCACAAATTTGGACTTGCACATGTGCAACCCTATTGCGCATGGCGCAACCCTTTTGAATATCCCACCCTGAGAGATTTTGAGATTTTTCAAGATTTTTGAGATTTTTTCAGATTGAGATTTTTCGAGATTTTGAGATTTTTCGAGATTTTGAAATCAAATAATTGATTAGCAGTTTTTTCGTGGGACAATACTAACTGTTCAGAAAGTATTTATATAGGTTTTCTAGAAGTGTTATGTTTGTTAAACACAGTGAGGCAGGTGCTATGCATTTTCACAATGTTTTAGCACTTTTATGAGCAAAACGCTAATCAATTTTTAGAGTTAAATAAAACCCTGGAAATTTTTCGAGATAGAGATTTTTCGAGATTTTGAAATTTTTTGAGAGTTTGAGATTTTTCGAGATTTTGAGATATTGAGATTTTCATGATTTTTAGATTGAGATTGAGATTTTTCGAGCTTTTGAGATTTTCACACTGAGATTTTTCGAGATTTTGACAGATTGAGATATTTTGAGATTTTGTGATTTTTAGAGATTTTGAGTTTTTTCAAGATTTTGAGGTTTTTTGAGATTGAGATTTTTCGAGATTGAGATTTTTCGAGATTTTCAAGAATTTGATAATTTTCAAGATTTTTGAGATTTTTTTCAGATTAGATTTTTCGAGATTTTGAGAAATTCTGAGATTTTTCGAGATTTTGAGAGATTGAGATTTTTGAGAGATTTTGAGAATTTAAGATTTTGAGATTTGAGATTTTGAGATTTTTCAAGATTTTTGAGATTTTTCAGATTTTGAGATATTTTGAGATCTTGAGAGATTATCTTAGATTTTTAGAGATTCTGAGAGATTGAGATTTTTGAGAGATTGAGATTTTTTAAGATTGAGAGATTCTGAGATTTTGAGATTTTTCAAGATGAGATTTTTCAAGATTGAGATTGTTCAAGATTGAGATTTTTTGAGATTTATTGAGATTCTGATATTTTTTCAGATTTTAAGATTTTTCTAGAATTTGAGATTTTTTGAAATTGAGATTTTTCAAGATTTTTGAAATTTTTTCAGATTTTGAGATTGACATTTTGAGATTGACAGATTTCGAGATTCTGAGATATTTCGAGAATCTGAGATATTTCGAGATTTTGAGGGATTGAGGATTTTGAGATTTTGAGAAATTTTGACATTAACAGATTTTGAGATTGTTTGAGATTCTGAGATTAAGATTTTTTGAGATTGAGATTTGTCGAGATTGAGATTTTTCAAGATTTTGAGATTCTTTGAGATTGAGATTTTTTGAGATTCTGAGATTTTGAGATTTTTTGAGATTTTAAAAAATTTTGAAATTGAGAGATTTTGAGATTTTTCGAGATTGAGATTTTTTCAAGATTTTTGAGATTTTTTCAGATTGAAATTTTTCGATATTGAGATTTTTTGAGATTTTAAAATTTTTCGAGGTAGATTTTGAGATTGAGTTTGAGATTTTTCGAGAGAGATATTGAGATTTCATGATTTTTAGATTTTTCAATATTTTTAGATTTTTCAAAATTTTTGAGATTTTGACAGATTGAGAGATTTTGAGTGATTCTGAGATTTTTTGAGTCTGAGATTTGAGAGATTTTGAGATTTTTGAGATTTGAGATTTTTCAAGATTTGCGATTTTTAAGATTTTGAGATTTTAAGATTTTTGTGATTTTTTCAGATTTTGAGATTTTGACAGATTGAGATATTTTGAGATTTTGAGAGATTCTGAGATTTTTTGAGATTGAGTGATTTTGAGATTTTGAGAATTTTCAAGATTGAGATTTTTTGAGATTTTGAGATTTTCGAGACTAAGATTTTGACAGATTGAGATTTTGAGAAATTGAGATTTTGAAACAGATTTCAATATTTTTTAGATTTTTCCAGATTTTGAGAGATTGAGATTTTTGAGATTTTTCGAGATTGAGATTTTGATTTTTAAGAATGAGATTTTTCAAGATTGAGATTTTGAAATTTTTCAAGATTTTGAGATTTTTTGATTTTTCAAGGTTGAGATTGAGATTTTTCAATATTTTGAGAGATTTTTTGACTTTTCGAGATTGAGATTTTTTGAAATTTTGAGATTTGAGATTTTTCAAGATTGAGAATTTTTGAGATTGAGATTTTTCAAGATTTGAGATTTTTTCAGATTGAGATTTTCAAGATTGAGAATTCTCGAGATTTTGAAATATTGAGATTTTGAGATTTTCCGAGATTTTGAGATTGAGATTTTTCGAGATTTAGAGATTTTTTGAGATTTTGAGATAGAGATTTTTCAGGATTTTTAGATTTTTTGAGGTTTAGAGATTCTTTGGGATTTTTCAAGATTGAGATTTTTAGACTTTTTGAGATTTTGAGATTTTTTTAAATTTTGAGATTTTTAGATTTTGAGATTGAGAAATTGAGATTGACAGATTTCGAGATTTTGAGAAATTTTGAGATTCTGACAGATTTGAGAGACTGAGATTGAGAGATTCTGAGATTTTGAGAATTTTTGAGATTTTGAGGTTTTTTGAAATTGTGATTTTGAGAGATTTTGATACAGATTTTTCAAGATTTTTGAGATTTTTTCAGATTTGGAGATTTTTCAAGATTGAGATTTTTCGAGATTGAGATTTTTGAGATTTTTGAGATTTTCAAGATTTTGAGATTGAGATTTTTCAAGGTTTTGAGATTTTTTGATTTTTCGAGATTGAGATTTTTTGAGATTTGAGATTTTTCGAGATTGAGATTTTTTTTGAGATTCTGAGAGATTAAGATTTTTCAAGATTGAGATTTTTCGAGATTTCGAGATTGAAATATTGAGATTTTTCATGATTGAGATTTTTCCAGATTGAGATTTTTCATATTTTTTAAGAATGAGATTGAGATTTTTCGAGATTGAGATTTTTCAAGATTTTAAAATTGAGATTTGAGATTTTTTGAGATTGAGATTTTTTTTGAGATTTTGACAGATTGAGATATTTCGAGATTTTGAGAATTTTCAAGATTTGGGGATTTTTTGAGATTTTGAGAGATTGAGATTTTTGGGGATTTTTCAAGATTTTGAAACAGATTTTTCAAGATTTTTTGAGATTTTGAGATTTTTCGAGATTAAGATTTTGAGAGATTGACATTTTAAGATTGAGATTTTTCAAGATTTTGAGATTTTTCGAGATTGAGATTTTGATATTTTAAGAATGAGATTTTTTAAGATTGAGATTTTGATATTTTTCTAGATTTTGAGAGATTCTGAGAGTTTGAGATTTTTCGAGATTGAGATTTTTCAAGATTTTGAGATTTTTAAAGATTGAGATTTTTTGAAATTTGAGATTTTTCGAGACAGATTTTTCAAGATTTTTGAGATTTTTTCGAGATTTAAATTTTTTGAGATTTTGAGATTTTCTGAGATTTTGAGAATGAGATTTTTCGAGATTTTGGGGATCTTTGAAGATTTTGAGATTGTTCGAGATTGAGATTTTTCGAGATTTTGAGATTGTTCGAGATTGAGATATTTCGGGATTTAGAGATTTTTTCAAGATTGAGATTTTGAGAAATTGAGATTGACAGATTTCGAGATTGAGACATTTTAAGATTGATAGATTTTGAGATTGAGATTTTGAGATTGAGATATTTCAAGATTGAGATTTGAGATTTTGAGACTTTTCAATATTTGAGATTTTTCAAGACAGATTTTTTAAGATTTTGAGATTTTTCAAGATTGAGATTTTTCAATATTTTGACAGATTCTGAGATTTTTGAGAGACTTTAAGACTGAGATTTTTCAATATTTTCAAGATTTTTTTAAGATTGAGATTTTTCAAGATTTTGGAGACTGAGATTTTTCAAGATTGAGGATTTTTTGAGATTTGAGATTTTTCGAGATTGAGATTTTTCAATATTTTGAGATTGAGAGATTTTGAGATTTGAGATTTTTTCAATTTCGAGATTTTTCAAGATTGAGATTTTTTGATTTTTTTGAGATTTGAGATTTTGAGATTGAGATTTTTTAGGATTGAGATTAAGATTTTTCAAGATTGAGATTTTTCAAGATTTTTGAAATTTTTTCAGATTTGGAGATTTTGAGATTGACAGATTTTGAGATTTTGATAGATTGAGATTTTGAGAGATTGATATTTTTGAGAGATTTTCAAGATTTTGAGATTTTTCGAGGTTTTGAGATTTTGAGATTTTGAGATTTTTTGAGATGAGATTTTGAGATTGAGAAATTTTGAGACAGATTTTTTGAGATTTTGAGATTTTTTGATTTTTCAAGATTTTGAGATTTGAGATTTTTTGAGGTTGAGATTTTTCAAGACAGATGTTGAGATTTTTTAAGATTGAGATTTTTCAAGATTTTGTGATTCTGAGATTTTTTGAGATTTTGAGATTGAGATTTTTCAAGATTTTGAGGTTTTGAGATTGACATTTTTTGAGATTGAGATTTTTCGAGATTTAGAGAGTTTGAGATTTTGAGAGTTTGAGATTTTTTGAGATTCTGAAATATATCGAGATTTTGAGAGATTGAGATTTTTCGAGATTCTGAGAATTTGAGAGATTGAGATTGAGAGATTTTGAGATTTTTCGAGATTGAGATTTTGAGATTTTTAGATGTTTCGAGATTTTGAGATTCTGAGATTTTTCGAGATTGAGAGATTCTGAGATTGAGATTTTTTGAGATTGAGATTTTTTGAGATTTTGATATTTATGATTTTTCGAGATTGAGATTTTTCAAGATTTTGGGATTTTGAGAGATTTTTCAATTTTGAGATTTTTCAAGATTTATGAGTTTTTTTCAGATTTTCGAACTTGGACCAGCTTCCCAGAGTCCTGAGACACCCTAGATGGGCACCCCAGCCTTCTCCTGATGCATCTGTTGTCAACGTCTGGGGTCAATGCAGAAGTGAACTCCCAGGCACAGATTCTCCTGAGCCATCCACCATTTCAAGTCCCTGATCATGGAATCAGATAATAGTACCTCTTGGTCCATATTGTTCCTCGTCTGGTCCCATTGCAACTGAAGCGTCCATTGAGAGATCCTCATATGGAGCCAAACAAATGGGACTGTCGGAATTATGGCCACCATTAGCCTGAGGAGGCAAAGAACTGACCTGGCTCTGACCCTCCTGCAGCCAGACAGAAGACAAGCCTGAGTCTGAAGGTTGTCTACCCTGCCCAGGGCAAGATGGCTTTGCCAGTGGTCATGTCCAGATTTGCCCCTATAAATTGGAGGCATTGGCAAGGGACCAGGAGGGCCTTGGCTTAGCTGATGGTGATACCCAGGCTGGTAAAAACTTGCAGGGTAAGGGAAAGGGAGTGCAGGAGTTCCCCCTGGATGAGGCCACCAGGAGCCAATCATCCAGGTACAGGTAATACCTGTACTCCCTAGGTACTCAGGTGGGCCACCACCACAGACAGGCATTTAGTAAGCACTAGGGGAGGCTGAGAAAAGACCAAATGGGAGGGCCATGAATTGGTAGTGGTCCCCCAGAAAACAAAACTGAAGGAATTTGCAATGGGAAGGGCATATGGGGATATGCAGGTAGGCATCCTGCATGTCCAGAGTGCATAGCCACTGTCCCAGCTGAGGTAGTGGTAGAAGGCTCTGCAAAAGAGAACATTCTGAAGCATTTGAACTCCACGAACAAGTTCCGTGAGCTGAGGTCTAGGATGGGCTTTAGATCTCCAGTCTTCTTTATTCACTGTTGTATATTTTTTGGACGATTATCCTGGGTGTTAGTTAAATCATTAAAGTGTTAATATAGTATGTAATCTTAGTATTAATTATTTATAAGGATTAGAATTTATTTTGTAAGAATTGTGGAAATATCCATTGATAGCTATTTTATGAATGGTGAAAAATCATTCAAAGGAAGGAGTCTCAATTGGATTCTAGTTTGCAATAACTGATATGATGAATTGCATCTGTTTAGACAATTAATTACAAGATAAATACTGTGGGCCGGATATTCAAAAGGGTTGCGCCATGCGCAATAGGGTTGTGCATGTGCAAGTCCGAATTTGCACCATTCTGTGATATTCAGCAGGAGGCAGCTGCGCCACTGAAAACAGGCTGAGCAACAGCGCAATGCAAATGAAGGCATGCGCAACCGAAGGGGGTGGATCCATGCATAAAGAGCACAATGTGATATTCAAAGACTTGCGCACTGCGCAATAGCAGAACAGCCGGAAGGTGCGCCACAGTGGAAATGAGCCAAAATAAAAAGGCTCAAGTAAGAGGTGCAAAAATGCTACAGGGATGCCAAGCGAGACAGACAGAGAGAGACAGACAGTGACAGTCCAGAACAGGGCAGGCAAGAGAAGTTGTGTGGGCCATAGGCTGCAGAGGCCAGTGGGGGTACCCGGTGCAGTGGAGGTAGCAGTCAGGACAGCAGGGTTAACAGAGCAACATCAGCCAGGGGGGTCACAAGCCAGGGAGATGGACAGTGCCAGCTTCCACATGGAAGCTGTAATGAGGGGTGAGAATGCATGCTGCAGGGGACATGGCGTGGAAGGCCGGCCAGCAGTACGCTTCCCCAACAGGCAGTACCGCGTCTGTGATCAGCTTTGAGCTGTACACAGATGTAGAGATCAGGGGCCGGCACCGCCTGGAACAGAGCAATACTGAGGCAGCTCTGTGAGCTGTGCAGTGATGTGATGCAGGCATCCACACGATGGAGTCACGCTCTGTCAGTAGAGACCAAGGTGACAGCCTGCATGTGCCTGCTCACCACGGGCACCTTCCAGAGGCTGACAGGGGACACCACAGGCATCACAGTTGGCCACGTCACGCATCCTCACCCAATTCCTCAGCGCACTGCTGCCACATGCTGTGGAGCACATCCATTTCCCCAGCACCACGGCAGATCATACAGCAAACATGCAGGAGTTCCACAGGGTAGCATGTATGCCTGGTGTGCTAGGGCCATAGACTGCACCCATGTGGCCATTCGCATGCCACCTGGCCCCGATGGGGCCACATATAGGAACAGGAAGGGCTATTCCAGTGTCAACTGCCAGGTGGTGTGTGATGCCACTGGGCGCATAATCAATGTCTGTGCCACACACCCTGGTGGAGCACATGATGCCTTCATATGGTATCAGTCCGCACTGTGCCATTGATTCTAGAGTGGGGACCTCCCCACAGGCCATCTAGTGGGTGAGTACGCATGTAGGAATTGCAAACATGGGGCAAGGGTGGGAATGCCACAGGTGCTATGGTAGTGGCACACAGGGATATTGGCAATATGGACCTGAACATGATACTTATCTCCACTATCTCCACACAGGTGACAGTGGATACCCACTCTGTCCCTGGCTGCTCACACCATACCAGTGCCCCATGACCCCATCGCAGCAATGTTATAATGAGGCACATGCCGCCACACGCAACATCATCGAGCGGGTGTTTGGGATGCTCAAGGCATGCTTCCAATGCCTAGACAACTCCAGTGGTGCCCTACAGTACAGCCCCTCAAAGGCCTGTGGGATATTCCTGGCCTGTTGTATCCTGCACAACATGGCCAAAGACTGTGGGAGAGCCATTCAGGTCGAGGTGGGGGACAGTGATGGGGACACCAGTGGCACCGGTGATGATGGTGATGAGCAGTCCCCCCTTAGATGGTAGGACCCCCGACTGATCCAGCAGGCCCAGCTGCACCAGGACACCATCACAGAGGAGCATTATGCACAACACAGGTAAGTCAAGGGGCCATGTGCAACCAACACTGTCCAGGCGCAACCCACAGGCACACAGAGTAACACACCAGGGGTGCATGATGGCAAGGGGAGTGGAAGGGTCCAGGCACACAAACACACCATCAGGGAGGGGTGAACAGTCATATGGACACACACGACACACACACCAGGCACAAAGCGTGCATGGGCAGGTGCACAGCAGAGCAGGAACAGACATGGCAAACACACAGATCCACAGACCACCCCACCACCTGTACTGTCCAAGCACGTGTGTCAGATGCTGGGCACCCTTGCACCTTGGTGTACAGTACAATGCAGGCATCATCATGCACACGCACCTGTGGACAGCAGTCGGGATGGTGTGCAGGTGGTCCGTGTGATGGGCAGGGCACCCACCAGTGCACTGCCCACCATGACGCACATTGCACACAGGGCAGCACCAGACAGGGCCCGCACTGGGAGACAGGTCAGTCATGTTGCACTGTGCCACGGCCACTGCGGATGCGTAGGCGGCCCCGCCGTGACCCAACAGCACTGGCAGGCTGAGCAGGGGCCACATGGGGTGGCACCGATGGACCACCAGGGGTCCCACTGCGTGATCACGACCTTGTCCGCACAGGGGTCTGCAGCATGCCAAACATACCTGCACCAGGGGTGCTCGGGATGCCCACAGCAGAACCCGGCATCAACAGGCTGGGTGTCGCACGGGAATGGGGAGTGGAGAGCATACTGTGTGAGGTGCATGGTACAGGGGCACCTGCTTGTGTGCCCAATGCAGCCACAACAGCGACCAATGCCTGGGTCTGCCTGTCAATGGCGGCGGTCACATCCATCTGCATTTGGACCATCTCTGCAAGAATCAGAGCACAGTCCCTGATGTGCCACTCCACAGCCATGCACAGTGCCTCCATGGACGTTGCAACCCGCCTTTGCTGCTGTACTGATTCCCACAGCAGGCGGGTGTGCTCTTCAAATGGGTACTCTGCCACAACGGCATCCTGTCCCCCAGGGTATGGAAGGTCCTGATGCTCAACACCTCTTGAGGGTGGGCACTGTTCACCAGGACCAGGAATGGGCATATCAAAGGGTGGTGTGCATGTGCCACCGATGGACACTGTACCCCCAGACCTGGTGGGTGACTGCTGCTGCCGCCTCTCCAACCGCTATGCCCCAGGGACCACTCGTTCCACTGCTGTGGCCGCAACAGTGCCAGACACCTGCACAGCCACCGGTGCGGCAAGCACAGCCTGGGACTGTGCCGACATGCTGGCACACACGTTGGAACCAGCTAAGCCCAGGGGCACGTGCTGGCCTGCTGTGTGTCTGTCATGGGACACACACGTGTCACTGCCCATTGCAGTCCTTGCATCATCAATGGTTCAGGTATGTGCTACAGCCACAGTCACAGCGTGCTGGCATGCTTGCATGCCAGACTGCTGAGACACAGGCTGTGCATCCCCCACACCTGACTCACTGACAACAGAGGTGGCAGCCGGGCATGCAAGCTGGTGCAGTGCATGCTTGCTGGCGACAGAGGTGGATGGACCCTCCTCCAACTCCGGCAGGTCTTCCTCACTGCCTGGTCCAACCACCACCATCCTCTGAAGACGAACAGGATCTGTAACAGAAAGTGAGGAGATGTGAGTGCATGTGAACAACCTTCCCCCCCAACACCACCACCATGTCATACCGTGCAGTGATGGGCTTCCACCTGTCTGGAATCCACCTCCTGGTACGCCCTCAATAGCACTCCACTGCATTGATGCAGCCAGTCGGTCCTCAGCTGGGGTCAGCTCCGCCACCGCTGGCTGGCCCCTGCCTGTGCCAGCACATACCACCCTGAGGGCTGCCACCTTCTCCTTCACCCTCCCGCGGTCTGTCCCCATCTTCTTTTTGCATTCCTGCATGGAGCGCTGGTGGCTTCCATGCAGGTTCACTGCCCGAGCTACCCCCTCCCATGCAGCTGCACGGGCCTGAGGGGTGCCCCACCATCCACTCAGTAGTGGCTCCTCTTCCAGGTAGGCCTGGAAGAGGGCCTCTGTCTCTGCCATGGTGAAGTTGGGCCTCCTCCTTCACCCACCATCCTCACCCTCACCTTGGCTCTGCTCGGTCATGTCAGTCTGTATGGGTGGAAGTGGACACCTGTCACTGTGCAGTCTACAGCGTTATCCTATGACCATTGGCCAGAACATCACACAGCATGCAACTCACCTCTCACCTGCAGTAACCGAATCGGGCCAGCGCAGCCCAATGTCGCGTATTCATAGCGCAATGCATGCAAATTAGGAGTGGCACAACTTTAATGACATGCTAATTGCACCACTGCACCTTTGAATGGCTGATCAGATCATTTGCATGTGTCGGCTGAATATCGTGCCGTTGCGCTTTGCGCACTACGGTTGAGCCGGCTGAGCCAATGGTGCATTTCTGTGACTGTGTGGTACACTGCATTGTGCATGCCCAGGCAGCTTACACAGGCATCTGCCATGCTGATGACGTGCTGTGCGCGATCAGCTATTCAGGCCACGGCCACCATTGTGCCAATGGCGCTACAGCACTGGTCACCATATGGCGCTGTGGCAGTACTGCGCAATAGTCCACTGTGGCACTGGCACATAGGTGTCCAATCACCCAGGATGTGTGGATGTCCAAAGGCGCTGTGCGTGGCCTTGCGCCACTGACCCATGACCTTGTGCCTGACCTTTGCTCCCTGGCGCTGTACGTCTGGCATGTGTATGGCTCTATCGCGCTGTTCAGTGACAGCATGATGTGGACTGACGGCGCTGTCCAAACAGCGCGATAGGCAGTGATGGAGTTGTATTGCGCAACATTTCCACGTGGGGTTGCCACGCTGCGGAGCGCCATATTGCCACTGTACATTTTGAAAATGGCACGCAGGAGAGCACCACAATGGGGGGCTTTGGAATTAGCTAACCTGGTGGCTGTGGTGGAGCCTCACTATGGCTCACTGGTTGAAGGAGTGCCCCTGCAGGTGCCACGCACCCATGTGTGGCAGCAGGTTGCCGCTGCCCTGGAGCAGGCCACTGGGTGGAGGAGGACCCCGGAGCAGTGCAGGCACCGCTACAGCGACCTGCAGAGGAGGAAGCGTGCTCTGCTTGCACGTCTCAGGTCGTCCAGTGAGGGGCATTGTGCCCAGGCCAGGTGGGTGTGCTGTGTATGCACCAGTATTGTCTGCATGGGTGACTGTGTAATGTAATCTGTGCATGGGGTGGGATGGGCTGTGGTTTGCTGTGAGGGTGTTTGCAGGTGTGTGCTGTTTGGGTCTGGTTGTGTGGGCAGGCACACTCAATGGGGCAAGGGGCTGTCTGCTTTGGGATCTCACTGATGTGTTTCTCTTCCTTTGTCTCCCACAGGCATGGAGGAGTGGAGGCGGGCACAGGCTGAGGCCTGGGATGGTGGTGCCATGGTGGCTGGCGGAGGAGGTGTGCAACAGCCACAGCAGCAGCAACAGCAGCAGCCGCAGCAGCACCTGCTGCAGCGGCTTGATGAGGGTGAGTGTCATTACATCATGGATGCTATTGCATGTTGTGGGGGCACGGACACCTTCCATGGACAACACTACCATGCATGCAACATGTGACAGTCATCACTGTCCAGTGGCACTGCATATGTGTGTGTGTGTGTGTGTGTGTTTGTGTATGTGTGTGTGTGCGCGCATCACTGGTGGTCCATGCATGCACCGGGCACATGGCTGTGGCACTAGCATCCCACCACGTAGCCACATCACCGGGCAGCCTTGGTTGTGCTGTGCTGGACATGGGCGGTGTGTGTGTGTGTGCAGTGGTACACATGGCCATTGCTGGCTGGTTGGGCTTGTCTTGTGCACGGTCACTGTGGGTGGGTGCAGTCCATCACAGGAGCGGGGCACTTGGCTGTATGCCATGCATGATGGGTGGGATTCAGGGATGTGGACAGTCACAGCCATTGACTCTGTTCCCTTGTCCTAGGTATCCGGATCTTGCGCTTGTTGGAGCAGGGCATGCAGAGGCTCACACAAGTGGCGATGGACACCCATGCATTACTCCTCGACCTACAGCAGCATGGCATGCAGCACCGGAGGAGGCCACAGGCACAGCGCCAGGCAGGAGGAGGGCAGGCTGCCAGGTGTTAGCCAGTCATCAGCGGACCCCACCTTCCCTCTCCCAGTTGTTCACCCCTGCCCCTTACCCACTCCTACCTCATACCCATATCCCCAACCCTGCCCTGTACATATGTTTGTGTTTGTTGTTCTCATTATGCTTCTTAATTACATTTATATTTTGATATGAATGCTGTGGTGGTCTCTGATTTGCAGCTGGCTATCAGTGCTCCGTTGCAGTCGTGTGCATGGCATCAGGTGTGGTATGGTCATGGGTATGTGTGCGGTGTGTGGGGCGGTGTCCTGTGAGGAGTAAGGTGAGAGCTTCCAGTCAGTATTGCTGCTGTTGCCACCCACTGCTGGGTGGTCATGGTGGGTTTGGCTTGTGTGGTTCTGTGGTTCACGAGATTGCAGTGTTCCGGGGGGGCCCTGGGGATTCCTGCAGTGCTGGTCATTGTGCATGGGTGATGTCTTGGGGTCACAGTGCTGGGCATGCTGTGCACAGGGGAGGGGCCACTGGGCACTGGGGTGCTCCACCCCCTTTGTGTGCCAGTCTTGGGTTGACGGTAGGTGTGCTGCAGTAGCACACCGGGATGTGCTTTGTTTGCTTGTCCCCATGGCCCAGTGGCTGCTCCATCCCTCCCCCAGTTATGCTGTGCTTGGGGTGTGAGGTACATTGTTGGTTCGGAAGTGTGTTCCTGTGCCCATCTGTACCATGGGTGGTGTGCCCCTGCCTACCTCCCTGGTTGTGCAGTTCCATTGCTATGCTGCTGGGGGTGTCTTTGCTTGCCCTATAGCACCTCTGGACTGCTCAGCTGGGCTGGCCTTGTTGCGCTATGGCGCATCATTTCTGTTCAGCTTCCCCTTCCTGGGGTTGCGCTATGGCGCATCATATTTGCACAGCTTCCCCTTCCTGGTTGCGCTATGGCGCAGTTTGTGCGATATTCAGATGGCTGCTTGCACAATTGGCCTTGCTCCATGTTTGAATATCGCGACGATTGCACATGTGCGCAAGTGGCTTGCGCTGGCTCCTGCTGTTGCACACTTCTTGGGCGCAGTTTGAATATCCAGCCCTGTGTTCTCTAGATGTTTGTTTAAACCTTTGAAAAAGGACTGTGGGGTCAGTTCAAAACATGTCAGGAACTCTGTCTTGTTGTGCAACTTTTTATTAAATGTTTTTTAATTATACGCATTTCTCTTAAGAGTTTTGCATGTGCCTAAAACCTTTTTGCTGCTTGAGATTCCTTGTTGGTTTTGGAGCACTACTTCTCAGTGCGCACTCATTTGGAAAAGTAAAACAAGAAATGAGAAGAGTAACCTGTTTCACAAAGATGAGTGGGAACTGGCTCTATTGCCACCTTCGAGAGAAGGAAGATGATTTCCTCTAGGACCAGAGGAAAATGTTGCAGGGAGTAAAATGACTGGGGGGGGTCTTCTGGGCAGTTTCTGTAGAAACTCTATGGAGTGTCCTGCTGATATCAACTGGAGCACCCAAGCGTCTGATGTTATCCTCTCCCAACCCAGCAGATGGGAGGAGAATCTCCTCCCTACCAGTTCTTCTGGAACCTCCAGAGGCAGTGGGAGAGTCAGGAGGTGTGGGGCAGTGCAGCAGCCAAGGCTCTCACAGCTTTTTTGCGTGGGGGGTCTTGGTTAGAGGAAGGGACCAATGTTTGTTGGCACATTTGCTCTGCGGCTTTTGTCTGTCAGTTTTGGTGACAAAACAGACGCAGCTGCCCTTGAGGGGGGTCTGTACATAATCTGGACAGTACCCTTCTCCTGCAGTTCAGTAATGTCCTTGACATCACCCCTGAATAGCACTGAACCCCTGAAGGGAGCAGCCTGTATAGGGGGATTGTACCTCATTGACCAAAGCTGACATGCAGAGCCAGGCATGATGTCGTAGGCCTATGTCGAAGGCCAAGCTCCTTCCAGCTGTGTCCACCACATCGTAAGTGGCATATAGTATGTGCCAACAGGCCAAGTGAGGGGAATAGAGAAGGTCACCCACTTCCTGTTTAGACTGACTCAGGAAGGGAGTCCAATTTAGAGTCCACCTGGCTAAGGATGGTCTTCTGGAAATCCTCCATATGTACAACATAGTTAAGGGCCCTGATGCCTAGGGTAGAAGAGGAATAGATCTTCCCATACTGGTCCAGAAGCCAGAATTTCTTATCAGGCAGAGATGAGCGGAGGTGTTTAGGACTGGTGGAGTGGCCATGAACAGCGCTGATGACAACCAAATCCACCTTAGGGTGAAGGCTAAGAAAGTCTACACCCTCAGGAGCCTGATATAGGCTGTCTGCCTTCCTTGGAAGGGGGCTAACATAGAGGGTTGTTTCCAAATGGTGGAAACAAGATCTGTGTGAGGCTCTATCTAGGGTGGGATCAGCATAGAAGTGGTCTCTGGGAGATCCAGATGGGCAGCGAGTCATTTAAGCTGTGGGTCTGGCTCCATGGATTGCCACTCATGAACTTCCTGGATTTTCCTCAATAACTCCAGAAAAGAAGGGTCCTCCAGAAGGGACTCTGGGGGTCCCTTGGCCTGGAGCGTTCCATAGTATGGGGCTCATCTTTGGGATCAGAGTGGCCGGACTCTGAGTCAGAGTCAGAAGATGATGAAGAAGACCCCTCCCTAGGAAGGGGAGGGACGACCTCTCTGGGGAGTTCCCGGGGGCACATAACCTACCTGCCTCAGGCACTGGAGGGCTCTCCTCTGGTGTCAGGCAGGGGGGAAGAAAGTCTCCAGTCTCCAACGTAAGGGATCCGTTATCAGGTCCGGCATCAGGAGATGACTATCGACCTCCCTGGTGAGCTGAGCCTTTTCCTTAGCCCACCAGGAGGCCAAGGTCTCCTTCAGATCTGCTGGTGGCTGAGGAGTGGGTGGTGGAGGTGGAGGAGGTGGGGGATATTGGTATTGAGGGTACCCATAAAAGGAGTATCTGTAACCTGACAGTGGGTAATGAGGCACCAGATACTGAGGGGCCAGGTACTGCAGCATCAGGTATTGCAGTGTCAGGTACCCAGGTGCCAGGGGCTCTGACAGAGCAGAAGGACATGGCAGAGGTCCTGCTGGCAGGCCAGGTGGAAACATTGGCCCCGCGGGGATGACAGTCCCAGTGTGGGTATACCATCGAGTGGGTCCAATGGACCTGATGGAGGAATAGGTATTCCATCAGGCAAAGGGACGCTGCATGGCATTGGGTCGGCCGGCGTCGGGACCAGCGTCTGAGGATCCAGTGAGATGTTGAGGAGAGGATCTCAGAGCATCTAGTCTTGACAGGTGGCATGAAATCTGAAGGTTAGAATGCAGGCAGCTGATAGGTGGCAGCATTTAAAAAGTGGCACATGCCAGTGGTGTTCCATTAGCAGCATAACATTGCATCTCCAGGCAGATCTGGCTTAAAAAGCATACTGCTTAAGAGTTAGGAATATTATAGTATTCCTGGGGTGAGAAGCAGAGAAGTTTTCGAGTCTGCTTTTATGAGCCAGTCATTTAAGTACAGGAAGATGAAATGTCCGTCCCATCATAGGGTCACCACCAGGTACTTGGGTAAAGACCCTCAGGGTGGATGAGGGGCTGAACGGGAGGGCTCAAAATTGGTAGTCTTGTCCTAGCAGGTAGAAACGAAGGAACCAGTGATGGGCGGGGTGTATGAGTATATGTAATAGGAATCCTTCATGTCTAATGTACATAGCCAATCCCCTTGTTTTAACATTGGTATGATGGATGTTAAAGTGACCATTCAGAACCTCTTGTATTGTGTAGATTCAGTTTTCTGAGGTCTAGTATAGGTCAGCTCCCCAGAGCATTTGGGTATCATACAAAATAAGTAGTAAAATCTCTGATGGCACTTAAAAGGAGGAACGGGATAGAAGGCATGTGAAGAAGTGCCTGGCATTCCTCTTGAAGGATGGGGGATATGGTTGGGTGGTTAAGAGAGTGGGGAGTATGAGGGGGAGGCAGGGAGGAGATTTCCAGTGTATGCCCCATCTGGATGATCTGAAGTACCCACTCGTCTGATGTTATCACTTGCCAAGCCTCTAAATGGAGGGCAAAGTGACCACCCATCGTTTCAGAAGCCTGGTCAAGAAAGCCTGGACAATGCCCCAGTTGGTCACTGGAAAGTGGGCTGATGGCCCCTCCTGAGGGGTAGGAGAGGGAGCCCTTGAAGGTAGGAGTGGTGGTCCAGAATGACCACAGAATCCACCTCTATAGGTACCTCTGTTTGCCATCTCTCTTCAATTGAAAGGATTATGAGCGGTACTGGTAAGATGGCAGTGTGGAATGATACATGCCATGTACTATACGTAAAGTCCGACCTGAAGCCTAGAGATCCAGGAGTGTCTGGGTGCCAGGGCCGAAAACTTCAGATCCATTAAAGGGGGCATTTAACACTTTGTGCTGCACATCTGGTGTAAAACTTGACACACGTAACCAGGCATGCCATCTAAGGGTAACACCAGTGGCAGACATTCGGGCAGAGGTATCCACCGCATCATACCCTGAACAGAGCAAATGGAGAGATGAAGTTGGCAGTTAAAATTGTCAATAATTAGTCCTTCTCCTGGGAAGGAGGGAGTTTGACTAGTTTAATAGCAGAGGACCAGAGGGTACGTTGGTATTTAACCACATGTCCCATTTAGTTTAAGATTCTGAGATTCATGGTACCTACCTGGAATACCTTCTTCCCAAAGTAATCAATACAGCGGGATTCCTCATCAAGGGGTAAGGCGCTCATGTGCTTTGGACGTTTGGTGCAATCATGAGCCGCTGTGATTACAGTGGAATCAGTTTCAGGGGTAGTGGAAAGGATGGTCAAGAGGAGCCTGATAAAGGCAATCCACCTTTCTAAGAATTGCTGGAACAGCCGAGGGCTGATTCCAAGCAGCCAGCACTGCATTTTGATAAGTTTGTATAAGTGGGGGTACCACTACAACAGGCTCCTCAGGGAGTTCAAGATAGTCTGCCTTATCCTCTCTTTATCATGTTCCGTAGTTGAAAACCTCATGGAAAGCTGGTTCATCAAGAGGAGAGGCAATCACCTGATGGGAGGCATCCCCATTTAAGAAGGAGATGGTCAAAATAGAGGATGGGAGTCCAGGTCCTGGGACTCAAACTCTTCAAGCTCTCCCAGAAAACCTTCAGGAAATTCTGCCTTTTCTGAGAAATATTCTTCCTCATAGAATTGGGGGGGCCAAGGAGGAGAAGGCTCTATCACCTTGAAAGTGTTTAGGTGGACGAGTGGGAGAATGGGAAGGGCAACCCATCTCTCAGAGTGGAAGGTTGAGAAATACAGGTTACTCACCTGTAACAGGAGTTCTAGGAATGGTATATGTTGTTCATCCACACTGTCTGGCAGGTTCCTTGCCGCTTTAAATCTTGCCAGAAGGTCTTCAAGCTGGTTCCTCCCACCCACCCGGGTGTTAAAACTCTCGGCTCTGCCCCATGACACCAGATCTAGCCCGCTTGAAGCCAGGTTGTGCGTCAAAACCAGGGAGGTTGGGTGGGTTATGTGGATGAACAACATATACCATTCCTAGAACTCCTGTTACAGGTGAGTAACCTGTATTTCTAGGGACATGGATATGTTGTTCATCCACACTGTCTAGCAGACTCTTAGCAGTTCTCCAGGAGGAGGGAGGCAAGGCGCAAACCCCCTACTTAGGAAATAAAGACTGGAGAACCGAGGCCCCAAAACCAGCATCATGGCATGTCTCAAGATCGATATCGTAGTGGGTGATGAAGGTGTGTGCTGACTTCCAGGTAGCAGCCCTGCAGATTTCCTGGATAGGGACGTCCCTGGAAGCAGCCACCGATGCAGTGGTATGGCGGGTAGAATGAGCTCTTATCCCTCTGGGAGGCTCCATGCCTGCCAACCTATAGCAGAGATCTATGTAGGAGGTGACCCACCAGCCTATCATTCACTTGGCTGCAGGTCTGCCAGGTGCGGCTTCAGCATAGGTGACAAACAGCTGGTGAACCTCTCGACGAACTTCAGCCGTCCGCTCCTTATAATAAGCGAGCGCTCTTCTAGGGTCCAAAGTATGGATCCTATATTCGGCCTCCGAGGTGTAATTGGGGTAGAACACCAGCAGAGTCAACACCTGGTTAAGGTGAAACTCCAACACCACCTTCAGAAGGAACTTCAGGTGGGGGTGCAGGACAACCATGTCCCTGTGGAAGACTAGATAAGGCGACTCGATGGAAAGTGCCTGGAGCTCTCCCATCCTTCTGGCTGATGTGATAGCCACCAAGAAGGCAGTCTTCCACGACAGATGAGAGATGTCACACCTGTGTATTGGTTCAAATGGCCTGCCCGTGAGCTTAGCCAATACCAGCAGTAGATCCCACGGAGGTAGAGGTTCTCGCACTGGAGGGGATATGTGATCAAGGCCTTTGAAAAAGTGCCCGACCACCTTCTCCTGCACCACAGATCATTTCCTGGCCCGTGCCTGGTAAGCAGAGATGGCTGCCAGGTGTACCTTAAGGGTCGTTGACCGAAGCCCTTGCTGAGAAACGGACCACAGGTAGTCCAGAATGCTTGCCAAGGAACAGGAGAAAGGGTCCAGGCCCTTGTTCTGACACCAAATGGAGAACCTCTTCCATTTGAAGGCATAGCATTTTCTGGTCCACTTCTTACGGGATGCCTCAACGAAGTTGAGGACCTTGTCGGAAAGATCCAAGGCCTGGAACTCTAGCCACTCAGGAACCAGGCCATCAGGTGCAGGGATTGAAGGTCCGGATGGAATACCTTCCCCTGATTGACTGAGATCAGGTTCAGGTGGACTGGAAGCCGCCTCGGGAGCCTGGAGCTGAGACTGAGGAGATCTGGATACTAGAACTGGGGGGACCAGTCTGGGGCTACCAGAATCACCTGCGCCTTGTCCCTCCTCACCTTGAGAAGCACCTTGTGGATCAAGAGAAATGGGGGAAAGGCACAGAAGAGGCCTGGGGTCCACAGCCTCGAGAAGGCATCCCCCTGCAGCGAGCCCTGCTGAGGGGGGTGGGCATAAAACAGTCTCAGCTTTGCATTCTCCCTGGAGGCAAACAGGTCCACCTGAGGCGTGCCCCAATGGGAGAAAAGATCTTGTACTACCTCCAGCAGGAGAGACCACTAGTGGGACGCAGCCCCTATCCGGCTTAGGGCATAGCCAGGGTGTTGGAGGCTCCTGCCACATGAATGGCGAGGAGATCCACCTCCAGGCTGTGCACGAGTGACCAAATGTGGAGAGCTTCCCTGCACAGAGGCATGGAGTGCATCCCGCCCTGGCGGTTTAGGTAGTACATGGTCGTGGTATTGTCCATCTGGACCTGAACCACTTGACCCCGTAGAAATGGAGTGAAGGTGGTGAGGGCTAGATGAACTGCTCGAAGCTCCAGCAGGTTGATGTGGCATCAGGACTCCTGAGGGGACCAGAGGCCATATGCTCTGTGCTCCCCCAGATGGGCACCCCAACCCATCAGAGAGGCATCGGTCGATAGAGAGACCGTCAGCTCAGGGTGGACAAACGGGATGCCCTTCTGCAGATGTGCTGGAATGGTCCACCACTGGAGAGCGTTCCACATCCCCTGGGTCACTGTCACTAGCTGATCCAGTGGATCGAAGTGCTGTGACCATTGGCTGGCCAGCCCCCATTGGAGGGGATGCATGCACCAGCGGGCCCAATGGACCACACTGGTGCAGGCCACCATAAGGCCTAGGAGGTGCAGGAAGTCCCGGCAGGGTGTGATTGCCCAACCTGAAATGATTGGGCAAAGGAGGAAAGAACCTCTGTCCTGTCCACCGGGAGCAGTGGTCTGGCTCATAGAGAGTCAAGCTCTGCCCCGATGAATTGTATCATCTGCTTTGGCACGAGTTCCGACTTGGCCTCATTGATAAGGAGGCCAACCTGAGAGCAAACCTGGAGGGCCAGATCTCTGGACCGCTCCACCTCTGCTCTGGAGGGGGCTGCAATCAGCCAGTCATCCAGGTAGGGGTACACCCAGACCCTTTGGCACTGCAGGAATGCTGTCACCACTGCCATGCATTTGGTGAAGACCCTGGGAGCTAGGAAAAGGCCGAAGGGCATGGCATGGAACTCGTAAAGGGAGCCCTCCGCTCTGAAGCGGAGGAATCTCTGGTGGGACGGACGGATTGGGACATAAAAGAATGCATCCTGAAGGTCCAGAGAACAGAATCACATGCCTTGTTCCAAGGATGGGATTATCTGAGCCACAGTGATGATCCTGAACATCTGAGACCTTAGGAACCTGTTCAGGTCATGCAGGTTGAAAATGGGGCGCCAGCCCCTCGTCCGTTTTGGGACCAGGGAGTACCTGGACACAAACCCTGCATCTGGAGGAGGATCCGCCACCTTCCTGATCACCTCTTTTTCAAGGAGCAGGGCAATATCAGCTCGGCGAGCTGACAGAGAGGCTGCGGACCCCATAGCCCCCCGAGGGGTGACGGCTCGGAAGGGTGGGGCCTGCCCAAACTCCAGGGCAGGCCCCTTCCTACCACCTCCAACACCCAATGGTCCATGGTGATAGTGGACCAGGTGGAAAGGAAGTGGCGGAGCCATCCCCCCATGGGGGGAACCCAGTGGGGAGTGACAAGGCTGGGGGCGACACCCCTCAACCAGTCACTGGGCAGGCTTGGAGGAGGGACCGGCTGAGGGACCTCCTGGGCCTTTATCTCCCCGCTTCCTGTTGGAGGAAGCCACGGGCTTGGGTTTGGGATGCCAAGCGTGAGCCTGCTGGCCCTGGTGCTGGTGCTGTTGGGCTGGATGTGCCGCAGGTGCAGAAGATGAAAGGACTGTGCTGCTGCTGTCGGCAGCCTTTGTCCTTCTGGGCAGAGGTGACCGAGTCCAGAGTGGCATTGGACTTTCGATCCGCTGGAGGTGACCTTCCACTCCAGGGCCGAAGAGGTCGGTCCCCAAGAAGGGGACATCCGCCAGTTTGTGCTGGGTATCCGCCGTGAAGGTCGATATCCTCAGCCATGCTCTGCGGCGCATGGCCACCGCAGCCGCAACCGATCTGGCACAGGAGCCTCCAATGTCCAGAGCCATTTGGAGCTGCTGTTTCATCACCGCCTTTCCCTGATCCTGCACCTGCTTGACCGTGGTCTGCAGGTCGGCCGGGAGATGAGGGATCACCTCATGCAGGGAGCCCATGAGGGCGTGGGAGAAGTGTGCCATCAGCACGGCCAAGCTGGCCTGGCAGAGGCCTAGGGAGGATGCAGCGTACACCTAGCGCCCAGCATAGTACAGCCTTTTGGACTCCTTGTCGGGGGGGGCTTATCCACATCCCTAGCGTTCCCGGAACACCAGAGAATGCTATCAGTGACTAACCCCTCCACAGAGGGGTGCTCCGAAAAACTTGACAAAGAGCCGGTAGGGACCACATACTTCCTGGCCATCCTGGCCGAAGGCACAGGACAGGAAGCAGGCTGCTGCCAGAGCTCCAAGGCTGGGCCAACAATGGCTTCAGCCACTGGAAAAGCCTCTGTGGGTGAATCCCCTTGGTCCAGTATTTCCATCAGGGGATACTTGGCCCACTTGAATACGGGCTTGAGCTGCATCCCGGTGGACTCCAAGATGAGCTGAAGCAAACCCATGAAGGATGATGGCCTTTCATCCATCGACTGACCCCCAGAGGACTCCAGGTCGATGGGCCTGGAGAACAGGGAGGAGTCATCATCGGACTCGGAGTCCACAAAGAGCTGCCTGGGGCCTGAGCCACCCTCCACCTGCCAAGGATGGTCGGGAGTGAGGGTGACCGACAACCTGTGGGGCAGGCCCTGACCTGACCGAGAGTCTTTGGTCGGCACCCCCGATTTCGGTTGTGGAGGTGGAGGTTCCACCACAATCGTTGGGGCAGCTGGTTTTGGCCGAACAACCGGCCCAGGCTTGGGCACCTCGGCTACAGCGAGAGGTTGTTTCGGCCGCTCAGGTGACAGCCACTTGATGGCCAGGGAAGGCGTCGGCTTGTTTCCAGACAGAAGTAACTGCTGCCACATAAGGTCCTCATAGCGTCAACGCAACTTGCGCCGAAGCCTCTCCTCTTCCAAGGAGGAAGACGAGGACGAGCAGTGGCGCTGCTTACCTCGGTGCCGAGACCAAGACCACCGATGTCGGTGGGATCGGCTGGACCGATACAATGTCCAAGACCGAGATCCTCGACGTTTCCGAGGACAGGTCTGGGAAGGGGCGGGGGACACCTGCTCTTCCCTTGGCTCGGAAGCCTTAACCGGGGACTGCGGCACCGGAGGCGCAGGCAAGTCCTCGGTCTCCACTAGGGGAGGACCGGTGAAGAAGGGTTGTCGGCTTCACCAGTCGACAGCCCGTCCGGCCAGGTCGAGAAAAATCTCTCGACCCGCGTCCAATGGGTATCTCAGCGGCTGGCCCGACAGGGACGCCTGGAAGCCAGCGCCTTAGCCGCAACCTGATCAAGTCGAGTCGACTGTCCGGGGAAGGGACCTTCCTGCTCCCACGACGCCGACGATGGGACTTACCCTTAGAGTCCTTCTTTTTGGACCAAGAGGAATGTCCCGATGGCCCCTCTCCCTTCATGGAAAGGGATTGGCAAAGCTCCTTGAAAGAAGCTGAATATGAGGTACCCAGAGAGAGCAGGATAAATGCCGCGACTGAGGAAGAGGATGATGCGGCCTGTGCCACCTCCTCCTCGAGGGCAATCATCTGCTCGAGTTGCTCAGCCGAGCCAGCCACTGCGGTAATCGTCAACGGCCTCCTATCGACTTAACCGGGCGGCGCTCGGGTGCCCAAGCTGTAACCAGGCATGGCCTCTGGAAGTTGACCGGAATGAACGGCATGACTCGCAGGCCTGCGGGTCATGTTCTAGGCCGAGGCAGTAGATGAACGTGGAGTGCGGGTCCGTCCTGGACATCTTCTGCCCACAAGGGCACCACCGAAATCTGGGAGTCGATTTTTCCATCACAGCCACGATGGAGAAACTTGACCGAAGTCTTGAGAATTTTAAAATGAGTTTCGGGCGAACCAAAGAATTAGGATCCATTCTACAATGCAGAGCGTTAAGGAGGGAACCTGAGCTTCCAAGCGGTAAGGAAGATCTGGCGTCATGGGGTGGAGCCGAGAGTTTTACCACTCGGGTGGGTGGGAGGAGCCAGCTTGAAGACCTTCTGGCAAGATTTAAAGCGTCAAGGAACCTGCCAGACAGTGTGGATGAACAACATATCCATGTCCCTAGAAAAAACAGTTACTCACCTGTATCAGTAGTTCTAGAAGTTGTATAGGTTGTTCATCCACATTTTCTGGCAGATAGTCTTCCCCTTTAAGGGTTGCTGGAACATCTTCAGTCTAGTTCCTCCCTCCCACAGGTGGCATAACACTTAGCTCCGCCCCATGACTCCAGAGCTTGCCTGCTAGAAGCAGAAGTGTGTGTCGAAGCCAGGAAGGTCAGATTAGTCAGTGTGGATGAACATACACCACTCCTAGAACTACTGTTACAGGTGAGTAGTTATGTAAGAGCTTACCGTAACAGTAGATCTTCGAGAGGAGCTCTTGCAGCAGGCTATAACCATTAGGACTAATGCCGCAGGCCTTAGGACCCACCGGAAAAATTCTCAGCTAGCAGTACCCACAGGGACCACCCCCTAATTTCAGCTCCACCCCGGTCACGGTACAAAAGGGGGCGGACCCAGCTCCTCCCCAGTCCCCCAGCCAAGACCTGTGAACAGGCTCCAATGAGAGAAAGAACTGAAGCCTGTAGATGATATGCTGAACACCTCACCCGGGGATGGAGGGCAGGAAAGCAGCGCCTGCTGCAAAAGCTCCTCTCGAAGATCTACTGTTACGGTAAGTTATTACTGTACGTAACTGTACTATCTTACTTAGGTGAGAGCTCTTCAGCAGGCTATAATCATTAGGACTGAATCCCAAGCAGTCCCGTGCCAAGGAGGTGCCTAACCCCGGGAGGAGGAAGGAAGGTAACAAAGCTGACAATACAGCAAGTCAGGACAGGAGTCCCTGAAGGACTGCCAAGCCAAAACCGGCACGGCATCTGGGTGCAATGTCCAAGCTATAGTGAGCCACAAATGTGTGCACAGAGTACCAGGTGGTGGCCACATGGATGTCTCTTATAGAGACATTCTTCAAGGCGTCAAAAGAAATCGAGACTCCCCTAGTGGAGTGACCCCTAACCGGTCCCGGAAGGGGGTTGTTGCGTTTCTCATAGCAAAACACAATGCAGTGGACAAGTCACTTAGAAATAGTCTGCTTAGACACCGGTTTGCCCAAGTGGTGTGGCATGAAGGCCCCAAACAGTTGCTCCGATTTGTGGTGTGCAGCTGTGCGCTTGGGGTAGTACCTCAGCACCCTGTGAACATCCAGTGTGTGAAGGAGAGCTTTTCCCCTACTGGAAGAAGAAGAAAAATAAACTGGAAAGTCAACCAACTGGTTGAGGGTCAACTTCGAGACCTCTTTAGGAAGGAAAGTACAGTTACGTAAGAACTTACCGTAACAGTAGATCTTCGAGAGAAGCTCTTGCAGCAGGTTTCACATTGAGGACTGGTGCCACCAGGTGGCGGTTCTGGCAACTTTTTCTCTAGTAGTACCGATGTGGGAACGCCCCCCCGCCAACGTCGACTCCACCCCTGACATTGTCCTACTTAAGGGAGGAGTTCCCCATGTGCTCCAGTTCTTTCCTGCTGCAGTCAGAGTTAGTTCACTCAGCTTCTGCTTAGTACTGATCGCTCTTTCTCCACCATATTTTCGTGTTTTTCAGTATGGTTTAGCTTCTATGTCATCATATCCTAATAAGTGCACTTGTGGGTGACAAATTCCCACTAAGGACAGTCACTCACGGTGCCTTTATTGTCTGGTGCCTGACCACAACACCCCCACTGCCAGGCCTTTAACTCGCAGACGCAAATCAGGCGCCAAAAGTCTCTCGCGGCCTTCATCACTGAGATGAAATTAGCCACCATGGAACTGGCCTCCTCTTCAAGAGAATCTGATCCTCCTCCTCCTCCAGCCCACAAGCCTCACAAGCATTGAGAGCAAGACAGGGGAAGGTCTCACTCTAAACACCGGTCTTTGGGATCGAAGTCCAGGTCGTCAGGGCACAATTCCTGCCTCACGTCCCTCAAGCCTTCGTCTGCTGTCTCCAAGCCTGCTTCTTTTCAGCCACTGAAAGTTTCTCAGCCCACCGAGAAATTGAAGGGTGCAGATAAGGTCTCCTCCCACTCAGCTTCTTCTTCGAAGGCTGACACCCAGGAGTCTAGCAAGGTCTTCGGGTGGCAGGGCTTCCTTCTTGCCTTCCAAAGTGCGGGATACCGACCGATGCCAGTCCCCGGCTACAGACCAGCTTTCAGCCGAGAAGTCTGCCAGCCATAAGGTCGACCGTCATAATGCTCATGCCGCCGAAAGACATTCGTTGTCCCATAAGGAGAAGCGGATGCCAGACCTTCATCCACCCGTGACTCCCTTGGCCATGGTCCCGGTGACTGTTCTTCCGCCGCCAGTTGTGGTCTGTCCAACGCTGGTCCTTTTGACAACACCCAACAGCTCCAACACCCCTTCTCCGCAGTCACCAGTCCAACTGATGCTGGATACTGGTGACGGTGGTGCTGGTGCCGCTACGACGTCCCCCCTTAGGCAGACGCCGGTTGGCAAGGGTATGGACCCGACACCAGTCCCCCTGGATGGCAGAGCCGATGCCGGTGTGGGCTCGGGTGCTCCTCCACCTACACCTGATTCCCCCAGATTACACCTCTCTTGGGTGAAGGAGCTCTTCACCCACTGGTGGGATACAGTTAAAAAATATCTGCCAGTGGGTGCGCCTCCTCCCACTCCGGTGCCGGTTCCAGACCCAGTTGAACCGGGGAATTGGGGGGCAGATGAGGTGCATCCTCCTAAGAAACGCACAAAGAAATCTAAGAGGGATAGGTCTAGTAGCTCTTCCTGCTCTCCCTCTCCTCCTCCAGACAAGAGGCACAAAAGGAAGAGGCGTAGCCCTTCCCCCTCTTCCTCTCCGGACTCCTATGTAGACTCACCTCCGATGCCTACTCCAAGCCAGACCTAGGGGACATGGAGGATCTACCCAAGTCCCCTCCAGATGACCTCAGCTTCATGGAGGTGATGAGGCACATCCAGGCCTACATGGGTTGGGACACTGAGGCCCTGAACCCTGATCGACTGTGGCTGGCTAAATACCTCCACCAAAAAGATCCAAAGCCGGTGATCATCCCTGCCATGGTCGACACCTTTGAGGATGTCACCCGGATGACCTGGAAGTGACCTCATTCTTCCTCTGCCATGCCCAAGAAGGCTCACCGGCTCTACTGGGCACCTGCAGACCATCCTTTTCTGGGTCAACCACCTGTTCTGGGGACTCTGGTGATTTCGGCGGCTCATGATCATTCACAGAGGCCCAAACATCTAAGCACCCAGCCACCTGACAGGGAGTCAAAGCAGCTGAATTCCATGGGCCATAAGGTGTACTCTGCTGCGACCTGCAGCCTTAGGGGTCTCAACTTCCTGACGCTTATGGTTCAATTCCAGAATGCCATTTGGGAACAAGGATTGGACATTGTGCAGAGCATGCCCGATTGTTTTCAGTGGACAGAGCTTGCCAAGCTGGTTGCAGACCAGCTCAGACGTGGGTACCCACATTCTGCAGTCGGCTTATGACTCTGTGGACACCTCCTCCAAGGCTGCCACCACTGGCATTTGCCTCCAATGCCATGCTTGGCTTCGGGTTTCTGGGTTTGATCCAGACATCCCTTTAAAGGTTCCGTGCTCTTTGGAGAGGACACTGAGCAGATCACCACCAGGCTGCAGGACTCCAGAAAGGCCATCCATTTAGTGCAGTCCATGTACCGCCTGAAACAGAGCCGAGCTTGCAAGCCTCTTTTTCGTGGCTGTGGGGAACATCAGCCACAGCAACCTCATTTTCAGCAGCATGCACAGCAAGGGGGCTTTGGTCATAGAGGCAGAGCCAGAGGCAATGCTGCTTCTGCCTCTAGACCACCTAAAGCAGCCGCAGCCACCGTCCCTCCCCCACCAAATGCCCAACTATCCAGGTGACCCCCCCCGGTCTCAACCAGAGGAGCCGGTCGGAGGCCGCTTTTCACTTTACGCAGATGCATGGGGTCAGGTGACCTCCAACCCATGGGTACTGGAGCTCGTGGAGTTCAGGCACTCCATAGAATTCGAATCTATCCCTCGGATAGACCACCACCCCCATCCCGATACCCAAGGAAGCACAGAGCTCTGATCTGGTGGGAGATCTCTTCCCTGCTGGACAAAAGAGCCATCAAGCTGGTTTTACCAGACGAATCAGGGGAAAGGGTTATTTTCCCACTTCTTTCTTGTTCCGAAGAAGTCCAGGGATCTCAGACCCATTCTGAACCTCAGTGATCTAAACCTATGGGTCTCCTACAAGAGATTCAGGATGATTTCTCTTCCTATTCTCCTCCCTCTATCGGCAGGAGACTGGCTGGCATCTCTGGACATGAAGAATGCTTACTTGCATATTCCCATCACCAGAAGCCATCGAAGAGTCCTACGGTTCAGGTTCGAAGATGAGGACTATCAGTTCCGAGTCCTCCCCTTCGGTCTTTCCTCAGCCCCCAGGGTCTTCATCAAGTGCCTGGCCATCGTGGCCACATCACTTCGAAGACAGGGCCATTTTGTGTTTTCTTACCTGGATGACTGGCTCCTTCTGGCCCCCTCCAGGTCTCGCCTGTCGGAAACTATCAGGGATTCCATCTCTCTTCTCCAGAGCCTCAGAATCACCATCAACAGGGACAAGTCTCATCTGTTGCCTACTCAGATTCTCCAGTTCAGAGCTCTTCTGGACACCACTCTCAGGAAGGTTTTTCTTCCCTCTAACAGAGCGGATCGCATTCGGATCATCATGTCCCAGATCTATTCAGCCTCAAAGGTGCCGGCTCGGCTCCTCCTCAGGCTGTTGGGCCACATGACCACTGCCATAGTCTCAGTCTCTCTGGCACGTCTTCGCATAAGGACCATTCAGTGGTTCCTGAGAGTCCAGTGGGATCAGACTTCATACAGCCTGGATGCCTTGATCAGGATATCTGAGCCAGTCCGCCGAGAGCTTTGCTGGTGGATGTCGTCTGAAAATCTGCTGAGGGGCATCCCCTTCCAATCCAGGGTGCCATCCAAGTGTCTGATCATGGACGCTTCATCTCAGGGATGGGGCGCACACTTGGAGAACCATCATACCCAGGGTTCCTGGTCTCCCATGGAAGCGAACCTGCACATCAATGTCCTGGAAATGAAAGCCATGCTCTATGCACTACAAGCCCTGGCCTCGGTCTTAGTGCCGGGCCATCTCTTGGTGCAGACAGACAACACCTCTGATGTTCTACATCAACAAACAGAGCAGCACACATTCCTATCCCCTTTGCAGGGTAGCCATGCGGGTTTGGAATTGGGCCCTGGAGCGTCATCTGTTTTTGACAGCAGTGCATGTTCCTGGACTTCAAAAACATGCTAGCAGACATGCTCAGCAGGACAAGATCACAAGCCCACAAATGGGAATTGCTTCAGAGGTTGCAGATTGCATCTTCCGTCTATGGGGGATGCCAGAGGTGGACCTTTTCACGTCACAATCCAACGCAAAACTGTCCAATTTCTGCTCGCTAGGTCCAGAGCCTGGAGCTTATTGACAAGATGCATTGTCCCTCTGTTGGAGCGGGAAGTTCCTGTATGCCTTCCCTCCCTTTCCCCTCCTTCAGAAGGTCCTTCTCAAGGCTCAGTTGGAACCTTCCACCATTATCCTGAATGCTCCGCTATGGCCTCATCAAATTTGGTTTCCCTTACTACTGTGTCTAGCGGCAGAGTCGCCGATGCCTCTTCCTCTCTCCTTGCACCTTCGGTCACAGGACAGGGAGTTCCTGTTGCACCCAAACTTATGTTCTCTTCACCTGCATGCCTGGCTCCTTAGGACCTACCTAAGGTCTGTTTCAGGGTGTCTGATCAGGTCGCTCAGGTGTTTGAGGCAAGAAAACCTGCCACCAGGGCCACTTATGCTATGAAGTGGAAACGTTTTTGCATTTGGGCCACAGCCAAGTGAGTGGATCCATTGGTCTGTCCGGTTAATAGCATTCCTAGAATACTTGCTTTCTCGTTACGAGAAAGTCCTCAGCTATTCCTCAAGGTATACCTGGCTGCCAACTCCGCTTACCACTTATCTGTGTTGGGTAAGACGGTGTCTCAGATGGAGGTTTCCAAATCTTTTTTTGCATGGTATTCTCCACATCAGACCTTCCATCAGGGATCCTGTTCCTCCTTGGGATCTCCTGTTCATCTTGGAGAAGCTTTCTCTCCCCCCCCATTCAAGATGGCTATGAAGTCGGAGCTCCATTTTCTTTCCTGGAAAACTCTTTTGATAGCAATTACTTTGGCATGGCACATTTCAGAACTTCAAGCACTCATGTGTAAGGAACCCTACCTTGTCTTCCACAAGGACAGGGTTGATCTCCGCACCAATCCGAAGTTCCTACCGAAAGTGGTTTCGGAACTCACTTTGAATCAGTTGGTTCAGCTCCCAGTCTATTACCCAGAGCACTCCAACAGGGGAGAGGCCCTGCTTCATTCCTTGGACATACACAGGGCTCTCAGATGTTATCTAGCTAGAACCAAGGTGGCCAGGAAGTCTGATCAGCTCTGTGTCCTTTGCCCAATGGTCCATAGATGGCCCGGTCACCAAACAGACGCTTTCGCGCTGGTTGGTTCACTGCATTTCCTACTGTTATGAGAAGCATAATAGGTCAACATCGAGGCCAATTAAATCTCACTTCCAGGGCTATCGCTACTTCCTTTGCAGCGCTGAAGAGGGTACCGATGGCAGATATCTGTGCTGCTGCTACCTGGAGTTCTGTCCATACCTTCATCAGGCACTATAGCCTTGACATTTCCAGATGCAGAGCAGGGTTTGGCCTCATGGTTCTGCAAGGCCCAGTTTCCTGAGGGATCTTCCTTTCTCTTGCTGTCCTTTTCCTGCTGTTTTTCCCCCCTCCCAGAGGTTGTTATAAATTTATACTGCTTGGGACTCAGTCCTCAATGTGAAACCTGCTGCAAGAGCTTCTCCTTGAAGTAAGATAATACAGTTACGTAAGAACTTACTGTAACAGTAGATCTTCAAGAGAAGCTCTTGCAGCATGTATATTTCCCGCCCACCTTCCCCCAGGGATCGGGCCCTATTCAGGCCGGTATTTTTTCATCTTTGCATGGTTGTCAGTTGACAATCCATTTCTATCTTGCCTGTCATTTTCTTGCCTGATGAGGTGGGGGCGTTCAAGGCTTAGGATTTGTTCTAAGGGAAACCCTTTCCCTGTGAAAAACCAAATAAGGCTCTTTACACATCAAGAGCCTGGAGCTCGGAAACTCTTCGAGTTGAAGTAACAGCAACTAAAAAATAAACCTTTCAGGAAAGGGAATGCAGCTCACAATCAGCCACTGGCTCAAAAGGGGGGAGAGTGAGCTTCTCCAACACAAACAGGAGGTCCCAGAGAGGGAAAGGATCCCTAATTGGAGGTCTCATATGCAGAATACCCCGTTAAAAAGGTGCGGGCCACATCCAGTTTGGCTAAGGATTTATCCCCCAAGAGGACATGATATGCAGACATGGCCCACATGTGCACCTTTATTGAAGAGTAGCTCAAGCCTTGTTGATATAAGGAGAGGAGACACTGCAATGCTGAGTTCACCAGGCAGGTAAGGGGATCCAGATGGTGAGATGACACCCATAAGCAGAAACACTTCCACTTCATAGCATAAGTGGAGCGAGTGGATGGCTTCCTCACTGAGACAAGGACGTCTGCCACCTCCTGGGAGACCCCATACCTTGATTTTGCTATGTCTGCAGGAGCCAAGCATGAAGGTGCAAAGATCTGAGATCCGGATGGACCAGCATGCCCCAATCCTGGAACAGCAACTGCAAGCATATTGGCAGCAGAATTGGAGGTTCAGAGGACAACCGCTGAAGTAGTGGGAACCAAATCCGTCGAGGCCACAACAGGGCGATCATAATCATCCAAGCCCTCTTGGCCTGTATCTTCAACAGTACTCTCTGAATGAGAGGGAAGGGAGGGAAGGCATAAAGAAACCTCCCTGCCCAACAAAGAGACAACGCATCTGGCCAGAAAACACCAGGCGCAGGCTCTCGCGAGCAGAAAGTTGACAGTTTGGCATTGTGTGGGGATGCAATGAGGTCCAGCTCTGGATGAGCCCATGAGTCGAAGAGCTGTTCCGCTACAAATTGTAGCAACTCCCACTCATGTGCCTTGGACTGAGACCTGCTTAGGCGGTCTACCAAGTTGTTTAGGACACCTGGAATGTGCACTGTGGACAGAGATGTGATGCTCCAGCACCCAGTACCAGACTCTCATCGCCTCCCTGCATAGGGAAGGGGATAGGAATGCGTTCCCCCTTGTTTGTTGAGATAAAAGATGACCGCCATGTTGTCAGTCAACAAGGAGAGAGCCTGGAACAAGGTCCTCTTGGAAGGCATGCAGCACACTGAGGACCGCTCACATCTCCAGGACACTGATGTGTAGGTCGCACTCCTCTGGGATCCAGAATCCTTGAGTTTGGCGGACCTCAAGGTGTGCCCCATCCCAAATCAGATGCATCCATCATTAGGGTCTGATTTGCGGGCTCCTGATGGACAGGAACCCCCTTCTCTAGATTGAGAGGGTCCAGCCACCAAAGTAGGGTCCTCTTGACCAGCTCTGTGACTGACCATGTGATCTAAGTTGTCCAAGCATTGATCCCACTGCACCCTGAGCATCCACTGTGGGACTCTCAATTGAAGGCGGGCCAAAAGAGAGCAACTGATGGCCACCGCTGTGTGCCCCAGAAGTCTGAAGAAGGTCCTGCCCTGGACCTGAGGGGTTAGTAGGACCAATCTGGCCATCTCCCACAGGCGATCACCCCCTCTCTGGAGGTAGAAAAGTCATGCTCTGGATTGAGTCCAGGACTGCCCCTATGAAGACGAGTCTTTGGCTAGGCTCTGGGGAAGACTTTGGACGGTTCAGGGTGATCCCCACATCTCTGAATGGAGTATAGGTGTCTCAGAGAGCCTGAAGGAGGCACATCCTTGACAGGGCCGCAAGGAGCCAATCATTGAGGCAAGGGAAGACATCATGCCCCTGGTGCCTGAGAGCTGCAGCTACCACTGCCAAACATTTGGTGAAGACTAGAGGAGCAGAGGAGAGGCCGAACGGAAGAACCCGAAACTGATAATGATCCCCAGAAGTGGAACCTCAGGCACTTCCTGTTGGGGGGGAGAGAGAAGGCCCTGATGTGCATGTATGCATCTTGCATGTCTTGGGAGCAGAACCAGTCTCCTTGGTGCAGCAGAGGAATAAGATCTGAAAGGGTCACCATCCTGAACCTTCGGTACTCTATATAGTTGTTTAAGGAGCAGAGGTCTAGAATGGGCCAAAGATCTTGCGTTTTTTTTGGAACTAGGAAAAAATGAGAGTAATATCCTTTCCCCCACTGCCGCAGAGGAACTGGTTCTATCAACCTTTTTCACAAGAGGGCCCGAATCTCTCCTTTTATGAGAGGTATGTGAGAAGGAGGATATCTTGAGGACCTTGGTGGAGTATCTGGGGGAATTTCAGTGAACTCCAGTGTATGTCCCCTAGTTATAATGTCTAGGACCCACTGTTCCACTGTAATAGAGCACCAACCTTTCAGGTGATGGGAGATGCGACCCCCTACTGCCTCCCCTGGAACCTCCTCCGGAAGGGGGGGGTCAGGAGAGAGTCATTGGGTGGAGCCGGGAGTGGGCAGAGAGGCTTGGGAGGACTTGGGACCTCAAAAAGGAATGCCTTCAGGTTGCTGGTTTTCCTTCTGAAGCCACCTCTGGCCCTGTTGGTTTCCACGGGCTTGAGCACCTGAGGGCTTACGAAATGGCCATTGTCTCGTTTGTTTCTAGTCCCCTCTGTACATCTGTTTGATGGATGAGATAGATTTGCCAGACTCCTGGAGATGAGAGACAAGAGACTCAGTCTCCTGCCCAAAAAGGATGGAACCCTGGAACAAGAGATCCTGGATTCTAGACTGCAAATACTGGTGAAAACTTGAGACTCTCAATCAGTCATGGCACCTGAGGCAGACACCTGACACTGCCACTCTAGCCACTGTATCCGCAGTGTCATATAAGGCACAGAGAAGATGCATGCCTACATCCGAGCCCGATTTTAAGATATCCAGAAGCTCAGTCTTTTGTGCGGAGTCTGGCAAGGCACTGGCTAGCTCCTGCCCTCTCTCTCTCCCATAACGAATTCTGGTACTGGACCATATGTGTGAGGAAGTTGAGGGATCTAATGGAGTAGGTGGAGGCAGAGGAGACCTTCTTGCCCATCTGGTCCAAATAGCAGGACTCTGGGTAAGGAGGCTGGGAGCTTAGGTGCTTAGGCTGCTTGGACTTGTGAGCAGCCGTAATGACTGATGAGCTTGCCTGAGGGGGTTCCACCAGGAAAGGCCCATCCCATGGGGCTCTATACAGCCTGACTTTTTCAGAACAGCCGGGACTGAGGCTGGATGCTTCCAAGTTATTCTGGTGAGATCGTGGAAGGTGTCCACTAAAGAAGGCACCACGAGAGGCTTGGGCTCCTTTTGCCTCAGGTAACAGACCAGTTGATGGCATTCCTGATCCAGGTCCTCAGTCTCCCATGCATTGGTGGCTTGGATGTGCCTCATGACATTCATAAGGGTTGGATTGTCAGGAGGCGAGTGGGGTTGGACTTTCTCTCCTGGAGAACCCCCAAGAGGGATGTGGAAGCAGAAGGAGTAGATGACCTGCGACTGGGCCTAGAATGGCCTGAGCTGTGTCTGGGACTCCCCGCGCTCGAGCGTCAGTAGCTGCCACTGCGGCTGCGGGACCAACGGAGCAATAAGTGACGTTGACCTAGGAATCGGCATCGGAAGTGGGAGCAGGCCCACCTGGGAGAGCGGGATTGGCTCCTGGGCAGAGACCGGGACCGACAATGGCTGCACAATCGAGAAGGGCGCAGATGACGATCCTGAGATCGGGACCAGGAATGCACCTTTGAGGGCGGGTGAGGTAGTGGCCACTCAGGGGTCTTCTGTGGAGGAGGAGCAGGAAGGCCCTCAGATTACAGGTTGTTCGGCCAGTCAGTGTCCGGCGTCTGGTCCGGCTTCGGCAGAGACTGCTCTTTTTTCACCTGACTCCACCAGAAGGTGAAAATCTCCTGCAGTTCATCCTTGTTAAAGACCGCAGCTGCAGAACCAGGAAAAGGAGCTGGGGAAGCTGGAGGATCTGGGAGGGCGTGGAAGGGTGAACCCCCAGAGCCCTATGAAGTGGAAGACCTGGGTGTCACTGAGGTCGCCCCTACCGCAGGGGTGTCTTCCACTAGAGTAGCCTCTACCGGTGTCGGTATGTGGTCAGAAGTCTTTTGCAGGAGGCAGTGCCAGGGTAACTTTTTCAGCCAGTGGCTTGCCCACATCGGGCAAGACCGAGACCTTCTTAGGCAGGGCCGTAGCTTGTGCTGAAGAAGTTTGGGAGGTAACCCGTAGCAGAGACATCCTTTTGTTTCACCGGTTTCTCCCTTGATGTTCCCACCTTGGCCAGTGTCGGTTTGTTGGGAGAGCTCGGCACTCTAGAGCATTCTGGGTGCTTGCGATGGTCCCCCAAGCCTGAGGAGGAAGAGGTCTTCTTGGGGGATGAGTGAGAGTGGGACAGAGACTGGGAGCGGTGATGGGACCAGCCACAGTCCTTGTCACGGGGGTGCTTGCTCTTGTCCCGGTGCTTGCCCTCCCCCCCCCATGAGATGTGCAGGACATCCATTTTCTGCTCTTTGAGATGGGCTTTTAGGGCCTTCAGGCATCTGATTCTTGTCCTGTTGATGAAGCCCTTGCAAATTTTGCAGGCCGCACTGTTGTGGTCTGGGCCAAGGCAAAAAACGCACTTGGTGTGGCCATCTTTTGAAGGTATCTGGCAGCCACAATCACACTTAATTCCTCTTGGGGCTGGAGGAAGAGACCGATGATGGCAATGACATGCACTAGACTGAAGTCTGAGATGAAAACTATGAAAAAGATTGTCAAAACCCCGAAGGATACAGTTTTCTTCTTTAATTGCTGGATAAGCCAGGAACTTCCAACGTGAGCGGGTCGTGGCAGGAAAATAACTGGGGTGAAGCTGGATCCGCCCTCTTTTGCACCATGACAGACATCGGGGTGGAGCCGAAGTCAGGGGGCGGTCCCTGCTGAGTACTGCTAGCTGAGAATTTTTACGGTGAGTCCTAAGGTCTGTGATGTTAGTCCTAATGGTTACAGCCTGCTGCAAGAGCTCCCACTCGAAGTAAGATCCTGTTTTTCTAGGATCATGTATATGTTGTTCTATCCACACTTTCTGGCAGACTCCTAGCAGTTCTCCAGGAGAAGGGAGGCAAGGCACACACCACCTACTTAGGAAACAGATTGGAGAACTGAGGCCCCAAAACCAGCATCCTGGCATGACTCGAGGTCAATGTGGTAATGGGAAATGAAGGTGTGCGTGGACTTCCAAGTAGCAGTCTGGCAGATTTCCTGGATAGGGACATCCCTAGAAGCAGTCACTGATGCAGTGGTATGGCAGGTGAAATCCTCCCTACCCGCCAATCTATAGCAGAGATCAATGCAGGAAGTGATCCACCTGCCAATCGTCCACTTGGCTGCAGGTCTGCCAGGTGCACTTCAGTGTAGGTGACAAACAGCTAGCAAACCTCTCCCCGAACTTCCGCTGTACGCCCTTTGTAGTAGGCAAGCACTCATCTCGGATCCAAAGTATGGAGCCTGTACTCTGCCTCCAAGGTGTGATTGGGGTAGAACACCGGCAGAGTCAACACCTGGTTAAGGTGAAACTCCAACACCACCTTCAGATGGAATTTCGGGTGGGGGCGCAGGACAACCTTGTCCCTGTGAAAGACCAGATAAGGAGACTCCACAGAGAGCACCTGGAGCTCCCAATCCTTCTGGCTGATGTAATGGCCACCAGGAAGGTGGTCTTCCATGACAGGTGGAAGATATCACACCTGTGCATCGGTTCGAATGGCTTGCCCATGAGCTTTGCCAAAACCAGTAGTAGATCCCACGGAGGTGGAGGTTCATGCACCAGAGGGAATATGTGATCTAGGCCCCTGAAAAAGCACCAAACCACCTTCTCCTGCACCACCGACTGCTGACCGGCCCATGCCCGGTAGGCAGAGATGGCCATCAGGTGCGCCACCTCAAGGGTGGTCAACCAAAGTCCCCTGCTGGAAGAGGGACCACTGGTAGTCCAGAATGCTAGCCACTGGACAGGATGAGGGGTCCAACCCTCTACCCTGACACCGAATGGAAAATCTTTTCTATTTGAAGGCATAGCATTTTCTGGTCGATACGTTATGGGATGCCTCAACAACCGTGAGGAACTCATTGGAGAGACCCAAAGCCTGGAACTCTAGCTGCTCAGGAACCAGGCTGTTGGGTGCAGGGACTGAAGGTCCAGATTGAGTACCTTCCCCCAACTAATGGCGAGTAGGTCCGGGCGTGCTGGAAGATGCCTCAGGAGCCTGTTGCTGAGGCAGAGGAGATCTGGATACCAGAACTGGTGTGGCCAGTCTGGGGCTACCAGTATCCCCTGTGTCTTGTCCCTCCTGACCTTGAGGAACACCTTGTGGATCAAGGTAAGTGGAGGGAAGGTGTAGAAGAGGCCTGGGGTCCACATGGCCTCGAGAAGGCATCCCTTTGCAGCGAGCCCTGCTGAGGGTGGTGGGCATGGAACAGCCTCAACTTTGCATACTCCCTGGAGGTGAACAGGTCCACCTGAAGGGTGCCCCAGTGGTATAACAGATCTTGTACTACCTCCAGATGGAGGGACCACTCGTAAGATGCCTCACCCATCTGGCTTAGAGCATCAGCCAGCTGATTAGAGGCTCCTGCCACATGAATGGCTAGGAGATCTGCCTCCAAGCTGAGCATGAGGGTCCAAGTGTGGAGAGCTTCCTTGCACAGGGGCAAGGAGTGCATCCCACCCTGCTTGTTGAAATAGTACATGGTCATGGTATTGTCCATCTGCAACTGGACCACTTGACCCCGAATGAAGAGCAAATGCAGTCAGGGATAGCCAAACCACTCAGAGCTCCAGCAGGTTGACGCGACTTCAGGACTCCTGAGGGGACCGGAGCCTCATGGGCTCTGTGCTCCCCCAGATGAGCACCCCAACCCAGAGTGGCAGTCATCAGGATGACCGTTGGCTTGGGGCAGACAAACAGGATGCCTTCCTGCAGATGAGCAGGGAAAAGCCACAACTGGATGCTGTCTCACATCCTCAGCATCACGGTGACCAGCTAGTTGAGGTGACCTGAGCATTGAGACCATTGGCTGGCCAGTCCACATTGGAGAGAATGCATATGTCAGTGGGCCCATCAGACTACACTGGTGCAGGCTGCCATGTAACCCAGAAGGTGCAGGAAGTCCCAGGCAGGGTGCAATTGCCCAACCAGAAATGATCAGGCAAAGGAGGAGAGGACCTCTGTCCTGTCCACCAGGAGCCAAGCTCTGGCTCAGCAAGAGTCGAGCTCTGCCCTGATGAAATGAATCACCTGCGAGAGCACCAGTACTGACTTGGCCTCATTGATCAGGAGGCCAAGCTCGAAGCAAGTCTGAAGGGTCAGATCCCTGGACCACTCCACCTCTTGCCTGGATTGACCTGCTATGAGCCAGTCATCCAGATAGGGATAGACCCAGACCCCTCAGTGCCTCAGGAAAGCTGCCACCACTGTAATGCATTTGGTGAAGACACTGGGGGTTGGAGAGAGGCCGAAGGGCATGGTCTGGAACTCAGAGGGTTCCACTAGCTTGGAAGCGGAGGAACCGTTGATGGGATAGACAGATCGGGACTTGAAAGAATGCATCCTGAGGATCCAAAGAGCAAAACCACATGCCTTGCTCCAGGGGTGGTATGTTCTGAATCAGAGTTACCATCCAGAAGGTGCAAGACCCAAGGAACCTGTTCAGGTCATGTAAATCGAGAATGGGATGCTAGCCCCCCCCATCCATTTTGGTACCAGGAAGTACCTGGAAACAAACCCAGGGTCTGAAGGAGGTTCCGCAACTCTGCACATGACCTCTCTGTGGAGGAGCTGAGCGATGTCTCGGAGAGCTGACTGAGTATCAGTGGATACCATATCCTCCCATGTGGCATGGGTTTGGCTTTGGGGCACCTGCACAAATTCCAGAGGCAGGCCCCAGCTGACCACTTCCAGCAACCATCAGTCTGTGGTGATAGACCAGGTGGAAAGGAAGTGGTGGAGCTGGCCCTCCATGAGAGAACCCAGGGGAGGGGTGACGGGGTTGAGCATGGCATCCAACAACCATTCACTGAACAGGCTTGGAGGATCCAGCCGAGGGGCCACCGGATCCCTTGCCTCCAGGCTTTCTGACCAGTGAGGCCACTGACGTGGCCCACGGTCACTAGGTTTGAGCCTGCTGGCCCTGCTGCTGCTGCTGGGCTGGTTTAACCACAAGAGTGGAAGGGTGAAAGAGCTTACGCTTCTGGTGCTTGGGGGCCTTGTCCCTCTGGGCAGATGTCAGAGTCCAGGGTGGAATTGGACTTAATGCACTGGAGGTGAACCTCCACACCAGGCCAGAACAGGTTGGTGCCCAAAAAGGGGACATTTGCCAGCTTGTGTTGCATGTGACATAAATGTTGAGATCATCAACCAAGCCCTATGGCACATGGCTATTGTGGCTGCTACCAAGTGGGCACATGAATCACCGATATCTAGAGCATTCTGGAATTGTTGCTTCACCACTGCCCTTCCCTGGTCCCAGACCTGTTTGACCATGGTCCGGAGGTCTGCAGGGAGGTGAGGAATGACTTCATCCAGGGAGCCCAAAAGGGTGTGGGAGAAGTGTGCCATCAGCACGGCCAAGGTAGCCTGACTAAGGCCAAGTGAAGAGGCAGCATAGACTGTCGAATGGTCCAATTTCTTGGACTCTGTCTGGTGGTCTCACCACATCACCCGTTTTGCCCGAGTGCCAAAAAATGGAGTCAGCCCCCAGACCCTCAGCCGAGGGATGCTCTGAAAACCCCAAAAGGGAGCCGGTTGGGACGGCATACCTTCGGGTCATCTGGACAGAGTGTGCAGGGCAAGATGCGGGATGCTGCCACAGTTCCAGGGCTGGACCAACAATGGAACTGACTACAGGGAAGGCCTCCATAGGAGAATCCTCTTTCTCCAGAATCTGTTGGGGGATATCGAGCCCGTTTCTGGGCCGGCTTGAGCTCCATCCCCATTGACTCCGAGATGAGCCGAAGAATGCCATTGAATGAGGTGGGTCCCTTGTCCATGGAAAGACCCCCAGAGGACTCCACATCAATGGGATGTGAGTGCAGTGAGGAAGTCTTCAGATTCAGAATAAAGCCCACTCCCGGCGGTTGGGAGTGAGGGTGACAGACAGCCAATGGGTTAACCCTTTTGCCAACTGAGAATCCTTGGTTGGGGCCCTGTACTTCAGCTGTTTGGGTGGCAGCTCCACCATTCAGCAGAGAAGCCTGCTTTGGCTGAGCCAGAACCTGTGAGGAGGTGGCGAGAGCCGACGTCAGCTGTTCGGGTGACAGCCACTTGATAGTCAGGGTAGAAACCGGGGTCAGCTTCACACCGGTCAAGACCAGCTGCTGCCACATCAAATCTTCATAGTGACGACGCAATTTGCTCTAGAGGCACTCCTCATCCAAGGAGGATGAAGAAGAGTAGAGGAGACTCAGCCTACCATGACTTCGGGAATGAGATCGCCAGTGAGGGCAAGATCTGTCAGACCTGGTAGGGGAAGACCGAGACCTCTGTTGTCAATGGGGCCAATGGGGGATGTTGGAAGGAGCCGGGGAGCCCAGCGGCCACTCCGCTCCACCGATGAGTGATTGATAGAGGTTCCCAAGGTCTGTCTTCAGACCTCGGGCGCTAGGACGTTTTCATTTGCAGCCCCATCCCTGTGGAACTCTACCTCTTTGGATTAGAGAGTGTCTGTCCACTGAGACTTTTAAGTCCTCTTTGAAGACATTTATTTAGTTTAGCCTTCGGGGACAATGCCTAGTTTGTAAATCTGCCCTATTCTAAATATTCTGATATGTTTTTATTTGATTATTTATGTTTGATATTGTATATGCACTTTGACACTTGAAAAGCACATTATAAATAAAGCTTTATTTGATTTTTGATTTATCGGGCTGGCCCCTGTGAGAGAGTGGTTGTGAAGGAGGAGGGGCCGTGGCCATGGAAAATCCTGTAGGTCTCCCCATGAAAATCTGACCTGTTGACAGGGTAGTGAAGAGGGAGGTAGAGTGCTTAAAAGCAGTTGTCATCGACGGTAAACTACTGTCGACAGGGAATCACCAGAACCGACATAAGGTTCTGTAGAAACTGCTGAAAGGGCGCTGGAAAGCGCCACGGACGAGAAAGTATAAACACCCATTGACGAGGTAGCAGTTCTGGAGAGCAGAGTCTACTGTGGAGCACCAGTAATGGTGGCAGTCAAGTGTCTGCCCAAAGAGGACGAGGATCATTTTTTCTTATCCCGTTCAAGCTTATGTGAAGCTGTAGTCGAGGTCTCCTTGGGACGGGCCCCTTTCTTCGAGAGAATTTCTGCAAAATTAGACAAGATTCGATTTCCTGCAGGCGTCGTAGACATGTTGCCTGGTTGAATTCCTGGCAATGTCTGCAAGAGATGGTGTCATTTGTGGGACCCAGACACCTAACACAAACTGTATGGTTGTCATAGCAGTAGATTTTTCTACCACAGTGGCATAACCGAAAAAGTGAGGACTTGCTTGTAGATTCTTTGGACATTTGTTAGGTCTCGTATAAAGATGTTGAACAGCAGAGGTCCCAGCATTGACCCCTGGGGAACCCCGCTAGTGACCCCTGACACTCCCAAGGGAACGCCATTTATTAACACCCTCTGTAGAGTGCCCTCCAGCCAGTTTTGCACTCACCTTGTAACTCACCCCAGCCCCAGGCACTCCATTTTGTACAATAGCCTTCCATGCGGTAGCATATCAAAAGCCTTCCTGAAATCCAGGTAAGCTATGTCCACTGACCCACCCCGATCGACTACCCTAGTGACCCAGTCAAAAAACCCGACCAAATTTGTTTGACAAGATCTGCCCTTGGAAAAGCCATGCTTGCCTTGGGTCTAGGAGGCAGTTTGCCTCCAGGTAGCTGGTGATTGTCCTTGAGCAGTTTTCCTATGAGCTTGCTGATCACAGATGCCAAACTTATTGGCCTGTAGCTGCTCATGTCTTGCCTCCCCCCCTCCCATATGCAGGGGCAGTACATCCATGCACTTTCAGTCCTTCGGGATTCCCCCCCCTCCAGTGCAAGGATTAATTGAACAGAGAGGTCAAAGGGGCCGCTAACACCTCCCTCAGCTCCCTCAACACTCTTGGGTGAACTCCATCAGGCCCCATGGCCTTGTCCACATTCAGGCCCTTGAGTTCTCGCAAGATCTCCTCTTCCTGGAAGGGACTCTCACCTACCCCTGCCCCCTTCATATCTGCTGGCCTGGAGTTGTCCCCCACCCATACCTACTTCCTCGTGAATACTGCGCTGAAGTAATTGTTCCGCATTTCGGTCTTCTCACGATCCCCCTCCACCCTCTCCCCTGTCTCTGCTAACAGACTGTATCCTGTTTTCCCCTTTTCTCTGCTTGCTAATATACCTGAAGAAGGTCTTATCCCCTCTTCTTGACTGCCTTGGCGATATTCGCTTCTGTCCTTGCTGTTGCCAGTCTGACCACCCTCCCCGCGCCTCTGCTTTTCCTGGTATTCCATCCGGGCTAGTTCACTCAGTTGTTTTATAGTCTGAAGGCTCACTTCTTAGCCCCAATACTGGCCCCCACTTCCCTACTGAACCACAGTGGCCTCTTTTTCTTCCAATATTTGCTTACCCTCTTTGTGTAGTGGTCAGTGGCCCCCATGGTGGCTCCCTTTATGGTGGCACATATGTTTTCCACCCCCTAAGCTCCCCCATCCCTGTAATTGCCTGTCGAGCATAATCCCTCATCTTGTCAAAATTTGTGCGTCTCAGAGAACCTTCACCTTGGTCCGGTAGTGTGAGGCCGATGTGTGTACTGTGAACCACACAGTACTGTGGTCACTACTGCCAAAGTTATCCCCCACCGATACCTCCCCTGCCCTCATTTTTAAGCACCAGATCTAACACCACACCTTCCCTCGTTGGCTGTTTGACCAGCTGCCTGAGATGAGTGATCTGGAGAGAGTCTATAGATTGCTCTTTCCTGGATGAGGTTGCAGTCATGGATTCCCATTCCACATCTGGCAGGTTAAAATCTCCCATCAGCAGCACCTCCCCCTTAGCCGTCATCCTGAGTATCTCTTCGACCACCTGGTTGTCCACCCCTTCTGGTTGCTCTGGTGGCCTGTATACCAGTCCAGTGCGCACCACCTCACCCTTCTCCATGGTCAACAAGACCCATAGTGCCTCTGTGTTCCCCCCCACCTACCCTGCGTTTCCGATGCTAGAATCCCCTCCCTTATGTATAGAGCCACACCGCCTCCTCTCGTCAACTCTGTCCTTCCTGTATAGTGTGTACCCAGAAATGTTCATGTCCCAGTTCTGTCAGTTGTGAAACCAAGGCTCCGTAATTCCTACAAAGTCTAAATCCTCCTCTGCCATAACTGCTGCCAAGTTTGGGACTTTGTTACCCAGGCTCCTGGCGTTTGTGCACATGGCCTTCCAGTATACGGCTTCCCTATCTTGATGATCCTCGTCTTACATGTGATATTTACAGCCCCTACCAGCTGGTTTGTTTTCTGTGGGGGGGGGGAGACAACAGTCCCCCTTGTCACATGTATGGTTTGGTGCCGCAGGCAGCTCCTCTTCCCCTCTGGCTCAGTTTAAATTAAAGTGCGTACTAAAAAACTCCAATTTCTGCTTTAGCACCTCCTTACCTTCTCTATTTAGGTGCAGTCTATCTGGGGCACAGAGGCTGTCATGCCAGATGGTCCCCTAATGGCCCACCAACCCATAACCCTTCTGAGCACAGCATTTAGAGAGCCAGCTGTTTAACTAACCGAGGCACCAAAACCAGCATCTCTGCATGACATGAGGTCAATGTGGTAATGGGAAATGAAGGTGTGCGCAAACTTCCAGGTAGCAGCCCTGCAGATTTCCTGAATAGGGACTTCCCTAGAAGCAGCCACCGACACAGCAGTATGGCGGGTGGAATGAGCCCTTAGCCCTCAGAGAGGCTCCCTACCGCCAACCTATAGCAGAGATCAATGCAGGATGTGATCCACCTGCCAATCATCCACTTCGCTGCAGGTCTGCCAGGTGGGGCTTCAGCGTAGGTGACAAACAGCTGGGGAACCCCTCCCCAATCTCCAGCCATGCAATCTTCATAGTAAGTGAGCGCTTGTCTCTAGCCTCAGAGTTGTGATTCGGGAAGAACACCGGTAGAGTCATCAGCTGGTTCAGGTGAAACTAAACCTCCAGGGAGGAACGTCATGTCAGGGTGCAGGATAACCTTGTCCCTGTTGAACACCAGGTAAGGAGACTCCACCGAGAGCACCTGGAACTCACTGATCCTTCTGGCTGACATGACAGCTACCAGGAAGGTGGTCTTGCACGACAGGTGAGACATCTCACCTGTGCTTCAGTTCGAATGGCTTGCCCATGAGTGTTCACAAAACCAGCAACAAGTCCCACGGTGGTGGTGGTTCAAGAACCGGAGGGAAATGTGGTCAAGGCCTTCGAAAAAGCACCAGACCATCTTCTCCTGTGCCACCGACTGCTGACCAGCCCACACCTGGTAAGCAGAGATGGCTGCCAGGTGTAGTTTAAGGGTCAATCGAAGTCTCCCTTGGGACAGAGACCACAAGTAGTCCAAAATGCTAGCCACTGGACAGGATGAGGGGTCCAGTCCCTTGCCCTGACACCAAATGGAGAATCTTTTCCACTTGAAGGCATAGCATTTTCTCCTTTCTAGATGTCTAAACTACAGTGAGGATATCTTCGGAGAGACCCAAAGCCTGGAACTCCAGCTGCTCAGGAACCAGGTCTGGTGCAGGGACTGAAGGTCCGGGTGGAGTACCTTCCCATGATTGATGAACAGCAGGTATGGGTGTGTGGGAAGACTCCTCAGGAGCCTGTTGCTGAAGCAGAGGAGACTGGTACCAAAACTGGCTGGGCCAGTCCTGAGCCACCAGGATCACCTGTGCCTTGTCCCTCCTAACTTTGAGCTACACCTTGTGGATCAAGAAGGTGGAGAGAAGGCATAGAAGAGGCCTGGGGTCTATGGCATTGAGAAGGCATCCCTCTGCTGCAAGCCCTGCTGAGAGGGGTAGGCACAAAACAGCCTCAGCTTTACATTCTCCCTGCAGGCGAACAGGTCCACCTGAGGCGTGCCCCACAGGGAGAACAAACTATGAACCACCTCCGAGTGGAGATAACACATGTGAGATGCCTCGCCCACCCGGCTGAGGGCATCCGCCATCTGGTTGGAGGCTCCTGCCACATGGCTGGCTAAGAGATCTGCCTCCAGACTGTGCACGAGTGTCCAGATGTGAAGAGCTTCCTTGCACAGAGGTAAGGAGTGCATCCTGCCCTGCTTGTTGAGGTAGTACATGGTTGGTGGCATTCCGTCTTGACTTGGACCACTTGACCCTGAACAAACTGAGCAAATGCGGTCAGGGCTAGCTGAACCGCTTGCAGCAATAGCAGGTTGATGTGGCATGGGGACTCCTGGAGGTTCAGAGCCTGTGGATGGTGTTCACCACGTGGGCACTCCAGCCCATGAGAGAGAAGTCTCATCAGGATGACCGTTGGCTCGGGGGCAGACAAACGATACCTTCCTGCAGATGCTCTGGGACAAACCACCACTGGAGGGCATCTCACATCCTCTGTGTCACAGTGACTAGCTGGTCAAAGGGACCTTTGTGCAGAGACCACTGGCTGGCCAGCTCCCATTGCAGGGTGCACATATGCCAACGGGCCCATTGGACCACACTGGTGCAGGCCACCATGTAACCCAGAAGGCGCAGGCAGGGCATGAGTGCCCAACCAGAAATGGTTGGGCAAAGGAGGAGAGAACCTCTGCCCTGCTTGCCGGGAGCCGGGCTCTGGCTCAGCACGAGTCGAGCTCTGCCCCAATTAAGCCGATTCCAGGAGGCCAAGGTAGATACAGGTCTGGAGGGCAAGGTCCCTGGACTGCTCCACCTCCTGCCTGGAGGAATCTGCTATCAGCCAGTTGTCCAGGCAGGCATACACCAGGACCACTCGGCACCTCAGGTAAGCTGCTTAAACTTAAACCGCTTAAACTGCTATGCACTTCGTAAAGACACTGGGGGCTGAGAAGAGGCCGAGTGGCATCACCTGGAACTCTTATAGGGTTCCCTCATCTCGGAAGCGGAGGAACCTTCGGTTGGATGGACCAGGACAAGTAATGAGTCCTGTAGATCCAGGAAACAAAAAGTACAGTTACGTAAGAACTTAACGTAACAGTAGACCTTCGAGAGAGGTTCCTTCAGTAGGTAATCACATACAGGACTAGCACCATCTGGCGTCTGGGCCACACAGCAGACTTCCAGCAATAACAGACAGGGGACCGCCTACCCAATGTTATGTAACCAACATCAGCATGACCCTATATAGTGGGTGGTCCCCACGCCCACCCTCCAGTTCTCTCACTGGAGCCCGAAAGAGGCCAGACAGCAGGAGGAAACAGAGTCTGGAGTTCCAAAAGAAAATTGGGGGAAGGAGGGAGAGAAAAAATATGACCTACTGAAGGAACCTCTTCCGAAGATCTACTGTTACGGTAAGTTCTTATGTAACTACTATGTTACTTCAAGAGGGTTCCTTCAGTAGGTCATCATATATAGGACTGAGTCCCAAGTAGTCCCTCCTAACAGAGAGAAACACAGGAGGGGGAGAAACTCCAACATAAAAAGAAACAGAATGGAACCAGCCTAGGACAGAAGGCCTTGCAGCACAGCTAGGCCAAAACCTGCCCTCCGCCTAGAAGCAATGTCCAGACTGTAGTGCTTGGTGAAGGTATGGACAGAACTCCAAGTTGTTGCTGTGCAAATATCTGCCACCGAAACGTTACGCAAAAAAGCTGAGAATGCAGCCATGCCTCTAGTGGGATGACCTCTCAGACCCAGCAGAGGTTTATCATATTTCTGATAACAGAAGCGGATGTAGTTGGCTAACCACTTGGACAGGCACTGCATAGAGATAGCTTTCCCCAAGGTTCTAGTGGTGAAGCAAATTAAGAGTTGGTCGTCTTTCCAGAATTTCTTGGTTTGGTGGGTATAGCACCGGGGGATATGATGCACATCCATTGTGTGCAAGAGAGCCTTTTCTTTATTCATGAGGGATGGATAATAAACTGGGAGCTCAGCTGTTTGGTTCAGAGTGACCTCCGACACCACCTTAGGTAAGAACTTAGGATTTGTTCCGAGGACCGCCCGGTCCCTATGGAAAATTAAATATGGCTCATTGCATACTAGAGCCTAAAGCTTTGAAATCCTTCGAGCAGAAGTAACCACAACTAAAAACGCTTTCCATGAAATGTAGCACAAATCACAGCTCATCGCTGGTTCAAAAGGCGGGACAGTGAGCTTCTCCAAAACAAAATTTAAATTCTAAGGTGGTGTAGGGCTGCAGATGGGGGGTTTCAGATGGAGAATCCCTTTCAAAAATGTTTTAGAGACTTCCAACTGAGCCACGGGTTTGCCATCCACCAGCTCGTGGTATGCCGAAATGGCTGAAAGAAAACATTACTTGCCATAGTAATAATGTTTCTTCTATGGGAATCTTACTGTATTCTGACAAATGCAGTATGGTCTCACCATAGGACTGCCCTGGAGCTGAAATGGTTAATAGAACCTTTGCTAATAGTGGAATGTTAGGCTCGAGCTCGGTTTTCAAATCACTGTCCCTGGTTGCACTTCCTGCAACTGTCAGATTCTTAAGAAGCATGCAGAAGCTAAATGCTAACTATCCAAACTAAGTTTACTACCCCTAAATACCTCTATTAGGGGGAACAAACTCCAAACAAGAGGCATCTCCAAGACTCAAGTGAACAGATGCCCAAAAACTAATAGGTACCCACAGGTTTCCAACATCAGTGATACAGGAGTGAGCTGAGCCCTGTAGGTCCTAGCAGGGGAGGAAGGGTGGGAGTTCAGAATACAGTAAGATTCCCTTAGAAGATTACTATGGTAAGTAATGTTTTCTTCAACCCCAGAAATCTTACTATATTATGACAAATGCAGACTACCCAAGCAGTACCTTTGGAGGCAGGCAGAGGACCTATTTAGGGAAACAGGCTCTGCAGAAAGTACAGTTACATAAGAACTTACCGTAACAGCAGATTTTCAAGAGAAGCTCTTGCAGCAGGTAACACATGTAGGACTGATGCCACCTGGTGGCAGATCAGGATTTCTTTTTCTCTAGCAGTACCAACATGGGACCGCCCCCGATGTCATGTAGTATAAAGGGCGTAGGCGGTCCCCACATGCTCCAGTTCTTGCATGCCAAAGACAGGCCAAAAAAAAAACTAATGTGGAGGATAACATTCCACAGGAAACAAAAATTGCTAGACCCGCAAAGGGAGCTGAACTTGACCCAGAGCAGAAAGGCTCAATCCCAGGGAGGGAAATCGTACCTGCTGCAAGAGCTTCTTTTGAAGATCTACTGCTACGGTAAGTTCTTACATACTGTACTATCTTACTTCAAGAGGAAGCTCTTGCAGCAGGTAACACATGTAGGACTGATTCCCAAGCAGTATAAACTAAAGACAACCTCTGGGAAAGGGCGGGGGAAGGAAAAATTAGGAACATCTCCCAGAGGTATAAACTTAAGACAACCCCTGGGAAGGGGAGTCAAAAAACACATGCCACATTCAAGGTCTAAACTTAAGACAACCGTGAATGGGAAGAAAAGGAGAGGCAGGAAACCCTCGGGAGACAGGACCTCTCAGGAAGTAAGGCACTGGATGACCGCAGGGCCAAAACCTGCGCGATGTCTGGAAACAATGTCCAGCCTGCAAGATGAAGGTGTGAACAGAGTGCCAGGTGGCAGCAGCACAAATGTCAGCCACCAACACTCTTGAGAGCTGCGAAGCAGGTAGCCACTGCTCTGGTGGCGTGAGTCCTAATGGAGCCCAGAAGGGTCTTGTTAGCCTGCTGATAACAGAAGGATATACAATTTATCAGCCAACGTGAGAGCGTTTGTTTTGTAACCGGGCACCCCAAGGACCTATCCGCAAAGGATACAAACAGTTGGTCCGATTTTCTGATACCCTTTGTTCTGGACAATAAAACACCACAGAGCACGGTGTACATCAAGGGTGTACTAGAGCGCTTCTCCCCTATTGGAATGCTCCAGAAAATATACCGGAAGCTGAACCGATTGGTTAAGAGTAAGTTCCAACACTACCTTAGGAAAAAATTTTGGATTAGTTCGGACGTCTACCCTGTCCTTATGAAAAATAAGATGGGGCTCAACACATAAGAGCATGTAGCTCCGAATGCATTGAGCTGAGGTGACCACCACCAGAAGCAAAGTCTTCCAAGAGAGATAGCGGAGCTCACAAGACATGGCCGGTTTGAAGGGAGGAAGCATAAGCCTCTCCAGAACAAATAAGTCCCAAGGAGGAACAGGTTCTCAGACTGGAGGATGGAGATATAAAATCCCCTTCAGAAAAGTTTTAACCACCTCCAATTGAGCCACTGTCCTGAATACAGTGATGATAGGCAGAAACAGCAGCCAGGTGTACTTTAATGGAGGAGTAGCGGAGACCTGACTCCGACATGGATAGCAGATATTGGAAAACCAAGTTAACCAGACAGATCAGAGGGTCAAGCCTCCTGGCTGTGGCCCATAGGCAAAAACGTTTCCACTTCATGGCGTAAATGGCCCTGGTAGTGGGCTTCCGAGCCTCCACCAAAATCCGGGCAATATCAGAAACTCCAAAGTGAAGCTTTGCTAGGTCTGTAGGAGCCAAGCATGTAGGTGAAGGGTGCATAGGTTGGGATGAACCAAGGTCCCCTGCTGCTGAGAGAGTAACTGACCTGAAATGGGGAGAGGCCACGGAGCTTGCACCGACAGATGCCTGAGAAGCGGGAACCAAATCTGTCTAGGCCACAGAGGGGCCATCAGAATCATGGTGACCCTCTCTCCTATTGGGCTTTGAGGACCCGCTGCAAGAGGGTAAGGGAGGAAAGGCGTAAAGAAACCTCCCACTCCAAGATTGGGATAATGCGTCTTGCCAGAAAGCTCCAGGCTCGGGATCGAGCAAGCAAAAACTGGGCAGTTTTGCGTTGCAGCGAAACAAAAAGATCCAAATCCAGCATTGCCCATCTTGCGAAGAGCTAGTATGCCATGGACTGCATCAGGGACCACTCATGACAGAGCGTTTTTGCCCCACTGAGGGCATCCGTGACTACGTTCATGGAGCCCTTAATGTGAACTGCAGAAAGATGGAGATGGTGCTCCACCACCCAGTCCCACACCCTCATAGCTTCCCAACAAAGGGTGTAAGAGTGTGTACCTCCCCGCTTGTTGATGTAAAGCACCACTGAAGTGCTGTCCATTTGAATAAGGAGGTGACTGGGGCGCTAGAAAAAGAGCCAGAGCCTGAAAGGAGTACAGGACCACTCTGAGCTCGAGCACATTGATATGCAAGTTCTCCTCTAATGGAGACCACAGCCCTCTAGTCTTGTGGATCCCCAGATGAGCCCCCCATCCCATCCCAGATGCATCTGTGGTGAGCGTTTGGGCAGGACTTTCCGGCTGGAAGGGGGGTCCTCAGCAGAGATGCTGGAGAGACTCCCACCAGAGGAGTTCATGACAAACTGGCTCCGAAATCCTGACCGGCAAGTCCAAGTTGTCCCTGGTCTGTTCCCATTGGACTCAAAGAGCCCACTGAATGGTGCGCATGTGCAGTCTGGTGAAGGGGACCGAGACTATGGTGGCTGCCATGTACCCCAGAAGCCTGAGAATGGACTTGGCTGGAACCACAGAGGCTGAAAAGCTTTGATACGCCAGAGCCTGGATGTGCGCTGCTCTGTCTGAAGGGAGAAAGGCTTTCCCAATGTGGCATCTAAGAGAGTGCCTATAAATTGAAGATGCTGAGAGGGGAAGAGCTGAGATTTTTCTGGATTTACAGTGATCCCCAGATGCCGACAAAGGGAGAGCATGGCCAGGATGGTCTCCCAAAGATGAGACCTAGACGGGGCCAAGAGGAGCCAATCGTCGAGATTAGAACAAAAAGTATCCATCTCAGCGCAGGGCCACTGCAACAATGGTGAGGCACTTGGTGAAGACTCTGGGAGCAGAGGAAAGGCCGAAGGGAAGAACCTTGAACTGATAGGCCTGACCCTCAAACTTGAACCTCAGGAATCTCGGATGGATTGTGGCAAATAGGAATGTGAAGGTAGGCATACTGCATGTCCAGAGATGCCAGTCAATCCCTGACCGTCAGGAAGGGGAGGAGATTCGGAAGAGACACCATACAGAATCAGCAGTAAGCGACCCATTGGTTGAGGTTGCTGAGGTCCAAGATCGGCGGCAGGTCCCCCGACTTCTTGGGAACCAGGAAGATGCGGGAGTAAAACCCAGAGTCCCCTTCTGCCTCCAGGACGCATTCTATAGCATCCTTGTCTACGAGAGACTGGATCTTCTGCCTGATGGGAGGCCTGTGGTCTCTCGGTTAGTAAGAAGGGGGTGGTGGTCTGTCTGGGGGTTGAGACTCGAGCTCTATGGAGTGCCCGAACTCCACAAGGTCGAGGACCCATCTGTTGGAGGCCACTTCTCTACATGCCAGATGATGGTGAGAAAAATGATCTCCCACCCACTCTCCCAGTGTCAGGTTTGGGAGGGGAGGGTCATTTACATAGTCAGGTGGAAGGACGGGGTGGGAGGGCAGCTGCTGGAGGTCTAGCCTGTCTAGAAGGGACAGAGGTAGCACCTCTGTGACCCCCTCATCGACTGAAGCCTCCCCGCTTTGCATGAGGCTGAGCACGGGGTTGCTGAGGCTGGTGTCCCCCTCTGCCATGAAAATGGGCCTGACGAAAATGCTCCCACTTCGGGAGATACATAGACTGTACCATATGGGCCGTTTTGCCAGAGTCCTGCAGTCTAACGATAACCTTCTCTGTGTCTTCACCAAAGAGCACAGAGCCCTTGAAAGGGGCATCCAGAAGTGTGGTCTGCACCTCTGGGTCGAACCCTGAGACCCAGAGCCAGGAGTGGCACCGAAGGCAAATTCCAGTAGTGTCCGCCCTCACTGAAGTGTCCGCAGAATCGTACGCAGCTCAAAGAATGTGGGTACCCACATCAGAGCCTGTCTGTAAAGGTTTAGCAAGTTCTGTCCTCTGAGGACAGTCAGGCAAACCTTGCAGAATGTCCAATCCTTGGTCCGAATAGGAGTTCTGGAATTGGACCATACGAGTCAAAAAATTTAGACTACAAATACTGCAGGTGGCAGATGAGTACACCCTGCAACCTAGAAAGAGTCCAGCTGCTTAGGCTCCCTGTCTGGTGGCTGGGTACTTAGGTGCTTCAGCCTCTGAACAATCATGCATGGCTGAAATGACCACAGAGTCGGCCATGAAGTGTTCGGCCAAGTAAGAATGGTCCTTGAGAGCCCGGTACAAGTGGTTGGCCTTCTTGGACACCACAGAGGATGCATGTGGATACCTCCAGGTGGTTAGGGTAACATCCTGGAAAGTGTCCACCAAGGGAGGGATGACCACCGGCTTGATCCCTCTGGTGCAGAAATTTTTTCTAGGTGCAAGCGTTTGGGGTCCAGGGCCTCTGTATCCCATCCCATGTTCTCCTGAATGTGCTGCATCACCTCTAGGGAACTGGGGTCATCGGGAGGAGATTTAGGTTGGTCTTCAGTGTCACCAGGGAGCGAGCCCAGGTCCAAATCAGTATAGGACTCTGATTTGTCATTGGTGGAGGAAGGAGGAGGAAGACTAAATCCATAGAAGTCTCCTCTTGTGCTTGGGCTGTCTAGGTGAAGGAGAGTGAGAGGAGGAGGAAGGAGACCTAGTCCTCTTGCGCTTGTCTTTGCGCTTCCTGGGGCTGGCCGGTGACTTATCACCCTCAGTTCCAGAAGGGACAGGCATAGCCTGTCCATCAGGCTGAGGGACAGGAGGAGCTTTGGGAGCAGGAAACGGAGGGTCTACTACATCCTGCTTCATTGTTTCCCACCAGTGAGCAAAAATATCCTTGACCTAGGACATCCCCAACCTTGGAGATTCCGGCCTCGGAGGTGACATCGGTCAGCCTACAGGGGGACCGGCGTTGGTAGGACAGGTAACACCGGTGAAAAGTCCTCAGTGACATCTGGCAGATCCGGCATCTGGTGGACCAATGAACGTTCACGAGGTGATGTCGGAAGGACCGACGACGGTTGTGGAGCAGCCTTGTCCGGCACCGGTAGAGGAAGTGGAGGAGCGCCCAATGTCGGTGCTGGAGCTGCATCTGATGGATGCCCTTTAGCTAGAGGAGGATGGGGCAGTAGGAGGAAGAGAACTTAGAAGACCAATCAGCCTTGTCTTTGTAGAGTGGCGTCGGTCAGACTCTACGGACGGACACCGGTTGTGCCTAGGTTTTGGCGGCAGAGAAGCCAAATGCCCAGACGGCTGGTTGGCCTCCCGGGGGTCGACCAAAGCAGAGCAGTAGGATTGCTTACCTGTGGAGGGCACAGAGCTGGAGAGAGTGCCTCTTGTGGCCAGAGAAGCCAGAGTCTGACAGCTTCTTGGCAGATGCACCTGCATCCAGGGGCTTAGACGCAGCCACGGAACTGGAATCAGAAGTCCAGATCCTGATGGGCTGCAAGGCGGGTGCCTTGGAAGGTGAGGCGGGAGGCTTGAGGGAGATACATAGATACATAGGCAGTGTCGGCAGATAAGGGCCTATGGCCCACCCAGTCTGCCCATTTGAGCTTGTAAGTTCAGAAAAAATCTTTTCCACTTAGAAGTATAGATTTTTCTGGTAGCATGTTTACCGGATACCCTAAGGACCTCCATTACTCCTTCTGAAAGATTCAAATTTGCATACTCTAGGTCATCAAGGACCAGGCTTAGAGTCTGAGGGATCGAAGGTTGGGGTAGAGGATCCTGCCCTGGGAGGAGGTCAGCAAATTGTGCCTCCTGGGTATGCCAATTGGCTTGGCTACCGAGAGGGACAGAACTAGAGAATACCATGGCTGTCTGGCCCAGTCTGGGGCAATGAGGATCAATATGGGACTTCAGAGGAGCAGATTTTGACAAGATGGCCAACAGAGTTAAGCTAGCCCTGGCAAAAAGAAATACAGATGAGGGGGTAAAAGCAAAGTGGGCAAGCATTAAAGATGCAATACTTGAAGCAACACCCCATTGTGTTAGAGAAAAAAGGAAGTGCAAAAGAAGGAAACCACTTTTGTTCTCAAAAACAGTAGCAGAAAAGGTCAGAGGCAAAAGGCTGGCCTTCAGGCAGTAAGGGAACACAGCCTGATAAAGATAGGAAGGTATACCAAACTTCTCTAAGGGAAGCAGGGAAGGCAGTAAGGCAGGCAAAGGCCCAAACTGAGAAAACACTAGCACAAACCGTAAAAGAAGGTGACCAGACTTTCTATAGATACATTAGTGAAAGGAGAAAGTTCAGAGTGGGTATTGCCAAGATCAAAGGGGATAAGGGGGCATGTGAGGAGAAGTACTATGTAAAAGCATCTATCCTAAATTTATTGAAATCTTGGATAATACCTTTGAGTACAAGCTCATTAAATAGGCTCCGCATCTAGATAAGGCTATAAGTAACATAAAACATAAGCAAACTAAAACACAATTGTGCTTTAGTGACAGAGTAGAGCAAACACAACATGTACAAGGTCATAGGCTGATCACAGTAGCCAGAGTCTGTTAAGTTACAGTAGATAGGCATTTTGACAGAGGCTATGTTGGTAACCAGAGTCAAGTACAATAAGTTAGGTATTGTTACAAGGTTATAGGAAGAGGAGCAGAGAGGGGGAGAGGAGAGAAGAGGAGAGGGGCAGTACATTGGGAGGAGAGATGACAGCTGAGTGTACAGGGAAGGGAGTGAGGGAGAGAAGGAAGCAGACTCAGGGGGAGGAAGTTGGGAGGAGAATAGGGTATAGGACAATTGGGGGAGGGGAGGGTGGGCAGGGAAATGGATGTGGGTAGGAGGGGGAAAGAGGTGGGTAGGAGGGTTGCGCGGTGGATGGAGTGAGCAGGGAACCGAGAGCAGAGGTGAGATAATAAGAGGCTGGGGGGGACAGAAATAGAAGGCCCTACAGGAGTGTGTTAGCGAAGGTCAGTGGAAGTCCGTAGAACATACACAAGACATTATTGGAAGCAGGTACAGCTGGCATTTTCTAGTAACTGCTGACACAGCAGTCTTTTATAGGGACCAATCGAGATTTGCGAGGAGATGTCAGGTGATAGAGAGTTTAGCCACCCAGGGGCATGGAAAGCGAAGGACCTTTGGCCCAAGGAGGTGCGACAGTCTGCACTTCGAGTGTTGCAAAGGTTAGTATTGGGGGAGAGAAGATTCTGAATCCCTGCAGGGACCAGACCGAGACTAGCTTTTTTTGCTAGTAAGCAGGACTGGTAGAGAAGTCTATCAGGGAACTGCAGCCAGTTAGCCTGGGCATACAAGTCACACGTGTGCGTCAAGCATGCGGCTCTCATGGCAAGTCAGCAGGCTTCATTTAAAGCAACTTTAATATGGCATAGGGCAGTTTCTGTGGCCGACCCATACATTACCAGCCCATAGTCAATTAGGGTCACAAGAGAACTTTGCACTGCTAGTTTAAGGGCCTCATGGGTGAAGTTATGCTTGTGCCTGTGCAACAGACCGCTGCGAGTATTTACAGCCTTAGTGACTATGTCGATGTGGCAGTCGAAAGTCACTGTGCTGTCCAGCATGATCCCCAGGTATTTGACATTATGTACAGGTTCCAGGGGAGTACCCATCTTGTTGGTGATCAGAAGAGGGTGGGCTCTGTTCTGATTTTGGGCAGTGGAGAACAGTTTTAGTCTTTGTATAGTTCACCAGTTTATGATCTTTAAACCATCTTTCCGCCATTGAAAAGTCGGTCTGGAGTTTGCCTTCGAGAGCGATGGGGTTAGTCACTGGTAAACAGTACGGCATCATCTGCATAAAGGAGTAGATGACAGTTGCAGGCAGAGGAGAGTTGGTTAAGAAAGAGGCTGAACAAGAGCGGGCCCAAAATAGACCCTTGAGGTACACCTGAGCAGACTTGATGGCTATCAGATAAGGTATTAGCAATCTTGACCTTTTTGAGACCTCTCCAGCAGGTAGCTGGAAAACCAAGAGACAGTGTCAGGGGAGAGACCAATGTTATAGAGTTGTTTGATCAGGAGAGCATGGCTGACAGTATCAAATGCTTTCGATAAGTCAATGGAGGCTGCGCCAACTAGGAAACCTCAGTTGAGGGAGTAGTTTACATAGCCCATTAGTTCAAGCAGTGCAGTTGTGGTGCTGTGGTGTTTTCTAAAGCCATGTTGCTCAGGTCATAGCAGCTGGTGCTTTTCAAGGTATTCGCCAAGCTGGTCTGCAACTATTCTCTCGAGTGCTTTCGAGAGTGGCGGTAAGATATAGATTGGGTGATAGTTCCCAGTAAGTGTCCGGTCTCCACTCTTGAAGACTGAAGTGACTACTGCAGACTTCCACTTTACTGGGAATTGCGAATACCTGAGAGAGGTGTTGAGTATGTGCGTCAGTGGGGTACGAATTTCATCCAAGGACAATGCTACAAATTTCAGATCCAATGTAGCATGGCTGAATCTAGCTTTACCCAGAACCTTTAGGATGTATTTTCGAGCTTCCCTGGTTGCAATTGTTTTGAAGTAAAAAGGAGGGTGGGAGGGGGTAGAGGAACTAGTTATTCAAGCATCAGAAGAGCTGGGTGGTTTGAAGAAGTCAGGGGGAGTACCCCACTCAGGTCTGAGAAGGCATTATTGAAAGAGCTGGCAATTATTCTAGGATCAAGAGTGGGAGTGCCTTCTATGTTAAGCATAATGGGGTCAGTTCTGCAGTCTTTATCGGTTAGACCCTTTAAGCTGTTCCAAAACTTTCTGCCATCACACCAGGTTTTGGTGAGGGCTTCCTTGTAGTATTGATTTTTAGCAGCCCATATAGCCCGAGTGCAATCATTGCATGCTTTCTTATAGTTTTGCAGGCCTTCCTGCTTGCTAGAAGCACATGCTCTCTGCCATAGGCAGTCCCTTGAATTCAGCAAGTCAAGTAGGCCAGGGGAGAACCAGGGGTTGCAGTGGCCCTTGACTTTCCTAGTTTTCATAGGGGCATGCCAGTCACAAATTTCATAAAAGTGGCAAATGAAGTAATCTAGGGCAGTGTCAACATTGTGTGTATTATAGACCAGAGATCCACCTTTAATGCTTCTAGGTAGCCCCTTAAGAGAACCATGTTGGTAATTATTCTCACTGGGGGCTTGGTGTAAATATTGGACCATTTGAACATGATCGGAGAGTGGTCGCTAAGCGCATCAGGGAGGATGGTGATCTCTGATACGTGACTGGGGTGGTTAGACAGTACCCAGTCAAGCAAGGTGCTGGTGCCAGTGGAGCAGTTGACCCTAGTCGGAGCAGTGACCAGCTGCGAGAGGTGAGTAGCCATGTGAGCATCTTTAAAGGCCTTGGCCTCCGGGGAGAGTCAGTTGATATTAAAGTCCCAGAGGAGTATAATTTCATTGTTGAGGCTCATTGAAACTAGATACTTCTGCTCAGTGTTTACTGAAGAGAAGACAGGGCAGGTCCCACAGCTCAGCACCATGGACCATGGACACGGGGGAGGGAGGTGTGCTCTTGTCCCTTCACAAAAGAAAGGGTTCAACAAGAGCTCGATAAGCTCAGGGTGGACAAGGCAATAGGACCCAATGGCATACATCCCAGGGTACTAAAGGAGCTAAGGGTGGAACTAGCAGAGCCATTATCAGAATGGTTTAGTGAGTCTGAGCACAGGAGAGGTACCAGAAGACTGGAGAAGGGCTCATGTGATCCCACTCCACAAGAGTGGTAGCAGGGAGGAGGCAGAGAAAGTACAGTTACGCAAGAACTTACCGTAACAGTACATCTTCGAGACAGGCTCTTGCAGTAGGTAATTACATATAGGACTGATGCCAGCAGGCATCAGGACCCCACGGAAAAATTTATAGCTAGCAGTCTCTGATGGGGGACCGCCCCCATGTCAGGTGACCGACGTCAGTATAAAGGGGCGGTCCCCCATGCCCGCCTTCTAGTTCTTTCCCGCCAAAGGCCAAAAATCAAGACAAGAGAGAAGCGGACATTTCTCATCCTGGAAAAGGAGCTGAAAAAGCTTAGGGGGATGGAGGGCGGAAAGGTATTACCTACTGAAGAGCCTCTTCCGAAGATCTACTGTTATGGTAAGTTTTTACATAACTACTATCTTACTTGGAGAGAGCTCTTGCAGTAGGTAATTACATATAAGACTGAGACCCAAGCAGTCTGGAACAAGGAGAAGCAAACGGGAGGAGGAAAACTACTCAGGAGTAGACCCTCTGGCTGCAATGGCCTTAGGAAAGGAGGCCTTGCAGAACAGCCAACCCGAAGCCTGCTCTATGGTGAGAGGCAATGTCCAAACTGTAATGTTTCGTAAAGGTATGGACAGAAGTCCAAGTGACGGCTGCACAAATGTCAGCCACTGACATTCTTGAAACTAGCCTCAGAGGTAGCGATCCCTCTGGTGGAGTGGCCTCTGACTTGACCTGGCAGGGTCGTCTTGTACTTATAACAGAAAGTGATACAGTGAGTCAACCATTTAGACAGGCATAGCTTAAAAACAGCATTGCTTTCTCTTTTATGAGCAAAAGAGACAAACAGTTGATCAGTCTTTGAGATCCTTCGTCCTGTTGGTGTAGCATCTCAGAATCCGGTGAATATCCAGAGTATGCAGGAGGTATTCTCCTTGATTGGAGTGCTGCATAAAAAAGCAGGTAACTCCATGGATTGATTCAGCGTAGATTCTGCTACCACCTTGGAAAGAAACTTAGGTTGGTACGGAGAGCCACATGTTCTCTGTGAAAAAATCAAATACGTGATTTTGCACATGAGGGCCTGGAGCTTGGAAATCCTTTGAGCACAAGTAATGGCCATTAGGAAGAGAGTCTTCCACAAGAGGAACTTTAGGTCTGCTGAGGATGCTGGCTCAAAAGGAGGCAGAGTAAGCTTTGAGAATAAAATTCAGATCCCAAGGAGGGGCAGGAACCCAGACAGGGGGCCGCAAGTGGAGGACCCCTCTAAGAAAGGTCTTGGAGACTCCAGCTGAGCAAACGTCCTGTCTGTGAAAGGGAAATGGTAGGCCAAAATGGCCACCATGTGAACCTTCAAGGATGAATGACTGAGACCCAGGTTGAAGAGGAACTGCAAGTAATCCAGAAGCCACCCAACAGAGCACGAGAAAGGCTCAGTCTTTGGAGGTGACCCAGATAGTGAACAGTTTCCATTTCATGGCATAAGTAGATCAGGTGAAGGGTTTCTGGCCTCCACCAGAATCTCAGCTACTCGGGGAGACCCTGAATCGGGCACGAGCTAGGTCTGCAGGAGCCACGCGTGCAACTGAAGGGACTTGAGGCCTGAATGGACCAGGGTCCCCTGATTCTGGGTCAGTAAAAGTTGCGACAGAGGAAGAGGAAGAGGAGGTTCCTCCGAGTACTGTTGCAGAAGAGAACCAAACTTGCCTGGGCCAGAAAGGAGCGATCAGAATCATTCGAGCTCCTTCTGAACAGAGTTTCTGTAAGACCCTCAGAATCAATGGGATTGGGAGGAAAGCATAGACAAATCTGCCCTTCCAGTCTAGAGACAGAACATGTCTCAAAAAAATGCCGCACCCTGGAGCGAGCAAGCAGAAGTCGGGAAGTTTTGCGTTGTGAGGGGATGCGAACAGGTTTAACTGTGGTGGTCCCAAACATAGGAAGACATTGGGCCAGATATTCAAAACCTTGCGCCGGGCAAAAAGCATTTGCGCAGGTTTAGCGCGGGATTAGCGCGGGTCTGCCATATTCAAAAGGCCAAATAGCGCTGCCAAACTGCAGTAGCGCCTACAACCAGTAATGGACGGCAGCAAAAGGATGGGCGGGTGCGAGAGAGACGCCGCAAGGGATATTCAAGGTCCAGCGCCACGATAGGATACATAGCGCAGCCCTTAGCGCGGCGCTTGTTACCGCCTATAAAAGGCCGGGTTCAAAACACAGGGCAAAACACAGAGGAGGAGGGAGCAGCACAGGAAGTAGGAATGTGTCAGTCCCAGTAGCAGTGATCCTGCCATTGATTGCAGCTGTAGTGGAGGAGGAGGAGGTGGAGGAAGGGAGCAGGCACAACATGGGCCACAACGCAGGCACAGGAGACGGTATGCTGCAACAGGTTGTGACTGCCCAGGGTCCCTTGAGACCCCGCCTGATGACCACATCGCTGGCGGTACCGGATGAACAGGGAATGTTGAGGCAGCTCTGCAACTCCTGCATGAGCAGCTGCAGTCAAACACCAGACAGTCATGCCATGACAGTGGAGGAGAAGGTGACCGCAGCGATGTGCTTCCTTGCCACAGGGACGCTCCAACGACCAACGGGGACACCATTGGAGTAACACAGTCTGCCACCCCACGATCCTGACCCAGTTCCTAGAGGCTCTCCCGCCATGCTTCGAATTCATAGTATTCCCCAGCACAGCAGCAGAGCCGAGTGAAACAATGCAGCAGTTCCATCGAGTTGCGACCTACCATCTGTACTGGGTGCCATTGACTGCACCCATGTCCCCATCCGCACCACCTGGAGATGGCAGTGATGTGTATGTGAACAGGAAGGTACCACTCCATCAACTGCTAGGTGGTGCGGCGGGCGGGCGATCACCAATGTATATGCACAGTACCCCGGCAGTGCCCACGCACGCCATCTGGCACCAGTCTCAGCTGTAGTCAGGCCTTTGAGGAGGCGCAGAATACCCAGTGGACAACTAGTCGGTGAGTTGTAGCACAAGGCAAACACACAACAGCATGGATGGGGGCAGGCATTGCAGGCCAGGGAAGGGATGTGGAGGGCCACAGACAGGTGCAGGACAGCAGCTGACAGACCACAGTACAGCACTAACAAGTTATATGTTTTGACAGGAGACAGTGCCTATCCTTCTGCGGCCCTGGCTGCTCACACCAGTATCTCGACCGCCACAGTGGCGGAGGAGCTCTACAATGAGGCACATGCCAGAACAAGAAACATTAGAGAGGGTGTTTGGCATCCTGAAGATGCGATTTAGATGCCTTGACACATCAGGTGGTGCCTACATAATATACACCTCAGAAGGTATGCCGATCTTCCTAGCCTGTTGTATGCTGCACAACATGGCAATGAACCGTGGGATACAGGCACCTGAACCTGAGGGACAGTCTGACAGTGAGCCAGAGCCAGTGGTCAGGGGATAGTGGAGCAACTGGAGGAGGGACCCTCGCATGGCACGCAGGGCCATACAGCACCGGACGACATCATCAGGATACTGCAACAGACCAGAGAGGTAGGGCACAGACTGCACAACAACCAGAAGAGTACAAGTGAGCAACAATTTTAATGTGCACAGACTAACATTACAGTGAAAACCAGAATCACAACAGCAAACAAACCCAGTGTAATACAAATAGTGTGTGCATGTGGTGTGACTCCATGATTGTGCAGCACATATGTGGTGGGGATACACACAAACGGTGTAATCATGATGGGGAGGTGCAATGTGTGCTGTGAGGGAAAGGGGGGGCAACTGTGTTGGTGGGAGTGTGTGTGTGTGTGTGTGTGTGTGTGTGTGTGTGTGTGTGTGTTGTGTGTGTGTACAGATCTGCCCATGCATGACAGGGAAGCACCTAGAGTACACCAGACAGCCTGTGGGCATCACCGGCGACGCAACCCACGCATGCGGCGTGCTCCCGCACCATGGGTTACTGGACCCTGGGGAGTTTCTGTGCAGAGGACACAGCTGAAGTGGAAGGTAGGCAGGCGGTTGGCCTCCTGCACCTCAGGGGTTGGTGGAGCAGATGGGGTATGGATGGCACGGCGCCGCTGGGTTGCAGGTGAGTTTGTGATGGCTCTGAACTGGTAACAGTGGCAGCCCGCGCCCACGGTGTGCCTGCCTGTGTGCTCCTCTGCCATGTGCACCAGAGCCAACAAACCCATGTTGTCGACTAATAGGCACACTGCATGACACCACCAATTGCCACCACTGCAGCAGTCAACCCCGAGAAGCCACGGTCTATGGCACCCACCAGGCGGCCAAACCTGTCCTCTGCCTGCTGCTCAGCATGAGCAAAGCCCACTCTTATTGCCTCCGTGATCTGACTCAGCTCAGGCTGCAGCTCACGCCCGCATGGCATGCAGGTCCGAGACGTGCCTCCTGCTGTGATGTGACAGCCGAGGAGTGGCCGGGCACCATGGCCTTTATGGACCAGAGAGGCACAGGACCCACAGCAGCAGCTGGCAGTGGTGCCTGTGGCACTGCACCAACTGCTAAGCTGGCTGCTGCGCATTTGAGTGGCAGTGGGCTGTGGCACCATATGGACTGGAACCTCAGCAGTTGTCAGAAAATGCATGCCTTGCTGTCCTGCAACACCACCCACACCACCCACCACCATGTGTTCAGCCACACTGCCTGACACCTACAGAAGCACCCAGACCTGTTCCATGGCCTTCAGCAAGCTCCACCCCTACATCCCCTGGCACAGGAATGTCCAGCTGATGTGCATATGTAGAGACATCACTGTCATCTGCACTGGTGACAGTGACCACAGTACCTCTCCCACCCCATCACTCTCAGTTGGGGCAACATCCAGGTGCCCACTGTCTCCTAACAGCCCTGGTGAGGTGTGCCCCTCCTCCCAAGGCAGTTGCATGCCCTGTCCTGGGTATGCCCAGCATGCAGTGGGCCCCCACGGCCCTGAGATACACAATGTCCAGATGTTGTTGGTCATCATCTTCAAACTCCTCCACAACCTCAGGAACACTGCTAGACATCTGTGGCCCATGCTGTGGTGGTGCAGGCCTGTCCGAGGTGCTGAGGAGAGAATAGGGACAGGGTCAGTCATCCATCCATGGACACTGTGGCAAACCACCACCACTACCACCACCACCACCACCACCACACCATGCAGCCCCTCAGGACAGGTACCCACCTCACACAAGCCTGTGCCAACATGCACCCACCCACCACAGTGATCTTGACCATGCCAGCCATCATTTCTGCAGGATACAGTGCAGCCTGTGCAGGACACCAAAAGCAGGACCATGCACCCTTGCCTGCACCACATACAGGGGTTGCACATGTGAATACAGGCTGGCCTTGGAAGTGCAAGTGATGTCTCGCGAACACCACCTGGCACACCTGCCACTGCCACCATCCGCAATGTGGATGCCACCACCGCCATGTGTGGCTCCTGCACGTTGCTGGTGTTCCTGTGGACCACCACCAGTTCTGGTCCTGTCTCTGTGGGCGCTTGTTACCTCCTCCTTTGCTACGGTAGGAGGTCATTCAACCCGCCTGACTGCCTCAGTCGATCTCCCACGACCACAACCGCATTCACCGCTGCAGTCCTCCTCCCAAGCCTGCCGCACAGCAGCATCGGTGGCCCTGTGTGCGCAACACATGTTCTCTCACCTTACCCTCATGTGCCAGGGTGTTTAGCCCATCTTGTGGAGAATTTCGCGTAACGGATGCGCCGGTTGAGCCTGCACACCTATGGGATAATAAAAAAGTGGACAGGTGTCAGTGGTTGCGTCGGTGCTGCACTGCATCACGCAGTAGACAGCATGGATATCACCCCCCAGTGCCAGCAGGCCACATGGACATATCAGATGGCTGCATGTGCCTGTACGTTGCACTATGCCCACATTGCCACTGTCTGTCCTGCGTCTGGAGTGGTGTGCTACATGTGCCATGAACCCCATGACTGTTTGTGGCATGGGAGGCGCCGTTACTGGTGCACATGTTGTGTACTCCTGGGTGGGGCAGATGCCATCATCCACACATGCAGGAAGACAAGGCGGTGCACTGTCTGGTGCAGCAGCAGTGCACCTTGCGTCTGAACACAAATGTGCAAACATTGGCACATGACACATTGTACTGCAGGGGATGAGCACAATGCAGTGGATGTATGTTGTCCCACTGGTGGTCATACATACCAGGAGTGTACACAGTCTCCAACCGTCCCCCATTACATAATGTACACGGCCCATCAAAACTGCACTCTTCCAAACAATTGTCAGATGATTCCTCTACACTCTAAAGAGATCATACATGCATGACACAGTCCACAGTGGCCAACATCTAACCCAAATACCACAGATTAGATTGATAATTGGTTTGTGACAGCGATTCGACCAAACTGGACACAACTGTGTACAATGAATATGCCTATCCACACCCTTGATACATACCTGGCTGTTGCTGCCCATCCCCTGTTGCATGTCTCTCTCCATGTTGTTCACTGCTGTATTCCCACGGCAGTTCACAATACAAACACTGTTGGTGCACTGCTTGCTGTACATAGCCAGCCAGAAATCCTGCCTGTTAGTCATGCAAATGAGCGAATAATTATATGTTAATCACGTTTTGCCCCATGCATACACAAGTACCCTCATTTGCATACAGCCGTTGAATATGGCTCTGAATAACCGGCAGCTTAGCACAGCGCTGATTTGAGGAACAAGCCGCCTATGTGCAGCATGCATGCTCATGTTACCCCTGTCATAGCGTGGTCCAGTGCTGCGCTAACCAGCGCTTTAGCGCTGGCCCCAACCAGCTGCAGCCGCGGCGCTATTCAACTAAGCGGCGGCGCTGCGCATGCATGCAATATCGGACCAGGTGTGATGGTAGGGGTCACGCCTGCGCATTGCTTATTTCCTGTTGGCGCTTGGCGCCACGGCATCATGCAGCCGGCGCTGTACTTCAGTATGTACTGTGTCAGTGCATGCACAGTTGTTCAGTTTATTTGCCCTTCCACAGCACAAATATGTCTGGGAGAGCTAGGCAAAAGTGCGGTAGGGCTGTGACAGGCGTGGTGGGATGAGGTTGAGACTGCCAACCTCGTGGCATCCTGGCGCAGGCGCCATCGCCGCCTATTTGACTTTGTGCGGAGGGTGACTTGCCGCTGCACAGCGCCGTCTGGGCCTGGCCCGTCTGCAGACTGCGGTATCTCAGGTATGCTTGGGTGGTGAAAAGTGCCGCATCGCTATGCTGACCTGCAGGCTATAGCACCACTGCTTGAACACCGCAGGGCCGTCTGCGGGGGACCACCTGTGCCAGGTAAGGATGACCGTACACGACTGCTGGCATGGGTGGTAGGGCGTGTTCGTGGTGTGCTTATGTGTTGCTGAGCTACATGTTGCCTGGAGTCCATGTAGCCATGTGTGTACTTTGTGGGATAGGGGTAGACAGTGTTGCATGGACCCCTGTCATGCTTGGCATGGCTTTGGTGGTGCACTGCACCCGTCTGCTCACTGCGCTGTGTTGTGCTGCACCACTGGGGTACAGGGTGGTCTTTAGCGTCACGTGGTGGCTGATATTGTACTGTCGATGCTGTACCCTCTTCTCACTGCAGGCGCCGACAACAAACCACAGGCAGGAGGGCGTGCCACAAGCCAGACAGGGGCCATCATCCGACAGGCGCAGGGTGTCTCCACTGGCACAGCATGCAGCAGGAGAGCACGGACGGTGATCAGTGGTGTTGCGCATGAGTACTGTGCAATGTTATGCTTTTCCACTATGAGTCTGGCTTACAGGGCAGGCAGTTGAGCAAGTGTATGTAGTAGGCACTGTACAAGTGTACACTTTGGTGTACTGCATGTCTGTCCAACTTCATTTCCTACGTTACACCAGACATTTTGGGTCACTGTAGGCCACTGGGGTTGTGGCCCTGTTTTAAATGCTGTTGTGTGGGACAGAGGGCTGGACTGGGGTGCAAAGGGTCCACCTGGACAGATGATGCAAGGGCCCACCTGGAACATCAATAGGAGAGCCCAGGTTGACACACTTATATCAATATTCCACTTCATTCGGATGCACTAGTTCTGTGTTTGCATCTCACATTTATCAACAGTGTCCCAGATACCCTATTTAATAAGGGAACACGATACTAAATACCAAATGTTTTCCAGAGTTCGAGCGGTATACTTACTCCTTTGAGAGGGGCCCACCTGGGAATGTACAACCTCATTAGAGTGGGGAATTATCTGATAGACATCATACCCTTGGAAGGGTTACTGTTTGGGGTTGCTGAGTACAGCATTTATGAGGGTGCGGCTGTTGGGATTGTATGTAGAACTGTGGATGTCTGGCTCACACCCTGCCTGTGGGCTCATGCTCTGATGTGGGGCCATTGTCCTCAAGAGAGTGCTGTCCTCTGTCCCTAGTGCACACTGTTTGTGCACATGTTGTATGCAGGTGTGCTGCAGGAGTTGTTCTGTGGTAGCATGGTGTTCTGGTTGTCAGCCCCTATGGCAGATGCTGCTCCACAGGTGTGTGTGTGCCTCGCCATGCCTTGACCACCGGGTTGACACTGTCCTGTGCATGCCTTTGGCCCACTGGCTGCAGTGCCACTGGTGGACCAGGCCCAGTGTCTGTGTTTCACATGTGTGTGTCTTCTTGCATGGGTGGTGTCACGGCACTGTGCCATTCTGTACACTATTGTGGGCCCCTCACCCTTCTGTTGCAGCAAGTGGTGTGGCTGGGCATTGGTACTTCCACTGGTTGTGTACTGCTTGGTTACCTGTCCTGCAGTCCCTACTGTTCTGATGTCAGTGTCATTGTTCTCTGTGGTCATTGTCAAGTCTTTATCTGTGTCACTTGCCACTGTTGCACACTTATGTCAGTCACCACCCACCTGTTCAGGGTTTCCTGTCATCATTTGTACAGCTGCTGCTGATTATGGCATCGTGGGTGGCAGTTTGGCTGGGTGTCAACAGTTCTTGTGGAGGGCAGCAGTGAGGGTGGGCCACTGTTGGGGGTATATGACAGGCATGTGTGGTTACACATGTGTTGGGGCTGTGGCAATTTCTCCAGTTGGTGTAATCTGTAGTTTGTATCATAGCTGTGTGACCGTGGGCAGCATGTCCCACCATGTGTCATCCCATGTGCATATCAGTCAGTGTCCACTTGTCGTTCACATCTCTGGAGGTGGCTGTCTGTTTGCACTGTTACAGTCTGCGCGCCACTGTGCTGGCTGGCCTCCACGTTGTTGGGTTTCTCAGCATACTTCCATGTATATCGATGTACACTGGGTGTTGCATGCTGCCTGTTACGTTACTGCCTTGTCCTGCAGGCACATGTTAGTGTATGTTGTAGTTTGTTACATACTAGCACATGGGCATGGTTGTTGGGGCATGCTGTCCACCGTGTGGTGGTACATGGCGCCTTTTGTGTCATTATCATGCCTGATGTGGTCCCCTTTCTCCTGTAGGTCCACGTGGGTCATCACTGTGGGCCAGCCCTCCAGAGGAGGGTGAGGGAATGGAGGGCTGTCATGCGGAGGATAGTGCGCCAGCAGTGTACCTGATTGAACAGCAGGCTGTACTTATATCTGAGACGAGGACGTGTTGCAGCTGTCTTAGAGGAACGTCTGCCGGCACCTGCCCGCACCTAACCCCTGCATTCTGTGTACCTTATCCTGCTTCCTGTCCCTGGCCCAGTGTCCCTAGCCCTGTTCCTGCCCCCCATCATTGCTTTGCATTTCCACATCCCTCTCACAACCACATTCTCACCCCATTGTTCTGTTGCTTCATTTACCATTTGACTGTTTGCACTATTACTGTTGTTTTCCCCATTGTTTTCAATCCCTTGGTTACGCCTGCCCTTTCCCCTTCCATTAGGTTTTCTTGCACCCCATTTGTACAGAAAAGTGTTCTGCTATGTTTTGATTTTTGTTTCTGTATATATGTTCATGTTGCCTTTGCACTTTGTATTTTCAGTTTACATTATACTTTTTGAAGTTGACATTCCTGTGTCCTGTGTCTTTTGGGGTGGACTTGGATTTGACAATGTTCTGTATGCGTTCTGATTTCACTTGTGGTTGTAGGTTATTCCATTCCTTTCACTGGTACTGTAGTTGTGTCTGGCTGGGCTCTTCTGCTTTCCTGTGTTCCTGGACAGCTGCTACACCTCTGTGACACTTTTTGTTTTGTGGGTGTTTGCACTGCCCTCTGTCTGATTGCTATATTCAGTGCTGTCTTCTGCTATATTTAGTGCTGTCTTAATCCTGGGCAATGTTTGCCCTGCACTCCTGGGCCTGTTTGCCTGGCTTCCTTCGCTTGCTATATTCAGCTGGGTTTGCACCGGGCTATTCATTTTGAATATGGCTATGTTTTTGCTTTGGGCACAGTTTGCCCGCCGGGCAGTGCTAATTTTGCCCCTGGGCAAAGTTTTGAATATCTGGCCCATTGTCTACAATCCCCTGATCCAGTTCCAACTCGTGAGCATGAACAGACGACTGACAGCCAGTCTGCCAACATGTTCTCGACCCAGGACATGGGTACCATGAGGTGATGGTGCTGCACACTGTAAAATCCAAACTCGCTTTGCCTCCCCTACAAAGAGGAAGAACGAGTTCCTCCCTGTTTGTTGATGTACCAGACTACACACATATTGTCCATCTGGACAGCCAGGTGCCCTGGAAGCAGATGCAGAGCCTGAAGAGCATACAGCACAGCCCGCAGTTCAAGCACATTGATGTGGAGAGATTTCTCGAGCTTGGACCAGGAGCCCTGGGTCCTGTGAGGCCCAAGATGAGCTCCTCAACCCTCGCCCAAGGCATCTGTAGTCAGCGTCTGGAAGGGGGGAGAAAAACAGAAGGGAATTCCCCAGCAAAGGTTCTCTTTAACCATCCACAATTGCAAGTCCTGAACCATAGGAGTGGAGACCAGGACGAGTTGATCTAGGTCATCCACCAGCTGATCCCACCGAGACCGAAGCGTCCACTGAGAAATTCGCATGTGGAGCTGAGCAAGAGGGACTGTCTGAATCGCAGCCGCCATGAGCCCGAGGAGGTAAAGGACCGACCTTGTGCTGACCAGCCTGCGGCTGGACAACAGGCTGACCTGAGGCTGTAGTGTGGATACCCTGTCCAGTGGCAGGAAAGCCATGCCGGAGGTCGTGTCCAGGATCATCCCGATAAACTGAAGCCTCTGGGATGAGATCAAGTAGGACTTGGTCTGGCTGATGGTAATACCCAGGCAGGCAAAAGCCTGTAGGGTAAGGGAAAGGAAGCGCAGGAGTTCCTCCCTGGACGGGGCTGCCAGGAGCCAATCATCCAGGTATGAGAAAGCCTGCACCCCTTGGGTACGCAGGTAGGCTGCTACCATCGACAGACATTTGGTGAACACTCGGGGCACCGAGGAGACCAAATGGGAGGGCTTTGTACTGGTGTGGAATGCAAAACGTAGGTATCTGAGGTGGGAAGGGTGAATAGGGATATACAGGTAAGCATCCTGCATATCCAGAGCCCACAGTCACTGTCCCGGCTGAAGGAGGGGCAGGAGACCCTGCAGAGAGAGCATCCTGAACCTTTTGTACTCCACTAACAAGTTCAGGGAGCCAAGGTTGAGAATCGGCCTCACGTCTCTGGACCAGGAAGAAATGGGAATAGTACCCCATCCCCTGAAGAGGGAGGGGACGGGCTCTATCGCCTCCTTCAAGAGAATGACGGAAATTTCTTCCTGAACCAGAAGAAGATATTCTTGTGAGTATGACAATCTGGGGGGGTGGTTTTCGAGGAGGTTTCTGAAGAAACTATATTGAGTGTCCTTCTTCAATCAGCTGGAGCACCCAAGTGTCTGAAGTTATCCTCTCCCAACCCGGAAGATGGAGTGAGAACTCCCTCCCACTGGTTCCTCTGGGAACCCCAGAAAGGGAAAGGGAGAGGAAAGAAGTCTGGTGGTGTGAGGCAGCATCGCTGCTGAAGCCCCCCTCTGCTTTTTTTGGGTGGGGGGACTTGGCAGCCGGAGGGGCCGACACGTTTATTGGCCTGCTTTCCCCAAGGTTTCGCCTTTTAATGATTACATCTGTGAAAGGGACAACTCTGTGTCTGAAGGGGTTTGTACATGGAGTCCACAGACTTCAGTGCAGTCCCCTTCTCCTGCAGATCAGTGATGATGTCCTTGACATTGCCACCGAACAGCACCGAACCCCTGAAAGGCGCATCCTGGATAGCAGACTGCACTTCCAGGACCAATCTTGACACACAGAGCCAGGCATGACTCCGCAACCCCATGGCAAAAGCAGAGCTCCTTCCAGCAGCATCCACTGCATTGTACGTGGCATGAAGAATGTGCTGACTGGCCGAACGTGCAGAGCGGACAAGACCAGCCACTTCCTGCTTCACCTGAGAGTCAGGAAGGGAGTCAAACTTAGATTCCACCTCACTAAGAATTGCCTTCTGGTAATCCCCCATATGACAGACATAATTCAGGGCCCTGATACCCAGAGTGGAAGAAGCGTAGACCTTCCCATACTGGTCCAGAAGGCAGGATTCCTTGTCAGGTGGTGACAAGCTCAAGTGTTTTGGGTTAGCTGACCAGCTGTGAGTGGCTCTAATCATGACCGAATCAGCTCGAGGGTGAGAATTAAGAGAGTCAACACCCTCGGGAGCCTGATATAGCCTATCCGACTTCCTAGGAAAAGGGGCTATTTCCGACGGTTGCTTCCAAATAGTGGAAAAAAAGTTCGGCATGACGTTCAATCCAGGGTGGCACCAAGGTCAGTAGCGGCTCTAGCCACAAATGGTTACCAGGGCACAGCTGGAGCACAAAAGATGGCAGCCAGGGCACTGATATATTGTTACTATGGGGTAAGCTCTGCACCATATGGGGCACCAACTGGGGCACAGCATTTTTTTTTTTTTTTACCGGGCACGTGCCCTGGTGGGCCCTGGTGTAGAGCCGCCACTGACCAAGGTCAGAGCAGTCTCTGGCAGATCCAGGTGCACAGAGAGTTTTTCACACTGTGAATCCAGCTCCAAGGAGTGCCACTGATGAACCTCCTGGATTTTGTGCAGCAACTCTGTGAAAGAAGGATCATCCAGAGTCCTCGGCCTGGGCTTATTCGGAGAGCAGGGCTCATCGTCTGGGTCGGAACCACCATCAGAGTCGTCCGAGGTGTCAGAGGAAGAAGAGGAAGAAGACTCCTCCTCCTGCTGCGGGGGAGGAACGGACCCCTTGGGAAGCCCTCGGGGAAGTGTATCCTGCCCTGGAACTGGAGGGCTCACCTCTGGTATACGGAGGTGGGAAGGGAGTCTCATCTTGAACATACGAGGACCAGAATTGGTACAGTCATTGGGAGACTACTCTCCACCTCCCTAGTGAGCTGAGCCTTGGCCTCAGCCCACCAGGAGGCTAGAGTCTCCTTCAAATCCACCAGCGGCTGAAAGGGTGATGGAGGAGAAGGGGGATATGGATATTGGGCATACCCATACTGCGCGTACCCATAACCCGACTGTGGGAAACCAGACGTCTGGTAGTGAGGCACCATTTACTGCAGCTTCGGATAGGCCAGCATCGGGTACTGGGGCACCAGATACTGCGGGCCCGGGTATGACAGCATTGGATACGACTGGTTTGGATACCCAGGAACCGGGTGGGGGGGGTCAGCCGCGGCAGATGGTCCGGGAGGATGCCCAACAGGCGGGCCTGGAACCGGAGGCCCAGCGGGCAGCAGGCCCGGTGTGGGTGCGGCATCCGGTAGAGGAAGAGGGATGTCGCCCAGCAACGGGAGGGCTGGTGTCTGAGGAACAGACATCAGGTCGTCCAGCCCAGTGGGAGGGAGACCAGACCGGAGCATGCTAGGATCCCCAGCGTTGCCCGGAGTAGGAGAAAAATCTCCGGGGTCAGGCTGAGGAGACACTAGGACCTCTGATGGCAGCAAGGGCTGAGGAGAGCCGGGGATGGTGGACAGTATGGGGTCCGGCTTTGGTTCCAATGCTGTGCAAGCGTCTGAAGGACAGACGTTCGGCTTACCAGCGGAGTCTGGGCGGACGTCGGAGGAGCCGTCATCTGACTTAGTGTAACAGTCACCCGAGGCAGGCCGCGATGGGAGAGCGGTCTGGTCTGGTAGAAGAGGGGCCATGTGCTGCCCCGAAGGGTCGAGCGGCTTAGCGGCCTTCTCCGGGTGAGCATCAGAGGAGCTGACGTTCGGCTTACCGGAGCCACTCATACCAGTATGCCTCGCGGCAGTCTTACTGCCCGGGGCCACTCTTTAGCCCGAGACACCTGGAAGAGCCTGAGAGCATGAGCCAGATGGGGGCCACTGCTGCGGAAGCCTCAAGACGGCCATTGGAGTGGTTCCCCGGGGAGATTACTTTTAAGACGGCGACTCCAGCTGAAGTCGCAGTCGAGAAGTCCCGGTCCCGGTCCTTCTCCTCATCTTTCTTTTTACAGTGTCCCTCAGGGGAAGTCGAGGACTGACGAAGCTTTTTCAGCTCCTTCTCCATAGAGGTAATCTTTTTTAGGATGTGGGCCTCCGGGGACTGCTGCCTCCGTCTGCAGGTGGCTGCGTTGAATTTCAGGCAATGCTGGCTCTTCTCCATGGAGTGATCCAGGCCCAGACAGAAGAGGCACTGGGATTGACCGTCCTTGTGCAGGAGTTGGGCGTGGCACGAGTTGCACTTATTCTTGTGCTCGGAGGGTGTAGGGGATGACATACACCACCGAAAAAACTGACTGAAAGTCGAATAAATCGAGAAAAAACAGACAGTAGTACTACCAATGACAGACTGACGAGCAGTGAACTTGACCGCGAGGCGCTTTCACGAGCCAACGGTGGGAAAGAACTGGAAGGCAGGCATGGGGTTCCGCCCCTTTATACTGACGTCGCATGACGTCGGTCACCTGACATGGGGGTGGTCCCCAGCCAGAGACTGCTAGCTAGAAATGTTTCCATGGGGTCCTGACACCTGCTGGCATCAGTTCTATATGTAATTACCTACCGCAAGAGCCCTCTCAAAGTAAGATCTACAGACCAATCAGTCTTACCTCAGTAGTGGGCAAGATTATGGAGGAAAGGATAGTGCAACACCTGGAATCCATAGGAGCACAGGATCCAAGACAGCATGGGTTTACAAAAGGAAGGTCCTGTCAAACTAATCTCAGACTTCTTTGACTGGGTAACCAGAGTGGTGGACCAAGGGGGGGAGCAGTTGATGTCACCTACTTTGACTTCAACAAAGCTTTCGATACTGTTCCACATAGAAGATTGATTAATAAGCTGGGTAGGCTTGGGGTGGGTCAAAAGTTGGTCAACTGGATGGCAAACTGGTTGACAGTCAGAAAATGGAGAGTGGTGGTAAATGGTATACAGTCAGAAGAGATGCAAATCACAAGTGGGGTACCTCAGGGATCAGTCCTGGGGCCAGTCCTCAATATCTTCATCAGTGACATTGCAGATGGACTGGAGGGGAAAGGTTTGTCTGTTTGCAGAGGACACCAAGATCTGCAACAGAGTAGATGATCCAGATGGGATGGGCAGAATGAGAAGAGATCTGGATAAACTAGCAAAATAGTCAGAAGATTGGCAACTGGAGTTTAATGCAAAGAAGTGCAAGATCATGCACATAGGGAAGAGAAACCCAGAAGCCACCCCTAGGCTGGGAGGGGAGCTGTTGGCAGTTACAAGGGAAGAAAGACTTCAGCATCATCACCGATGACCTGAAATCTTTCAAGCAGACCACTAAAGCAGTACGCAAGGCCAGAGGGATGTTGGGGTGTATTAGTAGGGGTATCACGAGTCGTAAGAGGGAGGTAATGATCCATTTTTGCAAGACACTGGTTAGGCCCCCTCTGGAGTACTGCATACAGTACTGGAGGCCATACCTTCACAAGGACATTAACCAAATTGAGGCAGTCCAGAGAAGGGCAACCAAAATGGTGCAGGGACAGCATCAAAAACATATGAGGACAGATTAACAGAGCTCAATATGTATACCCTAAAGCAAAGGAGGGAGAGAGGTGTTATGATCGAAACATTCAAACACCTTGAGGGCATTAACAAGGTGAGAGTCTAACATGTTTCAATATAAGAAAAATAGCAGGACAAGAGGACAGCATGAGATTAGAGGGAGGCCGATTAAGGGGTAATGTGAGGAAGTTCTTTCACAGAAAGGATGGTGGATGCATGGAACGGCTTACCTCAGGAAGTGGTGGATATGAATACAGTGCAGGGCTTCAAAACAGGCATGGGATAGGCATAAGGGAGCAATACAGATGAGTATGAATAGATAGGCCATTGACAGAATAAAGGCCGATGGCACATTCATAAGGCAGAAAAAGAAATGGGCAGACTGGATGGGCCTTGCGGTCCTTATCTGCCATCAACCTCTATGTTTCTGTTGTGGCTGGCTGGGACCCGAGCTTGTTCAGGACTCAGCAACAGTGGGAAGGGGAGGGAAGGCATACAGGCACTTCCCTGTCCAGTCCAGGGTCAATGCATCCAGTGGTACTGTGCCCTTCAGTGGGGGTCTGCAACAGTACAGAGGGAGCTGGTAGTTGTCTGGGGATGCAAAGAGGTCTATCTCTGGAGTGCCCCACATTCTGCAGTACTTGCTTGTTTTAAGGACCATTCATGATGGTTCCGATTCATTCATCTCAGTGCATCTGCCAGCACATTGTCCTTCCCTGGAAGGTGGATTGCTGACAGCAAAATTTTCAGGGAATAGGCCAGGGTCCATATTTTCATAGCTTCTGTGCACAGGGATGTGGACCTTGTGCCTCCATTTGTTGATGTAATACATAGTATCATGTTGTCGGTCCTAACCAGGACCACCTTTCCTTGCAGCATGCTGGTGAATGCCTGAAGTGCTAGGAACACTGCCCTGAGCTCCAACAGGTTGATGTGCAGCAACGACTCCTGTTTGAGCCAAGTACCATGGATAGCATGCTCCCCACCCTAGTAGGGAGCCATCTGTAGTGAGCACCAGAGATGATTGCTATTGGATGAATGGGACCCCCCCAATCTGAGGTTTTCCAGATCCTGCCACCACTGGAGTGCCTGCACAAATGTTTGAGTGACTGGGACCAGCTTTGATAACCTGTCCATTTTCTGATGCCAGTAATGCCTGAGGTGATATTGAATATCCCCTCATCTGAAATCTTGCTCCTGATACTGTGGCAGTTGAGGCTGCCATGTAGCCAAACTGGAGAAAGTGCCTGGCTGGCCTGAGGCTGTGAGGCTTGAAGGAGCTTATAAGCTGCCTGAGAGCATCTGCCCTCAGCCGAGGAAGAAAGGCCCTTCCTCTGACTGAATCCAGTTCTGCTCCTATAAACTCCAGGAGCTGTACTGGCTGCAGCACTGACTTCTGCTGGTTTATCAAGAAACCCAGGGATTGTAACAGTTCCTGTGTTAAGGCCAGAGAATGCCTGACCTGCTGAAGAGACAACCCCCACTAAGAGCCAGTCATCCAGGTATGGAAAAACTGCCACTCCCTGCCTTCATAGGTGTGCCACAACCATAGCCAAGCATTTTGTGAACACCCCTGGAGCAGAAGTAAGGCCAAAAGGCATTGCTCTGAACTGGTAGTGGCCTGATGGAAGTCTGAACCGGAGGAACTTTCTGTGAGACTGCTTTATTAGGATATGGAAGTAGGCATCTTTTAAATCCAGAGATGCCAGCCAGTCTCCTCGCCTTAAAGTTGGCAGAATCATTTTTAAGGTGACCATTTTGAATTTTGGTTTCAGTGAATGCCTGTTCAGGTGTCTGAGATCCAATATGGGTTGCCACTCCCCTGTTTTCTTGGTTGTGAGGAAGTATCTTGAATAAAGGCCCTTTCCTTTCTGTAAGAGGAACTGGCTCCACTGCTCCTAATGAAAGCAGGTTTAACACCTTCTCCAGTAAGTGTGTCTCTGAGGGGCAGGAAGGTTGAAAAACTCTTGCCCTCAGTCTTGGTCTGAGTTTGAAACTGAGTGCAAGGCCCTGACCCACTACCCTCCAGGACCCACCAATCTGTAGTAATGGATTGCCATTCCTGGAGATAGTGGGTCAGCCTGCCCCCTACTGGACCTGGGGAGGTGACCCAAGCAGATCCCTCAGGGTGTCTGCTTATTTTGAGGTGCTGACTGGGTGCTGGGGCTAGTTCGGTTGGTTCCTCTTCTGCCCTTGCCTCTGAAATAGCCTCTCTGCTGCGGATATTGTGTATAGTCTTGAGGCTGGAAGAATGGGCTGTAAGGTCTGCTCCATGACCCCTGGCATGCTGCTTTTGGGGGGAGTAGGAGCCTTATCCTTAGCAGCAGCACTTTGGTATGCTGCTTTGTATTCATCAGTCTTACTCATGTAAGCCTCAGTCTGCTGTCCAAACAGAGATGAAGGCTCACATGGGAAGTCCATGGCTTTGGACTGGGCATCTTGTGTGAGATTGGTAGTCCGTAGCCAAGCAAATGTCCTGAGAGACAATGAGGAAGCCATCTACCTGGCTGCAGTGTCATTGCTATCCACTGTCATTCTGAATTGGACCTTTGAGACCTCTACTCCTCTCTTGGCAGCCTCCTCCAGGTCTGCTGCCATTGGTGCTGGCACAGATTTTGTAATCTCCAGCAGAGTGTCCCAGAATGTCCTTTGGTACCTGGCAATAGGCTATGTATGAAGCCTGCCTAATTGCCAGGAAAGAACCCAGATATTGCTTCTTTGCAACAGAATCCAGCTTTCTGGAATCTTTGTCAGGAGGGTATGATGCTAGGGGAATGCCTGCTTTATCACAGGCTGCTGCATGTACCACACCCTCATGGCTAGGGTGACTGAACAGGAACTCGGCCCCACCTTCATCCACCTTTCTATCAACTGGGGGAATAGAGGTTGGGGTATGCAGGATTTTCATAACCTGTTTCTTCAGGGACTTGTGGATGGGTAGTAAAACTCTTTTAGGAGCCTGAACATCCATCATATCTCTACAGTCCAGTTTCTCCTCATCTGTTGATTCCTGTGTGGGGAGGTCCAGGGACTGAGCCACCTGTTTCACAAATTTAAAATGAGAGGTAAAGTCCTCGGTTCCCTTGTCAGGGGAGTCAGGATGATGAGGATCAGGTGAAATATCCAGATCAATGGGTTCACCACAGTTCTCATCCTCATCATCATCGTCAGCATCATCATCATCATCATAGTACTCAGCAAAAGTATCCAACTCTGGTTCCAAGGACCCGGGAACCGGAGTGGAATTCGAGGAATCCAAATGTGGCCACTTCGGAACCTGAACCGGGGTTACCGGTTGAAGCGAATAAATTATTCCAACAGCATTTGATATTTCCTCAGTGGTTGGAACTGTGGTACTCTGTTGTGGTTCAACCACTGAAGATTTTTCTTTTCTTTTTCTCTTTCTTGCAGCTGACGGGTTACCGGCAGGGTCAGCAGGTCTTTTTTTGGCCGAAGAACCGTCACCCTTGTCAGAGGGCTGATCCTCCAGTTCTTTTTGGCCAGAAATCTGTTTGCAGCTGGTTCAGCAGCCTTCTCAGACATCTCCTGCAATAGTTTTAAGCGCCTCAAGCATCAACTGAAGGAAGTTTTTACAGATATCGCAGTATCCTTTGAGGTGGTCAAACACCAAGCAAAACACACAAATAAGATGAGGATCTGCTTTTGCGAACGGTTCTTCGCACTCTGTACAATGTTGGAAACCTGTGGGGCCCGTTCGCTTTTTGGTCTGTGACATTGATCGGTTGTAAAAAACCAAACTAGACCTAGAATTACCTCGGTAAATTTGAACTATGAAAAACCACCTTACCGGACAGTAACCAGTAAATTTAACTTAAATAAAGACAAAATAATATTGGTTCCTTCCCGGTTGGAAGAACTGAGGAGGAACTGAAAAGACTTAACAAAACTACTCTAATCTAACTAATTCTACATGTGAACCAAGGACAGTGCTTCAAAAATCAAAATAAAGTACAGACATTAAAATAAACCGAGAAAATAATCTCTTCAGTTAGAATGAAGGAGAGCTCTCTGGAGACGTCTTACTGAGGCAAGTACAGTAAAGAATCTAATGGTTGCAGGAAGTGCAACCAGGAACAGTGATTTGAAAACAGAGCTCAAGCCTAACATTCCACTATTAGCATAGGTTCTATCAACCATTTTGGCTCCAGGGCAGTCCTATGGTGAGACCATACTGCATATCAGAATACAGTAATATTTCCTGGGGTTTGAAGGTTCAAAGAGGAATAAGAAAGGCCTGAATCTGAAAGATGTAGGAGGTATTCCATGACTTGTGGGTCAGAACAAGAAAAGGGGTTCCAGCCTTCGGAAGCCACCCAAATGGAGAAGGGCTTCCACTTCATGGTGTAAATGGAGCGGGTAGATGGCTTACTAGCCTCAGCCAAGACTTTAGCAACTCTAGTGGAAACCCCAAAGCGAGAAATCACTATGCCTGCAGGAGCCATGCATGCAAGTGCAGGGTCCTGAGCCCCGGATGCTTGAGCCGGTCTTGATTCTGCATCAAGAGGTAATGTGTCAGTGGAACCGGGGGTTCCTCTGGTAGCTGTTACAGAAGTGGTAACCAAATCCATCTCTGCCACCGGGGGGGTGCGATGAGAATCATCTACGCCTTCTCTACCTGAGCTTGAGGAGAACCCTCTGAAGAATGGGAAACTGTGGGAAGGCGTACAAACATTTCCCCTGTCCAAGAGAGAACTTGTCATGCCAGAAAGCACCATGCTCTGGAACAAGCGAGCAAACACCGACGCTTTGCGTTGTAGAGGTAGAGTTCCGGATGCCCCCACTTTAGGAAAAGAGAATCTGCCACTTCCTGATTTAGTTCCCATTCGTGACTGAGGGTCAGACCTGCCGAGACTGTCCGCCAGGTTGTTTACAACTCCTGGAACGTGTACGACTGTAAAAAAAAGGACGTGTTGAACTGCCCAGTTCCACACTCTCATTGCCTCCCTGCAAAGGGGGTACGAGAGAGTTCCTCCTTGTTTGTTGATGTACCAGATGGACAACATTGTCCATCTGGATGAGTAGTGTTCCCCGAGGAGGAAGAGTCTGGAACACCTGCAGTGTGTACAAGACCGCTCTCATCTCCAGGACATTGATGTGACATCTCCAAGCTGGACCACAGTCCCTGGGCTTGGTTTTCCCCAAAACGTGCCCCCAATCCAGATTTGAGGCATCCACAGTCAGATGCCAAGGGATTGCAGGGATCCCTCCACCAATTCAAATCTTTCTGAACGGCAGATGACACAAGGACCGGATGATCCAGATTGTGCTGGAGTTGATCCCACTGCACCTGCAAGGACCACTGAATGATTCTCATGTGGAGCCTCGCAAGGAGAACTGATGTGATGGAGGCCGCCATCAGTCCTAGCAACCGGAGGACCTTCCTGGCCGGGAGGGTCCTGGAAGAGGCTATCAAAGAGGCCTGCTTGAGCAGAGTCTCCATCCTGTCTGGAGGCAGAAAGCTCTGCTCTGGACAGTGTCTAAACCCCGCCCCCCCAATAAACTGCAACCTCTGGGAGGGAGTAAGGGACGAATTGAGGATATTGACTAATCCCCAGTCTGGAAAACAAGTCCAGTGTGGTAGATAGAGCTTCCAAGAGACTCCCTGGATGGGGACAAGATCAGCCAGTCATCCAGGCAGGGGAAAACCACTATGCCCTGATTATGCAAGGCAGCAGCCACAAATGCTAGGCACTTGATGAACACCCAGGGTGCCAAAGACAGGCCAAAGGGGAGAGACCAAAATTGGAAGTGCTTCCCTTGGAAACAAAATCGCAGGAATCTGTGGTGGTTGGGGAAAAAAATTGGAATGTGCAGGTACGCATCTTGCATATACAGAGCACAAAGCCACTGATTCTCCAGAAGGAGATGAAGAAGGCTTTGGAGAGTCAACATCCAGAACTTTTTGAACTCTAACAGATTGAGACTGCTCAGGTCGAGGATGGGTCGTAGGTCACCCACCTTTTTTGGCACCAAGAAGAAGGAGGAGTAAAACCCCCTTCCCCTTTGATGGAGGGAGAACAATTTCTATGGCATCTTTGAGCAAGAGATTTTGGATTTCTTCCTTTATGAGAAGAGCCTGGTCTCGGGAGTAGGCTGACCTTCTTGGAGGAGAATCTGGAGGAAACTCCAGAAACTCTATGGTGTGTCCTAAGGACACAAGCTGGAAGACTCACTCATTGGAGGTGATGCTCTGCCACTCCTGTGCATGGTGAGCAAACCTCCCCCCCCACCAGCTCCTCGCACTGAGGCTAAAGAGGGGTGGGGCAAGAGAGTCAGGAGGTGGCAGGACGGGTAGGGGGAGGACCACCTGAATATCTCTGGTTCTTGGAGGCAGGAGGAGTAGTGGTACCCGTGGACTTGCGCTTGCCCTGGTGCCGGGCCCCACTTCCTCTGCCTCCAGGTCCTTTTCCAAAATGACTGCTGCTGTTGGGTGCCCGATCGATACATGGACCGCACGGACCTCAGAGCTCGACTTCAGTCCTGTAAGTCCATGAGGATATCTTTGGTGCCTCTACCAAAAAGCACCAATCCCCGAAAGGAGGCACCCTGAATTGCAGTCTGGACCTCATTAGCGAGGCCAGAAAGTGAAGCCAGTCCTGTCGTTGAAGCGAGATGGCAGTCGCCGAGGCGCGGGCTACTGAATAGACAGAGTCGTAGGTAGCCCACAACATATGCCTGCAAGAAATTCTGGACAGACCGAGATCCTTGGCAAGCTCCTCCTCAAGGTCCGAAGAGTCCATGGCTTGGACACGGCCTCAAGCCTGGCCAAGGTTGCTTTCTGTTGTGACACCATATGGGCCACATAATTGAGGGACCGTAACATACATATGGCCGATAAGACCTTCTTCCTGAACTGGTCCATCTGCCTTGACTCCTTGTCTGGAGGAGAAGTACTAATTGTGCTTAGGTGCAAAGGAGCAATCATGAGCAGCCGAGATCACAACGGAGTCAGCCTTCAGATGCACATTAAGGAAGGGGCATCCTTAGGCGCCTGGTAGGTTCTGTCCACCCTCTTGGGGACAGCCGGGATCGAATGAGGCATCTGCCAGACCATAGTGGTGATGTTCTGGTAAGGCCCAATCCAGGGAGAAACAGAGATTGGGGATGGAGATTCGAGGTCCAGATGTTCGTCGAGCCTCCGACACACAGGATCCTGTTCCTCAGACTCCCATTCAAAGTGGTGTTGAATGGACCTCAAGAGGACCGAAAAGGAAGGATCCTCCGGTGGAGATTTGTGTTTTCCGTCTTCATCATCATCCCCTACGTCTGGATTGTCTAAATCCAGCATGACAATGTCCCTTGAAGTAGTCCCCAGGATGTGAATAGTGGAAGGGGACAAGCTCACCGGGGACCTAGGAGAGCAGGGAAGTGGGAATCGGCTCTGTAGGTCCATCACCAACTCCATGCTCGCCTCCTGCCACCAAGACTGAATCAGGGTCTTGAAATGCAGTTGTACCAGAGTGGGTGGAGGAGGAGGGATGGCCTGGGGAGGAGGCTAATGGTACCCCTGGTATGCAAAGTATCCCATGGCCTGGGTATGGGGTGTAACCAGGGAAGTAGTGTCCCATACCAATCAAGTCTGGAGGGGGACCTGTCGGGGAATGGTCAGAGGGATACCCCAAGGGGTAATGCGGGATAGTCAATCAATCAATCACTTTATTTAACCAGGCATAAACACCATTGAGCAAGCTCATTTTCAAGGTGGTCCTGGGCATTAATACAATACAGTACACTTCATAAGATTACAATTACGGTGGACAACGGTGCAAAAAAAAAGAAAAAAACATTGTGACGGTGCCGGTCAATATGGGCCTATACATACCGGTCAACATAATTAACATGCAAAGGTACATAATGATAAACTTTACTGAAATGAGAAGACACAACCCCATATAGTCTCCGCTATGTAAGAGCACAGACCTAAATGATAAAAAATAAGGAGGTATTAAGGAATAGGGTAGAAATTGGGATGAAAGAGTAGGCAGCCAAAAGGGAGGTCAGAATAGGTAAAAGGTAGAGAATAGGCAGGGTCATCTTGGATTAAGGGAACTAGGCTTATAAATCCTAGGTTTCTGTTGTTAGGAATGTGAGGTGGATGAGATACTTAGGCGTAGGATTTGAGAGTGGCACCCGGGGCTTAGGGGGAGTCAGCCTTCAGATGCACATTAAGTATAGGGATAGTACGGGGTAGCGGATAATGACCCAAAGTCAGGAGGCCTGACTCTGGAGGTACCCATGTAGGGCCCACTATTGTGGAAATCGGTGGCAGGTCTGGTGTAGGGGGAGCCAGAGTCTGGTCTGTTGTCAACAGGGCGAGAACCACTGGGTCCGGCATCTGATAAGCTGGCACTGGGACCCAATGAAGTGGATCAGACAGAGGGCCTCATTTAGCACAGAAGCTGGTGGCGGAGGCAGAAGTATGGGCCCTGCCTCGGAGACAGTCAGAGGGACCAGCACTGGGGAAGGTCTCACCGGCTCTGACGGAGGAAGGGTGTCTGGAGCAGGTGCCAGGATGGGAACCTTCCCCCCAGAAGGGATAGGAGGTGCCTCCGAAGTAGGGCTGGACAGATGAGGAGGGACCCCTGTCCCAGTTACCCCCGAGGGGAAGTGGGGATTAGACCTAGAAGTATTTTCCACAACCAGGGGTCCCACACCATCTTCGCCCAGTGTAGCCACCAAAGAAGGGGAGGCTACTAGTGGGAAAGAAGGGGAGAGGGGCAGTCTCCCCTGGGCTCGTCTGGACGTCTGGTGTGCTGCCGTTAGGCCCCAATGAGAGAGCCACATCTGTACGATTGCTAGAGGTGGTAGACTGACCAGACAGAGCCCCCACTGACAGTGTCCAAGGCTGGGCAGGTCCCCGCAGGCTGGGGAGCCGACTTACCAGTGGCCAGGCAGTCTCCAGAGGAACCGGGGGCCGACTTAGCAGCAGACATACTCCTGCTCTTTGTGCTTCTCTTTCTGATGTTTGGAGGGGGAAGAGGAATCGTGAATGCGCTCCATTTGTTTCTCTAAAGACACCAGCTGGGTCTTCAAGAGATGGGCCTCCAGAGCCTGTTGCCTCCTCTTGTGCATGGCCTGGTTAAAAGGTTGGCAGTCCGGACAGGACGAAGTAGGATGGTCTGAGCCCAAACAGATTAAGCACTTCATGTGGCCATCTGAGGAATTTGAGTGCCACAAGACTGATATTTCTTCGAAGGGGACATAGAAGAAATGGGTAAATCGAGAAATATTGGTATAACTGAATGAACAACTTTTTACGACGATCGCTGAGTAAGTCTACTGAGGCAACTGACACAAGGAGACAGTGGGAAAGAACTGGAGGGTGGGCGTGGGGACCGCCCACTACATAGGATCAAACTGTCAGTCATGCGATGGGTGGACAGTCCCCCATCAGGTATTGCTGGAAAAGTCTGCCGTGCAGCTCAGATGCCACATGGCGCTAGTCCTATATGTGATGACCTACTAAAGGAACCCTCTCCAAGTAATATCCACATGTTCTGCTTGAGAGATGGTATGATCTGATAGAGTGACCATCCTCAAAGTGCAAGACCAGAGGAATTTGTTCAGGTCGTGTAGGTCTAGAATGGGGTACCAGTCTCTTCTCCCCTCCCCCCATCTGCTTTGGCACCAGCAAGTACCTGGAGACAAACCCTGGGTGTTCCAGCGTATCCACTACCCTGACCACAACCTTCTTGTGGAGGAGCTGGACTAGGTCATCTCAAAGAGCCGACCAAGTGTCTGCGGATGCCAAGTCCTCCAGTGGGGCGTAGGCTCAGCTGGGAGGGTACTGGTTGAATTCTAGAGGCAGACCCTGACCGACCACTTCCAGAACCCACCTGTCAGTGGTAACAGTGGACCAGGCAGAAAGGACGAGCTGGACCACACAGGAGGAGCCAGGGGAAGTGAGACTGGCATGAGGGAGGCACCACACACCTAGTCACTGAGCAGGCTTGGAGGAAGGGGCCGGCAGAGGAGCCACAGGAAATACAGGTTACTCACCTGTAACAGGAGTTCTAGGAATGCTGTATGTTGTTCATCCACACTGTCTGGCAGGTTCCTTGCCACTTTAAATCTTGCTGGAAGGTCTTCAAGCTGGCTCCTCCCACCCACCCGGGTGGTAAAACTCTTGGCTCTGCCCCATGACGCCAGATCTAGCCCGCTGGAAGCCAGGTTGTGCGTCGAAGCCGGGGAGGTCGGGTGGGTCGTGTGGATGAACAACATATACCATTCCTAGAACTCCTGTTACAGGTCAGTAACCTGTATTTCTAGGCACATGGATATGTTGTTCATCCACACTGTCTGGCAGACTCATAGCAGTTCTCCAGAAGGAGGGCGGCAAGGCGCACACCCCCTACTTAGGGAATAAAGACTGGAGAACCGATGCCCCAAAACCAGCATCCCGGCGTGACTCAAGGTTGATGTGGTAGTGGGTGATGAAGGTGTATGCTGACTTCCAGGTAGCAGCCTTGCAGATTTCCTGGATAGGGACGTCCCTGGAAGCAGCTACCGATGCAGCGGTATGGCGGGTAGAATGAGCTCTTATCCCCCTTGGAGGCTCCATGCCCACCAACCTATAGCAGAGATCTATGCAGGAGGTGACCCACCTGCCTATCATCCGCTTGGCTGCAGGTCTGCCATGTGCGGCTTCAGCGTAGGTGACAAACAGCTGGTGAACCTCTCCCCAAACTTCAGCCGTCCTCTCCTTATAATAAGCGAGCGCTCTCCTAGGGTCCAAAGTATGGAGCCTATATTAGGCCTCCGAGGTGTGATTGGGGTAGAACACTGGCAGAGTCAACACCTGGTTAAGGTGAAACTCTGACACCACCTTCGGAAGGAATTTAGGGTGGGGGGGCAGGACAACCTTGTCCCTGTGGAAGACCAGATAAGGAGACTCGATGGAAAGTGCCTGGAGCTCTCCCATCCTTCTGGCTGACATGATAGCCACCAAGAAGGAGGTCTTCCATGACAGGTGAGAGATGTCACACCTGTGCATCGGTTCGAATGGCTTGCCCATGAGCTTAGCCAATACCAGCAGTAGATCCCACAGAGGTGGAGGTTCTTGCACCGAAGGGGATATGTGATCAAGGCCTTTGAAAAAGCGCCCAACCACCTTCTCCTGCACCACCGACTGCTTCCTGGCCCACGCCCGGTAAGCAGAGATGGCTGCCAGGTGCACCTTAAGGGTCATCAACTGAAGCCCTTGCTGAGAAAGGGACCACAGGTAGTCCAGAATGCTTGCCAAGGAACAGGAGGAAGAGTCCAGGCCCTTGCCCTGACACCAAATGGAAAATCTCTTCCATTTGAAGGCATAGCATTTTCTGGTCGACTCCTTACAGGATGCCTCAGACACTGAGGACCTGTCGGAAAGACCCAAGGCCTGGAACTCTAGTCGCTCAGGAACCAGGCCATCAGGTGCAGGGATTGAAGGTCCAGATGGAATACCTTTCCTGATTGACTGAGATCAGGTCCCGGGCTAGAAGCCGCCCAGAGCCTGGAGCTGAGACTGAGGAGATCTGGATACCAGAACTGGCGGGGCCAGTCTGGGGCTACCAGAATCACCTGCGCCTTGTCCCTCCTCACCTTGAGAAGCACCTTGTGGATCAAGGGAAATGGGGAAAGGTGTAGAAGAGCCCAGGTCCATGGCCTTGAGAAGGCATCCCCTGCAGTGAGCCCTGCTGAGGGGGGCGGGCATGAAACAGTCTCAGCTTCGCATTCTCCCTGGAAGCAAACAGGTCCACCTGAGGTGTGCTGTAGTGGGAGAAGAGATCTTGTACTACCTCCATCAGGAGAGACCACTCGTGAGACGCAGACCCTATCTGGCTTAGGGCATCAGCCAGGGTGTTGGAGGCTCCTGCCACGTGAATGACGAGGAGATTCGCCTCCAGGCTGCGCACGAGAGACCAAATGCGGAGACCTTCCCTGCACAGAGGCATGGAGCGCGTATCACCCTGGCGGTTTAGGTAGTACATGGTCGTGGTATTGTCCATCTGGACCTGAACCACTTGACCCCGTAGAAATGGAGCGAAGGCCGTGAGGGCTAGATGAACCGCTTGAAGCTCCAGCAGGTTGATGTGGCACCGGGACTCCCGAGGGGACCAGAGGCTGTGTGCTCTGTGCTCCCCCAGATGGGCACCCCAACCCATCAGAGAGGCATCGGTCGATAGAGAGGCTGTCGGCTCGGGGTAGACAAATGGGATGCCCTCCTGCAGATGTGTTGGAATGGGCCACCACTGGAGAGCGTTCCACATCCCCTGGGTCACTGTCACTAGCTGATCCAACAGATCGAAGTGCTGTGACCACTGGCTGACCAGTCCCCATTGAAGGGAACACATGTCCAGCGGACCCAACGGACCACGCTGGTGCAGGCCGCCATGAGGCCCAGGAGGTGCAGGAAGTCCTGGGCAGGGCGTGATTGCCCAACCTGAAATGATTGGGCAAAGGAGGAAAGAACCTCGGCCCTGTCCACCGGGAGCCATGCTCTGGCTCAAAGAGAGCGAGCTCTGCCCCGATGAAATGTATCATCTACTTTGGCATGAGTTCTGACTTGGCCTCATTGATGAGGAGGCCAATCTGAGAGCAAACCTGGAGGACCAGATCTCTGGACCGCTCCACCTCTGCTCTGGAGGGGGCTGCAATCAGCCAGTCGTCCAGGTAGGGGTACACCCAGACCCTTCGGTGCCACAGGAATGCTGTCACCACTGCCATGCATTTGGTGAAGACCCCGGGAGCTAGGGAGAGGCCGAAGGGCATGGCCCGGAACTCGTAAAGAGATCCCTCCGCTCTGAAGTGGAGGAATCTCTGATGAGACGGACGGATTGGGACGTGAAAGAACGCATCCTGAAGGTTCAGGGAACAGAACCACATGCCTCATTCCAAGGATGGGATTATCTGAGCCAGAGTGACCATCCTGAAGGTCCGAGACCTTAGGAACCTGTTCAGGTCATGCAGGTCGAGAATGGAGCACCAGCCCCCCCGTCTGTTTTGGGACCAGGAAATACCTGGACACAAACCCCGGGTCTGGAGGAGGAGGATCTGCTGCCTTCCTGATCTCACCTCTTTTCGAGGAGCAGGGCAATATCAGCTCGGCGGGCCTACAGCGAGACTGCGGACCCCGTGGCCCCCCCAAGGGGCGACTGCAAAAAAGGGTGGGGTCTGCTCGAACTCCAGAGGCAGGCCCTTTCCTACCACCTCCAACACCCAGCGGTCCATGGTGATAGCGGACCAGGCAGAAAGGAAGTGGCAGAGCCGTCCCCCCATGGGGGAACCCAGGGTGGAGTGATGAGGCTGGGGGCAACACCCCTCAACCCGTCACTGGGCAGGCTTGGAGGAGGGACCGGCTGAGGGACCTCCTGGGCCTTTACCTCCCTGCTTCCTGTTGGAGGAAGCCACAGGCTTGGGTTTGGGATGCCAAGCGCGAGCCTGCTGGCCCTGATGCTGGTGCGTTGGGCGACAGTCAGAGGCGCAGGGACGTAAAGGGCTTGTGCTGCTGCTGATGGCGGCCTTGTCCTCTGGGCAGAGGTGACCAAGTCCAGAGTGGCACTGACTTTCGATCCACTGGAGGTGACCTTCCACTCCAGGGCCGAAGAGGTCGGTCCCCAAGAAGGGGACATCCGCCAACTTATGCTGGGTATCTGCCGCGAAGGTGGATATCCTCAGCCATGCTCTGTGGCGCATGGCCACCACGGCTGCAACCAATCTGGCACAGGAGTCCCCTATGTCCAGAGCTGTTTGGAGCTGCTGCTTTGCCACCGCCCTACCCTGGTCCCGAACCTGCCGGACCGTGGTCTGGAGGTCGGCCGGGAGATGAGGGATCACCTCATCCAGGGAGCCCATGAGGGTGTGGGAGAAGTGTGCCATCATCACGGCCGAGCTGGCCTGGCGGAGGCCAAGGGAGGATGCAGCATACACCTTGCACCCGGCGTAGTCCAGCTTTTTGGACTCCTTGTCGGGGAGGCTTGTCCATGTCCCTACCATTCCCGGAACATCGGAAAACGCTGTCGGTGACCAACCCCTTGGCAGAGGGGTGCTCCGAAAACCCGGGCAAAGAGCCGGTAGGGACCACATACTTCCTGGCCATCCTGACAGAGGGCGCAGGACAGGAAGCAGGTCGCTGCCAAAGCTCCAAGGCTGGGCCGACAATGGCCTCAGCCACAGGAAAGGCCTGTGGGTGAATCCCCTCGGTCCAGTATCTCCGTCAGGGGATACTTGGCCCGTTTAGATATGGGCTCGAGCTGCATCCCAGTGGACTCCGAGATGAGCCGAAGCAAACCCATGAAGGATGATGGGCTTTCATCCAGTGACTGGCCCCCGGAGGACTCCAGGTCAGCCTGCCTGGAGAACAGGGAGTCGTCGGACTCCAAGGAGTCTGCAAAGAGTTGCCTAGGGCCTGAGCCACCCTCCACCTGCCGAGGACAGTCAGGAGTGAGGGTGACCGACAACCTGTGGGACAGGCCTTGATCAGACCGAGAGTCCTGGGTCGGTGCCCCAGATTTCGGTTGTGGAGGCGGAGGTTCACCACAATCGTTGGGGCAGCAGGTTTCAGCCGAACAATCGGCCCAGGCTTGGGCATCTCGACTACAGCGAGAGGCTGTATCGGCTGTTCGTGTGACAGCCACTTGATGGCCGTCAGTGTCGACTTGCTCCCGGACAAAAGTAACTGCTGCCACATCAGTTCCTCGTAGCATCGACGCAATTTGCGCCAAAGCCTCTCCTCATCTGAGGAGGAAGACGAGGGCGAGCAGCGTCGCCGCCACCGGTGACGAGATCAAGACTGCCGATGTCGGCGGGATCGGCTGGACCGAGAAGAGGTCCGAGACCGAGATCCTCGGTGTGTCCGAGGGCAGCCCTGGGAGGGAGTGGGGGACACCCGCTCTTCCCTCGGCTCAGACGCCTTAACCGGGGACTGCTGCACCGAGGGAGCAGGCAAATCCTCAGTTTCCTCTGGGGGAACTGGTGAAGAAGAGTTGTCGGCTTCACCAGTCAACAATCCGTCCGACGGGTCAAGAAAAATCTCGACCACGTCGAGGCTTGTCTCAGCCGGCTGACCTGATGGGGACGCCGTGAAGCCAGTGGCCTTAGCCACAACCTCGACCGAAGTAGGCAGTAGGCTGTCCAGGGAAGGGGACCTCTCCTGCTCCCACGAACGCCAACGATGTGACTTACCCTTGGGATCCTTCTTTTTGGACCAAAATGAATGTCCCAATGGTCCCTCTCCCTTCGTGGAAAGGGAATGGCAAAGCTCCTTGAACGAAGCAGAATACGAGGTACCCAAAGAGAGCGGGATAAATGTCGTGACCTAGGAGGAGGAAGATGTGGCCTGGGCCGCCTCCTCCTCGAGGGCGATCATCTGCTCGAGCTGCTCAGCCGAGCCAGCCACCACGGTGACCGCCCAATGGGCCCCTTTCGACTTTACCGGCAGGTAGCGCTTCTCGTGGTGCCCAAGCTTCAATCGGGCAGCGCGGTCCTCCAAGATGTTGGCTGAGAACGAACAGCCAGACTCGCAGGCCTGTGGGTTGTGTTCCCAGGCCGAGGCAGCAGACACACGTGAGTGCGGCTCTGTCCTGACATATCTTCTGCCCAGCGGCACCGCTGAAACTGGGGAGTCGATTTGTCCATCGCAGCCATGAGGGGAAAGGAAGACCCAAGTCTTGAGAATTTTAAACGAAGTCTCGACGAACCGAAGAGTTAGGGATCCAGTCTATCACGTGAGCGTTAAGGAGAGAACCTAAGCTTTCAAGCCGTGTAAGGAAGATCTGGCACATGGGTGGAGCAGAGTTTTACTACCCGGTGGGTGGAAGGAGCCAGCTTGAAGACCTTCCAGCAAGATTTAAAGCAGCAAGGAACCTGCCAGACAGTGTGAATGAACAACATATCCATGTCCCTAGAAATGAAAATTACGTACCCTACCGTAATTATTGATCTTTCCGTGCATCTTCACCATTCATCACCAGTGGGTACAGCACCAGAGCTAGGACCCCATGGGAGGCTTTCTTCTGTGGGCGGAGTCGATGCAGGGCCGGCGCTGTCCTCGAGGCCGACGTTCTACGTGCCACTCGCGGGTTGACTGTTATCTGTCATTGACTCTGCCCCAGCCTCAGTTCTGAGACACTGGAGAGTGTAAGAAAAGGGAGGTGGGGTGGGACAAGGGAGTCCAAGGGATAGATAAAAGGAAAGGATATATAAATACTCAAAGGAAAAATAAACGATAGAGGAGACAAGAAGGAGAAACTAGGTACGGGAAATTGGGAAAAAAGGGAAGGGGCCCCAATCTATGGAAAGGAGGAGAAAAAAGGAGTAAGGACAGAGGGATAAGGGTGGGAAGGAGAGGGCTGCACCCCTAGAGATGATCCTGGACCCCAGGGTTTTAAAAGAATGACAGACCAGAATCTGGACTATCTAGTAGGTTAAGAGCTGCCAGGAGGCAAAGCCTGAAATTGAATAAGCAGCATTAGCATGAGAAGGGTCAACCTTAAGAGAGGGGGCCAGGAATAGGAGTATCTCTCCTCCACCCCCAAAATAAGGGAAAAACCTAAATGCTAGGAAGGATAGCCAAAGGATATCCAAACTTGTAAGTAAAACCAAGGGTTTGTAGGTCAAAGGAAAAACAGGGGAAGGGGGTCCCCCCTGCAATTCCTCACCTCACTCCAAAACAGAAGTAAGGCAAAGATAAGGCTAATGAAGGGGGAGAAGACCTTCCCCCACCCCAAAATAACCTCTTATGGGAGAAAACTCCTCCCTGTCTCTCTCCAGAATTCCCTTCCTCCTAACCGCAAGGGAGAGGAGAGCGAGGAGAAAAAAAACAGGGAGACACAGGAGGGAGCCCAGAAACTGAGGGCCCCAGGGGGGAAGGTGGACGGAATTTAGTGATGAATGGTGAAGATACACAGAAAGATCAATTACAGTAGGTACATCATTTTCTTATCTTATCTGTGTCAATCTTCACCATTCATCACTAGTGGGCGAGTACCAAACCCCCTGAAGGGGGCCCTAAACTTCCCTAAGGGACTAGGTCCCTTAGCCTCCAGTAGGTGAGACACTGGAGGAGATAACCCTTACAGGCCTGGGGAGGCCTGAGACTGGTCTGGGTGAGACAGGGAGCCCCCAGTGGGGGAGGGAAGGTGCCCCGAAAGCAGTCATCTCACCCTACGGGAGAAGAGGTGGGTTCTCCGGTATGCAGAGGAAATCACCCTATGCCAGGCCAGAGGTGACAACCGGGATAAGCAAAGCCATGCCATACACCTAATGTAGATCACTGTCCCTATAGCTCTGGAGGACCCTTACTTGCTGCCTTACTAGCTCCAGGCCCTGAGTAGACAGGGTAATGGCTTGCCTGGTTTCCTCCATATCAGGCGTTGAAGCTAGGAGTTGTCCTAGTCTGGACCACAAGAACCTATCATAGGAAGCAAAATGGACCTGATGAAAAGCAATGGAAAGAAGAATCCATGCCGAATAGAAAATCCTTCTCCCCAAAAATCAAAGTCCGCAGAGTTCAAGTCTGAGGGTCGGTCAGGTGGGAGTGGTGTGAGGCCCAGAGAGGTGTCCAGGCAGGTCAAACCTGAAGAGGGATGAGGCAAGGAACCTGGAGACCTGGGGGGGTGCAATACCATTGGCGTAGGTCCCTCAAGGCTGGAACAGTGGAGAAGGGACATAGCCAAAGCCGATGTAATGCTTCCTGGAAGGGAACAGGCCAGGCGGGAATCACCAGGTTGGCCGCACTGTACTCACCTAAGAAGGCGCATGTCATATGCTCGGGACTGCTGACAGGGACTGAGGTAAAATGGAGCTCCTCCAACATCCTCACGAGGAAGCGCTGATAAGAAGAAAGATCAGACACTAGGGAGATGTGAACAGATAATTCCTCTCCCTCTGAGGAGGGGAAAAAAATATATAGGCAAACTCAGAAATTCAGGGTTTGGCTGCACGGAAGCATGGTGGAACACCTGCTTGGTCCAGGGCATGGAGATAGGTAAGGAAATGTGCAGCTGAACCTCTGAACTGTTCCCAGGTGAGAGGTCCCCTAGGACTGGGAATGCCTGGGATAGCCAGGGATGGAGGTAGAGGCATGGGGGACAAGCTCCTGGTAGCAGGAGAACGGCCTCTGTCAGGGCAGGGGGGCCCTGGAGGAAACTCCCCTCAAGGAGGCAGACCCAAAGGTCCCAGTAGCCAACAGTTGTTCAACCGGATCAGAACTGTCAGAGCCGTGCCCATAGGAAAAAATCCCCCAGTGAGGTGACCGGGACCCTCCGAAGTTAAGTCCTTTCACGAAGATCGATCCAGGGAAAAGCGAAGGTCCACACTGTAGCTCCTCCCAGAACCTGTCCAGGCTCCGGTGAGGGCACGCTGTGCCACACCCCAACTCCTCAACCCTTTAGAGTCCGAGAGGGACCTTGTCCTCATAGCCACCAGCCTAGGCAACTGACAACTTTGGGTAGACTCCGAAGAATCCACCCAGGGAACAGTACCCTCCCCTTCCTGGCATTCCCCCGGTCTGTCCCAAACTTGGACCATCCAAACACCAGGGAATGGGGTGCCCCAGCCAGAGGAGCAGACATGCCAGTGGCCACAGGTTGCATAGAAGTGGCCACGAGGACCACTGCTGGCTGGTCAGTACCACTGACCCCAGTGTCTACCAGCAATAACTGACCCCCAGAGAGATGCAGAGGTGCTGGACACAGAGGGATCGGAGGATTCCGAAGAATCTGGGACCTAATCCGGATCAGACCCACAGTCCTCCACTGAGGAGGTAGACCCCCCGAGGCCAGATGCCAGATCACCCCTCAATCCCCACCAGTTCCCGGACCGGACCACCTTCAGCCCCGGCACCACAGGCAGCATCAGAGCCAAGCACAGCACCGCACCCGCTGCCACCCTCCTCAGTGCCATGAATGGCACCGGAGTCAGGCGCAGCACCGTGCTGCACCAACCGCATCACCCCCATCTCTGGTGCTGTGAATGGCACTGCAGTTGGGAGTGGTGCCAACTCCAGTCCCGGAACCATGCACAGAGCCAGAACCAGAAACTAATCCAGAAACCGAAGCAGCACTCCCCCCCCCCCGACATCACTGGCGCCACGAACAGTGCCAGGAGCAACAGCAACACCGAGGGATGGCCCAGCACCAACCGTGACACTGCTCTCCAAGCCTCTGATACCAAAAATGGCACCGGAACAAAGGGCAGTGCCACCAGTTGATGCAGAAGATGGTGCCGGTCCAGAGGGCCCAGAACACGACACTCAAGGAGCCTTCACCTCTGAAGAGGTGACTGCCATACTGGTGCCTCCTTCCTTCCTGCCTGCCCTGCCCCGAGAGTGACAGACTGGGCCTTCTGCATTGCAGAAGGAACCCCCGCTGCGGTAAGGCTGAGAGGTGGCGGTCCCCTCCTCCACGGGGCGTATCGGACCAGGAGGGGACCCTGAGGAAGGGTCAAGAATCCTGGCCTTGGCCTCCCCCAGACTGTGAAACAGCCCCAACAAAAGTTGGTGGCGCACGTCAGACTTTAAACATGCGGCTCTCAAGAACGTGATGGTCCAGAGAGAAGTAGGCATCGTAGTTGTCCATGTCATGGGCCAGGCCGAGGCAGGAGAGAACGGTTATGCTGGTACGGCATGGAATAAAGGCGGCCACAGGGCACCGACACATTGGTGGCCGCCCCACCTTAGACAATTTTTTGCCCCCAGGATGAAACATGACCACACGGCAAACAAACAGTAGAAGATTGGGGTACATTATCCTGCCCTGAGAGGATGTCAGCAGGTGATACCTCCTAGGTATAGAAATCAGTTTGATCACCGACAGTGACAACAGCATCAAGTACCATGGCTGTCTGGGGCTATAAGAATCATTGTGGCAGACTGAGACCTCAGCTTGACCAGGACTCTGGCTATCAGAGGAAAAGCATAAAGGAACCGGTTTGACCAGTCCAGAATGAGAGCATCCAGTGGCACTGAGCCCTGGAGTGGAGGCCTGCAACAATACAGAGGTAACTGGTGATTGTCTGGGGCTGCAAAGAGATCCATCTCTGGAACCCCCCACCTCCCGAATACTGAGAAAAGGACCTACTTGTTCAAGGTCCATTCATGACAGCCCTGGCTGATTCTGCTGAGAACCCAGTACATTGTTCTTGCCTGGCAAGTGAACTAACAGTGACATGTTGAGAGAATATGCCTGCTTTCAAATCTTCATGGATTCTGTGCACAGCAGGGAGGATCTTGTTCCCCCCTGCTTGCTGATGTAGTACATGGTGGTGGTGGTGGTGTCTGTCCTGACCAGCACCACCTTGACCTGTAAGAGACTGGCAAACTCCTGAATAGTCAGGAGCACTGCTCTGAGCTCAAGAAGATCGATGTGCAAGAGACACTCCTGAAGGAGCCACGTACCGTGTGCTGTGTGATCCCCCAGGTGGGCACCCAAGCCCAGAAGAGAAGCATCCATTGTCAGCACCAGACAGGGTACCTGAGGGAGAAAGGGAACCCCGTACTCTGAGGTTGTCCATCTCCTGCCACCGCTGAAGAGCTAACAGAAGGGTGGGAGACACTGGAATCAGTTTGGACAGAGAATCCTTTTTCTGAGACCAGAAGGATCTGAGGTGGAACTGAATGTCCCTCATCTGGAACCTGGCTCCCAGGACCACATCTGTGGTGGAGGCCATGTGTCCCAGAAGCTGTAAAAAGTACCTTGCTGGCCGAGGAACCCAAACCTGAAAGGATTTTGCCAATTCTATGAGGGTCAAGTTTGTTGTGCTTGTAGTGGTGGTGTATTTCTTTGCTGTCTTTAATTGCTGCAATTTTTAGCCACCCCTCCCTCCCCTGCCCCCAACTCTTAATTATATGCCCTGTTAAATCTGATTGACAGGTGCTAAGCACAGGATATAGTAGGGGTTGTGGAGTAGGGGGGCATAAGGGGGAAGAAGCCCACCCTCAGCACAAGTGTTTAGACTATTTATTTATTTTTACCTCCTCCGACACTCCGGCATCCCTCTCTCCTTCAGGCTTCCTAGTGCTGCTATCACCCCAGCTATCCTCTTCCCGAGCTCTCTCCTTACCACATATCTGCAGCCAATTCCCCGGGTGTCCCGGCATATCCCTTCACCGGGCGGGTTCCCCTCCTCCGAGGGGGAAGGCACCGGGGCACGGGAAACCCAGTGCACTCTATTTTACTGATCCAGGGTGCTGCTGCAGAGGAGTAGGCTCCTGGAGGTTCTGGCAGCGTACAGCGTGGAAGCAGTCATCCGGCGGCCGCCGATGTTGTTTTTCCGCTTTTTCTTGTTGTCCCTCCTGCACTGCTTGTAGTACTCCAGGTCTCCACTGGGGCCACTAAAGAGCGAGGTTCCCCACCCAACCCACCCCAGGAAAGGAGAGCAGTCCTCCAGATGCTCAGTCTCTCCTTCCACTGCCAGACCCCGGCGTCCCAAGTCAGTTCCCGAACCCGGGTTGCCAGTGTGGTTCGAGGTGTGGTGTCCAACGCCTCAACCTTCTGCGCCACCGGGCTGGCCATTTTTCCTTTTTTAAAGAAAAGTACCTGAGGAACAGTGGCAGGATTTTTAGGACAGTAAATTAATAAAAAGGGAACTAGGAGAGCTTCAGTAACAGACAAGTACTGGAACTGCAGTATAAGTGTAGTATAATGTGGGGAATGGTGCAATGCAGTGGCTGTGGGGCAGCCATATTCAGGCAGACCTTCTGGACGCTGAGGTGCTGCCTTATCTGCATGCATCTCTCTGGACTGCAGGATGAGGTAGCCAGACTCAGAGCAGAAGTAAACTGGATCAGGAGTACCATCACCCCATCCAGAGACCACCCAGTCCAACGCCACTGCCTCGAAGGATGCAGAGAACGAGGAGCACATGGATGACAATGGGCTCAGGGAGAGTTAGGGTGGTCGGGCAGAGGCACATCCCAGATCCTATTCCACTCAAGAACTAGTATACCACACTGGCAAATGGGGACAACCAAATAGAGGTACCAGAAAAGTGGAAGGAAAGGATAGAAACAGACTTTGACGGCAGATAAGGACCACTTAGCCCACCCAGTCTGCCCATTTCCCTACCTACTGGATAAGCTGCAGATTCTAGTTAACCAACAGCCTACTTCCTGCCACCCCCCACTACAATTGCCTTATGTCTGTCCCATGCATGTTTGAATTCCCCCACTGTTTTAGACCCAACAACCTCCCCGGGAAGGCAGTCCCATGCATCCACCACTCTCTCCGTGAAAAAAAAATTTCCTCACATTACCCCTGAGCCGTCCCCCCTCTATCTTTAAATTGTGCCCCCTTGTTCTTACACATCTCTTTTTCTGAAAGATGCTACCCTCCTGGACTTTGTCGATTCCCTTGAGGTACTTAAACATTTCTATAATGTCCCTCCTTTCATCAAGGGTATACATATTAAGCTCTCTCAGTCTCTCTTCATATGATTTCTGATGTAGACCCTGCACCATTTTAGATGCCCTCCTCTGGACTGCTTCCATCCTGTCTATGTCCTTGCGTAAATGAGGTCTCCAAAACTGCACACAGTACTCCAGATGGGGTCTCACCAACCGTCTGTACAGAGGGATAACCACTTCCCTTTTTATGTTTGCTTGCACGCATGTGCAAGAAACAGTGTGATGATCCAAAATGCAGTGCCGTACAGTCGAAAGGGAGAGCACTGCTTGAGTGAGCAGCGCCCTCCCCACACACACGCTGCCACACATTGTGTGCTCATGCACTCCTACCTCCCCCACGCACATACCGAGGCTGCCAGCCAAAACAGTCCTCTACTGTCTCCGCAGTCTGTTATGACTGACAGGGTGCCCAATCCCCATCGGCTGTACTGTTTCCCCCAAGACTATCGGGTGCCACGCTGGGGAGCCCACCCCAGCAGGCAACAGGTCCTCTGACCTGCAGGGTGCCCAATCCCCCATCGGCTCCACTGCCCCCAACAGCCTTCCAGCTGCCACGCTGGAGCCCACCCCAGCGTGGCAAAGCGTCACACGATCTCAAATAGAAAAAAACTTCTTGCTGCTGTCTTCACCCCCTCTCCCACCGCGCCCACCCACTGTGCACCCTGCCTCCCACACCCCCATCTCACCCCATACTTGCTCTCCGAGCTCGGCGCAACGATCTTCGTGACTAGGAACATGTCTGCACTCTTCAAATGCCGTAAGCTGTATAATGTAATGAATAGGGTTTTTTCAACTTTGCTGCATATCTCAGGCATTTTTTGGAATTTTGGCACCAAATTTTCAACATGGGGTTTTTGGGACCCCTCCTCATGAATTCTATCACTGTCATGGCGTTAATCGGGCCCGAAGGGTGATTTTGCGCTCACTGCTTGAAATCACCTTTCGGGACTGATTAATGAAATGACAGTACCAGTGTTTACAAGGTGGGCTCTCAAAAAGCCTATGTTGAAAATTTGGTGAAATAATTCTTAAAAATGACTATTTTACTAGCATGCGTTGCGCTGTTCCTATGCATGCTCGTAAGTTCGCGAATTTTCAATATTTTCACTCCAGATTTTCAACATTGGCATTTGACCACACTTCCTTATGAGTAGTACAGCTGTCATTTTTCACATCTCACCCAAAATGTGTTTCCGCGCATGTAGCGCACAATGGAGCAGTCGGTGTGCGAAATCAATGTTCGGGACACATTAAGAAAATCACAGTGACGCTGTTCATGAGCAGAGGTCTTAAAATAGCTATTTTGAAAATTTGGTGAAAAATTCCTAAAAATGACTCTTACGAGTGAACATTGCGCAGTTTCCACGCACCCTCGTAAGTTCATGAATTTGTAATATTTTCACTCCAGATTTTCACCAGTGGCATTTTTCCACACCTCCTTATGAACAGTACTGCTGTCACTTTTCACAACATGGCCAAAATGTGTTTTCACACTTTCAGGACAGAAATGCATGGTCGCTGTGGGAAATCATTGTTCGGTACAGATAAAGAAAATCACAGTGACACTGCTCATGACCGGAGGTCCCAAAATGCCTGTGTTGGCAATCTGCTGTAAACAATTTTCCAAACTAATTACATTACGTGTGCATGTTGCATAGTTTCTACGCACGCTCGTGACTTCACCAGTTTTTTTTAATATTTTCACTGCAGATTTTCAACATTGCCATTTTTTACACCTCTTCATAAACAGTACAGTTGTCATTTTTCACATCCTGTTCAGAATGTGTTTTTGCACCTGTGGTAACAAATGGCGTAGTCACTGTACAAAAGCAGCTTTCAGCTAACAAACTGATATTGCCACTGTTCATGAAGTGGGGGTCACAAAAAACCCATGTTGAAAATTTGGAGTGACAATACCAACGAATGCCTGAGGCGTTAGGGTTTCCGACCATAACACCCCACCATGTAGAGAATGACAGGCATCAGGGCTGTGACTTGGGATTGTCACCTGCAATGCTCATACCATTCCACCCCCAACCACACCCTGCAGCCACTGAGAGTCATCGAGGTATGCCTTGGACTCTTCGGCCCCAAAGTTCACCCCATTCTCCTATACCGCACCCATCTCACAATATTTCCTGATGAATGGGGTGCGCATAAGGGCCCAAGGCACACTGACACTTTTCGGTGTCTGCACGGTAGGGTGTGGTGAAATGGCGTGGCCGTTATGCCTGATGACCCAAAGGCACACCCCAATGCCTGTCACTATCTGCAGGGTGGTGACGGGGTTGGCTTCAGTTCAATACTTCACTGCCATTCCTATTATGCAGCTCTCCAACTCCTACACTACCAATGCTAGCAAGCAAACATTCGGCAATGACAAATGCTTGTTCTACTTGTGATGCCCCTTCCTATGCATCCCAGTATCCCCCTGGATCTCCTTACTGACTTCTCACATTGCTTACCAACCTTTAGATCATCTGATATGACTACCCCCAAGTCCCGATCCCTTTTTGTTGTTGTTAGTACCTCCCCTGCTATTGTGTACTCTTCTCCTGGGTTTTTGTTTCCCAGGTGCATTACTTTGCACTTCTTTGCATTGAATCTAAGTTGCCATATGTCTGACCATTCCTCCAACCTTGCCAAGTCCCTTCTCATCCTTTCTACCCCCCTTGTGCATCAACTCTGTTACAGATCTTTGTATCATCTGCAAAGAGGCATACCTTTCCCTCCAGACCCTCTGCAATGTCACCTATAAAGATGTTAAAGAGGACTGGACCCAGTACTGAGCCCTGAGGTACTCCACTAGTGACCCCCTTTCTTCAGAATGTGTTCCACTCACTATTACCTTCTGTGTCCTGTTGTGCAGCCAGTTTGTAACCAGGTTACCACCTGGGACCCACTCCCAGGCTGGCTAACGATAATTAATCTTTTGTGTGGGACTGTGTCAAATGCCTTGCTAAAGTCTAGGTAGGCCATATCCACAGCCCCTCCCTGGTCTATTACTTTGGTCACCCAGTCAAAGAAATCTATTAGATTCATCTGACATGACCTTCCTGCTGTAAATCCATGCTGCTTTGGGTCCTGTGTCCCGCTGGCCTCTAGGTACTCAACAATTCTTTCTTTCAGAAGTGATTCCATCATTTTCCCTACCACTGAGGTCAAACTTACAGGTCTGTAGTTTCCTGCTTCTGTCTTGCTCCCACTTTTGTGAAGGGGAATCACATCTGCCCTTCTCCAGTCCTCAGGTACCACCCCATCCTCCCATGATTTGTTAAGTGTGGTCAGTGGTGTCACTAGTTCCTCCCTTAGTTATTTTAGGATTCTGGGGTGAATCCCATCAGGCCCCATTGCTTTGTCCACCTTGAGTTTTAGGGGTTCTTTCAGGACTCTTCTCCTCATCTTCATTTGTGAATACTGAGCAAAAGTATTCATTCAGTATCTCTGCCTTTTCACTATCTCCCTATGCCCACCTCCCATCTCCCTTATTAATCTTCGCTATTCCTCCCTTAACCTTTCTATGCTCCCTAATGTACCTATAAAAGGTTTTATCCCCCTTCTTAACTGAATTGGCTATGTTTTCCTCGGTTTGGGCTTTTGCTATTCTGACTGCCTTCCCCACTTCTTTCTGCTTTAATTGATGCAGTTGCAGTTCCCTATCGTGCTCCTTCTGTGATGCCTTATACTTTTTGAATGCAGCCCTTTTCTCCTTAACCTTCCCTGCCACCTCTTTTGAGAACCATAGTGGTTTTTTACTCCACTTTGTTTTCTTTATCTGTTTCACACAAAGGCTTGTTACCTCTATGATGGCAGTTTTGATTTTCTCCATTGTTCTTCCGCCCCTCCTTTTTGGCCATTTGCTAGTGTATTCCTCAGGTATTCACCCATTTTGCCAAAGTCAGCCCTTATAAAGTCCAGTATGCTCGTTTTTTGTATGGCTTTGTATGGCTTGTCTCCATGGTTGTGCTTATTGTGAAGCACACTGTGCAGTGGTCGCTTGTTCCCAGATGTCTACTGACTTCTAAATTTGTGATCCTCTCTCCATTTGAGAGTACCAGGTCTAGTATTGCTCCCTCCTGAGTGGGTTCCAACACTAGCTGCTCCCTGCAGGGCATCGAGAATGACCCTGCTCTTGGATGCGGCTGCAGTACATGTCATCCAGTTAACATCTGGCATATTCAGGTCCCCCATCAACAGTATCTCCCCTTTTTCAGCCATTTTGAGAATGTCCTCTATCATTTTCTTGCCCATTTCCTCCCCTTGAGATGGGGGTCTGTATACAACCCCTGTGCGAAATGTGATGCCATTCCCTGTCTCCAAGGTGACCCAGAGTGCCTCTTGTCCTCCTCCTCTACTTTTTAGTTCTGTAGCTTTGATCCCTTCCCTTATGTATAGAGCTACTCCACCTCCTCTTTTCCCCTCCCTGTCCCTTCTGTAGACCGTGTAGCCCGGTATGTTGACATCCCAGTCATGGTTTTCCATGTACCATGTTTCTGTGACTGCCACAATATCCAATTGTTCATCTTCCATCAAGGCTACTAGCTCAGGAAGCTTGTTTCCCAGACTATGGGCATTGGTACTCATTGCCCTCCATTTAATGTTGGCTTTATCCTCCCCCCATGCCTGCTCTTTTTGTCCTTGTCTATTTTTCCATTTACCCCTGCCCTGCCCTCTGTTGAGCACTGTACCTCAGTGTTTACCTTACTACCCGTCATGTTTTGTGGGGGGAGGCTTGAAATTTCCTGCCTCTTATTAGCACCTCCCCCCATGGCTAGTTTAAAAGCTTGCCAAGGAAGCATTCAAACCTGTCACTTAGAATCTTAGTTTCCTTCGTGGACAGATGCAGATCATCGTGCCAGTATAGACCTTCATCTCTCCTGCTGTACCCCAGTCCCCAATGAATCCAAAGCCCTGTGCTCTGCACCAGTTTTGCAACCATTCATTAAACTGCAAGGTGTGTAGTACCCTAGCCTCACCCCTGCCATGGACTGGCAGCACCTCTGAGAAGGTAACCATGCTTGCTACTTGTCTGAGACCCCTCCCCAACTCCACAATTTCATCCTGCACTGCACTCATGCCTAGCTAGGTCATTTGTCCCAAGGTGGACAATGATATCTAGTTCCCTCTCCTGTGATGCTGCTTCTGCAATCCTGAGGATTCGCTTCTTGTCCCTCCAAGCCATGGCACCAGGCAGGCACCTTACTTCCCTCTCCTCTCCCTTCCCCAGGTCTACCCCTCCAACAATTGAGTCCCCTATCAGAAGCTGTTTCCTTCCCCTGTGGTGTCCCTTGCCACCCTTCTGTGGGTCTCCCTTGTGGGTGTCCTCAGCATTCTTCTTGGTCTCCACTGAGGGTGCCATCATAGAGGAACCTTGCTCTGCCAGACTGGCGTAAGGTTTGTGTAGAGGTACAACTAGGGGCTTTGCCTCTGTTCCACCACCTGCACCCTCCCAGAACCCACTGTAGTCCAACTGCTCTTCATACTTGGCAGCCTCTGTGGCAGTGGTTGTGGCAGTGGTGCTCTTTGGGTGGGGGAGGCCTCCTTAGTCCTTGCCAGTTCAGCCTGGATGTGGGCAGCCTCCTCCCTCAGAGCTGACAGTTGCCTGCAAATAGGACAGCAATGCAGTTTCCAGAATGTCTCCCAGAAAACTACAGCCCCACAGCCAGTGCATTGCACCACTTCTCACATGTCCCTCTCCCTTATAATATACAATATGTAATATATATAAATATATTTTTTTCTTCCTTTTTGTGGTGTGTACTTACCCTTTATGCACTGTGCTGGGTAAGAATATGACAGTTCTGCCCCAAGACCTGTTGAGGAGTGATGTCACGCCGGGAAGGGTGGGTAGCCCACAACCACTGGTGACTGTTAGAAACAATCAAATACACCACTGCTCCACCACCCTGGTGAGTACTGCCCTTTATAGTAATTCAACTAACCTCCAGTAACCGATTTGTCAACTATTTAAAAGTAATTTGATGCAAACTGTTACAGAATACTAGTAGACAGCCCAGTTACCCACAAAGGAAAATCAAATATGCAGTTATTTCAACCCTTCTGAAGTTGCTCACAAGACAAGCAGTTTTGAAAAACCCCTTTCTGATTTAAAAACGAAAATAATTAAACACAAAGCAATACCAATGTAAGACTTTAAAGTAAAGAAAACTTCCCTCAGATGTAAGTAAGAGATTTGTTGCAGATTTCTAGTCCAATATAGTATATCCCATGCAGCTTCTCAGTTGTTTCAAAGCACACCCTGTTACACAACTTTAGCCAAGGAGGTGATCTCAGTGGGGAGAGCAGTGGACCCCAAAGGAGGAGGAAACAAATCCTGGTGGGGGACTCCATCATAAGAGGGATCCAGCTAGGAACACAGGATGGGGAGAACAGGGAGGTGAGGTGCCTACCTGGTGCCGCGGCATGGAGAGATGGAAGGAAGATCCTGGGGATCGCTGGAAAGGCAAGATGGGAGGGTGAGCTGGATGTCATTATCCACCTAGGTACCAATGACCTGGCAAATGGGGAGCCAAAGGAAGTTCAGGAAGAGTTTAGGAAATTGGGGTGGGGTCTCAAGCAAGTAGCTACTTCCGTCTCCATCTCCAAAGTACTACCCGCGAGAGGCATGGGAGAGCATAGGGGTGCATGCACCAGGAACTTTAACTCATGATTTAAGAACTGATGCTGTGAGGAAGGGTTTGGATTCATTGGTGACTGGGGACCCACTAGGAGGGATGGAGGTTTGTTCAAGCTTGATGGCCTGCATCCATCCTGGAGGGGAATCCAAGCAAAGGGGGGTGGCAGTCCAGCAAGGAGGGTACCTAATTGCCCACCCCCCATAGCTAGCAGTGGAACCAGTGAACCAGAGGACTGGTTATCTCTACAAAGCAGTGTGCAAAAGATGGAGATAAGTGCCCAAGAGGTGGATAGGCAGAAAAGGGGCAAAATTCAACATAAGGAAGACAGCAAGGAGAACCAGGGACAAAGGACAACCAGGGAAGGGGCTGGAGTAGAGCAGCTAAGCAGTCTACAGAGGTCAAATCATGGAAAGCCAAGTGTGCCAATGCCAGGAGCCTTAGCAACAAGATGGAGGATCTGGAGGCTGTCATGGTGCAGTCAGACCTGGACATTGTGACCATCACAGAAACCTGGTGTAATAGGCATGACTGGGAGATGGTCATACCTGGCTACAAAGTATTCAGAAGAGACAGGGCAGGTAAGAAGGGAGGAGTGGCACTGTATGTGAGAAATGACATAAGGGCCACAGAGATCCAGGAGGAACAAAATGGGGGAAGAGATACTGTGGGTTAAGCTGGAAAGGAAAATGGGGCCAGCCATCTGCACAGGTGTGGTCTATAGACCACCAGCCCAGGAGGAAGAAACAGATAGGGAGCTGATGCTAGCCATCCAAAGGATGGCAGACAAAGGTGAGGTAGTGCTGGTTGGAGACCTCCATATTCCAGACGTGGACTGGAGTATCCCAGCAGCAGCATCATCTAGGAGCAGATTTATCCTGGAATCCCTTCAGGGTGCCTTCCTCAAGCAACTGGTCATGGAACCAACTCGGCAGAAGGCAATACTGGACCTTGTGCTCACAAACAGGGACAGTGTGATGGGGTAACAGTGAGGGAGCACCTGGGGAACAGTGACCAGTCATTGTGGTTTGAAATCACTGAAGGAACAGAACCAAACCACACAAAAACATGTATCCTGGATTTTAGGGGGACAGACTTTGGGATAATGGGGAAATGCTTGAGAGGCATTAAGAGGAATGGGGCAGGAATCAGGGGTTGAACAACAGTGGGCAGTATTTAAAATGGGGATTATAAGAACAGAATTATGCATTAAGCAGATTAGCAAGGGGAAAAGGAAGAGGAGGCCATTATGGTTTTCCAAGGAGGCAGCGGAGAAAGTGAAAGCCAAAAAGACTGCATTCAGGCAATACAAAAAGACACAGGCAGAAGGGGATAGGGAGAAGTACCAGGAGAAGCAAAGGGAGGCAGGGAGGTCAGTAAGGGAAGCCAAAGCTCAGACAGAAGAACACATTGCAAAATCATTGGGTAGAGAGGACAAAACCTTTTACAGGTACATAAGTGAAAAAAGAAAGACAAAGAGAGGGATAGTGACACTGAAGGGGGAGGATGGGGGCTGTGTGGAGGATGACAACAGTAAAGCTGACATACTGAACAGGTATTTCTGCTGAGTCTTTACTGAGGAAGAGGAGGGTAATGGGTCTGAAGGGAGTACAAGGGGTGGGAATGGTGCAGAAATGGACACAAGTCCCTTTACACGAGAAAGGGTCCTAAAGGAACTGGAAGAAAAAGTTAATAAAGCAATGGGGCCAGATGGGGTGCACCCCAGGGTCCTTAAAGAACTAAGAGAGGTGGTGGCTGAACCTCTGGTAATCCTGTTTAGCCGATCTCTGGAAACAGGGGAGGTACCCAAAGACTGGACAACAGCAGATGTAGTCCCCTTATACAAAAGTGGGAACAAAGAGGAAGTGGGAACTACAGACCAGTCAGCCTCACCTCGGTAGTGGGGAAGATCATGGAAGCACTACTGAAGGAGACTGGAACATCTAGTTGTCAATGGACTACTGGACCCAAGGCAGCAAGGTTTTACCAGGGGGAGGTCATGTCAGACCAACCTCATTGAATTTTTTAGACTGGGTGACTAGGGAGGTGGATCAGGGGAGGGCAGTGGACATGGCATATCTGGACTTCAGCAAGGCCTTTGACACTGTGCCACATAGAAGACTATCACACAAACTGGGGAACATGGGTGTGGGCAGGACAGTAGTGCGTGGGTAGGTAACTGGCTGCGTGGCTGGACATAGAGGGTGGTGGTAAATGGCTGTCACTCCACAGAGGGAAGTGTGACTAGTGGGGTACCACAGGGATCAGTGCTGGGCCCAGTCCTATTCAACATCTTCATCAGTGACATTGTGCAGGACCTAGAAGGCAGAATTTCCCTGTTTGCTGATGACACAAAGCTCTGTAACAGTAGACACACCAGAGGGTGTGAGAAGGGACCTGCAGAAACTTGAAGAATGGTCAGGGTTTTGGCAGTTGAAATTCAATGCAAAGAAGTGCAAGATAATGCATATGGGGCACAAAAACCCCGGCACAATATATCAGTTGGGGGTGAGGATATAGAATGCAACAAGCAGGAAAGGGATCTTGGGGTTATCTCTGATGACCTCAAGGTAGGGAAACAGTGTGACAAGGCAGCAGGTAAAGCAAATAGGATGCTGGGATGTATAGGCAGGGGCATCACAAGCAGGAAAAGGGAGGTAATAATTCCACTACACAAGACACTAGTGAGGCCCCACCTGGAGTACAGTGTACAGTTCTGGAGACCTTACTTACATAAGGACATAGACAGGGTAGAGAAGGTTCAGAGGAGGGCAACAAAGATGGTACATGGATTGCATCACAAGTCCTATGAGGATAGGTTGAAGGAACTGAACATGTACTCCCTGGAGGAGAGGAGGGGGAAGAGAGGGGATATGATACAGACATACAAGTATCTTACAGGGAGGAACAGGGTGCAGGAATACACTATTTAAGCGAAAAAGATGTTCCAGGACTAGAGGGCATGGGATGAAGTTGGACGGAGGATGATTCAGAGGAAACATGAGGAAGAATTTCTTCACAGAACAGGTGGTGGACAAGTGGAACACCCTGCCAGAGGAAGTGGTGGGGGCTGAAACAATCACAGGATTTAAGAATGAATTGGATAGATATAAAGGAATTCTGGAGGTCAGGGTTAAGGGGCAACAGACTTCTAGGAAAACAAAGCAAACTTACAAGCTCAAATGGGCAGACTGGGTGGGCCATAGGCCCTTATCTGCCTACACTGTCTATGTATCTATGTCTGTGCCCTTGCAGAAGGCAAAAAGGCCCTTGCCTGAATGGTATTCAGCTCTGCCCCTATAAAGTCTAGTATCTGTACTGGGGTTAAGACAGACTTGATTTACCAAAAACCCCAGAGAGCGAAGAGTATCCTGAGTGAGTTTTAGGGCTTCTGTGACCTGTCGGGGGGGGGGACTGACCCACCAACAGCCAGTAGTCCAGACAGGGGTAAACTGAAACCCCTTGCCTTTAAGGAATGCCACCAGTACTGCCAGACATTTTGTAAACACTCTTGGTGCAGATGTCAGGCCACAGGGCATAGCCCTGAATTGGTAGTGGCCTAAAGGCAGTCGAAATCCGAGATATTTTCTGTGAGATTGTCTGATGGGGATGTGGAAGTAAGCATCCTTTAGGTCTAGGGACACCAGCCAGTCCCCTTGCTTGAGAGTAGGTAGAATGGTAGCCAGGATTGCCATTTTGGCTTTGTAAGATGCCTGTTCAGGAATCAGATCCAGAATGGGCTGCCACTCCCCATTTTTCTTTGGTGCCAGGAAGTACCTTGAGTACAGTCCTTTTCCCTGTGCTGAAGTGGCACAGGTTTCACTGCTCTTGACTGAAGAAATGTGGGAACCTCTGCCTCCAGCTGGGCTGTTTCTGCAGTGCTGGAAGGTCTGAACATTTTTGCTGACAGTTTTGGAAGCACCTTGAAAGTGAGAGCAAGTCCCTGACCCACTATCTCCAGGACCCATTTGTCTGAAGTGCTGGAATGCCAAGGCTGGATATAGTAGGTCAGCCTGCCCCCAACAGGGTGAGGAGGCGCACAACAGAGCTTTCAGAGTTTGTTTCACAGGGTAGCAGACTGGGGGTGGGAGGCGGCCCTGCCAGCACCCCTCCTCTAAAGAACCCCCTGGGTTGCTGGTAAGAGGGGAAAAGCTTGGGCCTGGTGGAAAGGCCTGGGGTAAGGTCTGCCCCTGCCCTACTGCTTGCTTCTGAGGAGTGGCAGCTTTCTCCTTTGCTGAAGCACTCCTGTATGCCATTCTGTACTCATTCATTTTCTTCATATATACCTCAGTCTGTTCCCCAAACAGTTCCGGACAAGGGGAAAATCCATGGTATTATTCTGCGTGTCCTGGGACAGGTTAGTACACCTGAGCCAGGAAAAATGCCTGAGGGATGCAGCAGAAGCCATAGCCCTGGAAGCTGCATCACTGGAGTCCACAGCCATGTGGAACTGGGACTTGAATGCTTGTACCCCCTTATTAACCAGCTCCTGAAGATCAGCAGAAAGCTCAGGAGGGGCCTTTTTAGCTAGTTGTTAGCCTCCCAGAGGGACTTTTGATACCTGGAGGCGTAAGCCATATAGGAGGCTTGCCTGATGCCCAAGGAAGATGCCAGGTACCCTGTCTTGGCAAGAGAATCCACCTTCCTAGAATCCTTGTTTGGGGGGTGAGAGGCCAGAGTAATGCCAGCCTTCTCGCAGGCTGCAGTTTGAACTACCCCTACATGGCTACAATGACTAGCTAAAAAGTCAGTGCCATTGCCAGCCAGAAGATACTTCCTGTCCATCTTATCTAAAGGAGGGACAGAACTAGAGGTTTGGAGGTATAAGTCTGCTTGTTAAGGGACTTATGAATGGGAATCTAAAGTCCCTGGGATACAGGAAGATCAATCATCTCCTTGTAATCCTCTTCCTCATCATCCTCCTGCTGGCCTCTTGCACAGAGAGCTGCAGGGTCTCAGCCACCCACCTCATAAAAGCAAAATGGGAGGTAGCCTCAGAGACAGGCCATGGAAGGGATTTGTATGGGAGGATGGTCGGGGAGACCTCAGGGTCAATGAGTTCCCCTTCATCCTGTTCCTCATATTCAGAAAAGTACTACTCCTCAGGATCAATGTGTTCTGAAGGAGTTGAACCGGTATCCGGAACAGTTTTCTGCCCAGACAGTACCTGTGTCAGTTCGCCAAACCCAGATTGCAAAGACTACACTATTCGGATGGCCTTTGCAATTTCATCTGCAGTTGGAACAGAGACCGACTGCTTACGTGATTCCGAACCGGAGCGTTTGGCTTTCTTCGACAGTGCGGGTTCAGAAGTCGATGTCGAATGTCGTTTACCCGATGGTTCAGCCTGGCTTGAAAGGTCGGTTGAGGGATCCAAAGGTTCGGTAGAACCAGAACAGGCCTCAGTAGTCTTGTCCATTTTTTTCTTCAGTTTACAAAGGCACCTGTCTAAAGTAGACAGAGGGAAATTTACAAATATCACACTCTGTAAGTGGTTAAAACCCAAACAATACAGACAAACCAAATATGGATCAGCTTTTGCAAATTGCTCCCCCTCACTCTGTACAATGCTGAAACCCAGTGGGACCAGTTTTTCTCTTGGATTTCTGTGAAAATAACCTTAAAATTTGGAGCTTAACCCAGCGGCTTAGTTAGGCTGGTTAAGCAAGAATCAAATGCCTACTTTATCTGTAGTGGTTAGTTAGCCAGGATAAAGAAGAAATAAAAATTACCGCCGAAGGCTTAGTTAGGCCGGGTAATAGAGAAGACAAAGTCTGACCCAGCCAACAGTTTTAGTGCCAACCAAAAATGAACATAGAACACCCGGTTCTGGTCAGGACTTTGTACCATTATCCTAATGCAGTGAAAATTTAGAGAAAGAAATTTAGAAGTTCGGTCCCCTCATGATCACGGAACAGATCGGAAATCAAACAGTTACCCAACCTAGGGAAACGTGCACTATACCGAAGACAGCAGTTTGAGAACGTACTAAAATTAAAACAAAAAGGTTTGAAATAAACAGACAAAACTCAGCTAGACCAAAAGCAGCGAAGAGAAATCTCCGAGGCGTCTTCACTGGTGAGCAGAGTAAAGAATCCTATCAGTTACTAGAACGTACCGAGGACAGTGGTTTGAAAACAGAGCTCGAGCTCAATATTCTATGTATTTGCATAGAGTTTAACACTTGGTTCTCTGGGGCAGTTGAACCAGTCAGTCTAACTGCATATTGTCAGAATACAGCAAGACTTCACGTTTGAACAGCGGCGAGGTGTACTTTAATGGAGGAGTAGCTGAGACCCGACTCAGACAGGGATAGCAGGTATTATAGAACAGAGTTAACCAGACAGACCAGAGGGTCGAGCCTCCTGGCTGTGGCCCACAGGCAAAAACATTTCCACTTCATGGCATAAGTAGCCCTGGTAGTGGCCTTCTGAGCCTCCACCAAAATCTGGGAAATTTCAGATACTCTAAAGCAAAGTTTTGCTAGGTCAGAAGGAGCCAAGCATGCAGGTGAAGGGAGCATAAATTGGGGTGAACCAAGGTCCCTTGCTGCTTTGAGAGTAGCTGACCCAAAAGTGGGAGAGGCCATGGAGGCTCCACCAACAGATACCTGAGAAGAGGGAAACAAATCTGTCTGGGCCACAGAGGGGCTATCAGAATCATGATTACCCTCTCTGATTGGGCTTTGAGGAGGACTCTCTGCAAGAGGAGGAAGGCATAAACCTCCCATTCCAGGATAGAGAATGCATCTTGCAGAAAGCTCAAGGCCCGGGATCGAGTGAGCAGAAACAGGGTAGTTTTGCATTGCACTGAGATGCAAAGAGATCCAACTCTGGCATCCCCCACCTGGTCGAAGAGTTAGTCTGCTACAGACTGCGGCAGGGTCCACTCGTGAGCAGTTTTGCTTGGCTGAGAGCGTCTGCAACCACGTTCAGCGAACCCAGAATATGGACTGCTGAAAGACTGAGATGGTGCTCCACCGCCCAGTCCCACACCCTGCCACCTGACAAAGGGAGTAAGAGTGTGTGCCCCCTTGTTTGTTGATGTAGACTACCACTGAGGTCTTGTCTGTCTGAACAAGAAGGTGACTGGGCAAAAGGAATGGGGCCAGTGCCTGTAGGGAGTACAAGACTGCCCTGAGCTCAAGCACAATGATATACAAGTTCTCCTCTAAAGGGGACCACAGCCCTGGAGTCCTGTGGGTCCCCAGATGAGACCCCCATCCTGTCCCAGACACATCCATGGTGAGCGTCTGGGTGGGGCTGTCTTGCTGGAAGATGAGTCCTTGGCAGAGATGCTGGGCAGACATCCACCACAGAGTTCAACGAATTGGCTCCGAGATCCTGACGGGCAAATCAAAGTAGTTCCTGGTCTGGTCCCACTGGACTCTGAATGCCCACTGAATGGTGCGCATGCGAAGCCTGGTGAAGGGGATATACTATGGCAGCCGCCATGTGACCCAGGATCCTGAGAATGGACCTGGCGGAAACAACGGATGCTGAACAGCTTTTAATTGCCAACATCTTGATGCGCTCCACCCTGTCAGATGGGAGACAGGCCTTCTCAGAGGTGGTATCTAATACAGCGCCTATGAACTGCAGATGCTGCGGGGGGGGGAGCCGAGATGTCTGGGTTTACAGTGATCCCCAGATGCCAACAGAGGGAGAGTGTGTCCAAAATAGTCTCCCAAAGACGAGACCTGGACGAGGCCAAGAGGAGCCAGTCGTCTAGATAGGGGAACAGAAAGTGGCTGTTTCAGTGCAGAGTTGCTGCGATGACAGTGAGGCATTTGGTGAAGACTGGGAGCAGAGGAAAGGCTGAAAGGAACGACCTCAAACTTGAACCTCAGGAATTGCTGATGACTGTGGCAAATGGGAATATGAAGGTAAGCATCTTGCATGTCCAAAGACACCAGCCAATCCCCAACCAAAAGGAAGGGGAGAAGATTCAGAAGTGGCACCATGCAGAATCTGCAATGAGACCCATTGGTTGAGGTCGCTGAGATCCAGGATAGGCCAAAGGTCCCCCGACTTCTTGGGAACCAGGAAGATGTGGGAGTAAAACCCAGAGTCCACTTCTGCCTCCGGGACGTGTCCTTGTCTAGGAGAGACTGGATCTCCTGTCTGATGGGAGCCCTGTGGTCTCTCTGGTAATAAGATGGTGGTGGTGGTCTGTCCGAGGGCAGAGATTCAAAGTCTATGGAGTGCCCGAACTCAGAGGTTGAGGACCAACTGGTCAGAGGTCACTTCTCTCCATGCTTGGGCGTAAAGAGAACAATATCCTACCTTCTCTCCCAACGACAAGTCTGGGAGGGGAGGGTCATTTGCATAGTCAGATGGAGAGAGGGGGGTGGGAGGGTGGCTGCTGGAGGTCTAGCCTGTCTAGAGGAGGTAGAGGCAGCACCTGTGAGCCCCTCGTCAACTAGCCACCCCACTGTGCGTGAGGCTGAGCATGGGGATGCTTAGGCTGATGTTCCCCCCGCTGCCATGAAAATGGGGCCAACAAAAACACTCCCATTTCAGGTGGTACATAGACTGCACCATGTGGACAGCTTTGCCAGAGTCCTGCAGTCTACCAATGACCTTTTCTGTGTCTTTGCCGAAGAGCACAGAGCCTTTGAAAAAAGGCATCCAGAAGTGTAGTCTGCACATCTGGGTCGAACCCGGAGACCCAGAGCCAGGAGTGGTGCCCAAGGCAAATTCCGGAAGCAGCCACCCTTGCTGAAGTGTCCACAGAGTCGTATGTAGCTCAGAGGACATGAGTACCCACATCAGAGCCCATCTGTAAAAGTTTAGCAAGTTCTGCCCTTTGGGGGCAGTCAGGCACACCTTGCAAGATGTCCTATCGTTGGTCCCAAAGGGCATTCTGGAATTGGACTATGCGAGTCAAAAAATTCATACTGCGAATGCTGGAGGTGGCAGACAAGTACACCCTGTGAGCTAAGGAATCCAGCTTCTTAGACTCCCTGTCTGGTGGCTTGGAACTCAGGTGCTTCAGCCTCTGCAAACTATCATGCGCAGCCGATATGACCACGGAGTCTGCCATGGGGTGTTCAGCCAGATAATGGTGCTCTGGGGCCTGGTATAAGCAGTTGGCCTTCTTGGGCACCGCAGAGGACACATGTGGATGCCTCCAAGTAGCCAGGGTGACGTCCAGGAAGGTGTCCAATGGGGGAATGACCAATAGCTTGGGATACGTTGGGTGTAGATATCTGGCCAGACACAAGCATTCAGGGTCCAGGGCCTCAGTATCCCATCCCATATTCTCCTGTATATTCCGCATGACTTCCAGAAAACCGGGGTCATCGGTAAAGATTTAGGTTGGTCCTCTCACCAGGGAGTGAGCCAGAGTCTGAATCAAGAAGAGGGTTCTGACTCACCATAAGCATCAAAAGAGAAAGAGGAACAGCACAGTCTCCTCTTGCGCCTGGGCCTTCTAGGAGAAGGAGACAGGAGGAGGATGGGGATCTAGTCCTCTTACGCTTGTCCTCGCACTTCTTGGGGCTAGCTGGAGTCTTATCCCCCTCGTTCCCAGATGGGATAGATGTAACCTGCCCATCTGGATGAGGAACATGGAGATTTTGGAGGAGGAGCAGGAGGGGTGACCAAGTCCTGTTTGACAGTCTCCCACCAGTGGAAAAAAGCTCGACTCGAGACATCCCCAGCTTGGGAGAGTCTGGTTTAGGAGGAGACGTCAGTCGGCCCGCTGGGACACCGGTGTCAGTAGGGTCCAGCATCAGTGGGGCAGGTGACGGTGTAACCTCTTCAGCACTGGTGTCAGGTGGACTGGCGAACGGTCGCAAGGGGAGATGTCTGGTCTCTCCATAGGAGATATCGGAGGAACAGACTATGGCTGCGGAACGGCAGCCTTGTCCGGTGCCAGTGGAGGAAATGAAGGTTTATCCGGCGTAAGGCCTGAGGCAGCATCAGACGGGCGTCCCTTGGCTGGTGAAGGTCTTAGCGCAAGGAGGCCTTGGCAGGCCTGTCTGCAGACTTATGGGGCTTCTCAGCATGGCGCTTGTCCGACTCGAATGGCGCCAGTCATGTCTATGCTTTTGTGGCAAAGTCAAAGCCAGAGACGAAGAATGCCAGGAAGACTGCTTAGCCTCCTGGTGATTGATCGAAGCCAATCGGGAGGGTTACTTACCTGAGGCTGGTACGGTACCGGTGGAGGGCCTCTTATGGGCAGAGGCGCCAGAGTCTGACAGCTTCCTCTCGAACTAAGATATGCAGCTTATCAATCAACGTGAAAACATTTGTTTGGTAACTGGGCGCCCCAAGGACCTGTCCACAAAGGACACAAAAAGCTGATCTGACTGCCTGTCCTCCTTAGTTCTGGACAGGTAACAGTGCAAAGCTCTGTGCACATCTAGTGTGTGCAGAAGCACCTCAACCCTGTTGGAGTGCTCTGGGTAATAATCCGGGAGCTGAACCGACTGAGTGCAAGCTCAGAGAGCACCTTAGGGAGTCATTTTGGATTGGTGCGAAGATCCACCCTATGAAAAATAAGACCGGGTTCTTTACACATCAAAGCATGAAGCTCAGAAATGCTTCTTGAAATGAGTCTAGCAGAGGTAACCGCTACCAAAAGCAACATCTTCCAGGAGAGGTAATGAAGCTCATAACTCATGGCCAGTTCAAATGGGAGAAGTGTAAGCCTTTCCAGAGCCCTGAGATGCTCTGCTCTGTCGGAAGGTAGGAAAGGGGGTATCCAGTAGGGCTCCTATGAATTGTAACTGCCAAGAGGGAAGGAGCTGCGACTCCTCTGGGTTCACAGTGATCCCCAGACGCCAACAGAGGGAGTGTCCAGGATGGTCTCCCTGAGACAAGACATGGTAAGGGCCAACAGAAGCCAATAGTCTAGATATAGAAACAGGAAATTCAGTCTCTGCACAATGCTGCTGCGACAATGGCAAGACATTTTGTGAAGACCCTGGGAGCAAAGGCCGAAAAGAACCTTGAATTGGAAGGACAGACCTTAAACCCTAAATCTCAGGAATCTCTGATTTCTGCAGATGGCGATATGCAGATATATATCCTGCATGTCCAGGGAAGCCATCCAATCCCCAACCGAAATCAAAGGAAGGAGCTTTAGAAGAGAGACCATTCAGAATCTCTAGTAGGAGACCCGCTGATTGAGGTCATAGAGATCCAGGATGGGTCTTAAGTCTGTCTTTTTGGGAACCAGGAAGATGAGGGAGTAAAACCCAGAGTCTCTCTGCCTCCAGGATACCTTCTATAGTGTCCTTGGCCAGAAGGGACCGACCGAATCTCCCATCTGATTGGCGCTCTGTGGTCTCTCGGATAATGAGATGGGGCAGAGGTCTGTCCTGGGGCAGTGATTTGAACTCTATGGAGTGCCTGAACTACACAAGTTTGAGGACCCACTGGCTGGAGGTCACTTCTCTTCAAGCTTGCGACTACAGCGAAAAGCGACCTCCCATCAGCTCTCCTGACAACAGGTCTGTGTATGTGGGGGGTCATCACTTAGATAGTCAGGGGAAGGGGAAGGAGGGTGGCGGCAGGAGGTCTAGCCTGTCTAGAGGTCGAGACAGCACATCTGGACCCACCTCTTCAACCAAAGCCTCCACGCTGCATGCGAGACTGAACACTGGGCTGCTGAGGCTCATGTCCCCCTCTGCCACGAAAACAGGGCCGGCAAAAACACTCCTATTTCAGGTGGAACATGGACTGCATGGAATGGATGGCCTTTCCAGAGTCCTGCAGTTTAACAATGACCTTCTCTGTCTCTTCACCGAAGAGCACAGAGCCTCTGAAAGCAGCATCCAGAAGGGTCTGAACCTCTGGGTCGAACCCTGAGACCTGGAGCCAGGAGTGGCGCTGAAGACAAATTCTAGATGCAGCTGCCCTCACTGAGGTGTCTGCAGTCATACGCTGCTTGGGGAATGTGGGTATCCACATCCGAGCCCACCTGCAAAAGCTTTGCAAGTTCTGCCTTTTGAGGGCAGCAGGGTAGGACTTGCAGGATGTCCAGTCCTTGGTTCCAAAGGGCATTCTGGAACTGGACCATGTGCATCAAAAAACAGACTGCGTATGCTGCAGGTGGCAGATGAGTACACCCTACGACCCAAGGAATCCAGCTGCTTAGACTCCCTGTCTGGCGACTGGGTACTTAGGCCTCTGCGAACGATCATGTGCAGACAATATGACCCGGGAATCAGCTGTGGGATGTTAGACTAAGTAGGAATGGTCCTTGGGGGTCCAGTACAAACTATTTGCCTTTTTTAAGTACCACAGAGGATGTGTGGATGCTTCCAAGTAGCAAGAGTGACATCTTGAAAGGTGTCCACTAATGGGGGGATAACCACTTTGCCAGGCGCAAGCATTCGGGGTCCAGGGCCTCTGTATCCCATCCCATATTCTCCTGGATATGCCTCGACCTCCATGAAGCTGGGGTCATCGGGAGGAAATTTTGGTTGATCCTCTGTCTCCAGGAAGCAAATCAGAGTCAGAGTCCAGGAAGGAAGGTTTATTTTAGATTATGATAACCGGGTAAACTCACAGCCCGGAGGTCCCTTTTCAGGAGCGACCCAGATCAGTTACAGACAGACATACTTAGGTAGGAGTATACTGTAGATTAAACATTCATTGGATAAGGCATAAAGTACATTACAGAGCGTGTCAGTTACATACACAAATAGCAATTACATCAGACATATTGACAACTTGACAAAATGCTTTGAGGGAGAGGTGGTACCAGCAATATGCAGGATAATAGTCACATTGTGGGTTCATAAAGTGGGAGCTAGCGATTACAGCCACAGACCAAGCTCCAGCAGGTATACTTTCAAACCAGACTTAAATCCTTGAATAGTGTGGCAGTTTACCAGGTCCACATGGAGAAGGTTCCATAAGTGTGGGGCAGCGTACCGAAAGGAGTGCTTGCCGTAATTTGTTCAGACATGAGGGATGGCCTGTAGAGGATCTCTGGTCCCAACCCTGGACACTGAGCAGACCATGCAGGTGAGGAGGGAGGCCAACAGTGGTAAATTTAAAGGTCAAGCTCAAAGAGGAGTAGGCCAGTCTGTGTTGTATTGTAGGCCAGTAGAGATCAGCAAGGACCTCACAGTGGTGCCTCCTAGGTGGGGAGTTAGTAGCCAAATGAGCCACCCTATGATAAAGCATGGTTAGTTTTCTTAGTTCACCCTCCCTTAGAACTGCAGCAGGGGAGCCCCATAGAGAAGGGAGGGGAAGTAGGGTGCTGTTGGCTATGGCATAACGAGCCTCGAGAGAAAGTCTCCCAGCCTATAGAGAAGTCCTAACTTCTGGTGGGTGGACTTTACAACATAGTCAATGTGAGCTTGGTAGGTCATCTCCTGATCAAGCAGGATCCAGAGATATTTGATCTTGTCCACGGCCTCCACTCTCTTCCCTTGGGTAGTGTGAAGCTGAAGCATGTCATGCCTTGCCAATCCGTTCCAAGGCATCTAGACCCGAACATGACTGCCTTAGTTTTTTTTTTCCCCCATTCAGCACAAGTGAGTTGGAGAAGAACCAGGCTTCCAGTGCAGCTATACTGGTCTGGAGGTTGGCATGGATTACACTAGGAAGCGGATCACTGCAGATGACAGTATCATCTGCATAGAGGATGAGGTTGTTCTGCCTGCAAACCCCCCTCTATGTCATTGACAAAGAGGGTAAACAGGGGACCCATGATTGAGCCCAGAGGTACCCCGGAGATTACAGGTTTGTTCCAATTCCCCATAGTCCTCCAAGAAAGGAAGAGGAATGGCAACTCTTCTTGTGTCTAGGTCTTCTGAGTGAAGGAGAGTGGGAGGAGGAGGAAGGAGATCTGCTCCACCTACATTTAGCCTTATGCTTCCTGGGGCTGGTGGGAGTTGTCATTCCCAGATGGAACAGGGGTCTCTGACATCTGGGTTAGGGATGATGGGAGGAGGCCTAAGAGTGGGAGCAAGAGGGGATACTAAATCCTGCTTCACTGTATCCCACCAATGGCTGAACAGCTCCTTGACCTGTGACATGCCCAGTTTTGGTGACTCAGACCTCTAAGGCGACGTCAGTCAGCCTTCTCCTGAACTGGCTTCAGGTAAGTCCAGCGGTCTAAGGGAAGACTACAGCAGTATCTCCATGGTGCCACCAGTTGGACTGGCGTATGGTCCCAAGGAGAGATGTTGGGGCTGCCGACAGGTGGAGGTTCAGTGGACTGCTTTGCCAGCATTGGAGGAGGAACCGTGGTACATTTCTCCGGCACTGGGTCAGAGACCAGATCAGACAGGCATCCCTTGGCAGAATGGGGACAGTCTGAACGAAAAGAGGCCTTGGCTGACCTTTCAGTCACTTTCCGGTGCTCGTCAGAGGAGCGGTCGGCATACGAAGGCCGACGCCGGTCAGACTTGTCCTTTGGTAGCAGAGACCAAGTCCTGGAAGAATACCCCGTGACCTGTTTAGACTCCCTAGGATCAGCCAAAGCTGATCAGGAGGCGGATTTCCCTTTTGCCGCTGCAGAACCGGCATCCGAGGGACTCTTAACCACTGTGGAACTGGAGTCAGAGGGCCTTCTTGCTGCTGTGGAACCAGAGTCAGAGGACCTGTTCTTTATAGGTTGAAGAAAAGCTGAGGTGGGAGGCTTGAGGAAGGCATGCCGGGCCTCATAACCGGAGGAGCCGGAGCGATCAATCCCTGTCCCAGTAGGGGTGCTTCTTTGTGTTTTCTTAGATGAAGAAGGAGAACGCGATTGCCTCCCGGAAGATGACTTGCTGCATCTGGGCCAAATGTTGATCTAGAAAAGCCTGGAGAGATTTTTGTCTCCAAATCCTGGTCCGGCTGTTGAAGGCCTGGCAGCGAGTACAGGCACCAGTATCGTGGTCTGGGCCCAGGCAAAAAAGGCAGGCAGAGTGACAGTCTTTGGAAGGGATCTGCTTCCCACAAAAGCACTTATTATGGTGCCTGGTTGGTGGAGTTGACATACGTAGACGAATTGCTGAATGAAACAGAAGTTAAGTTCTAAAGTGGACAGAACTAGCCAGAGAGCTGAGAGCTAACCAACGCATGCCACGGAGGGAAAGAACTGGAGCACATGGGGACCGCCTCCTGCCTTTATACTGTGTGATGGGGTGGAGCTGATGTTGGGTGGGCGGTCCCACATTGGTACTTCTGGAGAAAAGAAATGGAGATCTGCTGCCAGGTGGCGTCAGTCCTACATGTGTTACGTGCTGCAAGAGCTTCCTCTCCAAGTAAGGTATGAAAATTACATACCTACCGTAATTCTTGCTCTTCCTGTTTATCTTCTTCATTCATTACTGTTGGGTGTCTGTTAAAGACAGGCACCCTCGGGGGAGTTTTTTGAGGAGCCATTAGAGCCACCCACGAGGTAGACGCATTGCGTGGTGCTTGCTGGTTGGTCAGAAACCGCTGTTGGGTCCTCCTGCACCACAGTTCTGCACACTGGAGACACAATGAAAGTATAGAGAAAGGTTGGGGCAAGAGAGCCCATGGGACAGTAACAGGAAAAGAAGCAACCGAAAAAGAATATGCCAACGATAAGGCAGACATGAAGAAGGCCTGAGGGTTGCGGGCCAGGAGGCCCAGTTCCCGAATGACAGCGCAAGAGCAAGAAAATCTTAGAGGGATGGGGTGGGGCTGTCTTGGCCCTATTCAGCAAAGGTTTGAGGGAGATCGCCAAGAAAAATATGGTGGTGCGCACCATCAGAATTCTGGAGGGAAGGCCACCCTAGTTACCCAGGGGATTGTCACATTGCACTCCCCCTGTAAACATCACAAACAGGGTTTTGAGGAGAAGGGGGGGGAGGGAGAGAAGGGTCCACTAGAACAAATCCTTCCCTAAAGGGAGGGAAAAAAAAGGAGAGCATGGAAATCCCAGGCAGCCCAAGGCACCCATCCTAGACTGGAGATGGACTCCTGGGGTGGAGGCCTCTTAAGGAGGTCCAGGATAGAGTGGGGCCCCCCAGAAGACCAAGGAACAACCCCGAAGGGGTCTACACTCGCTCGTACCCAACTCCCCATGACAGCTGTTAGGGAGTAGAGAATAACTCACGGGAGGAGGGAAGGGCAAGGGGCAGGTGTCACATTTCAGGGACTGATGCCTCAAGAGGGGAAGGTAGGAGGGGATTCCGTGATGAATGAAGATAACACAGGAATATCAAGAATTAAAGTAAGTACGTAATTTTCACCATTCGTCACTGTTGGGCAAGTACTGAGCACCCCCAAAAGGAAAACATCCCTCAGTCCCCCCCTTTGAGTGGAGAACGGGGGAGGGGGGCAAGGGACCCTCTGCTAGCTGATTAAGGCTAGGCCTGGTCAGCACGAGGCTGGGTCCCCTGAACCTTAGGGGAAGGAAGGTGCCCCTGAAGCTCCCCATCTCACCCTGTGGGAGAAAAGATGGGTCCTCTGAAAGAGGGAGGCCAGTAACCTATGCTGGGCCAAAGGTGACAACCACGAAAGGTGAAGCCATGCCGTCCACCTAATGCAGATAGCTGTCCCCTCAAGGCGTGAAGTAACCTCATTGGCATCATAAGATGCCCTCGACTGGTGCCTCGCCAACTCCAGACCTACAGTGCAGAGGGCTATGGGTTGCCAGGTAGCCTCCAAATCAGGCAGCTATGCTAAAGCTTGACCTAGCATTGCCCACAGATGAAGTTATAGGCAGTGTGGTGTGGCTGATGTGAAATTATTGCCAACATGCTCCACGCAGAAGGAAAAACTTCACCACAGCAGATCAAACTCTTGACAGTCCATCTCAGAGGACATGTTGCAGACCAGGCGAGGCCCGTAAGGGGTGTCCAGTCATGTCATTCCAGAAGATCTATGAGGCAAAGCACCTGGAAACCCATGGATCGCAAAATACAGTCTCCAGAAGTTCATAGGGGCTAGTTCTAGGGAGTATGGACACTGCCAGACATTAAGACACCTGCCGGAAGGGGACCAGCCAGGATGGAACCACCAAATGGTGTGCTCCGTATTCACCGAAAAAGGCTTGTACTACACTCACTATTGCCCCCTGCATCATGGGAGATGTGCAATTCACTGACCAACGTCGGAGCATTGAGGACAGATGGACAGTAGGCTCCTCTTCCCCACTGGAGGAAGATAAGGTCAAGGAACTTGACGAGTCAGATTCTGGCTGCAGCAGGGCAACTGGATGGAAGACCTGCTCCGCCATAGCCCTAACCTACTGAGGAAAAGTCACAACCCAAGTTGTCAAGGCACAGGTCAGGAAGCATAGGGAAAACCCGTGAGCAGTTGTAAAAAAAAAAAAAACCACCAAAACTTTATTGTAGCAATAAAATAAACCTGTTCAGAATAACTATGTACAGAAGCAAATATAAAATCTTTCTTGTAAAAACAAATCTCACTTGCAGCTCAGCTTAGCTGTTTTAACAAGTATTTTTTCAACCCCCATTCTCTGCAAGCATCCCGTTTTGTAAATTTCAGGAGCTGCTCGAACATTGAGAACTTCCCTTGGTCCCCACAGCAACTGCAAAAGGCTCAGGGCATTTGCACCCAAGTAACCTCTAGCTTTTTAGACAGACACACAGACCGACAGAGGGACAGACAGAGAAAGAGAAACAGAGACAGACACACAGGCACAGAGAGACAGACAGAGAGAGAAAAACAGACAGAGAGAAACAGAGAGGGAGACAGACACAGGCAGGCACACACAGCCAGACCTCAACAGTAACACCATATTTTCTGAACAAAAGTGATCCCATTATCAGTTTCATTCCATACACTGATTTGCACATATTCTTACATTACCAGATGTAGATATGCAAGGGAGGAAAACAGACAGCAAAAGATAACAGAGAAACAGTGAGAGGCAATGAACTGAGAGACTGTTTGGGTTGATCAAGTCCGAAGTCTCACAGGAAAATTTGGTTGCACAACTAGACAGGAGAGAAAAAGGAAAAAATACAGATCCTTGCATTTAAACACTTTCTCTAAAACAAATGGGACAGGGTTCTATTCTACCCTGTCACACAGATGAAAAAATTACCCACCTTAGTAATGTTGTTTCTTCTAATGGAGTCTTGCTATATTATGACATATGCAGTATAACCCCAGGTTAGAACTGCTCCGGAGTGAAAAGAAGTTAACTTCATCAAGGCATGCAATCTTGGCTCAGTTGAACACTGTCTGTTGAAGCTCAAACTTAAACTGTCAGATCTTTACGAGCAAAAACTCACTAAGGTTCTGTGTGGAAGCCGTAAACCTACACTAGCCGTTGGCTACTAACTACAAAAACACCTTTTTGTTCTTGATCCCAAAACAAAGACTCAAGTCGGGGGATTCAAGAAGGAAATTTAAACATAACACCTAAGCACCCTAGAAAGGTGAAATAAAGTGGGCATCAAAGTGGTGCCAACATTGCACTGCCCACCCACATCCCAAAAACAGAGGTTCTGAGAGGGCAGGCTGGGGGGGAGGTCATAATATAGCAAGACTCCATTAGAAGAAACATTACTAAGGTGAGTAATTTTTTCTTCAAACATGAAGTCTTGCTATATTATGACACATGCAGACTACACAGCAGTACCTCCATGGAGGAGGGACAGAACCTACTTGGGAAATAGGCTCTGAAGCACAGCTGTGCCAAATCGAGCATCACTCCTAGCCTGGATATCCAAGGAGTAATGCTTAGTAAAAGTGTGAACTGTTTTCCAGGTAGCTGCTTGACATATCTCTAGGATAGGAATGTCCCTGGCAGCAGCCAGAAATGCAGCTGTACCTCTGGTAGAGTGAGCCCTCAGGCCTGAGGAGGAACCTTACCAGTTTTTCGTAACAGAATTGGATACAAGAGACAATCCACCTGGCAATGGATCTTTTAGTGGCAGGTTTCCTTTACCAACCTCACCATAAGTGAGGAACAATTGGAGGATTCGAACCTGTGACCCTTGGTACGTTCTATATAGTAACTAAGGGCTCTTTGACATCTAAACTGTGCAATCTCCTCTCACCAGAGGAGGAATGGTCAGTGAAGTACACAGGAAGAGACATGGATTGATTAAGGTGAAAGTCTGAAACCACCTTGAGCAAAACTTCCTGTTAGTCCTGAAGACTACCTTATCCCTATGAAGGAGATAAATCAGGCTCCACTGACAAGGCTTGTAGCTCCTCTACGCACCTGGCAGAGGTGATGGCTACCAGAAACACAGTTTTCCAAGTCAAGTACTTCTGCTCTGCTGAAGACAATGGCTCAAAAGGGGGTTGCATAAGCTAAGCGATGCAAATATTAAGATCCCAAGCAGGGGCAGGATCCCTGAACGGGGGGTTGGTGTGAAGCAACCCTTTAAAAAACTTGGAGAACACAGGGTGAGCTGATAAAGAAGAGGGCTTACCTGCTGACAAGAAGACAGACACAGCTGCCAAGTGCACTTTTAGGGTAGCTGGCCTGAGCTCCAAGGAATTCAAATGCACCAAATAATCCAGGATCGTGGGCACACCAGCAGATTCTGGGGAAATATGTTTACCAGCACACCATATGGAAAATCTCTTCCATTTTGAATTATAGGTTGCACTGGTGGAAGACTTCCTAGAGGCCTTCAAGATATCAAATACACCTTGAGAAAGGTGTAGGTCAGCAAACTAACTCTTCAAGAGCCAAGCCTTGAGATTGAGAGATTTGAGGTTCGGATACCAAACTCTCCCCTGGGCACAGGTTAACAGGTTGTGATTCCTGGGAAGACATAGGGGAGGGTGGACTGCTAAGAACATGAGGAGTGGGTACCAGGGCTGCCTGGCCCAATCTGGAGCAATCAGGATCATCTTGCAGGATTGAGATCTGATTCTGACTAGCACTTTGAAAAGAAGGGGGAAGGGGGGAAAGCATAGAGAAACTTCCCTTCCCAACTGAGAAGGAAGGCATCCAGAGGACTGAGCCCAACACTGGGGCCTGCAGCAAAAAGGAAGTTGGTGATCGTCTGGGGCTGCAAAGAGATCTATTTTGAGTGCCCATCTGGCAAATATTACCTCCAGTACTAGGGGATCCAGTGCCCATTCATGATGGCCCTGGAAATCCTGCTGAGAGCATCCGCTAGGGACATTGTCTTGCCTGGGAGGTGAACTGCCGTAAGGGAGGCGTTCAGAGAATAAGCCAGAGACCACAACTTCATTGCTCGATGCACAAGGCCGTGACCGAGTGCCCCTTGCTTGTTGATGTACCACATTGTAGTGGTATTGTCTGTTCTGACCTGAACTACCTTGTTCTGGACAGATGTGGAGAAAACCTGAAGTGCTAGAAAACTGCTCTGAGCTCCAGCAAATTGATGTGGAGCAGAGATTCCTGAGGGGACCACAGCCTTGGGTGGAAAGGTCGCCCATGTGAGCCCCCCACCCCAAGAGGGATGCATCTGTAGTAAGGTCAAGGAATGAGACTGGGGAGAAGGAACCCCTGTCTCAGATTGTTCTGATCCTGCCACCACTGAAGGGCCTGGATCGGGTTAGAGTCACTGGAATCAATTTGGTTGGGATCCATCCTTTGAGACCAAAAGGCTCTCAAATGGAACTGAATGTCCCTCATTTGAAATCTCGCTCCCTGCACCACTGCTGTAGAAGCAGCCATGTGCCGGAGGAGCTGTAGAAAATGCCTTGCTGGTCGAGAGACCTGCAGGGTGAAAGAGGAGGCCAGACACACCAGGATCCTTGCTCTTTCCAGAGGAAGGAAGGCTCTGGCTTCTTTTGTGTTCAGTTCTGCACCTACAAAGGTGAGAAGCTGGACAGGCTCCAGAACTGACTTTGGAATATTGAGAAGGAAACTTAGGGATGTAAGCAGCTGCTGGGTTACTCGTAAATGCAGTTTGACCTGCTCTGGAGACTGGCCTACAATGAGCCAGTCATCTAGATAAGGAAAGATGGCAATCTTTTGCCTTCTTAAATGAGCAACTGCTACTGCCAGGCATTTTGTGAACACCCTTGGAGTTGAGGAGAGGCTGAAGGGCATTGCTCTGAACTGGTAATGGCCTGAGGACAGTTTGAATCTGAGGTACTTTCGATGGGAGCTTCTGATGAGAACATGGAAGTAGGCATCCTTGAGGTCCAGGGAGGCTAGCCAGTCCCCTGGCCTTAGAGAGGGTAAAATAATCCCCAGGGACACCATTTTGAACTTTAGTTTTAAAAGGTGCTTGTTTAGATACCCGAGATCCAGAATGGGCAGCCATTCTCCTGTCTTTTTTGGGGTAAGGAAGTACCTGGAGTACAACCCTTTGCCCTGGTGTATGGGTAGAACCCTTTCCACGGCTCTGAGAGCCAGGAGGGAAGAAACTTCTGCTTCCAGGGCAGAGTGCCTGTGATGGGTTTGCAGGTGGAAAGACCTGGCTCTCATCTTGAATTTTTGAAGCTGAGAACCAGTCCCTGGCTTACTACTTCCAGGACCCACTTGTCTGATGTTAAAGACTTCCAGTCCTGGACAAAGTAAGCCAGCCTGCCCCTACTGGTAGTGGAGAATCTGCCCTGGCTACCCCATCAGGAGCCTGTTTTGCAGGGCTTTGGGTTGAGGGTGAAGCAGGCTTACTAGAGCCCTTCCTCTAAAGAACCCCTCTGGGCATAAGCAGAAGAGAGGCCTGGGCTTGGTAAAATGGCCTATGGAAGGCCTGCCCTGCCATGCTGCCTTTGAGGGTGACTTGCCTTTCTTTGGCCTGTGCACTCCTATAGGTGGTCCTATACTCGTCCATTTTCTTCATATAATTCTCTGTCTGCTCCCCAAACAGAATTTCCCACAACAGGAAAATCCATAGCCTTAGACTGGGTATCCTGTGACAGGGCAGTACATCTGAGCCAGGCCATTCTGCGAAGAGACACAGATGTAGCCATAATTCTAGATGAAACATCATTAGAGTCTACAGTAGCATGAAATTGCACCTTGGATGCCTCAATACCATCAGCAGCCACCTGCTCCAGCTCCCTGGCAAGCTGTTCAGGGGCCTGTTTTGCTAGGGCCAGGACAATATCCCACCTGGATTTCTGGTACCTAGCTGCGTAAGCCATATAATTTGCCTGTCTGAGTCCCAAAGATGCTGCCATGTACTGCTTTTTGCCATGGCATCCATCCTCCTGGAATCCTTTTCAGGAGGGTGAGAGGCTAGAGGAATATTAGCCTTGTCACAGGCTGCAGCCTGCACTACCCCATGGCTGCACTGCTGGGATAGGAACTCCATAACAGAGCCTGATAAAGCATACCTCTTGTCCATCCTTTTATCCACAGGGAGGATAGAATGAGGAGTTTTCAAATTTTATTGTCTGTTTCCTAAAAGATTTATGCAAGGAATAGACAGTCTCTAGATTCTGGAATATCCATCATTTCCACAAAATCAGGCTCTTCTTGATCATTAACAGCTTCCTCAACAGGAGTTGCAGAGTGTCAGCAACTTTCTTGTAAAACAAAAAAATGAGAAGGGACTCAGATAGCCTGGGAGGGATACTCCTGAGGTCTGTCTGGAGAGATGTCCGTTCAATGGGCACATCCAGACTTTCAAAATCACACTCACTCTCCTCGTACCCCTCCTCTCCTTCCCCTGGTTCATAAAAATCTTCAAAATCATAATCTTGAACCGAGGGAACCGATCGAACCGGGCGCTTGCCCAATGGTGCCGGTTCGGACGGAACTGGGGAAAGAGACTGGACAATTTGAATAGCTTTGGTTATTTCCTCAGCAGTTGGAGAAATAACTTTTGGCTCCAAACTAGCTGACCTTCTAGCCCTTTTAGTTGGAACCGGCTCCTCAGAGCTGGCTCTTCGTTTGCCCGAGGAAGCATCGCCCTGGTCAGAGGGCACTCCCTCAGGTTCGGTTGGAACCGAACCGGGTTGGCCATCTGGGTCAGCGGACTTTTTGGCCTCCCTTTCCCTGAGCCTATCAACTCTTTTTTCCACGGGGGAAGCAGGAAAATTCTCACAAATCTGGAAGTCTGCATTGAGGTGGTCAAACCCCAGACAATATACACAAATGGTGTGTGGGTCAGCCTTGGCAAAGGATTCCCCAAAGAGGCCACAGTGCTGAAACCCAGTGGGTCTGGTTTTTCTTTTGGGTTTCTCAGACATAGTGCCAGCCTAACCAAAACTTGCCCGTTGATGGCAATCCACCAAGCAAGACTCATCAGTTCCCAACCGTGTCACGGGTCATGAAAAAAACGTAATAAAATCCGTTTTTTTTAGAACTGATAAGAACCGGGAACTGCACTCTAAAGGGCTAGAAAGTCATTTTAAAACCCCTCTGATCGGTTCAAACCAAACCGAAAAAGACGTTTACAAGTTCCACACAGAAGAAAAAATAATAAATAAGCCTATCTATTACTTACAATACCACAGACAGAGCCTGAACCGACGATTGCGGTTAAATTTCGGTAAAATTAACCGAGAATTACACTTTAAAACCGACAAACGAACAGAGCAGCAGGAGGAATCTCTGGAGCGACTGTTCAGTGAGGTGGAGTAAAGAATCTGACAGTTTAAGTTTGAGCTTCAGACAGAGTGTTCAACCGAGCTCGCGCTCAAGATTCCATGCCCTGCATGGAAGTTAACTCCTTCACCTCCGGAGCAGTTCTAACCTGGGGTTATACTGCATATGTCATAATATAGCAAGACTTCATGTTTGAAGCAGGATGTCAGACAACGGAAACGGGTCTGCAGAAGTATCTGGCGGCGGAGGCAGACTATCTGGTCCTGGCAAGGAGACTGTCGGAGGAACCAGTGTAGGCATGGGCAGAACCGGGTCAGATGAGGGAAGCTGATCTGGTGTTGGGTCTACAACCAGCCAGGAAGGGCTCCCTCCATTGGGAATAGGAGGTTTCTCCTGGAGAAGCTCCTGCAGAGGGGCCTCCTGTTCAGAGACCCCCCCCCCGAAGGGGACCGCTCTGTCTCTACCCGGGGTAGCAGGGTCTGAAGCAGATTCTACTGGTGGGGGAGAGGGGCAGTCTTCCCCAGGCTCATCTGGACATCGGGTGGGCAGACATTAGTCCCAGATGGGAGAGCTGCGTCCGTGCGATCGTCCATTGGGATCATCTTACCGGGAGCTGGAGCCAGGTGAGAAGGGGAGGAGCCCCCTTCTGACTTAGTGACAGTCTGTGTGGGACCCTGAGGGGTGGGGAACCAACTTATCAGCTGCCATGCGGTGCCCAGAGGAGCTGGAGAGCAACTTAGTGGCAAGAGCAGAGCTGTCCCCAGTGAAGCCAGGATCCGACTTACCTGCCGTCAAAACTTGGAGCATTGTGGTTCCTTTCTGGTCCCCGGATGTGGCCTGGACAACTAACTGCTGGCAGCAGGGGAAGAGGCCTTGCTCGAAGCCAGCCTAGATGTCTCGGCACTGGAACCCTCCAGCTGATGTTTCTGCTGCTTATGTTTGGAAGGGGACAAGGATGAAGGTGAGGATGAGTCCCTGATCCTCTCCATTTGCTTCTCTAAGGAGGCTAGCTGGGATTTCAAAAGGTGGGCCTCCAGGTCCTGCTCCCTCTGTTTCTGGGTGGCCTGGTTGAACAGCTGGCAATCTGGGCAGGTGGCCACAGAATGGTCTGGGCCTAGGCAAATGACACTTTCAATGACCGTCCTTGTGCAGGATCTGGATGCCATAAGTCACTTCCTTTTAGTCATCAGAGACTACAGAAGCACTAGCACGAACAAAAACCCCAAAGGATTTTAAATACTAAAAAACAAGAAAACTACGGCGATGACTGTGCAAGTGTACCACAAGGTAACTGCATGAGATGACAGTGGGAAAGAACTGAAGGGTGGGCATGGGGACAGCCCACTATATAGGGCCACGCTAATGAGTCACGTGACGTTGGGTGGACGGTTTCCCATTGGACACTGCTAGAAAAGTCTGCTGTTGGGTCCCAATGCCAGGTGGTGCTAGTCCGATGTGTTATGACCTACTGAAGGAACCTTCTCTAAGATCTTTGAATTTCTTGGCATTGAAGCCAAGCTACCAGATCCTGGACCACCTCTCCAGCTTTTCCAGATATTCCTGTAGGTCCTGTACCCATCCCTTCAGCTGTGTCCACTCTCCTGAAGTTTGGTGTCATCCACGAATAAGCACATTTTGCCCATACCACCATCCATGTCATTGATAGATATTGAACACCGGCCCCAGCACAGAGCCCTGCGGGATCCCACTTGTTACTTCGCTGGTGCCAGATAACTTTCCCCCACAACCACCCTATGGGTTCTGTACCTCAGCCAGTTTTCTACCCATCTGGCAATCCTTTCCCCGGCCCAGATATCCACCAACTTCCTGATCAACCTTTTGTGGGGCAGAATGTCTAAGGCCTTGCTGAAATCAAGATGGAGGATGTCTACTGTCTTAATGAAAAAGATGTTAAGATTCATTTGACACAATCTCTCCCTCCCCCCACGAACCCATGCTGCCTCACATCCTGGAGACCATGGCTCCTCTAGATATTCCACCAACCTTTCTTTTAGTATGGTCTCCATGAGCTTGCCCCAATGGAGGTCAGAGTGACTGGTCTGTAATTCCCTGGGTCATCCTTGGGACCGCTTATGTGGTAGGCACTACATGTGCTGTTCCAATCCTGTGGCACCATGTCTGACTATTGAACTATTAACTAAGTCTGCCAGTGGCCCTGCCAGCTCCTCAGCCAGTTCCTTTAGTACCCATGTACTCTGTCTGGGGCTGGTGATTTGTCCACCTTCAATGCCAGCATCTCCACCCTCACTCTATCACTACATCTTTGTTCCCCTGCTCCCTTTTTCCCTCCTGAAGGCACTGGTTTGTCATCCTCCCGGGTGAAGACGGAACAGAAATACAGGTTACTCACCTGTAGCAGGAGTTCTAGTAATGGTATATGTAGTTCATCCACACTTACTGGCAGGTTCCTTACTGCTTTAAATCTTGCCAGAAGGTCTTTAAGCTGGCTCCTCCCACCCACCCGGGTGATAAAACTCAGCTCTGCCCCACGACGCCAGATCTAGCCCTCTGGAAGCCAGGTTGTACATCGAAGCCAGGGAGGTTGGGTGGGTTGTGTGGATGAACATATACACCATTCCTATAACTCCTGTTACAGGTCAGTAACCTGTATTTCTAGCGACATGGATATGTTCTATCCACACTTACTGGCAGACGTTTAGCAGTTCTCCGGGAGGAGGGAGGCAAGGTTCGCACCCCCTACTTGGGAAATAAGGGCTGGAGAACCAAGGTCCCAAAACCAGCATCCCAGCATGACTCAAGGTCGATGTGGTAGTGGGTGATGAAGGTATGTGCCGACTTCCAGGTAGCAGCCCTGCAGATTTCCTGGATAGGGACATCCCTGGAAGCAGCCACCAAATCAGCAGTATGGCAGGTAGAATGAGCTCTTATCCCTTTGGGAAGCTCCATGCCCGCCAAACTATTGCAGAGATCTATGCAGGAGGTGACCCACCTGCCTATCATCTGCTTGGCTGGAGGTCTGCCAGGTGCAGCTTCAGCATAGGTGACAAACAGCTGGCGAACCTCTCCCCAAACTTCAGCCATCCACTCCTTATAAGAGAGCGCACGTCTAAGGTCCAAAGTATGTAGCCTATATTCAGCCTCCGAAGTGTGATTGGGGTAGAACACTGGCAGAGTTAACACTGGTTAAGGTGAAACTCAGACACCACCTTCAGAAGGAATTCCGGGTGGGGGTGCAGGACAACCCCGTCCCTGTGGAAGACCAGATAAGGAGACTCGACGGAAAGCACCTGGAGCTCTCCCATCCTTCTGGCTGATGTGATAGCCACCAAGAAGGCGGTCTTCCACGAGATTGCCCATGAGCTTAGCCAATACCAGCAGTAGATCCCACAGAGGTGGAGGTTCTCGCACCAGAGGGGATATGTGATCAAGGCCTTTGAAAAAGTGCCCGACCACTTTGCGGCCCGCGCCCGGTAAACAGAGATGGCTGCCAGGTGCACCTTAAGGGTCATAGACTGAAGCCCTAGCTGAGAAAGGGACCACAGGCAGTCCAGAATGCTGGCCAAGGAACGGGAGGAAGGGTCCAACTCCTTATCCTGACACCAAATGGAGAATCTCTTCCATTTGAAGGTGTAGCATTTTCTGGTCGACTCCTTACGGGATGCCTCAACGTTGCTCAGCCGAGCCCGCTGCCGGACACCACCCAATGGGCCTCCTTAGACTTTACCGGAGGAATACATCTCTCGGGGCGCCCAAGTTGAAGTCTGGCAGCATGGTCTTAGAGGACGTTGACCAAGAATGACTTGCACAATTTGCAGGCTTGCGAATAGTGATCGAGCCCAAGGCAGTAAATGCACTTGGAGTGCGGATCGGTCCGAGACCTCTTCTGTCCACAAGGGCACCGCCAAAATCCGGGAGTCAATTTGTCCATCACAGCCGCGAAGGAAGAAAAAGACCGAAGTCTAGTAAATTTAAGAATGAGTTTCGGTTTAACCGAAGAGGTAGGATCCAGGCCTAAAACAGAGCGCAAAGGAGGGAACCTGAGCTTTCAAGCAGTAAGGAAGATCTGGCATCATGGGGCAGAGCCAAGAGTTTTACCACCTGGGAGGGTGGAAGGAGCCAGCTTGAAGACCTTCCGGCAAGATTTAAAGCGGCAAGGAACCTGCCAGTAAGTGTGGATAGAACATATCCATGTCCCTAGAAGTATTCATTTAGTATCTGCTCCCCCCCCCCAATTATCCTCCACCCCACCCCTTTAAGCAGCCTAACAAACCATTCCTTGTCCCTTTTCTCACATAGTGAAAGAAAGCCATCTCCCCCTTCCTAATTCCTTCACCCATCTGCAGCTCCTTCTGTGGCTTTGCTCTGTTTGTTTTTGGATGGCCCATGCTTGGACAGTGATATGTGCAACCACGGAAAATAAGGAGGCACAGTTTCAAATAACCATATGAAAAGCACATCGTAGAGTATGCAGCTGTATGATCACAGGATATACCAACTGTGCTCCTGGCAGTGATTCACAAATCCACTGCTCCTGGCACTCTAACAGACCCCTGCACTGCACTCACTCCAGTAATGGACCATTCTGCAGTACCCAGACTTCCAGTGAGGGACCCCCTCCACTGCTCCTGGCGCTCAAGTGATGGACATCAGTGCTGCTTCAGGCACTGGCACCTCCACTGGCTCACAGCACTTCAGTGGTGGACACCTCCGCTGCTGCGGCTTCCATCAGTCCAGTAACAGACCCCTACACTGCTACCAGTACTACAGTGATGAATACCTCTGCTTCTCTCAGCACTCTGACTCCTCTGCTGCTTCTGGCAGCTCTGCGACAGACCCTTCCACTTCTGCTCAGAACAGAGTAAATTAACAGACAAAGTGAAAGCTGAACCCAGACAAAATAGAACTGGGGAAATTCTATGCTGTGTACCATTCCAACACGTTATATTGGTCAAGTGCTTAAATTAAAGTGTGAAATGTGCTTTTACTGTTGAATTTCTACACCTATGCAAAGAGAAAAGCACAGTTACGTAAGAACTTACCGTAACAGTAGATCTTCGAGAGAGGCTCTTGCAGTAGGTAATGACATATAGGACTGATGCCAGCCAGTGGCAGGACCCCACGGAAACATTTCTAGCTAGCAGTCCCTGGCGAGGGACCACCCCCATTTCAGGTGAGCAGCATCAGGAGACGTCGTTATAAAGGGGCAGTCCCAGACACCCGCCTTCCAGTTCTGTCCCGCCACAGGCTGAAAGAGGCCAGATGAGAGAGGAGTGGATATTTCCCTAAATGGAAAAGGAGCTTAAAAAGCCTAGGGGGATGGAGGGCGGGAAGGTTTACCTACTGCAAGAGCCTCTCTCGAAGATCTACTGTTACGGTAAGTTCTTACATAGCTGTACTATCTTACTTAGAGAGGGCTCTTGCAGTAGGTAATTACACATAGGACTGAATCCCAAGCAGTCTGGAACAAAGAAAGGCACCGGGAGGAGGAAACTACTCCAAGAAGTAGCTCTAGCTGTGCAAGCCTCAAGATAGGAGGCCTTGCAAAACAACTAGCCCAAAGCCTGCTTTACGGCGAGAGGCAATATCCAACCTGTAGTGTTTCAGTAAAGGTATGGATGGAAGTCCAGGTGATGGCAGCGCATATGTCTGCTGCAGACACATTCTTGAAACAAGCCACAGAGGCAACTATTCCCCTTGTGGAGTGGCCTCTGACTTGACCCAGGAGGGTCTTGTGGTATTTGTCATAACAGAAAGTGATGCAATGAGCCAACCACTTAGACAGGCATTGCTTGAAAACAGCATTGCCTTCCCTTTTATGAGCAAAAGAGATGAACAACTGATCAGTCTTTCTGAGATCCTTCGTCCTGTTGGTGTAGTATCTCAGAATCCGGTGAACATCCATAGTACGGAGTAAATATTCCCCCTTGGTTAGAGTACTACGTAAAAAAGGCAGGTAGCTCTATGGACTGATTTAAGGTAGACTCTGCTACTACTTTAGGTAGAAACTTGGGATTCGTGTGAAGAGCAACTCGTTCCTTGTAAAAAATCAAGTAGGGAAATTTACACATCGGGGCCTGAAGCTCGGAGATTCTTCGAGCCGAAGTAATGGCCACCAAGAAGAGTGTCTTCCATGAAAGAAACTTCAAATCTGCAGAAGCTGCAGGTTTGAAGGGTGGAAGGGTAAGTTTCTTGAGAACAAAATTCAAGTCCCAAGGGGGAGCAGGAGTACAGATGGGGGGCCTCAGATAGAGGACCCCCTCTAAGAAAGGTCTTAGACCTCCAGTTGAGCAAAAGCTTTGTCTGCAAAGGGAACATGATAGGCTGAGATGGCCACCATGTGTACCTTCAAAGAGGAATGGCTGAGACCCAGGTCGAACAGATGACGTAAATACTCCAGCAGAAGCCCCGCTGAACAGGAGAAAGGCTCCACGTTCTTGGAGGTGGCCCAAATAGTGAATCTTTTCCACTTCATGACATAAGTGGACCTGGTGGATGGTTTTCTGGCCTCTATTAAAATCTCTGCCACTTTGGGAGACACACCAAAACGGGATTGGGCTAGGTCTGCAGGAGCCATGCATGCAGTTGAAGGGATTTGAGGCCTGGATGGACCAGGGTCCCCTGATCCTGGGTCAACAAACCTAGAGATAGAGGAAGAGGAAGGGGAGGATCCTCTGAATATTGTTGTAGAAGAGAACCAGATTTGCCTGGGCAAGAAAAGAACGATCAGAATCACTCTCACTCCTTCTGAAGCTAGTTTCTGCAAGACTCATGGGTTAAGAGGAATTGGGGAAAAGGCATAGACGAATCTGTCCTTCCAGTCTAGAGACAGAGCGTCGTTCCAGAAAGCACCTCGCTCTGGAACGAGCGAGCAGAAGGTGGGAAGTTTTGCGTTTTGGGGGGAATGCGAACAGGTCGACCTGTGGTGTTCCCCAAAGTTGGAAGTTATGGTCTAGGACCCCTTGGTCCAGTTCCCACTCGTGAGTCAGAGCAGAAGAGTGACAGCCTGTCTGCTAGGGTGTTGTAGACTCCTGGAACATGAATCATCGTGAGGTGAAGGTCGTGTTGTGTTGCTCAATCCCAAACCCTCATTACCTCCCTGCATAGAAGGTAGGACTGAGTTCCTCCCTGTTTGTTGATGTACTACACTAAGCACATGTCTGTCTGGACGGGCTAGGTGGCCGGGAAGGATGTATTGGTGAAGGGCTTGGAGAGCGTACAACACTGCCTGAAGCTCGAGCACATTGATGTGAAGAGCCCTGGGTCCGATGAGGGCCTAGATGGGCTCCCCAACCTTTGCCTGAGGCATCTGTGGTTAGAGTCTGGGAGGGGGAGGATGAAAGAAAGGGACCCCCACGAAACAGGTTCTCAAACCATCCACCATTGCAAGTCTCGCATCATCGGCGATGAGATCAGAACTGAATGATCTAGGTCGTCCACTAGTTGATCCCACTGAGAGATCCTCATGTGGAGTCGAGCGCGAGGGACGGTCGGTATGGCGGCCGCCATGAGCCCGAGAAGGCGAAAGACCGACCTCACCGAGACCATCCTGCGGTCGGATAACAGACATATTTGATTCTGAATGGAGGCCGCCCTGGCCGGTGGCAGGAAAGCCTTTCCCATGGTCATATCGAGGATCGCCCCGATGAACTGTAGCCTCTGAGAAGGGTCCAGATGAGACTTGGAGTGGTTGATGGTAATATCCAGGCAGGCAAAAACCTGCTGGATGAGGGAGAGGAAACGCAGGAGTTCCTCCCTGGATGAGGCCGCCAGGAGCCAGTCGTCCAGGTAAGGGAACACCTGTACTCCCTTGGTACGCAGGTGGCCCACCACCACTGCCAGGCATTTGGTAAATACTCGGGGGGCAGAGGATAGACCAAATGAGAGCACCTTGAACTGGTAGTGGTCCCCCTGGAATGCAAAATGAAGGTATTTGCGATGGGAGGGGCAAATGGGAATGTGTATATAGGCATCCTGCATATCCAGGGCACAAACCCATTGACCCTGCCGGAGGGGGGGGCAGAAGGCTCTGCAGGGAGAGCATCCTGAACCTTTTGTACTCTACATAAAGATTCAGGGAACCGAGATCTAAAATTGGTCTGAGATCTCCCGTCTTCTTTGGGACCTGGAAGAAATGGGAATAGTAACCCGTCCCCTGAAGATGAAGGGGGACGGGCTCTATGGCTTGCTTCATCAGAAGGGCCGAGATCTCCTCCTGGACCAAAGGAAGGCATTCCCGTGAATACGATGACTTCAGAGGAGGGTGGCGAGGTGGTTTCTGAAGAAACTCTATGGAGTGTCCTGTTATAAGCTGGAGCACCCAGGAATTCGTGGTTATCCTCTCCCATCCCGGAAGGTGGAGGGAAAACCTCCCTCCAACCAGTTCCTCCGGGGAGTCCGGAGGCAGTGGGAGAGGAAAGGAGTCAGGTGGTGTGAGGCAGCGCCGCAGCTGAAGCACCCACTGCTTTTTGGGTGGAGGGGGCTTAGCAGCTGCGGGGGCCCGATGTTTTTTGGCCCGCCTTCCCTAGGGTTTCGCCTTTGGCCGATTCAGTCTGCGAAAGGGACGTCGCTGCTGCAGACGGGAACGGTACACAGAATCAACTGATTTAAGAGCCATCCCCTTCTCTTGTAAATCGGTAATGATGTCCTTGACATCACCGCCGAAAAGCACCAACCCCCGGAAAGGTACTAACTGGATAGCAGATTGCACCTCTGGGACCAGACCTGACACACGGAGCCAAGCATGACGCCATAGACTTATGGCGAAAGCAGAGCTCCACTCAGCAGTGTCCACTGCATCGTATGTCTCACGTAGCATGTGGCAACTGGCCGAACGAGCAGAGCGGACAAGATCAGCCAACTCCTGTTTGACTTGGGAGTCAGGCAAGGAGTCCAGCTAGCTTCAACCTGAGTAAGGATGGCCTTCTGGTAGTCCCCATGTGGCCGACATAGTTCAGGGCCCGAATCCCCAGTGTGGAGGGCGTAGATCTTTCTCCCGTACTGGTCCAGAAGCGAGATTCCTTATCAGGAGGAGACGAGCTAAGATGCTTTGGGTTAGCCGACCAGCCATGAGCGGCGCTGATCACAACAGAGTCGACACGAGGGTGAGAATCTAGGAAATCAACACCCTCTGGAGCCTGATATAGCCTGTTCGACTTCCTAGGAAGAGGGGCTAAGGCAGACAGCTGTTTCCATATCGTGGTGACAAGGTCGGTGTGAGGCTCTATCCAGGGTGGCACTAGTGTAGGAGCCGTCACGGGCAGATCTAGATGTTCAGCGAGTTTCAGACGCTGAGGATCTGGTTCCAAAGAGCGCCACTGATGGACCTCCTGGATTTTTCTGAGCAACTCCGTAAAAGAAGGAGGAGACTTCAGAGGAGTCCTCGGCTGGGGCTTCGACGGAGAGAGAGGCTTGTCGTCTCTCTCGGAGCAGCAATCGGAAGAGTCCGAGGAGGCCGGGAGTGAAGAGGAGGAAGAAAAAGAGTAAGACTCCCTTTCCCGACCCGGGGGAGGAACGGGTCCCTTGGGTAGTCCCCAGGGATGTGTGTCCTGCCCTTCTCTGGACCCAGACGGAAGAACCCTGGAGTCCAGAGGTGGTGAGGGAGTGTGCCGCCTGGGGCGTACAGGGACCTGGGATGGCATTGTTGCCGGGAGGCAGCTCTTGACCTCTGGTGAGTTGAGCCTTGGCCTCAGTCCCACCAGGAGGCAAGAGTCTCCTGCAGGTCCACTGGCGGACTCGAGGGTGGTGGAGGAAGCGGGGGAGAAGAATATGGCCTATACCCATATGGAGCGTATCCAAAACTCTGCTGCGGGTAGCCCGGCATCAGGTATTGAGACGTAGAGTACTGCGGCATCAGGAAGCTCAGCATTGGGTACTGCGGCATCGGATAAGGCATTCCCGGGTACACCGGTGTCGAATAAGACGGCGGGTACCCAGAAGCCTGGGAGGCTGTGTGCAGACGGCCCAGCTGGGAACCTCGCAGGCGGGTCGGGCGGAGAGCCGGAGGAGGGCCCGATGGAGCAGGAACTCTTCCTGAGTCAGTAAGGCCGACAACGGGGGTCCTGACGTCGGAGGTACTGATGTCGGGGGCCGGCGTCCAGAGAGCAGACGTCGAGATCCATTGCGCCAGATGGAGGAGGGACTAACTGGCAAAGATCCCCAACTGCACCTGCGGACGGGGCAAAAGTCCCGGGGTCAGGATGGGGGACTCTGGTTCCCCAGGCGGCAATGAAAGCTGGTGAACCAGGAGCGGCGGAAATGGGGCGGTCCGTCGTCGGTTCCTGCGGCGGTCGTCGGACGAGGCCGGCGTGAGGCATGGGGCGAGCTCTCGGTGGGCGCCAGAGGGCAGGCGTCCAGCTTACAGGAGCCTTCCCAGAGGCAACGAGAGGAAAGGTCAGTCTAGTCCGGGGAGAAGCCGTCGTCGCCTAAGGGTCGGATGTCTTACCAGCCCTCTCCGGGCAGATATCAGAGGAGCAGACGCCTGGCTTACCGGATTCACCTGATAGGCCGCAAGCCTGTGGCTGAACCAGGGGCGGAGGCCTCCAACTGACCAGAGGTGCCCGCAAGGCCCGAGCGCAAGCCAGACAGGCGGGCTGACGCTGCCTCAGAAACCTCCATGGCGGCTGTCGAGGAGCGATCCCCCGGAGGGGATGTTACCTGAATGCCCGTGACTCCCAATGGAGACGCGGTGGAGGAGCCTTTGTCCCGGTGCTGCCTCTTGTACTCCTTTCGATGGCCTTCGGGGGAAGTGGACGCCTGCCTTAACTTTTTAAGCTCCTTCTCCATAGAGCTCATTTTATTTAAGAATATGGGCCTCCAGGGATTGCTGCAGTCTTTTTCGGGTGGCAGCGTTAAAGCTAAGGCAATGCTGGCACTTTGACTTGATTATCCGTTCCTAGTCAGAACAGGCACGAAAGAGTGGCAGTCCTTGTGCAGTGGTAAAGGGAAACCTGATCGCACTTGTTCTTGTGCTCGGGAGGGTGTGAGGGGCGACATGCACCAGCGTTAGTACTGGCGATCGAAAAATACAGGTTACTCACCTGTAACAGGAGTTCTAGGAATGGTATATGTTGTTCATCCACACTTATTGGCAGGTTCCTTGCCGCTTTAAATCTTGCGGGAAGGTCTTCAGCTGGCTCCTCCCACCCACCGGGTGGTATAACTCGTCGCCCCATGTGTCAGATCTAGCCATGGAAGCCAGGTTGTGCGTCGAAGCCAGGAGGCAGGTGGAGTAGTGGATGAACACATACCTACATTCCTAGAACTCCTGTTACAGGTGAGTACCTGTATTCTAGGACATGGATATGTTGTTCATCCACACTTATTGGCAGACTCTAGCAGTTCTCTGGGGCCAGGGGAGGCAAGGCACACACCCCTACTTGGGTAGAAGACTGGAGGACCGAGGCCCGTGGCACTTGGCATGACCCAAGGTCAATGTGGAAGGAGCAGGAAAAGCCTGCTTGGTCGAAGCCCATGCGGATATCCTGGACCGAGTATCCTCGGAAGCAGCCACCGATGCAGCGAAGGACGGTAAAGAAAAATTACTCACCTTAGTAATGTTGTTTCTTCTAATGGAGTCTTGCTATATTATGACAATTGCAGTTTGTCCCACCATTAGAACTGCTCCGGAGGTGAAATAGTTAACTCCATTCCAAGACTGGAACTTAGAGCACGAGCTCTACAGAGAAGCTCCGTCTGTGTAGTTTCAAACCTGAACTGTCAGATCTTTACGAGCAAAAACTCACTAAGGTTTGTGTGGAAGCTGTAACCTAAACTAGCCAACTAGCTACCTGAATATTAACACCCAGTGCTGGTCCCAACACAAAAGATTCAAGTCAGGGGACCAGAATTAATAGTATAATTTAACCATATGAGAAGTAATATAAGAGAAAATAAAACACCACACCCCAAAACCCCAAGAAGGGGTGAAAACACATAAAAGGGCATAAAATAGTGCCCACACTAGCTGCCCACCCCATACCCAGTAGAAGTTCTGAGAGGGGCAGGCTGGGGAGAGGTCATAATAGCAAGACTCATTAGAAGAAACAACATTACTAAGGTGAGTAATTTTTCTTCAACAACATGAAGTCTTGCTATATTATGACAATTGCAGACTACACAGCAGTACCTCCATGGAGAAGGGACAGAACCTACTTAGGAATAGGCTCTGAAGCACAGCTGTGCCAAACCGAGCATCTCTCTAGCCTGGACATCAGGAGTAATGCTTGGTGAAAGTGTGTGACCGTTTCCAAGTAGCAGCCTGACATATCTCCATATAGGGATGTCTCTGGCAGCAGCTAGAGACACGGCTGTACCTCTGGTAGAATGAGCCCTCAAGCCAGGGGGGAGGGATCTCTGCCCAGTTTCTGATAACAAAATTGGATACAAGAGACAATCCACCTAGCAATTGCTCTCTTAGTGGCAGGTTTCCCTTTCCCAACCTCACCATAAGTGAGAAAAAGTTGGTGGGATTCGAACCTGTGACCATGGTACGTTCTTATAGTAACTGAGGGCCTCTTAACATCCAAACTGCAATCTCCTCTAACCAGAAGAGGAGTGTTCAGTGAAAAACACTGGAAGGAGATAGATTGGTTAAGATGGAAATCTGAAACCACCTTAGGCAAAACTTCCTGTTAGTCCTGAGGACTACCTTATCCCTGTGGAAAGAAATAAAGTCAGTTTCTACTGACACAAGGCTTGGAACTCACTTATGCGTCTAGCAGAAGTGATAGCCACTAGAAAACAGTTTTCCAAGTTAGATACTTAAGCTCTGCAGAAAACAGAGGTTCAAAGGGGTTGCATTAACTGGGCAATGCAAACATTAAGGTCCAGGCAGGGGCCGGATCCGAAAAGGTGGATTAGTATGGAGTAATCCCTTAAAAAAACTTGGAAAACACAGGGTGAGTGGAAAGAGACGATGGTTTTCCTGCTGAAACAAAAGCAGAGACAGCTGCCAAATGAACTCTCAGGGTAGCTGGTCTCAGGCCCAAAGAATTGAGATGGACCATGTAATCTAACACAATGGGCAAATCAGCAGATTCTGGGAAATATGCTTCCCAGAACACCAAATGGAGAACCTTTCACTTAGAATTATAAGTAGCCTAGTGGAAGGCTTCCTAGAAGCCTTTTAGATTTCAAGAACACCCTGAGAGGTGTAGGTCAGCAATTCTAACTCCTCAAGAGCCAAGCCTTGAGGTTGAAGGATTTGAGGTTCGGATACCAAACTCTCCCCTGGGCACAGGTTAATAGGTTGTGATTCCTGGGGAGACACAGGGGGAGATGGACTGTCAGGGACAGAAGGAGTGGGTACCAGGGCTGCCTGGCCCAATCTGGGGCAATCAGAATCACCCTGCAAGGCTGGGATCTGATTTTAACTAACACCTTGAATAGGAGAGGAAAGGGGGGAAAAGCATAAAGAAACTTCCCTTCCCAATCCAGAAGCAGGGCATCCAGGGGGACTGAGCCCAACACTGGGGGTCTGCAACAGAACAGTGGAAGTTGGTGATTGTCTGGGGCTGCAAAAAGATCTATCTGAGGGGTGCCCCATCTGGCAAAGACTATCCCCAGTACTTGAGGATCCAGAGACCATTTGTGATGGCCCTGAGAAATCCTGCTGAGATCATCTGCTAGGACATTGTCCTTTCCTGGAAGGTGAACTGCTATGAGTGAAGTGTTCAAGGAATAGGCCAGAGACCACAACTTCATTGCCACGGTGCACAAGGCCGAAGACAGAGTGCCCCCCTGCTTGTTGATGTACCACATTGTTGTGGTATTGTCTGTTCTGACTTGTACCACTTTGTTCTGGACAGAAGCAGAAAACGCTTGAGGTGCTAAAAAGACAGCTCTGAGTTCCAGCAAATTGATGTGGAGCAGAGATTCCTGGGGGGACCACACTCCCTGAGTGGAGAGGTCGCCCATGTGGGCTCCCCACCCCAGGAGGGAAGCATCCGTAGTGAGGGTCAAAGTGTGAGAAAGGGGAATGAAGGGGACCCCCAGTCTTAAATTGCTCTGATCCTGCCACCACTGGAGGGCCTGGATCAAGGTTCGGGTCACTGGGACCAACTTGGAAAGGGGGTCTCTTTTCTGAGACCAATAGACTCAAGTGAAACTGAATGTCTCATCTGAAATCTTGCTCCCTGCACTACAGCTGTGGATGCAGCCATGCCCCAGGAGCTGCAAAAGTGTCTTGCTGGTCAGAGACCTGCAGAGTGAAGGAGGAGGCCAGAGCCACCAAGTTCCTTACCCTTTCTAAGGAAGAAAAGCTCTGGCCAGATTTGTGTCCAATTCTGCACCTATGAAGGTGAGTACCTGAACTGGTTCCAGAACCGACTTTGGTAGATTTAGCAGGAAGCCCAGGGAGGTGAGCAGCTGCTGGGCGACTTGCAGGTGAGATTTTACCTGTTCTGGGGACTGGTCTACAATGAGCCAGTCGTCAAGATAGGGAAAAACAGCAATCCTTTGCCTCCTTAAGTGAGCCACTGCTACTGCCAGACATTTTGTGAATACCCTTGGGGCAGAGGTAAGGCCGAAGGGCATTGCTCTGAACTGGTAATGACCTGAGGGCAGTTCGAATCGGAGGTACTTTCGGTGGGAGCTTCTGATTTTGGACGTGAAAATAGGCATCCTTGAGGTCCAGGAAGCTAGCCAGTCCCCTGGCCTTAGAGAAGGTAAAATCATTGCCAGAGTTACCATTCTGAACTTTGGTTTCAAAAGATGCTTGTTCAGATATCTGAGGTCTAAAATGGGCCAGTTCTCCTGTTTTTTGGGGTAAGAAGTATCTGGAGTACAGACCCTTGCCCTGGTGTGAGGAGGAACCCTTTCAACCGCTCTGAGAGCTAACAGGGTTGAGACCTCTGCTTCTAGAGCAAAGGTCTCTAAAGAGCTTGCAGGTAGAAAAGGCCTGATTCTCATCTTTGGGAACTTTTTGAAGCTGAGAACCAGACCCTGGCTTACTACTTCCAGAACCCACTTGTCTGACGTTAAAGACACCAAGTTCTGACTGAAGTAAGCCAACCTGCCCCCTACTGGTAAAGGAGAATCGGCCCTGGGCACCCCATCAGGGTGCCTGCTTGGCAGGTGCTTTAGGCTGAGGGGTGGGGGCAGGCCTGCCCATGCCCGTCTGCCTCTGCCTCTGAAGAACCCCTCTGAGCATAAGCAGAGGAGGCCTGGGTTTGGTAAAAGGCCTGTGGAAAGGCCTACCCCTACCCTGGGGTGTGCCTCTGGGGAGTGGCTTGCCGCTCCTTGGCTTGAGGCACTTTATAGGTAGTCTATATTCATCCATCTTTTCATATAATTCTCTGTCTGCTCCCCAAACAGAGAATTTCCCCACAGGAAAATCCATAGCCTTAGTCTCGTGTCCTGTGACAGGCTAGTACACCTGAGCCAGGCCAACCTACGAAAAGCTACAGATGTGGCTATGACTCTAGAGGAAACATCATTAAAATCCACAGCAGCATGAAACTGCACCTTAGAAGCCTCAATGCCATCGGCAGCAGCCACCTGCTCCAGCTCCTTGGCAAGCTGGCCAGGGGCCTGTTTGGCTAAAGCCATGACAGTATCCCATCTAGATTTTTGGTATCTCGCAACATAAGCCATATAGTTTGCTTGTCTGAGTCCCAAAGATGCTGCCATGTATTGTTTTTTGGCCATGGCATCAATCTTCCTGGAGTCCTTGTCAGGAGGATGTGAAGCCAGGGGAATATTAACTTTATCACAGGCTGCAGCCTGAACTACTCCAACATGGCTGCATTGCTGTGAAAGAAATTCTGTATCAGGACCTGACAAAGTGTACCTCCTGTCCATCTTTTTATCCACAGGAGACACAGAATTAGGAGCTTTTAAAATTTTTGTTTGTTTCCTAAAATATTTATGTAAAGGAATAGACAATCTCCTGGACTCTGGGATATCCATCATCTCTACAAAGTCAGGCTCCTCTTGCTAGTCCACAGCCTCCTCAAAGGAAGCTGGAGGGTTTCAGCAACTTTTATTAAACAGAAATGAGAAGGGACTCAGCAAGCCTAGGGGAGATTCTCCTAAAGGTCTGTCTGGGGAGATGTCGGTTCAATGGGCACATCCAGACTTTCAAAGTCACATTCACTGATCATAATCATCCTCCCCCTCCTCTGGTTCATAAAACTCCTCTATATCATATTCTTGAACTGGTGGAACCGACCGAACCGACCTTTTGCCAGATAGAGGCGGTTCGGACGGAACCGGGGAAAGTGACTGGACAATCTGTATTGCCCTGGCTATCTCTGCAGCAGTTGGAGAAGGAATTTTTGACTCCACACCTGCTGACTTTCTAGATCTCTTTGCTGGAACTGGCTCCTCAGAGTCAGCTTTACGTTGGCCCGAGGAAGTCTGGCCCTGGTCAGCGGGCACTCCCTCTGGTTCGGTTGGCACCGAACCGGGCTGGCCATCCGCGTCAGCGGACTTTTTGGCCTCTCGTTCCCTGAGCCTACCAACTCTCTTATCTAGGGTAGCTGCAGGGAAATTCTTGCAAATCTGGCAGTCTGCATTGATGTGGTCAAACCCCAGACAATAAACATGTGGTGTGTGGGTCAGCCTTGGCAAAGGCTTCCCCACAGACACTACAGTGTTGAAACCCAGTGGGCCCGGTTTTCCTTTTGGGTTTCTCAGACATAATGCCAGCCTAACCAAAAACTTGCCCTTTTTTTCGGCAGTGACAGGCAAGACACCCTTATCGGTTCCCAACTGTGTCACAGGTCGTGGAAAAAAACAATGAAATCAGTTTTTTTTTTTTTTTAGAACCGATAAGAACCGGAACTGCACTCTAAAAAGCCTTACAATGCTTCAGAATGAAGTTTAATTACAATCTGATCGGTTCAAAACCGAACGGATAAACATTTACAAGTTCCACACAGAAAACCTATTACTTACAATACCATAGACAGAGCTTGAACCGATCAGTTTGCGGTTAAAATAATGATAATCACGGTTGAATTTAACCGAGCAAAAACTGTTTAAACAGAGAAAACCGAGCAGCAGGAGGAATCTCCGGAGCGACTGTTCAGTGAGGCGGAGTAAAGAATCTGACGGTTTCGGTTTGAAATATCCCTGACAGAGCTTTTCTAACCGAGCTCGCGCTCTAAGTTCCATGCACTGCATGGAAGTTAACTCTTTCACCTCCGGAGCAGTTCTAATGGTGGGACAAATTGCATTAGTCATAATATAGCAAGACTTCATGTTTGAACAGGATGTTCTCCTGCAGGAGTTGGAATGGTCCGAAGGGGAGCATTCCCTAAACTCCTGGGCTGCAGTCACGAACTGGTCGAGGAACGCAGCTCTGTGACGCTAGCTGGCCCATCCCACAGGGGAGGGCCGCTATGAGGCCCAGGAGGTGCAGGTGGTCCCGGCAGGGCACAATTACCCGGTCAACCTGACTGGGTAAGGGAGGAAGAACCTCAGCCCCGTCCACCCGGAGCAGAGCTCGGACTCAGTCGAGCCTAGTCCCAGAGAAGCCTCACCCGCTAAGGCACGAGTTCCAACGTGGCTCCGGTAAGGGAAACCGATCTAAGCCTGGAAGGTTTTAATCAGGCCGCCATCCGGGTGGGGTTATGCCCGGACCCTTCGAAGCCGCAGAAACTGCGGAGCAGAGAATGAAGGGCCTGGCCAGGAACTCGTAACGAAACCTCTTGCCTAGGAAAAGGAGGGGTCTCCCAAGAACGGACGGAACGAGGAGTAAGCACATCCTGGAGGCCCAGGAGGAAGCCGCACGCCCTGATCTGAGGATGGAAGATCTGCAGAGGGGCCAGCGTGCAGAAGAATGGGTGCAAGCCCCCATCCGTTTGAGGCCAGGAACACCTGGACACGAACCCAGGGTCAGAAGGAGGGCCCACCACCTTCCTGACCACCTCTTATTAGAGGACCCGCAAGTCGGCTCAGCAGTCCGACGAAGAGTCTGTGGACCCCAGATCCCCGTGCAATGGCTCAGAAGGGAAACCTGTCTGCAACCCACGACGGGCTTACCCTTTAGTACCACCCAAGAGGAAGAGGTGCGGGAGCCGCCCCCCCACGGGAGATCCGGCAGGGGCGACGGAGCCGGGACAGCGCCTTAGCCAGTCACTGAGCAGGCTTGGTGGAGGGAAGAGGCTGAGGGGGCCTCAACTCTTGCTTTTGAGGAAGACGCTGGTCTGGCGACAGGCCGCTAGCGCATGTCTGCTGGCCCCGAGCTGGGCTGGTCGAGCCACAGGGGTCAGGGGCAAAGGGGCCACGCAGGCTGAGGGTTGCCCTTGTCCTCCGGGCGGGAGTGACAGAGTCCGGAGTGGCATCGGACTTCGGCCCCCTGATATGTCCCTCCACTCCAGGGCCAAAGAGGTCGGTCCCCAAGAAGGGGATGTCCGCCAACCTGCTGGGTTTCCAAGATGGAGGATAACCTCAGCCACGCCCTGCGGCGCATGGTCACTGCGGCCACCACCAATCTGGCACAGGAGTCGCCCAGATCCAGGGCCGACTGGAGCTGCTGTTTTGCCACCGCCCTACCCTGGTCCCAAACCCGCCGGACTGTGGTCCGCAGGCCGGCTGGGAGATGAGGAAGGACCTCGTCCAGGGAGCCCAAGAGGGCGTGGGAACAGTGTGCCATCAGTGCAGCCGAGCTGGCCTGACAGAGGCCCAGGGAGGACGCGGCGTAAACCTTGCGCCCGACGTAGTCCATCCTTCTGGACTCTGTCAAGGGGCCTATCCAAATCCCTAGCATTTCCAAAACATTGGAAAACATTGTCGGTGACTACCCCTTCAGCCGAGGGGTGCTCCGAGAAACCGAGCAGAGAACAGACAGGGACAGGGTACTTCCTGGCCACCCTGGCCAAGGCGAGGGCAGGAAGTAGGCCACTTCCAGAGCCTCCCAAGGCTGGGGCCCATGATAGCCTCAGCCACCGGAAGGCCTCCGAGGAGAGTCCTTCGGTCCAGAATCTCCGTAAGGGGGTAAGGTGCTCGCTTGGAAACGGACTCGAGCTGCATCCCGGTGAATTCCGAGATGAATTGGAGCAGACCCAAAAAGGACAATGGGCTGTCATCCACAGAATGTTCCGGGGAAGACCATGGGTCCTCCCTGCTAGGAAACATAACGGAGCAGACCTCAGGCTCCGAGTCTGCAAAAAGCTGCCTCAGGCCTGAGTCACTCTTCGTTCACCGAGGGCGGGTAGGAGTGAGGGGATCGAGAAACCTGCGGAGCAGGTCATGGCCCGGCCCGGGTTCCGCCAAGGGTGGAGGGGCAGCAAGGATCGGACGAGCAACCGGCCCTGAAGAGGGCTCCGACTGCCTCGAGCGGCTGCGTCGGCTGCTTACTAGCCGGAGAATGAATTGAGGTCGATTGATTTCCGGACAACAGCTGCTGCCACCTAAGTTCCACTTCCACTAAGTGACACTGGTTAGGCCCCATCTGGAGTACTGCGTGCAGTATTGGAGGCCACACCTTCACAAGGACATTAACCAAATTGAGGCAGTCCAGAGAAGGGCAACCAAAATGGTGCAGGGACTGCATCAGAAGACATATGAGGACAGATTAATGGAGCTCAATATGTATACCCTTGAGCAAAGGAGGGAGAGAGGTGATATGATCGAGGCATTCAAAACACCTTAAGGGCATAAACAAGGTGAAAGAGTCTAACATGTTTAAATATAAGAAAAATAGCAGGACAAGAGGACACAGCATGAGATTAGAGGAGGCCGATTAAGGGGAATGTGAGGAAATTCTTTCACAGAAAGGGTGGTGGATGCATGGAATGGCTTACCACAAGAAGTGGTGGCCATGAATACAGTGCAGGGCTTCAAACAGGCATGGGATAGGCATAAGGGAGCAATACAAATGACTATGAATAGATAGGCCACTGACAGAGCAAAGGCCGATGGCACATTTATAAGGTAGAAAAAGAAATGGGCAGACTGGATGGGCCTTGCGGTCCTTATCTGCCGTCAACTTCTATGTTTCTATGTTTCCTCGTAATGTCAACGCCATCGAAGCCACTCCTCATCCGAGGAGGGGGGATGAGGAAGAACGGCAAAGCCACTTGACTCGGTGCCCCGACCGAGAACGCCGAGGTCGGCGTGAGCGGCTAGACTGAGAGGAGGACCGAGACCCGAATCCCCGGGGTAACCGAGGGCAGGCTTGGGACGGAGCGGAGTGCGCCCGGTCCTCCTTCGGCTTGGAGAAAATGGCAGAGGACTGTTGACCCGAAGGTACCGGCAGAACCTCAGCCCCCACCGGGGAAACCGGCGAAGGGATTGCGGCACTAGCAGGAGACAGCCCAGATGACCTGCCAAGAGGCTCGGCCACATAGACGGGGGTCCTGGCCAGCTGACCTGACGGGAACACCGTGAGGCCAGAGGCTGAAGCCACATCCGCTGAAGCAGGCGTCGACCAGCGGGGAGGGGACTTTCCCGCTCCGCCCGAAGGACCCTGCCTGCGCACCTTGAATTAGACCGAGGGGAGTTCCCAGGGTCCCTCTCCCTTTGAGGAAAGGGACTGACGAAGCTCCTTGAATGAAGCTGCATGAGTAGAGCCCAAGGACAGCGGGATAAGCGCCGCAACCGAGGAAGACGGAGGTGAAGCCGCCCCCTGCCCGGCGGGATCGAGCTGCTCAGAAACAGCCGAAGCGGACACACGATGATCCAAGGGATTTTCTGGAGCGGGAAAAGCTACCGGATGTCCGAGCCTCGAACGGGTCGCGCGGTCCTCCAGAGAGCTGGCTGAAAGCACAACAAAACTCGCAAAGCTGAGGCTCATGATCCAGGTCAAGGGAGAAAACGCACGTGGAGTGCGGATCTCTCTTGGAGGAGATAACCAGGCACCTCCCCGGTAAGGGAATGAGCCATCGCCGCAGCGAGGAAGAAGATCGAAGTTTCAGAAAAAACTTCCAATTGATTTCGAAGACCGAAATTTCCAGGAACCAGTCGAAGCATGAGCATGAGGAGGAACCTGAGCTTCCAGCGGTAAGGAAGATCTGGCGTCATGGGGGCGGAGCCGAGTTTTACCACCCGCTGGTTGGGAGGAGCCAGCTTGAAGACCTTCCGCAAGATTTAAAGCGGCAAGGAACCTGCCAATAAGTGTGGATAAACAACATATCCATGTCCCTAGAAATAAGATTTTTCGTAAAAACAGACGAAGGTAGGGCTGACGGCACGAACTTTTCTGCTAAGTGCTGCACGAGCCTAACGGCGGAAAGAACTGCGAGGCGGGCATCCGGACCACCCTTTATACAGTCTCCTAATGCTGGTCACCTGACGTGGGGAAGTCCTCACCAGGGACTGCTAGCTAGAAATTTCTCCGTGGGGTCATGCCGGCATCAGTCCTATATGCAATTACCTACTGCAAGAGCCCTCTCAAAGTAAGATCAAGCATTTGTCAATGCCAAATGTTGCTTGCTTGTATGTGCTGTTTAGGTATTTGGAAGTGATAGTTCCATGCCTTCCTCCCAAGACATCCACTGTGTCTTTCCGTTCAATATTCACAGAAGAGTGGGAGGAGCAAGGGGCCCAGCAGTTGCCAAGGGGGTGAAGAGGTGGACAATAGTCCATTCAAAGGCAAGAGAGTCCTGCAGGAGCTCACTAAATTGAAGGTGGACAAAGCGATGAAACCAGATGGCATACGCCCAAGGATATTGAGAGAACTGCGAAGGGAGATAGCAGTACCTCTGGCAGCCATGTTCACAGAGTCATTCAACATGAGTGAATTGGAAGGCACATGTGGTCCCTCTACACAAGTCTGGCAGCAGGTAACAAAAGGCCGTTCAGCCTCACCTCAGTAGTGGGGAAGATCATGGAGACATTGCTTAAAGGATAGTGGGGCATCTAGAAGCCATCGGAGCCCAGGACCATAGACATGGATTCACAGTGGGGACATCATGTCAGACAAATCTGGTCGATTTTTGACTGGGTGACAAAGGAAGTGAATCAGGGTGGGGCAGTGGACAACACTTACCTTGATTTCAGCAAAGCCTTTGACACCATCCCATATAGGAGGCTGATAAACTAGCTGGGTATTGGGGGTGGTAAACTGGGTTAGAAGCTGGCTAACAGGAGGCAGAGAGTGGTGGTAAATGGTGTGCAGTCTAGGGAGAGGGGGTCACCAGTGGGGTGCTGCAGGGATCGATCCTGGGACCAGTCCTGTTCAATGTCTTCATTAGTAACATTGCAGAATGTCTGAAGGGAATTTTCACCCAGTTTTCAACATAGCCATTTTAAGACCTTTGCTCATGAACAGTGTCACTGATTTTCTTAATCTGTCCCAAACATTGATTGCGCACACTGACTGCGCCATTGTGCGCTACATGCATGGAAACCCATTTTGGGCGACATGTGAAAAATGACAGCTGTACTGCTCATAAGGAGGTGTAGTAAAATGGCAATGTTGAAAATCTGGAGTGCAAATATTAAAAATTTGCGAACTTGCGAGCGTGCGTAGGAACTGCACAACGCATGCTCATAAAACAGTGTCTAGGAATTCTCACCAAATTTTCAAACTAGCCATTTTTAGACCTCTGCTCATGAACAGTGTCACTGATTTTCTTAATGTGTCCCATACAATGATTTCGCACACCGACTGCGCCATTATGCGCTACATGGGCGGAAACATGTTTTGGCCAAGATGTGAAAAATGACAGCTGTACTTCAAGGTGGTGTGGTAAAATGGCAATGTTGAAAATCTGGAATGAAAATATTCAAAATTCGCAAACTTACGAGCTTGCGTAGGATCAGCACAACAAATGCTCATAGTCATTTTTGGGTATTTTATCACCCAGTTTTCAACAACCATTTTAAGACCTCTGCTCCTGAACAGTGTCACTGATTTTAACCTGTCCCAAACATTGATTGCGCACACTGACTGCGCCATTGTGCGCTACATGCATGCACACACATTTTTGTCACGATGTGAAAAATGACAGCTGTACTGCTCATAAGGTGTGGTAAAATGGCAGTGCTGAACATCTGGAGTGCAAATATTAAAAATTTGCGAACTTACGAGCATGCGTAGGAACTGTGCAACACATGCTCGTAAAACAGTCATTTTTAGGAATTTTTTCACCAAATTTGCAACATAGGCATTTTGAGAGCCCACCTTATGAACAGTGGCAATGTCATTTCATTAATCGGTCCCAAAAGGCGATTTTGCACAGTGACCGCGAAATCACCCTTTAGGCCAGATTATCGCCATGACAGTGACAGAATTCACGAGGAGTGGTCCCAAAAACCCCCATGTTGAAACTTTGGTGCCAAAATTCAAAAAAATGCCAGAGATATGCAGCAAAGCTGAAAAAACCCATCTATCCCATTATACAGCTTACCGGCATTTCCTCAGCTCGCGGTCGGCTTTGAAGAGTGCAGATGTGTTCCCAGTCCACTGAAGATAGTCGTCCCAAGGTCGGAAGCAAGAGTATGGGTGAGGGTGAGGGGCGTGTGGAGGCGGGTAGCAGTGGGTGGAGTGCAGGTTGCAGAAGGGGGCAGGAGAGATCGCGTGAGGAACAGTTTTTGCATTTAGTTTTTTTTTTTTTTGACTAAGACGAGGGGCGTTTGCCATGCTGGGGTGGGCTCCCAGTGTGGCAGATGGATGTTCTGGGGGCCGTGGAGCCGGCCGGGGATTGGGCACCCCGGCTGTAGCAGTGCAAGGGGAGGGGAAGGCGTGGCGAGCACGCACATGCATGCGTGTGTGTATAAAGGGTAGCTCTGCTCACTGAAGCGGAGCTCTCCCTTTCAACTGTATGACCACTGCATTTTCAACTGCTGTCAGACAGCTGTAACAGTGATTGGGGAACTGGGGCCGCGCCTGCAAACAGTGACTGAATTGGAAGACTGGTGCCACACCTCCAAAAACTCTGATGATGGCACTGTTTCTTGCACATGTGTGCAAGCAACATAAAAATTACTCACCTAAGTAATTGTGTTTCTTCTAATGGAGTCTTGCTGTATTTGACAATTGCAGTTAGCTCCAGCACCTGAACTGCCCCGAGAGTAAGGGTTAAAATTCTATGCCAGGCATAGAACGCTAGGCTCGAGTCTGTGAAAATACAGGTTACTCACCTGTAACAGGAGTTCTAGGAATGACATGTTCATCCACACTGTCTGGCAGGTTCCTTGCGCTGTAAATCTTGCCGGAAGGTCAAGCTGGCTCCTCCACTCACCCAGGTGGTAAAACTCAGCCCGCCCACGACACCAGCTCTAGCCGCTCGGAAGCCAGGCTGTGCGTCAAAGCCCGGGAGGTCGGTGGGTAATGTGGATTATATACTATTCCTAGAACTCCTGTTACAGGTCAGTAAATACAGGTTACTCACCTGTAACAGGAGTTCTAGGAATGGTATAGTTGTTCATCCACACTTATTGGCAGGTATCCTGCCGCTTTAAATCTTGGCCGGAAGGTCTTCAAGTTGGCTCCTCCCACCCACCCGGTGGTAAACTTCGGCTCCGCCCCATGATGCCAGATCTGCCCGCTGGAAGCTCAGGTTGTGCATCGAAGCCGGGGAGGTCGGGTGGGTCGATGAACAACATATACCATTCCTAGAACTCCTGCTACAGGTGAGTAACCTGTATTTCTAGGGACATGGATATGTTGTTCATCCACAATTATTGGCAGACTCCTAGCAGTTCTCCGGGAGGAGGGAGGCAAGGCGCACACCCCCAATACTTAATTGGGAAATAAAGACTGGAGAACCGAGGTCCCAAAAACCAGCAAGGTCAATGTGGTAGTGGGTGATGAAGGTGTGTGCTGACTTCCAGGTAGCAGCCCTACAGATTTCCTGGATAGGGACGTCCCTGGAAGCAGCCACCGATGCAGCAGTATGGCGGGTAGAATGAGCTCTTATCGCTCTGGGAGGCTCCATGCCCGCCAACTTATAGCAGAGATCTATGCAGGAGGTGACCCACCTGCTTATCGTCCACTTGGCTGCAGGTCTGCCAGGTGCAGCTTCGGTGTAGGTGACAAACAGCTGGCGAACCTCTCCCCGAATTCCAGCCGTGCACTCCTTATAGTAGGCGAGCACCCTTCTAGGGTCCAGAGTATGGAACCTATATTCGGCCTCTGAGGTGTGATTGGGAGAACACCGCAGAGTCAACACCTGGTTAAGGTGAAACTCAGACACCACTTTCGGAAGGAATTTGGGTGGGGGTACAGGACACCTTTGTCCCTGTGGAAGATCAGGTAAGGAGACTTGATAGAAAGCTTCTGAGCTCTCCCATCCTTCTGGCTGACGTGATAGCCACCAAGAAGGCGGTCTTCCATGACAGGTGAGAGATCACACCTGTGCATCAGTTTGAATGGCTTGCCCATGAGCTTTGCCAGTACCAGCAGTAGATCCCATGGAGGTGGAGTTTCTCGCACCAGAGGGGAAATGTGATCAAGGCCTTTGAAAAAGCACCAGACCACCTTTTCCTGCGTCACCGACTGCTTCCCGGGCCACGCCCGATAAGCAGAGATGGCTGCCAGGTGCACCTTAAGGGTCATTGACTTAAGCCCTTGCTGAGAAAGGGATCACAGGTAGTCCAATATGCTCGCCAAGGAACAGGAGGAAGGGTCCAGGCCCTTGCCCTGACACCAAATGGAAAATCTCTTCCATTTGAAGGCGTAGCATTTCCTGGTCGATTCCTTACGGGACGCCTTAACTACATTGAGGACCTCGTCGGAGAGACCCAAGGCCTGGAACTCTAGCCGCTCAGGAACCAGGCCGTCAGGTGCAGGGATTGAAGGTCCGGATAGAACACCTTTCCCCTGCTTGACTGATAGCAGGTCCGGGTGAGCTGGAAGCTGCCTCGGGTGCCTGGAGCTGAGGTTGAGGAGATCTGGATACCAGCATTGATGGGGCCAGTCTGGGGCTACCAGAATCACCTGCGCCTTGTCCCTCCTTGCCTTGAGAAGCACCTTGTGGATCAAGGGGAAAGGCGTAGAAGAGGCCCAGGGTCCATGGCCTCGAGAAGGCATCCCCCTGCAGCGAGCCCTGCTGAGAGGGTGGGCATGGAACAGCCTCAGCTTCGCATTCTCCCTGGAGGCAAACAGGTCCACCTGAGGGGTGCCCCAACGGGAGAACAGATCTTGTACTACCTCCGGCAGGAGAGACCACTCGTGGGACACGCCCCATCCGGCTTAGGGCATCGGCCAGGGTGTTGGAGGCTCCTGCCACATGAATGGCGAGGAGATGCGCCTCCAGGCTGCGCACGAGTGACCAGATGCGGAGAGCTTCCTTGCATAGAAGCATGGCGCACGTCCCGCCCTGGCGGTTTAGATAGTACATGGTCGTGGTATTATCCGTCTGGACCCAAACCACTTGGACCCCAAGAAACGGAGCGACGGTGTGAGAGCTAGGCGGACTGCTCGAGCTCCAGCAGGTTGATATGGCATCGACTCTCATGAACTAGAGGCAGTGCGCCTGTGTTCCCCTAGATGGGCAGCCCAAGCCATCAGAGAAGCATCGGTCGATAGAGAGACCGTCAGCTCGGAGCGGACAAATGGGATGCCCTCCTGCAGGTGCGCTGGAACGATCCAACACTGGATAGCGTTCCACATTCCCTGGGTCACCATCACTAGCTGGCCAGGCCCCACTGAAGAGGGAGCATGTTCCAGTGGGCCCAACGGATCATGCTGGTACAGGCTGCCATGAGACCCAGGAGGCGTAGGAAGTCCCGGGCAGGGCGCGATTGCTCAACCAGAAATGATCGGGCAAAGGAGGAAAGAACCTCGGCCCTGTCCGCCGGGAGCCGTGCTCTGGCTCGTAGAGAGTCGAGCTCTGCTCCGATGAATTGTATCAGCTGCTTTGGCAAGAGTTCTGGACTTGGGCCTCAAGGAGGAGGCCGACTTGAGAGCAAACCTGGAGGGCCAGATCCTGACCGCCTCCACCTCCTGCTTGGAGGTTACATCAGCCAATCGTCCAGGTAAGGGTACACCCGACCCTCGGGCGCCAGTAGAAATGCTGTCACCACTGCTATGCATTTGGTGAAGACCTTGGGAGCTTGAGACAAGCTGAAGGGCATGGCTCGGAACTCAAAAAAGGGATCCCTCCGCTCGAAAGCGAAGGAACCTCTGATGCAATGGACGGATAGGGACGTGAAAGAACGCGTCCTGTAGGTCCAGAGAGCAGAACCACATGCCGCATTCCAAGGATGGTATCTGAGCCAGAGTAACCATCCTGAAGGTTCGAGACCTTAGGAACTTGTTTAGGTCATGTAGGTCGAGAATGGGGCACCAGCCCCCCGTCCGTTTTGGGACCAGGAAGTACCTGGACACAAATCCCAGGTCTGAGGGAGGGTCCACCACCTCCTGATCACACCTTCTGAGAGGAGAGCGGCGTCAGCCCGGGCGAGCAGACAGTGAGGTTGCGAGGCACCTCAAGGCCCCCAGGTGCGACGGCTCTGAAGGGAGGGGCCTGCTCAAACTCCAGAGGCAGGCCTTTTCCCACCACCTCCAATACCCATCTGTCTGTGGTATTAACGGACCAGGCAGAAAGGAAGTGACAGAGCCGTCCCCCCATGGGGGAACCTGGGGTAAGGCAACGAGGTTGGGACGACGCCCTTCAACCCATCACTGGGCAGGCTTTGAGGAGGAACCGGTCGAGGGACCTCCCTGGCCTTTACCTCCTTGCTTCCGGGAGGAGAAAGCCACGGGCTTGGGTTTGGGGTGCCAAGCGCGAGCCTGCTGGCCCTGATGTTGCTGGGCCGGATGTGCCGTGGGCGCAGCAGGATGAAAGGGTTTAGGCTGTGGCCTGCGGCCTTTGTCCCTTTGTGCGGAAGAGACCGAGTCCAGGGTAGTATTGGACTTCTCGATCCTCTGGAGGTGACCTTCCACTCCAGGGCCGAAGAGGTCTGTCCCCAGGAAGGGGACATCTGCCAACTTGTGCTGGGTATCTGCTGTGAAGGTGGATATCCTCAGCCATGCCAGATGGCGCTGGCCACTGCGCCGCGACTGGCCTGGCGATGAGTCACCGGCGTCCAAAGCAGTCTGAAGGTTGCGGCCACTGCCCTGGTCCTGCACCTGCTTAACCGTGGTCTGCAGGTCGGCCGGGAGATGAGGGACTACCTCGTCCAGGGAGCCCAACAGGACATAAGAGAAGTGTGCCATCAGCACGGCCGAGCTGGCCTGACAAAGGCCGAGGGAGGACGCAGCATAGACTTTTCGCCCGGCATAGTCCAATTTCTTGAACTCCTTGTCGGGAGGTTTGTCCACGTCCCTAGCATTTCCAGCACACCGGAAAACGCTGTCAGTAACTAACCCCTCGGCTGAGGAGTGTTCCGAAAAACTGGACAGGGAACCAGTAGGGACCGCATAATTCCTGGCCGAAGGCACAGGGCAAGAAGCAGGACGCTGCTAGAGCTCCAAGGCCGAACCCACAATGGCCTCGGCTACTGGGAAGGCCTCCGTAGGGGAATCCCCTCGGTCCAATATCTCTGTGAGGGGATACTTAGCCCGCTTAGATACCGGCTCGAGCTGCATCCCGGTGGACTCAGATGAGCCTAAGTAAGCCCAGAAAGGATGAAGGGCTCTCGTCCATCGACTGACCCCCAGAGGACTCCAAGTCCACTCGCTTGGAGAAAAGGGAGGAATCGGACTCCGAAGAGTCCGCAAAGAGCTGCCTCGGGCCTGAGCCACCCTTCACCTGCCGAGGCCGATCGGGAGTGAGGGTGACAGACAGCCTATGGGGAAGACCCTGAGTCGACAGAATTCTTGGTCGGAGCCCCAAATAACGGCTGTGGAGGCGGGGGTTCCACTGGAATCGGTGGAGCAGCGGGTTTTGGCTGAGCAGCCGGCCTGGGAACAGGCGTCTTGGGAAGGTCGAGGGGTTGCTTCGGCTGCTCTGGTGACAGCCACTTAATGGCTGGGGAAGGCGATGGAGTCTGCTTGTTCCCGGTCAGAAGAAGCTGTTGCCACATGAGGTCCTCGGACCGCCGACGTAACTTACGTCAGAGCCTCTCCTCGTCCGAGGAGGAGGATGAGGATGAGCGGCGGCACCGCTTGCCGTAGTGCCGAGACCACCTGTGACAGCAGGATCGGCTGGACCGCGAAGAAGTCCGAAACAGAGACCGCGAACCTCGGTGTTCCCGAGGGGGGTTCGGAGGAGGAACGGGTGGGACCAGCTCTCCCCTTGGCTCAGAAGGTTCACCCGAGGGCTCTGGAACCAGAGGCACTGGCAAGCCCACGGGATCCTCAACTCCCACCGGGGGAACCGGAGAGAGGATTTGCGGCTTCACCAGTCGACAACCCATCCAACGGGTCGAGAAATATCTCGACTGCGTCGATGGGAGTCTCGGTCAACTGATCTGACGGGGATACCGTGAGACCAGTGGCCAAAGCCGAAGGATCGACCGAAGTGGATGGCCGACTACTCTGGGAGAGGGACCTTCCGCTCCCAAGAGCATCAACGGAGGGACTTACCCTTGTCTTCCGAAGAATTAGGAAGCAGTCTTATACTCAGAGCGTTAAGGAGGGAACCTGAGCTTCCAAGCGGTAAGGAAGATCTGGCGTCATGGGGCGGAGCCGAGAGTTTTGCCACCCGGTGGGTGGGAGAGCCAACTTGAAGACCTTCCGGCAAGATTTAAAGCGGCAGGATACCTGTTAATAAGTGTGGATGAATATATCCATGTCCCTAGAACCTGTATTTCTGGGACATGGATATGTTGTTCATCCACACCATCTGGCAGACTCCTAGTAGTTCTCCGGAGGAGGGAGGCAAGGCGACACCCCTACTTAGGGAATAAAGACGAGAACTGAGGCCTCAAAACCAGCATCCTGGCGTGACTCAAGGTCGATGTGGTAGTGGGTGATGAAGGTGTGTGCCGACTTCCGTAGCAGCCCTGCAGATTTCCTGGATAGGGACGCCCCTGAAGCAGCCACCGATGCAGCGGTATGGTGGGTAGAATGAGCTCTTATCCCTCTGGGAGGCTCCATGCCCGCTAGCCTATAGCAGATCTATGCAGGAGGTGATCCACCTGCCTATCATCTGCTTGGCTGCAGGTCTGCCAGGTGCAGCTTCAGCGTAGGTGACACAACACCTGGCGAACCGATCCCCTGAACTTCAGCCATCCACTCCTTATAATAAGCGGCGCTCTTCTAAGGTCCAAAGTACAGAGCCTATATTCGGCCTCCGAGGTGTGATTGGTGTAGAACACCAGCAGAGTCAACACCTGGGTAAGGTGAAACTCAGACACCACCTTCGGAAGGAATTTCGGGTGGGGCGCAGGACAACCTTGTCCCTGTGGAAGACCAGATAGAGACTATGGAAAGTGCCTGGAGCTCTCCCATCCTTCTGGCTGATATGATAGCCACCAAGAAGGCGGTCTTCCATGACAGGTGAGAGATGTCACCTGTGCATCGGTTCGAATGGCCTGCCCATGAGCTCAGCCAATACCAGCAGTAGATCCCATGGAGGTGGAGGTTCTTGCACCGGAGGGGATATGTGATCAAGGCCTTTGAAAAAAAGCACCCGACCACCTTCTCCTGCGCCACCGACCGCTTCCCGGCCCGTGCCCGGTAAGCAGAGATGGCTGCCAGGTGCACCTTAAGGGTTGTCAACCGAAGCCCTTGCTGAGAAAGACCACAGGTAGTCCAGAATGCTTGCCCTGACACCAAATGGAGAATCTCTGCCATTTGAAGGCATAGCATTTTCTGGTCTACTCCTTACAGGACGCCTCAACGACATTGAGGACCTCGTCGGAAAGTTCCAAGGCCTGGAACTCTAGCTGCTCAGGAACCAGGCCGTCAAGTGCAGGGACTGAAGGTCTGGATGGAATACCGTCCCCTGATTGAGATCAGGTCCGGGCGGGCTGGAAGCCGCCTCGGGAGCCTGGAGCTGAGACTGAGGAGATCTGGATACCAGAACTGGCGGAGCCAGTCTGGGGCTACCAGAATCACCTGCGCCTTGTCCCTTCTCGCCTTGAGAAGCACCTTGGGGATCAAGGGAAATGGGGGAAAAGCGTAGAAGAGGCCCGGGGTCCATGGCCTCGAGAAGGCATCCCCCTGCAGCGAGCCCTGCTGAGGGGAGTGGGCATGAAACAGTCTCAGCTTCGCATTCTCCCTGGAAGCAAACAGGTCCGCCTGAGGTGTGCCCCAGTGGGAGAAGAGATCTTGTACTACCTCGGCAGGAGAGACCATTTGTGGGATGCAGCCTCTATCCAGCTTAGGGCATCGGCCAGGGTGTTGGAGGCTCCTGCCACATGAATGGCAAGGAGATCCGCCTCCAGGCTGCGCACGAGTGACCAAATGCGGAGAGCTTCCCTGCATAGAGGCTTGGAGCGCGTCCCGCCCTGGCGGTTTAGGTAGTACATGGTCATGGTATTGTCCATCTGGACCTGAACCACTTGACCCCGTAGAAACTGAGCGAAGGTGGTGAGGGCTAGACAAACCACTCAAAGCTCCAGCAGGTTGATGTGGCATCGGGAGTCCAGAGGGGACCAGAGGCTGTGCACTCTGTGCTCCCCCAGATGGGCACCCCAATCCAGAGAGGCATCGGTTGATAGAGACAGTCAGCTCGGGGCGGACAAACGGGATGCCCTCCTGCAAATGTGCTGCAATGGTCCACCACTGGAGAGCATTCCATATCCCCTGGGTCACTGCCACTAGCTGATCCAGCGGATCGAAGTGCTGTGACCATTGGCTGGCCAGTCCCCATTGAAGGGGACACATGTACCAGCGGGCTCAACAGACCATGCTGGTGCAGGCCGCCATGAGGCCCAGGAAGTCCCGGGCAGGGCGCGAATGCCCAACCTGAAATGACTGGGCAAAGGAGGAAAGAACCTCGGCCTTGTCCACTGGGAGCCGTGCTCTGGCTTGTAGAGAGTCAAGCTCTGCCCGATGAATTGCATCACCTGCTTCGCACGAAGTTCCAACTTTGCCTCGCTGATGAGGCGGCCAACCCCGAGAGCAAACCTGAGGGCCAGATCTCTGACTGCTCCACCTTCTGCTCTAGAGGGCTGCAATCAGCCAATCGTCCAGGTAGGGGTACACCCGGACCCTTTGGCACAACAGGAATGCTGTCACCACTGCCATGCATTTGGTGAAGACCCTGGGAGCTAGGGAGAGGCCAAAGGGCATGGCCTGGAACTCGTAAAGGGATCCCTCTGCTCTGAAGCAGAGGAATCTCTGGTGGGACAGAGATTGGGACGTGAAAGAACGTGTCCTGAAGGTCCAGGGAACAGAGCCACACGCCTCATTCCAAGGATGGGATTATCTGAGCCAGAGTGACCATCCTGAAGGTCCGAGACCTTAGGAACCTGTGTAGGTCGAGAAGGGGGTGCCAGCCACCCGTCCATTTTGGGACCAGGAATTACCTGGACACAAACCCCGGGTCTGGTGGAGGATCCGCCACCTTTCTGATCACCTCTTTTGAGGAGCAGGGCAATATCGGCTCGTCGGGCCGACAGAGGCTGCGGACCCCATGGCACCCCCGAGGGGCGACTGCTCGGAAGGGTGGGGCCTGCTCGAACTCCAGAGGCAGACCCTTTCTACCACCTCCACACCCAGTGGTCCATGGTGACAGAGGACCAGGCGGAAAGGAAGTGACGGAGCAGTCCCCATGGGGAGTGACGAGGCTGGGGCGACACCCTCAACCGTCACTGGGCAGGCTTGGAGGAGGGACCCGCCGAGGGACCTCCTGGGCCTTTACCTCCTGCTTCCTATTGAGGAAGCTGTGGCTTGGGTTTGGGATGCTGGACTAGCGAGCCTGCTGGCCCTGGTGCTGTTGGTCCAGACGTGCCGACGTGCCGCAGGCGCAGAACAGCGAAAGGACTTGTGCTGCTGCTGTCTGCGGCCTTTGTCCTGGGTGGAGGTGACAGAGTCCAAAGTGGCATTGGACTTATCGATCCACTGGAGTTGACCTTCCACTCCAGGGCCGAGGAGGTCAGTCCCCAAGAAGGGGATGTCTGCCAATTTGTGCTGGGTATCCGCCATGAAGGTGGATATCCACAGCCATGCTCTGCGGTGCATGGCCACCGCGGCCGCAACCGATCTAGCACAGGAGTCTGTCTGGAGCCGCTGCTTAGCCACTGCCCTACCCTGGTCCCACACCTGCCGGACCGTGGTCTGCAGGTTGGCTGGGAGATGAGGGATCACCTCATCCAGGGAGCCCATGAGGGTGTGGGAGAAGTGTGCCATCAGCACGGCCGAGCTGGCCTGGTGGAGGCCAAGGGAGGACGCAGCGTACACTTTATGCCCAGTGTAGTCCAGCTTTTTGGACGCCTTGTTGGGGGGCTTGTCCATGTCCCTAGTGTTCCTGGAATGCCGGAAAACCCTGTCGGTGACCAACCTCTCGGCAGAGGAGTGTTCCGAAAACCCGGGCAAAGCCGGTAGGGACTGCATACTTCCTGGCCATCCTGACCGAAGGTGCAGGGCAGGAAGCAGGCCACTGCTAAAGCTCCAAGGCTGAGCCAACAATGGCCTCAGCCACCGGAAAGGCCTCCGTGGGAGAATCCCCCTGGTCCAGTATCTCCGTCAGGGAATACTTGGCCCGTTTGGATACAGGCTCGAGCTGCACTGTGGACTCAGATGAGCTGAAGCAAACCTATGAAGGACGATTGGCTTTCGTCCAACGACTGGCCCCCGGAGGACTCCAGGTCAACTGGCCTGGAGAACAGGGAGGAGTCAGACTCTGAGGAGTCCGCGAAGAGCTGCCTGGGGCCTGAGCCACCCTCCACCTGCCGAGGACGGTCGGGAGTGAGGGTGACCGACAACCTGTGGGGCAGGCCTTGACCTTACCGAGAGTCCTTGGTCGGTGCCCCTGATTTCGGTTGTGGAGGCGGAGGTTCCACCACAATCGGTGGGGCAGCAGGTTTCAGCTGAACTGGCCCAGGCTTGGGCATCTCTACTATGGTGAGGGGTTGTTTCAGCCGCTCTGGTGACAGCCACTTGATGGCTGGGGAAGGTGATGGTGTTGACTTGTTCCTGGACAGGAGTAACTGCTGCCACATCAGGTCCTCGTAGCATCGACGCAATTTGCCACGAAGCCTCCTCTTCAGAGGAGGAAGACGAGGATGAGCGCGGCGCTACTGTGCGGTCAGGCAGACCGCTATGTAATGGATCGGCTGGACCGAGGGGATGTCTGAGACAGAACCTCTGTGTTTGAGGATGGGTCTGGGAAGAGGCAGGGGCCACCCGCTCTTCCCTCCGCTCGGAAGCCTTGACTGGGGACTGCAGCACTGGAGGCGCAGGCAGATCCTTGGTCTCCACTGGGGGAACTGGTGAAGGAGAGCTGTTGGCTTCACCAGTCGACAGCCCGTCCAACGGGTCGAGAAAAATCTCGACCGCGTCGATGGGTGTCTCGGCTGGCTGACCTGACGGGGACGCCGTGAAGCCAGTGGCCTTAGCTGCAACCTCGACCAAAGTAGAGTGTCGACTGTCCAGGGAAGGGGACCTCTCCCACGAATACCGACGGTGGGACTTACCTTTTGAGTACTTTTTGGACCAAGGGGAATGTCCTGATGGCACCTCTCCCTTCGTGGAAAGGGATTGGCAAAGCTCCTTGAAAGAAGCTGAATATGAGGTACCCAGAGAGAGCAAGATAAATGCCGCGACCAAGGAAGAGGATGATGCGTCCTGGGTCGCCTCCTCCAAGGGCGATCTGTTAGAGTTGCTCAGCCGAGCCAGCTGCCGTGGTAACCGCCCAATGGGCCTCATTTGACTTCACTGGCGGGTAGCGCTTCTCGGGCACCCAAGCTGTAAGCAGACAGCACGGTCTTCCAGGATGTTGGCCGAAAATGAACGGCATAACTTGCAGGCCTGTGGATCATGGTCTAGGCAGAGGCAGTAGATGCACGTGAGTGCAGATCTGTCCTAAACATTTTCTGCCCACAAGGGACCGCCAATCCGGGAGTCTATTTGTCCATTGCAGCCATGAGGAGAAACTTGACCAAAGTCTTGAAAATTTTAAAATAAGTTTCAGGCGAACCGAAGAATTAGGATCCAGTCTACACGCAGAGAGTTGAGGGAACCCGAGCTTCCAAGCGGTAAGGAAGATCTGGCATCATCGGGCGGAGCCAAGAGTTTTACCACCCGGGTGGGTGGGAGGACCAACTTGAAGACCTTCCGGCAAGACTTAAAGCAGCAAGGAACCTGCCAGACAGTGTGGATGAACATATCCATGTCCCTAGAACTGTCTGACACTTTGAAACCAGATTCTCTTAAGAGCTAAAACTCACTATATAATGTGGAAATTTTAAAATTCCTACTAGCCAACTGGCAACAAGACTTTAGATTCCCAAAAGACTCAAGTCAGGAAACCCAAATACCAAAAACCAAGCAATAAGAACTAAAACTCAACTAAAACACAAAGCACCACCACAACAGGAGGGGCTAAAGACACCCCTGGGTGCACACTGCACCTGCCCACCCACTTCCCAAAACCTGTTCTGAGAGGGAGGTAGGAGGGAGTCAGAATACAGTAAAACTCCATTACAAGAAACAGTTACTAAGGTGAGTAATTTTCTTCAGACATGGTCTTGCTGTATTCTGACAATTGCAGACTACCAATCAGTACCTCCAAGGAGGAGGGACAGAACCTTCTTTGGGAATAGGCTCTGAAGCACTGCTGTGCCAAACCTAGCATCACTCCTAGCCCGGATATCCAGAGAATAGTGCTTGGTGAAGGTATGAACTGTTTTTCCAGGTGGCTGTTTGGCAAATTTCTAACAAAGGAATATCCCTTGCTGCAGCCACAGAAGCAGCTGTACCTCTAGTGGAATGAGCCCTCAGGCATGAGGGTGCAGTTTTTCATAGCAGAATTGGATACAGGACACAATCCACCTGGCAATGGTTCTCTTGGTGGAAGGTTTTCCCTTAACTACTTCCCCATAAGTGAGGAAGTTGAGGGAGTCAAACCTGTGACCCTTTGTACGTTCTATGTAGTAACTAAGGGCCCTTATAACATCTAAACTGTAGCCTCCATTCCCCTGAGGAGGTGTGATCAGTGAAGAACACAGGAAGAGAGACTGGTTTAAGTGGAAATCAGAAGCCACTTTAGGCAAGAACCTTCTATTGGTTCTAAGGACCACCTCATCTCTATGGAATGAAATTAAGTCAGGTTCCACTGACAGGGCTTGCAATTCACGGATATGGCTGGCAGAAGTAACAGCAACCAAAACACTTTTCCCAAGCTCTGCTGAGGACTTAGGCCCAAGGAAGGGTTTGCAAGCCGAGCAATGCAAATGTTCAAATCCAGGCAGGGAGCAGGATCCCTAAGAGAGGGATTGGTATGAAGCAATACAGAATACAGGGTGAGATGACAGAGGAGACTTCCCCATTGACAGGAAAGCAGAAATAGCTGTAGACAGCAGTATCTGGGGATATATGCTTCTTTGAACACCAAATACTGAACCTTTTCCATTTGGAGTTGTAAGTTTTCTGGTGGCAGACTTTCGAGAAGCTTTGAGAATATCCAGAACCCCTTGAGACAAGTGTAAATCTGCATACTCTAACTCTTCAAGAGCCATGCCTTGAGATTGAGTGACCCGAGACTGGAGTACCAAATCCTCCACCGAGGGAAGGTTAGCAGATTGAGATTCCTGGGAGGAGACAGGGGAAGATGGACTGCCATGGACAGCAACAGGGAGTACCAAGGCTGCCTGGCCCAGTCTGGAGCAATCAGGATCACTTTTCATGGTTGTGACCTTACCTTGACTAGAACCTTGAACAGTAGAGGAAAAGGAGGGAAGGCATAAAGAAATTTCCCTTCCCAGTTCAAAATCAGAGCATCCAGAGGGACTGGACCCAAGACTGGGCGTCTGCAACAAGACAGAGGAAGTTGGTGATTGTCTGGGGCTGCAAAGAGATCCATCTCCGAGTGCCTCACCTTGAGAAAAATCAATCACTTTCAGCACTGAAGGATCCAGAGACCATTCGTGATGGCCCTGGGAAAACCTGCTCAATGCATCTGCTATCACATTGTCCTTTCCTTGGAGGTGGACTGCTACTAGAGAGGTCTGCAGGAATAAGCCAGGGACCATATTTTCATGGTCTCCATGCACAAGGCCGTGGACAGAGTGCCTCCCTGCTTGTTGATGTACCACATGGTGGTAGCATCTGTCCTGACCTGAACCACCTTGTTCTGTACTGACAGAGAGAAAGCTTGTAGGGCAAGAAGCACTGCCCTGAGCTCCATGAGGTTGATATGGAGAAGGGATTCCTGTGGGGACCACAGTCCCTGGGCCATAAGCCCCCAGATGGGCTCCCCACCCCATAAGGGAAGTATCTGTGGTAAGAACCACAGAGAGAGTCTGGGTGACAAATGGAACACCTTGTCTCAGATTGTCCAGGTCCTGCCACCACTGAAGGACCTGAATTAAGGTCTGAGTAACAGGAACTAGCTTGGTAAAAGGATCTTTCCTTTAGGACCAAAAAGTTCAGATGGAACCAAATGTCCATCATCTGAAACCTGGCCTCTTGGACTGCTGCCATGGAAGCTGATGTGGCCCAGAAGCTGAAGAAAATGCCTTGCTGGTCAAGAACCAGAGGGAGAAAGGAAGAGGCCAGCTAAGCGATAGCTTTTGCCCTTTCCAAAGGAAGGAAAGCTCTTGCCTAGAGTGTCCACCTCTGCTCCTATAAAAGTGAGGAGCTGTACTGGCTCGAGAACTGACTTAGGAAGATTGAGAAGGAACCCCATGGAAGGGAGAACTTGCTGGGTGACCTGCAGATCTGATTTGACTTGGTCTGGAGACTGGCCCACAAGGAGCCAGTCGTCCAGGTATGGAAAAATAGAAATCCTTTTCCTTCTTGGAAAAAGCCACCACTACTGCCAGGCACTTTGTAAACACCCTTGGAACTGAAGTTAGGCCAAAGGGCAATTCGAACCAGAAGTATTTTCTGTGTGAGCACTTGATGGGAATGAAAATAGGCATCCTTGCGGTCCAGGGAGGCTAGGCAGTCTCCTGGCCTCAGAGAGGGAAGAATTGTTCCCAGAGTCACCATTTTGAATTTTGGCTTTAGCAGGTGCTTGTTTAGATATCTCAAATCTAGGATGGGTCGCCACTCCCCTGTCTTTTTGGGGTAAGGAAGTACCTGGAGTACAGACCTTTGCCCCTGTATAGAGTAGGAAAACTATGGCTCTCAAGTCCAGTAGAGGAAACATCTGCCTCTAGAGCAAGGGTTTCTGATGTATTTGCAGGTGGAAAGGCTCTGTGTCTCAGTTTTGGAAATTTTTTGAAACAGAGAACCAGCCCCTGGCTTACAACCTCCAGGACCCACTTGTTTGAGGTAACAGAAGTCCAGTCCTGGACAAAGTAAGCAGCCTGCTTCCCACCGGAATGGGGAGTTGACCCGAGCTGACACAGCAGGGTGTCTGCTTGGCAGGAGCCTTTAGGCTGAGGGGTGGATGCAGCCCTGCTCATCCCCCTTCTGCCTCTCCCTCTGAGAAGAGGAAGAGGCCTACGCTTAGTAGAAAGGCCTGTGAAAAGGCCTGCCCCTGCCTTTGAGGAGTTGTCTGCCTCTCCTTGGCCTGGGTACTCCTGTAAGTGGTCCTGTACTCGTCCATTTTCTTCATGCAACTCTGTCTGCTCCCCAAACAAATTACCCATCACAGGGAAATCCATGGCCTTAGCCCAAGTATCCTGCGAAAGGCTAGTACATCTGAGCCAAGTAATCCTCCGAAGAGCCACAGATGTAGCCATTACTCTTGACATCTTTGGAGTCCACAGCAGCATGAAATTGCACCTTTGATGCATCAATCCCATCAGCAGCCACCCTCCTGCTCCTTGGCTGGCTGGGGAAGAGCGAAGAGCCCGCTTAGCCAGTGCAGTGTCCCACTTGGACTTCTGGTACCTGACAATTTACAATTTCCATACAATAACTGTCCACAATACTATCCTACATACTACGTACCACAGACCGCCTCAAACCGACAACTGAATGAAAGTGGACAAGACACTTTAACCACGCTTGGAAGCAGAAGGAGAAAAATTTCGGAGAGTGTGTTCAGTGAGGTGGAGTAAAGAATCTGACTGTTTGGTTTCAGTGTCGGAGAAAGTTTTCAACCAAGCTCGAGCCCAACATTCTACACCTGGCATAGAATTTTAACCCTTCACTCTCTGGGGCAGTTCAAGTGCTGGAGCCAACTGCAATTGCCAGAATACAGCAAGACTTCATGTTTGAATGCATCTTACACAGCGCCATGACAACAGGACACTGGTTAGGCACCAGAGACTTTCACGGGCCAGTACATCTATATGGACAAAGCATTTTTTATATTGAACCCAATGTACAGCAATATATCAACATGAAAAGCTCCAGGAGTGCTGGAACAGAACACTTTTGGGCATTAGTCAAAGTTACAAAAACCCACTATTTGCAAATATTTTATATTTTCACCATTGGACACAGTATGTAGTAGCCATTTACAAAATAGGTGACAGTTACTGTTTTGCATCTGTGACATTAACGCCAAGTTTGGTGTGTATTGTGATATTACATCTGGTGTCCACTAACATTCAGAACTTTAATAGTTTTTCTCTAGCATTTCAGTTAGTTAACTCCCAACACTGCACTTCTGTTGGGTCATAGCATGTTGAAATGCTTGAAACAAATGATCAGTTCTGCAATTGATAACTGAACCTTCATGTCACACTGATACAACCTTTTCATGAACATACCCCATCTCCCATCACTCCACCCGCTCTCCCTTAAACCCATATAAATGCACCTTCTGCCATGCTCAGCCTCCCTCCTGTTCTTGCTACCAGCCAGGCTAGTACCCACCTACCCATCATGCTGCTGCAGACTTACTCCTGTGTGTCATGTACATAACTTTTCTATTGAACCTGTATGCATTGCTATACCCAGGCTACTGCAACCTGCATCAGGGCTCTGGGGACGCGAGTACCCTACACCCATTTTGCACCAGGATGCTCAGAATTTTGTCCCCTGAAAGTCTGAGACTCCGACCACCAAGCCTGGGAGTGTTTTAAAGAACCACACCTCTGTGCCAGCGCTGCTTGTACTGTAATATTCTGCAGGGGCATGCTCCATTAGTTTCTATGGGGCATTTTAAACTACATTTTTATGTTTCAGAAGGTGATTGCAAACAAATTACAGCCACTGCTCTATTAAAGCCCTTCTTAGTTGAGCAGTGGCAATAATTTGTTACGCTTCAGATGGTGAATTCAAATAGTAACGATAACTGGTGACCCCTGATATCAACCTGTTTGAGACTTGTAAAGTCATATCAACCTCTGAGTTGATCAAGCAATAAAACCGCGACAGGGTGTGTGATTGTGTGATAACGTCACTCCTGGGGTTGAGTTGAAGCAAAGGCGAAGCAGAGTGCTTCCACCACACCAAGAGTGATGTTATTACACAATAAAACACCTGAAGTGCCTTATTTTATTGTACAATGGCTCATTAGATACAATAAACATTTAAACAATGTTTAAGATGTTTAGTGAGGCAGTATATCAGTTTTAAAAGAAAAGATGAAGCTCATCTATGACAGTGATGTTGTGTAATCACTGTGCCAGGCACACTGGCCAGTCAGAATAGAGGAAATTTCCTTGCCATTGTATATGGCTTTTACTGTCTCATGCCAGGTTGTGTGTACCATGCCAAGGTACTTACTGACTCCGAAATTTGGACAGTTTTTTTTTTTTTAAACTTCAAATAACGAAGAAGCCATTGAACCCTCACCTTGTCATAACAACCAGCTTGCCATGGAGCCCATACAGCAGTCGAATCAGCAATGCAGGAGGTACATAATGCTAAAAACTCAAAGCTGCGTTTACTTAGCACCAGTTATAAACAAACAGGTAGGTGTGTGATTTTTTTCTTTTCCGCACACCCCTATGGTGTGACAATATATAAATCGAGCTTTATCACACACCTTGGGTGGTAAATACAGGTTACTCACCTGTAACAGGAGTTCTAGGAATGGTATATGTTGTTCATCCACACTCATTGGCAGTATCCTTGCCGCTTTAAATCTTGCCGGAAGGTCTTCAAGCTTGCTCCTCCCACCCACCCGGGTGGTATAACTCTCGGCTCCGCCCCATGACGCCAGATCTGGCCCGCTGGAAGCTCATGTGGTACAGCGTCAAGCCGGGAGTCGTGGAGGGTAGGGATGAACAATTATATACCATTCCTAGAACTCCCGTTACAGGTGAGTAACCTGTATTTCTAGGGACATGGATATGTTGTTCATCCACACTCATTGGCAGACTCCTAGCAGTTCTCCGGGAGGAGAGGAGGGCAGACGCACACCCCATATACTTACTTGGGAAAGAGAGACTGGAGAACCGAGGCCCCAAAACCAGCATCCCGGGCGTGACTCAAGGCTCGATGTGGTAATGGGTAATGAAGGTGTTTGCTGACTTCCAGGTAGCAGCCCTGCAGATTTCCTGGATAGGGACGCCCCTGAAGCAGCCACGCAGCAGTATGGCGGGTAGAATGAGCTCTTATCCTCTGGGAGGCTCCATGCCCGCCAACTTATAGCAGAGATCTATGCAGGAGGTTACCCACCTGCTTATCGTCCGGCTTGTGCTGCAGGTCTGCTAGTGATGCGGCTTCAGCTTAGGTGACAAACAGCTGGCGAACCTCTCCCCGATCCCCAGCTGCATTCCTTATAATAGGAGCGCTTGCTCAGGGTCCAGAGTATGGAGCCTCATGTCCGGCTCCGAGGTGATTGGGGTAGAACACCGGCAGAGTCAACACCTGGTTAAGGTGAAACTCACACCACCTTCGAAGGAATTTCGGTGGGGGGCGAGGGACAACCTTGTCCTTGTGGAAGACCAGGCAGGAGACTCGATGGAAGCGCCTGGAGTCCTCCATCCTTCTGGCTGACGGATAGCCACCAAGAAGGCGGTCTCCACGACAGTGAGAGAGAGACACCTGTGCATAGGTTCGAATGGCTTGCCCATGAGCTTTGCCAGTACCAGCAGTAGATCCCACGGAGGTGGGGGTTCCTCGACTGGAGGAAATGTGATCAAGGCCTTTGAAAAGCGCCAGACCACTTCTCCTGCGCCACCGACTGCTTCCCGCCCGCGCCTGTAAGCAGAGATGGCTGCCAGAGGCACCCTTAGGGTCGCCGACCCAAGCCCTTGACTAGAAAGGGACCATAAATAGTCCAAGATGCTTCCAAGGAACAGGAGGAAGGGTCCAAGCCCTTGCTTGCCACACCAAATGGAAAACTTTTCCATTTGAAGGCATAAGTATTTTCTGGTCGACTCTCACGGGACGCCTCAGCTACATTGAGGACCCGCCGGAAAGACCCAAGGCCTGGAATCCCCCAGCTCACCAGGAACCAGGCCGTCAGGTGCAGGGATTGAAGGTCCGGATGGAACACCTTCCCTGATTGATCGAGAGCAGGTCCGGGCGAGCTGGAAGCTGCCGCGGAGTCCTGGAGCTGAGACTGAGGAGATCTGGTGCCAGAACTGGCGAGGCCAGTCTGGGGCTATCAGAATCACCTGCGCCTTGTCCCTCCTCGCCTTGAGAAGCACCTTGTGGATCAAGGGAAATGGGGAAAGGCGTAAAGAGGCCCGGGTCCATTGCCTCGAGAAGGCATCCCCTGCAGCGAGCCCCTGCTGAGGGGGCGGGCATGGAACAGACTCAGCTTCGCTGCTCTCCATGGAGGCAAACAGGTCCACCTGAGGTGTGCCCCAAAGGGAGGAACAGATGCTGTACTACCTCCGGGTAGGAGAGACCACTGGGATGCAGCCCCTATCCGCCCAGGCATCGGCCAGGGTGTTGGAGGCCCTGCCACGTGAATGGCTAGAGATCCGCCCAGCGCGCATTAGTGACCAAATGCGAGAGCTTCCTTGCATAGAAGCACGGAGCCATTCCCCGCCTGGCGGTTTAGATAGTACATGGTCGTGGTATTGTCCGCCTGACTCGGACCACTTGACCCCGGAGGAACGGAGCAAAGGCGGTGAGAGCTAGGCGGACCGCCCGGGAGCTCCAGCAGGTTGATGTGGCATCGACTCCCGCTGGGGACCAGAGGCCATGAGCCCGGTGTTCCCCAGATGGGCACTCCCAACCCATCAGAGAGGCATCGGTCGACAGAGAGACCGCTGGCTCGCGGATTAACTGGATGCCCTCCTGCAAATGATCTGGAACGGTCCACCACTGAGAGCTGCTCCACATCCCCTGTGTCACCACACAAGCTGGTCCAAGGGATCGCAGCTGCCAGGACCACTGGCTGGCCAGTCCCCACTGAAGGACGATGTTCCAGCGGGCCAACGGACCACGCTGGTACAGGCCGCCATGAGACCCAGGAGGCGAGGAAGTCCCGGTAGGGCGAATTGCCAACCAGAAATGATCGGGCAAAGGAGGAAGAACCTCGGCCCTGTCCGGCTGGAGCCGCGCCTGGCTCGAAGAGTCGAGCTGCGCCCGATGAATAGAATCACCTGCTTCGGCTCGAGTTCTGACTTGGTCTTCGCTGGATAAGGAGGCCCAGTTGAGAGCAGACCTGGAGGGCCAGATCTCTGGACCACTCCGCCTCCTTCCTGGAGGGAGCTGCTATCAGCCAGTCGTCCAGGTAAGGGTACACCTGACCCCTCGGCGCAGAGGGAATGCTGTCACCACTGCCATGCATTTGGTGAAGACCCTGAGCTGGAGACAAGCCAAGGGCATGGCTTGAACTCAAGAGAGATCCTTCCGCTGAAGCGTAAGGAATTCTCTGGTGAGACGGATGGATAGGACGTGAAAAACGCTGGCCCTGCAAGTCCAGAGAGCAGAACCACACGCCGCTGCTCCAAGGATGGTATTATCTGAGCCAGAGTGACCATCCTGAAGGTTCGAGACCTTAGGAACTTTGTTTAGGTCGGTAGGTTTAGAATGGGCGCCAGCCCCGTCTGCTGGAACCAGGAAGTACTCTGGACACAAACCCTGGGTCTGAAGGAGGGTCCACCACCTCTCTTACCACCTCCTTCTGGAGGAGGAGAGAGATGTCGGCTCGACGAGCCGCCAGTGAGGCTGGGATCTCAAAGCTCCTCGAGGGGCGACGGCTGAAGGGTGGTGCCTGTCAATTCCAGAGGCAGGCCTCTTCCCACCACCTTCAAGACCCACCTGTCCGTGGTAACAGCGGACCAGGTGGAACGGAAGTGTTGGAGCTGCCTCTACTAATGGGGGACCCAGGTGTGACGGGATGAAGCACCCCTCAGCCCGCCACTGGGCAGGCTTGAGGAGGGACCGCCGAGGGACCTCCTGGGCCCTTCTCCTGCCTCCTGTTAGAGGAAGCCAAGTGCTTGGGCTTGGGATGCCAAGGTCGAGCCTGCTGGCCCTGACGCTGTTGGTCATGGCTAGCTGGGGCTCAGAGGGGCGACTAAAGGGCTTAGGCTGTGCCTATGCCTTGTCCTTCTGAGCCGGAAGAGACCGAGTCCAAGGTGGCATTGGACTTCTCGATCCTCTGCAGGTGACCTTCCACCCCAGGGGTCAAGAGGTCAGTCCCCAAAGGGGAACATCCGCCAACCTAGCTGGGTATCCGAAGTAAAGGTGGATATCCTCAGCCAGGCTCACGACGCATAGCCACTGCGGCCGCCACCGATCTGGCACATGAGTCCCCTATATCCAAAGCAGTCTGAGCTGCTGTTTGGCCACTGCTCTGCCCTGGTCCCGCACCTGCTAACCGTAGTCTGCAGATCAAGGGAAGATGAGGGATGACCTCATCCAGGGAGCCCAACAGGGCATGAGAAAATGTGCCATGAGGACGGCCGAACTGGCCTGACGAAGGCCGAGAGAGGACGCAGCGAGACTTTTCGCCTCGACGAGTCCAATTTCTTGGACTCTTGTCAGGAGGTTTGTCCACATCCTTGGCGCTAGCCGGCGCTCCGAAAACGCTGTGTAACCAACCCCAGCAGAGGGGGTGTTCCGAAAACCGGACAAGGAACCTGGTGACCGCATACTTCCTGGCCAGTCCTGGCCAAGGCGCAGGCAGCAGGTGGACGCTGCCAAAGTTCCAGTGCCGGACCCACTATGGCCTCGCCACTGAAAGGCCTCGTCGGAGAATCCCTCGGTCCAGAATCTCCGTGAGGGGATACCTGGCCTGTTTGGAACGGGTTCGAGCTCCATCCCGTAGACTCCGAGATGAGTCAAGCAGTTCTAGGAAGGACGACGGCTATCGTCCATTGACTGACCCTCCTGAAGACCCAAGTCCAGTCGCTTGGAGAAGAAGGAGGAATCATCTTCGGACTCGAAGAGTCCTGAAGAGCTGCCTCTGGCCTGAGCCACCCTTCACCCGCCGAGGTCGGTCGGGAGTGAGGGTAACTGACAGCCGATGGGTAAACCCTTAGCCGACCGAGAATCTTGGTCGGAGCTCCCAATTGGTGGCTGTGGAGGGCGGAGGTTCCACCGGAATCGGTGGAGCAGCTGGTTTTGGCCGAACAACCGCCTGGTGTAGCCCTCGACAAGTCGAGGGGTTGTGTCGGTTGCCCGTGACAGTTACTTAATGGCCGGGAAGGCGCCGAGTCGGCTTATTCCTGCCAGGAGGAGCTGTTCGAACATAAGGTCCTCGCATCGCCGAATTTACTTACGGCCAGTTTCCTCATCCGAGGAGAGGAGGACGAGGACGAAGCGGCGCACGCCTGCCATCATGTGCCGAGACCGACCGCCGGCGACGGTGGGAACGGCTGGACCGCCAAGAGGTCCGAGATCGAGACCGAGAGTCCCGGAATTTCCGGGTCGGTAAGCGGGAGGTGTCGGCCGAACCGCACTTTGGCCTCGAAGGTCCATCCGAGGTCTCGAACCGGAGGCACAGACGAGCCCACGGGATCCTCAACTCTCTCCCGGGAACCGGGAGAGGGAATCTCGGCTGCTAAAGGCGACAGCCCGCCCAATGGGTCGAGAAAACTCGACTTCATCAGTGGGAGTCTCGTCAACTGACCTGACGGGGACACCGTGAGGCCAGGTGGCCGGCCGAGCGGGTTTGACCAAGCCACGGACGACGGCCCGGGAGAGGGGACCTTCCCCCTCCCAAGAGCTGCCGACGGAGGGATTCTACCCTTTGTCCTCTTTTTGACCGAGAATAAGGTCCAGCAGACGCAGGCCCTCTCCTTTAGTGGAGAGGGACAGACAAAGCTCCTTAAAAGAAGCCGGTAGGAAGAACCCAGAGAGAGCGGACAAATGCCGCGTCGAGGAAGATACGTTGCCACGCTACGCCTCTTCTTCGAGGGCGTACCATCCGCCGAGTTGATCCGGCTTTCGCCATGCCGATACCGCCAACTGGCCTCCTTGACTTCACCGAGGGAAACGCTCGGGACGGCCCAGTTGCAATCGGGCAGCACGGTCTTCGAGGACGAGGTTCTAGAAGATGAGCACAGGTCGCAAGCCCGCGGGTCGGCTCAAGGCCTAAGCAGTAGACACACGGAGGTGGATCCGTCCGCGACATCTTCTGCCCGCATGGGCATCTCCGAACTGAGTCGATTTGTCCATCGCAGCCGAGGGATCAAGACCGAAGTCTTTTGCAAATTTTTATTTTAAACGCAAACGGAGAAATAGGAACTAGTCGAAACGCAGAGCGTATGGAGGGAACCTGAGCTTCCAAGCGTAAGGAAGATCTGGCGCATGGGGCGGAGTCGAGTTATACCACCCGGTGGGTGGAGGAGCAAGCTTGAAGACCTTCCGGCAAGATTTAAAGCGGCAAGGATACTGCCAATGAGTGTGGATGAACAACATATCCATGTCCCTAGAAAAACTGCATACCACACAACTACACATGTATTATTCTCTATTTAAAATGCCCCAATAGAAACTAATGGAGTGCCCTCACAGAATATTACAGTACTAGCGCGTGGGCATGGCTCCAATGTATTTGAATGGGGACCCCTGGAAATTTTCAAAGGACTCTCACTTTTGGGCTGTGGAACCCCCCGCTTTTTTTTTTTATATCCAGTCCTGGACCCCAAACAAAAGTGTTAGAGAGCCCAGACTGCATGTTTATCTGCATTTGTGCTCCCGCCCCTCTCCCTAGGTCACACATGAAAACTAGGTTTGGCCAGTACCTCTCCCGTCAGTAAACTAAATAAAATAAATTTAGTGGTAGTCACTCAGCTCGAGAAATGATCTGCCATTACAGGGCAGAGGTGATTATGATCAGAGTTTTGAATTTCATTCCAACATTTCTTAATTTGCATAAAATTGTTAAAGCTACAGGGCAAGCTCAATCCATGGGACTGATTGAGTTAAACCCGTGAAGCATCCCTTTGAAACGTTACTTACAGGTAAATAATTTTCTTCATTTTAGGTACAGAAAGCAGCAGGCACTTGTGTGTGCTGTATGACCAGATACATGTGCCACAATTTCATGACTTGTTCCACGGAGGTGATCTGTCCAACTGAGGGAAACTTCAGTTCAACTGGAGCCTCCGCAGTGAGATTTACTACATGGATCCTTCACTCGTTTGCTCCCATGGCATGGTTGACTCACTTTGCACACAAGCACAAATCTTCTAGATTCAGGCTGGCCTCAAGAACCTGACCACAGGTTAAATTCTAGTGCGTCTGCTGTATGAACAAACAAAAACCGCCAGCAGAAACGGGCCATAAGTCTCAAATTTGTAGCTCAGTTTAATTTACAGCAGCTGACCCCCACCCATTTCTAGTCCCCGGGATTTATCATCTCACTGCCACCCCCAAGTTTTGAGCTTTCAGTTGACCCTGTGCCATCCCCTCAACCCTTGCTATGCCAACAGCATGTACTTGCATCCTGAAAGTCTGTATGTTCCATGTCATCTGGCAGCCCTTAACTACAGTCTTCAGTAAGATCACCTCCCTCTGGCAATCTGTTCCACCTACCTACCATCCTGTCTATGAAATAGTGTCTCATTTCCCTCTTGAATCTTCCACCCTCCAATTTTGGACTATGTCCCCTCGTGATCCTCCCCTTTAAACTAAATATGCCCTCCATACTAACCTTATTTATACCTCATATCCCCCTCTCCCATCTTCCAGGGAAGAAATGTTGAGCTTCCTCAGTCTTTCCTTGTCCCCCAGACCAAGGATAATCTCTTGTCATGCTTCACTGCACCCCTTCCAGTAGCTTGATGTCCTTTTAAAATATAGGCACCAGAACTGCACACAGTATTCCAGGTGTGGTCTCACTGACCTATATAATGGTAAGATTGCTTCCTCCTGCCTTGAGGATATTCCTCTGCGATGCACCCAAGCACTTTGTTTGCTCTGGCTACCACCTTATGGCACTGTACATAGAAACTGACGGCAGATAAGGACCACTTGGCCCACCCAGTCTGCCCATTTCCCTACCTACTGGATAAGCTGCAGATTCTAGTTAACCAACAGCTTACTTCCTGCACCCACCCCCCCACTATAACTGCCTTATGTCTGTCCCATGCATGTTTGAATTCCCCCACTGTTTTAGACCCAATGACCTCCCCAGGAAGGTGGTTCCATGTATCCACTCTCCGTGAAAAAAATTTCCTCACATTACCCCTAAGCTGTCCCCCCTCTCTTTAAATTGTGCCCCCTTGTTCTTGCACATCTTTTTCTGAAAGATGCTACCTTCCTGGACTTTGTTGATTCCCTTGAGGTACTTGAAAGTTTTTATCATGTCCCCCCTGTCCCTCCTTTCATCATGGGTATACACATTAAAGCTCCCTCAGTCTCTTCATATGGTTTCTACTGCAGACCCTGCACCATTTTAGTTGCCCTCCTCTGGACTGCTTCCATCCTGTCTATGTCCTTGCATAGATGAGGTCTCCAAAACTGCACACAGTACTCCACATGGGGTCTCACCAACTGTCTGTATAGAGGGATAACCACTTTCTACTTGTGATGCCCCTTCCTATGCATCCCAGCATCCCCTGGCTCTCCTTACCGACTTCTCACATTGCTTACCCACCTTTAGGTCATCTGATACGACTACCCCCCAGGTCCCTTTCCATTTTTGTTAGTACCTCCGCTATTGTGTACTCTTCTCCTGGGTTTTGTTTCCCAGGTGCATCACTTTGCACTTCTTTGCATTGAATCTAAGTTGCCATGTGTCTGACCATTCCTCCAACCTTGCCAAGTCCCTCATCTTTTCTACCCCCTCTTGTGCATCAACTGTTACATATCTTTGTGTCATCTGCAGAGGCATACCTTTTTCTCCAGACCCTCTGCAATGTCACCTATAAAAATGTTAGAGGACTGGACCCAGTACTGAGCCCTGAGGTACTCCACTAGTAACCCCCCCTTTCTTCGGAATGTGTTCCATTCACTATTACCTTCTGTGTCCTGTTGTGCAGCCAGTTTGTTACCCAGACTACCACCCTGGGACCCACTCCCAGGCTGGCTAACTTGATTATTAATCTTGTGCGGGACTGTGTCAAATGCCTTGCTAAAGTCTAGGTAGGCCATATCCACAGCCCTTCCCTGGTCTATTACTTTGGTCACCCAGTCAAAGAAATAAATTAGATTTGTCTGACATGACCTTCCTGCTGCTTTGGGTCCTGTGCCCCACTGGCCTCTAGGTACTCAATGTTTTCTTTCAGAAGTGATTCCATCATTTCCCCCTACCACTGAGGTCAAACTTACAGGTCTGTAGTTTCCCACTTCTGCCTTGCTCTCACTTTTGTGAAGGGAATCACATCTGCCCTCCTCCAGTCCTCAGGCATCACCCCATCCTGCCATGATTTGTTAAAAAGCTTGGTCAGTTGTGTCACTAGGTCCTCCCTTAGTTCTTTTAGGATTCTGGGGTGAATCCCATCAGGCCCCATTGCTTTGTCCACCTTGAGTTTTAGGACTTCTTTCAGGACTCTTCTGTGAATGGACTGGTGTCAACCCCCCCTACCCAGAGTGCTTCTATTGTCTGGTTTAGGCAACTCCTCATCATTTGTGAATGCTGAGCAAAAGTACTCATTCAGCATCTGCCTTTTCACTGTCTCCATCTGCCCACCTCCCCTCTCCTTTATTAATCTTCACTAAAATACAGGCACCAGAACTGCACACATCTGCTATGTGAATCTGCACAGTGTTTAGTCTCCCTTATGACAAGTACCCCTAGATCCTCATCTTCCTCTGAAATGGATACCTGCACTCCCCCCAATCAGTAGTTAGTCCCAGGGTTTCTGGCTCCCAGGTGCATGACCTTACACTTGGCGTTGAACCCAACTGCCACATGTTGGACCAGTGCTAGAACTTTGCAAGGTCCTCAGTTTCTGCCTCCCATCCTGACCACTCTCGCACAGACCTTCATGTCATCTATGAATAAGCAGATTGTACTCCTGATCCCATCTGCTATGTCCCCGATAAAGGAAGTTGGAGGACTTAACCCTGTGGGCCCCTGCTTGTTCCAAGTCTGGGTCTCGATAGTTTCCCCCTAGAATTACCCTCTGCTGTCTGTCCTGCACCCAGCTCCTTACCCACCCCACCAATTTCTCTCCAGCTCCCAGGTTCCTCAGTTTACTGAGCATCCTTTCATAAGGCACAGAGTTGATGGCCTTGCTGAAGTCCAGATACAGGACATCCACTGCATGGCCCCTGTCAAGTGACCTTGTGACCCAATCGAAAAAGTTAATTAGGTTTGTTTGGCAGGATCTCCTAGACAAACCAATGCTGCCTTCCATCCTGGAAACCATCTGCTTCTATAAAGAGAAGCAGTCTTTCCTTTAGCGTGGTCTTCATTAAATTCCCTACAATAGAGGAAAGGCTGATCAGTCTAGTTACCCAGCTCATCCCTGGGTCCACTACTGGAGAGGTACCACATGTGCCATTCTCCAGGCCTAGGGCATGCACCCTATCTGCAGTGAGATGTTGAACAGGTCTTCCAGAGGGACCACCAGGACCTCTGCCAACTCTCAGGACTCTGATACACTCCCATTTGGTCCTGGAGTTTTACCCACCGTAGGGCCTCAAGACCTTCAAAAACCCTGTCCTCTGGTATTTCCTATCAGTTTCACCGCTACCCCTTTCCCACCCTTATAATGGGCAGACTAGGTAGGCCAAGAGGTCGTTGTCTGCCGTCAAATTCTATGTTTCTATTTCCCCTGTGGCACAGACCTATCCTTTTTCCATGGTGAACACTGAAAAGGATACTCAGTGTACATGCTGTGTATTGGTTTCAGCCACATAAAGCATTACTAAATAAAATCCAATAGTAGTAGAGGCTCAGGTTGTAGTAATTAGTGTTTGGAATGCTTTTAACTAGTAATGTGAGGCAGACAGCATGTGAAGGCCATCTGCTTAGTGATGCAGAGTGGATTTCAATAAAATGCAGTACATATTGCAATCAAGTCCCACAAAGAAACTAAAAAAAGGACAGATTTTATTTCTCGAAGTATACAAATTGTACAATTCAATAAAAGTTAAAAACATTTTACTTCCACACATTAAGAATTAAGATTTCAAAATCAGAAAGACTATTTACAACAGCAGCATCACCTATGAGGGAGCATAATAAAAAGTGCAATCAGCATAGTTCAAGTCCACAGATCCTCATCTTCCCAAAAGAGGTGAAGCAAGATCTTTCATTACTTGTGACCGGAGCTGGGGAATTGTGCTAATCTTCAGCAGGTTTTTGCTTTCATATTTGGTTTTGATGGCCTGCAAATCAAGAGAAAACTAGTTTGCTAATCAACCACAGAACAAATGGAGGCGTAACAAGTAAACAAAATTGTGCGCAATTAAATTTGGCAACTGTTTCAATTAGCAGACAAGAGGCAATGGTGCAATACTTGTTCTATAATCCATCTGGATATTATCAGTTTAGGAGCAGGCTGGCCTAGGGAAGATTGGTACAACTGACCATGGGAGTTGCAAAGTCAGAACAGTTTGCTATTTATGTAACCATAGTGCTAGGAGTGGTATATGGTGCACAGCCACACTGGCAGTCTTCCTTTCCCTTTAAAGGGGCACATTCATGCCCAGTGGTCATCTAGTCTGAAAGCCCATTAAAGCTCCTTTTCAAATAAGGTATTGACTCGGCTGTAGCTAGAAGCACCCCAGAGATACAGATGGCAGTCTTCAGTATTACTACATTACAGCCACTTAGAACACTGATGTCACTCTAACAAGCTGTGCCTAACTGCACTGACTTAAGCACAGTTCGTTAGTCACCGACATCACGAGATTCTAAAAATGGCTGTAATGTACTGAACAGACAAGTCATCTATATCTCAGGACTGCTTCAGCTACAGATGAGCCCAATACCTTGTTTTGAAAGTTTTATGGGTTTAGACTGGATGCCCACTGGGCATGAGTGTCCCTTAAATTCCACCAGATTATATTCGAGCCAAGCTCCTCCCACCCACTTAAGTAGTATACTGTAGGCTTTTGCCTTGTGATGTCTCATCTTGAACACTGGAGGAAGGTATCCATATGCCAATTGCCTGGGAGGTAGAGTGGTTGTGTGCATGCATGTGCACCACATACCACTTCTAGAAAAAACAGATTACTCACCTGCAACGTACAGATATGCAAGAACTTACTGTAACAGTAAAGGTTTGTTAAGAGCCCTTGCAGCAGGTACCACCATTAGGACTGTTGCCAGGCACTAGGACCCCAAGGGAAAATTATAGCTAGCAATCTAAGGTGGAGGACCGCCTCCCCGTTTGTCCCACCCCCATCACCACCTCTGTTCGCCCACCAGGGATCCAGCTAGTATAAAGGATGGAACAGAGGAGGGTTAACAGAGGAGATTCTCACATGCCCCAGAAACAAGTAGTTATATAGCCGCATAGTAGGAGGGCGGGAAAGCACCTGCTACAAGAGCTCTTTTCGAAGATCTGTTACGGCAAATTCTTGTGTAACTGTACTCACTTCGAGATGGAGACCATGCAGCAGGTAACAGCATTAGGACAGAGTCACAAGCAGTAAGACGACAGAATCCAGGTCAGAAGGGTGGTGGTTATGAAAGCTGGTAAAAGTACAGTTACGCAAGAACTTACCATAACAGTAGATCTTCAAGAGAGGCTCTTGCAGTAGGTAATTACATATAGGACCGACACCGGCCGGCGGCAGGACCCCACGGAAAAATTTCTAGCTAGCAGTTCCTGGCGAGGGACCGCCCCACGCCAGGTGACGTGCATCATGTGACGCCGTATAAAGGGGCGGTCCAGACGCCTCGCTCTTCCAGTTCTTTCCCACCACAGGCCCGGACGAGAGGCGCAGATGTTTCCATTCCTGGAAAAGAGCTGAAAAGCCTAAGAGATGTAGGGCGGGAAGATATTTCACTGCAAGAGCCTGTCTCAAGATCTGCTGTTACGGTAAGTTCTTGCTGTAACTGTACTATCTTACTTAGAGAGGGCTCTTGCAGTAGGTAATTACATATAGGACTGAATCCCAAGCAGTCTGGAACAAATAAAAGGCACCGGGAGGAGGAACTACTCCAGAAGTAGTAGAAGCCTTGCAATCCTCAAGACAGGAGGCCTTGCCAAAACAGCTAGCCCAAGCCTGCTCTACGGTAGAGGCAATGTCAAATTGTAGTGTTTCAGAAAGGTATGGACTGAAGTCCAGGTGGCGTGCAGCGCAGATATCTGCTGCAGAAACATTCTTGAAAACCGCAGAGGCCGCTACTCCACGAGTGGGTGACTCTGACTTGACCCGAAGGGTCTTGTACTTGTCATAACACAAAGTGATGCAATGAGCCAACCACTTGATAGGCATTGCTTGAAACAGCATTGCCCTCCCTTTGTGAGCAAAAGAGACGAACAACTGATCAGTCTTCTGAGATCCTTTGTCCTACTGGTGTATCTCAGAATCCAGTGAACATCCACAGTATGGAGTAAATATTCTCCTTGTTGGAATACTGCGTGAAAAGGCAGGTAACTACAGACTGATTTAAGGTAGACTTGCTACCACTTTAGATAGAAATTTAAGGTTCGTGGAAGAGCCACTTCGTTCTTTGTGAAAAATCAAATAGGGGATTTTACACATAAGGGCCTGGAGCTTGGAAATTCTTAGAGCGGAAGTAATGACCACCAAGAAGAGTCTTCCACGAAAGAAACTTCAGATCTGCGGAAGCTGCAGGTTTGAAGGGAGGAAGGGTAAGTTTCTCAAGAACAAAGTTCAAGTCCCAAGGGGAGCAGGAGTCCGGACAGGAGGCCTCAGATGAAGGACCCCTCTAAGAAAGGTCTTAGAGACCTCTAATTGGGCAAAGGCTTTATCTGCGAAAGGAACATGGTACGCTGAAATAGCAGCCATGTGCACTTTCAAGGAGGAATGACAGAGACCCAGGTTGAAGAGGTGACGTAAATATTCCAGCAGAACGGCCACTGAACAGGAGAAAGGCTCCACGTTCCTAGAGGTGGCCCAAACAGAAAATCTTCCATTTCATGGCAAAAGTGGACCTAGTGGAGGGTTTCCTGGCCTCCACCAGAATCTCCGCCACCTTTGGAGAGACACCAAAGCAAGATTGAACTAGGTCTACAGGAGCCATGCATGAAGTTGTAGGGACTTGAGTCCCGGATGGACCAGGGTCCCCTGATCCTGGGTCAGCAAACCTCGAGATAAAGGAAGAGGAAGAGGAGGAACCTCTGAGTATTGTTGTAGAAGAGAGAACCAGATTTGTCTGGGCCAGAAAGGAGCAATCAGTATCATTCTCGCCTCCTTCTGGGTCTACCTGTGGAGTCCCCAGAGCTGGAAGATGTCGCAGCACCTTTTGGTCCAATTCCACTCATGTGGCAGGGCAGAGGAGCCACTTAGCTGGTCTGCCAGGGTATTGTCGACTCCTGGAACATGAATCGCTATGAGGTGAAGGTTGTGTTGAGTTGCCCAGTCCCATACCCTCACTGCTTCCTGCATAGAGGGTAGGATCGAGTCCCACCTGCTTGTTGATGTACCACACCACGTGCATGTTGTCCGTCTGGACGGCTAGGTGACCGGAAGAATGTATTGGTGAAGGGCTTGAGAGTATATAGTACTGCTCAAGCCTCGAGCACATTGATGTGGAGAGCTAGTTCCAATCTGGACCATAATCCCCGGCCTGTCATGACCCAGATGGTCTCCCCAACCTTCGCTTGATGCATCTGTGGTCAGAGTCTGGGGAGATAACAGAAAGGGACCCTCCAAACAGGTTCTCTTGAACCATCCACCATTGCAAGTCTCATGCCATCGGCGAGGAGATCAGAACTAGATGATCTAGGTCGCTCACAAGTTGATCCCACTGGGAGCTTAAGAGTCCACAGAGATCCTCATGTGGAGCTGAGCCTGGGGAACTGTTGGGATAGCGGCTGCCATGAGCCCCAGGAGATGGAGAACCGACCTCGCCGGAACCCTCCTGCGTTCTGATAGGGAAATCTGTGACTGAAGAGAGGCCGCCCTGTCCGGAGGCAGGAAAGCCTTGCTCACTGTCGTATCAAGGATAGTCCTGATAAACTGTAGTCTCTGGGAGGGATCCAGATGAGACTTGGAATGGTTGATGGTAATACCCAGGCAAGTAAAAACCTGCTGGGTGAGGGAGAGAAAATGCAGGAGCTCCTCCCTGGATGAGGCCAGCCAGAGCCAGTCGTCCAGGTAAGGGAACACCTGAACTCCCATTGTACACAGGTGGGCCGCTACCACAGCCAGACATTTGGTAAATACTCGGGGTGCCGAGGAAAGACCAAACGGGAGTGCCCGGAACTGGTAATGGTCCCCATAAAAGCAAACCGAAGATACTTGAGATGAGAAGGGCGAATGGGGATGTGCAGATATGCATCCTGCATATCCAGTGCACAAAGCCATTGACCCGACCGAAGGAGGAGCAGAAGGGTCTGTAGGGAGAGCATCCTGAACCTTTTGTATTCCACGTAAAGGTTCAAGGAGCTGAGATAGAGAATGGGTCAGATCTCCCGTCTTCTTTGGGATCAGGAAGAAATTTGAATAGTAACCAGTCCCTTGATGAGGGGGAACAGGTTCTATGGCTTGCTTCACGATGAGGGCAGAGATTTCTTCCTGGACCAAAAGGAAGATGGTCCCTTGCGTAGGACTACTTCAGAGGAGGATGGCGGGGTGGTTTCTGTAGAAACTCTAGAGAGTGCCCTTCCGCTATAATCTGAAGCACCCATGAATCAGTTATCCTCCCAACCCGGAAGGTGGAGGGAGAATCTCCCTCCTACTGGTTCCTCCTGTGTGTCCGGAGGTGGTGGGAGAGGGGAGGAGTCAGGTGGTGTGGGGCAGCACCACAGCTAGGGCACCCGCTGCTTTTTTGGGCGGGAGGCCTGGCAGCTGCAGGGGCCTGACGTTTAGTAGACCGCCTTCCTTGGGGTTTCACTTGTGGCAGACTGCGTCTGCGAAAAGGATGGCGCTGTGTGTGATGGGGACAGTACATAGAATCCATGGATTTCAGAGCCGCCCTTTCTCCTGCAAGTCTGTGATGATGTCCTCGACATCACCGCCTAAAAAGCACTTAACCCTGAAAGGTGCTTCCTGGATCGCGGACTGCACCTCTGGGACCAAACCTGACACGCTGAGCCAGGCAGACGCCAAAGACTCACGGCGAAAGCTGAGCTCCGCCCAGCAGTGTCCACTGCATCGTATGTCGTCCACAGAATGTGACTGGCTGAACGAGCAGAACAGACTAAATCTGCTAGCTCCTGCTTGACTTGAGAGTCAGGTAAGGAGTCAATCTTAGATTCCGCCTGGGTAAGGATGGCCTTCTGGTAATCCCCATATGAGCAACGTAATTCAGGGCCCGAATTCCCAGTGTGGAAGAGGCGTAAATTTTTCTTCCATACTGGTCCAGGAGGAGAGATTCCTTATCCAGAGAAGACCAGCTTAGATGTTTGGGATGCGCTGACCGGCCGTGAGCTGTGCTAATCACGACCAAATCTGCAAGAGGGTGAGAGTCCAAATAGTCTAACAGGCTATACCAGGCTCCTGAGGGTGTAGACTTCCTAGGAAGCGGGGCTAAAGCTGACTGTTTCCAAATAGTGGAAACAAGGTGGGCATGAGGCTCGATCCAGGGTGGCACTAAAGTTGGAGCTGCAGGGCAGGTCGATGTTCAGCGAGTTTGACCCACTGAGGATCTGGTTCCAAGGAGCGCCACTGATGTACTTCCTGGATTTTTCTGAGCAACTCTAAAGGAAGGCTCCTCGGCGGGGCTTGGACGGAGGCGAGGCTGCTCTCTCTCGGAGCATCCATTGGAAGAATCCAGAGAGAAGAAGAAGAAGGAGAAGAATGAATAGTATTAATTAATACTACTACTCCCTAACACGGCTGGGGAGAGGAATGGGTTCCTGGGGAATCCCTGGATGCACGCTCCTGCCCTCTCGGGATCCAGAGGAAGGGCTCTGGAGTCCGGAGGCAGTGAGGAGTGTGCCATCTCAGGCGTCACGGGAGCGGCACCATCGCCGTGGTCGGCTCTCTACTTCCTTGGTGAGCGAACTGCCTCAGCTCACCAGGAAGCCAGAGTCTCCTGCAGATCCATGTCGGCTGAGGGGGCAGTGGAGGGGGAGGGGGAAAGGAATACGGGTTGTATACTTAAGGCGAGTATCCGAAACCCGGCTGCGGGAAAACCGGTGCTGGGTATTGAGGCGTCTGGTACTGCGGCGCTGGATACTGCAGTCCCAGGTATGACAGCAGTGGATAAGACGACAGGTACCCGGGTGCCGGCCCGGAAGGTGACCCCACGGTCGGGTCAACATTGAGAGGCCCAAGGGAGCAGGGCCCGACGGAAGGGGAAAAATTCCCCACCGGTGGTGGGGCCGGCGTCTGATCCGGTTCCCTAGGATGAGGGTCTGACAGAGGTGGAACATCCCCCGCATTGCCCAGGGATGGGGAAAAAACCCCTGGGTCAGGCTGGGGTGACTCGGGCTTCCCTGATGGCAGCAGGGAACCGGGTATGATGGGAGTTGGAGGGTCCGTCGTAGGTTCCGTCGCCCGAAGCACGTCGGGGGAGCAGACATGCAGCTTAGGGACTAGGTCCTGGCGGGTGCCGTAGGAGCTGGCGTCTGTCTTATGGGGTCCCTCATCGGAGGTGGGCCGAGGAGGAGGAGCTGCCCGATCAGAGGGAGACGATGTCATGCGCCGCCCCGAAGGGTCGGGCGTCTTATTGACCTTCTCCCGGCAGACGGAGGAGCCGACGTCCGACTTATAGGAGTCGCCCACATGCCTGCGACTGAACTGGGGGTGGAGGCCTCCTTTTGACCGGAGGCGCCCGCAAGGCCAGAGCACGAGCCAGATGGGCAGGTCGATGCCTCCTCCAAACAGTTGGAGGCTGCCGGATGGTCCCCTGGAGGGGATGTTACCTGGGCCGCGACTCCAGCCGGAGCCGTGGGCGAGGAGGCCTTCTCCCAGTGCCTCTCCTTGTCCCGCTTTTTGCGATGTCCTTCCGGAGAAGTAGACACCTGCCTGAGCTTCAATTCTTTCTCCATCGAAGACATCTTTTTCTTGTGAAGATGGGCTTCCAGGGACTGTTGGTGTCGTCTGCGGGTAGCCGCGTTGAAGTGAAGGCAATGCAGGCACTTGTCGACCGGGTGGTCAGGGTCTAGGCAGAGGGAATGGCTGTCCTTGTGTGGTAGTTACGCCGCATTTGTGTCTCACTTGTTTTGTGCTCGGTGTGTAGGGTATGACATACACCGATGATCCGACGATAGAAGGAAAAAACACTTAATTTTCGGTAAAACCGACGAAAGAGCAGGGCTGACTAAGCACAAACTTTGCCGCGAGGCGCTGCATGAGCCAATGCCGGGAAAGCACTGGAAGGCGGGTGTCTGGGACTGCCCCTTTATACCAACGTTGCATGATGCCGGTCACCTGACGTGGGGCGGTCCCTCGCCAGGCACTGCTAGCTAGAAATTTTTCTGTGGGGTCCTGCTGCCGGCTGGCGTCAGTCCTATATGTAATTACCTACTGCAAGAGCCCTCGAAGTAAGATCTGCCAGTACTCCTAAGAGTAGTACTTGGAGGATGGCGAGGCCAAAGCCTGCTCTTCATGAAGCAATGTCCAGACTGTAGTGTGTTTTATGAAGGTGTGGACTGAACTCCAAGTAGCTGCAAGATCCACTGTTAAGTCATTCCTTAAGGACACCAAAGCAGCAGCAACACCCTTAGTGAAGTGACCTTTAATCGGTCCCAGTAAAGGCTTGTCCAACTTCTGGTAACAAATAATGGAAATTATGTACCTACTGTAATTCTTGATTTTTGGACGAAGTCTCCAGCACTCACACTAATGGGACGTCTGAGGCACTAGGACAGAGTGGGAGCCAAAAAGTCTTCAGGAGGGCAAGCACAGAGGTAGGGCCAAGCGAAGTGGTGCTGCGAGACCAGCTCATACCGTATAGGCTACCTTGGCAGCAGCCCTCCAACTGCCTCTGTACCTTTACTAAGGAGGTGCAGCGTAAACTAATCGATGTCTGACATAAGATAGTCTGAATGACCCATATACGAAGGGTTAACAGTCTTCACAGCCCAGCCATAGAGGAAGTGAAGACAAAACATAGGTGAGCTTGGGGATGGAGGGTGGGCATGTGAATGAGTAGTGGAGACTGCCCCAGAAGATAATTAATGGTCGGTACACAATTTCCATATCTTCCTGACAGTCTCCACCACTCATCCACACCAATTGGGGGAGAGTACTGAGCTAAAATAATCCCCCACCCAGAAGGATGGCAGGAGAGAAGCTCATTTAGGACAGGCCAGGAGTCCATTAAGTATCATCCTGTCAAAGGATTGGTGCTGTCTGGCATGGAAACACAGCATAGTGCTTCACAAAACGTGTGGACAGAGCTCCAAGTAGCTGCACTGCAGATGTCCGAAATGGGCATGTTCCATATCTCTGCCAGAGATGCAGAGACTGCTCTGGTAGAACAGGCATATACCCCCCCCACTTTGAGCTTGACCTGGGCCATGGAATAGCAGTGGCAAAGACATGCCACCAGCCATGCCAAAACACCAGATGGCAACAGGCTGACCCAGCCGGGACATGCTGAATGAGACAAAGTTGCTTTGACTTGCAGATCTAGTTCTGCAAGTAAAACCACAAAACCCTTTTAACATGCACAGAATATAGGGTATGCTCTCATATTCTGAAGTTCGTGAAGAAGTCAGGAGAACCAAGGGCTGGTTCAGATGGAATTTCAAGACTACTTCTCAGAGAAACTTGGGCGAGTTAAGAGAACCACTTTGTCTTTGTGAAACAGTATAAGAAGGGTCAGTGACCAGGCCATTATTTGGACACTGCGAGCAGAGGTAATTGCCATGAGGAAGGTGGCCCTCCAGGTTAGGAACTTCAGCTCACATGTTGCTAGAAGCTCTAAAGGTTTACAGGTGAGCATGCCTAGCACAAGGTTAATATCCCAAGCAGTTACCAGTCTGACTGGTGGCCTAGTGTGGAGTATACCTTTAAGGAACCTCTTAACCAACGGTAACTGAGCCAGTGTATATAGGCTCGTGATGAGCAGAGATTGCACACAGATTGACCTTCACGGCTGAGCATTGTAGCCCTGTATTTAAACAGGTCTAGTAGATACTCAAGGACTTTGGTGGGCAAGGAAAGTGATCCAGGAAGGACTTTGCACACCAGACAGAAACATTTACACTTTGCCATGTAAGTTTTTCTAGTAGCTGGCTTGGGCACCTTTAGGAGAACGTTTGCGACTATGGGAGATCTACCCATTTCTATCTCCTCAGGAGCCATGTGTGGAGATGAAGGGATCTCTGGTTGGGATGGACCACTGGGCCCTGGGTCAGAAGAAAAAATTACTCACCTTAGTAATGTTGTTTCTTCTAATGGAGTCTTGCTATATTATAGACATTAGCAGTTTGTTCCAGCTCTAGAACTGCCCCGGAGTGAAATGGTTAAAACCACTCCAAAATAGAATTTTGCACGAGCGGCTCTGTGTCATTTCAAACTTGAACTGTCAGATCTTTTACTGAGCCAAACTCACTAAGGTCTGTGTGGAAGCTGTAACCTACACTAGCCAAATGGCTACCTAAATAATAACAACCATTGATGGTCCCAACACCCAAGACTCAAGTCAGGGGACCAGAAATACTAACACCATTCTAATAATATGAAAATGGAACATAAGTATAATAAAACACACACACGTTTATACACACACACACGTCGTACACACACAAAGTCCCAAAGGGGACAAAATGCTAACAGGACATAAGTAGTGCCTCACTAAGTTGCCCGCACCCCACCAAGTAGAGGTTCTGAGAGGGCAGGTTGGGGAGGTCTATTATAGCAGACTCCATTAGAAGAAACAACATTACTAAGGTGAGTAATTTTTTCTTCAAACATGAAGTCTTGCTATATTATAGACATTAGCAGAATACACAGCAGTACCTCCATGGAGGAGGGGCAGAACCTACTTAGGGAATAGGCTGTGAAGAACAGCTGTGCCAAACTGAGCATCTCTCCTGGCCTGGACATCCAGGGAGTAATGCTTGGTAAAAGTGTACCATTTTCCAAGTAGCAGCCTGGCAAATCTCTAATAAGGGGATATATCTGGCAGCAGCTAGAGACGCAGCTATACCCTGGTAGAATGAGCCCTCAAACCGGGGGTTCTGCCCACTTTCTGATAAAATTGGATACAAGAGACAATCCACCTGGCTATTGATCTTAGTGGCAGGTTGCCTTTCCCAACTTCACCATATGTAAGGAAAGTTGGAGGATTGGAACCGTGACCTTTGGTACGCTCTATATAGTAACTAAGAGCTCTCTTAACATCCAGGCTGTGCAACCTCCTCTCACCAGAAGAGGAGTGATCAGTGAAGAACACTGGAAGGGAGATAGATTGATTAAGATGGAAATCTGAAACCACCTTAGGCAAAAACTTCCTATTAGTCCTAAGTACTACCTTATCCCTGTGGAAAGAAATAAAGTCAGTCTCCACTGACAAGGCTTGCAATTCACTTATGCGTCTGGCAGAAGTGATAGCCACTAGAAAACAGTTTTTCCAAGTTAGGTACTTAGCTCTGCCAGAAGACAGAGGTTCAAAGGGGTTGCATTAACTGGGCAATGCAAACATTAAGGTCCCAAGCAGGAGCTGGTTCCCAAAGGGAGGATTAGTATGGAGTAATCCCTTAAAAAACTTGGAAAACAGGATGAGGAGGAAGGAGGGGATGACTTTCCTGCTGACAGAAAAGCAGACAGCTGCCAAATGAACTCTCAGGGTAGCTGGTCTGAGACCCAAGGAATTAAGATGTACCATGTAATCTAACAAAATGGGCAATTCAGCAGATTCTGGGGAATATTTTCCCTAGCACACCAAATGGAAAACCTTTTCCATTTAGAACTATAAGTAGCCCTAGTGGAAGGCTTTCTGGAAGCCTTTAGGATCTCAAGAACATCCTGAGAGAGGTGTAAATCAGCAAACTAACTCAAGAGCCAGGCCTTGAGGTTGAGGGATTTGAGGTCCGGATACCAAACCCTTCCTTGGGCACAAGTCAACAGATTGTGATTCCTGGGAGGCACAGGGAAGATGGACTGTCGGAGACAGAAGGAGTGGGTACCAGGACTGCCTGGCCAATCCGGGCAATCAGCATCACCCTGCAAGGCTGAGATCTGATTTTGACTAGTACTTTGAATAGGAGAGGAAAGGGGGAAGCATAGAGGAACTTCCTCCCAATCCAGAAGAACGGCATCCAGGGAACTGGAGCCCAGCACTGGAGGCCTGCAACAGAACAGAAGAAGTTTGTGATTGTCTGGGGCTGCAAAAGATCTATCTGAGGATGCCCCACCTGGCAAAACTATCCCCAGCACTTGAGGATCCAGGGACCATTCCTGATGGCCCTGGGAAATCCTACTGAGGGCATCCGCTGGGACATTGTCCTTCCCTGGAAGATGAACTGCTATGAGGGAAGTGTTCAGGAATAGGCCAGAGACCACAACTTCATTGCCTCGGTGCACAAGGTCGAAGACCGAGTGCCCCTTGTTGTTGATGTACCACATTGTTGTGGTGTTGTCTGTTCTGACTTGTATCACCTTGTCGTGGACAGATGCAGAAAAAGCTTGAAGAGCTAAAAGACAGCTCTGAGTTCCAGCAAATTGATGTGGAGCAGAGATTCCTGGGGACCAAACGCATGTGGGCTCCCAACCCAGAAGGAAGCATCTGTAGTGAGAGTCAAGTCGTGAGAAGGGGAAATGAAGGGACCCCGCTCTTAAATTGCTCTGATCCTGCCGCCACTGGAGAGCTAGGATCAAGGTTAGAGTCACTGGGACCAACTTGGAAAGGGGGTCTCTTCTCTGAGACCAAAAGGTTCTCAAGTGAAACTGAAAGTCTCATCTGAAATCTGGCTCCCTGCACAACAGCTGTGGATGCAGCCATGTGCCCCAGGAGCTGCAGAAAGTGTCTTGCTGGTAGAGAGACCTGAGTGAAGGAAGAGGCCACAGCCACTAAATTCCTTACCCTTTCTGGGGGAAGAAAGGCTCTGGCTAGCTTTGTGTCCAATTCTGCCCCTATAAAGGTGAGTACCTGGACTGGTTCCAGAACCAACTGGTAGGTTTAGCAGAAAACCCAGGGAAGTGAGAAGCTGCTGGGTGACCTGCAGGTGAGATTTTACCTGTTCTGGGGACTGGCCTACAATGAGCCAGTCGTCTAGATAGGGAAAAACAGCAATCCTCTGCCTCCTTAAGTAGGCCACTGCCACTGCTAGACACTTTGTGAATACCTCTTGGAGCAGAGGTAAGGTCAAGGGCATTGCTTTGAACTGGTAATGACCTGAGGGCAGTTCGAATCTGAGGTACTTTCGATGGGAGCTTCCAATTAGGACATGGAAATAGGCATCCTTGAGGTCCAGGGAGGCTAGCCAGTCCCCTGGCCTTAGGGAAGGTAAAATCATTGCCAGAGTTACCATTTTGAACTTTGGTTTCAAAAGATGCTTGTTCAGATATCTGAGATCTAAAATGTGCCGCCATTCTCCTGTCTTTTTTGGGGTAAGGAAGTATCTGGAATACAGACCCCTGTCCTGATGCAGGGGAGGAACCCTTTCTACTGCTCTGAGAACTAACAGGGATGAGACCTCTGTTTCCAGAGCGAGGGTCTCTGAAGCACTTGCAGGTAGAAAAAGTCTGCTTCTCAACTTGGGAAACTTTGAAGCCGAGAACCAGACCCTGGTTTACTACTTCCAGAACCCACTTGTCTGAGGTTAAAGAAGCCCAATTCTGACTGAAGTAAGCCAGCCTGCCCCCCACTGGTACAGGAGAATCGGCCCTGGGCACCCCATCAGGGTGCCTGTTTCGCAGGAGCTTTAGGCTGGGGGGTGGGAGCAGGTCTGCCCACCCCTCGTCTGCCCCTGCCTCTGAAGAAGCCCCTCTGAGCATAGGCAGAGGAGGCCAGAGTCTGGTAGAAAGGCCTGTGAAAAGGCCTACCCCTACCCCTGGGGGCATGCCTTTGAGGAGTGGCTTGCCGCTCCTTAGCCTGGGCACTCTTGTAAGTAGTCCTATATTCATCCATCTTCTTCATGTAATTCTCTGTCTGCTCTCCAAACAGAGAATTTCCCACCACAGAAAAATCCATAGCCTTAGTCTGGGTATCCGTGACAAACTAGTACACCTGAGCCAGGCCAACCTACAGCTACAGATGTGGCCATGACCCTAGAGGAAACATTAACATCCACAGCAGCATGAAACTGAACCTTAGAGGCTTCAATGCCATCAGCAGCCACCTGTTCTAGTTCACTAGCCAGCTGGCCATGGGCCTGCTTGGCCAATTGCATAACAGTATCCCATCTAGATTTGATACCTAGCTACATAAGCCATATAATTTGCTTGCCTGAGTCCCAGAGAGGCTGCCATATACTGTTTTTTGCCATGGCATCAATCTTCCTGGAATCCTTTGTCAGGAGGATGAAGCCAAGGGAATATTAGTTTTATCACAGGCAGCAGCCTGAACTACCCCAACATGACTGCATTGCTGAGAAAGGAATTCTGTATCAGGGCCTGACAATGTATACCTTCTGTCCATCTTTTTATCTACAGGAGGCACAGAATTAGGAGCTTTTAAAATTTTAATTGTTTGTTTCCTAAAAGACTTATGTAAAGGAATAGACAATCTCCTAGACTCTGGAATATCCATCACCTCTACAAAAAAAATCAGGCTCCTCTTGCTCATCCACAGCCTCTTCTAAAGGAAGCTGGAGGGTTTCAGCAACTTTTTATAAAACATAAAATGAGATGGGGACTCAGACAGCATAAGGGAGATTCTAAAGGTCTGTCTGGGAGATGTCGGTTCAATGGGCACACCCAGACCTTCCCAGCCACATTCATACTGTTCATAATCCCCCTCCCTGGTTCATAAAATTCCTCAATATCATAATCCTGAACCACTGGGACCGGAAGAACCGACCTTTTACCAGATAGTGGTGGTTCGACGACCCTGAGACAGTGACTGGACAATTTGTATGGCTTTTGTTATATCTGCAGCAGTTGGAGAAGGAATTTTGGACTCCAGACCTGCTGATTTTCTTGTTTTCTTTACTGGAATTGGTTCCTCAGAACCAGCTTCTCTTTTTGCCTGAGGAAGTCTGGCCCTGGTCAGAGGGCACTCCCTCTGGTTCGGTTGGCACCGAACCGGGCTGGCCATCCGGGTCAGCGGACTTTTTGGCCTCTCGTTCCCTGAGCCTGCCCAATCTTTTTTCCAGGGTGGCTGCAGGGAAATTCTTACATAACTGGCAGTCTGACTGGAGGTGGTCAAACCCCAGACAAACATGTGGTGTGTGGGTCAGCCTTGGCAAAGACTTCCCCACAAACATCAGTGTTGAAACCCAGTGGGCCCGGTTTTTCTTTTGGGTTTCTCAGACATAATGCCAGCCTAATCAAAAACTTGCCCTTTTAACGGCAGTGCCAGGCAAGACACCCTTATCGGTTCCTAACCGTGTCACGGGTATTGGAAAAAGCCATAAAATCTTTTTTTTTTAGAACCGATAAGAACCGGGAACCGCACTCTAAAATAGTAACTTAGTTTTAAATGAGTTTTAAACCCACTGATCGGTTCAAAACCGAACCAATAACTTACAAGTTCCACACAGACAAAGCCTTCATTTACTTGCGGTTACCACAGATAGAGCTTGAACCGAACGGTTTTGCGGTTAAAATAAACTATTCTCGGTTAAATCCAACCAAGAAAACACTTTTTAAACCGAGAAATGAACCGAGCAGAAGGAGAAATCTCCGGAGTGACTGTTCACTGAGGCGGAGTAAAGAATCTGACAGTTCAAGTTTGAACTGACAGAGCTGCTCTCGTGCCAAAATTCTATTTTGGAATGGTTTTAACCATTTCACTCCGGGGCAGTTCTAGAGCTGGATCAAACTGCTAATGTCTATAATATAGCAAGACTTCATGTTTGAAGCAGCACCTGCTGCATGAGCAGCTCTCAAGATCTACTGTTATGGTAAGTTCTTACGTAACTACTATCTTACTGAGGGAGCTCTTGCAACAGGCTATTACTATTAGGACAGAATCCCAAGCAGTCCCGCACCAAGGAGGTGACTAGTCCCGGGAGGTAGGATGACAGATGAAGTAATGGTAAAGCCTATGGCTGTATTCAGCAAACTAGGACAAGAGTCCTTGAACTGCCAAGCTGAAACCAAGTAGACGCCTGGAAGCCATGTCCAGACTAATGCCTCAAAGGCATTTCACTTAATTCCAAGCAGCAGCTGCACAGATGTCTCGAAGGGACACATTCTTTAAGGAGACAAAGGAGGTAGAGACTCCTCTAGTGGAATGACCTCTGACCAAGCCCAGTAGAGGTCTGTTGTACTTGTTATAGCAGTACACAATACAGTGTACAAGACACTGGGAAATGGCCCGCTTTGACACCAGTCATGACCCACATGACCTCCCAGGTCTCCTCTGGATGATCCCTCTTCACGAGGTCATGAGGCACATCCAGGACAACATGGGGTGGATGCTGAAGATCTTGATCCCAAACGACAACGCCTTGCCCACCATCTTCAGCAGAAAGACCCAAAGCCTGTGGTAGTACCATCCTTTGTAGACATTTGTGGACGTCACCAAGGCTGCGTGGAAGTGTCCACACTCCACTCCCACAGTGCCAAAGAAAGCTGACCACCTGTACAAGGCCTCGAGAGAGGACCAGTACTTGGCCCAACAAACTTTGGCAGACTCCCTGGTCATCACAGCCTTGCATCACCAGTCTCAAGACCACAACATATGAGCACACAGCCACCGAACCAGGAATCCAAGCAACTGGATGCCCTGGGAGACGACATATGCAGCTGCTACATGTGCCACCAGGTCTCTGAACTACCCTCACTCACATGGTAAAGTTTCAGAACGCCCTCTGGGAACAGGGCCAGGACCTGGGTTGACAAGCTTCTGGATGGCGATCAAAAGGCAGAGCTCCTCAATCTTCACCGCACTGGGTCAGATGTGGGTACCCAAGTGCTACGAGCCACATGCGATTCTGTGGAGCAGCAGCTTCAGGCATTTGTCTCCGGAGATGCTCTTGGCTCTGTCTCCGGCTCCACCCCAGATGTAAAGAACATGGACATCCCAGGTGTTGAGGTGCAAAGGCCACAAACAATTGCTCCAATTTGTGGTGTGCCACTGTCCACTTAAGGCAATACCTCAGTGCCCTGTGGATATTCAATGTGTGCAGGAGAGACTCTCCCTATTAGTAGAGTTAGGAAAATAGAATGGAAGGTCAGACTGGTTGAGGGTCAACTCAGAGACCACTTAGGTAAGAACTTAGGATTTGTTTTAAGGACACTTTCCCAAGAAATTAAGGCTCCTTGCACATCAGGGCTGCAGCTCAGAAACTTGTCTAGCTGAAGTAACACCAACTAAAAGACAGCCTTCCAGGAAAGGAAGCGCAGCTCATTCTGCTGCGAGTTCAAAAGGGAAAGTCAATTTCTCCAGCACAAAAAGGAGATCCCAGAGAGGTTGTAGGTGAAGAATGCCCCGTAAAAAGGTATGGGTCATGTCCAACTGAGCCAGAATCCTGTCTCGGAACAGGACATAAGCAGAGATGGCCCACATGTGCACCTTTATGGAAGAATAACTCTGGCCTTGCTGGTATAAGGAGAGGAGATATTGTAATGCAGAGTTCACAGAGTAGGAAAGAGGATCTAGATGGTGGGATAAAGCCCAAAGGCAGAACTACTTCCGCTTCATTGCATAAGTGGAGTGAATCGAGGCTTCTTCAAGAGAAACGAGTATGTCCGGCCACCTCGAGTGACCCCACACTGGATTTGGCCAAGTCTGTAGGAGCCAAGCATGAAGGTGTATGGACCAGAGATCTGGAGGCACCAGCCTGCCCTGGTCCTGGGACAGCAGTTTCTAGCCTATTGGCAGTGGAATTGGAGGTTCAGAGGACAACCGCTGAAGTAGTGGGAACCAAATCTGCCGGGGCCACAGCAGGACAATCAGAATCGTACGAGCCCCCTCAGCCTGTACCTTCAGCAACACTCGCTGAAGAAGAGGGAAGACAAACAGAAACTTCCCTGCCCAGCAAAGGGACAATGTATCTAGCCAAAAACGAGGAGCATGTTCTTTAGCAAAAAACTGGCAGTTTGGCATTGCGTGTAGATGCAGAGAGGTCCAGCTCCAGACGACCCCAAGTATCGAACAGCTGATCCGCTACAGACTGCAGCAGCTCCCACTCGTGCTACTTGGACAGAGACCTGCTAATACAGTCCGCCAAGTCATTTTGGGCACCTGAAACATGGTTAGCAGATAGCAAATGTGATGCTCAGTGCCCAATACCAGAATCTCACTGCCTCCCTGCACAGGTAGTAGGCGAGCTTCTCCTTACTTGATGTAAAGACAGCCAGTGTTGTCTGTAGGAGAAGAGAGCCTGGTATCATGAGGTCCTCTTGAAAGACCTGTAGGGGTTGGACTGCTTGCATTTCCAGAACATTGGTGTGGGCGACTGCTTCTCTGAGTCCAGTGCCCCCCGAGGTGCACCCCAGCCAAAGTTGGAGCCATCTGTTAGTCTGGCTTTAGGGTTCCTGACTAAAGGGAATCTTTTGTCTAGATTCAGAGGGTCCACCCACCAATGTAAGGTCCTCCTGACTGGCTCGAGATCCTAACAACATGGTCCAGACTGTCTAGCCTTGGTCCCACTGCACTGTGGGACCCTCATGTGAGGTGGCCAAGGAACTACCAGGATGGCCACCGCCATGTGCCCCAGAAGTCTGAGGAAGGTCCTGGCTGGGACCTGTGGGGTTACTAGGACTGAACTGGCCACCTCTCAGGCAATCTCTTGAGGAAGAGATGCTATGCCCTGTGCCAATCCAGGACTGCACCTATAGAAGGAGAGTCTTTGATACGTTCAGGGTGATCCCACCTCTCGGAACAATGTATAAGTGTCTCAGAGCTTAAGCAGGTGCTCTACGGGCCGCTAGAAGCCACTCGTGAGGTAAGGGAAGACTGTGTCCTCATGCCTTAGAGCCGTAGCTACCACTGCCAAGCATTTGATGAAGATTCAAGGAGCAGAAGAGAGGCTGAATGGAAGAACCCTGAACTGATAATGTTCCCCCTGGAAGCAGAACCTCAAACTTCCTGTGAGGGAGAAATACTCCAATGGCATGTAAGCATCTTGCATGTCCAGGGAACAGAGCCAGTCTCCCTGGTGCAGCAGAGGAATGAGACCTGAAAAGGTCACCATCCTGAACCTGCGGTATTCTATATAATTGTTTAGAGAGCAGAGGTTCAGAATGGGCTGAAGATCTTGTGTCTTTGGAACTAGGAAAAAATGGGAGTAATATCCCCTTCCCTGCTGTCGCAGAGGAACTGGCTCCATTGCCTTTTTCTGCAAGAGGGCCCAGATTTCTCCTATGAGGAATGTGAGAAGGAGGGTATCTTGAGGACTTTGGTGGAGTTTCTGGAGGATCTGGGTGAACTCTAGCATGTGACCTCTCCTTATGATGTAATATGTAAGAGCTCCATCACTCCAGATGGAGAGAGAAGCAACCCCCTACTGCCTCCCCTGAATCCTCCACCAGAAAGGGGGGGGAGAAAATCAGTGGTGAGTCAGTGGACTGAGCCAGGTGTGGGAGGATGTGAGGCCCTGAAGGGTGCATCACCAGGCTGCTGGTTGCCAGCCTTCCTTTTGGAGCCACCCCTCTGTCTCTGGTTGTTGCCACAGGCTTGCTGGCCTGAGGGTTTACTAAATGGCCGCTTCCGGAAGTGTCTGATCCCCTCTATACATTTGGTGGACGGACCAAATCGACTTGCCAAACTCCTGGAGACAAGAGATCAAACCCTCGATCACCTGCCCAAAGAGGATGGAACAGTGGAATGGAAGGTCCCAGATTCCGGATTGCAGATCGTTCTGGAAGTCTGAGCATCTCAGCCACGCATGGTGGTGAAGGAAGACACCTGATTCAGACACCCTGGCCACTGTATCGCCAGTATAGTACAAGGCACGCAGAACATGCATGCCTACATCCAAGCCACATTGCAGTACATCAGGAAGTTCCTCTTTTTGTGCAGATCTGGCAAGGCACTTACAAGCTCCTGTCCCTTCTAGAGTACATTTTGGTACTGGACCATATGCGTGAGGAAGTTAAGGGAGCAGATGGAGGCAGAAGAGACCTTCTTGCCCACCTGGTCCAATAAATAGGACTTCTGGTTTTGGGTGGGGTTGTGTGGATGAACATATACACCATTCCTATAACTCCTGTTACAGGTCAGTAACCTGTATTTCTAGCGACATGGATATGTTCTATCCACACTTACTGGCAGACGTTTAGCAGTTCTCCGGGAGGAGGGAGGCAAGGTTCGCACCCCCTACTTGGGAAATAAGGGCTGGAGAACCAAGGTCCCAAAACCAGCATCCCAGCATGACTCAAGGTCGATGTGGTAGTGGGTGATGAAGGTATGTGCCGACTTCCAGGTAGCAGCCCTGCAGATTTCCTGGATAGGGACATCCCTGGAAGCAACCACCAAATCAAGCAGTATGGCAGGTAGAATGAGCTCTTATCCCTTTGGGAAGCTCCATGCCCGCCAAACTATTGCAGAGATCTATGCAGGAGGTGACCCACCTGCCTATCATCTGCTTGGCTGGAGGTCTGCCAGGTGCAGCTTCAGCATAGGTGACAAACAGCTGGCGAACCTCTCCCCAAACTTCAGCCATCCACTCCTTATAAGAGAGCGCACGTCTAAGGTCCAAAGTATGTAGCCTATATTCAGCCTCCGAAGTGTGATTGGGGTAGAACACTGGCAGAGTTAACACTGGTTAAGGTGAAACTCAGACACCACCTTCAGAAGGAATTCCGGGTGGGGGTGCAGGACAACCCCGTCCCTGTGGAAGACCAGATAAGGAGACTCGACGGAAAGCACCTGGAGCTCTCCCATCCTTCTGGCTGATGTGATAGCCACCAAGAAGGCGGTCTTCCACGAGATTGCCCATGAGCTTAGCCAATACCAGCAGTAGATCCCACAGAGGTGGAGGTTCTCGCACCAGAGGGGATATGTGATCAAGGCCTTTGAAAAAGTGCCCGACCACTTTGCGGCCCGCGCCCGGTAAACAGAGATGGCTGCCAGGTGCACCTTAAGGGTCATAGACTGAAGCCCTAGCTGAGAAAGGGACCACAGGCAGTCCAGAATGCTGGCCAAGGAACGGGAGGAAGGGTCCAACTCCTTATCCTGACACCAAATGGAGAATCTCTTCCATTTGAAGGTGTAGCATTTTCTGGTCGACTCCTTACGGGATGCCTCAACGTTGCTCAGCCGAGCCCGCTGCCGGACACCACCCAATGGGCCTCCTTAGACTTTACCGGAGGAATACATCTCTCGGGGCGCCCAAGTTGAAGTCTGGCAGCATGGTCTTAGAGGACGTTGACCAAGAATGACTTGCACAATTTGCAGGCTTGCGAATAGTGATCGAGCCCAAGGCAGTAAATGCACTTGGAGTGCGGATCGGTCCGAGACCTCTTCTGTCCACAAGGGCACCGCCAAAATCCGGGAGTCAATTTGTCCATCACAGCCGCGAAGGAAGAAAAAGACCGAAGTCTAGTAAATTTAAGAATGAGTTTCGGTTTAACCGAAGAGGTAGGATCCAGGCCTAAAACAGAGCGCAAAGGAGGGAACCTGAGCTTTCAAGCAGTAAGGAAGATCTGGCATCATGGGGCAGAGCCAAGAGTTTTACCACCTGGGAGGGTGGAAGGAGCCAGCTTGAAGACCTTCCGGCAAGATTTAAAGCGGCAAGGAACCTGCCAGTAAGTGTGGATAGAACATATCCATGTCCCTAGAAGTATTCATTTAGTATCTGCTCCCCACATTATCCTCCACCCACCCCTTTAAGCAGCCTAACAAACCATTCCTTGTCCTTTTCTCACATAGTGAAGAAAGCCATCTCCCCCTTCCTAATTCCTTCACCCATCTGCAGCTCCTTCTGTGGCTTTGCTCTGTTTGTTTTTGGATGGCCCATGCTTGGACAGTGATATGTGCAACCACGGAAAATAAGGAGGCACAGTTTCAAATAACCATATGAAAAGCACATCGTAGAGTATGCAGCTGTATGATCACAGGATATACCAACTGTGCTCCTGGCAGTGATTCACAAATCCACTGCTCCTGGCACTCTAACAGACCCCTGCACTGCACTCACTCCAGTAATGGACCATTCTGCAGTACCCAGACTTCCAGTGAGGGACCCCCTCCACTGCTCCTGGCGCTCAAGTGATGGACATCAGTGCTGCTTCAGGCACTGGCACCTCCACTGGCTCACAGCACTTCAGTGGTGGACACCTCCGCTGCTGCGGCTTCCATCAGTCCAGTAACAGACCCCTACACTGCTACCAGTACTACAGTGATGAATACCTCTGCTTCTCTCAGCACTCTGACTCCTCTGCTGCTTCTGGCAGCTCTGCGACAGACCCTTCCACTTCTGCTCAGAACAGAGTAAATTAACAGACAAAGTGAAAGCTGAACCCAGACAAAATAGAACTGGGGAAATTCTATGCTGTGTACCATTCCAACACGTTATATTGGTCAAGTGCTTAAATTAAAGTGTGAAATGTGCTTTTACTGTTGAATTTCTACACCTATGCAAAGAGAAAAGCACAGTTACGTAAGAACTTACCGTAACAGTAGATCTTCGAGAGAGGCTCTTGCAGTAGGTAATGACATATAGGACTGATGCCAGCCAGTGGCAGGACCCCACGGAAACATTTCTAGCTAGCAGTCCCTGGCGAGGGACCACCCCCATTTCAGGTGAGCAGCATCAGGAGACGTCGTTATAAAGGGGCAGTCCCAGACACCCGCCTTCCAGTTCTGTCCCGCCACAGGCTGAAAGAGGCCAGATGAGAGAGGAGTGGATATTTCCCTAAATGGAAAAGGAGCTTAAAAAGCCTAGGGGGATGGAGGGCGGGAAGGTTTTACCTACTGCAAGAGCCTCTCTCGAAGATCTACTGTTACGGTAAGTTCTTACATAGCTGTACTATCTTACTTAGAGAGGGCTCTTGCAGTAGGTAATTACACATAGGACTGAATCCCAAGCAGTCTGGAACAAAGAAAGGCACCGGGAGGAGGAAACTACTCCAAGAAGTAGCTCTAGCTGTGCAAGCCTCAAGATAGGAGGCCTTGCAAAACAACTAGCCCAAAGCCTGCTTTACGGCGAGAGGCAATATCCAACCTGTAGTGTTTCAGTAAAGGTATGGATGGAAGTCCAGGTGATGGCAGCGCATATGTCTGCTGCAGACACATTCTTGAAACAAGCCACAGAGGCAACTATTCCCCTTGTGGAGTGGCCTCTGACTTGACCCAGGAGGGTCTTGTGGTATTTGTCATAACAGAAAGTGATGCAATGAGCCAACCACTTAGACAGGCATTGCTTGAAAACAGCATTGCCTTCCCTTTTATGAGCAAAAGAGATGAACAACTGATCAGTCTTTCTGAGATCCTTCGTCCTGTTGGTGTAGTATCTCAGAATCCAGTGAACATCCATAGTACGGAGTAAATATTCCCCCTTGGTTAGAGTACTACGTAAAAAAGGCAGGTAGCTCTATGGACTGATTTAAGGTAGACTCTGCTACTACTTTAGGTAGAAACTTGGGATTCGTGTGAAGAGCAACTCGTTCCTTGTGAAAAATCAAGTAGGGAAATTTACACATCGGGGCCTGAAGCTCGGAGATTCTTCGAGCCGAAGTAATGGCCACCAAGAAGAGTGTCTTCCATGAAAGAAACTTCAAATCTGCAGAAGCTGCAGGTTTGAAGGGTGGAAGGGTAAGTTTCTTGAGAACAAAATTCAAGTCCCAAGGGGGAGCAGGAGTACAGATGGGGGGCCTCAGATAGAGGACCCCCTCTAAGAAAGGTCTTAGACCTCCAGTTGAGCAAAAGCTTTGTCTGCAAAGGGAACATGATAGGCTGAGATGGCCACCATGTGTACCTTCAAAGAGGAATGGCTGAGACCCAGGTCGAACAGATGACGTAAATACTCCAGCAGAAGCCCCGCTGAACAGGAGAAAGGCTCCACGTTCTTGGAGGTGGCCCAAATAGTGAATCTTTTCCACTTCATGACATAAGTGGACCTGGTGGATGGTTTTCTGGCCTCTATTAAAATCTCTGCCACTTTGGGAGACACACCAAAACGGGATTGGGCTAGGTCTGCAGGAGCCATGCATGCAGTTGAAGGGATTTGAGGCCTGGATGGACCAGGGTCCCCTGATCCTGGGTCAACAAACCTAGAGATAGAGGAAGAGGAAGGGGAGGATCCTCTGAATATTGTTGTAGAAGAGAACCAGATTTGCCTGGGCAAGAAAAGAACGATCAGAATCACTCTCACTCCTTCTGAAGCTAGTTTCTGCAAGACTCATGGGTTAAGAGGAATTGGGGAAAAGGCATAGACGAATCTGTCCTTCCAGTCTAGAGACAGAGCGTCGTTCCAGAAAGCACCTCGCTCTGGAACGAGCGAGCAGAAGGTGGGAAGTTTTGCGTTTTGGGGGGGATGCGAACAGGTCGACCTGTGGTGTTCCCCAAAGTTGGAAGTTATGGTCTAGGACCCCTTGGTCCAGTTCCCACTCGTGAGTCAGAGCAGAAGAGTGACAGCCTGTCTGCTAGGGTGTTGTAGACTCCTGGAACATGAATCATCGTGAGGTGAAGGTCGTGTTGTGTTGCTCAATCCCAAACCCTCATTACCTCCCTGCATAGAAGGTAGGACTGAGTTCCTCCCTGTTTGTTGATGTACTACACTAAGCACATGTCTGTCTGGACGGGCTAGGTGGCCGGGAAGGATGTATTGGTGAAGGGCTTGGAGAGCGTACAACACTGCCTGAAGCTCGAGCACATTGATGTGAAGAGCCCTGGGTCCGATGAGGGCCTAGATGGGCTCCCCAACCTTTGCCTGAGGCATCTGTGGTTAGAGTCTGGGAGGGGGAGGATGAAAGAAAGGGACCCCCACGAAACAGGTTCTCAAACCATCCACCATTGCAAGTCTCGCATCATCGGCGATGAGATCAGAACTGAATGATCTAGGTCGTCCACTAGTTGATCCCACTGAGAGATCCTCATGTGGAGTCGAGCGCGAGGGACGGTCGGTATGGCGGCCGCCATGAGCCCGAGAAGGCGAAAGACCGACCTCACCGAGACCATCCTGCGGTCGGATAACAGACATATTTGATTCTGAATGGAGGCCGCCCTGGCCGGTGGCAGGAAAGCCTTTCCCATGGTCATATCGAGGATCGCCCCGATGAACTGTAGCCTCTGAGAAGGGTCCAGATGAGACTTGGAGTGGTTGATGGTAATATCCAGGCAGGCAAAAACCTGCTGGATGAGGGAGAGGAAACGCAGGAGTTCCTCCCTGGATGAGGCCGCCAGGAGCCAGTCGTCAGGTAAGAGAACACCTGTACTCCCTTGGTACGCAGGTGGCCCACCACCACTGCCAGGCATTTGGTAAATACTCGGGGGGCAGAGGATAGACCAAATGAGAGCACCTTGAACTGGTAGTGGTCCCCCTGGAATGCAAAATGAAGGTATTTGCGATGGGAGGGGCAAATGGGAATGTGTATATAGGCATCCTGCATATCCAGGGCACAAACCCATTGACCCTGCCGGAGGGGGGGGCAGAAGGCTCTGCAGGGAGAGCATCCTGAACCTTTTGTACTCTACATAAAGATTCAGGGAACCGAGATCTAAAATTGGTCTGAGATCTCCCGTCTTCTTTGGGACCTGGAAGAAATGGGAATAGTAACCCGTCCCCTGAAGATGAAGGGGGACGGGCTCTATGGCTTGCTTCATCAGAAGGGCCGAGATCTCCTCCTGGACCAAAGGAAGGCATTCCCGTGAATACGATGACTTCAGAGGAGGGTGGCGAGGTGGTTTCTGAAGAAACTCTATGGAGTGTCCTGTTATAAGCTGGAGCACCCAGGAATTCGTGGTTATCCTCTCCCATCCCGGAAGGTGGAGGGAAAACCTCCCTCCAACCAGTTCCTCCGGGGAGTCCGGAGGCAGTGGGAGAGGAAAGGAGTCAGGTGGTGTGAGGCAGCGCCGCAGCTGAAGCACCCACTGCTTTTTTGGGTGGAGGGGGCTTAGCAGCTGCGGGGGCCCGATGTTTTTTGGCCCGCCTTCCCTAGGGTTTCGCCTTTGGCGATTCAGTCTCTGAAGGGACGTCGCTGCTGCAGACGGAACGGTACACAGAATCAACTGATTTAAGAGCCATCCCCTTCTTCTTGTAATCGGGTAATGATGTCCTTGACATCACCGAAAGCACCAACCCCGGAAAGGTACCTAACTGGATAGCAGGGTGCACCTCTGGGACCAGACCTGACACACAGACCCAAGCATGACGCCATAGACTTGATGGCGAAAGCAAACTCCACTCAGCAGTGTCCACTGCATCGTATGTCTCACGTAGCATGTGGCAACTGGCCGAACGAGCAGAGCGGACAAGATCAGCCAACTCCTGTTTGACTTGGGAGTCAGGCAAGGAGTCCAGCTTGGCTTCAACCTGAGTAAGGATGGCCTTCTGGTAGTCCCCCATGTGGCCGACATAGTTCAGGGCCCGAATCCCCAGTGTGGAGGAAGCGTAGATCTTTCTCCCGTACTGGTCCAGAAGGCGAGATTCCTTATCAGGAGGAGACGAGCTAAGATGCTTTGGGTTAGCCGACCAGCCATGAGCGGCGCTGATCACAACAGAGTCGACACGAGGGTGAGAATCTAGGAAATCAACACCCTCTGGAGCCTGATATAGCCTGTTCGACTTCCTAGGAAGAGGGGCTAAGGCAGACAGCTGTTTCCATATCGTGGTGACAAGGTCGGTGTGAGGCTCTATCCAGGGTGGCACTAGTGTAGGAGCCGTCACGGGCAGATCTAGATGTTCAGCGAGTTTCAGACGCTGAGGATCTGGTTCCAAAGAGCGCCACTGATGGACCTCCTGGATTTTTCTGAGCAACTCCGTAAAAGAAGGAGGAGACTTCAGAGGAGTCCTCGGCTGGGGCTTCGACGGAGAGAGAGGCTTGTCGTCTCTCTCGGAGCAGCAATCGGAAGAGTCCGAGGAGGCCGGGAGTGAAGAGGAGGAAGAAAAAGAGTAAGACTCCCTTTCCCGACCCGGGGGAGGAACGGGTCCCTTGGGTAGTCCCCAGGGATGTGTGTCCTGCCCTTCTCTGGACCCAGACGGAAGAACCCTGGAGTCCAGAGGTGGTGAGGGAGTGTGCCGCCTGGGGCGTACAGGGACCTGGGATGGCATTGTTGCCGGGAGGCAGCTCTTGACCTCTGGTGAGTTGAGCCTTGGCCTCAGTCCCACCAGGAGGCAAGAGTCTCCTGCAGGTCCACTGGCGGACTCGAGGGTGGTGGAGGAAGCGGGGGAGAAGAATATGGCCTATACCCATATGGAGCGTATCCAAAACTCTGCTGCGGGTAGCCCGGCATCAGGTATTGAGACGTAGAGTACTGCGGCATCAGGAAGCTCAGCATTGGGTACTGCGGCATCGGATAAGGCATTCCCGGGTACACCGGTGTCGAATAAGACGGCGGGTACCCAGAAGCCGGGGAGGCTGCCTGTGCAGACGGCCCAGCTGGGAACCTCGCAGGCGGGTCCGAAGCGGAGAGCCCGGAGGGAGGGCCCGATGGGAGCAGGAACTCTTCCTGAGTCAGTAAGGCCGACAACGGGGGTCCTGACGTCGGAGGTACTGATGTCGGGGGGGGGCCCGGCGTCAGAGAGCAGACGTCGGGTCCATTGCGCCAGATGGAGGAGGGACTAACTGGCAAAAGATCCCCAACTGCACCTGCGGATGGGGGGCAAAAGTCCCGGGGTCAGGATGGGGGACTCTGGTTCCCCAGGCGGCAATGAAAGCTGGTGAACCAGGAGCGGCGGAAATGGGGCGGTCCGTCGTCGGTTCCTGCGGCGGTCGTCGGACGAGGCCGGCGTGAGGCATGGGGCGAGCTCTCGGTGGGCGCCAGAGGGCAGGCGTCCAGCTTACAGGAGCCTTCCCAGAGGCAACGAGAGGAAAGGTCAGTCTAGTCCGGGGGGGGGGGAGAAGAGAAGCCGTGCGTCGCCCCTAAGGGTCGGATGTCTTACCAGCCCTCTCCGGGCAGATATCAGAGGAGCAGACGCCTGGCTTACCGGATTCACCTGATAGGCCGCAAGCCTGTGGCTGAACCAGGGGCGGAGGCCTCCAACTGACCAGAGGTGCCCGCAAGGCCCGAGCGCAAGCCAGACAGGCGGGCTGACGCTGCCTCAGAAACCTCCATGGCGGCTGTCGAGGAGCGATCCCCCGGAGGGGATGTTACCTGAATGCCCGTGACTCCCAATGGAGACGCGGTGGAGGAGCCTTTGTCCCGGTGCTGCCTCTTGTACTCCTTTCGATGGCCTTCGGGGGAAGTGGACGCCTGCCTTAACTTTTTAAGCTCCTTCTCCATAGAGCTCATTTTATTTAAGAATATGGGCCTCCAGGGATTGCTGCAGTCTTTTTCGGGTGGCCGCGTTAAAGCTAAGGCAATGCTGGCACTTTGACTTGATTATCCGTTCCTAGTCAGAACAGGCACGAAAGAGTGGCAGTCCTTGTGCAGTGGTAAAGGGAAACCTGATCGCACTTGTTCTTGTGCTCGGGAGGGTGTGAGGGGCGACATGCACCAGCGTTAGTACTGGCGATCGAAAAATACAGGTTACTCACCTGTAACAGGAGTTCTAGGAATGGTATATGTTGTTCATCCACACTTATTGGCAGGTTCCTTGCCGCTTTAAATCTTGCGGGAAGGTCTTCAGCTGGCTCCTCCCACCCACCGGGTGGTATAACTCGTCGCCCCATGTGTCAGATCTAGCCATGGAAGCCAGGTTGTGCGTCGAAGCCAGGAGGCAGGTGGAGTAGTGGATGAACACATACCTACATTCCTAGAACTCCTGTTACAGGTGAGTACCTGTATTCTAGGACATGGATATGTTGTTCATCCACACTTATTGGCAGACTCTAGCAGTTCTCTGGGGCCAGGGGAGGCAAGGCACACACCCCTACTTGGGTAGAAGACTGGAGGACCGAGGCCCGTGGCACTTGGCATGACCCAAGGTCAATGTGGAAGGAGCAGGAAAAGCCTGCTTGGTCGAAGCCCATGCGGATATCCTGGACCGGAGTATCCTCGGAAGCAGCCACCGATGCAGCGGAAGGACGGTTAAAAAGAAAAAATTACTCACCTTAGTAATGTTGTTTCTTCTAATGGAGTCTTGCTATATTATGACAATTGCAGTTTGTCCCACCATTAGAACTGCTCCGGAGGTGAAATAGTTAACTCCATTCCAAGACTGGAACTTAGAGCACGAGCTCTACAGAGAAGCTCCGTCTGTGTAGTTTCAAACCTGAACTGTCAGATCTTTACGAGCAAAAACTCACTAAGGTTTGTGTGGAAGCTGTAACCTAAACTAGCCAACTAGCTACCTGAATATTAACACCCAGTGCTGGTCCCAACACAAAAGATTCAAGTCAGGGGACCAGAATTAATAGTATAATTTAACCATATGAGAAGTAATATAAGAGAAATAAAACACCACACCCCAAAACCCCAAGAAGGGGTGAAAACACATAAAAGGGCATAAAATAGTGCCCACACTAGCTGCCCACCCCATACCCAGTAGAAGTTCTGAGAGGGGCAGGCTGGGGAGAGGTCATAATAGCAAGACTCATTAGAAGAAACAACATTACTAAGGTGAGTAATTTTTCTTCAACAACATGAAGTCTTGCTATATTATGACAATTGCAGACTACACAGCAGTACCTCCATGGAGAAGGGACAGAACCTACTTAGGAATAGGCTCTGAAGCACAGCTGTGCCAAACCGAGCATCTCTCTAGCCTGGACATCAGGAGTAATGCTTGGTGAAAGTGTGTGACCGTTTCCAAGTAGCAGCCTGACATATCTCCATATAGGGATGTCTCTGGCAGCAGCTAGAGACACGGCTGTACCTCTGGTAGAATGAGCCCTCAAGCCAGGGGAGGGATCTCTGCCCAGTTTCTGATAACAAAATTGGATACAAGAGACAATCCACCTAGCAATTGCTCTCTTAGTGGCAGGTTTCCTTTCCCAACCTCACCATAAGTGAGAAAAGTTGGTGGGATTCGAACCTGTGACCATGGTACGTTCTTATAGTAACTGAGGGCCTCTTAACATCCAAACTGCAATCTCCTCTAACCAGAAGAGGAGTGTTCAGTGAAAAACACTGGAAGGGAGATAGATTGGTTAAGATGGAAATCTGAAACCACCTTAGGCAAAACTTCCTGTTAGTCCTGAGGACTACCTTATCCCTGTGGAAAGAAATAAAGTCAGTTTCTACTGACACAAGGCTTGGAACTCACTTATGCGTCTAGCAGAAGTGATAGCCACTAGAAAACAGTTTTCCAAGTTAGATACTTAAGCTCTGCAGAAAACAGAGGTTCAAAAGGGGGTTGCATTAACTGGGCAATGCAAACATTAAGGTCCAGGCAGGGGCCGGATCCGAAAAGGTGGATTAGTATGGAGTAATCCCAAAAAAACTTGGAAAACACAGGGTGAGTGGAAAAGAGACGATGGTTTTCCTGCTGAAACAAAAGCAGAGACAGCTGCCAAATGAACTCTCAGGGTAGCTGGTCTCAGGCCCAAAAATTGAGATGGACCATGTAATCTAACACAATGGGCAAATCAGCAGATTCTGGGAAATATGCTTCCCAGAACACCAAATGGAGAACCTTTCACTTAGAATTATAAGTAGCCTAGTGGAAGGCTTCCTAGAAGCCTTTTAGATTTCAAGAACACCCTGAGAGGTGTAGGTCAGCAATTCTAACTCCTCAAGAGCCAAGCCTTGAGGTTGAAGGATTTGAGGTTCGGATACCAAACTCTCCCCTGGGCACAGGTTAATAGGTTGTGATTCCTGGGGAGACACAGGGGGAGATGGACTGTCAGGGACAGAAGGAGTGGGTACCAGGGCTGCCTGGCCCAATCTGGGGCAATCAGAATCACCCTGCAAGGCTGGGATCTGATTTTAACTAACACCTTGAATAGGAGAGGAAAGGGGGGAAAAGCATAAAGAAACTTCCCTTCCCAATCCAGAAGCAGGGCATCCAGGGGGACTGAGCCCAACACTGGGGGTCTGCAACAGAACAGTGGAAGTTGGTGATTGTCTGGGGCTGCAAAAAGATCTATCTGAGGGGTGCCCCATCTGGCAAAGACTATCCCCAGTACTTGAGGATCCAGAGACCATTTGTGATGGCCCTGAGAAATCCTGCTGAGATCATCTGCTAGGACATTGTCCTTTCCTGGAAGGTGAACTGCTATGAGTGAAGTGTTCAAGGAATAGGCCAGAGACCACAACTTCATTGCCACGGTGCACAAGGCCGAAGACAGAGTGCCCCCCTGCTTGTTGATGTACCACATTGTTGTGGTATTGTCTGTTCTGACTTGTACCACTTTGTTCTGGACAGAAGCAGAAAACGCTTGAGGTGCTAAAAAGACAGCTCTGAGTTCCAGCAAATTGATGTGGAGCAGAGATTCCTGGGGGGACCACACTCCCTGAGTGGAGAGGTCGCCCATGTGGGCTCCCCACCCCAGGAGGGAAGCATCCGTAGTGAGGGTCAAAGTGTGAGAAAGGGAATGAAGGGGACCCCCAGTCTTAAATTGCTCTGATCCTGCCACCACTGGAGGGCCTGGATCAAGGTTCGGGTCACTGGGACCAACTTGGAAAGGGTCTCTTTTCTGAGACCAATAGACTCAAGTGAAACTGAATGTCTCATCTGAAATCTTGCTCCCTGCATACAGCTGTGGATGCAGCCATGCCCCAGGAGCTGCAAAAGTGTCTTGCTGGTCAGAGACCTGCAGAGTGAAGGAGGAGGCCAGAGCCACCAAGTTCCTTACCCTTTCTAAGGAAGAAAAGCTCTGGCCAGATTTGTGTCCAATTCTGCACCTATGAAGGTGAGTACCTGAACTGGTTCCAGAACCGACTTTGGTAGATTTAGCAGGAAGCCCAGGGAGGTGAGCAGCTGCTGGGCGACTTGCAGGTGAGATTTTACCTGTTCTGGGGACTGGTCTACAATGAGCCAGTCGTCAAGATAGGGAAAAACAGCAATCCTTTGCCTCCTTAAGTGAGCCACTGCTACTGCCAGACATTTTGTGAATACCCTTGGGGCAGAGGTAAGGCCGAAGGGCATTGCTCTGAACTGGTAATGACCTGAGGGCAGTTCGAAATCGGAGGTACTTCGGTGGGAGCTTCTGATTTTGGACGTGAAAATAGGCATCCTTGAGGTCCAGGAAGCTAGCCAGTCCCCTGGCCTTAGAGAAGGTAAAATCATTGCCAGAGTTACCATTCTGAACTTTGGTTTCAAAAGATGCTTGTTCAGATATCTGAGGTCTAAAATGGGCCAGTTCTCCTGTTTTTTGGGGTAAGAAGTATCTGGAGTACAGACCCTTGCCCTGGTGTGAGGAGGAACCCTTTCAACCGCTCTGAGAGCTAACAGGGTTGAGACCTCTGCTTCTAGAGCAAAGGTCTCTAAAGAGCTCAGGTAGAAAAGGCCTGATTCTCATCTTTGGGAACTTTTTGAGCTGAGAACCAGACCCTGGCTTACTACTTCCAGAACCCACTTGTCTGACGTTAAAGACACCAAGTTCTGACTGAAGTAAGCCAACCTGCCCCTACTGGTAAAGGAGAATGGGCCTGGGCACCCCATCAGGGTGCCTGCTTGGCAGGTGCTTTAGGCTGAGGGTGGGGGCAGGCCTGCCCATGCCCGTCTGCCTCTGCCTCTGAAGAACCCCTCTGAGCATAAGCAGAGGAGGCCTGGGTTTGGTAAAAGGCCTGTGGAAAGGCCTACCCCTACCCTGGGGTGTGCCTCTGGGGAGTGGCTTGCCGCTCCTTGGCTTGAGGCACTTTATAGGTAGTCTATATTCATCCATCTTTTCATATAATTCTCTGTCTGCTCCCCAAACAGAGAATTTCCCACCACAGGAAAATCCATAGCCTTAGTCTGCGTATCCTGTGACAGGCTAGTACACCTGAGCCAGGCCAACCTACGAAAAGCTACAGATGTGGCTATGACTCTAGAGGAAACATCATTAAAATCCACAGCAGCATGAAACTGCACCTTAGAAGCCTCAATGCCATCGGCAGCAGCCACCTGCTCCAGCTCCTTGGCAAGCTGGCCAGGGGCCTGTTTGGCTAAAGCCATGACAGTATCCCATCTAGATTTTTGGTATCTCGCAACATAAGCCATATAGTTTGCTTGTCTGAGTCCCAAAGATGCTGCCATGTATTGTTTTTTGGCCATGGCATCAATCTTCCTGGAGTCCTTGTCAGGAGGATGTGAAGCCAGGGGAATATTAACTTTATCACAGGCTGCAGCCTGAACTACTCCAACATGGCTGCATTGCTGTGAAAGAAATTCTGTATCAGGACCTGACAAAGTGTACCTCCTGTCCATCTTTTTTATCCACAGGAGACACAGAATTAGGAGCTTTTAAAATTTTTGTTTGTTTCCTAAAATATTTATGTAAAGGAATAGACAATCTCCTGGACTCTGGGATATCCATCATCTCTACAAAGTCAGGCTCCTCTTGCTCGTCCACAGCCTCCTCTAAAGGAAGCTGGAGGGTTTCAGCAACTTTTTTATTAAACAGAAAATGAGAAGGGACTCAGCAAGCCTAGGGGAGATTCTCCTAAAGGTCTGTCTGGGGAGATGTCGGTTCAATGGGCACATCCAGACTTTCAAAGTCACATTCACACTGATCATAATCATCCTCCCCCTCCTCTGGTTCATAAAACTCCTCTATATCATATTCTTGAACTGGTGGAACCTACTGAACCGACCTTTTGCCAGATAGAGGCGGTTCGGACGGAACAGGGGAAAGTGACTGGACAATCTGTATTGCCCTGGCTATCTCTGCAGCAGTTGGAGAAGGAATTTTTGACTCCACACCTGCTGACTTTCTAGATCTCTTTGCTGGAACTGGCTCCTCAGAGTCAGCTTTACGTTGGCCCGAGGAAGTCTGGCCCTGGTCAGCGGGCACTCCCTCTGGTTCGGTTGGCACCGAACCGGGCTGGCCATCCGGGTCAGCGGACTTTTTGGCCTCTCGTTCCCTGAGCCTACCAACTCTCTTATCTAGGGTAGCTGCAGGGAAATTCTTGCAAATCTGGCAGTCTGCATTGATGTGGTCAAACCCCAGACAAAAACATGTGGTGTGTGGGTCAGCCTTGGCAAAGGCTTCCCCACAGACACTACAGTGTTGAAACCCAGTGGGCCCGGTTTTCCTTTTGGGTTTCTCAGACATAATGCCAGCCTAACCAAAAACTTGCCCTTTTTTTCGGCAGTGACAGGCAAGACACCCTTATCGGTTCCCAACTGTGTCACAGGTCGTGGAAAAAAACAATGAAATCAGTTTTTTTTTTTTAGAACCGATAAGAACCGGGAACTGCACTCTAAAAAGCCTTACAATGCTTCAGAATGAAGTTTAATTACAATCTGATCGGTTCAAAACCGAACGGATAAACATTTACAAGTTCCACACAGAAAACCTATTACTTACAATACCATAGACAGAGCTTGAACCGATCAGTTTGCGGTTAAAATAATGATAATCGCGGTTGAATTTAACCGAGCAAAAACTGTTTAAACAGAGAAAACCGAGCAGCAGGAGGAATCTCGGAGCGACTGTTCAGTGGTGAGAGTAAAGAATCTGGCGGTTTCGGTTTGAAATATCCCTGACAGAGCTTTTTCTAACCGAGCTCGCTCTAAGTTCCATGCACTGCATGGAAGTTAACTCTTTCACCTCCGGAGCAGTTCTAATGGTGGGACAAATTGCATTAGTCATAATATAGCAAGACTTCATGTTTGAACAGGATGTTCTCCTGCAGGAGTTGGAATGGTCCGAAGGGGAGCATTCCCTAAACTCCTGGGCTGCAGTCACGAACTGGTCCGAGGAACGCAGCTCTGTGACCGCTAGCTGGCCCATCCCACAGGGGAGGGCCGCTATGAGGCCCAGGAGGTGCAGGTGGTCCCGGCAGGGCACAATTACCCGGTCAACCTGACTGGGTAAGGGAGGAAGAACCTCAGCCCCGTCCACCCGGAGCAGAGCTCGGACTCAGTCGAGCCTAGTCCCAGAGAAGCCTCACCCGCTAAGGCACGAAGTTCCAACGTGGCTCGGTAAAGAAACCGATCTAAGCCTGGAAGGTTTAATCAGGCCGCCATCCGGGTGGGGTTATGCCCGGACCCTTGAAAACCGCAGAAACTGCGGGCAGAGAATGAAGGGCCTGGCCAGGAACTAAATACGAAAACCTCTTGCCTAGGAAAAGGAGGGTCTCCCAAGAACGGACGGAACGAGGAGTAAGCACATCCTGGAGGCCCAGGAGGAAGCCGCACGCCCTGATCTGAGGATGGAAGATCTGCAGAGGGGCCAGCGTGCAGAAGAATGGGTGCAAGCCCCCATCCGTTTGAGGCCAGGAACACCTGGACACGAACCCAGGGTCAGAAGGAGGGCCCACCACCTTCCTGACCACCTCTTATTAGAGGACCCGGCAAGTCGGCTCAGCAGTCCGACGAAGAGTCTGTGGACCCCAGATCCCCGTGGGGCAATGGCTCAGAAGGGGAAACCTGTTCGCAACCCGCGACGGGGCTTACCCTTAGTACCACCCAAGAGGAAGAGGTGCGGAGCCGTCCCCCCACGGGGAGACCCGGGCAGGGGCGACGGAGCCGGGGACAGCGCCCCTTAGCCAGTCACTGAGCAGGCTTGGTGGAGGAAGAGGCTGAGGGGGCTCTCGAACTCTTGCTTTCTTTTGGAGGAAGACGCTGGTCTGGCGACAGGCGGCCCAGCGCATGTCTGCTGGCCCTCGAGCTGGGCTGGTCGAGCCACAGGGGTCAGGGGCAAAGGGGCCTACGCAAAGGCTGAGGGTTGCCCTTGTCCCTCCGGGCGGGAGTGACAGAGTCCGGAGTGGCATCGGACTTCTCGGGCCCCTGGATATGTCCCTCCACTCCAGGGCCAAAGAGGTCGGTCCCCAAGAAGGGGATGTCCGCCAACTCGTGCTGGGTTTCCAAGATGGAGGATAACCTCAGCCACGCCCTGCGGCGCATGGTCACTGCGGCCACCACCAATCTGGCACAGGAGTCGCCCAGATCCAGGGCCGACTGGAGCTGCTGTTTTGCCACCGCCCTACCCTGGTCCCAAACCCGCCGGACTGTGGTCCGCAGGCCGGCTGGGAGATGAGGAAGGACCTCGTCCAGGGAGCCCAAGAGGGCGTGGGAACAGTGTGCCATCAGTGCCGCCGAGCTGGCCTGACAGAGGCCCAGGGAGGACGCGGCGTAAACCTTGCGCCCGACGTAGTCCATCCTTCTGGACTCTGTCAAGGGGCCTATCCAAATCCCTAGCATTTCCAAAACATTGGAAAACATTGTCGGTGACTACCCCTTCAGCCGAGGGGTGCTCCGAGAAACCGAGCAGAGAACAGACAGGGACAGGGTACTTCCTGGCCACCCTGGCCAAGCGCAGGGCAGGAAGTAGGCCACTTCCAGAGCTCCAAGGCTGGGCCCATGATAGCCTCAGCCACCGGGAAGGCCTCCGAGGGAGAGCTCCTTCGGTCCAGAATCTCCGTAAGGGGGTAAGGTGCTCGCTTGGAAACGGACTCGAGCTGCATCCCGGTGAATTCCGAGATGAATTGGAGCAGACCCAAAAAGGACAATGGGCTGTCATCCACAGAATGTTCCGGGAAGACCATGGGTCCTCCTGCTAGGAAACATAACGGAGCAGACCTCAGGCTCCGAGTCTGCAAAAAGCTGCCTCAGGCCTGAGTCACTCTTCGCTCACCGAGGCGGGTAGGAGTGAGGGGATCGAAACCTGCGGAGCAGGTCATGGCCCGCCCGGTTCCGCCAAGGGTGGAGGGGCAGCAAGGATCGGACGGCAACCGGCCCTGAAGAGGGCTCCACTGCCCCCAAGGCCGCGCGGCTTTACTACCGGAGAATGAATTGAGGTCGATTGATTTCGGACAACAGCTGCTGCCACCCAAGTTCCACTTCCACTAAGTGACACTGGTTAGGCCCCATCTGGAGTACTGCGTGCAGTATTGGAGGCCACACCTTCACAAGGACATTAACCAAATTGAGGCAGTCCAGAGAAGGGCAACCAAAATGGTGCAGGGACTGCATCAGAAGACATATGAGGACAGATTAATGGAGCTCAATATGTATACCCTTGAGCAAAGGAGGGAGAGGTGATATGATCGAGGCATTCAAACACCTTAAGGGCATAAACAAGGTGAAAGAGTCTAACATGTTTAAATATAAGAAAATAGCAGGACAAGAGGACACAGCATGAGATTAGAGGAGGCCGATTAAGGGGAATGTGAGGAAATTCTTTCACAGAAAGGGTGGTGGATGCATGGAATGGCTTACCACAAGAAGTGGTGGCCATGAATACAGTGCAGGGCTTCAAACAGGCATGGGATAGGCATAAGGGAGCAATACAAATGACTATGAATAGATAGGCCACTGACAGAGCAAAGGCCGATGGCACATTTATAAGGTAGAAAAAGAAATGGGCAGACTGGATGGGCCTTGCGTTGCTTATCTGCCGTCAACTTCTATGTTTCTATGTTTCCTTCGTAATGTCCAGCTGTCGAAGCCACTCCTCATCCGGGAGGGGGGATGAGGAAAGAACGGCAAAGCCACTTGACTCGTGCCCCGACCGAACGCCGAGGTCGGCGGAGCGCTAGACTGAGAGGAGGACCGAGACCAATCCCCGGGGTAACCGAGGGCAGGCTTGGGACGGAGCGGAGTGCGCCCGCTCCTCCTTCGGCTTGGAGAAAATGGCAGAGGACTGTTGACCCGAAGGTACCGGCAGAACCTCAGCCCCCACCGGGGAAACCGGCGAAGGGATTGCGGCACTAGCAGGAGACAGCCCAGATGACGTGCCAAGAGGCCCGGCCACATAGACGGGGGTCCTGGCCAGCTGACCTGACGGGAACACCGTGAGGCCAGAGGCTGAAGCCACATCCGACTGAAGCAGAGCGTCGACCAGCGGGAGGGGGACTTTCCTCGCACCGGGCCGAAGGGACCCTGCCTGCGCACCTTGAATTAGACCGAGGGGAGTTCCCCAGGGTCCCTCTCCCTTTGAGGAAAGGGACCTACGAAGCTCCTTGAATGAAGCTGCATGAGTAGAGCCCAAGGACAGCGGGATAGCGCGCAACCGAGGAAGACCGGAGGTGAAGCCGCCCCGCCTGGGCGGATCGAGCTGCTCAGAAACAGCCAAGCGGACACCACGATGATCCAAGGGATTTTCTGGAGCGGGAAAAGCTACGGATGTCCGAGCCTCGAACGGGTCGCGCTGTCCTCCAGAGAGCTGGCTGAAAGCACAACAAACTCTCGCAAAGCTGAGGCTCATGATCCAGGTCAAGGGAGAAAACGACGCGGAGTGCGGATCTCTCTTGAGGAGATAACCAGGCACCTCCCGTAAGGGAATGAGCCATCGCCGAGCGAGGAAGAAGATCAAGTTTCAGAAAAACTTCCAATTGATTCCGAACCGAAATTTCAGGAACCAGTCGAAGCATGAGCATGAGGAGGAACCTGAGCTTCCAAGCGGTAAGGAAGATCTGGCGTCATGGGGCGGAGCCGAGAGTTTTACCACCCGGCTGGTTGGGAGGAGCCAGCTTGAAGACCTTCCGGCAAGATTTAAAGCGGCAAGGAACCTGCCAATAAGTGTGGATAAACAACATATCCATGTCCCTAGAAATAAGATTTTTCGGTAAAAAACAGACGAAGGTAGGGCTGACGAAGCACGAACTTTTCTGCTAAGTGCTGCACGAGCTAACGGCGGGAAAGAACTGCGAGGCGGGCATCCGGGACCACCCCTTTATACAGTCTCCTAATGCTGGTCACCTGACGTGGGGGAAGTCCCTCACCAGGGACTGCTAGCTAGAAATTTCTCCGTGGGGTCATGCCGGCATCAGTCCTATATGCAATTACCTACTGCAAGAGCCCTCTCAAAGTAAGATCAAGCATTTGTCAATGCCAAATGTTGCTTGCTTGTATGTGCTGTTTAGGTATTTGGAAGTGATAGTTCCATGCCTTCCTCCCAAGACATCCACTGTGTCTTTCCGTTCAATATTCACAGAAGAGTGGGAGGGGCAAGGGGCCCAGCAGTTGCCAAGGGGGTGAAGAGGTGGACAATAGTCCATTCAAAGGCAAGAGAGTTCTGCAGGAGCTCACTAAATTGAAGGTGGACAAAGCGATGAAACCAGATGGCATACCCAAGGATATTGAGAGAACTGCGAAGGGAGATAGCAGTACCTCTTGGCAGCCATGTTCACAGAGTCATTCAACATGAGTGAATTGGAAGGCACATGTGGTCCCTCTACACAAGTCTGGCAGCAGGTAACAAAAGGCCGTTCAGCCTCACCTCAGTAGTGGGGAAGATCATGGAGACATTGCTTAAAGGATAGTGGGGCATCTAGAAGCCATCGGAGCCCAGGACCATAGACATGGATTCACAGTGGGGACATCATGTCAGACAAATCTGGTCGATTTCTTTGACTGGGTGACAAAGGAAGTGAATCAGGGTGGGGCAGTGGACAACACTTACCTTGATTTCAGCAAAGCCTTTGACACCATCCCATATAGGAGGCTGATAAACTAGCTGGGTATTGGGGGGGGGGAAGGGTGGTAAACTGGGTTAGAAGCTGGCTAACAGGAGGCAGAGAGTGGTGGTAAATGGTGTGCAGTCTAGGGAGAGGGGGTCACCAGTGGGGTGCTGCAGGGATCGATCCTGGGACCAGTCCTGTTCAATGTCTTCATTAGTAACATTGCAGAATGTCTGAAGGGAATTTTCACCCAGTTTTCAACATAGCCATTTTAAGACCTTTGCTCATGAACAGTGTCACTGATTTTCTTAATCTGTCCCAAACATTGATTAGCGCACACTGACTGCGCCATTGCGCTACATGCATGGAAACCCATTTTGGGCGACATGTGAAAAATGACAGCTGTACTGCTCATAAGGAGGTGTGGTAAAATGGCAATGTTGAAAATCTGGAGTGCAAATATTAAAAATTTGCGAACTTGCGAGCGCGCGTAGGAACTGCACAACGCATGCTCATAAAACAGTGTCTAGGAATTCTCACCAATTTTCAAACTAGCCATTTTAGACCTCTGCTCATGAACAGTGTCACTGATTTTTCTTAATGTGTCCCATACAATGATTTTAGCACCGACTGCGCCATTATAAGCTACATGGTAGGAAACATGTTTTGGGCAGATATGAAAATGACAGCTGTACTTCAAGGTGGTGTGGTAAATGGCAATGTTGAAAATCTGAATGAAAATATTCAAAATTCGCAAACTTCACGATAGCCATGAGGATCAGCACAACAAATGCTCATAGTCATTTTGGGTATTTTATCACCAGTTTTCAACAACCATTTTAAGACCTCTGCTCCTGAACAGTGTCACTGATTTTAACCTGTCCCAAACATTGATTGCGCACACTGACTGCGCCATTGAGCGCTACATGCATGCACACACATTTTTGTCACGATGTGAAAAATGACAGCTGTACTGCTCATAAGGTGTGGTAAAATGGCAGTGCTGAACATCTGGAGTGCAAATATTAAAAATTTGCGAACTTACGAGCATGCGTAGGAACTGTGCAACACATGCTCGTAAAACAGTCATTTTTAGGAATTTTTTCACCAAATTTGCAACATAGGCATTTTGAGAGCCCACCTTATGAACAGTGGCAATGTCATTTCATTAATCGGTCCCAAAGATTTTTGCACAGTGACCGCGAAATCACCCTTTAGGCCAGATTATCGCCATGACAGTGACAGAATTCACGAGGAGTGGTCCCAAAAACCCCCATGTTGAAACTTTGGTGCCAAAATTCAAAAAAATGCCAGAGATATGCAGCAAAGCTGAAAAAACCCATCTATCCCATTATACAGCTTACCGGCATTTCCTCAGCTCGCGGTCGGCTTTGAAGAGTGCAGATGTGTTCCCAGTCCACTGAAGATAGTCGTCCCAAGGTCCGGAAGCAAGTATGGGTGAGGGTGAGGGGCGTGTGGAGGCGGGTAGCAGTGGGTGGAGTGCAGGTTGCAGAAGGGGGCAGGAGAGATCGCGCTGAGGAACAGTTTTTGCATTTAGTTTTTTTTTTTTTGACTAAGACGAGGGGCGTTTGCCATGCTGGGGTGGGCTCCCAGTGTGGCAGATGGATGTTCTGGGGGCGTGCTGGGCCGGCGGGGATTGGGCACCCCCGGCTGTACAGCGAGTGCAAGGGGGAGGGGGAAGGCGCATGAGCACGCAATATGCATGCGTGTGTGTATAAAGGGTAGCTCTGCTCACTGAAGCGGAGCTCTCCCTTTCAACTGTATGACCACTGCATTTTCAACTGCTGTCAGACAGCTGTAACAGTGATTGGGGAACTGGGGCCGCGCCTGCAAACAGTGACTGAATTGGAAGACTGGTGCCACACCTCCAAAAACTCTGATGATGGCACTGTTTCTTGCACATGTGTGCAAGCAACATAAAAATTACTCACCTAAGTAATGTGTTTCTTCTAATGGAGTCTTGCTGTATTTGACAATTGCAGTTAGCTCCAGCACCTGAACTGCCCCGGAGAGTAAAGGGTTAAAATTCTATGCCAGGCATAGAACGTTAGGCTCGAGCTCCGTTGAAAAATACAGGTTACTCACCTGTAACAGGAGTTCTAGGAATGACATGTTCATCCACACTGTCTGGCAGGTTCCTTGCCGCTGTAAATCTTGCCGGAAGGTCAAGCTGGCTCCTCCCACTCACCCAGGTGGTAAAACTCAGCCCCGCCCCGCGACACCAGCTCTAGCCCGCTGGAAGCCAGGCTGTGCGTCAAAGCCGGGGAGGTCGGGTGGGTAATGTGGATTAACATATACCATTCCTAGAACTCCTGTTACAGGTCAGTAAATACAGGTTACTCACCTGTAACAGGAGTTCTAGGAATGGTATATGTTGTTCATCCACACTTATTGGCAGGTATCCTTGCCGCTTTAAATCTTGCCGGAAGGTCTTCAAGCTGGCTCCTCCCACCCACCCGGGTGGTAAAACTTTCGGCTCCGCCCCATGATGCCAGATCTGCCCGGCTGGAAGCTCAGGTTGTGCATCAAGCCGGGAGGTCGGAGAATAGATGAACAATATATACCATTCCTAGAACTCCTGCTACAGGTGAGTAACCTGTATTTCTAGGGACATGGATATGTTGTTCATCCACACTTATTGGCAGACTCCCTTGTAGCAGTTCGGGAGGGAGGTGGAAAGTGGCAAGACACCCCAATACTTAATTGGGAATAAAGACTGAGAACCGAGGTCCCAAAAACCAGCAAGGTCAATGTGGTAGTGGGTGATGAAGGTGTGTGCTGACTTCCAGGTAGCAGCCTACAGATTTCCTGGATAGGGACGCCCCTGGAAGCAGCCACCGATGCAGCAGTATGGCGTGGTAGAATGAGCTCTTATCGCCTGGGAGGCTCCATGCCCGCCAACTTATAGCAGAGATCTATGCAGGAGGTGACCCACCTGCTTATCGTCCACTTGGCTGCAGGTCTGCCAGGTGCAGCTTCGGTGTAGGTGACAAACAGCTGGCGAACCTCTCCCCGAATTCCAGCCGTGCACTCCTTATAGTAGGCGAGCACCCTTCTAGGGTCCAGAGTATGGAACCTATATTCGGCCTCTGAGGTGTGATTGGGGTAGAACACCGGCAGAGTCAACACCTGGTTAAGGTGAAACTCAGACACCACTTTCGGAAGGAATTTCGGGTGGGGGCACAGGACAACCTTGTCCCTGTGGAAGATCAGGTAAGGAGACTTGATAGAAAGCGCCTGGAGCTCTCCCATCCTTCTGGCTGACGTGATAGCCACCAAGAAGGCGGTCTTCCATGACAGGTGAGAGATCACACCTGTGCATCAGTTTGAATGGCTTGCCCATGAGCTTTGCCAGTACCAGCAGTAGATCCCATGGAGGTGGAGTTTCTCGCACCAGAGGGGAAATGTGATCAAGGCCTTTGAAAAAGCACCAGACCACCTTTTCCTGTGTCACCGACTGCTTCCCGGGCCACGCCCGATAAGCAGAGATGGCTGCCAGGTGCACCTTAAGGGTCATTGACTTAAGCCCTTGCTGAGAAAGGGATCACAGGTAGTCCAATATGCTCGCCAAGGAACAGGAGGAAGGGTCCAGGCCCTTGCCCTGACACCAAATGGAAAATCTCTTCCATTTGAAGGCGTAGCATTTCCTGGTCGGACGTTACGTCTTGTTAACTACATTGAGGACCTCGCCGAGAGACCCAAGGCCTGAACTCTAGGCCAGGAACCAGGCTGTCAGTGCAGGGATTGAAGGTCCTGATAGAACACCTTTCCCTGCTTTACCTGATAGCAGGTCCGTGAGCTGGAAGCTGCCTGGGTGCCTGGAGCTGAGGTTAGAGATCTGGATACCAGCATTGATGTGGCCAGTCTGGGGCTACCAGAATCACCTGCGCCTTTGTCCCTCCTTGCCTTTGAGAAGCACCTTTGTGGATCAAGGGAAAGGCGAGAAGAGGCCCAGGGTCCATGGCCTCTGGAAGGCATCCCGCAGCGAGCCCTGCTGAGAGGGTGGGCATGGAACAGCTCAGCTTCAGCATTCTCCTGAGGCAACAGGTCCACCTGAGGGGTGCCCCAACGGGAGAACAGATCTTGTACTACTCTCCGCAGGAGAGACCACTGTGGGACAGCCCTCATCCGGCTTAGGGCATCGGCCAGGGTGTTGGAGGCCCTGCCACAGAATGGATGCAGGAGATGCGCCTCCAGGCTGCGACACAGTGACCAGATGTGGAGAGCTTCCTTGCATAGAAGCATGGCGCACGTCCCCGCCTCTGCGGTTTAGATAGTACATGGTCGGTATTATCCGTCTGGACCCAAACCACTTGGACCTCAAGAAACGGAGCGAAGGCGTGTAGAGCTAGGCGGACTGCTCGAGCTCCAGCAGGTTGATATGGCATCGGGACCTCTGCTGGGACCAGAGGCAGTGCGCCTGTGTTCCCTAGATGGGCAGCCCAAGCCATCTGAGAAGCATCGGTCGATAGAGAGACCGCTAGCTCGAGCGGACAAATGGATGCCTCCTGTGTGCGCGCTTGAACCATCCAACACTGGATAGCGCTCCACATTCCCTTGGCCATCACTAGCTGGCCAGGCCCCACTGGAGGGAGCATGTTCCAGTGGGCCCAACGGATCATGCTGGTACAGGCTGCCATGAGACCAGGAGGCGAGGGAAGTCTCCGGCAGGCGCCATTGCTCAACCAGAAATGATCGGGCAAAGGAGGAAAGAACCTCGGCCCTGTGGGTCAGGAGCCGTGCTCTGGTTCGAGGAGAGTCGAGCTCTGCTCCGATGAATTGTATCAGCTGCTTTGGCAAGAGTTCCGACTTGGGCTCGATGAGGAGGCCGACTTGAGAGCAAACCTGGAGGGCCAGATCCTTGGACCGCTCCACCTCCTGCTTGGAGGGGGTTGCTATCAGCCAATCGTCCAGGTAAGGGTACACCGACCCTCGGCGCCTGCAGAAATGCTGTCACCACTGCTATGCATTTGGTGAAGACCTTGAGCTTGAGAGAAGCTGAAGGGCATGTTCTTGAACTCGTGGGATCCCTCCGCTTAAAGCTTAAGGAACCTCTGATGCAATGGACGGATAGGGACGTGAAAGAACGCTGGCTCTGTAGGTCCAGAGAGCAGGAACCACATGCTGTATTCCAAGGATGGTATCTGAGCCAGAGTAACCATCCTGAAGGTTCGAGACCTTAGGAACTTGTTTAGGCTGTGTAGGTCGAGTGTGGGGCACCAGCCCCCGGGTCCGCTTTTGGGACCAGGAAGTACCTGGACACAAATCCCAGGTCTGAGGGAGGGTCCACCACCTCCTGATCACCTTCTGAGGAGGCGATGCGTCAGCCTCGGGCAGCAGACAGTGAGGGTTGTGACCCCAAGGCCCCCCGAGGTGCGACGGCTCTGAAGGGAGGGGCCTGCTCAAACTCCAGAGGCAGGCCTTTTCCCACCACCTCCAATACCCATCTGTCTGTGGTATTAACGGACCAGGCAGAAAGGAAGTGACAGAGCCGTCCCCCCATGGGGGGAACCTGGGGTAAGGCAACGAGGTTGGGACGACGCCCTTCAACCCATCACTGGGCAGGCTTTGAGGAGGAACCGTCGAGGGACCTCCCTGGCCTTACCTCCTTAAGCTCCGGAGGAGAAAGCCACGGGGTTGGGGTTTGGGGTGCCACGCGAGCCTGCTGGCCCTGATGTTGCTGGGCCGGATGTGCCGTGGGCGCAGGATGAAAGGGTTTAGGCTGTGGCCTCATGCCTTTGTCCCTTTGTGCGGAAGAGACCGTGTCCAGGGTAGTATTGGACTTCTCGATCTCTCTGAGGTGACCTTCCACCCAGGGTCAAGAGGTCTGTCCCCAGGAGGGGACATCTGCCAACTCCTGGTGCTGGGTATCTGCTGTGAAGGTGGGATTCCTCAACATGCCAGATGGCGATGTGCCACTGCGCCGCGACTGGCCTGGCGATGAGTCACCGGCGTCCAAAGTAGTCTGAAGTTGCCGCTGGTTACTGCCCTGTCCCGCACCTGCTTAACCGTGGTCTGCAGGTCGGGGGAGATGAGGGATACCCTCGCCCAGGAGCCCAACAGGACATAAGAGAAGTGTGCCATCAGCACGCCGAGCTGGCCTGACAAAGGCCGAGGAGGACGCAGCATAGACTTTTCGCCTGCATAGTCCACTTTGACCCTTGTCGGGAGGTTTGTCCACTCGCCTTAGCATTTCCAGCACACCGGAAAACGCTGTCAGTAACTAACCCCTGGTTGAGGAGTGTTCCAAAACTGGACAGGGAACCAGTAGGGTCTTGATAATTCTGGTCAAGGCACAGGGCAAGAAGCAGGACGCTGCTAGAGCCCAAGGTCGACCTACAATGGCCTCGGCCACGGGCTCGTAGGGGAATCCCCGGTCCAATATCTCTGTGACATTTAGTCTGCGAGATACCGCCTCGAGCTGCATCCCGTGGACCCAGATGAGCCTGGTAAGCCCAGAAAGGATGAAGGGCCTCGTCCATCGACTGACCCCAGAGGACTCCAAGTCCACTCGCTTGAGAAAGGGAGGAATCGGACTCAAGAGTCCGCAGAAGAGCTGCCTCGGCCTGAGCCACCCTTCACCTGCCGAGGCCGATCGGGAGTGAGGGTGACAGACAGCCTATGGGGAAGACCCTGAGTCGACAGAATTCTTGGTCGGAGCCCCAAATAACGGCTGTGGAGGCGGGGGTTCCACTGGAATCGGTGGAGCAGCGGGTTTTGGCTGAGCAGCCGGCCTGGGAACAGGCGTCTTGGGAAGGTCGAGGGGTTGCTTCGGCTGCTCTGGTGACAGCCACTTAATGGCTGGGGAAGGCGATGGAGTCTGCTTGTTCCCGGTCAGAAGAAGCTGTTGCCACATGAGGTCCTCGGACCGCCGACGTAACTTACGTCAGAGCCTCTCCTCGTCCGAGGAGGAGGATGAGGATGAGCGGCGGCACCGCTTGCCGTAGTGCCGAGACCACCTGTGACAGCAGGATCGCTGGACCGCTGAAGAAGTCCAAACAGAGACCGCGAACCTCGGTGTTCCTGAGGGGTCTGGAGGAGGAAAGGTGGGACCAGCCTCCCTTGGCTCAGAAGGTTCACCCGAGGGCTCTGGAACCAGAGGCACTGGCAAGCCCATCGGGATCTCAACTCCCACCGCGGGAACTGGAGAGAGGATTTGTGGTTCACTTAGTCGACAACCCATCCAATGGCTTCCAGAAATATCTCGACCAAGGCCGGATGGGAGTCTCGGTCAACTGATCTGACGGGATACTGTGAGACCAGTGGCCAAAGTCCGGATCGACCAGGTCGGATGGCCGACTCACTTGGGAGAGGGACCTTCCGCCTCCCAAGAGCATCAACGGAGGGACTTACCCTTGTCTTCCAAGAATTAGGAAGCAGTCTTATACTGAGGAGCTAAGGAGGGAACCTGAGCTTCCAAGCGTAAGGAAGATCTGGCGTCATGGGGCGGAGCCGAGAGTTTTACCACCCGGGTGGGTGGGAGGAGCCAACTTGAAGACCTTCCGGCAAGATTTAAAGCGGCAAGGATACCTGCCAATAAGTGTGGATGAACAATATCCATGTCCCTAGAACCTGTATTTAGGGACATGGATATGTTGTTCATCCACACCATCTGGCAGACTCCTAGTAGTTCTCCGGAGGAGGGAGGCAAGGCGACACCCCTACTTAGGGAATAAAGACTGGAGAACTGAGGCCCCAAAACCAGCATCCTGGCGTGACTCAAGGTCGATGTGGTAGTGGGTGATGAGGTGTGTGCCGACTTCCGGTAGCAGCCCCTGCAGATTTCCTGGATAGGGACGCCCCTGAAGCAGCCACCGATGCAGCGGTATGGTGGGTAGAATGAGCTCTATCCCTCTGGGAGGCTCCATGCCCGCCAACCTATAGCAGAGATCTATGCAGGAGGTGATCCACCTGCCTATCATCTGCTTGGCTGCAGGTCTGCCAGGTGCAGCTTCAGCGTAGGTGACAAACACCTGGCGAACCGATCCCTGAACTTCAGCCATCCACTCCTTATAATAAGCGAGCGCTCTTCTAAGGTCCAAAGTACAGAGCCTATATTCGGCCTCCGAGGTGTGATTGGTGTAGAACACCAGCAGAGTCAACACCTGGGTAAGGTGAAACTCAGACACCACCTTCGGAAGGAATTTCGGGTGGGGCGCAGGACAACCTTGTCCCTGTGGAAGACCAGATAGAGACTATGGAAAGTGCCTGGAGCCTCCCATCCTTCTGGCTGATATGATAGCCACCAAGAAGGCGGTCCTCCATGACAGGTGAGATGTCACCTGTGCACGGTTCGAATGGCCTGCCCATGAGCTCAGCCAATACCAGCTAGATCCCATGGAGGTGGAGGTTCTTGCACTGGAGGGATATGTGATCAAGGCCTTGGAAAAAGCACCCACCATCTTCTCCTGTTAGTCACCGCTTCCCGCCCGCGCTCGGTAAGGCAGAGATGGCTGCCAGGTGCACCTTAAGGGTTGTCAACTCAAGCCCTGCTGAGAAAGACCACAGGTAGTCCAGAATGCTTGCCCTGACACCAAATGGAGAATCTCTGCCATTTGAAGGCATAGCATTTTCTGGTCTACCCTTACAGGACGCCAACGACATTGAGGACCTGCCGGAAGTTCCAAGGCCTGGAACTCTAGCTGCTCAGGAACCAGGCCAAGGTGCAGGGACTGAAGGTCTGGATGGAATACCGTCCTGATTGAGATCAGGTCCGGGCGGCTGGAAGCCCGGGAGCCTGAGCTGAGACTGGAGATCTGGATACCAACTGGCGGAGCCAGTCTGGGGCTACCAGAATCACCTGCGCCTTGTCCTTCTCGCCTTGAGAAGCACTTTGGGATCAAGGGAAATGGGGAAAAGCGTGAAGAGGCCCGGGGTCCATGGCCTCAGAAGGCATCCCCTGCAGCGAAATGCTGAGGGAGTGGGCATGAAACAGTCTCAGCTCGCATCTCCTGGAAGCAAACAGGTCCGCCTGAGGTGCTCCCAGTGGGAGAAGAGATCTGTACTACCTCGCAGGAGAGACATTTTGGGATGCAGCCTCTATCCAGCTTTAGGCATCGGCCAGGGTGTTGGAGGCCCTGCCACATGAATGGCAAGTGATCCTCCAGGTCAGGCGGACAGTGACCAAATGCGGAGAGCTTCCCTGCATAGAGGCTTGAGCGCGGCCCCGCCTCGGGCGGTTTAGGTAGTACATGGTCGCTGGTATTGTCCATCTGGACCTGAACCACTTGACCCAGAGAAACTGGAGCTAAGGTGGTGAGGGCTAGACAAACCACTCAAAGCTCCAGCAGGTTGATGTGGCATCGGAGTCCAGAGGGACCAGAGGCTGTGCACCTGTGCTCCTCAGATGGGCACCCAATCCAGAGAGGCATCGGTTGATAGAGACAGTCAGCTCGGGCGGACAAACGGGATGCCTCCTGCAAAATGTGCTGCACTGGTCCACCACTGGAGAGCATCTGACATCCCCTGGGTCACTGCCACTAGCTGATCCAGCGGATCGGCAAGCTGTGACCATTGGCTGGCCAGTCCCCATTGAAGGGGACACATGTACCAGCGGGCTCAACAGACCATGCTGGTGCAGGCCGCCATGAGGCCCAGGAAGTCCCGGGCAGGGCGCGAATGCCCAACCTGAAATGACTGGGCAAAGGAGGAAAGAACCTCGGCCTTGTCCACTGGGAGCCGTGCTCTGGCTTGTAGAGAGTCAAGCTCTGCCCCGATGAATTGCATCACCTGCTTCGGCACGAGTTCCAACTTTGCCTCGTTGATGAGGCGGCCAACCCGAGAGCAAACCTGGAGGGCCAGATCTCTGGACTGCTCCACCTCTGCTCTAGAGGGCTGCAATCAGCCAATCGTCCAGGTAGGGGTACACCCGGACCCTTTGGCACAACAGGAATGCTGTCACCACTGCCATGCATTTGGTGAAGACCCTGGGAGCTAGGGAGAGGCCAAAGGGCATGGCCTGGAACTCGTAAAGGGATCCCTCTGCTCTGAAGCAGAGGAATCTCTGGTGGGACAGAGATTGGGACGTGAAAGAACGCGGTCCTGAAGGTCCAGGGAACAGAGCCATGCCCCATTCCATGGATGGGATTATCTGAGCCAGAGTGACCATCCTGAAGGTCCGAGACCTTAGGAACCTGTGTAGGTCGAGAAGGGGGTGCCAGCCACCCGTCCATTTTGGGACCAGGAATTACCTGGACACAAACCCCGGGTCTGGTGGAGGATCCGCCACCTTTCTGATCACCCCTTTTGAGGAGCAGGGCAATATCGGCTCGGCGGGCCGACAGAGGCTGCGGACCCCATGGCACCCCCGAGGGGCGACTGCTCGAAGGGTGGGGCCTGCTCAACTCCAGAGGCAACCCTTTCTACCACCTCCAACACCCAGTGGTCCATGGTGACAGAGGACCAGGCGGAAAGGAAGTGACGGAGCAGTCCCCATGGGGAGTGACGAGGTTGGGCGACACCCTCAACCGGTCACTGGGCAGGCTTGGAGGAGGGACCCGCCGAGGGACCTCCTGGGCCTTTACCTCCTGCTTCCTATTGAGGAAGCTGTGGACTTGGGTTTGGGATGCTGGTACAGCCTGCTGGCCCTGGTGCTGTTAATAGTCGTACGCAGGCGAGAACAAGCGAAAGGACTTTGTGCTGCTGCTGTCTGCGCCTTTGTCCTGTGGAGGTGACAGAGTCCAAAGTGGCATTGACTTATCGATCCACTGGAGCTGACCTTCCACCCAGGGCCGAGGAGGTCAGTCCCCAAGAAGGATGTTCTGCTAATTTGTGCTGGGTATCCGCCATGAAGGTGGATATCCACAGCTATGCTCTGCGTGCATGGCCACCGCGGCCGCAACCGATCTAGCACAGGAGTCTGTCTGGAGCCGCTGCTTAGCCACTGCCCTACCCTGGTCCCACACCTGCCGGACCGTGGTCTGCAGGTTGGCTGGGAGATGAGGGATCACCTCATCCAGGGAGCCCATGAGGGTGTGGGAGAAGTGTGCCATCAGCACGGCCGAGCTGGCCTGGTGGAGGCCAAGGGAGGACGCAGCGTACACTTTATGCCCAGTGTAGTCCAGCTTTTTGGCGCCTTGTTGGGGGCTTGTCCATGTCCCTAGTGTTCCTGGAATGCCGAAAACCCTGTCGGTGACCAACCTCTCGGCAGAGGAGTGTTCAAAACCCGGCAAAGCCGGTAGGGACTGCATACTGGCCATCCTGGACCGAGGTGCAGGGCAGGAAGCAGGCCACTGCTGAAGCTCCAAGGCTGAGCCAACAATGGCCCTCAGCCACCGGAAAGGCCTCCTGGGAGAATCCCTCGGTCCAGTATCTCCGCCAGGGAATACTTGGCCTGCTTGGATACAGGCTCGAGCTGCACTGTGGACTCAGATGAGCTGGAAGCAAAACCCATGAAGGACGATTTGGCTTTCGCCCAACGACTGGCCCTCGGAGGACTCCAGGTCAATGGGCCTGGAGAACAGGGAGGAGTCAGACTCTGAGGAGTCCGCGAAGAGCTGCCTGGGGCCTGAGCCACCCTCCACCTGCCGAGGACGGTCGGGAGCGAGGGTGACCGACAACCTGTGGGGCAGGCCTTGACCTTACCGAGAGAGTTCTTGGTCGGTGCTCCTGATTTCAGGCTGTGGAGGCGGAGGTTCCACCTGACAATCGGTGGGGCAGCAGGTTTCAGCTGAACTGGCCCAGGCTTGGGCATCTCTACCATGGTGAGGGGTTGTTTCAGCCGCCTGGTGACAGCCACTTGATGGCTGGGGAAGGTGATGGTGTTGACTTGTTCCTGGACAGGAGTAACTGCTGCCACATCAGGTCCCTCGTAGCATCGACGCATTTGCCACGTAGCCTCCTCTTCAGAGGAGGAAGACGAGGATGAGCGGGCGCTACTGCGTGTCGTAAGGCAGACCGCTAATGTAATGGGATCGGCTGGACCGAGGGGATGTCTGAGACAGAACCTCTGTGTTTGAGGATGGGTCTGGGAAGAGGCAGGGGCCACCCGCTCTTCCCTCCGCCCGGAAGCCTTGACTGGGGACTGCAGCACTGGAGGCGCAGGCAGATCCTTGGTCTCCACTGGGGGAACTGGTGAAGGAGAGCTGTTGGCTTCACCAGTCGACAGCCCGTCCAACGGGTCGAGAAAAATCTCGACCGCGTCGATGGGTGTCTCGGCTGGCTGACCTGACGGGGACGCCGTGAAGCCAGTGGCCTTAGCTGCAACCTCGACCAAAGTAGAGTGTCGACTGTCCAGGGAAGGGGACCTCTCCCACGAATACCGACGGTGGGACTTACCTTTTGAGTACTTTTTGGACCAAGGGAATGTCCTGATGGCACCTCTCCCTTCGTGGAAAGGGATTGGCAAAGCTCCTTGAAAGAAGCTGAATATGAGGTACCCAGAGAGAGCAAGATAAATGCCGCGACCAAGGAAGAGGATGATGCGGCCTGGGTCGCCTCCTCCAAGGGCGATCTGTTAGAGTTGCTCAGCCGAGCCAGCTGCCGTGGTAACCGCCCAATGGGCCTCATTTGACTTCACTGGCGGGTAGCGCTTCTCGGGCACCCAAGCTGTAAGCAGACAGCACGGTCTTCCAGGATGTTGGCCGAAAATGAACGGCATAACTTGCAGGCCTGTGGATCATGGTCTAGGCAGAGGCAGTAGATGCACGTGGAGTGCAGATCTGTCCTAAACATTTTCTGCCCACAAGGGACCGCCGAAATCCGGGAGTCTATTTGTCCATTGCAGCCGCGAGGGAGAAACTTGACCAAAGTCTTGAAAATTTTAAAATAAGTTTCAGGCGAACCGAAGAATTAGGATCCAGTCTACACGCAGAGAGTTGAGGGAACCCGAGCTTCCAAGCGGTAAGGAAGATCTGGCATCATCGGGCGGAGCCAAGAGTTTTACCACCCGGGTGGGTGGGAGGACTAACTTGAAGACCTTCCGGCAAGACTTAAAGCAGCAAGGAACCTGCCAGACAGTGTGGATGAACATATCCATGTCCCTAGAACTGTCTGACACTTTGAAACCAGATTCTCTTAAGAGCTAAAACTCACTATATAATGTGGAAATTTTAAAATTCCTACTAGCCAACTGGCAACAAGACTTTAGATTCCCAAAAGACTCAAGTCAGGAAACCCAAATACCAAAAACCAAGCAATAAGAACTAAAAACTCAACTAAAACACAAAGCACCCACCACAACAGGAGTGGGCTAAAGACACCCCTGGGGTGCAACACTGCACCTGCCCACCCACTTCCCAAAAACCTGTTCTGAGAGGGGAGGCAGGGAGGGAGGTCAGAATACAGTAAAACTCCATTACAAGAAACAGTTACTAAGGTGAGTAATTTTCTTCAGACATGGTCTTGCTGTATTCTGACAATTGCAGACTACCAATCAGTACCTCCAAGGAGGAGGGACAGAACCTTCTTTGGGAATAGGCTCTGAAGCACTGCTGTGCCAAACCTAGCATCACTCCTAGCCCGGATATCCAGAGAATAGTGCTTGGTGAAGGTATGAACTGTTTTTCCAGGTGGCTGTTTGGCAAATTTCTAACAAAGGAATATCCCTTGCTGCAGCCACAGAAGCAGCTGTACCTCTAGTGGAATGAGCCCTCAGGCATGAGGGTGCAGTTTTTCATAGCAGAATTGGATACAGGACACAATCCACCTGGCAATGGTTCTCTTGGTGGAAGGTTTTCCTAACTACTTCCCCATAAGTGAGGAAGTTGAGGGAGTCAAACCTGTGACCCTTTGTACGTTCTATGTAGTAACTAAGGGCCCTTATAACATCTAAACTGTAGCCTCCATTCCCCTGAGGAGGTGTGATCAGTGAAGAACACAGGAAGAGAGACTGGTTTAAGTGGAAATCAGAAGCCACTTTAGGCAAGAACCTTCTATTGGTTCTAAGGACCACCTCATCTCTATGGAATGAAATTAAGTCAGGTTCCACTGACAGGGCTTGCAATTCACGGATATGGCTGGCAGAAGTAACAGCAACCAAAAACACTTTTCCCAAGCTCTGCTGAGGACTTAGGCCCAAGGAAGGGTTTGTAAGCCGAGCAATGCAAATGTTCAAACCAGGCAGGAGCAGATCCCAAGAGAGGGATTGGTATGAAGCAATACAGAATACAGGGTGAGATGACAGAGGAGACTTCCCATTGACAGGAAAGCAGAAATAGCTGTAGACAGCAGTATCTGGGGATATATGCTTCTTGAACACCAAATACTGAACCTTTTCCATTTGGAGTTGTAAGTTTTCTGGTGGCAGACTTTCGAGAAGCTTTGAGAATATCCAGAACCCCTTGAGACAAGTGTAAATCTGCATACTCTAACTCTTCAAGAGCCATGCCTTGAGATTGAGTGACCCGAGACTGGAGTACCAAATCCTCCACCGAGGGAAGGTTAGCAGATTGAGATTCCTGGGAGGAGACAGGGGAAGATGGACTGCCATGGACAGCAACAGGGAGTACCAAGGCTGCCTGGCCCAGTCTGGAGCAATCAGGATCACTTTTCATGGTTGTGACCTTACCTTGACTAGAACCTTGAACAGTAGAGGAAAAGGAGGGAAGGCATAAAGAAATTTCCCTTCCCAGTTCAAAATCAGAGCATCCAGAGGGACTGGACCCAAGACTGGGCGTCTGCAACAAGACAGAGGAAGTTGGTGATTGTCTGGGGCTGCAAAGAGATCCATCTCCGGAGTGCCTCACCTTGAGAAAAATCAATCACTTTCAGCACTGAAGGATCCAGAGACCATTCGTGATGGCCCTGGGAAAACCTGCTCAATGCATCTGCTATCACATTGTCCTTTCCTTGGAGGTGGACTGCTACTAGAGAGGTCTGCAGGAATAAGCCAGGGACCATATTTTCATGGTCTCCATGCACAAGGCCGTGGACAGAGTGCCTCCCTGCTTGTTGATGTACCACATGGTGGTAGCATCTGTCCTGACCTGAACCACCTTGTTCTGTACTGACAGAGAAAGCTTGTAGGGCAAGAAGCACTGCCCTGAGCTCCATGAGGTTGATATGGAGAAGGATTCCTGTAGGACCACAGTCCCTGGGCCATAAGCCCCAGATGGGCTCCCCCACCCCATAAAGGAAGTATCTGTGGTAAGAACCACAGAGAGAGTCTGGGTGACAAATGGAACACCTTGTCTCAGATTGTCCAGGTCCTGCCACCACTGAAGGACCTGAATTAAGGTCTGAGTAACAGGAACTAGCTTGGTAAAAGGATCTTTCCTTTAGGACCAAAAAGTTCAGATGGAACCAAATGTCCATCATCTGAAACCTGGCCTCTTGGACTGCTGCCATGGAAGCTGATGTGGCCCAGAAGCTGAAGAAATGCCTTGCTGGTCAAGAACCAGAGGGAGAAAGGAAGAGGCCAGCTAGCGATAGCTTTGCCCTTTCCAAGGAAGAGCTCTTGCCTAGAGTGTCCACCTCTGCTCCTATAAAGTGAGGAGCTGTACTGGCTTGAGAACTGACTTAGGAAGATTGAGAAGGAACCCCATGGAAGGGAGAACTTGCTGGGTGACCTGCAGATCTGATTTGACTTGTGTCTGGAGACTGGCCCACAAGGAGCCAGTCGTCCAGGTATGGAAAATAGAAACTTTTCCTTCTTGGAAAAAGCCACCACTACTGCCAGGCACTTTGTAAACACCCTTGAACTGAAGTTAGGCCAAAGGGCATCAACCAGAAGTATTTTCTGTGTGAGCACTTGATGGGAATGAAAAATAGGCATCCTGCGGTCCAGGGAGGCTAGGCAGTCTCCTGGCCTCAGAGAGGGAAGAATTGTTCCAGAGTCACCATTTTGAATTTTGGCTTTAGCAGGTGCTTGTTTAGATATCTCAAATCTAGGATGGGTCGCCACTCCCTGTCTTTTGGGGCAAGGGTACCTGGAGTACAGACCTTTGCCCCTGTATAGAGTAGGAAAACTATGGCTCTCAAGTCCAGTAGAGGAAACATCTGCCTCTAGAGCAAGGGTTTCTGATGTATTTGCAGGTGGAAAGGCTCTGTGTCTCAGTTTTGGAAATTTTTTGAAACAGAGAACCAGCCCCTGGCTTACAACCTCCAGGACCCACTTGTTTGAGGTAACAGAAGTCCAGTCCTGGACAAAGTAAGCCAGCCTGCTTCCTACCGGAATGGGGGGAGTTGACCCGAGCTGACACAGCAGGGTGTCTGCTTGGCAGGAGCCTTAGGCTGAGGGGTGGATGCAGCCCTGCTCATCCCCCTTCTGCCTCTCCCTCTGAGAAGAGGAAGAGGCCTGCGCTTAGTAGAAAGGCCTGTGAAAAGGCCTGCCCCTGCCTTTGAGGAGTTGTCTGCCTCTCCTTGGCCTGGGTACTCCTGTAAGTGGTCCTGTACTCGTCCATTTTCTTCATGCAACTCTGTCTGCTCCCCAAACAAATTACCCATCACAGGGAAATCCATGGCCTTAGCCCAAGTATCCTGCGAAAGGCTAGTACATCTGAGCCAAGTAATCCTCCGAAGAGCCACGGATGTAGCCATTACTCTTGACATCTTTGGAGTCCACAGCAGCATGAAATTGCACCTTTGATGCATCAATCCCATCAGCAGCCACCCCCTCCTGCTCCTTGGCTAGCTGGGGGGAAGAGCGAAGAGCCCGTTTAGCCAGTGCAGTGTCCCACTTGGACTTCTGGTACCTGACAAATTTACAATTTCCATACAATAACTGTCCACAATACTATCCTACATACTTACGGTACCACAGACCGTCTCAAACCGACAAACTGAATGAAAGTGGACTAAGACACTTTAACCACGTTTGAACCAAGCAGAAGGAGAAAATTTCCGGAGAGTGTGTTCAGTGAGGTGGAGTAAAGAATCTGACTGTTTGGTTTCAGTGTCGGAGAAAGTTTTCAACCAAGCTCGAGCCCAACATTCTACACCTGGCATAGAATTTTAACCCTTCACTCTCTGGGGCAGTTCAAGTGCTGGAGCCAACTGCAATTGCCAGAATACAGCAAGACTTCATGTTTGAATGCATCTTACACAGCGCCATGACAACAGGACACTGGTTAGGCACCAGAGACTTTCACGGGCCAGTACATCTATATGACAAAGCATTTTTATATTGAACCCAATGTACAGCAATATATCAACATGAAAAGCTCCAGGAGTGCTGGAACAGAACACTTTTGGGCATTAGTCAAAGTTACAAAACCACTATTTGCAAATATTTTATATTTTCACCATTGGACACAGTATGTAGTAGCCATTTACAAAATAGGTGACAGTTACTGTTTTGCATCTGTGACATTAACGCCAGTTTGGTGTGTATTGTGATATTACATCTGGTGTCCACTAACATTCAGAACTTTAATAGTTTTCTCTAGCATTTCAGTTAGTTAACTCCCAACACTGCACTTCTGTTGGGTCATAGCATGTTGAAATGCTTGAAACAAATGATCAGTTCTGCAATTGATAACTGAACCTTCATGTCACACTGATACAACCTTTTCATGAACATACCCCATCTCCCATCACTCCACCCGCTTCCCTCCTTAAACCCATATAAATGCACCTTCTGCCATGCTCAGCCTCCCTCCTGTTCTTGCTACCAGCCAGGCTAGTACCCACCTACCCATCATGCTGCTGCAGACTTACTCCTGTGTGTGTCATGTACATAACTTTTCTATTGAACCTGTATGCATTGCTATACCCAGGCTACTGCAACCTGCATCAGGGCTCTCGGGGGACGCGAGTACCCTACACCCATTTTGTGCACCAGGATGCTCAGAATTTTGTCCCCTGAAAGTCTGAGACTCTCGACCACCAAGCCTGGGAGTTGCTTTAAAGAACCACACCTCTGTGCCAGCGCTGCTTGTACTGTAATATTCTGCAGGGGGCATGCTCCATTAGTTTCTACTGGGGCATTTTAAACTACATTTTTATGTTTCAGAAGGTGATTGCAAACAAATTACAGCCACTGCTCTATTAAAGCCCTTCTTAGTTGAGCAGTGGCAATAATTTGTTACGTTTCAGATGGTGAATTCAAATAGTACGATAACTGGTGACCCCTGATATCAACCTGTTTGAGACTTGTAAAAGTCATATCAACCTGCGAGTTGATCAAGCAATAAGGCACGACAGGGTGTGTGATTGTGTGATAACGTCACTCCTGGGGTTGGTTGAAGCAAGAGGCGAAGCAGAGTGCTTCCACCACACCAAGAGTGATGTTATTACACAATAAAACACCTTGAAGTGCCTTATTGTTATTGTACAATGGCTCATTATGATACAAATAAACATTTAAACAATGTTTAAGATGTTTAGTGAGGCAGTATATCAGTTTCTTAAAAGAAAAAGATGAAGCTCATCTATGACAGTGATGTTGTGTAATCACTGTGCCAGGCACACTGGCCAGTCAGAATAGAGGAAATTTCCTTGCCATTGTATATGGCTTTTACTGTCTCATGCCAGGTTGTGTGTACCATGCCAAGGTACTTACTGACTCCGAAATTTGGACAGTTTTTTTTTTTTTTTTTTAAACTTCAAATAACGAAGAAGCCATTGAACCCTCACCTTGTCATAACAACCAGCTTGCCATGGAGCCCATACAGCAGTCGAATCAGCAATGCAGGAGGTACATAATGCTAAAAACTCAAAGCTGCGTTTACTTAGCACCAGTTATAAACAAACAGGTAGGTGTGAGATTTTTTCCTTTTCCGCACACCCCTATGGTGTGACAATATATAAATCGAGCTTTATCACACACCTTGGGTGGTAAAAACTGCATACCACACAACTACACATGTATTATTCTCTATTTAAAATGCCCCAATAGAAACTAATGGAGGCCCTCACAGAATATTACAGTACTAGGCTGCGGGCATGGCTCCAATGTATTTGAATGGGGACCCCTGGAAATTTTCAAAGGACTCCCACTTTTGGGCTGTGGAACCCCCGTTCTTTATATCCAGTCCTGGACCCCAAACAAAAGTGTTAGAGAGCCCAGACTGCATGTTTATCTGCATTTGTGCGCCCGCCCCTCTCCCTAGGTCACACATGAAAACTAGGTTTGGCTCAGTACTCTCCCGTCAGTAAACTAAATAAAATAAATTTAGTGGTAGTCACTCAGCTCGAGAAATGATCTGCCATTACAGGGCAGAGGTGATTATGATCAGAGTTTTGAATTTCATTCCAACATTTCTTAATTTGCATAAAATTGTTAAAGCTACAGGGCAAGCTCAATCCATGGGACTGATTGAGTTAAACCTCGTGAAGCATCCCTTTGAAACGTTACTACAGGTAAATAATTTTCTTCATTTTAGGTACAGAAAGCAGCAGGCACTTGTGTGTGCTGTATGACCAGATACATGTGCCACAATTTCATGACTTGTTCCACGGAGGTGATCTGTCCAACTGAGGGAAACGCCAGTTCAACTGGAGCCTCCGCAGTGAGATTTACTACATGGATCCTTCACTCGTTTGCTCCCATGGCATGGTTGACTCACTTTGCACACAAGCACAAATCTTCTAGATTCAGGCTGGCCTCAAGAACCTGACCACAGGTTAAATTCTAGTGCGTCTGCTGTATGAACAAACAAAAACCGCCAGCAGAAACGGGCCATAAGTCTCAAATTTGTAGCTCAGTTTAATTTACAGCAGCTGACCCCCACCCATTTCTAGTCCCCGGGATTTATCATCTCACTGCCACCCCCAAGTTTTGAGCTTTCAGTTGACCCTGTGCCATCCCCTCAACCCTTGCTATGCCAACAGCATGTACTTGCATCCTGAAAGTCTGTATGTTCCATGTCATCTGGCAGCCCTTAACTACAGTCTTCAGTAAGATCACCTCCTCTGGCAATCTGTTCCACCTACCTACCATCCTGTCTATGAAATAGTGTCTCATTTCTCTTGAATCTTCCACCCTCCAATTTTGACTATGTCCCCTCGTGATCCTCCCCTTTAAACTAAATATGCCCTCCATACTAACCTTATTTATACCTCATATCCCCCTCTCCCATCTTCCAGGGAAGAAATGTTGAGCTTCCTCAGTCTTTCCTTGTCCCCCAGACCAAGGATAATCTCTTGTCATGCTTCACTGCACCCCCTTCCAGTAGCTTGATGTCCCTTTTAAAATATAGGCACCAGAACTGCACACAGTATTCCAGGTGTGGTCTCACTGACCTATATAATGGTAAGATTGCTTCCTCCTGCCTTGAGGATATTCCTCTGGCGATGCACCCAAGCACTTTGTTTGCTCTGGCTACCACCTTATGGCACTGTACATAGAAACTGACGGCAGATAAGGACCACTTGCCCACCTAGTCTGCCCATTTCCTACCTACTGATAAGCTGCAGATTCTAGTTAACCAACAGCTTACTTCCTGCACCCACCCCCACTATAACTGCCTTATGTCTGTCCCATGCATGTTTGAATTCCCCACTGTTTTAGACCCAATGACCTCCCCAGGAAGGTGGTTCCATGTATCCACTCTCCGTGAAAAAATTTCTCACATTACCCCTAAGCTGTCCCCTCTCTTTAAATTGTGCCCTTGTTCTTGCACATCTTTTTCTGAAAGATGCTACCTTCCTGGACTTTGTTGATTCCTTGAGGTACTTGGAAAGTTTTATCATGTCCCCCTGTCCTCCTTTCATCATGGGTATACACATTAAAGCTCCCCAGTCTCTTCATATGGTTTCTACTGCAGACCCTGCACCATTTTAGTTGCCCTCCTCTGACTGCTTCCATCCTGTCTATGTCCTTGCATAGATGAGGTCTCCAAAACTGCACACAGTACTCCACATGGGGTCTCACCAACTGTCTGTATAGAGGATAACCACTTTCTACTTGTGATGCCCTTCCTATGCATCCCAGCATCCCTGGCTCTCCTTCACCGACTTCTCACATTGCTTACCCACCTTTAGGTCATCTGATACGACTACCCCCAGGTCCCTTTCCATTTTGTTAGTACCTCCGCTTATTGTGTACTCTTCTCCTGGGTTTTGTTTCCCAGGTGCATCTTTGCACTTTTTGCATTGAATCTAGTTGCCATGTGTCTGACCATTCCTCCAACCTTGCCAAGTCCCTCATCTTTTCTACCCCCTCTTGTGCATCAACTGTTACATATCTTTGTGTCATCTGCAGAGGCATACCTTTTTCTCCAGACCCTCTGCAATGTCACCTATAAAAATGTTAGAGGACTGGACCCAGTACTGAGCCCTGAGGTACTCCACTAGTAACCCCCCCTTTCTTCGGAATGTGTTCCATTCACTATTACCTTCTGTGTCCTGTTGTGCAGCCAGTTTGCTACCCAGACTACCACCCTGGGACCCACTCCCAGGCTGGCTAACTTGATTATTAATCTTGTGCGGGACTGTGTCAAATGCCTTGCTAAAGTCTAGGTAGGCCATATCCACAGCCCCTCCCTGGTCTATTACTTTGGTCACCCAGTCAAAGAAATAAATTAGATTTGTCTGACATGACCTTCCTGCTGCTTTGGGTCCTATGCCCCACTGGCCTCTAGGTACTCAATGTTTTCTTTCAGAAGTGATTCCATCATTTCCCCCTACCACTGAGGTCAAACTTACAGGTCTGTAGTTTCCCACTTCTGCCTTGCTCTCACTTTTGTGAAGGGAATCACATCTGCCCTCCTCCAGTCCTCAGGCATCACCCCATCCTGCCATGATTTGTTAAAAAGCTTGGTCAGTTGTGTCACTAGGTCCTCCCTTAGTTCTTTTAGGATTCTGGGGTGAATCCCATCAGGCCCCATTGCTTTGTCCACCTTGAGTTTTAGGACTTCTTTCAGGACTCTTCTGTGAATGGACTGGTGTCAACCCCTACCCAGAGTGCTTCTATTGTCTGGTTTAGGCAACTCCTCATCATTTGTGAATGCTGAGCAAAAGTACTCATTCAGCATCTGCCTTTTCACTGTCTCCATCTGCCCACCTCCCTCTCCTTTATTAATCTTCACTAAAATACAGGCACCAGAACTGCACACATCTGCTATGTGAATCTGCACAGTGTTTAGTCTCCCTTATGACAAGTACCCCTAGATCCTCATCTTCCTCTGAAATGGATACCTGCACTCCCCCCAATCAGTAGTTAGTCCCAGGGTTTCTGGCTCCCAGGTGCATGACCTTACACTTGGCGTTGAACCCAACTGCCACATGTTGGACCAGTGCTAGAACTTTGCAAGGTCCTCAGTTTCTGCCTCCCATCCTGACACCTCTGGCACAGACCTTCATGTCATCTATGAATAAGAGATTGTACCCTGATCCCATCTGCTATGTCCCCGATAAAGGAAGTTGGAGGACTTAACCTTAGGGCCCCTGCTTGTTCCAAGTCTGGGTCTCGATAGTTTCCCTAGAATTACCTCTGCTGTCTGTCCTGCACCCAGCTCCTTACCCACCCACCAATTTCTCTCCAGCTCCCAGGTTCCTCAGTTTACTGAGCATCCTTTCATACACAGAGTTGATGGCCTTGCTTGAAGTCCAGATACAGGACATCCACTGCATGGCCCCTGTCAAGTGACCTTGTGACCCAATCGAAAAAGTTAATTAGGTTTGTTTGGCAGGATCTCCTAGACAAACCAATGCTGCCTTCCATCCTGGAAACCATCTGCTTCTATAAAGAGAAGCAGTCTTTCCTTTAGCGTGGTCTTCATTAAATTCCCTACAATAGAGGAAAGGCTGATCAGTCTAGTTACCCAGCTCATCCCTGGGTCCACTACTGGAGAGGTACCACATGTGCCATTCTCCAGGCCTAGGGCATGCACCCTATCTGCAGTGAGATGTTGAACAGGTCTTCCAGAGGGACCACCAGGACCTCTGCCAACTCTCAGGACTCTGATACACTCCCATTTGGTCCTGGAGTTTTACCCACCCGTAGGGCCTCAAGACCTTCAAAAACCCTGTCCTCTGGTATTTCCCCTATCAGTTTCCACCGTTACCCCTTTCCCACCCTTATAATGGGCAGACTAGGTAGGCCAAGAGGCCGTTGTCTGCCGTCAAATTCTATGTTTCTATTTCCCCTGTGGCACAGACCTATCCTTTTTCCATGGTGAACACTGAAAAGGATACTCAGTGTACATGCTGTGTATTGGTTTCAGCCACATAAAGCATTACTAAATAAAATCCAATAGTAGTAGAGGCTCAGGTTGTAGTAATTAGTGTTTGGAATGCTTTTAACTAGTAATGTGAGGCAGACAGCATGTGAAGGCCATCTGCTTAGTGATGCAGAGTGGATTTCAATAAAATGCAGTACATATTGCAATCAAGTCCCCACAAAGAAACTAAAAAAAGGACAGATTTTATTTCTCGAAGTATACAAATTGTACAATTCAATAAAAGTTAAAAACATTTTACTTCCACACATTAAGAATTAAGATTTCAAAATCAGAAAGACTATTTACAACAGCAGCATCACCTATGAGGGAGCATAATAAAAAGTGCAATCAGCATAGTTCAAGTCCACAGATCCTCATCTTCCCAAAAGAGGTGAAGCAAGATCTTCATTACTTGTGACCGAGCTGGGAATTTAGCTAATCTTCAGCAGGTTTTGCTTTCATATTTGGTTTTGATGGCCTGCAAATCAAGAGAAAACTAGTTTGCTAATCAACCACAGAACAAATGGAGGCGTAACAAGTAAACAAAATTGTGCGCAATTAAATTTGGCAACTGTTTCAATTAGCAGACAAGAGGCAATGGTGCAATACTTGTTCTATAATCCATCTGGATATTATCAGTTTAGGAGCAGGCTGGCCTAGGGAAGATTGGTACAACTGACCATGGGAGTTGCAAAGTCAGAACAGTTTGCTATTTATGTAACCATAGTGCTAGGAGTGGTATATGGTGCACAGCCACACTGGCAGTCTTCCTTTCCCTTTAAAGGGGCACATTCATGCCCAGTGGCCATCAGTCTGAAAGCCCATTAAAAGCCCTTTCAAATAAGGTATTGGACTCGGCTGGAGCTAGAAGCACCCCAGAGATACAGATGGCAGTCTTCAGTATTACTACTACATTACAGCCACTTAGAACACTGATGTCACCTAACAAGCTGTGCCTAACTGCACTGACTTAAGCACAGTTCGTTAGTCACCGACATCACGAGATTCTAAAAATGGCTGTAATGTACTGAACAGACAAGTCATCTATATCTCAGGACTGCTTTCAGCTACAGATGAGCCCAATACCTTGTTTTGAAAGTTTTTATGGGCTTTCAGACGGATGCCCACTGGGCATGAGTGTCCCTTTAAATTCCACCAGATTATATTCGAGCCAAGCTCCTCCCACCCACTTAAGTAGTATACTCGTAGGCTTTGCCTTGTGATGTCTCATCTTGAACACTGGAGGAAGGTATCCATATGCCAATTGCCCGGGGAGGTAGAGTGGGTTGTGTGCATGCATGTGCACCACATACCACTTCTAGAAAAAACAGATTACTCACCTGCAACGTACAGATATGCAAGAACTTACTGTAACAGTAAAGGTTTGTTAAGAGCCCTTGCAGCAGGTACCACCATTAGGACTGTTGCCAGGCACTAGGACCCCAAGGGAAAATTATAGCTAGCAATCTAAGGTGGAGGACCGCCTCCCCGTTTGTCCCACCCCATCACCACCTCTGTTCGCCACCAGGGATCCAGCTAGTATAAAGGATGGAACAGAGGAGGGTTAACAGAGGAGATTCTCCATGCCCCAGAAACAAGTAGTTATATAGCCGCATAGTAGGAGGCGGAAAGCACCTGCTACAAGAGCTCTTTTCAAGATCTGTTACGGCAAATTCTTGTGTAACTGTACTCACTCGAGATGGAGACCATGCAGCAGGTAACAGCATTAGGACAGAGTCACAAGCAGTAAGACGACAGAATCCAGGTCAGAAGGGTGGTGGTTATGAAAGCTGGTAAAAGTACAGTTACGCAAGAACTTACCATAACAGTAGATCTTCAAGAGAGGCTCTTGCAGTAGGTAATTACATATAGGACCGACACCGGCCGGCGGCAGGACCCCACGGAAAAATTTCTAGCTAGCAGTTCCTGGCGAGGGACCGCCCCCACGTCAGGTGACGTGCATCATGTGACGTCGGTATAAAGGGGCGGTCCCAGACGCCCGCCTTCCAGTTCTTTCCCACCACAGGCCCGGACGAGAGAGGCGCAGATGTTTCCATTCCTGGAAAAAGAGCTGAAAAAGCCTAAGGAGATGTAGGGCGGGAAGGTATTACCTACTGCAAGAGCCTGTCTCGAAGATCTGCTGTTACGGTAAGTTCTTACGTAACTGTACTATCTTACTTAGAGAGGGCTCTTGCAGTAGGTAATTACATATAGGACTGAATCCCAAGCAGTCTGGAACAAAATAAAAGGCACCGGGAGGAGGAACTACTCCAGAAGTAGTAGAAGCCTTGCAATCCTCAAGACAGGAGGCCTTAGCAAAACAGCTAACCCGAAGCCTGCTCTACGGCGAGAGGCAATGTCCAAACTGTAGTGTTTCGTAAAGGTATGGACGGAAGTCCAGGTGGCGGCAGCGCAGATATCTGCTGCAGAAACATTCTTGAAACAAGCCGCAGAGGCCGCTACTCCACGAGTGGGGTGACCTCTGACTTGACCCGGAAGGGTCTTGTACTTGTCATAACACAAAGTGATGCAATGAGCCAACCACTTCGATAGGCATTGCTTGGAAACAGCATTGCCCTCCCTTTTGTGAGCAAAAGAGACGAACAACTGATCAGTCTTTCTGAGATCCTTTGTCCTACTGGTGTATCTCAGAATCCAGTGAACATCCACAGTATGGAGTAAATATTCTCCTTGGTTGGAATACTGCGTGAAAAAGGCAGGTAACTACAGACTGATTTAAGGTAGACTCTGCTACCACTTTAGATAGAAATTTAAGGTTCGTGCGAAGAGCCACTCGTTCTTTGTGAAAAATCAAATAGGGGATTTTACACATAAGGGCCTGGAGCTTGGAAATTCTTAGAGCGGAAGTAATGACCACCAAGAAGAGTCTTCCACGAAAGAAACTTCAGATCTGCGGAAGCTGCAGGTTTGAAGGAGGAAGGGTAAGTTTCTCAAGAACAAAGTTCAAGTCCCAAGGGGGAGCAGGAGTCCGGACGGGGGGCCTCAGTGAAGGACCCCTCTAAGAAAGGTCTTAGAGACCTCTAATTGGGCAAAGGTTTTATCTGCGAAAGGAACATGGTACGCTGAAATAGCGGCCATGTGCACTTTCAAGGAGGAATGACTGAGACCCAGGTCGAAGAGGTGACGAAATATTCCAGCAGAACGGCCACTGAAGAGAAAGGCTCCACTGCCCTAGAGGTGGCCCAAACAGAAAATCTTCCATTTCATGGCAAAAGTGGACCTAGTGGAGGGTTTCCTGGCCTCCACCAGAATCTCCGCCACCTTTGGAGAGACACCAAAGCAAGATTGAACTAGGTCTACAGGAGCCATGCATGAAGTTGTAGGGACTTGAGTCCCGGATGGACCAGGGTCCCCTGATCCTGGGTCAGCAAACCTCGAGATAAAGGAAGAGGAAGAGGAGGAACCTCTGAGTATTGTTGTAGAAGAGAGAACCAGATTTGCCTGGGCCAGAAAGGAGCAATCAGTATCATTCTCGCTCCTTCTGGGTCTACCTGTGGAGTCCCCCAGAGCTGGAAGATGTCGTCTAGCACCTTTTGGTCCAATTCCCACTCATGTGGCAGGGCAGAGGAGCGACTTAGCTGGTCTGCCAGGGTATTGTCGACTCCTGGAACATGAATCGCTATGAGGTGAAGGTTGTGTTGAGTTGCCCAGTCCCATACCCTCACTGCTTCCCTGCATAGAGGGTAGGATCGAGTCCCACCCTGCTTGTTGATGTACCACACCACGTGCATGTTGTCCGTCTGGACGGCTAGGTGACCGGGAAGAATGTATTGGTGAAGGGCTTGGAGAGTATATAGTACTGCTCGAAGCTCGAGCACATTGATGTGGAGAGCTAGTTCCAATCTGGACCATAATCCCTGGGTCTGGTCATGACCCAGATGGTCTCCCAACCTTCGCTTGATGCATCTGTGGTCAGAGTCTGGGGAGATAACAGAAAGGGACCCCCAAACAGGTTCTCTTGAACCATCCACCATTGCAAGTCTCATGCCATCGGCGAGGAGATCAGAACTAGATGATCTAGGTCGTCTACAAGTTGATCCCACTGGGAGCGAAGAGTCCACAGAGATCCTCATGTGGAGCTGAGCCTGGGGAACTGTTGGGATAGCGGCTGCCATGAGCCCCAGGAGATGGAGAACCGACCTCGCCGGAACCCTCCTGCGTTCTGATAGGGAAATCTGTGACTGAAGAGAGGCCGCCCTGTCCGGAGGCAGGAAAGCCTTGCTCACTGTCGTATCAAGGATAGTCCTGATAAACTGTAGTCTCTGGGAGGGATCCAGATGAGACTTGGAATGGTTGATGGTAATACCCAGGCAAGTAAAAACCTGCTGGGTGAGGGAGAGAAAATGCAGGAGCTCCTCCCTGGATGAGGCCGCCAGGAGCCAGTCGTCCAGGTAAGGGAACACCTGAACTCCCATTGTACACAGGTGGGCCGCTACCACAGCCAGACATTTGGTAAATACGCGGGGTGCCGAGGAAAGACCAAACGGGAGTGCCCGGAACTGGTAATGGTCCCCCATAAAAGCAAACCGAAGATACTTGAGATGAGAAGGGCGATTGGGGATGTGCAGATATGCATCCTGCATATCCAGTGCACAAAGCCATTGACCCGACCGAAGGAGGAGCAGAAGGGTCTGTAGGGAGAGCATCCTGAACCTTTTGTATTCCACGTAAAGGTTCAAGGAGCTGAGATAGAGAATGGGTCAGATCTCCCGCCTTCTTTGGGATCAGGAAGAAATTTGAATAGTAACCAGTCCCTTGATGAGGGAACAGGTTCTATGGCTTGCTTCACGATGAGGGCAGAGATTTTCCTGGACCAAAAGGAAGATGGTCCTCATGTAGGACTACTTCAGAGAAGGATGGCGGGTGGTTTCTGTAGAAACTCTAGAGAGTGCCCTTCCGCTATAATCTGAAGCACCCATGAATCAGTTATCCTCCCAACCCGGAAGGTGGAGGAGAATCTCCTCCTACTGGTTCCTCCTGTGTGTCCGGAGGTGGTGGGAGAGGGGAGGAGTCAGGTGGTGTGGGGCAGCACCACAGCTAGGGCACCCGCTGCTTTTTTGGGCGGGAGGCCTGGCAGCTGCAGGGGCCTGACGTTTAGTAGACCGCCTTCCTTGGGGTTTCACTTGTGGCAGACTGCGTCTGCGAAAAGGATGGCGCTGTGTGTGATGGGGACAGTACATAGAATCCATGGATTTCAGAGCCGTCCCTTTCTCCTGCAAGTCTGTGATGATGTCCTCGACATCACCGCCAAAAAGCACTTAACCCCTGAAAGGTGCTTCCTGGATCGCGGACTGCACCTCTGGGACCAAACCTGACACGCGGAGCCAGGCATGACGCCAAAGACTCACGGCGAAAGCTGAGCTCCGCCCAGCAGTGTCCACTGCATCGTATGTCGTCCACAGAATGTGACTGGCTGAACGAGCAGAACAGACTAAATCTGCTAGCTCCTGCTTGACTTGAGAGTCAGGTAAGGAGTCAATCTTAGATTCCGCCTGGGTAAGGATGGCCTTCTGGTAATCCCCCATATGAGCAACGTAATTCAGGGCCCGAATTCCCAGTGTGGAAGAGGCGTAAATTTTTCTTCCATACTGGTCCAGGAGGCGAGATTCCTTATCCAGAAGACCAGCTTAGATGTTTGGATGCATGACCGGCCGTGAGCTGTGCTAATCACGACCAAATCTGCAAGAGGGTGAGAGTCCAAATAGTCTAACAGGCTATACCAGGCTCCTGAGGGTGTAGACTTCCTAGGAAGCGGGGCTAAAGCTGACTGTTTCCAAATAGTGGAAACAAGGTGGGCATGAGGCTCGATCCAGGGTGGCACTAAAGTTGGAGCTGTCAGGGGCAGGTCGATGTTCAGCGAGTTTGACCCACTGAGGATCTGGTTCCAAGGAGCGCCACTGATGTACTTCCTGGATTTTTCTGAGCAACTCTAAAGGAAGGCTCCTCGGCCGGGGCTTGGACGGAGAGCGAGGCTGCTCTCTCTCGGAGCATCCATTGGAAGAATCCGAGAGAGAAGAAGAAGAAGGAGAAGAATGAATAGTATTAATTAATAATACTACTACTCCCTAACACGGCTGGGGAGAGGAATGGGTTCCTGGGGGGAATCCCTGGATGCACGTCCTGCCCCTCTCGGGATCCAGAGGGAAGGGCTCTGGAGTCCGGAGGCAGTGAGGGAGTGTGCCATCTCAGGCGTACGGGAGCGGCACCATCGCCGTAAGTCGGCTCTCTACTTCCTTGGTGAGCCGAGCCTTTGCCTCAGCTCACCAGGAAGCCAGAGTCTCCTGCAGATCCATCGGCGGCTGAGGGGGCAGTGGAGGGGGAGGGGGAAAGGAATACGGGTTGTATACTTAAGGCGAGTATCCGAAACCCGGCTGCGGGAAAACCGGTGCTGGGTATTGAGGCGTCTGGTACTGCGGCGCTGGATACTGCAGTCCCAGGTATGACAGCAGTGGATAAGACGACAGGTACCCGGGTGCCGGCCCGGAAGGTGACCCCACGGGCGGGTCAACATTGAGAGGCCCAAGGGAGCAGGGCCCGACGGAAGGGGAAAAATTCCCCACCGGTGGTGGGGCCGGCGTCTGATCCGGTTCCCTAGGATGAGGGTCTGACAGAGGTGGAACATCCCCCGCATTGCCCAGGGATGGGGGGAAAAACCCCTGGGTCAGGCTGGGTGACTCGGGCTTCCTGATGGCAGCAGGGAACCGGTATGATGGGAGTTGGAGGGTCCGCTGAGGTTCCGCCGCTCGAAGCACGTCGGGGGAGCAGACATGCAGCTTAGGGACTAGGTCCTGGCGGGTGCCGTAGGAGCTGGCGTCTGTCTTATGGGGTCCCTCATCGGAGGTGGGCCGAGGAGGAGGAGCTGCCCGATCAGAGGGAGACGATGTCATGCGCCGCCCCGAAGGGTCGGGCGTCTTATTGACCTTCTCCCGGCAGACGTCGGAGGAGCCGACGTCCGACTTATAGGAGTCGCCCACATGCCTGCGACTGAACTGGGGGTGGAGGCCTCCTTTTGACCGGAGGCGCCTGCAAGGCCAGAGCACGAGCCAGATGGGCAGGTCGAGCCTCCTCCAAACAGTTGGAGGCTGCCGGATGGTCCCCTGGAGGATGTTACCTGGGCCGCGACTCCAGCGGAGCCGTGGGCGAGGAGGCCTTCTCCCAGTGCCTCTCCTTGTCCCGCTTTTTGCGATGTCCTTCCGGAGAAGTAGACACCTGCCTGAGCTTCAATTCTTTCTCCATCGAAGACATCTTTTTCTTGTGAAGATGGGCTTCCAGGGACTGTTGGTGTCGTCTGCGGGTAGCCGCGTTGAAGTGAAGGCAATGCAGGCACTTGTCGACCGGGTGGTCAGGGTCTAGGCAGAGGGAATGGCTGTCCTTGTGTGGCAGTTAGGCGCCGCACGAGTCTCACTTGTTTTTGTGCTCGAGGGTGTAGGGTATGACATACACCGATGATCCGACGATAGAAGGAAAAAACACTTAATTTTCGGTAAAACCGACGAAAGAGCAGGGCTGACTAAGCACAAACTTTGCCGCGAGGCGCTGCATGAGCCAATGCCGGGAAAGCACTGGAAGGCGGGTGTCTGGGACTGCCCCTTTATACCAACGCTGCATGATGCCGGTCACCTGACGGGGCGGTCCTCCCAGGCACTGCTAGCTAGAAATTTTCTGTGGGTCCTGCCGCCGGCGGCGCCAGTCCTATATGTAATTACCTACCGCAAGAGCCCTCAGTGAAGATCTGCCAGTACTCCTAAGAGTAGTACTTGGAGGATGGCGAGGCCAAAGCCTGCTCTTCATGAAGCAATGTCCAGACTGTAGTGTGTTTTATGAAGGTGTGGACTGAACTCCAAGTAGCTGCAAGATCCACTGTTAAGTCATTCCTTAAGGACACCAAAGCAGCAGCAACACCCTTAGTGAAGTGACCTTTAATCGGTCCCAGTAAAGGCTTGTCCAACTTCTGGTAACAAATAATGGAAATTATGTACCTACTGTAATTCTTGATTTTGGACGAAGTCTCCAGCACTCACACTAATGGGACGCCTGAGGCACTAGGACAGAGTGGGAGCCAAAAGTCTTCAGGAGGGCAAGCACAGAGGTAGAGACTAGCGAAGTGGTGCTCAAGACCAGCTCATACGTATAGAGCTACCTTGGCAGCAGCCCTCAACTGCCTCTGTACCTTTACTAAGGAGGTGCAGCGTAAACTAATCGATGTCTGACATAAGATAGTCTGAATGACCCATATACGAAGGGTTAACAGTCTTCACAGCCCAGCCATAGAGGAAGTGAAGACAAAACATAGGTGAGCTTGGGGATGGAGGGTGGGCATGTGAATGAGTAGTGGAGACTGCCCCAGAAGATAATTATGGTCGGTACACAATTTCCATATCTTCCTGGACAGTCTCCACCACTCATCCACACCAATTGGGGGAGAGTACTGAGCTAAAATAATCCCCCACCCAGAAGGATGGCAGGAGAGAAGCTCATTTAGGACAGGCCAGGAGTCCATTAAGTATCATCCTGTCAAAGGATTGGTGCTGTCTGGCATGGAAACACAGCATAGTGCTTCACAAAACGTGTGGACAGAGCTCCAAGTAGCTGCACTGCAGATGTCCGAAATGGGCATGTTCCATATCTCTGCCAGAGATGCAGAGACTGCTCTGGTAGAACAGGCATATACCCCCACTTTGAGCTTGACCTGGGCCATGGAATAGCAGTGGCAAAGACATGCCACCAGCCATGCCAAAACACCAGATGGCAACAGGCTGACCCAGCCGGGACATGCTGAATGAGACAAAGTTGCTTTGACTTGCAGATCTAGTTCTGCAAGTAAAACCACAAAACCCTTTTAACATGCACAGAATATAGGGTATGCTCTCATATTCTGGAAGTTCGTGAAGCAAGTCAGGAGAACCAAGGGCTGGTTCAGATGGAATTTCAAGACTACTTCTCAGAGAAACTTGGGCGAGTTAAGAGAACCACTTTGTCTTTGTGAAACAGTATAAGAAGGGTCAGTGACCAGGCCATTATTTCGGACACTGCGAGCAGAGGTAATTGCCATGAGGAAGGTGGCCCTCCAGGTTAGGAACTTCAGCTCACATGTTGCTAGAAGCTCTAAAGGTTTACAGGTGAGCATGCCTAGCACAAGGTTAATATCCCAAGCAGTTACCAGTCTGACTGGTGGCCTAGTGTGGAGTATACCTTTAAGGAACCTCTTAACCAACGGTAACTGAGCCAGTGTATATAGGCTCGTGATGAGCAGAGATTGCACACAGATTGACCTTCACGGCTGAGCATTGTAGCCCTGTATTTAAACAGGTCTAGTAGATACTCAAGGACTTTGGTGGGCAAGGAAAGTGATCCAGGAAGGACTTTGCACACCAGACAGAAACATTTACACTTTGCCATGTAAGTTTTTCTAGTAGCTGGCTTGGGCACCTTTAGGAGAACGTTTGCGACTATGGGAGATCTACCCATTTCTATCTCCTCAGGAGCCATGTGTGGAGATGAAGGGATCTCTGGTTGGGATGGACCACTGGGCCCTGGGTCAGAAGAAAAAATTACTCACCTTAGTAATGTTGTTTCTTCTAATGAGTCTTGCTATATTATAGACATTAGCAGTTTGTTCCAGCCTAGAACTGCCCGGGTGAAATGGTTAAAACCACTCCAAAATAGAATTTTGCACGAGCGGCTCTGTGTCATTTCAAACTTGAACTGTCAGATCTTTACTGAGCCAAACTCACTAAGGTCTGTGTGGAAGCTGTAACCTACACTAGCCAAATGGCTACCTAAATAATAACAACCATTGATGGTCCCAACACCCAAGACTCAAGTCAGGGGACCAGAAATACTAACACCATTCTAATAATATGAAAATGGAACATAAGTATAATAAAAACACACACGTCACGCACACACACGTGCGTACGACACACACAAAGTCCCAAAGGGGACAAAATGCTAACAGGACATAAGTAGTGCCACACTAAGTTGCCCGCACCCACCAAGTAGAGGTTCTGAGAGGGCAGGTTGGGGAGGTCTATATATAGCAAGACTCATTAGAAGAAACAACATTACTAAGGTGAGTACTTTTTCTTCAAACATGAAGTCTTGCTATATTATAGACATTAGCAGAATACACAGCAGTACCTCCATGGAGGAGGGAGAACCTACTTGGGGAATAGGCTGTGAAGAACAGCTGTGCAAACTGAGCATCTCTCCTGGCCTGGACATCCAGGGAGTAATGCTTGGTAAAATGTACCATTTTCCAAGTAGCAGCCTGGCAAATCTCTAATAAGGGATATATCTGGCAGCAGCTAGAGACGAGCTATACCCTGGTAGAATGAGCCCTCAAACCGGGGGGTTCTGCCCACTTTCTGATAAAATTGGATACAAGAGACAATCCACCTGGCTATTGATCTTAGTGGCAGGTTGCCTTTCCCAACTTCACCATATGTAAGGAAAAGTTGGAGGGATTCGAACCTGTGACCTTTGGTACGCTCTATATAATAACTAAGAGCTCTCTTAATATCCAGGCTGTGCAACCTCCTCTCACCCGAAGAGGAGTGATCAGTGAAGAACACTGGAAGGGAGATAGATTGATTAAGATGGAAATCTGAAACCACCTTAGGCAAAAACTTCCTATTAGTCCTAAGTACTACCTTATCCCTGTGGAAAGAAATAAAGTCAGTCTCCACTGACAAGGCTTGCAATTCACTTATGCGTCTGGCAGAAGTGATAGCCACTAGAAAAACAGTTTTCCAAGTTAGGTACTTAAGCTCTGCAGAAGACAGAGGTTCAAAAGGGGGTTGCATTAACTGGGCAATGCAAACATTAAGGTCCCAAGCAGGGGCTGGTTCCCGAAAGGGAGGATTAGTATGGAGTAATCCCTTAAAAAACTTGGAAAACAGGATGAGAGGAAGGGAGGATGACTTTCCTGCTGACAAAAAGCAGACACAGCTGCCAAATGAACTCTCAGGGTAGCTGGTCTGAGACCCAAGGAATTAAGATGTACCATGTAATCTAACAAAATGGGCAATTCAGCAGATTCTGGGGAAATATTTTTCCCAGCACACCAAATGGAAAACCTTTTCCATTTAGAACTATAAGTAGCCCTAGTGGAAGGCTTTCTGGAAGCCTTTAGGATCTCAAGAACATCCTGAGAGGTGTAAATCAGCAAACTAACTCAAGAGCCAGGCCTTGAGGTTGAGGGATTTGAGGTCCGGATACCAAACCCTTCCTTGGGCACAAGTCAACAGATTGTGATTCCTGGGGAGGCACAGGGGAAGATGGACTGTCGGAGACAGAAGGAGTGGGTACCAGGACTGCCTGGCCCAATCCGGGGCAATCAGCATCACCCTGCAAGGCTGAGATCTGATTTTGACTAGTACTTTGAATAGGAGAGGAAAGGGGGGGAAGCATAGAGGAACTTCCTCCCAACAGAAGAACGGCATCCAGGGAACTGAGCCCAGCACTGGAGGCCTGCAACAGAACAGAAGAAGTTTGTGATTGTCTGGGGCTGCAAAAGATCTATCTGAGGATGCCCCACCTGGCAAAACTATCCCCAGCACTTGAGGATCCAGGGACCATTCCTGATGGCCCTGGGAAATCCTGCTGAGGGCATCCGCTGGGACATTGTCCTTCCCTGGAAGATGAACTGCTATGAGGGAAGTGTTCAGGAATAGGCCAGAGACCACAACTTCATTGCCTCGGTGCACAAGGTCAAGACCGAGTGCCCCTTGCTTGTTGATGTACCACATTGTTGTGGTGTTGTCTGTTCTGACTTGTATCACCTTGTCGTGGACAGATGCAGAAAAAGCTTGAAGAGCTAAAAAGACAGCTCTGAGTTCCAGCAAATTGATGTGGAGCAGAGATTCCTGGGGACCAACGCCCATGTGGGCTCCCCAACCCAGAAGGGAAGCATCTGTAGTGAGAGTCAAGTCGTGAGAAGGGGAAATGAAGGGGACCCCCGCTCTTAAATTGCTCTGATCCTGCCGCCACTGGAGAGCTAGGATCAAGGTTAGAGTCACTGGGACCAACTTGGAAAGGGGGTCTCTTCTCTGAGACCAAAAGGTTCTCAAGTGAAACTGAAAGTCTCATCTGAAATCTGGCTCCCTGCACAACAGCTGTGGATGCAGCCATGTGCCCAGGAGCTGCAGAAAGTGTCTTGCTGGTAGAGACCTGCAGGAGGAAGGAAGAGGCCACAGCCACTAAATTCCTTACCCTTTCTGGGGAAGAAGGCTCTGGCTAGCTTTGTGTGTCCAATTCTGCCCCTATAAAGGTGAGTACCTGGACTGGTTCCAGAACCAACTGGTAGGTTTAGCAGAAAACCCAGGGAAGTGAGAAGCTGCTGGGTGACCTGCAGGTGAGATTTACCTGTTCTGGGGACTGGCCTACAATGAGCCAGTCGTCTAGATAGGAAAACAGCAATCCTCTGCCTCCTTAAGTAGGCCACTGCCACTGCTAGACACTTTGTGAATACCCTTGGAGCAGAGGTAAGGCCGAAGGGCATTGCTCTGAACTGGTAATGACCTGAGGGCAGTTCGAATCTGAGGTACTTTCGATGGGAGCTTCCAATTAGGACATGGAAATAGGCATCCTTGAGGTCCAGGGAGGCTAGCCAGTCCCCTGGCCTTAGGGAAGGTAAAATCATTGCCAGAGTTACCATTTTGAACTTTGGTTTCAAAAGATGCTTGTTCAGATATCTGAGATCTAAAATGTGCCGCCATTCTCCTGTCTTTTTGGGGTAAGGAAGTATCTGGATACACCCTGTCCTGATGCAGGGAGGAACCCTTTCTACTGCTCTGAGAACTAACAGGGATGAGACCTCTGTTTCCAGAGCGAGGTCTCTGAAGCACTTGCAGGTAGAAAAGTCTGCTTCTCAACTTGGGAAACTTTGTGCCGAGAACCAGACCCTGGTTTACTACTTCCAGAACCCACTTGTCTGAGGTTAAAGAAGCCCAATTCTGACTGAAGTAAGCCAGCCTGCCCCCACTGGTACAGGAGAATCGGCCCTGGGCACCCCATCAGGGTGCCTGTTTATGAGGAGCTTTAGGCTGGGGGTGGGAGCAGGTCTGCCCACCCTCGTCTGCCCCTGCCTCTGAAGAAGCCCCTCTGAGCATAGGCAGAGGAGGCCAGAGTCTGGTAGAAAGGCCTGTGAAAGGCCTACCCCTACCCCTGGGGCATGCCTTTGAGGAGTGGCTTGCCGCCCCTAGCCTGGGCACTCTTGTAAGTAGTCCTATATTCATCCATCTTTCATGTAATTCTCTGTCTGCTCTCCAAACAGAGAATTTCCCACCACAGAAAAATCCATAGCCTTAGTCTGGGTATCCGTGACAAACTAGTACACCTGAGCCAGGCCAACCTACGAAAAGCTACAGATGTGGCCATGACCCTAGAGGAAACATTAACATCCACAGCAGCATGAAACTGAACCTTAGAGGCTTCAATGCCATCAGCAGCCACCTGTTCTAGTTCACTAGCCAGCTGGCCATGGGCCTGCTTGGCCAATTGCATAACAGTATCCCATCTAGATTTGATACCTAGCTACATAAGCCATATAATTTGCTTGCCTGAGTCCCAGAGAGGCTGCCATATACTGTTTTTTTGCCATGGCATCAATCTTCCTGGAATCCTTGTCAGAGGATGAAGCCAAGGGAATATTAGTTTTATCACAGGCAGCAGCCTGAACTACCCAACATGACTGCATTGCTGAGAAAGGAATTCTGTATCAGGGCCTGACAATGTATACCTTCTGTCCATCTTTTTATCTACAGGAGGCACAGAATTAGGAGCTTTTAAAATTTTAATTGTTTGTTTCCTAAAAGACTTATGTAAAGGAATAGACAATCTCCTAGACTCTGGAATATCCATCACCTCTACAAAAAAAATCAGGCTCCTCTTGCTCATCCACAGCCTCTTCTAAAGGAAGCTGGAGGGTTTCAGCAACTTTTTTATAAAACATAAAATGAGATGGGGACTCAGACAGCATAAGGGGAGATTCTAAAGGTCTGTCTGGGGAGATGTCCGGTTCAATGGGCACACCCAGACCTTCCCAGCCACATTCATACTGTTCATAATCCCCCTCCCCTGGTTCATAAAATTCCTCAATATCATAATCCTGAACCACTGGGACCGGAAGAACCGACCTTTTACCAGATAGTGGTGGTTCGGACGGACCCTGAGACAGTGACTGGACAATTTGTATGGCTTTTGCTATATCTGCAGCAGTTGGAGAAGGAATTTTGGACTCCAGACCTGCTGATTTTCTTGTTTTCTTTACTGGAATTGGTTCCTCAGAACCAGCTTCTTTGCCCGAGAAGTCTGGCCCTGGTCAGAGGGCATTCCTCTGGTTCGGTTGCACCGAACCGGGCTGGCCATCCGGGTCAGCGGACTTTTTGCTTCTCGCTCCCTGAGCCTGCCCAATCTTTTCCAGGGTGGCTGCAGGAAATTCTTACATAACTGGCAGTCTGACTGGAGGTGGTCAAACCCCAGACAAACATGTGTGTGTGGGTCAGCCTTGGCAAAGACTTCCCACAAACATCAGTGTTGAAACCCAGTGGGCCCGGTTTTTCTTTTGGGTTTCTCAGACATAATGCCAGCCTAATCAAAACTTGCCCTTTTAACGGCAGTGCTAGGCAAGACACCCTTTATCGGTTCCTAACCGTGTCACGGTATTGGAAAAAGCCATAAAATCGTTTTTTTTTTTAGAACCGATAAGAACCGGAACCGTGACTTAAAATAGTAACTTAGTTTTAAATGAGTTTTAAACCCACTGATCGGTTCAAAACCGAACCAATAACTACAAGTTCACACAGACAAAGCCTTCATTTACTTGATTTACCACAGATAGAGCTTGAACGAGCGGTTTTGCGGTTAAAATAAACTATTCTCGGTTAAATCCAACCAAGAAAAACACTTTTAAACCGAGAAATGAACCGAGCAGAAGGAGAAATCTCCTGAGTGACTGTTCACTGAGGCGGAGTAAAGAATCTGACAGTTCAAGTTTGAACTGACAGAGCTGCTCTCGTGCCAAAATTCTATTTTGGAATGGTTTTAACCATTTCACTCCGGGGCAGTTCTAGAGCTGGATCAAACTGCTAATGTCTATAATATAGCAAGACTTCATGTTTGAAGCAGCACCTGCTGCATGAGCAGCTCTCGAAGATCTACTGTTATGGTAAGTTCTTACGTAACTACTATCTTACTTCGAGGGGGAGCTCTTGCAACAGGCTATTACTATTAGGACAGAATCCCAAGCAGTCCCGCACCAAGGAGGTGACTAGTCCCGGGAGGTAGGATGACAGATGAAGTAATGGTAAAGCCTATGGCTGTATTCAGCAAACTAGGACAAGAGTCCTTGAACTGCCAAGCTGAAACCAAGTAGACACCTGGAAGCCATGTCCAGACTAATGCCTCAAAGGCATTTCACTTAATTCCAAGCAGCAGCTGCACAGATGTCTCGAAGGGACACATTCTTTAAGGAGACAAAGGAGGTAGAGACTCCTCTAGTGGAATGACCTCTGACCAAGCCCAGTAGAGGTCTGTTGTACTTGTTATAGCAGTACACAATACAGTGTACAAGACACTGGGAAATGGCCCGTTTTGACACCAGTCATGACCCACATGACCTCCCCCAGGTCTCCTCTGGATGATCCCTCTTTCGCCGAGGTCATGAGGCACATCCAGGACAACATGGGGTGGGATGCTGAAGATCTTGATCCCAAACGACAACGCCTTGCCCACCATCTTCAGCAGAAAGACCCAAAGCCTGTGGTAGTACCATCCTTTGTAGACATTTGTGGACGTCACCAAGGCTGCGTGGAAGTGTCCACACTCCACTCCCACAGTGCCAAAGAAAGCTGACCACCTGTACAAGGCCTCGAGAGAGGACCAGTACTTGGCCCAACAAACTTTGGCAGACTCCCTGGTCATCACAGCCTTGCATCACCAGTCTCGAAGACCACAACATATGAGCACACAGCCACCGAACCAGGAATCCAAGCAACTGGATGCCCTGGGGAGACGTACATATGCAGCTGCTACATGTGCCACCAGGTCTCTGAACTACCTCACTCACATGGTAAAGTTTCAGAACGCCCTCTGGGAACAGGGCCAGGACCTGGTTGACAAGCTTCTGGATGGCGATCAAAAGGCAGAGCTCCTCAATCTTCACCGCACTGGGTCAGATGTGGGTACCCAAGTGCTACGAGCCACATGCGATTCTGTGGAGCAGCAGCTTCAGGCATTTGTCTCCGGAGATGCTCTTGGCTCTGTCTCCGGCTCCACCCCAGATGTAAAGAACATGGACATCCCAGGTGTTGAGGTGCAAAGGCCACAAACAATTGCTCCAATTTATGGTGTGCCACTGTCCACTTAAGGCAATACCTCAGTGCCCTGTGGATATTCAATGTGTGCAGGAGAGACTCTCCCCTATTAGTAGAGTTAGGAAAATAGAATGGAAGGTCAGACTGGTTGAGGGTCAACTCAGAGACCACTTTAGGTAAGAACTTAGGATTTGTTTTAAGGGACACTTTCCCAAAGGAAATTAAGGCTCCTTGCACATCAGGGCTGCAGCTCAGAAACTTGTCTAGCTGAAGTAACACCAACTAAAAAGACAGCCTTCCAGGAAAGGAAGCGCAGCTCATTCTGCTGCGAGTTCAAAAGGGAAAGTCAATTTCTCCAGCACAAAAAGGAGATCCCAGAGAGGTTGTAGGTGAAGAATGCCCCGTAAAAAGGTATGGGTCATGTCCAACTGAGCCAGAATCCTGTCTCGGAACAGGACATAAGCAGAGATGGCCCACATGTGCACCTTTATGGAAGAATAACTCTGGCCTTGCTGGTATAAGGAGAGGAGATATTGTAATGCAGAGTTCAGAGTAGGAAAGAGGATCTAGATGGTGGGATAAAGCCCAAAGGCAGAACTACTTCCGCTTCATTGCATAAGTGGAGTGGGTCGAGGCCTTCTTCGCAGAAACGAGTATGTCCGCCACCTCGAGTGACCCCATACCTGGATTTGGCCAAGTCTGTAGGAGCCAAGCATGAAGGTGTATGGACCAGAGATCTGGAGGCACCAGCCTGCCCTGGTCCTGGGACAGCAGTTTCTAGCCTATTGGCAGTGGAATTGGAGGTTCAGAGGACAACCGCTGAAGTAGTGGGAACCAAATCTGCCGGGGCCACAGCAGGACAATCAGAATCGTACGAGCCCCCTCAGCCTGTACCTTCAGCAACACTCGCTGAAGAAGAGGGAAGACAAACAGAAACTTCCCTGCCCAGCAAAGGGACAATGTATCTAGCCAAAAACGAGGAGCATGTTCTTTAGCAAAAAACTGGCAGTTTGGCATTGCGTGTAGATGCAGAGAGGTCCAGCTCCAGACGACCCCAAGTATCGAACAGCTGATCCGCTACAGACTGCAGCAGCTCCCACTCGTGCTACTTGGACAGAGACCTGCTAATACAGTCCGCCAAGTCATTTTGGGCACCTGAAACATGGTTAGCAGATAGCAAAATGTGATGCTCAGTGCCCAATACCAGAATCTCACTGCCTCCCTGCACAGGTAGTAGGAGCGAGTTCTCCCTTACTTGATGTAAAAGACAGCCAGTGTTGTCTGTAGGAGAAGAGAGCCTGGTATCATGAGGTCCTCTTGAAAGACCTGTAGGGCGTTGGACTGCTTGCATTTCCAGAACATTGGTGTGGCGACTGCTTCTCTGAGTCCAGTGCCCCCCGAGGTGCACCCCAGCCAAAGTTGGAGCCATCTGTTAGTCTGGCTTTAGGGTTCCTGACTAAAGGGAATCTTTTTGTCTAGATTCAGAGGGTCCACCCACCAATGTAAGGTCCTCCTGACTGGCTCCGAGATCCTAACAACATGGTCCAGACCGTCTAAGCCTTGGTCCCACTGCACTGTGGGACCCTCATGTGGAGGTGGGCCAAGGGAACTACCAGGATGGCCACCGCCATGTGCCCCAGAAGTCTGAGGAAGGTCCTGGCTGGGACCTGTGGGGTTACTAGGACTGAACTGGCCACCTCTCAGGCAATCTCTTGAGGAAGAGATGCTATGCCCTGTGCCGAATCCAGGACTGCACCTATAGAAGGAGAGTCTTTGATACGTTCAGGGTGATCCCCACCTCTCGGAACAATGTATAAGTGTCTCAGAGCTTAAAGCAGGTGCTCTTTACGGGGCCGCTAGAAGCCACTCGTTGAGGTAAGGGAAGACTGTGTCCCTCATGCCTTAGAGCCGTAGCTACCACTGCCAAGCATTTGATGAAGATTCAAGGAGCAGAAGAGAGGCTGAATGGAAGAACCCTGAACTGATAATGTTCCCCCTGGAAGCAGAACCTCAAACTTCCTGTGAGGGAGAAATACTCCAATGGCATGTAAGCATCTTGCATGTCCAGGAACAGAGCCAGTCTCCTGGTGCAGCAGGGAATGAGACCTGAAAAGGTCACCATCCTGAACTCAGGTATTCTATATAATTGTTTAGAGAGCAGAGGTTCAGAATGGGCTGAAGATCTTGTGTCTTTGAACTAGGAAAAATGGGAGTAATATCCCTTCCTGCTGTCGCAGAGGAACTGGCTCCATTGCCTTTTTCTGCAAAGAGGGCCCAGATTTTCCTATGAGGAATGTGAGAAGGAGGGTATCTTGAGGACTTTGGTGGAGTTTCTGGAGGATCTGGGTGAACTCTAGCATGTGACCTCTCCTTATGATGTAATATGTAAGAGCTCCATCACTCCAGATGGAGAGAGAAGCAACCCCCTACTGCCTCCCCTGAATCCTCCACCAGAAAGGGGGGGGAGAAAATCAGTGGTGAGTCAGTGGACTGAGCCAGGTGTGGGAGGATGTGAGGCCTCGAAAGGGTGCATCACCAGGCTGCTGGTTGCCAGCCTTCCTTTTGGAGCCACCCCTCTGTCTCTGGTTGTTGCCACAGGCTTGCTGGCCTGAGGGTTTACTAAATGGCCGCTTCCGGAAGTGTCTGATCCCCTCTATACATTTGGTGGACGGACCAAATCGACTTGCCAAACTCCTGGAGACAAGAGATCAAACCCTCGATCACCTGCCCAAAGAGGATGGAACAGTGGAATGGAAGGTCCCAGATTCCGGATTGCAGATCGTTCTGGAAGTCTGAGCATCTCAGCCACGCATGGTGGTGAAGGAAGACACCTGATTCAGACACCCTGGCCACTGTATCGCCAGTATAGTACAAGGCACGCAGAACATGCATGCCTACATCCAAGCCACATTGCAGTACATCAGGAAGTTCCTCTTTTTGTGCAGATCTGGCAAGGCACTTACAAGCTCCTGTCCCTTCTAGAGTACATTTTGGTACTGGACCATATGCGTGAGGAAGTTAAGGGAGCAGATGGAGGCAGAAGAGACCTCCTTGCCCACCTGGTCCAATAAATAGGACTTCTGGTTGGGAGGCTAGGAGCTCAAATGCTTTGCCTGCTTTCATTTGCAATGGGCAGCCACAATAAGTAGGATCCAACTGAGGGTTTTCCATCAGGAAAGGCTCATCCCTCAGGGTCTTGTATAGTCTGTCTGACCTTAGGAGCTGCCAGGACTCAGACTGGACGCTTCCAAGTTGTCCTGGTAAGGTCTTAGAATGAGTCACAGGAGGCATCACAAGGGGTTTGGGCTCCTTCCTCAGGTAACGAGCCAGTCTCTGGGAGACAGAGGACCTGGATCAGGAGCACCACTCATTCGAAGCCTGGATGTGCCTCATGACATCCATGAAAGTGGGATCATCTGGAGGTGAATGAGGTAGATCCCCATCAGGAGATCCACCAACTCCTGAAAATGAAAAGGAAGAAGAGGAAGATCTGCTTCTGGACAGAGGTGTCCAAAGTCTCCGGGGGACTACCCTCTGACGAACAGACTCCTGGACCAATGCCAGTCCCGAGACCAGCAACAGCTCTTAGATGACGGAGCAGGAACAGATGCCTGTCTTGGGACTGATGTCAGCTACTGAAGCGAGCCCTCCTAGATTAAGACCTGCAGCGGTTGTGGGATCTGCTCCTGGACTTTGACAGATTGCTGGCTGACCCAGAGTGGTGCAGTCCGCCTTCTCCAGACAGTGATCGGGAACGTACAGCCAGAGGGGATAGAGGAACAGAGGACACATGTTGGTCCTCATGGGTTTTTGCCAGCAAGCCCATGGGCTAACCCCCCCGGCTCCTGGTTGTCTGGAACTGGTGATTGTTCCGTTTGAGGTGGGGGTGTGTCCTTGTGGACCTGGCTTCACCAACACAATATAGTTCTCCCAGCTCCTCGGTAAATTGAGATGCCGCCACCCCCGTGGGGGGGGGAGAATCAAAGTAGGGGGGTCTTGCAGGGAGGAACCAGAGGATGAGCCTTCCAGGGTAGAGGCCCTAGGGGCTGGCATCGGCACCTTGACCAGCACAACAGAAACCCCGGCTGCAAGCACTTTGACCGGCACTGGCATCACACCTGGGGCCAGATCAGACAGACTTAGGAGGGTGATACCCAGAGGAGGACTTAGCCTTGGGGTCCTGATCCTTGCCAAATGGCTTACCAGCATCCGGTGAAGCCATAGTCTGGGCCTTCAACAGGGCAGAGGTGTGTGCCGAAGAAGCCTTAGCCGACTCTGCAGGAGTGGAGGGCACGTAATGGTGTGGCCTTGGATGGCTTGGAAGCAGGAAACTCCTGCCGGGACCAATGTCTATTTTGGTGGGAGCTTCAGGCCTCTATTTTTTCCATGCCTGGACTTTGAGCAGTCATACCCGCCCGAGCCAGAGAAGAGGCCTTCCTGTGGGGAGAACAGGAGTGGTGATGAGACTACGGTTTGTGTCGTGGGACTTCTGCGCCTATTCCCGTGATTTGCCCTAGTTACCAGGGGAAGACTGCAGAACATCCATTTCTTTTCGAGCAGGTGGGCTTTCAAGGCCTTCAGGTGTCTAATCCCCATCCTGCTAGTAAAGCCTTGACAGATGTCGCAGGTCTTGAGGTAGTGGTCTGGTCCCAGACAGAAAGGACACTGGTTGTGGCAGTCCGATGGAATTTGGCGGCCACAGGCGCACTTGGTCTTCTTGGGACTGGAGGAGACGGTACTGAAGACCAAGAAAAATAAAAAATAATGCTGAGGAAAAACTAGTTTGAGAAAAAACTTGCTGGAACTGCAGTGAAAAAACTCATTAAGAACTTCCCAATGTGAGTGGGTCATGGCGGGAAAGGACTGAGGTGGAGCCAGGGTCTGCCCCTTTTGTAGCATGACCGGTGTCAGGGTGGAGCCACATCAGGGGCTGTCGCCGCTGGGTACTGCTAGCCAAGTTTTTTCCGTTGGGTCCAAAGGCCTGCAGCAATAGTCCTAATATTAGCCTGCTGCAAGAGCTCCCCCTCGAAGTAAGATCTGCAAAGCACTTTGCAAAAACTCACAGCACCGAGAACAGCCCAAAGGGCAGTACCCTGAACTGATAGGGCTGACCCAGGGCCACAAATTGAAGATACCTGTGGTGGCTTGGGTGCATGGGAATGTGTCGACAGGCATCCTACATGTCCAGGAAGGCCAGCCAATCGTCTTGAGTCAGAGGCAGAAGCATACAGAGCGATATCCTGAAATTTTCCCTTGAAGAGGAACTTGTTTAACTTACTTGGGTCTAGAATAGGATGCATACTGCCTATTTTCTTTGGAACTAGGAAGTAGTGGGAGTAGAACAAACAGGTTACTCACCTGTAACAGTAGTTCTAGGAGTGGTATATGTTCATCCACTTTGGCATGTCCCCATCTGCTTTAAATCTCACTGGAAGTCTTCAAGCTAACTCACTCCACTCATCTGGGTGGTATATGCCTCAGCTCCACCCCATGATGCCAGATTTTAGCCTGCTGGAAGCCAGGTTGTATGCGACTGCAGCCGGGGAGGTCAGGTGGGTAACCGTGGATTATAGCTATGCAAGAACTTACCATAACAGTAGATCTTTGAGAGGCTCTTGCAGTAGGAGATTACATATAGGACTGACCTGCCAGGTATGACCCCACAGAAAAAATTTCTAGCTAGCAGTCTCTGGTGGGGGACCACTCCCATGTCAGGCGACTGGCGTCATACATTGTCTGTATAAAGGGGCAGTCCACCATGGCCACCTTCCAGTGCTTTCCCAAAGGTCAAAACAGGCAAGATGAGAGAGAAGAGGATATTCCCCCCCCCATGGAAATGGAGCCAAAGCAGCTTAGGGGAATGGAGGGCGGGAAGGCAATACCCACTGCAAGAGCCTCTAAGATCATCCGTTATGGTAAGTTCTTATGTAACTATACTATCTTACTTTGAGAGGGCTCTTGCAGTAGGGATTCATATATATAGGACAGAGTCCCAACAGTCTGGAACAAGGAAAAGCAATCGGGCGGAGGATAAACATCCATAGCATGGAACCTCAGGCTGAAAAGGGGTCTCATGAGAGGAGACCTTGAAGCACAGCCAACCCGAAGCCTGCTCTACAGCGAGAGGGAATGTCCAAATTGTAATGTTTTGTAAAGGTATGGACAGAAGTCCAAGTTGCGGCTGCACAGATGTCTGCCGCTGACATGTTCTTGAAACAAGCCACAGAGGCAGTTACTCATCTGGAAGAGTGACCTGACCCAGCAGGGTCTTGTACTTGTCATAAGAGAAAGTGGCACAATGAGCCAACCATTTTAATCGGCATTGCCTAGAAACAGTGTTGCCTTCTCTTTTGAGGGCAAGAGAAAGAGCAGATCAGTTTTCCCGAGATCCTTAGTCAGAGTTGTGAAGTATCTCAGTATTCTGTGAACATCTAAAGCGTGCAAGAGATGCTCCGATTGGAGTGTTGCATAAAGAAAGCTGGCAACTCAATGAATCTATTCAGCATATATTCAGCCACCACCTCAGGGAGAAAATGAGGGTTGGTGTGTACAGCCACACGTTCCTTGTGAAAAGTCAAGTATGGGATTTTGCACATCAGGGCCTGATGCTCAAATGCGCTGAACAGACATAATGGCCACTAGGAAAAGTGTCGTCTAAGAAAGGAACTTTAAAAATCGTCTGTAGCCGCCAGCTCAAAGGGAGGTATGGTAAGCTTCTCCAGAATGAAATTCAAGTCCCAAGGAGGGGCAGGAATGCAGATGGGGACTCAAATGGAGAACCCCTCTGAGGAAGGTCTTAGAGACTTCCAACTGAGCAAAAGTCCTGTCCCAAAGGGAATATGGTAGGCTGAAATTGCGGCCATGTGGACCTTTAAAGAGGAATGTCTGAAAATCAGATCAAAGAGGTGATGCATGCAGTCCAGGACTTTATTGGCTGGGCATGAGAAAGGTTTGCAGGCTTTGGAAGTGGCCCAAATTGAGAACCGTTTCCACTTCATGGTGTAGGTGGACCTGGTGGAAGGCTTTCTGGCCCCCACCAAGATGTCAGCTGTAAGTGGAGAAACTCCAAAGTAGGCTTTTGCTACGTTTTCAGGAGCCACATATGTAAATGAAGGAATTTGACACCTGGATGAACAAGGGTCCCCAGATCCTGGGTCAGCAATTGTGACAGAGGAGCTTCCTCTGAAAACTGTTGCAGACGAGAACCAAACTTGCCTGGGCCAGAAGGGAGTGATGAGAATCATTAGAGCTCCCTGCAAATCAGTGTTTGTTCAGGACCCTTGGAATTAAGGGAATAGGAGGAAAGGCATAAACAAATTTCTCTCCAATCGAGAGAGAGCATCCCGCCAAAAATATTGCACCCTACAGTGAACGAGCAGAAGGCAGGAAGTTTTGCATTTTGGGAGAAGCTTACTCAAACTGTTATAATTGTACAAAGTCTCATGCTATGTATTGTCAGTCACTAATTTTTGCCATGTACTGGGCCTAGGCCCCCAGGTCGCATCTGGAATCTAGCATGTTGCCAAGTATGCCTTTCTGGTAAATCTCGTAAATAAAAATAAATTAAATAAGGAGGTATACCCGAGGTGGTCCCCAATGCAGAAAGATATTTATGACTTCTTGATCCAGTTCCCCTTCATGTGCCCTGGCTGAGGACCGACAGTTGATCCGCAAGTGTGTTTCACTCCTGGAATGTGAAGTCAAGTGAAGGTGATGCTGGGATGTCCAACTCCAGACTCATTACTTCCCAGCAGAGGGTAGGTTTGTGTTCCTCCCTGCTTGAGATACCAGACTATACACAGGTTGAATGATATGACCGGGAAGGATAATGGAATGTAGAGCCTGAAGGGCATAAATGACTGCTCAGTTCTAGCACACTGATGTGCAAGTTTTGTTCTAACTTGGACCAGCTGCCCGGAGTCCTGTGAGACCAGAGTTGGGTTCCCCAGCCTTCTCCTGACACATCTGTCGTCAACATTGGGGGGGAGGGGTCAATATTGAAGTGAACTCCCAGGTATAGGTTCTCCAGCACCATCCACTATTCTAAGTCCCTGATCATGCGATCGGAAACCAGTACCTCTCGGTCTAGATTGTCCAGGGTTTGGTCCCATTGTGACAGAAGTATCCACTGAGAGATCCTCATATGGAGCCGAGCACGTGGGACAGTGAATGGCAGCCACCATTAGCCAGAGGAGGCCAAGGACTGTCCTGGCACTGACACTCCTGCAACCAGACAGAATACTGGCTTCAGTCTGGAGGGTTTCTACCCTGTCCGGAGGCAAAAAAGCTTGGCCTATAGTTGTGTCCAGAATCACCCCTATAAACTGGAGATGCTGGCAAGGGACCAAATGGGACTTCGCCTGGTTGATGGTGATACCCAGGCTGGTGAAAACCTGCAGGGTAAGGGAAAGAGTGCAGGCATTTTCCCTGGATTTGGCTGCCAGGAGCCAATCGTCCAGGTATGGGAATACCTGAACTTCCTGGGTACGCAGGTGGGCCGCTACCAGACAGGCATTTGGTAAAACTCTGGGGAGGTAGAGGACAGACAAAATAGGAGGGCTTTGAACTGGTAGTGGTCCCCCTGAAAGCAAAAACGGAGGAATCTGCAGTGGGAAGGGGATATGCAGGTAGGCATCCTGCATGTCCAAAGTGCACAGCCACTGCCCCTGCCAAAGGAGTGGTAGAAAGCTCTAAAGTATTTGTACTCCACCAACATTGAGGGAACTGAAGTCTAGAATAGGCCTCATATTTCCCCATCTTTGGGACCAGGAAGAAATGAGTAGTAACCTGTCCTCCAAAGATGGTTGGGGACTGGTTCCATCACCACCTTTGAGAGAAGGGAGGTGATTTAGTCTAGGACCAGAGGAAGATGTTATGGGGTGCAAGACGACTGGGGTGGTGGTGTTCATGGTAGTTTCTGAAGACTCGATTGAGTGTCCTGGTGATATCTAGAGCACCCAAGCATCTGACATTCTCTCCCAGCCCGGGAGATGGATGGAGAATCTCCCCACTACCTGTTCCTCTGGAGCCTCCACAGGCGGCGGGAGAGGCAGGGAATCGAGGTCTTGAGGGCAGCGCAGCAGCTGAGGCTCCTGCGGCTTTTTGCTAGGGGCAGGCTTGGTTGCTGGAGGGGCCAGACTCTTGCTGGCCTGTTTGCCCTATGGTTTTGGTCGGTTTAGTCTACGGAAAGTAAGCCGCTGCCCTTGAGGGGGGCCTGTACATAGAAACTACAGACATCAGTGCAGTGCCCTTCTCCTGTAGATCAATAATGTCCTTGACATCACCCCCAAACAGCACTGAACCACTGAAAGGAGCCTCCTGGATAGTGGATTGCACTTCAGGCACCAATCCTGACAAAGCCAGGCATGACACCATAAACCTACAGCGAAAGCAGAGTTTCTTCAGACTATGTCCACTGCACCGTAAGTGGCACAAAGCATGAGCAGACTGGACAAAATCTGCCACTTCCTGCTTAGTCAGAGACTCAGGAAGGAAGTCCAATTTTGATTCCACCTTACTACAGATTGTCTTCTGAAAGTCCCCCATATGTGCCACATAGTTCAGGGCCCTAATAACCAGGGTAGAAGAGGAATAGATCTTCCTGTATTGGTTTGGTCCAGAAGCAGTGACTCCTTGTCAGGTGGAGAAGAGCTGAGGCACTTTGGGCTACTGGAATAGCCGTGAGCGGCACTAATGATGACCGAATCTGCCTTGGGGTGTAGGTTCAAAATATGTACGCCATTGGGAGCCTGATATAGCCGATCTGCCTTCCTCTGAAGGGGGGCTAATGTGGAAGGTAGTTTCCAAATAGTGGAAACAAGGTCTGTGTGAGGCTCTATCCAGGGTGGAATCAGCATAGAAGCAGTCTGGCAGATCCAACTGAGCAGCAAGCTTTTTACACTGTGGGTCTGGCTCCAGTGATTGCCACCAATGGACTTCCTGGATTTTCCTCAGCAACTCCAGAAAGGAGGGATCCTTGGCCTGGGGCGATCTAAAGTATGTGGTTTCATCATGAGGATCAAAGCTCCAGTCTGAGTTAGAGTCGGACAGCCGAAGAAGAGGAAACTCCTCCCTAGGAGAGGGGATGGCTCCTTTGGGGAGTTCCCTGGGGCAGGTCCTCCCCACCCCAGGAGCCGGGAGGAGGAAGTCTCCCGTCTCCGACGTAGGGGATCCTGTGAAGGGTCCAGTGTCTGTAGAAGACTTTACACCTCCCTGGTGAGTAGAGCCTTGACCTCAGCCCACCAGGAGGCCAGGGTCTCCCACTCTGCCAGCCGCTGGGGAGTGGGTGGCAGAGGAGGAGGAGGAAGGGATATGGATATTGAGAATATCTGTAAGTAGACTACCCATAACCTGTCAGGTATTGAGGTGTCCGATACTGCAGTGCCGGATATTACGGCATCTGATATGGTGGAGCCAGGTATTGTGGCTCCAGATACTGAGGTGTTTGATACCTAGCAGCCAGGGGCTCTGATGGAGCACAAGGATCTGGCAGAGGACCAGCTGGTGGGCCAGGCAAAGGTAATGCTGGCCCTGCAGGTATCTGGCCTGGCATTTGAATGCTGTCCAGCAATGGGATGTTGGCTGGCGTCTGGTATGCTAATGTCGAGGCTGGCGTGGGGGTATCTGGTCCCGAAGGAGGAGGGCCCCGACAGCAGCATCTCTAGGTCCCCTGGGACAACTGTGGAGGTTGGCAAAGGGGACACATGGACCTCAGAAGCCACCACAATGTGCTGTGGAGAGCCTGGGGTGTCAGGCTGATCTTTATGATCTGCAACAGGCTCCTTGGCCTGGCAGGCATCAGTGGGGCCAGTGTCCAGTTTATTGGCCGAATCCGGGTGGGCGTCAGCGGTGCAGACGTCCAAATTATCAGATTTCTTGCTAGAGGAAAGTCGTGCTGGAGGTGCGGCCTTGTCGGGTGAAGGTTTGGCTGGGTGCCCCCCTGAAGGGGCAAGTGGCTTAGTAGACTTGTCTGGGCGGACGTCTGTAGTGCCGGCGTCTGACTTACTGGACCCGCTCTGACCCAAAGACCGAGTGGTGGAAGCAGCCTTCATGGGAGTGGAAGCCTCCTTTTCCCCAGATGCTCCCAAAGGGCCTGTGCGCGAGCCAGATGGGAAGGGTGACTCCTTCCTGGATACCAAGATGGCAGTCGTGGAGCGATCACTTGGAGAGGAAGTTACCACAAGTGCCGTGACTCCAGCAGGAACTGCGGCTGCTGTGGAAGCAGTTTCCTGCTCCCAATGCTTCGGGGACACCTTCATTAATTTCTTTAGCTCCTTCTCCATGGAAGGCACTCTTTTCTTGAGAGTATGGGCTACCAGGGACTGCTGCCTTCTTTTCTGGGTAGTGGAGTTAAATTTTTGGTAGTGTTGGCACTTCTCCATGGGTTGTTCTGGGCCCAGACCGAAGAGGCACAAGGAATGGCAGTCCTCGTGTGGCAGTTGAGCCAGATGAGTCTTATGCGATTCGGAGACAGTCTGGGAAAACATACATGGCGAATCAATAGATACAATTAGACTGAAGAATGACTGACTAGCGTTGAACTCTACCGCAAGGAACTTTCACAAGTCGACGCTGGGAAAGAACTGGAAGGTGGGTGTGAGGGACCGCCCCTTCATACTGATGTCATATGACACTGGTCACCTGATGTGGAGGCAGTCTCCTGCCAGAGACTGCTAGCTAGAAATGTTTCCATGGGGTCCTGATGACTGGTGGGTCAGTCTTATGTGACTACTGACTGCAAGAGCCCTCAAAGCAAGATCAACATATACCACTCCTAGAAATATCAGTTATGCAAAGACTTTTGTAACAGTAGATCTAGTAACATCTTTGCAGCAAGTCATTGCTTCTGGGAGTTCCCGATAGTTTGAGCTCTAGCACAGCAGTCTCCATACCAGGGGCCCCCACAAGACCTCACTTCTTGGACTGTGCCCATAAAAGTGGGTGGTCCCTGGTAGTCTCCATTCCCTGCCGGTTTCAGCTCGTGAAAGCGAGGGACCAAGGGGAACAGAAGTACAAAAGCCTCCTGACCCTACAGTTTTCCCTGTTACACAATGACAGGGGGCCGGAGGGAGGGAAGCTACTTACTGCAAGAGACATTCCTAGAAGACCTACTGTTGACAAGTCTGTAACTGATCTGTATTCCACAGAATGGTCTCTTGCAGTAAGATTACTTCTGGGAGATTTCCAAGCAGTTATGTGGCAGTGGGGTGGCCAGATATGGCATTCTGCTGTACATATAGTGTGGTCCTAGGAACGATAGGTACTGAGAACAGTATACCAGCATATAAAAATAATTGTATTCTATCTGCAAGTACTCCATTATAGTATTCTTTATAGGGCTATGGCTGAAAGACATACCAGACTGGCTATTGTTGGGCATAGTCAGATGAGTTAAGGAGATGTAGACCCGATCACGGTATGGTACATCAAAACACAGAATTTAGAAGAAATTCAGCCATATAATGGAGGGAGTGATAGGTCTCAGCGGCATGCACTGGAAGAGAAAGTATGTCAAGGCCTATTGGGTTCAAAGTTTTGAACAGTAACTCTGAATTACTGCAATGTTACTGTTTTGTAGTGCTACAATGTAGCAAGTAAATACAGGTTACTCACCTGTAAAGTACAGTTATGCAAGAACTTAGTGTAATGGTAGATCTTCAAGAGCAGCTCTTGCAGCAGGTTACACCATTAGGACTGGCTCCGCCCCATGACGCCAGATCTAGCCTGCTGGAAGCCAGGTTGTGCGTCAAAGCCGTGGAGGTCGTGTGGATGAACATATACCATTCCTAGAACTCCTGTTACAGATGAGTAACCCGTATTTCTAGGGACATGGATATGTTTATCCACACTGTCTGGCAGACTCCTAGCAGTTCTACAGGAGGAGGGAGGCAAGGTGCACACCCCCTACTTGGGAAATAAAGACTGGAGAACAGAGGCCCCAAAACCAGCATCCCGGCGTGACTCAAGGTTGATGTGGTAGTGGGTGATGAAGGTGTGTGCCGACTTCCAGGTAGCAGCCCTGCATATTTCCTGAATAGGGACGTCCCTGGAAGCAGCCACCGATGCAGTGGTATGGTGGGTAGATTGAGCCCTTATCTCTCTGGGAGGCTCCATGCCCACCAACCTATAGCAGACATCTATGCAGAAGGTGACCCACCTGCCTATCATCCGCTTGGCTGCGTGTCTGCCAGGTGCGGCTTCAGCGTAGGTGACAAACAGCTGGCGAACCTCTCCCTGAACTTCAGCTGTCCGCTCTTTAGAAGCGAGCACTCTTCTAGAGTCCAAAGTATGGAGCCTATATTCGGCCTCCGAGGTGCGTCTGGGGTAGAACACCAGCACAGTCAACACCTGGTTAAGGTGAAACAGACACCACCTTTGGAAGGAATTTTGGGTGGCGGTGCAGGACAACCTTGTCCCTGTGGAAGCCCAGATAAGAAGACTATGGAAAGTGCCTGGAGCTCTCCCATCCTTCTGGCTGACATGACAGCCACCAAGAAGGCAGTCTTTCACGACAGGTGAGAGATGTCACCTGTGCATTGGTTCGAATGGCTTGCCCATGAGCTTGGCCAATACCAGCAGTAGATCCCACGGAGGTGGAGCTTATCACACTGGAGGGGAAATGTGGTCAAGGCCTTTGAAAAAGCGCCCGACCACCTTCTCCTGTGCCGACTGCTTCCAGGCCTGCGCCCGGTAAGCAGAGATGGCTGCCAGGTGCACCTTAAGGGTCGTCGACCGAAGCCCTTGCTGAGAAAGGGACCACAGGTAGTCCAGAATGTTTGCCAAGGAACAGAAGGAAGGGTCCAAGCCCTTCTCCTGACACCAAATGGAGAATCTCTTCCATTTGAAGGCATAGCATTTTCTGGTAGACTCCTTACGGGGACACCTCAACATTGAGGACCTCATCGGAAAGACCCAAGGCCTGGAACTCTAGCCACTCAGAAACCAGGCCATCAAGTGCAGGGATTGAAGGTCCGGATTGAATACCTTCCCCTGGTTGACCAAGATCAGGTCCGGGCGGGCTAGAAGCCGCCTCAGGAGCCTGGAGCCAAGGCTGAGGAGATCTGGATACCAGAACTGGCAGGGCCAGTCTGGGGCTACCAGAATCACCTGCGCCTTGTCCCTCCTCACCTTGAGAAGCACCTTGTGGATCAAGGGAAATGGGGGAAGGCGTAGAAGAGGCCTGGGATCCACGGCCTTGAGAAGGCATCCCCCTGCAGCGAGCCCTGCTGAGGGGGGCGGGCATGGAACAGACTCAGCTTCGCATTCTCCCTGGAGGCAAACAGGTCCACCTTAGGCATGCCCCAGTGGGAGAACAGATCTTTTACTACCTCCGGCAGGAGAGACCACTCGTGAGACGCATCCCCTATCCGGCTTAGGGCATCGGCCAGGGTGTTGGAGGCTCCTGCCATGTGAATGGCTAGGAGATCCGCCTCCAGGCTGTGCACGAGGGACCATATGCGGAGAGCTTCCTTGCATAACAGCGTGGAGCGCGTCCCCGCCCTGGCGGTTCAGATAGTACATGGTCGTGGTGTTGTCTGTCTGGACCTGAACCACTTGATCCCATAGAAACTGAGCGAAGGCAGTGAGCTAGATGGACCGCTCGGAGCTCCAGCAGGTTAATGTGGCATCGGGACTCCCGAAGGGACCAGAAGCCGTGCGCTCGGTGTTCCCCCAGATGGGCACCCCAACCCATCAGAGATGCATCGGTCGAAAGAGACAGTCAGCCCGGGACGGACGAACGGGATGCCCTCCTGCAGATGTGCTGGAACGATCCACCATTGGAGAGCATTCCACATCTCCTGGGTCACTGTCACAGGCTGGTCCAACGGATCGCAGCGTTGACCATTGGCTGGCCAGTCCCCATTGAAGGGGACACATGTACCAATGGGCCCAACAGACCATGCTGGTGCAGGCCGCCATGAGGCCCAGGAAGTCCCGGGCAGAGCGCAATTGCCCAACCAGAAATGATTGGGCAAAGGAGGAAAGAACCTCGGCCCTGTCCGCCGGGAGCCGTGCTCTGGCTCAGAGTCTCTAGCTCTGCCCCGATAAACAGTATCACCTGCTTTGGCACGAGTTCCGACTTGGCCTCGATGAGGAGGCCAACCCGAGAGCAAACCTGGAGGGCCAGATCTCTGGACCGCTCCACCTCCTGTCTGGAGGGAGCTGCTATCAACCAATTGTCCAGGTAAGGGTATACCCGGACCCCTCGGCGCCGCAGGAATGCTGTCACCACTGCCAAGCATTTGGTGAAGACCCTGGGAGCTAGGGAGAGGCTGAAGGGCATGGCTTGGAACTCGTAAAGGGATCCCTCCGCTCTGAAGTGGAGGAATCTCTAATGGGACGGACGGATTGGGACGTGAAAGAACGTATCCTGGAGGTCCAGGGAACAGAATCACACGCCTCGTTCCAAGGATGGGATTATCTGAGCCAGAGTGACCATCCTGAATGTTCGAGACCTTAGGAACTTGTTCAGGTCGTGCAGGTAGAGAATGGGGCGCCAGCCCCGCGTCCATTTTGGGACCAGGAAGTACCTGGACACAAACCCCAGGTCTGGAGGAGGATCCGCCACCTTCCTCATCACCTCTTTCGGAGAGCAGGGCAATGCTCGTTTCGGCGGGCCAACAATGACGCTGGACCCCATGGCCCCGAGGCGGCAGAGGTGGGGCCTGCTCAATTCCAGAGGCAGGCCTTTTCCTACCACCTCCAACCCAATGGTCCGTGGTGATAGCGGACCAGGTGGAAAAGAAGTGGTGGAGCCGTCCCCCCACGGGGGGAACCCAGGGGGAGTGACGAGGCTGGGGGTGGCACCCCTCAACCCGTCACTGAGCAGGCTTGGAGGAAGAACCGGCCGAGGGACCTCCTGGGCCTTTACCTCCTTGCTTCCTGTTGGAGGAAGCCGCCGGCTTGGGTTTGGGATGCCAAGCGCGAGCCTGCTGGCCCTGTTGCTGGAGCTGCTGGGCCGGTCGAGATGCAGGGACCGAAGGACGAAAGGACTCCTGCTGCTGACGGCGGCCTTTGTCCCTCTGGGCGGAGGTGATAGAGTCCAGGGTGGCATTGGACTTCTTGATCCGCTGGAGGTGTCCCTCCACTCCAGGGCTGAAGAGTGGAGTCCCCAAGAAGGGGATGTTAGCCAACTTGTGCTGGGTAGCTGCCATGAAGGTGGATATCCCCAGCCACGCCCTGCGTTGCATGGCCACCGCAGCAGCTACTGACCTGGCACAGGAATCACCTATGTACAGAGCAGTCAAGCTGCTGCTTCGCCACCGCCCTACCCTGGTCCTGCACCTGGCGGACCGTGGTCTGCAGGTCAGGCGGGAGATGAGGAACAACCTCATCCAGGGAGCCCAAGAGAGCGTGGGAGAAGTGTGCCATCACACGCGAGCCTGGCCTGTCTGAGGCTGAGGAGGGCGCAGCATACACTTGGATGGCAAAGTCCAGCTTTTTGACTCTGTCGGGGCTTATCACATCCCTCGCTACCGGAACGCCGGAAAACGCTGTCGGTGACTAACCCCAGTAGAGGGGTGTTCGGTAACCGGCAAAGCCGTAGGACCGATACTTCCTGGCCATTCTGGCCGAAGGCACAGGACAGGAAGCAGGCCGCTGCCAAAGCTCCAAGGCTGGGCAGACAATGGCCTCAGCCACCGGAAAGGCCTCTGTGGGAGAATCCCCTCGGTCCAGAATCTCCGCCAGGGGATACTTGGCCCATTTGGACACGGGCTCGAGCTGCATCCCGGTGGACTCCGAGATGAGTCGAAGCAGACCCAAGAAGGATGATGGGCTATTGTCCACTGACTGGCCCCCGGAGGACTCCAGGTCGAACTGCCAGGAGAACAGGGAGGAGGAGTAGTCAGATTCCGGAGTCTGCGAAAAGCTGCCTCGGCCCTGAGCCACCCTCCACCTGCCGAGGACGGTCGGGAGTGAGGGTGACCGACAACCTGTGGGGCAGGCCGTGACCTGACCGAGAATTCTTGGTCGGTGCCCCTGACTTCGGTTGTGGAGGCGGAGGTTCCACCACAATCGGCGGAGCAGCTGGTTTTGGCCGAGCAACCGGCCCTGGAGCGGGCAACTCTACTGGAGCGAGTGGTTGCTTCGGTCGTTCAGGCAACAGCCACTTGATGGCTAGGGTCGGCTTAGGCCCGGACAACAGCAACTGCTGCCATATAAGGTTCTCGTAGCACCGGTGCAATTTGCGCTGCAGCCTCCCCTCATCCGAGGAAGAGGACGAGGACGAGGACGAACGGTGTCGCCGCTTACCTCGGTATTCAGACAGAGACCGCCAATGTCTGCGGGAACGGCTGAACCAAGAAGAGGTCCGAGACCAAGACCTTCGGGGGGACAGAGGGTGGGTATGGAAGGGTGGGGGACACCCGCTTCCCTCGGCTCGGCACTTAAACCGGGACTGCGCCCAGAAGGCACAGGCAGATCCTCGGTATCCACTGGGGAACCGTGAAGGAGAGTTGTCGCTTCTCCAGTCGACAGCCCGCCTAACGGATAGAGAAAAATCTCGACTGCGTCAACGGGAGTCTTGGCAGGCTGGCCTGACGGGGGGGCACCATGAAGCCAGCAGCCTCAGCCGCAACCTCGACCGAAGTAGACGGTCAGCTGTCCAGGGAAGGGGACCTCTCCCGCTCCCACGAACGCCGACAGTGGGACTTACCTTTCGACTCCTTTTTCTTGGGCCGAGAAGAATGTTCCGATGGCCCCTCTCCCTTTGTGGAAAGGGACTGACAAAGCTCCTTTAACGAAGCCTTACACGAGGAACTCAGAGCGGATAAATGCTCACCGAGGAGGAGGAAGATGCGTCTGGGCCGCCGCCCTCGAGGGTGATCATCTGCTTGAGCTGCTCAGCCGAGCCAGCTGTCGCGGACACCGCCTAACGAGCCTCTTTAGATTTTACAGGCGGGAAAAGTTTCTCGGGGCGCCCGAGCTTCAATCAGGCAACGCGATCGTCCAGGATGTTGGCAGAGAAAGAGCGGCACAACTCGCAGGCCTGCAGGTCGTGATCTAGGCCTAGGCAGTAGACGCACGTGGAGTGCGGATCCGTCTTGGACATTTTCTGCCCACAAGGGCACCTCTGACAGCCAGGAACAGATTTGTCCATCGCAGCCGCGAGGGAAGATGAAGACCGAAGTTTAGAAAACTTCAAAACCAATTTCGGATGAACCGAAGAGTTTGGATCCAGTCTAAAACGCAGAGCACTAAGAAGGGAACCCGAGCTTCCAAGCGGTAAGGAAGATCTGGCGTCACGGGGCAGAGCCGAGAGTTTTACCACCCAGGTGGGTGGGAGGAGCCAGCTTGAAGACCTTCCGGCAAGAATTAAAGCGGCAAGAACACCTGCCAGAAAGTGTGGATGAACATATCCATGTCCCTAGAACCCATTTTGGAAACAGACTGCAGGACTTCTGTGCCAAACCTGGCATCACTCCTGGACAAGATGTCCAAAGTGTAATGCTCTGTGAAGGTGTGTACAGATTTCCAGGAAGCTGCTTTACAGATGACCATTAAAGAAACATCCCGGCAGCTGCTAAGGTAGCAGCTGTGTCCCTTGTGGAATGGGCCCTCAACCCTGTCAGGGTTCCCTTCCCACTTTACAGTTACATTGGATGCACTGAACCATCCAGCAAGAAATGGACCTTCTAGATGCTGGGTTACCCTTTCCCACATCCCTGTAAGTCAGGAACAGCATTTTTTGTTCTGCCTATGGTCCTTAGTGGCTGTTGTGTAAGGGCCCTTTTAACATCCAAACTGTGCAGTCTCCTTTCACCAGAGGTGAAGTGTTCAGTAAAAAAAAAATAAATAAAAAAAACACAGGTAACGTAATGTTTTGGTTCAGATGGAAATCCAAAACCACTTTGGGGAGAGATTTCCTGTTTGTTCTCAGGACCACTGTCATTGTAGAAAGAAATGTAGTCCTTATCTACAGAGCCTGAAGTTCACAGATTCTTCTGCCACTAGAAAAAAATTTTAAGAGTGACAAATTTTAGATGAGTTGAAGACAGGGGCTCAAAACGGGGTCCAATTAGCTTGTCTATACACACATTAATACCGCATGCAGGTACCGGTTTCCTGTGAGGGGGTGCAAATGAGGGAGGCCTTTAAAGAACCTTTTAAAAAATAGGATTTGAAGCCTATGAGAACTTTTACCTGGCAGAAATGTAAACAAAAGCTGCAGCCAAATGTACCTTCAGTGTACTGGCCTGAAGGCCCAAAGAATGTAAATGAGTAAGATAGTCCAGCATGACTGATATCCTAGCCTGTGCTGGTTCAATATCCTGTGTGGAACACCAGATGGAAAAACATTTTCCATTTTGCAGAGTAAGTTTTAGTGGCGGGCTTCCTATAGCCTTTCAAAATATCCAGAACGCCTTCAGAAAGGTTTAGTTCTGCATATTCTAGGTCCTCAAGAGCCAGGCCTTGAGCCTCAGGGATCTGAGGTTCGGGTACAGGAACCTCCTCTGACTGGAGGTTAACAGACTGTGCCTCCTGGGAAGGTGTATTGGTTCTGCCACAGACATGGAGTAGTAGCGAGTACCACGGCTGCCTGGGCCAATGTGGTACTGTCAAGATCATGGATGCTGGCTGGGACCAGAGCTTGAACAAAAAATGAAAATTATTACCTATTGTAATTCTTGATCTCGTGCATCTTCACTATTCATTACAGCTGGATGCCCCGCCACGGGAGTTTTTTTGGAGGGAGGAGTCTGCGTCAACACTGCCGCCCATGAGAGTGATGCACTGCATGGTGCGTGAGGGCCGGTAGTTAGGTGCTGCAGACTCCTCCATCCCAGTTCTGTAAGCCGGAGAGGCAAAATATTCTCAAATCTTTCTAAGAGGCAAGAGAGCTGAGGTATAGACAAAGGAAAGGAAAAACTGAAATAGGAATAAGCCAAACGAGGACAGGAAAGAGGAGAACCCTACCCTAAGGGACCGCAGGACCTCACTCCTTGGAAGGCTCAGAGGGAGGAGCAGATAAGGGAGAGAAGGATATTGGGAGGAGGGAAAAATTTCTGCCACAAGTTAAGTGAAATTGGCTTTAGGGCTTACAAGCTCAGAACTTAAAAAGCAAGGGAGCAAGGATCCCTTCAAACAAAACTGGTTTAGATGGTTTGACCGAACCTTGTGCATAGCTTAGTACAAGAGAGGCAGACTTCCCTACATATCCCACTATCTTATTACCCACTCAAGCAGAGAACTCAGATTGCCAAGGCAAATCTGTTCCAGGGAGGAAGATCCCCAACTAGGTAAAGAGAAAAGGCTGCACTAGCACACAGATACAGGTTATTCACCTGTAACAGGAGTTCTAGGAATGGTATATGTTGTTCATCCACACTTTCTGGCAGGTATCCTTGCCGCTTTAAATCTTGCCAGAAGGTCTTCAAGCTGGGTCCTCCCACCCACCCGGGTGGTAAAACTCTCGGCTCCGCCCCATGACGCCAGATCTGGCCCACTGGAAGCTCAAGTTGTGCGTCGGAGCCGGGGAGGTCGGGTGGGTCATGTGGATGAACATATACCATTCCTAGAACACCTGTTACAGGTGAGTAACCTGTATTTATAGGGACATGGATATATTGTTCATCCACACTTTCTTCAGACTCCTAGCAGTTCTCCGTGAGGAGGGAGGCAAGGCGCACACCCCCTACCTAGGAAATAGAGACTGGAGAACTGAGGCCCCAAAACCAGCATCCCAGCGTGACTAAAGGTCGATGTGGTAGTGGGTTATAAAGGTATGTGCCGACTTCCAGGTAGCAGCCCTGCAGATATCCTGGTTAGGGACATCCCTGGAAGCAGCTACCGATGCAGAGGTATGGTGGGTAGAATGAGCTCTTATCCCTCTGGGAGGCTCCATGCCCACCAGCCTATAGCAGAGATCTATGCAGGCGGTGACCCACCTGCTTATTGTCCGCTTGGCTGCAGGTCTGGCAGATGCGGTTTCAGCGTAGGTGACAAACAGCTGGCAAACCTCTCCCCGAACTGCTTGCGCTCCTTATAGTAAGCGAGCGCCCTTCTGGGGTCCAGAGTATGGAGCCTATATTTGGCCTCCAAGGTGTGATTGAGGTAGAACACCGGCAGAGTCAACACCTGGTTAAGGTGAAACTCGGACACCATCTTCGGAAGAAATTTCGGGTGGGGGCGCAGGACAACCTTGTCCCTGTGGAAGACCAGGTAAGGAGACTATGGAAAGCACCTGGAGCTCTCCCATGCTTCTGGCTGACGTGAGCCACCAAGAGGGTGGCCTTCCACAACAGGTAAGAGATGTCACCTGTGCATTGGTTCGAATGGCTTGCCCATGAGCTTTGCCAATACCAGCAGTAGATCCCATGGACGTGGAGGTTTATGCACTGGAGGGGATATGTGATCCAGGCCTTTGAAAAAGCACCCGACCACCTTCTCCTGCGCCACCGACTGCTTCCTGGCCCACGCCCGGAAAGCAGAGATGGCTGCCAGGTGCACCTTTAGGGTCGTCGACCTAAGCCCTTGCTGAGAAAGGGACCATAGGTAGTCCAAGATGCTTGCCAAGGAACAGGAGGAAGGGTCCAGGCCCTTGCCCTGACACCAAATGGAGAATCTCTTCCATTTGAAGGCATAGCATTTTCTGGTCGACTCCTTACAGGACACCTCAACATTGAGGACCTCGTCGGAAAGACCCAAGGCCTGGAACTCTAGCCGCTCAGGAACCAGGCCGTCAGGTGCAGGGATTGAAGGTCCGGATGGAACACCTTCCCCCGATTGATAACAGGTCCGGGCGAGCTGGAAGCTGCCTCGGGAGCCTGGAGCTGAGGAGATCTGGATACCAGTATTGGCGGGGCCAGTCTGGGGCTACCAGAATCACCTGCGCCTTGTCTCTCCTCACCTTGAGAAGCACCTTGTGGATGAAGGGAAATTGAGGAAGGGCGTAGGCGTAGAAGAGGCCTGGGGTCCATGGCCTCGAGAAGGCATCCCCTGCAGCGAACCCTGCTGAGGGTGTCGGGCATGAAACAGCCTCAGCTTCGCATTCTCCCTGGAGGCAAACAGGTCCACCTGAGGTGTGCCCCAGTGGGAGAACAGATCTTGTACTACCTCCACCAGGAGAGACCACTTATGGGACACAGCCCCTATCCAGCTTAGGGCATCTGCCAGGGTGTTGGAGGCTCCTGCCACATGGATGGCTAGGAGATCCGCCTCCAGGCTGCGCACGAGTGACCAAATGCGGAGAGCTTCCTTGCACAGAGGCATGGAGCGCATCCCGCCCTGGCGGTTTAGGTAGTACATGGTCGTGGTATTGTCTGTCTGGACCTGAACCACTTGACCCTGTAGAAATGGAGCAAAGGGGAAGGGCTAGACGGACCTCCCGAAGCTCCAGCAGTTTGATATGGCATCGGGACTCCCGAGAGGACCAGAGGCCGTGCGCGCTGTGCTCCCCAAGATGGGCACCCCAACCCAGAGAGGCACTGGTCGATAGAGACAGTCGGCTCAGGGCGGACAAACGGGATGCCCTCCTGCAAATGGGCTGGAATGGTCCACCACTGGAGAGCATTCCACATCCCCTGGGTCACAGTCACTAGCTGTGACAATGGGTCACAGTGCTGTGACCACTGGCTGGCCAATCCCCACTGAAGGGGATGCATGTGCCAGCGGGCCCAACGGACCATGCTGGTGCAGGCCACCATGAGAACCAGGAGGTGCAGGAAGTCCTGGGCAGGATACGATTGGGCAAAGGAGGAAAGAACCTCGGCCCTGTCCTCCAGGAGCCGTGCTCTGCCCCGATGAAAAGAATCACCTGCTTCGGTCAGAGTTCCGACTTGGCCTCGTTGATGAGGAGGCCAACCTGAGAGCAAACCTGGAGGGCCAGATCTCTGGACCGCTCCACCTCCTGTCTGGAGGGGGCTGCTATCAGCCAATCATCCAAGTAAGGGTACACCCGGACCCCTCTGTGCCGCAGGAATGCTGTCACCACTGCCATGCATTTGGTGAAGACCCTGGGAGCAAGAGAAAGGCCGAAGGGCATGGCTCGGAACTTGTAAAGGGATCCCTCTGCTCGAAAGCGAAGGAATCTCTGGTGAGATGGACGGATAGGGACGTGAAAACGCGTCCTGTAGGTCCAGAGAAGAGAACCACATGCCTCGTTCCAGGGATGGTATTATCTGAGCCAGAGTGACCATCCTGAAGGTCCGAGACCTTAGGAACTTGTTTAGGTCGTGCAGGTCGAGAATGGGGTGCCAGCCCCCCATCTGATTTGGGACCAGGAAGTACCTGGACACAAACCCGGGTCTGAGGGAGGTTCCGCCACCTCTCTGATCACCCCTTTCGAGGAGCAGAGTGATGTCAGCTCGTCGAGCCGACAGCGATGCTGTGGACCCCGAGGCCCCCGGGGGCAACGGCTCAGAAGGGCAGGGCCTGCTCGAACTCCAGAGGCAGGCCCTTTCCTACCACTTCCAGCACCCACTGGTCTGTGGTGATAGCGGACCAGGCGGAAAAGTGGCAGAGCCGTCCCCCCACGGGGGAACCTGGGGTGGAGTGACGAGGTTTGGGGAGACACCCCTCAACCCATCACTGGGCAGGCTTGGAGGAGGGACCGGCTGAGGTACCTCCTGGGCCTTTGCCTCCCTGCTTCCTGGAAGAGGAAGCCACAGGCTTGGCTTTGGGATGCCAAGTGCGAGCCTGCTGGGCCAGATGTGCCGTGGGTGCAGACGGACGAAAGGGCTTGTGTTGCGGTCTGCGGCCCTTGTCCCTCTGGGCAGAGAAGACAGAGTCCAGAGTGGTATTGGACTTTTCGATCCTCTGGAGGTGACCCTCCACTCCAGGGCTGAAGAGGTCGGTCCCCAAGAAGGGGACATCCGCCAACTTGTGCTGGGTATCTGCTGTGAAGTTGGATATCCTCATCCATGCCCGACGGCGCATAGCCACTGCGGCCATGACTGACCTGGCACATGAGTCGATGTCCAGAGCAGTCTGAAATTGCTGCTTGGCCACTGCCCTGCCCTGGTCCCGCACCTGCTTGACCATGGTCTGCAGGTCAGCCGGGAGATGAGGGACTACCTCGTCCAGGGAGCCCAACAGGGCATGAGAGAAGTGTGCCATCAGCACGGCTGAGCTGGCCTGACGAAGGCCAAGGGAGGACGCAGCGCAGACTTTGCGCCCGGCGTAGTACAACTTCTTGGACTCCTTGTCGGGAGGCTTGTCCACGTCCCTGGCACTTCCGGCATGCCAGAAGACGCTGTCTGTAACCAACCCCTCGGCCGAGGGGTGTTCCGAAAAACTGGACAGGGAACTGTTAGGGACCTCGTACTTCCTCGCCATCCTGGCCAAAGGCACAGGGCAGGAAGCAGGACGCTGCCAGAGCTCCAAGGCCAGGCTGACAATGGCCTCGGCCACTGGAAAGGCCTCCATGGGAGAATCCCCTCGGTCCAATATCTGTTAGGGGATCCTTGGCCCGCTTGGATACGGGCTCGAGCTGCATCCCGGTGGACTCAGAGATGAGCCTAAGCAAACCCATGAAGGACGATGGGCTATCGTCCAGCGACTGACCTCCAGAGGACTCCAGGTCGACTTGCCTGGAGAACAGGGAGGAATAGTCGGACTCTGACGAGTCCGCAAGGAGCTGCCTTGGGCCTGAGCCACCCTCCACCTGCCGAGGACGGTCGGGAGTGAGAGTGACAGCCTATGGGGCAGGCCCTGGCCCGGCTGAGAATTCTTGGTCGGGGCCCCCAAATCTCGGCTGTGGAGGCGGAGGTTCCACCAGAATCTGTGGGGCAGCTGGTTTCAGTCGAGCAACAGGTACGGGGCAGACACCTCGGCTAGGGCGAGGGTTTGCTTCGGCTGCTCCGGTGACAGCCACTTGATGGCTGGGGAAGGCGACTACGTCGGCTTGCTCCTGGACAGAAGGAGCTGTTGCCAAATGAGGTCCTCGTAGCGCCGACGCAACTTGCGTCGAAGCCTCCTTGTCAGAGGAAGACGACAAGGACGAGCGGCAACGCCGCTTACTACGGTACCGAGACCGCCTATGTCAGCGGGATCGGCTGGACCGTGAAGATGTCCAAGACCGAGACAGAGAACCTCTGTTTCCGAGAAGGGTTCTGGGGCGGGGGAGACCCACTCTCCCCTCGGCTCGGCAGTTGACACCGTGGACTCCGGAACCGGAGGTACAGGCAAGTCCATGGTAACCTCGATCTCCACCGGGGGAACCAGGGAGGAGGGTTTTTGGCTTCACCGGTCGACAACCCATCCGACAGGTCGAGAAAAATCTTGACTGCGCCGACGGGTGTCTTGGTCAACTGACCTGATGGGATGCCGTGAGGCCAGTGGCCGAAGTAGAGGGTCTACTACTTGGGGAAGGGGGACCTCTTCCGCTCCCAAGAGTGTTGGAGGGACTTACCTTTAGAGTCCTTCTTGGACCGAGAGGAAAGTCCTGATGGCCCCTCTCCCTTGGTGGAAAGGGACTGACAGAGCTCCTTAAAAGAAGCTGAATAGGAGGATCCCAAGGAGAGCGGGATAAAGGCCGCAGCTGAGGAAGACGAAGATGCGGCCTGTGCCGCCTCCCTCCTATAGGGCCATCTGCTAGATCTGTTCCACCGAGCCAGCCGCCGCGGACACCGCCAAACAGGCCTCCTTCGACTTCACCAGTGGGTAACGTTTCTCGGGGCGCCCAAGTTGTAAACGGGCAGTGCAGTCCTCCAGGACATAGACCGAGAAGGAAGAGCACAGGTCGCAGGCCTGCAGGTCATGCTCCAGGCCTAAGCAGTAGATGCACGTGGAGTGCGGATCCGTCTGAGACATCTTCTGCCCGCATGGGCACCTCCGAAAACTGGGAGTTGATTTGTCCATCGCAGCCGCGAGGGAAATAGATGACCGAAGTCTTGAAAACCTTAAACTTTGCTTCAGGTAAACTGAAGAATTAGGAACTAGTCTTATACGCAGAGCGTTAAGGAGGGAACCTGAGCTTCCAAGCGGTAAGGAAGATCTGGCGTCATGGGGCGGAGCTGAGAGTTTTACCACCCAGGTGGGTGGGAGAAGCCAGCTTGAAGACCTTCCAGCAAGATTTAAAGCGGCAAGGATACCTGCCAGAAAGCGTGGATGAACAACATATCCATGTCCCTAGAAACATGTTAGTACTGGGCCCCCCCTAAGAGAAGGCAACCTGTTGGTAAGGTGGACAGAGGGAAGGAAAAACATTCCGACTCCATGGAGAAGTCAGAGGCCAAGAAACCAGACCACCAGTTCAAGAAGGCAATTTTCAAATCTGGCTAAAACAGACATTTACTAGCCCCAGTCTGGCATACACAAGGCAAGATTCAGAGACACCAGCTACGTCTGAAGACCAAGGAAAGAGGACTGTTAAACAAACCCTGTTGGCTGGTGATTGAACTAACTTGGTCTGAAGGTAAAGTCCCCAAAGGGAACACCTTCAAGGAAAATAAGTTCCCTCAGAAGGAAAGGACGAAGCTCCACTCGCTCTCCTTCTCCAAATCCTTTGCTGCTTTTCTGAGAACAGAAGGTCCAGAGGACCAGGTGATTTAGCCCCCAAATGGCCTTTTGGGGGGGGGGGGGCAAGCAGATGACAAAGAAATGAGGCCCATGAGAGGAAGGTGGGCAGGATTCAGTAATTAATCATCAAGATACACAAGATCAAGAATTATGATAGGTATGTCATTTTTGTCTTCCCATGTCAATCTTCATTCATTACTGCTGGGTGAGTACCAAGCCCCCTGAAGGGGGTTTAGCACAACCCTGAGGGAACAGGACCCTCAGCCTCCTGCTGGTGGGAAACAGGAAGAAGAGACCCTGGCCGTACTAGACTGGAAACCCAAGGCCAAAGAGAGCTAGAAGGTGTACCCTGAAGACGAGGGAACAGAGAACCCTGCAGAAGTCTCCCAGCCCTGTGGAACACGTAGCACCCCCGCCCTCCCCGGGGCAACAGATCGATAGGGTGGTGACTGCTCGAATTCCAGTGGCAGACCATTTCCTACCACTTCCAACACCCAGCGGTCCGTGGTGATATTGGACCAGGTGGAAATGAAGTGGCAGAGCCATCCCCCCCATGGGGGGAACCCGGGGAGGAGTGAAGAGGTTGGGGTGACACCCCTCAACCAGTCACTGGGCAGGCTTGGAGGAAGGACCGGCTGAGGAGCCTCCTGGACCCTTCCCTCCTGGCTTCCTGTTGGAGGAAGCAGCAGGCTTGGCTTTGGGGTGCCAAGTGCGAGCCTGCTGGCCCCGATGCTAGTGTTGCTGGGCTGGACGTGCCACAGGGGCTGAAGGACGAAAGGGCTTGCGTTGCTGCTGGTGGTCTTTGTCCTTCTGGGCAGACGTGAGAGTCCAAGGTGGCACTGGACTTCAATCCGCTGAAAATACCCCTCAACTCTGGGACTGAACAAGTTGGTACCCAGGAAGGGAACGTCTGCCAGTTTGTGCTGGGTATCTGCCGTGATAGTGGAGATCCGCAGCCAAGCTCTGTGGCGCACAGCCACTACTGACCGGGCACATCAATCAGTGATGTCCAGGGAGGTCTGGAGCTGCTGTTTGGCCACCACCCTTCCCTGATCCTGCATCTGCTTGACCGTAGTTTGGAGGTCAGTCAGGAGATGAGGAATCACCTCATCCAGGGAGCCCAAAAGGGCATGTGAAAAGTGTGCCATCAGGATGGCCAAGCTGGCCCGATGAAGTCCTATAGAGAAGCAGTGTAAGCTTTCCGCCTGGAGTAGTCCAACTTCTTGGACTCCTTGTCGGGAGGCTTGTCCACATCCCGAGCATTCCCGGAACGCCGGAAAACTATCAGCCATGATCTCCTCTGCAGAGGGGTGCTCTAAGAAACCAGAGGGTGAACCGGTGGGGACAGCATACTTCCGTGCTATCTTGGCCGAAGGTGCTGGACAAGAAACTGGCCTCTGCCATAGCACCAGGGCTGGGTCAACAGCTCCGGCCACTGGGAAGGCCTCCATGGGGGAATCCCCTCGGTCAAGCATCTCCGTGAGGGAATACTTGGCCCATTTTGAAACTGGTTAGAGCTTCATCCCAGTAGACTGAGCTGAGCCGAAGCATTCCCAAAAACAAGGATGGGCACTCATCCACTGACTGACCCCCTGTGGACTCCAAGTCAAGTGGCCTGGAGAACAAGGAGTCACTCAGAAGTCTGCGAACAGCTGCAGAGTGCCTGAGCCACCCTCCACCTGCTGAGGTCAATCGGGAGTGAGGGTGACTGACAACTGACAGGGCAATCCCTGACCCGACAATCCTTGGTCGGGGCCCCAAATTTTGGTTGTGGAGGAGGGGGTTCCACCACAATGGGTGGTGCAGACGGTTTTGGCTCCTCTACCACTACGAGGTGTTTCGGCCGTTCTGGTGACAGCCACTTAATGGCTGGTGAAGACGAGAGTCTGCCTATGTCAAAAGGAGCTGCTGCCACACTAGCTCCTTGTAGCTCCAATGCAATTTGCGCCAGAGCCTATCCTCCGAAGAGGACGAAGACTAGGATGAGCGGCGCTGCCGCTTTCTTCGGTGACAAGACAGACTGCTGATGTCGGGATCGACCGGACTGAGAAGAGGTCCGAGACAGACCTTCGGTGTTTGAGGGTGGGGGAAACCCACTCCTCCCTCAGTTCAGGGACCTTAACTGAGGACTCCGGCACAGGAAGTGCAGGCAAGTCCTTAGTTTCCACCAGGGGAACTGGTGTAGGGCATTTGCTTCTCTGGTAGACAGCCCGTCCGATGGGTCGAGAAAGATAGACTGTCAACGGGTGCCTCGGCCGGCTGACCTGACGGGGGACACCGTGAAGCCAGTAGCCTTAGCTGCAACCTCGACCGAAGTAGAGTGTCGACTATCCGGGGAAGGGGACCTCTCCCGCTCCCACAAATGTAGACGGTGGGACTTACCCTTTGGGTCCTTTTTTGGACCGAGAGGAACATCCCGAAGGGCCTTTTCCCTTGGTGGAGAGGGATTGGCAAAGCTCCTTGAAAGAAGCTGTGTAGGAGGATTCCAAGGAGAGCAGGATAAATGCCACAACTGAGAATTAAGCTTGGCTGAAGCCAGAGATTCAAAGGGTGGCTGCATAAGTTGAGCAATGCAGATAGAGATACCAAGCAGGAGTAGACTAAGAGGAGTGTTGATATGAACCAGACCTTTAAAGAACTTAAAGATAGGGTGAGATGCCAGAGAAATGCCCTTCCCTGCCGACAGGAATGCAGAGATAACTGAAGCCATTAAGGTTAACCAGGTAATCCAACACTATGGCAATACCCGCAGCATCCGGCAGAATATCCTTGTGTGAACACCAAATGCTGAATAGTTTTCATTTAGAGTAAGTTTTCCTAGTAGAAAGCTTCTGAGAAACCTTAACCCTTAGGCTGCCTGAAGATTTAGAACGCATAGGTTTTTAGGACAAGATGTCGGCGGCAGCCTAAGGGTTAAGGATGTCCAAAACTCCCTGAGAAAGATACAGGCCTGCATATTCCAACTCTTCAAAGAGCCAGGCCTAGAGACTGAGACTGGAGATTGGGGTACCAGATCCTACCCAAGAGGAGAGTAAGATTGTGTCTCTTCAGAAAAATCGGGGGGAGTGAGACTGCTAAGGACAGAGGATACCAATGTTGCCTGGCCCAGTCTGGAGCAACTAGAATCACTGCAGGGTTGTGACCCGATGTTGACCAGAACCCTGAATAGAGGAAAGGGAGGAATGGCATAAAGGAACTTGCCTTCCCAATCCAATCAGAGCATCCAGGGGAACAGTCCCCAGGACTGGAGGGCTGCAGCAGAACTAGAGAAGTTGATTGTCTGGGGCTACGAAGAGAGCCATCTCTGGAGTGCCCCACCTGGTGAAGATTACTTTCAGGATGAGGGGGATCTAGGGTCCATTCTGGATGGCCCTGGGAGATTCTGCTCAGAGCACCTGCTAGCACATTGTCCTTACCTGGGAGGTGGACTGCTATTAGGGAAGTTTGTAGGAAGTAGGCCAGAGACCATACTTTCATGGCCTCTGGGCACAAGGCCCTAGAGTGCCCCCTTGCTTGATGTACCACATGGTGGTGTCTGTCCAGACCTGAACCACCTTGTTCCTCAGAGTCTGAGAAAACTTGAAGGGCCAAGAATACTGCCCCAAGTTCCAGAAGACTGTTCTGAAGGAGACTCTTGGAGACCAACCCCCTATGCTGTGAGGGTTCCCAAGGGGGTTCCCAAACCCAGGAAAGAAGAATCTGCGGTAAGGACCACTGAAGGAGTTTGCTTGAGAAATGGGATACTTTGCCCAAGATTGTTCTGGTTCAGCCACCACTGGAGAGCTTGGACCAGAGTCAGTCACTGGAATCAGCTTGGTAAGAAACTCCGAGACCAAAGGACCTTAGGTGGAACTGAAGGTCCCTCATCTGGAACCTGGTTCCTTGCACCACTGCAGTGGAAGCTGCCATGCGGCCTAAGAGCTGAAGAAAATGTCTTGCTGGATGAGAACTGAGGATAAGAGGAAGAGAGATCTGTAAGGGCCTGAACTCTTGCAAGTGGGAGGAAGGCCTTTGCTTGAACAGCATCACGATATCCCAATGAAGGTGAGAAGCTGTACTGGTTCAAGAACTGACTTTGGTAGGTTGAGAAGGAATCCTAGGGAACTGAGCAGATCTTGAGTGACCTGTAGAACTGACTTGACCTGGTCGAAGACTGTCCTACAATGAGCCAGTCATCCAGGCATGGGAATAGAGAAATCCCCTGCCTTCTGAAGACCACTACTACTATAAGGCACTTTTTGTAAACATCCTTAGTTCAGTCATGCCTTTTGGCTGAACAGCTCTGACAGTGGCCTGAAGGTAACTCGAACCTGAGGTGCTTTCTGTGAGAGCACCTGATAGGAATATTGACATAGGCATCCTTGAGTTCCAAGGATGCCAACCAGTCCCCTGGCATTAAAGGGGATGAATTACTTCCAGAGCCACCATTTTAAACTTTGGTTTTAAGAGGAGTTTGTTCAAATACCTTAAGTCTAGGATGGGTCTCCACTCCTTGTCATTTTGGGGCAAGGAAAAATCTTGTACAGACCCTTGGCCCACGTAGAGTAGGAACTCTATGACTCAGAGCCAGCAGAGAGGAAACCTCTGCTTCTAGAGCAATGGTTTTGGAGAATTTTGCAGGTGGAATAGAACTGGCCCTCATTTTTGGAAACTTTGAAACTGAGGGCCAGTCCCTGGCTTACTACCTCCAGGACCCACTTGTCTGAGGTAAGACTTCCAGGCCTGGAAATTGTAAGCCAGCTTGCCTCCTACTGGAATTGGGGAGTCTACCTGGGCTGACAGGGTGTCTGCTTGGCAGGAGCCTTGGACTGGGAGGAGGATGCAGCCCTGATCATCCCCCTCCTGCCTCTCCCTTGGAAGAACCCCCTCTGTGGGAAGGGAGGAGGCCTGGGCTTAGTAGAAAGGCCTGTGAAAAGGCTTGTCCATAGACTGCTGCTTTTGAGGAGTGGCTTGCCTTTCTTTGGCCTGTGCACTCCGGTACTCATTTTCTTCATGCAAGCCTCTGTCTGCTCCCCAGAGTTACCCACCACAGGGAAATCCATGGCCTTAACCTGGGTGTCCCGAGAAAGGCTAATGCATCCGAGCCAAGCAAATCTCCCGAGACAGTGATGTAGCCATGACTCTCGATGCCACATCACTGGAGTCCACAGCAGCATGAATTTGCACTTTGGATGCCTCAATCCAGTCAGCAGCCACCTCCTCCAGCTCTTTGGCTAGCTGGGGGGAAGCCTGTTTAGCCAGTTTCAGAACAGTGTCCCACCTGGGACTTCTGGTATCTGGCTGTGTAGGCCATATAATTTGCCTGCTTTAGTCCCAAGGAGGATGCCAAATGTTTACTGGCCATGGCATCCACCTTCCTGGAGTCTTTATCTGGGGGTATGAAGCCAAAGGTATGTTATCCTTGTCACAGGCTGCAGCCTGCACTACCCGAACATGGCTGCAATGATTGAACAAAAACTCTGTACATGAGCCAGATAGCATATACCTCCTGTTCATTCTCTTATCCACAGGAGGTAAAGAATTTGGCGTTTGTAAAATCTTGGGTCAGTTTGCCCAGGGATTTCTGGAGGGGAACAAAACCTCTTGGACTCTGGGTTGTCCATTTCCACAATATCAGGCTCTTCCTCCTTTTTGATATACATATACATATACATATACACATACACACACACACACACACACACACACACACACACTTTGCAAGTAGGTCTTACAAAGCAAATGCACATAGGAGGATAGCATTACACAGTGTAGTATGAATCTGCTCTCTTACAAAGTACAGTGAAAGACACTCCCTCGAGTTACATCTTAGGGGGAAATAATGTAGCATATATTTCACTAAAATTGAATTAAAGTAATGCATGCAGCCAGGAAGGCCCAAGGGGATACATATCAAGGATGGGTTGTATACCAAAGTTCCTTTTAACATGTTGACTATAATAGTCTACTTGTATCCCCAATACTGTAACCAGTAATACAATTCAAAGGAAAACTTGAAAAAGCCATGACTATCATAACCTTAAAAGGGACTAACTAGGCATTTTTATATAAACTGATCCAAAACCAAGCTCATTACAGATTTTATAAAAAACTGTAAGAAAGGGCTGTATTGGAATTACCATAACAGGAAGTCCCAACCCAGCGATCTAGTTTAGTATCAGAGATACTGCCCAGTAATAAGATTAAAAAAGCAGGTAAAGCACATTAACAGTAGATCTGCTTAAATTCAGACAGACCGTTTGTAACGACAGGGTGTTGTATCTACCCCGATCCATTCAGTCCTGAAAGTGAAGAATCCAGACAGGTCCCACAACATCCCAAAAACAAGAGCGAAATATGTCATTCTCAACATTATCACCCCATGCAATCCAGGCCTGCCATGTACTTCAATCCACATCTGAAGAGTTGCTCTCATTTTCTGTAGCAGTCTCCGATTCCAACTGGGAAAAATCGTACTCTTGGCATCCCGCATGTCATTAAATAAGTACCGCTTCCCCTTCCAGACAACAAAGTTTAGCCGTTAACTGGTGAGGGATTCTCTTTAGCCTCAGCTGCCCCTGAAGCCCAAAGGTTTTGCGCCATTGTCGGGTACTATAGGAGAAGTCCAGAACATTTGCAGACTGTCTTCCCCATATTTTAATGATCTACAGTGCCTAGCAATTGCCAGAGTCAGATCTCTATCCCCAATACTGGTACAGATAAAGGTTCGTATGGCTGTGTAGGCAGTTGCTGCATGGCGGGGAGTGTTACGATGAGCTTTTTCAACGTGCAGAGTGGGATCAGACTCTTCCACGCCCAGAATAGCCAGTAACAGCCTCAGACCTTCAGCTCCTTCTGAGAGGCCCAGAATTTGCAAGTTCTTTTCCCTAGCCTGGTTTTCAGCAGTTTCCAAACGTCTAAGGAGCAAATTTTCTTTTATTAACTTTGTAGTGGCATCAACGGTTTTGAGAAGAGATGTCCGAGCGTTGAGTAGTCGCTTCGCACTGGTCCATATGCGACTAAAGCAGACACCCAAGGTGTAAGGATGTCACTTATCAAGTTCTTCAACTGTTTTGACCAGTTGATGCAGAGTAGCTAGGATGTTGGTTAGCGTAGCCTCTTCCATTTGTTCGGGAGCCGAATCCAGTGCTGCACCACGCTGCACAGGCCTCTCGATTCTGCCACCTCGGAGTAAAGAAATCGCCTGCTACAGCTGCTGCTCCCTTATTCTTGCCCATTTTAACTTCATGAAAACCAGTCCACTGAACTCTCCACTCGTGTTTCAATAAAATTTGAAAGTAGTAGACTGAGCTCTCAGGAGAAATTTGGATTAAAATTAAACTGCTGCTTCCTGCTATGCTGCTCAGCAGCACCCCCCCCCCCCAGGCTCTTCTTCCTTGACAACTTCAACCATAGTGAGCTGGAGAGTTTCAGCCACTTTTTTGTAAAACAAGTAGTGAGATGGGGACAAAGCCTTGAAGGGGAAACATTGGAGGGTCTAGCTGGGGAGATGTCCAGTTCAATGGGCATATCCAGACCTTCATAATTATTGCCAGTGAGTCATCTGGTAACTTCATCCTACTCCAAATAATAAGTGTCCAGATCATAAACCGACAGTCAGATCCAACTGAATTGAGCACCTAACAGACAGCGCCAGTTTAGACGGAACCGGGCAAAGTGACTGTACAATACTGATCGCTTTGGCTATTTCTTCAGTGGTTGGAGTAAGGGATGCTCAATCCAAACCGGTGGACTTGCGCCTTTGACAGAACCCACCCCTCAGGGTTGGCTCTTTTGCCAGAGGATGCATCACCCAGGTCAATGGGCACCTCAGGTTCAGTTGGCACCAAACCGGGCTGGCCATTGGGTCAGTGGACTTCTCTGCCTCCTTTTCCTTCAGCCTACTCTTTTTTCCCCCCTAGAGTAGCCTTAGGAAATTTTGCAGATTTGGCAGTCTGTTTTGAGGTGGTCACACCCCAGACACATGTAACCTCTCACCCCTGCCTTTTAGCAAAAAGGCAGGTGGCATGCTGTTGAAGCCGACAGCAGTACCTGGTGGGGACTGGGTTCGGGGAGGATGATGTTACTCTGCACAGGGGACCTAGGTTTGGTTACTCTGCACAGGGGCACCCAAGTAAATACGAACACAGGAAGCAATAACTAGTGTCCAGAACCAGGAATGGGATTCTTCAGTGTGGCTTTTATTCACATCCAAGCTGAAAAAAAAAAGCATAGACTGACCCCATGGGGTTACATTCCTGGTAATGCAGGTTAGAGACAACAAAACACTATCACCATTTCCAGCCCTCCGGCTCTAAACCCACCAGGCACACAGCCCGGACTTGCTCGCAGCTTTGGGTACACAGCCAGACTTGTACACTACTTGGGTTTTTCCCCCACTGGCCCGGCTCCCGTGCCGGCCACTTGATCCGCGGTCCATTTGAGGAATGAACCAATTATCCTGTTGTGGCTCCCCAAACCACATTAGAGCCTTAGACTCCTAGAGAGAATTTTCCTTATAATACCACGTCTAGGTACTTCCGTCATCACTGGCCAAGTGCCTGAGGTAAAGTAGAAATCCACAGAAGAAAGCCATAGAGGTGGACCTGGTCACTAAAGATGGGGGCCACCCACCTCAGCTCCCACAGTCCATACCCGGCCGTTTCTCTGGAAACTGAACAATTCCTTTACTGAAAACTTTAAAATGTAGATTCTGGGTAGACATCTGTCACATCTCCTCTACATATTTTCACCACAAGCAGCTCTGGACTTGGACCTACTTTTAATTTGCTTAGCCCATTACTCTAGGCTTCCACTATTTTAGTTCAATCCCCACATTGTCACAAATCCCAGGGTGAAAAACATAGGCCCTTTCAGCAAGAGCAGACTCACCCTCACGTTGCACGTGCCCCACAGGCGACTCACAAATCTTGTTCTCCCAATAAACTCTGAATCACAGGCAGCTTTTCCTCTACAAGCAGAACTAGGGGGTTGCCCCAGGAATCTGCAGGGAACCCTTTCCTGCCCCCCATCCCTAAAGGAAGGGGGCACCGAGACCCGAAACAGCAGTCTCCACCACTTCAATTATCTTATGTCTCTTTAAGGTGGAGACACCATTTTACTTAAAAGTAGCCCTCTGTCAGGGCTGAAGCTCCTAGAGCCTTACTAAGCTGCTTTCTCAGCAAGCTCCCAACACCAACTGACCACTGACTAATGTTCAAACCTCCCAATGTTCTATTCCAACTCCCTTGCTGCAGATTCAAATGTGGCTCATGCAGCTGCGATAGTTCTATTGGTGATGTCATCCCTCAGTCTCAGTTGAGACAGAACAGAGTGAGAATGTGAAACCCATTTAACTGGAGTTTCACAAGCTCTCTTCCCTGTCTATCACTAGGTCTTACTGGGATTCTAGTAACCCCGGGTAACAAGGGGGTTACACAGATGAGGTGGGGGTCTGCCTTAAAGGCCTCCCCACACTCCAAACAGTGTTGAAACCCAGTGAGATTTTTTCCTTGGGTTTCTCAGACATGGTCAGACTAAAATTACAGGTTACTCACCTGTAACAGGAGTCCTAGGAATGGTATGTGTTCATCCACACTGTCTGGCAGGTTCCTTGCCGCTTTCAATCTTGCCAGAAAGTCTTCAAGCTGGCTCCTCCCACCCACCTGGGTGGTAAAACTCTGCTCCGCACCATGATGCCAGATCTAGCCCACTGGAAGCCAGGTTGTGTGTCGAAGTTGGGGAGGTCGGGTGGGTCGTGTGGATGAACATATACCATTCCTAGAACTCCTGTTACAGGTGAGTAACCTGTATTTCTAGGGACATGGATATGTTGTTCATCCACACTGTCTGGCAGACTCCTAGCAGTTCTCCGGGAGGAGGGAGGCAAGGCACACACACCCTACTTAGGGAATAAAGACTGGAGAACCGAGGCCCCAAAACCAGCATCCCAGCGTGACTCAAGGTCGATGTGGTAGTGGGTGATGAAGGTGTGTGCCGACTTCCAGGTAGCATCCATGCAGATTTCCTGGACAGAGACATCCCTGGAAGCAGCCACCGATGCAGTGGTATGGCAGGTAGAATGAGCTCTTATCCCTCTGGGAGGTTCCATGCCCGCCAACCTATAGCAGAGATCTATGCAGGAGGTGACCCACCTGCCTATCGTCCACTTGGCTGCAGGTCTGCCAGGTGCCGCTTCAGCATAGGTGACAAACAGCTGGCGAACCTCCCCAAACTTCAGCCATCCGCTCCTTGTAATAAGTGAGTGTTTTTCATGGGTCCAAAGTATAGTTAAGGTGAAACTCCACCACCACCTTTGGAAGGAATTTCGGTTGGGTGCGCAGGACCACCTTATCCCTGTGGAAGACCAGATAAGGAGACTATAGAAAGTGCCTGGAGCTCTCCCATCCTTCTGGCTCATGTGATAGCCACCAAGAAGGCGGTCTTCCACAAGAGAGATGTCACACCGGTGCATCGGTTCAAATGGCTTGCACATGAGCTTAGCCAATACCAGCAGTAGATTCCACTGAGGTGGAGGTTCTCGCACCGGAGGGGATATGTGATCAAGGCCTTTGAAAATACGCCTAACCACCTTCTTGTGCTACCCAAACGTTTCCTAGCCCACGCCCAGGCAGAGAAGGCATGCCAGGTGCACCTTAAGGGTTGTCTACCAAAGCCCTAGCTGAGAAAGGGACCACAGGTAGTCCAGTATGCTTGCCAAGGAACAGGAGGAAGGGTTCAGACCCTTGCCCTGACACCAAATGGAGAATCCCTTCCATTTGAAGGTGCAGCATTTTCTGGTCGACTCCTTACGGGATGCCTCAACGACATTGAGGACCTCGTCGGAAAGACCCAAGGCCTGGAACTCTAGCTGCTCAGGAACCAGGCTGTCAGGTGCAGGGATTGAAGGTCCAGATGGAATACCTTCCCCTGATTGACCGAGATCAGGTCCGGCAGGCTGGAAGCTGCCTCGGAGCCTGGAGCAGAGACTGAGGAGATCTGGATACCAGAACTGGCGGGCCAGTCTAGCTACCAGAAGAAAAAATTACTCACCTTAGTAATTGCTTTTCTTCTCATGGAGTCTTGCTATATTAGGACTTATTGCAGTTAGCCACTGCACTTGAACTGCCCGGAGAGGAAAGAGTTAACCCAGAGAATCTGAGTTCTAAAGCGAGGAGCTTATACCAAAGCTCTATCTGGCAGTTTCAAATGAAACTGTCAGATCTTTACGAAGCTAACACTAAGCAACAAGTCTGTGTGGAAAGCTCTACACTAGCCAAATGGCTACCTACTAGTAGTAATAACAACAATATAAACAACAATAGGAACAATAATAATAATAATAAGAATGAATAATGGTATTATTAGTTTTCCTCCCTGACAAGCACTATTAGGACCCCCCCTTCCCCCAAAGACTCAAGTCCAGGAAGGGGGCCAACAAATCACTCACAGAAAACCCTAGTTCCCTAACCCTAAATAAAAGAGGGTGAAGGGAAGAACTACAATGGCATGACAGTGCTTGCACTAATTTGCCACCCCCACCCCAGTAGAAGTTCTGAGAGGGGCAGGTTGGGGGGGTGGTCCTAATATAGCAAGACTCCATGAGAAGAAAAGCAATTACTAAGGTGAGTAATTTTTTCTTCAAACACCATGAAGTCTTGCTATATTAGGACTTATTGCAGATTACACAGCAGTACCTCCATGGAGGAGGGTCAGAACCTACTTAGGAAATAGGCTCTGAAGCACAGCTGTGCCAAAACGAGCATCTCTCCTGGACAGAAATCCAGGAATAATACTTGGTAAAAGTGTGAACTGTCTTCCAAGTAACAACTCGACAGATTTCCAGAATGGAATATCTCTAGCAGCCGCTAGATATGCAGCTGTACACCTGGTGGAGTGAGCCTCAGTCCTGAGGGGGCTCTCCTACCTAGTCTTTGATAACAAAATGGATACAAGAGACAATCCACCTTGCAATTGTCCTCTTAGTGGCAAGTTCCCTTGCCAACCTCGCCCTAGGTAAGGAAGAGTTGGAGGGATTCAACCTGTGACCCTTGGCAAGCATAAATAGTAGCATAAGGCTCTTTGACGTCCAAGCTGTGCAGTCTCCTCTCACCTGAGGAAGAATGCTCAGTGAAAATCCTGGAGAGAGATGGGTTGGTTCAGGTGGAAACCTGAAACCACTTAGGACAAACCCTGTGTTAGTCCTAGGGACTGTCTTATCCCTGTGGGGAGAAAAATCTTCCACTGCCAGGGCCTGTAGTTCACTTTTGCCTGGCAGAAGTGAAGCCACCAGAAAAACATTTTCCAAGTGAGAAGCTTGAGCTCTGCTGGGACAGAGGTCCAAAGGGGTTTGCATTAACTGAGCAATGCAAACATTCAGGCTCCATGCAGGAGCTGGTTCCCAAAAAGGAGGGTTGTGTGAAGCAAACCCTTAAAACTTGGAAAACACAGGTTGAGAAGAAAGGAAGCAGGCTTCCTGCTTGCAGAAAAACAGACAGCTGCCAGAGGAACCCTTAAGGTAGCTGGCCCAAGACCTAAGGAATTTAAAATGGACCAAAAGTCCAGAAAATGGGCAGATAAGCAGACTGTGGTATAATCTGCTTCTCAGCGCACTCAGACTGAAAGCCTGTTCCACTAGAATTGTAAGTGGTCCCAGTGAAAAGCTTCCTTGAAGCCTTTAAAATATCCGCACACCTTGAAAAAGGTAAATCAGCAAATTCTAACTCCTCAAGAGCTGCCTTGAGAAGGAGGAATTTGAGGTTCGGATACCACACTCTCCCTTGTGCAAAGGCCAGTAAGTCGGGACTCTGGGCAAGCTCAGGGTAGGGTGGACTGTCAAGGACAGAGACAATGGTACCAGGGCTGTCTGGCCTAGTTTGGAACAATCAGTCGCTTTGCAGGGCTGAGATCTGATTTTACTAGTACCCTGACAGAAAGGGAAAAGGAGGAAAGGTGTACAGAAACTTCCCTTTCCAATCCAAGTGAAAAGCCGTCCAGGGGCTGATCCCAGCACTGGAGGCCCCAACAAAACAGAGAAATTTAGTGGTTATCTGGGGCTGCGAAGATCTATCTGAAAATGAGCCCCATCTGGCAAGGACTGAACCCAGCACCTGAGGATTCAGAGCCCAATCATGATGGCCCTGAGAATCCTGCTGAGGGCATCTGCCAGGGCATTGTCCTTCCCTGGGAGGTGAACTGCTATCAGGGAGGTGTTCAGGGAGTAAGCCAGAGACCACCACTTCATTGCTTCGGTGCACAAGGCTGATGACAGAGTGCCCCCCTGCCCGCTGATGTACCACATTATTGTGGTGTTGTCTGTCCTGACTTGAACTACCTTGTTCTGGACAGAAGCTGAAAACTCCTAAGAGCTAGAAGACAGCTCTGAGTTCCAAAATTGATGTGGAGCAGAGATTCCTAGGAGACCACACTCCCTCGTGGACAGGTCGCTTAAGCGAGCTCCTCACCCTAACACAGGAGCATCCGTGGTGAGGGAATGAGGAGGACCCCTAGTTTTAGATTGCTTTGATCCTGCCACCAGTGTAAGGCCAGGATCAGGGATTGGGTCACTAGAACCAATTTGGAAGGGAATCCTCCTTTGGGACCAATAGGCCCTCAGATGGAACTAAATGTCCCTCATCTGGAATCTTGCTCCTGCACTACAGCTGGAAGCAGCCATGTGCCCTAGTAGTTGTAGCAAATGCTATGCTGGTCAAGAGACTGCAGAGTAATGGAAGATGCCAGGCAAAGAGACTGCCTACCCTTTCAGAGGGAGAAATGCCCTGGCTAACTTTGTGTTCAACTCTGCCCCTATGAAAGTTAGTACCTGAACTGGTTCGAGAACTGACTTTGGAAATTCAGCAGGAACCAGAAAGGTGAGAAGCTGCTGGGTGACTTGCAAGTGGATTTTACTTGATCTGGAGACTGACCCACTAAGAGCCAGTCATCCAGGAAAGGAAACAAAGCAATCCCTTGCCTTCTAAAAGAGCCACTACCACAGCTAGAATTTCAATACCCTTTGGCAGAGGTAAGTCAAGGGCATTGCCCTGAACTGGTAGTGGCCTGAGGGTAACCTGAGGTACTTTCGTGAGAAGGCCTGATCAAAACATGAAAAATAGGCATCCTTGAGGTCCAGGAAAGCTAGCCAGTCCCCTGGCCTCAGCCAGAGTTAACATTTTAACTGTTTTCAAAAGATGCTTGTTCAGGTACCTTAAATCTGAGATGGGCCGCAATCTCCTGCCTTCTATAGGTAAGAAAGTATCATGAGTACAGCCCTTGCCCGGTGGCAAGGAGGGACCCTTCTACTGCTTTGCAGTTCAGAGGAGAAGAAACCTCTGCTCCAAAGCAAGGGAATCCGAAGGATTTGCAGAGAGGACCTGTCTGGCTCTCATCTTTGGAAACTGTTTAGCTGAGAACCAGACCTATTACTTCCAGAACCCACTTGTCCGAAGTTAGGGACACCCAATTCTGGCTGAAATAAAACCAACCTGCCCACTGGTATAGGAGACCGGCCCTGGGCACCCCATCAGGGTGCCTGCTTGGCAAATAGTCTTAGGCTAAGGGAGGGGGACGGTTTACTTGTGCCCTGTCTATCTCTGCCTCTGAAGAGACCCCTCTGGTCGAAGCAGAGGAGGCCTGAGCTCTACCTGGGCACTTTTGTAGGTAATCATCCCTGTTTTCATATAGCTTTCTGTTTGTTCCTCAAACAGAGAATTACCCACAACAAGAAACAAATCCATAGACTTTGACAGAGTATCTTGGGACAGATTAGTGCATCTGAGCCATGCCAACCTACGGAAAGCTACAGAAGTGGTCATGACCTAGAGAAAACAAGATTAACACCAACAGCAGTATGAACTTGAACTTAGAGGCTTCAGTGCCATTAGCAGCCACCTGTTCCAACCCGCTAGCCAGCTGGCCATGGGCCTGCTTGGCTAACTGCAATACTGCGTCCCACCTAGATTTCCGAAATCTAGCCACATAAGCCAAACAACTTGCCTGTCTGAGTCCCACAGAAGCTGCCATATACTGTTTTCTTGTCATGGCATCAATCCTCCTGGAATCCTATTCAGGAGGATGTGAGGCCAGGGGAACTAGCCTTGACACAGGCTGCAGCTTGTACCACACCTACATGACTACACTGCTCAGTGAGGAAGTCTGTAACAGAGCCCATGAAATACACCTCTCTGTCCATTTTTTTATCTTACAGGAGGGACAGAAAGAGGAATCTTATAAAATCTTTGTTTACTTCCTAAATGACTTATGCAAAGGAAAGACAACCTCCTAGCCCATCATTCCTACATAATCAGGCTCCCTTTACTCATCCATAGCCTCCTCTAAAGGAAGCTGGGGATTCTACATGCTTTTGTAAAACAAACTGAGAAAAGGACTACAGAAAAGGAGGAGATTCTAAAAGTCTGTCTGGAGAAAATGTCCGCTTAGTGGGCACGCCCAGACCCTACCAGCCACACATGTATTGATCAAATTTCCTCCTCCACTCCTGTGGTTCATAACAATTCCTCAACATCATAAACCTGAACCACTGGAACTGAACGAAGCACCTTTACCAACTGTAGATGGTTCGACAGGACCTAGAAACAGTGACTGGACAATCTGTATGGCTTAACTACTTCTGCAGCAGTTGGAGAGACAATCTTGGACTCCAAACCTACTGATTTCTCTGTCATATTCATTTTTTTTTTTTTAAACTGGTTCCTCTGAACCATCCTTTTGCCCGAGGAAGTCTAGCCCTGGTCAGAGGGCACTCCCTCTGGTCCAGTGGGTACTGGACCGGGCTGGCCATCCGGGTCAGCGGACTTTTGGCCAATAGTTCCCTGAGCCGGCCCTATCTCTTTTCAGGGTGGCTGCAGAGAAATTTTAAACACCTGGCAGTCTGACAGAAGGTGGTTAGCCCCCAGACAATAAACACAAGTGGTGTTTGGGTCAGCCTTGGCAAAGGCTTCCCCACAGCATCACAGTGTTGAAACCCAGTGGGCCCGGTTTTCCTTTTTGGGTTTCTCAGACATAATGCCAGCCTAACCAAAACTTGCCTTTTATGGTCGTGTTAGGAAGACACCTTATCGGTTCCTAACCATTTCATCGGTATTTGAAAAACCCTATTTAAAATCAAGGTTTTTAGAACCAATAAGAACTGGCACCGACTCTAAAAGCCCAAAACTTTAAAACGTTAAAATAAGCAAACCGATCAGTTCAAACCGAACCGATAACTAAATTTCACACAGACTTTACATTTTGTACTTACGGTTTACTAGATAGAGCTTTTAACCAAATGCGTAAATAATTATTTTTGCCGGTTCAAATGAATCAAAATACTCGCTTGAACCGAGAAGTGAACCGAGCTGAAGGAGCTGATCTCGAGCGACTGTTCAGTGAAGCGGAGTAAAGAATCTGACAGTTTCATTTGAAACTGCCCAGATAGAGCTTTGGTATAGCGCCCTCGCGCTTTAGAACTCCAGATTCTCTGGAGTTAACTCTTTCCTCTCCGGGGCAGTTCAAGTGCAGTGGCTAACTGCAATAAGTCCTAATATAGCAAGACTTCATGGTGTTTGAATCACCTGCGCCTTGTCCTTTGCCTTGAGAAGCACCTTGTGGATCAAGGGAAATGGGGGAAAGGTGTAGGAAGCCTGAGGTCCACGGCCTTGAGAACGCAACCCCCTGCAGCGAGCCCTGCTGTGGGGGGAGGAGGCATGAAAGTCTCAGCTTTGCATTCTCCCTGGAGGCAAACAGGTCCGCCTGAGGTGTGCCCCAGTGGGAGAACAGATCTTGTACTACCTCCGGCAGGAGAGACCACTTGTGAGATGCAGTCCCTATCTGGCTTAGGGCATCGGCCAGGGTGTTGGAGACTCCTGCCACGTGAATGGCGAAGAGAGACGCCTCCAGGCTGCGCATGAGACACCAAATGCGGAGACCTTGCCTGCACAAAGGCATGGAGCGCGTCCCGTCCTGGCAGTTTAGGTACTACATGGTCGTGGTATTGTCTGTCTGGACCTGACCCACTTGACCCCGTAGAAATGGAGCGAAAGCAGTTAGGGTTAGAAGAACCGCTCGAAGCTCCAGCAGGTTGATGTGGCACTCTGCTCCCCCAGATGGGCACCTCAACCCAGAGGCACCGGCTGATACAGTCGGCTCGGGGTGGACAAACAGGATGCCCTCCTGCAGATGTGCTAGAGCGTTCCACATCCCCTGGGTCACTGTCACTAGCTGATCCAACGGATCGAAGTGTTGTGACCACTGGCTGTCCAGTCCCAATTGAAGGGGACGCATGTACCAGTGGGCCCAATGGACCATGCTGGTGAAGGCCGCCATGAGGCCCAGGAAGTCCGGGACAGGGTGCGAATGCCCAACCTGAAATGATTGGGCAAAGGAGGAAAGAACCTCGGCCCTGTCCACCGGGAGCCGTGCAATGGCTCGGAGAGTTGAGCTCTGCCCCAATGAAACATCACCTGCTTTGGCACGAGTTCCGACTTGGCCTCGACGAGGCCAATCTGTGAGCAAACCTGGAGGGCCAGATCACTGGACCGCTCCACCTCTGCTCTAGAGGGGGCTGCAATCAGCCAGTCATCCAGGTAGGGGTACACCCGACCCTTCGGCGCTACAGAAATGCTGTCACCACTGCCATGCATTGGGTGAAGACCATGGGAGCTAGGGAAAGGCCTAACGGCATGGTCCGGAAACTCGTAAAGGGATCCCTCCGCTCTGAAGCGGAGGAATCTCTGATGAGATGGACAGATAGGGACGTGAAAGAACGCGTCCTGGAGGTCCAGGGAACAGAACCACACGCCTCGTTCCAAGGATGGGATTATCTGAGCCAGAGTGACAATCCTGAAGGTCTGAGACCTTAGGAACCTGTTCAGGTTGTGCAGGTAGAGAATGGGGCACCAGCCCCCCCCTCTGTTTTGGGACCAGGAAATACCTGGACACAAACCCCGAGTCTGGAGGAGGATCCGCCACCTTCCTGATCACTTCTTTTTAGAGGAGCAGGGCAGTATCGGCTCGGCAGGCTGATAGCAAGGCTGCGGCCCCCCCCCTCCCCCGAGGGGCGATGGCTCGAAAGGGCGGAGCCTGCTCGAACTCCAGGGGCAAGCCCTTTCCGACCACCTCCATCACCCAGTGGTCCATGGTGATAGTGAACCAGGCGGAAAGCAAGTGGCGGAGCCGTCCCCCCATGGGGGGTGACGAGGCTGGGGCGACACCCCTCAACCCGTCACTAGGCAGGCTTGGAGGAGGGACTGGCCGAGGGACCTCCTGGGCCTTTACCTCCCTGCTTCCTATTAGAGGAAGCTGCGGGGTTGGGTTTGGGATGCCAAGCGCGAGCCTGCTGGCGCTGGTGCTGTTGAGCCAGACGTGCCGCAGGCTCAGAAGGACGAAAGGGCTTGTGCTGCTGCTGTCGGCAGCCTATGTCCTTCTGGGCGGAAGTGACAAAGTCCAAAGTGGCATTGGACTTCTTGATCCGCTGGAGGTGACCTTCCACTCCAGGGCCGAAGAGGTTGGTCCCCAAGAAGGGGATGTCCGCCAACTTGTGCTGGGTATCTGCCGTGAAGGTGGATATCCTCAGCCATGCTCTGCGGTGCATGGCCACCGTGGCCGCAACCGATCTGGCACAGGAGTCCCCTATGTCCAGAGCTGTTCGGAGCTGCTGCTTCACCACCACCCTACCCTGGTCCCGAACCTGCCGGACCGTGGTCTGCAGGTAAGCTGGGAGATGAGGGATCACCTCATCCAGGGAGCCCATGAGGGCGTGGGAGAAGTGTGCCATCAGCACGGCCGAGCTGGCCTGGCAGAGACCAAGGGAGGATGCAGCATACACCTTGTGCCTGGTGAGTCCAGCTTTTTGGACTCCTCGTCAGGGGCTTATCCACATCCCTAGCGTTCCAGGAACGCCGGAAAATGCTGTCAGTGACCAACCCCTCGGCAGAGGGGTGCTCCGAAAACCTGGGCAAAGAGCCGGTAGGGACCACATACTTCCTGGCCGAGGGCACAGGACAAGAAGCAGGCCACTGCCAAAGCTCCAAGGCTGGGCCTACAATGGCCTCAGCCACCAGAAAGGCCTCCGTGGGTGAATCCCCTTGGTCCAGTATCTCCGTTAGGGGATACTTGGCCCGTTTGGATACGGGCTCGAGCTGCATCCCGGTGGACTGAGATGAGCAGAAGCAGACCCATAAAGGACGATGGGCTTTCATCCAGTGACTGGCTCCCAGAAGACTCAAGATCAACTGGCCTGGAGAACAGGGAGGAGTCGGACTCGGGAGTCTGCGAAGAGCTGCCTAGGGCCTGAGCCACCCTCCACCTGCTGAGGATGGTCGTGAGAGAGGGTGACAGACAACCTGTGGGGCAGGCCTTGACCTGACAGAGTCCTTGGTCTGCACCCCCAATTTCGGTTGTGGAGACGAGGTTCCACCACAATCGGTGGGGCAGCAGGTTTCGGCCGAACCGGCCAGGCTTGTGCATCTCGACTGCAGTGAGAAGCTGCTTCGGCCATTCGGGTGACAGCCACCTGATGGCCGGGGAAGGTGTTGGTGTCTACTTGCTCCCGGACAAAAGTAACTGCTGCCACATCAGGTCCTTGTAGAATCGCCGCAATTTGCGCCGAAGCCTCTCCTCTTCCCAGGAGGAAGACGAGGATGAGCGGCGTCGCCTCTTACCTCGGTGCCGAGACAGAGACCGCCGATGTCGGTGGGATCGGCTGGACCGAGAAGAAGTCAGAGACAGACACTTTGCGTTTCCGAGGACGGGCCTGGGAAGGAGCGGGAGACACCCACTTTTCCCTCGGCTCTGACACCTTAACCGGGGACTGCTCCACCAGGGAACCGGCGAAGAAGATTGTCTGCTTCAGTCGACAACCCTTCTGATGGGTCGAGAAAATAGACCATCGACGGGTATCTTGGCCGGCTGACCAGACAGGGACGCCATGAAGCCAGCGGCCTTCACAACTCCTAATCAAGCAGAGGTCTGCTGTCTGGGGAATGGGACCTCTCTCGCCTCCTACCTAACGCCAACGATGGGACTTACCCTAGAATCCTTTTTGGACAGAGAGGAATGTCCCGATGGCCCCTTTTCCATTAGTGGAAAGGGATTGGCAAAGCTCCTTGAACGAAGCAGAATGAGGTACCCAAAGAGCGGGATAAATGCCGCAACAGAGGAGGAAGAAGCGGCCTGGGCCGCCTCCTCCAAGGGTGTTCATCTGCTTGAGCTGCTCAGCCGAGGTAACCGGCCAACGGGCCTCTTTCAACTTTACTGGCGGATAGCACTTCTCAGGGTGCCCAAGCTTCAACCAGGCAGCGCGGTCCTCCAAGACGTTGGCCGAGAATGAACAGCATGACTTGCAGGCCTGCGGGTCGTGTTCTAGGCCGAGGCAGTAGATGCACGTGGAGTGCAGATCTGTCCTTGACATCTTCTGCCCACAAGGGCACCGCCGAAAACCGGGAGTCAATTTGTCCATCGCAGCCATGAGGGAAAAGGAAGACCTTAGTCTTGAAAATTTTAAAGGAGTTTCGGACGAACTGAAGAGTTAGGATCCACTCTACCACGCAGAGCGTTAAGGAGGGAACCTGAGCTTCCAAGCGGTAAGGAAGATCTGGAGTCATGGGGCAGAGCCGAGAGTTTTACCACCCGGGTGGGTGGGAGGAGCCAGCTTGAAGACCTTCCAGCAAGATTTAAAGCGGCAAGGAACCTGCCAGACAGTGTGGATGAACATATCCATGTCCCTAGAATTACCCTTACAGCTTGTAGCCAGGTAATACTCCTATCGGTTACCAACCATGTCACGAGTTGTAAAAACAAAATTCTGTATGTTTTTTGAAACCAATAGGAACTGGCACCCCACTACTAAATCCCAGAAATTAAATACACAAGTCAGTTCCCAACCTGACCTGCCGAGAAGAAACTGAGAAAGTACAGTTACATAAGAACTTACCGCAACAGTCTATCTTCGAGAGGCTCTTGCAGTAGGTAATTACATATAGGACTGACACTGGCCGGCAGCAGGACCCCATGGAAAAATCTCTAGCTAGCAGCCCCCATGTCAGGTGACCGGCGTCGTACGATGTCGGTATAAAGGGCCGGTCCCAGACGCCCGCCTTCCAGTTCTTTCCCGCCACAGGCCAGGAAGGCCCAGATGAGAGAGAAGCGGATGTTTCCATTCCTGGAAAGGAGCAGAAAAAGCCTAGGGGATGGAGGGTGGATAGACATTTACTGTAAGAGCCTTCCTCAAGATCTACTGTTACGGTAAGTTCTTACGTAACTGCTATCTTACTTCTAGAGGGCTCTTGCAGTAGGTAATTACATATAGGACCGAATCCCAAGCAGTCTGGAACAAAGAAAAGGCACAGGGAGGAGGGAACTACTCAAAGAGTAACACTAGCTGTGCAAGCCTCAAGACAGGAGACCTTGCAAAACAGCCAGCCCGAAGCCTACTCTACAGTAAGAGGCAATATCCAAACTGTAGTGTTTCGTAAAGGTAGGGACGGAAGTCCATGTGGCGGCAGCGCATACGTCTGCTGCAGACACATTCTTGAAACAAGCCGCAGAGGCAGCTACTCTTGTGGAGTGGCCTCTGACTTGACCCGGGAGGGTCTTGTACTTGTCTTAACAGAAAGTGATGCAATGAGCCAACCAACCACTTAGACAGGCATTGCTTGTAAACAGCATTGCCTTCCCTTTTGTGAGCAAAGGAAACAACTGATCAGTCTTTGAGATACTTCGTCCTGTTGGTGTAGTATCAGAATCTGGAACATCCATAGTATGGAGTAAATATTCCCCTTGGTTAGAGGACTGATTTAAGGTAGACTCTGCTACTACTTTAGGTAGAAACTTAGGGTTCGTGCGAAGAGCAACTCCTTCTTTGTGAAAAATCAAGTAGGGGATTTTACACACGAGGGCCTGAAGCTCGGAGATTCGAGCCGAAGTAATGGCCACCAAGAAGAGTCTTCCATTTAAAGAAACTTCAAATCTGCAGAAGCTGCAGGTTCAAGGAGGAAGAGTAAGTTTCAGAAACAAATTCAAGTCCCAAGGGGGGGCCTGAGTACGGATGGGGAGCCTCAGATGGAGGACCCCTCTGAGAAAGGTCTTAGAGACCTCCAGCTGAGCGAAAGCTTCGTCTGCTAAGGGAACATGGTAGGCTGAGATAGCTGCCATGTGAACCTTAAAGGAGGAATGGCAGAGACCCAGGTCGAACAGATGATGTAAGCACTCCAGCAGAAAAGCCACTGAACAGGAGAAAGGTTCCATGTTCTTGGAGACTGCCCAAATAGAGAATCTCTTCCACTTCATGGCAAAAGTGGACTTGGTGGAGGGCTTTCTAGCCTCCACTAAAATCTCTGCCACTTTTGGAGACACACCAAAAACAGGATTGGGCTAGGTCTGCAGGAGCCATGCATGTAGTTGAAGGGATTTGAGGCCTGGATGGACCAGGGTCCCCTGATCCTGGGTCAGCAAACCTCGAGATAGAGGAAGAGGAAGAAGAGGATCCTCTGAATATTGTAGAAGGAACCAGATTTGCCTGGGCCAGAAAGGAGCGATCAGAATCATTCTTGCGCCTTCTGTGGCTAGTTTCTGCAATACTCGTGGGATCAGAGGACTTGGGGCAAAGCATAGACGAATCTGTCCTTCCAGTCTAGAGAAGGAGTCGCTCCAGAAATATAGGTTACTCACCTGTAACAGGAGTTCTAGGAATGGTATATGTTGTTCATCCACACTTTCTGGCAGGTATCCTTGCCACTTTAAATCTTGCTGGAAGGTCTTCAAGCTGGCTCCTCCCACCCACCCAGGTGGTAAAACTCTCGGCTCCGCCCCATGACGCCAGATCTGGCCCGCTGGAAGCTCAGGTAGTGCGTCGAAGCCGGGGAGGTCGGGTGGGTCGTGTGGACGAACATACCATTCCTAGAACTCCTGTTACAGGTGAGTAAATGAAAATTACGTACCTACCGTAATTCTTGATCTTCTCTTGTATCTTCACCATTCATTACTGCTTGGTAAGCCGAGTGCGCACCGCCACGGGAGTTTTTGGGTTATTTTTTGAGTTGGTTTAACGGCGCTGGCTCGAGGCGACGACTGCCAAGGCGAGGGACGGCCGTTAGGAGCCGTGACTCTCCATCTCAGTTCTATAATGGAGAGGCAAAATAAAGTGTGAGAAAAAGAAAGTGAGGCAAGAGAGCCAAGGGATAGAGAAAGGAAATAAACTGAAAAAGGAATAAGCCGAAGGAGAATAGACAGAGGAGAGAGAATTCCTACCCTAAGGGACTGCAGGGCCTCCTTTCCGGGGCGGCTCTAGGGGAGGAAGAGAAAGAGGGGAAGGAGAAAGAGAGGAATGAAGGAAGAAGAAAGAAAGGGAGTGGCATGTTGAGAAGGAGAACAGTGCCAGTCGAGAGGCTTATAGGCTCGAAATTAATGAGGGAGCAAGAAGAAAAAATTACTCACCTTAGTAATGTTTCTTCTAATGGAGTCTTGCTATATTATAGACATTAGCAGTTTGTTCCAGCTCTAGAACTGCCCCGGAGTGAAATGGTTAAAACCATTCCAAAATAGAATTTTGGCACGAGAGCAGCTCTAATTGTGTCATTTCAAACTTGAACTGTCAGATCTTTACGAGCCAAACTCACTAAGGTCTGTGCGGAAGCTGTAACCTAGACTAGCCAAATGGTTACCTAAATAATAACCATTGATGGTCCCAACACCCAAGACTCAAGTCAGGGGACCAGAAATACTAACACCATTCTAATAATATGAAAATGGAACATAAGTATAATGAAACACGCACGATACACATACATCCCCAAAGTCCCAAAGGGGACAAAATGCTAACAGGACATAAGTAGTGCCCACACTAAGTTGCCCGCACCCCACCAAGTAGAGGTTCTGAGAGGGCAGGTTTTGGGGTTATAATATAGCAAGACTCATTAGAACAAACAACATTACTAAGGTGAGTAATTTTTTCTTTAAACATGAAGTCTTGCTATATTATAGACATTAGCAGAATATACAGCAGTACCTCCATGGAGGAGGGCAGAACCTACTTAGTGAATAGGCTCTAAGAACAGCTGTGCCAAACCGAGCATCTCTCCTGGCCTGACATCCAGGAGTAATGCTTGGTAAAAGTGTGTACCGCTTTTCCAAGTAGCAGCCTGGCAAATCTCTAATAAAGGGATATCTCTGGCAGCAGCTAGAGACGCAGCTGTACCCCTGGTAGAATGAGCCTCAACCAGGGGGCTCTGCCCACTTTCTGATAACAAAATTGGATACAAGAGACAATCCACCTGGCTATTGATCTCTTAGTGGCAGGTTTGCTTTTCCCAACTTCACCATAGGTAAGGAAAAGTTGGAGGGATTCGAACCTGTGACCTTTAGTACGCTCTATATAATTAAGCTCTCTTAACATCCAGGCTGTGCAACCTCCTCTCACCCGATACTGGAAGGGAGATAGATTGATTAAGATGGAAATCTGAAACCACCTTAGAAAAAACTTCCTATTAGTCCTAAGGACTACCTTATCCCTGTGGAAAGTAATAAAGTCAGTCTCCACTGACAAGGCTTGCAATTCACTTATGCGTCTGGCAGAAGTGATAGCCACTAGAAAAACAGTTTTCCAAGTTAGGTACTTAAGCTCTGCAGAAGACAGAGGTTCAAAAGGGGTTGCATTAACTGGGCAATGCAAACATTAGGTCCCAAGCAGGGCCGGTTCCAAAGGGAGGATTAGTATGGAGTAACCTCTAAAAAACTTGGAAACACAGGATGAGAGGAAAGAGGGATGACTTTCCTGCTGACAAAAGCAGACAGCTGCCAAATGAACTCAGGGTAGCTGGTCTGAGACCCAAGGAATTAAGATGTACCATGTAATCTAACAAAATGGGCAATTCAGCAGATTCTGGGAAATATTTTTCCTAGCACACCAAATGGAAAATCTTTCCATTTAGAACTATAAGTAGCTCCTAGTGGAAGGCTTTCTGGAAGCCTTTAGATCTCAAGAACACCCTGAGAGAGGTGTAAAATCAGCAACACTAATCCTCAAGAGCCAGGCCTTGAGGTTGAGGGATTGAGGTCCGATACCAAACCCTTCCTGAGCACAAGTCAACAGATTGTGATTCCTGGGGAGGCACAGGGAAGATGGACTGTCAGAGACAGAAGGAGGGGACCAGGCTGCCTGGCTCAATCTGGGCAATCAGAATCACCCTGCAAGGCTGAGATCTGATTTTGACTAGTACTTTGAATAGGAGCGGAAAGGGGGCAAAGCATAGAGGAACTTCCCTCCCAATCCAGAAGAAGGGCATCCAGGGAACTGAGCCCAGCACTGGAGGCCTGCAACAGAACAGAGGAAGTTTGTGATTGTCTGGGGCTGCAAAAGATCTGAGGGATGCCCCACCTGGCAAAAAAAACTATCCCAGCACTTGAGGATCCAGGGACCATCGTGCTGGGCCCTGGGAAATCCTGCTGAGGGCATCTGCTAGGACATTGTCCTTCCTGGAAGATGAACTGCTATGAGGGAAGTGTTCAGGAATAGGCCAGAGACCACAACTTCATTGCCTCGGTGCACAAGGCTCAAGACCGAGTGCCCCCTGTTTGTTGATGTACCACATTGTTGTGGTGTCTGTTCTGACTTGTATCACCTTGTCGTGGACAGATGCAGAAAAGCTTGAAGAGCTAAAAGACAGCTCTGAGTTCCAGCAAACTGATGTGGAGCAGAGATTCCTGGGGACCAAACTCCTGAGTGGAAAGGTCGCCCATGTGGGCTCCCAACCCAGAAGGGAAGCATCTGTAGTGAGAGTCAAGTCGTGAGAAGGAAATGAAGGGACCCCGCTCTTAAATTGCTCTGGTCCTGCCACCACTGGAGAGCTAGGATCAAGGTTCGAGTCACTGGGACCAACTTGGAAAGGGGTCTCTTCTGAGACCAAAAGGTTCTCAAGTGAAACTGAATGTCTCATCTGAAATCTGGCTCCCTGCACAACAGCTGTGGATGCAGCCATGTGCCCCAGGAGCTGCAGAGTGTCTTGCTGGTCGAGACCTGCAGAGTGAAAGAAGAGGCCAGAGCCACTAAATTCCTTACCCTTTCTGGGGGAAGAAAGGCCTTGGCTAGCTTTGTGTCCAATTCTGCCCCTATAAAGGCGAGTACCTGGACTGGTTCCAGAACAGACTTTGGTAGGTTTAGCAGAAAACCCAGGGAGGTGAGAAGCTGCTGGGTAACCTGCAGGTGAGATTTTACCTGTTCTGGGGACTGGCCTACAATGAGCCAGTTGTCTAGATAGGGAAAACAGCAATCCTCTGCCTCCTTAAGTGGGCACTGCTAGACACTTTGTGAATACCCTTGGAGCAGAGGTAAGGTCAAGGGCATTGCTCTGAACTGGTAATGACCTGAGGGCAGTTCAATCTGAGGTACTTTCGATGGGATCTTCTGACTAGGACATGGAAATAGGCAACCTTGAGGTCCAGGGAGGCTAGCCAGTCCCTGGCCTTAGGGAAGGTAAATCATTGCCAGAGTTACCATTTTGAACTTTGGTTTCAAAAGATGCTTGTTCAGATATCTGAGATCTAAAATGGGCCGCCATTCTCCTGTCTTTTTTGGGGTAAGGAAGTATCTGGAATACAGACCCCTGCCCTGATGCAGGGGAGGAACCCTTTCTACTGCTCTGACAGCTAACAGGGATGAGATTTCTGTTTCCAGAGCGAGGGTCTCTGAAGCACTTGCAGGTAGAAAAAGTCTGCTTCTCAACTTGGGAAACTTTTTGAAGCCGAGAACCAGACCCTGGCTTACTACTTCCAGAACCCACTTGTCTGAGGTTAAAGAAGCCCACCTGACTGAAGTAAGCCAGCCTGCCCCCCACTGGTACAGGAGAATCGGCCCTGGGCACCCCATCAGGGTGCCTATTTCACAGGATCTTTAGGCTGGGGGGGTGGGAGCAGGTCTGCCCACCCCTCGTCTGCCCCTGCCTCTGAAGAAGCCCCTCTGAGCATAGGCAGAGGAGGCCAGAGTCTGGTAGAAAGGCCTGTGAAAAGGCCTACCCCTACCCCTGGGGGCATGCCTTTGAGGAGTGGCTTGCCGCTCCATAGCCTGGGCACTCTTGTAAGTAGTCCTATATTCATCCATCTTCATGTAATTCTCAGTCTGCTCTCCAAACAGAGAATTTTCCACCACAGGAAAATCCATAGCCTTAGTCTGGGTATCCTGTGACAAACTAGTACACCTGAGCCAGGCCAACCTACGAAAAGCTACAGATGTGGCCATGACCCTAGAGGAAACATTAACATCCACAGCAGCATGAAACTGAACCTTAGAGGCTTCAATGCCATCAGCAGCCACCTGCTCTAGTTCACTAGCCAGCAGGCCATGGGCCTGCTTGGCCAATTGCATAACAGTATCCCATTTAGATTTCTGATACCTAGCTACACAAGCCATATAATTTGCTTGCCCGAGTCCCAGAGAGGCTGCCATATACTGTTTTTTTGCCATGGCATCAATCTTCCTGGAATCCTTGTCAGGAGGATGAGAAGCCAAGGGAATATTAGCTTTATCACAGGCAGCAGCCTGAACTACCCCAACACGCACTGCATTGCTGAGAAAGGAATTCTGTATCAGGGCCTGACAATGTATACCTTCTGTCCATCTTTTATCTACAGGAGGCACAGAATTAGAGCTTTTAAAATTTTAATTGTTTTTCCTAAAAGACTTATGTAAAGGAATAGACAATCTCCTAGACTCTGGAATATCCATCATTTCTACAAAATCAGGCTCTTCTTGCTCATCCACAGCCTCTTCTAAAGGAAGCTGGAGGGTTTCAGCAACTTTTATAAACATAAAATGAGATGGGACTCAGACAGCATAGGGGAGATTCTAAAGGTCTGTCTGGGGAGATGTCCGCTCAATGGGCACACCCAGACCTTCCCAGCCACATTCATACTGTTCATAATCCTCCTCCTCCTCTGGTTCATAAAATTCCTCAATATCATAATCTTGAACCACTGGGACCGGACGAACCGACCTTTACCAGATAGTGGTGGTTCGACGGACCCCGAGACAGTGACTGGACAATTTGTATGGCTTTTGCTATCTCTGCAGCAGTTAGAGAAGGAATTTTGGACTCCAGACCTGCTGATTTTCTGTTTTCTTTACTGGAATTGGTTCCTCAGAACCAGCTTTTTGCCCGAGGAAGTCTGGCCCTGGTCAGAGGGATTTCCTCTGGTTCAGTTGGCACCGAACCAGACTGGCCATCCGGTCAGAGGACTTTTGGCTCTCTCGCTCCCTGAGCCTGCCCAATCTCTTTTCCAGGGTGGCTGCAGGAAATTTACATATCTGGCAGTCTGACTCGAGGTGGTCAAACTCAGACAAACACATGTGGTGTGTGGGTCAGCCTTGGCAAAGACTTCCCCACAAACATCAGTGTTGAAACCTCAGTGGCCCGGTTTTCTTTGGGTTTCTGTGACATAATGCCAGCCTAACCAAAACTCTGCCTTTTAACAGCAGTAGGCAAGACACCCTATCGGTTCCTTAAGGGTGTCACGGGTATTGGAAAAGCCGTAATAACCGCTTTTTAGAACCGATAAGAACCGGGAACCGACTCTAAAATAGTAACTTAGTTTTAAATGAGTTTTAACCCACTGATCGGTTCAAACCGAACCGATAACTTCAAAGTTCCATACAGACAAAACCTTCATTTACTTACGGTTACTACAGATAGAGCTTGAACCGAATGGTTTTATGGTTAAAATAAACTATTCTCGTTAAATCCAACCGAGAAAACACTTTATAAACAGAGAAATGAACCGAGCAGAAGGAGAAATCTCCGGAGCGACTGTTCACCGAGGCGGAGCAAAGAATCTGACAGTTCAAGTTTGAAATAACAGAGCTGCTCTCATGCCAAAATTCTATTTTGGAATGGTTTTAACCATTTCACTCCGGGGCAGTTGTAGAGCTGGATCAAACTGCTAATGTCTATAATATAGCAAGACTTCATGTTTGAATCCCCATTGGTAGGACTGAGGAGAGGTTCCACCGAACCTGCTAAACAGACCAAGAGAGGCAGAGTCTCAGGACTCAACATGCCAAGTCTCTTCATCCCAGTTGAGGGCTCCTGGATGACCGAGCAGAACCTGTTCCGGAAGAGCGCCCATCCAGGAAGAGGACGAAGTTCCTAGCACCTTGATAAGTGCTACCACAGAAGAGAATGGGAAAAACTAAGCCTTATCGAAGGCAGTTTGTAAGAAAAATAGAGAGGGACTCAGACTTGCCATGACAAGGCAGACAGAGGCTTGAAGCTGACAAGGTCAGCCAGCAGCTGTAAAGCTTTTTGAAAAACAATGCCTGCCAATGGGATCCTAAGTTGAAGGTGCCCAGACAGGGCATGGCCACCAGGCTGTGGAACAACATGACCTGAGGAGGCAAGGAATTGCACCGTAGAGCAGTCAGAAAGAGTTCCTCAGAATTAAAGAAATTTTGTAACTGATTTGCTCTCTTTACCTTGAGGAAAAAGGGGTCCAGGGTTTAAATAATTGATTAGCAGTTTTTTTTTTTCTTTCTTGGGACTATACTAACTGTACAGACAGTATTTACACAGAGTCCCTAGAAGTGCTGTGCCTGCCAAACACGGCGAGGCAAGAGCCATGCATCTCCCCAACGACTCAGCACTTATGAGCAAGACGCCAATCGATCTTAGAGTGAAGTAAATCCCTGGGATCCATTCACCAAGAATGGGAAAAACAGAAAAGTTTTGTTTTTTTGGCATAAAGGCCAAGGAGTAAGAGGAACGAGGCGGAAGGGGGAGACGCCACAGAAGGAGGCCACTGAGGGGAAGGTGGGTGGGTATCAGTAATGAATGGTGAAGATACAAGAGAAGATCAAGAATTACGGTAGGTATGTAATTTTCATATCTTCCCTTGTCAATCTTCACCGTTCATTACTGCTTGGGAGAGTACCAAGCCCCCTCTCCCCTTAAAAAAGGGGGAGGAGTAGAACCCTGAGGGACCAAGACCCCCAGCCTCCTGTTGGTGAGAAACAGAAGGGGAAGACCCTGGCTAGTACAGAGAGAAGCCTATGTGGGAGAAGAGCTAGGAGGTGCCTCCCGAGGATGGGGAGACTGAGGAGGCCTGCAAAGTCTCCTAGCTCTGGAGGAGAAAAGACTGGTCCCTCGAAAGCGGAGGACGCCTACGCCGGGCCAGAGGTGACAACCTTGATAGACGAAGCCATGCCGTCCGCCTAATGCAGATCGCTGTCCCCGCAAGCCTGGAAGCCACCTCATTGGTGTCGTAAGATGCCCTTGCTTGGTGTCTTGCCAGCTCCAGGCCTATAGCGGAGAGGGCAATAGTTTGTCTGGTTTGCTCCATATCAGGCATTGATGCTAGGAGCTGTGAGAGCACAGACCACAGATGCCGATTGTAGGCAGCGTGGTGAGCCTGATGTGATGCAATATAAGCCACCACACGAGAAGAGGAGAACACTTTGTCCCCACTGGTCGAACTGTAGAGAATTTGAATCTGGTGGGCGGTCGTGCGCCAGGCAGCAGCGCCCGGAAGGAGTCTTGGTACACCAAGCCCGAGGGCAGGTTGGGAAGAGTACCCAGGGACTCTGAGGGGGCACAATACCTATGACGGCAGTCAGCCGGGGCTGGAGAAAGGGCAGCTGGCGACTGCCAGGAACGGATAGACGCCTCCTGGAAGGGGATAGGCCAGGAAGGTACCACCAGGTGTTGGGCACTGAATTCTCCAAGGAATTCACGCATCTCCTGTTCGGTATTGTCTCTCCTTACATAAGGGATTTGAAGGTCCCTCACCATCCGAGAGGAATGGCTGATATTCAGTGAAATCAGCGTCAGAAGAAAGATGAGCAAGGGGCTCCTCTCCCTTAGAGGAGGAAGACGAGGATGATGGGCTTTCCGGGTAATGTCCAGAGAGATTCCTGCGGCGCGTGGGAGGAGGTCGAAAGACCCGCCTATGCATACACCTAACGTAAGAGGGGAAGGTCCCAGAGAACCCCTGAACTGCTCCAGGATAATGGACCCGAGGGACCTGATACGCCTGGAAGCGCGGGAGCAGAGGTACTGGAGAAGGGCACCTACGAAGAGTAACTGACTGCCAGGACTCTGAAATCCGGAGAACGGAGCCAGAGCTGGCGGGATCCCGGACAACAAACCAGGCCGCAAAATGGAACCCTGAGAAAGCGATGCCTGGAAGAGCCCAGGGGGAGAACCTCCCCTGTGATGAACCCAGGACTGCATGGTTCCAGAAGGGCAGTCCACAGCAACGCCACCGGAGGGCACCCTAGAGCCCAGGAGGGAAGGGTGGGGTTCGGCGCTACGGCTCCTAGCCATCCCACCAGAGGCGGCCGACAGAGACCGGGGCCCCCGTCCCCTGCCCCTCAACCCCTCGGACTCGGAAAGAGCCCTCCTCCTCGACTGCAGCGTCCCCACACCCCCAGAGGAGGCAACAGCACCCGGAGGGCAGCTGCCACAGGTCCCCTAGAAGGGGGAGCTTCCTCAGTCCCCACCACATCACTCCCCTGGGAACCAGGGCCACCCCCAGCCCGAGAACCCTCAGGGGAGGATGGGAGAGGGGACAGTGGAAGGGGCCCGCTGCGCCGCCTGGCACCCTGTGCCACCGGGGACTCTGAGGAGTCAGGGTGCCAGGATGGGTCCACATGCGAGTCATCGGCCTCCGAAGACGACGAGACCAGCAGAACCTCAATGCTGGCAACTCCGGGAATCCCCGGGCAACGCCGACGACCCCGCCCACCCGCTACTGCCAGGCCCGCCCTTCCTCCCTGCGGTACCAGCCAGGCCCACGCTGTTGCTCCTGGCGCTTGAACCTGACCCGCACCGCGGAAGAGACCGCCCACGGCACCGGGGCCAGGGCGGCGCGACTTACGGCGCTGGCTCCGATCACCGGCGCCTGAGGTCCACCGGTTCCCGGCCCAGAAATCATGGGCCTCGACACTGGGGGAGCCTGCACCTCCGAGGAGGTGACTGCTGAGGCGGTGTCACCATCACGGCCCCGGGGGGGACCACGATGTTCCCCCGACACCGTGAAAGAAGTTTCCTCTTCGGCAAGAGAAGAGGAGGAAGCTCCCTCCTCCACGGACTGTATAGGCCCGGGAGGAGACCCGGGGGAAGGGCCTAGAGACCTTAAGTGGGAATCCCTGGAGCAACGCCGTCCCCCGAAGGTCGGCGGGGCCTTGCCGAGCTTGAACGCGCGGACTTAGAGGACACGACGGTCCATGGAGAAACAAGCGTCGCATGCGTCCATGTCGTGGTTGGGTCCCAGGCAACGGAGACAGACATCATGCCGGTCCGAGACGGAAAAATGCCGGCCACAGGAGCACCGACGCATAGGGGCGCGGACTGCCTCTCGACTTCACGCCTTGCTCCAGAACCGACATGATGTGAACCAACTGAGGAAAAGAGGAAACACTCGTGCAGAGATAGAAAAAAAAAAGGAACGGTCTTACCAGGCATATGGGCCGAGGGAAGTTCTGAACACGAGATGAGGAGTCGGGACGTAATCCAAGAACGAACACTATACACTACCGCTTAGCAGGTGCAGCCTCGGCGGCGGAGAAACAGAACTGAGATGGAGTCCGCAGTTCCCCAACGGCCGCCCTCAAAGATGCAGTGCGGCCTCGAGGACGGGCGCCTTAGAGCCAACTCAAAAAAAAACTCCCGTAGCGGGTGCGGGCCTCCGGCTTAACTCAAGCAGTAATGAATGGTGAAGATTGACAAGGTAAGATCCTGTATTTCTAGGGACATGGATATGTTCATCCACACTTTCTGGCAGACTCCTAGCAGTTCTCCGGGAGGAGAGAGGCAAAGCGCACACACCCTACTTAGGGAATAAAGACTGGAGAACCGAGGCCCCAAAACCAGCATCCCGGCGTGACTCAAGATCGATGTGGCAGTGGGCAATGAAGGTGTGTGCTAACTTCCAGGTAGCAGCCCTGCAGATTTCCTGGATTGGGACGTCCCTGGAAGCAGCCACCCATGCAGTGGTATGGTGGGTAGAATGAGCTTTTATCCCTCTGGGAGGCTCCATGCCCACCAACCTATAGCAGAGATCTATGCAGGAGGTGACCCACCTGCTTATCGTCCGCTTGGCTGCAGGTCTGCCAGGTGTGGCTTCAGCATAGGTGACAAACAGCTGGCGAACCTCTCCCCGAATTTCAGCCATGCGCTCCTTTAGTAAGCAAGCGCCCTTCTAGGGTCCAGAGTATGGAGCCTATATTTGCCTCCCGAGGTGTGATTGGGGTAGAACACCCGGCAGAGTCAACACCTGGTTAAGGTGAACTCCACACCACCACCTGGAAGGAATTCTCGGTGGTGCGCAGGACAACCTTGTCCCTGTGGAAGACCAGGTAAGGAGACTCATGAAAGCACCTGGCCTCCCATCCTTCTGGCTGGACGTGATAGCCACCAAGAAGGCGGTTCTTCCATGACAGGGGAGAGATCACACCTGTGCATCGGTTCGAATGGCTTGCCCATGAGCTTTGCCAATACCAGCAGTAGATCCCACGGAGGTGGAGGTTCTGCACTGGAGGGAAATGATCAAGGCCTTGAAAAAGCACTACCACCTTCTCCACGCCACCGACTGCTTCCAGCCCGTGCCCGTAGCAGAGATGGCTGCCAGGTGCACCTTTAGGGTCCGACTAAGCCCTTGCTGAGAAAGGACCATAAATAGTCCAAGATGCTTGCCAAGGAACAGGAGGAAGGTCCAGGCCCTTGCTCCCAACACCAAATGGAAAATCTCTTCCATTTGAAGGCATAGCATTTCCTGGTCGGCTCCTTCGGGGACGCCTCAACTACACTGAGGACCTGTTGGAAAGACCCAAGGCCTGGAACTCTAGCCGCTCAGGAACCAGGCCGTCAGGTGCAGGGATTGAAGGTCCGGATGGAACACCTTCCTCTGATTGACTGAAAGTAGGTCCGGGCAAGCTGGAAGCTGCCTTGGGAGCCTGGAGCTGAGGCTGAAAAGATTTGGATACCAGCATTGGCGGGGCCAGTCTGGGGCTACCAGAATCACCTGCGCCTTGTCCCTCCTTGCCTTGAGAAGCACCTTGTGGATCAAGGGAAATGGGGGGGAGCAGAGGCCCGGGGTCCACAGCCTCAAGAAGGCATCCTGCAGCGGGTCTCTGCCATGGGGGCAGGCATGGAACAGCCTCAGCCTCGTGCTCCTCCTGGAGGCAAACAGGTCCACCCGAGGTGTGCCCCAATGGGAGAACAGATCTTGTACTACCACTGGCAGGAGGTACCACTCGTGAGACAGCCCCTATCCAGCTTAGGGCATCGGCCAGGGTGTTGGAGACTCCTGCCACATGAATGGCTAGGAGATCCGCCTCCAGGCTGCGCACGAGTGACCAAATGCGGAGAGCTTCCTTGCACAGAGGCATGGAGCACGTCCCTCATGGTCGTGGTGTTGTCTGTCTGGACCTGAACCACTTGACCCCGTAGAAACGGAGCAAAGGCGGTGAGAGCTAGACGGACCGCCCGAAGCTCCAGCAGGTTGATACGGCATCGGGACTCCCAAGGGGACCAGAGGCAGTGCGCTCTGCTCCCCCAGATGGGCACCCCAACCCATCAGAGAGGCGGTCGATATAGACCGTCTGTTCGGTGCGGACAAACTGGATGCCCTCCTGCAGATTAACTGGAACGGTCCACCACTGGAGAGTGTTCCACATCCCCTGGGTCACAGTCACTAGCTGGTCCAATGGATCACAATGTTGAGACCACTGGCTGGCCAACCCCCACTGAAGGGGATGCATGTGCCAGCGGGCCCAACGGACCACGCTGGTGCAGGCCGCCATGAGACCCAGGAGGCGCAGGAAGTCACGGGCAGGGCACGATTGCCCAACCAGAAATGATTGGGCAAAGGAGGAAAGAACCTCAGCCCTGTCCACCGGGGGCCGTGCTCTGGCACGAAGAGAGTCGCTCTGCCCCAATGAAAAGAATCACCTGCTTCGGTCAGAGTTGCGACTTGGCCTCGATGAGGAGGCCGATCTGAGAGCAAACCTGGAGGGCCAGATCTCTGGACCGCTCCACCTCCTGTCTGGAGGGGACTGCTATCAGCCTATCGTCCAGGTAAGGGTACACCCGGACCCCTCGGCGCCGCAGGAATGCTGTCACCACTGCCATGCATTTGGTGAAGACCCTGGGAGCAAGAGAAAGGCTGAAGGGCATGGCTCAGAACTCTTAAAGGGATCCCTCCGCTCAAAAGCGAAGGAATCTCTGGCGAGACGGACGGACAGCGACGTGAAAAAACACATCCTGTGGGTCCAGAGAGCAGAACCACACACACCGCGTTCCAGGGATGGTATTATCTGAGCCAGAGTGACCATCCTGAAGGTCCGAGACCTTAGGAACTTATTTAGGTCGTGCATGTCAAGAATGGGGTGCAAGCCCCCTGTCTGTTTTGGGACCAGGAAGTACCTGGACACAAACCCCGGGTCTGAGGGAGAGTCCTCCACCTCTGATCACCTCCTTTGAGGAGCACAGCGATGTCGGCTCGGTGAGCCGACAGCGAGGCTGCAGACCCCGAGGCCCCCTGGGGGGGGCGACGGCTCGGAAGGGAGGGCCTGCTCGAACTCCAGAGGCAGGCCCTTTCCCACCACTTCCAACACTCACCGGTCTGTGGTGATAGCAGACCAGGCGGAAAGGAAGTGGCAAAGCCGTCCCCCCATGGGGGAACCTGGGGTGGGGTGACTAGGTTGGGGGTGACACCCCTCAACCTGTCACTGAGCAGGCTTGGAGGAGGGACCGGCCGAGGGACCACCTGGGCCTTTACCTCCCTGCTTCCTGGAGGAGGAAGCCACAGGCTTGGGTTTGGGATGCTGGCGTGAGCCTGCTGGCCCTCATGCTGCTGGGCGGACCTGCTGGCGGCGCAGGCAGAATGAAAGGGCTTGGGTCCAGGTCTGCAGCCCTTGTCCCTCTGGGCGGATGAGACAGAGTCCAGGGTGGCACTGGACTTTTTAATCCTCTGGAGGTGACCTTCCACTCCAGGGCCGAAGAGGTCGGTCCCCAGGAAGGGGACGTCTGCCAACTTGTGCTGCATGTCTGCTGTGAAGGTGGATATCCTCAGCCATGCCCGACGGCGCATAGCCACTGCAGCCGTGACTGACCTGGCACATGAGTCACCGATGTCCAAAGTAGTGAAGTTGCTGCTTGGCCACTGCCCTGCCCCCGCACCTGCTTAACCGTGGTCTGCAGGTCAGCCGGGAGATGAGGGACTACCTCGTCCAGGTAGCCCAACAGGGCATGAGAAAAGTGTGCCATCAGCATGGCCGAGCTGGCCTGATGAAGGCCAAGGGAGGACGCAGCGTAGACTTTGCGCCCGGTGTAGTCCAACTTCTTGGACTCTGTTGGGAGGCTTGTCCACGTCCCTGGCTCTTCCGGCACGCCGGAAGACACTGTCGGTAACCAACCCCTCAGCCGAGAGGTGTACCGAAAAACCAGACAAGGAACTCTTAGGGACGGTGTACTCATCGCCATCCTGGCTGAGGGCACAGGACAGGAAGCAGGGTGCTGCCAGAGCTCCAAGGCTGGGCCGACAATGGCCTTGGCCACCAGAAAGGCCTCAGTGGGAGAATCCCCTCAGTCCAAAATCTGTGAGGGGATACTTGGCCCGCTTGGATACAGGCTCGAGCTGCATCCCGGTGAACTCCGAGATGAGCCTAAGCAAACCCATGAAGGACGATGGGTTATTGTCCAGCGACTGACCTCCAGATGACTCAAAGTCAACCCGCCTGGAGAACAGGGAGGAACTGTACTCAGAAGAGTCCGCAAAGAGCTGCCTTGGGCCGAGGGCGATCGGGAGTGAGGGTGACAGACAGCCTATGGGGCAGGCCCTGGGCCGACCGAGAACTCTTGATCGGGGCCCCAAACAACGGCTGTGGAGGCGGAGGTTCCATCAGAATCTGTGGGGCAGCCGGTTTTGGCCGAGCAACCAGCCTGGGAGCAGGCGCCTCGGCTAGAGCGAGGGGTTGCTTCGGCCGCTCTGGTGACAGCCACTTGATAGCCGGGGATGGAGACTACATCGGCTTGCTCCTGGACAGAAGGAGCTGTTGCCACATGAGGTCCTCGTAGCGTCGATGCAACTTGCGTTGAAACCTCCCCTAGTCCGAGGAGGAAGACGAGGATGAGCGGCGACGCTGCTTGCCATGGTACAGAGACCGCCTATGATGGCGGGATTGGCTGGACTGGGAAGAAGTCAGAGAGAGACCGCAAACCTCTGCTTTTCCGAGGAGGGTTCTGGGGCAGGGCGTGGGAAACCCGCTCTCCCCTCGGCTCGGAGGGTTCAACCGTGGACTCCGGAACCGGAGGCACAGGCAAGCCCACAGAAACCTCAATCTCCGCTGGGGGAACCGGGGAGTGAGGGTTTTCGGCTTCACCGGTCGACAGTCCATCCGACGGGTCAAGAAAAATCTTGACTGCGTCAACGGGAGTCTCGGTCAACTGACCTGACGGGGACACCGTGAGGCCAGTGGTCGAAGGATCGACCGAAGTCTATGGTCGACTACTCTGGGAGAGGGATCTCTCCCGCTCCCAAGAGCGGTCGACAGAGGGACTTACCTTTGTGGTCCTTCTTGGACCAAGAGGAAAGCCCTGAGGAAGTTGGTCCCTCTCCCTTAGTGGAAAGGGGCAGACAGAGCTCCTTAAAAGAAGCTGAATAGGAGGATCCCAGGGAGAGCGGGATAAAGGCCGCGGCTGAGGAAGACGAAGATGCGGCCTGCGCCGCCTCCTCCTCGAGGGTGATCTGCTCGAGCTGTTCCGTCGAGCCTGCCGCCGCGAAATCGCCAAACGGCCTCCTTCGACTTTACTGAGGGTAACGCTTCAGGGCGCCTAAGTTGCAAACAGGCGGCGGGTCTTCCAGGACGTAGTCAAAGGAAGAGCACAGGTCACAAGCCAAGGGTCGTGTTTAGGCCCAAGCAGTAGACGACGTGTGGAGTGCAGATCCATCCGAGACATCTTCTGCCCGCATGGCACCTCCGAAACCGGAGTCTATTTGTCCATCGCCGCTGCGAGGGAAATAACTGACCGAAGTCTTGAAAACCTTAAAAGTAATTTCAGGTAAACCGAAGAAAAAGGAACCAGTCTTATACGCAGAGCGTTAAGGAGGGAACCTAAGCTTCCAAGCGGTAAGGAAGATCTGAGGTCATGGGACGGAGCCGAGAGTTTTACCACCTGGGTGGGTGGGAGAAGCCAGCTTGAAGACCTTCTGGCAAGACTTAAAGTGGCAAGGATACCTGCCAGAAAGCATCGATGAACAACATATCCATGTCCCTAGAAAGCGCCTCGCTCTGGAACGAGCGAGCAAAATGTGGGAAGTTGTGTTTTGGGGGAGGCAAACAGGTCCACCTTCGGAGTCCCCCAAAGCTGAAAGATATCGTCTAGTACCCCTTGGTCCAGTTCCCACTCATGAGCTAGAGCAGAAGAGTGGCCGAGTTTGTCTGCCAGAGTGTTGTAGATTCCTGGAACATGAATTGCCGTTAGGTGAAGGTCATGTTGTGTTGCCCAATCCCAAACTCTTATTGCCTCCCTGCATAGACGGTAGGACCGAGTTCCTGATTGTTGATGTACCACACTACGCACATGTCCGTCTGGGTGGCTAGGTGGCCAGGAAGGATGTATTGGTGAAGGGCTTGGAGAGCCCACAGCACAGCTCGAAGCTCTAGCACGATGGAGAGCTCGTTCTATTCTGGACCACGAGCCCTGGGTCCGATGAGGACCAAGATGGGCTCCCCAACCTTCGCCTGACGCATCTGTAGTCAGAGTCTTGGGGGGGGGGGGAGGATGAAGAAGGAGACCCCCCGAAGCAGGTTCTCTCGAACCATCCACCATTGCAAGTCTTGCACCATCGGCAATGAGATCAGAAATAATTGATCTAGGTCGTCCACAAGTTGATCCCACTGGGAGCGAAGAGTCCACTGAGAGATCCTCATGTGGAGTTGAGCTCGAGGGCACCGTCGGAATAGCGGCCGCCATGAGCCCTAGAAGACTGAGGACCGACCTCGCCGAGACCCTCCTGCGTTCTGATAGCAGGGAAATCTGGGTTTGAAGAGAGGCTGCCCTGTCTGGAGGCAGGAAGGCCTTGTTCACGGTCATATCGAGGATAGCCCTGATAAACTGTAGCCTCTGGGAAGGGTCCAGATGAGACTTGGAATGGTTGATGGTAATGCCCAGGCAAGTGAAAACCTGCTGGGTGAGGGAAGAGAAAATGCAGGAGTTCCTCCCTGGATAAGGCCGCCAGGAGCCAGTTGTCCAGGTAAGGGAACACCTGTACTCCCATTGTACGCAGGTGGGCCGCTACCACATCCAAGCATGTTAAAAAACTCGGGGAGCAGAGGATAGACCAAAGGGGAGCGCCTTGAATTGGTAGTGGTCCCCCTGAAATGCAAAACGAAGATACTTGCGGTGAGAAAGGCGAATGGGAATGTGCAGATAGGCATCCTGCATATCCAGTGCACAAAGCCATTGACCCGGCCGAAGGAGGGGCAGAAGGCGCTGCAGAGAGCATCCTGAACCTTTTGTATTCTACATAAAGATTCAGGGAACTGAGAACTAGAATAGGTCTGAGATCTCCAGTCTTCTTTGGGACCAGGAAGAAATAATAATAGTAACCCATCCCCTGAAAATGCAGGGGGACAGGCTCCATCACTTGCTTTAGACAAGGGCCGAGATTTCTTCCCGGACCAAAGAAAGGTGTTCCCTTGAATAGGCAGACTTCAGAGGTGGGTGGCAGGGTGGTTTCTGAAGAAACTATGGAATGCCCTTCTGCTATAAGCTGGAGCACCCAAGAATCCGTGATTATCCTCTCCCATCCCAGAAGGTGGAGGGAAAACTTCCCTCCTACCGGTTCCTCTGGGAAGTCCAGAGGCGGTGGGGAGGAAAGAAGTCAGGTGGTGTGGGACAGCACTGCAGCCGAAGTACCCACTGCTTTTTTGGGTGGTGGGGGCTTAGCAGCTGCGGGGGCCCGACGTTTGGTGGCCCGCCTCCCCTGTGGTTTCGCCTTTGGACGAATCTGTGAGAAAGGGACGGCGCTGCTGTTGGGGACGGTACATTGAATCCACCAATTTCAGAGCCATCTCCTTCTCCTGCAAATCTGTGATGTCGTTGACATCACCTCTGAAAAGCACTGACCCCCGGAAAGGTGCTTCCTGAATAGCAGATTGCACTTCCGGGATGAAACCTGACATGCGGAGCCAGGCATGACACCGTAGACCCACAGCGAAAGCAGAGCTCTGTCCAGCAGTGTCCACTGCATTGTATGTCACCCGCAAAATGTGGCGACTGGCCGAACGAGCAGAATGGACGAGGTTGGCCAACTCCTGTTTGACTTGGGAGTCAGGTAAGGAGTCCAGCTTGGATTCCACCTGGGTAAGGACAGCCTTCTGATAATCCCCATGTGGCCGATGTAGTTCAGGGCCTGAATTCCAAGTGTGGAGGAGACGTCAATCTTTCTCCCATACTGGTCCAGAAGGCGAGATTCCTTATCAGGAGGGGACGAGCTCAGATGTTTAGGGTGTGCCGACTGACCATGAGCAGCACTAATCACGACTGAGTCAGCCCGAGGGTGAGAGTCCAGGTAGTCAACACCCTCGGGAGCCTGGTATAGGCTGTTTGACTTCCTAGGAAGTGGGGCTAACGCTGACAGCTGTTTCCATATCGTGGTAACGTCGGCATGAGGCTCTATCCAGGGTGGCACTAATGTGGGAGCCGTCACGGGCAGATCCAGATGTTCAGCAAGTTTGTCGCTGAGGATCTGGTTCCAGAGTGCCACTGGTGTACTTCCTGGATTTTTCTAAGCAACTCTGAAAGATGGATCCTTTGGAGAGACTTGAGGGGTCCTCGGCTGGCAGAGAGCGGGGCTCGACGTCTCGGAGCATCCCTCAGAAGAGTCAGAGGAATCAGAGAGTGAAGAAGAAGAGGAAGAATAAGACTCCCTTATTCGACTCTGGGGAGAACGGGTTCCTTAGGTGGTACCTGTAAACACATGTCCTGCCCCTCTCTGAACCCAGAGGGGAGAGCGCTGGAGTCCGGAGGTGGTGAGGGAGTGTGCTGCTTTGGATGTACGGGAGCCTGGGGTGGCACCGTCGTCGTAAGGCGGCTCTCTACCTCCTTGGTGAGCTGAGCCTTGGCCTCTGCCCACCAGGAGGCCAGAGTCTCCTGCAGATCCACAGGTGGCCGTGGGGGAGGTGGAGGAGGGGGACAGTGTGCAGGTTATACCCGTATGGTGAGTATCCAAAACCCGGCTGCGGGAAACCTGGCGTCCGGTACTGCGGCATTGGAAAGACTGGCATCTGGTACTGTGGCGCTGGATACGACAGCATCGGATAAGACTGCAGGTACCCAGGAGCCAGGGGGCTGCTGGAGCAGACGGCCCAGCCAGCGGACTTATGGGTGGGTTCACATTGGGACATCTGGAAGCGGGATGTCTCCTGGGGCTGGTAGAACCGGCGTCCGGGCCAGCGTTTGAGGTACCGGCAGAGACACTGGCATCTGGGGGGCCAACGTCAGATCCAGTTCCACCAGAGGGAAATCCCCCACATCGTCCGGGGACGGAGGAGAGAAATCTCCAGGGTCAGGCTAGGGTGACTGGCTCCCTGGACGGCAGCGAAGGAGGCAGGGAACCAGAACCACGACGGATGTGGCAAGGTCAGTCAGTTGGTTGCCTCGCCGAACGCCGGAGCCGACACGCGGCGGTTTAGGGCGAGCTCCGTGGTGCCGAGGAGCTGGTGTCCGACTTATGGGAGCCGCCACCGGAGGCGGGCCGAGGGAAGGATCAGCCGGGTCAGTGGGGTAGAGGTCATGCGCGCTGCCTCAAGGGTTGGGCAGCTTATCGACCCTCCATGTGGACGTCGGAGGAGCAGACGCCAGACTTAGGAGTCGCCCACGCCAGTAGGCCGCAAGCCTGTGGCCAAACCGGGGGCGGAGGCCTCCATTAGCTCAGAGGCACCCGCAAGGCCTGAGCCAGATGGGCAGGCCAACGCCGCCTCTGAAACCTTTGAGGCGGCCGTCGAGCGGTCACCCAGAGGGGATGTTACCTTAGTCCCTGCATCTCCAGCAGGAGACACGGTAGAGGAGGTCTTCTTCCGGTGCCTCTATCCTTTTTCCGATGTCCTTTGGGGGGGAAGTGGACCCCTGCCTCAGTTTTTTCAACTCCTTTTCCATAGAAGACATCTTTCTTGAGGAGATGGGCTTCCAGGGACTGTTGGCGCCGTTTATGGGTAGCTGCATTGAAGCTGAGGCAGTGCTGGTACTTCGACCGGATGATCGGGGCCTAGGCAGAAGAGGCACAGGGAATGGCCATCCTTGTGTGGCAGTTGGGCGCCGCATACAGTCGCATGTTTTTGAACTCCGAGGGTGTGGTCGACATACACCGGCGATGACCTGATGGAAAAAAAATAATTTCGGTAAAACCAAAAGATAGGGCTGACTAAGCACGAACTTTACTGCGAGGCACTGCACGAGCCAACGGCAGGAAAGAACTTGGAAGGCAGGCGTCCGGGACTGCCCCTTTATACAGATGTCGTATGATGCCGGTCACCTGATGTGGGGGCGGTCCCTCACCAGGGACTGCTAGCTAGAGATTTTTCCATGGGGTCCTGCCGCTGGCGTCAGTCCTATATGTAATTACCTACTGCAAGAGCCCTCTCGAAGCAAGATCTTCAATTTCCACAAAGGAAATTTTAAATCAGTTCTCTACCCATCTACACCGCTTACTGTACACAGATCCGAAACTGAAAATAAAAAATAGATTGAAAAAACAGACACGTTTTTAAACTTTACTGAAGGAGCAATCTCTGGAGAGACTTCAGTTAGGCGGAGTAAAAAAGTGACTGTTAAACTGAAGCACCGCAGACAGAGGTTTCAAAAACCGAACTCTAACCAAATGTTCTATGCTTCTACATAGAGTTGACCCTTTCCTCTCTGGGGCAGTTCAAATGCTGGTGCTAACTGCATATGCGAGAATACAGCAAGACTTCATGTTTAAATCACTCAAATTACCTCAGTACCCCACAAGCTGCCCAACTCCCTGCACCCTAGTGCCTTCTCAGATGGTTTTACCATCTTATCTCTGACTATCCCTAAAGTTAACGCTTTGATAGAGCCTCAATAAGCTTCACTCTTCCTACGCTCTGGAATAAGATCCAGAAAACCTTAAGGCTAGCTTCCCCCGTCACGTTCTCCCTCTTCAAATCCTTGTTCCCGAGGACCTCAGAGGTCTGTCATTGCTTCAAGTGAAGCTTTTATCACGATTTGTTACTACTTTAAATTCTGGACTTAAACCTCAACCATTGCCTGCGGTGTCATTCGAGTCCTCCCTTCTGTCATTAACCAAAACAAGGTTCCAACATCACAATCTGTCATTGCTTCAGATATTGGACTTAAACCCCAACCATTGCCTGTGGCATCTGTCGCGTGTCTCCCTTAGACCAGTCCTTCCTCCCTAGGCCATCATGTCCAACCCTTTCCCATCTCATCTGACCTTCCCTCCCCACTCCCTATAGACCCACCCCACCCACCAGGCCATGCCTACAGTACTTATCAAAGGACTCTTGCATCTCAATCTTCTTCGCACTTGGACGCAAGAGGAACTGCCACTCCTGCATACTACTACTTCCATTGATGTTTACTGTATAAACTTTAGCTCATTACTTTCAGTCCATATATCTGAGCTGTGCAATTGTATTTAAATGCCACTACCTCTTGTTGAACCTACTGCTATGATCTGGTGGAAGTATCTTGTTACATGAGAGATGTTATGTTGTCATTATTACTACTATGTAATTGTTATGGAAGTTCACTCAACTGGTTATGTTTTATCCCTGTTGGCAATTGTTTTGCCCCAGGTCCATCTTGTAAATGAGCTTGTCTCAATGATGTTCTACCTGGCAAAATAAAGATTGATTGAGGTGAAACTGGATGTCCACCATCTAGAACCTGGACCCTAGTACTGTGCGCCAGTGGCAGCCGCCATGTGGCCCAACACTTGAACGATCTTGCAGTTTTTGACTTGTTCAGGACTAATTAAACTGCCAAGTGTTGAACGCATCTTTCCCCTTCTAGTGGCAGGTAGGCCCTGCCCTGGCAAGGTATTTAGCACAGCCTCTTATAAACTGCAATATCCAAGAAGGTTGCAGAACTGACTGATTATGAATCCTAGAGCCTCCAAGAGTTCAAGTAAGGAGCAGCTGCTCCCCGACATGCTGAGGGGACTTTCACTACCAGCCAATTGTCTAGGTACAGAGAAAAACAAAGTGACACCCTGCTTTTGAAGGTGTGCCACCACTACTGCCAGGCACTTTGTAAACACTCTTGGTGCTGAAGTGAGGCCAAATGGCAGTGTTGAGAATTGATATGGACCTGAAGGGAGTCTAAACCCAAGGTATTTTCTGTGAGACTCTTATGGGGATGTGGAAATGGGCATCTTTTAGGTCCAGTGATGCCAACCAATCTCCTTTTGGAGGGTTTGCAGAATCAGTGCCAAGGTTACCATTTTGAACTCTGGCTTTGTTATAGTATCAGTTTAAGACCCTGAGGTCTAAGATGGGCCGCCACTCCCAATTTTTCTTTGTGGTAAGAAAGTATCTTGAATAAAGTCCCTTTCCCTTTAAGCCAGTTGGCACTGGTTCTACTGCTTGAGCAAGGATCAGCTTTTGAACCTCTGCTTCCAGGAGTTTCTCTATTTGAAAATTGTTTGAAAACGTTCTTAGGGGAGGAAGGGATATGAAAGTCAGAGCCCCTGACTCACTACCTCCAGAACCCACTTGTCTGATGGTCTTCCAAACATGAATAGTGAGCCAGTCTCTGCCTCTTACAGGCAGTAGGGAGGCAGCCTGTACAGATGTCAGGGTGCCTGTTTTGCTTGGGACTGAACCTGGGACTGGGAACCATGCCTGGAACCCAGTCTGCCCCTTCCCCTAAAGTATCCTTACTGTTGATACTGCTGGTATGGGGTTGAAGCCATGGGTTGAGAGGAGGGCCTGCTTTGAAAGGCCCTGCCTCCCTTTCCATAAGATCTAGTGGATTGGGAAGCTTCACCCCCCCCCTCCCCCCCCCAAGCTTGTGGAATTGCTTCTGTAGGTGGTTTTATACTCATTCACCTTTTCATGCAAGCCTCTGCCATTTGACCAATGAGGGAATGTTTCTCAAGTGGGAAATCTAACACAGCTAACCCTGTGTCCAGTGGGACAGTTCCCCCAAATTACCACAGTTCTAGGTGAAGAACTAGAATTTGTTACAAAATTCAAGTATCTGGGAGTTTGGATAGACCAAAGACTCCTTCATTGAACATAGAGGACTTGCTAAAACAACTTCGGCAAAGGCTTGGACTTTTTTTTTATTAGAATCAGCCAATTTCTCACCAGAGATGCCAAGAAACAACTGGTCCAATCCATTTTCCTATCATTGGCCAATTACGCTGACTTCCTCTACAGCCAATGCCCCAACTCTTACATGGCTAAACTGGACACACTCTACCATCGAGCACCGAGGTTTATAACGGGACTCCCCTGTGACACATCACTGCACCCTATATGCGGCAGTGGGATGACATCACTAAAGTTCAGGCGCCACAGAAATGCCGCTCTCTGGACCTATAGAGCCATCTCTAATAAGCTGCCTTACTATATCTCCTGCTGTCTTCCCCTGAGTATAACTGGGAAATACGCGTTAAGAAGAAGTTACTCAGCTATTACACTTAAAGTACCCAAAGCAAAATCCCGCTTCGGCAGGGCAGCCATAAGCTTCGTGCTACCTACCTTATGGAACGATCTACAAAAAACCCTCAAATTACGCACTCTAATCGGTATAAATGCTTTCAAGATGCTTTATTTCCGTACAATCAGAGAAGTATGTAACTGCTTCATCCATTCAGACCCAGTACTGGTGTCTGCACTGGTATATAGCCACGCCTAGACCCAATTTTAAGTACTGACCCCCCCCCAGCTTGCTCCTCACCAGCCTAATTGTTCTCTCTTATCCCCCTGTCTTAACACTAGGCCCATCCATCCCCTTATTCTTCCTTTCCCAACCTCGGATAGGAGCTCACTACCCTGGGTTGTGACATCCTACCATGCCCCGTACTTTATAGCATTCAATCCCGGGGCTCACACTCCTTTTCTCCATCCACCTTCTCTACATCCAGCTTTACCAACTCCTTTCTGTGCACCATGCCCTCCTAGCCTTTCTCCCCCTACTTCCCTCCCTCTCTTCCCCTACCTTCACCTCTACCCGTGTATATTTTTATTTTTTCTTCCGTTACTTCCTCCTGCAACCTTAGATAACCTGCTTTATCTTCCTATAGACACTTCTATGTATGTAAATACCGTGTAATCTGTACAATATCTGTATAATTCTACGTACATATGAACTTTTTCTTCCTCTCTGTAAAGAGTATTATCTGTATTGCCTTGTAAATACTTGTGTTGACCTGTATATACAATTGTTCATGCTCCACCCAGGTCCATCTTGCAAATGAGCTTCTGCTCAACGATGAACGCCTGGTTAAATAAAGACTTGATTGATTGAAATCTAATGCTTTGGTCTGAGTATCCTGGGACAGGTTTGTGGCTCTCAACCAAGCAAACTTTGTGCCACAGTGTTTGCCATCCACCTGGCAGCTGTGTAGTTAGAATCTGCAGCTATTCTAGCCATTTCAACTGAGACAGTAGACTCTCCAGACATGGCAAGCACAGATTGTCAGAGTGATTTCTGGTATTGTTTAGCATAGGCTTGAAAATTGGCCTGAGCCAAGGAAGCAGAGAGGTAGCCTTTCTTGACCATGCTATCCACTTTCATCGAATCCGTGTCTGGAGGATGGGAGGCTAGTGGGACCCTTGCCTTGTCACAAGGGTCCACTAGCACTGCTTCTTCGTGGTCAGGGTGAGAATAAAGATTCTGCACCCAGTCTTTCCAGTTGGTACTTTTTGTCCAATCTTTTACCCAAAGGTGGGACAGTACTAGGAGTCTGCACTATTTAAGGCATCTTTTTTTTTTTTTTTTAATAAAGAATTTATTAATGGGGAGAAGCTTTTTGGTGGGTGTTAACCCCATCATTTCTATATACTCAACTTCATCTGCAACTTCATTTGTGGGGATGTCTAAAGCATCCATTTTTCTTATAAATGGAAAGGGGAGGAAAAATTCCTCCGATGGCCTAGAAATACAGGTTACTCACCTGTAACAGGAGTTCTAGGAATGGTATATGTTGTTCATCCACACTGTGGCAGGTATCCTTGCCGCTTTAAATCTTGCCAGAAGATCTTCAAGCTGGCTCCTCCGACCCACCTGGGTGGTAAAACTCTCGGCTCCGCCCCATGACGCCAGATCTGGCCCGCTGGAAGCTCAGGTTATGCGTCGAAGCCAGGGAGGTTGGGTGGGTCGTGTGGATGAACAACATATACCATTCCTAGAACTCCTGTTACAGGTGAGTAACCTGTATTTCTAGGGACATGGATATGTTCATCCACACTGTCTGGCAGACTCCTAGCAGTTCTCCGAGGGAGGCAAGGCGCACACCCCCTACTTAGGGAATAGAGACTGGAGAATCGAGGCCCCAAAACCAGCATCACTCAAGGTCGATGTGGTAATGGGTGATGAAGGTGTGTGCAGACTTCCAGGTAACAGCCTTGCAGATTTCCTGAATAGGGATGTCCCTGGAAGCAGCCACTGATGCAGCAGTATGGCGGGTAGAATGAGCTCTTATCCCTCTGGGAGGCTCCATGCCCAACTAATAGCAGAGATCTATGCAGGAGGTGACCCACCTGCCTATCGTCCGCTTGGCTGCAGTTCTGCCAGGTGTGGCTTCAGCGTAGGTGACAAACAGCTGGCAAACCTCTCCCTGAATTTCAGCCGTGCGCTCCTTATAGTAAGCGAGCGCCCTTCTAGGGTCCAGAGTATGGAGCCTATATTCGGCCTCCGAGGTGTGATTGGGGTAGAACACCGGCAGAGTCAACATCTGGTTAAGGTGAAACTCCGACACCACCTTCGGAAGGAATTTCGGGTGGGGGCGCAGGACAACCTTGTCCCTGTGGAAGACCAGGTAAGGAGACTATGCAGAGCGCCTGGAGCTCTCCCATCCTTCTGGCTGACGAGAGCCACCAAGAAGACGGTCTTCCACGACAGGTGAGAGTTCACACCTGTGCATTGGTTTGAATGGCTTGCCCATGAGCTTTACCACTACCAGCAGTAGACCCCACGGAGGTGGAGGTTCTCGCACCGGAGGGGAAATGTGATCAAGGCCTTTGCAAAAGCGCCAGACCACCTTCTCCTGCGCCACAGACTGTTTCCCAGCCCGCGCCCGGTTAGCAGAGATGGCTGCCAGGTGCACCTTAAGGGTCGTCGACCTAAGCCCTTGCTGAGAAAGGGACCAAAGGTAGTCCAAAATGCTCGCCAAGGAACAGGAGGAAGGGTCCAGGCCCTTGCCCTGGCACCAAATGGAAAATCTTCCATTTGAAGGCGTAGCATTTTCTGGTCGACTCCTTACGGGACGCCTCAACTACATTGAGGACCTCGTCGGAAAGACCCAAGGCCTGGAACTCTAGCCGCTCAGGAACCAGGCCGTCAGGTGCAGGGTTGAAGGTCCGGATGGAACACCTTCCCCCGACTGACTGAAAGCAGGTCCGGGTGAGCTGGAAGCTGCCTCGGGAGCCTGGAGCCGAGGCTGAGGAGATCTGGGTACCAGTACTGGCAGGGCCAGTCTGGGGCTATCAGAATCACCTGCGCCTTGTCCCTCCTTGCTTTGAGAAGCACCTTGTGCATCAAGGGAAATGGGGAAAGGCGTAGAAGAGGCCCGTGGTCCACGGCCTCGAAAAGGCATCCCCCTGCAGCGATCCCTGCTGAGGGGGGGTGGGCATGGAACAGCCTCAGCTTCGCATTCTCCCTGGAGGCAAACAGGTCCACCTGAGGCGTGCCCCAATGGGAGAATAGATCTTGTACTACCTCCGGCAGGAGAGACCACTCATGGGACACAGCCCCTATCCGGCTTAGGACATTGGCCAGGGTGTTGGAGGCTCCTGCCACATGAATGGTTAGGAGATCCGCCTCCAGGCTGGGCACGAGTGACCAGATGCAGAGAGTTTCCTTGCACAGAAGCAAGGAGCGTGTCCTGCCCTGGCGGTTTAGATAGTACATGGTCGTGGTATTGTCTGTCTGGACCCGGACCACTTGACCCCGAAGAAACGGAGCAAAGGCGGTGAGAGCTGAGCCACTGGAGCTCACAGGTTGATGTGGCATCGACCTCACGGACTCAGGAGGCCGCGCCTGGTTCCCCCAGATGGGCACCCCAACCCATCAGAGAGGCATCGGTCATACAGTCGGCTCGGGAGGACAAAAGGGATGCCCTCCTGCAGATGAACTGGAGCGGTCCACCACTGGAGAGTGTTCCACATCCCCTGGGTCACCGTCACTAGCTGGTCCAATGGATCGCAGCGTTGGGACCACTGGCTGGCCAGCCCCACTGAAGTGGGCGCATGTTCCAGCGGGCCCAACGGACCATGCTGGTACAGGCCGCCATGAGACCCAGAAGGCGCAGGAAGTCCTGGGCAGGGTGCAATTGCCCAACTAGAAATGATTGGGCAAAGGAGGAAAGAACCTCAGCCCTGTCCGCCGGGAGCCGTGCTCTGGCTCAGAGAGTCGAGCTCTGCCCTGATGAAAAGAATCACCTGCTCCGGCTAGTGTTCCGACTTGGCCTCGTTGAGGAGGCCGACCTGAGAGCAAACCTGGAGGGCCAGATCTCTGGACCGCTCCACCTCCTGTCTGGAGGGGGCTGCTATCAGCCAATCGTCCAAGTAAGGGTAAACCCAGAGCCCTCGGCGCCGCAGGAATGCTATCACCACTGCCATGCATTTGGTGAAGACCCTGGGAGCGGGAGATAAGCTTAAGGGCATGGCTTGGAACTCGAAAAGGGATCCCTCCGCTCGAAAGCGAAGGAACCTCCGATGTGACGGACGGATAGGGATGTGAAAGAACGCGTCCTGTAGGTCCCGAGAGCAGAACCACATGCCGTGTTCCAAGGATGGTATTATCTGAGCCAGAGTGACCATCCTGAAGGTTTGAGACCTTAGGAACTTGTTTAGGTCGTGTAGGTAGAGAATGGGGCGCCAGCCCCCCGTCCGTTTCGGAACCAGGAAGTACCTGGACACGAACCCCGGGTTTGAGGGAGGGTCCGCCACCTCTCTTATCACCTCCTTCTCGAGGAGGAGAGCGATGTCGGCTTGCCGAGCTGACAGCGAGGCTTTGGACCCCGAGGCCCCCCGAGGTGCGACGGCTCTGAAGGGTGGGGCCTGCTCGAACTCCAGAGGCAGGCCCTTTCCCACCACCTCCAACACCTACCGGTCTGTGGTGATAACGGACCAGGTGGAAAGAAAGTGGCGGAGCCCCCCCCCCCACGGGGGCACCTGGGGTGAGGCGACAGGGTTGGGGCAACATGCCTCAACCCGTCACTGGGCAGGCTTGGAGGAAGGACCAGCCGACGGACCTCCAGGGCCTTTACCTCCCTGCTTCCTGGAGGAGGAAGCCGAGGGCTTGGGTTTGGGACGCCAAGCATGAGCCTGCTGGCCCTGATGCTGCTGGGCCAGACGTGCCGCGGGCGCAGACGGACGAAAGGGCTTGGATTGCGGTCTGCAGCCCTTGTCCCTCTGAGTGGATGAGACAGTCCACAGTGGCATTGGACTTTTCGATCCTCTGGAGGTGGCCTTCCACTCCAGGGCCGAAGAGGTCGGTCCCCAGGAAGGGGACATCCGCCAATTTGTGCTGGGTATCCGCTATGAAGGTGGATATCCTCAGCCATGCCCGATGGCGCATAGCCACTGCGGCCACGACTGACCTGGCACATGAGTCACCGATGTCCAAAGTAGTCAAGTTGCTGCTTGGCCACTGCCCTGCCCCCGCACCTGCTTAACCGTGGTCTGCAGGTCAGCCAGGAGATGAGGGACTACCTCATCCAGGGAGCCCAACAGGGCATGGGAGAAATGTGCCATAAGCACGGCCGAGCTGGCCTGACGAAGGCCAAGGGAGGACGCAGCGTAGACTTTTCGCCCGGCATAGTCCAATTTCTTGGACTTCTTGTCGGGAGGTTTGTCCACGTCCCTAGCATTTCCAGCACGCCGGAAACGCTGTCGGTAACTAACCCCTCGGCTGAGGGATGTTCCGAGAAACCAGACAGGGAACCGGTAGGGACCGCATACTTCCTGGCCGAAGGTGCAGGGCAGGAAGCAGGGCGCTGCCAGAGCTCCAAGGCCGGGCCCACAATGGCCTCGGCCACAGGAAAGTCCTCCGTAGGGGAATCCCCTCTGTCCAATATCTCTGTGAGGGGATACTTGGCCTGCTTGGATATGGGCTTCGAGCTGCATCCTGGTGGACTCAGATGAGCCTAAGCAAACCCAGGAACGACGAAGGGCTGTCGTCCAGCGACTGACCTCCAGAGGACTCCAAGTCCACTCGCTTGGAGAACAGGGAGGAATCATTGGACTCAGAAGAGTCTGCAAAGAGCTGCCTCGGGCCTGAGCCACCCTCCACCTGCCAAGGGCGATCGGGAGCGAGGGTGACAGACTGCCTATGGGGTAAACCCTGAGCCGACCGAGAGTTCTTGGTCGGAGCCCCAAACAGCAGCTGTGGAGGCGGAGGTTCCACCAGAATCGGTGGAGCAGCTGGTTTTGGCTGAACCGGCCTGGGAACAGGCTCCTCGGGTAAGATGAGGGGTTATTTCGGCCGCTCTGGTGACAGCCACTTAATGGCCGGGGAAGGCAACGGCTTGTTCCCGGTCAGAAGGAGCTGTTGCCACATGAGGTCCTCGTATCGTCTATGCAACTTACGTCGAAGCCTCCCCTCGTCAGAGGAGGAGGACAAGGACGAGGGGCGGCGCTTACCGTGGTGCCGAGACAGAGACCACCTATGACGGCGGGATCGGCTGGACCGTGAAGAAGTCAGAGACAGAGAACCTCGGCTTTTCCGAGGACGGTGTGGGGAGGGGACGGGTGGAACCGGCTCCCCCCTTGGCTCGGAGGGTTCACCCGAGGGCTCCGGAACCGGAGGCACTGGCAAGCCTACGGGATCCTCAACTCCCACCGGGGGAACTGGTGAGGATTTTCGGCTTTGCCGGTCGACAACCCGTCCAACGGGTGGAGAAAGATCTCGACTGCATCGACGGGAGTCTCGGTCAACTGACCTGACGGGGACACCGTGAGACCAGTGGCCGAAGCCGAACGATCGACCGAAGTAGATGGCTGACAACTCGGGGAGAGGGACCTTTCCCGCTCCCAAGAGCATCGACTGAGGGACTTACCCATGTCTTTCTTGGACTGAGGTGGTCCAGCAGACGTTGGTCCTTCTCTAGTGGAGAGGGACAGACAAAGCTCCTTAAAGGAAGCTTTGTAAGAGGAACCCAGGGAGAGGGGATAAATGCCACGTTGAGGAAGATGGAGTCTGGCTACCGCTTCCCCTTCGGTTGCCATCATCTGCTCTAGCTGATCCGCCGAGCCTGCCGCCGTGGAAACCGCCGACTGGGCCTCTTGACTTCACCAGAGGAAAACGTTTCTCAGGGCAGCACGGTCTTAGAGGATGTAGGCTGAGAAGGAAGAGCACAGGTCTCAAGCCTGCGGGTCGTGCTCAAGGCCTAAACAGTAGACACACGTGGAGTGCGGATCCGTCAGAGACGACATCTGCCTGCAAGGGCATCTCCGAAAACCGGGAGTCGATTTGTCCATCGCAGCTGCAAGGGATAGAAGACCGAAGTCTATAATGCAAAAAACTTAAATTCGGAAAACCGAAGAATTAGGAACTAGTCATACGCAGAGCGTTAAGGAGGGAACCTGAGCTTCCAAGTGGTAAGGAAGATCTAGCGTCATGGGGTGGTCAAGAGTTTTACCACCCGGGTGGGTGGGAGGAGCCAGCCTGAAGACCTTCCGGCAAGATTTAAAGCGGCAAGGATACCTGCCAGACAGTGTGGATGGACATATCCATGTCCCTAGAAACCAAATTCTTGTTCAGGGGAACCTCCAGTTCAATGGAGTCCCCCTTCCTCCTCCTCCTCAACATCCAGGTACCCTTCTTGTTCATGAACAGAAGGCTGAAGAGCCAATCTGCCTAGCTGGTGTCTGAGGCAAATGGGTAGTCAGCCCTTGTAAAGCCTGGATCACATGGAAGACCTGTGCAATCTCTTCTGCCACTTGGCATTTTTATTGCAAGTACAGAAGTCCCCAAAGGCTTATCAGCAGGGGGTTCTGTGTGCCTAGTTTTTTTTTTAAGACTGAGGGAAATTGAGAATCAGCCAGTTCAGCAAGCCTCTTTGAAACTGCTCGCGTGCCCATCTCAGGGGTCACAGTTGTAGTTGAAATTGATGTGGTTCCACCCACAAGCATAGAGGGCGTCTGCTGATCAGAGCCAGAGTGACTTTGAAATAGACATCTTTTCCTTTAGCCTTTCTAGGCGCTTTTCCAGTTTTCTGGAAAAGTATTACAAATACCAGAGTGTTTAAATGTTCAAAACTCAGACATGCCACACAAAGGGTGTGCTTGTCCGATTTAGCAAAAATCTCAAGTCAGTACATGGTTTAAACTGGGTTCACTGGTTCTTTGTTTTTTCAGACATTGAGAGGAAAAACAGAATTAGTAAAACAAGGTGTTAACACCTTATTTTGTGCTAGCGGTTGGTTCCTGAATTGAGAAAAAACACTATCGGAACCAGAGTTAGCAGTTTGTGAACTGGGATTAGTGGTTTAAATATAAAAACGTTATATTTTAAATTAACTAACTGAGTTCCTTAGTCAGGGAACTCCAAAAACTAAAGTAAGCCCCAGTTCCCCACCGGTTATACCAAACTGGGAGAAAGAAAACAAAATGTAAAACTAAAATGGTTTAATAACTAACACCACTAGTTAGAAGCAGTACAAGAAAGGATAGAAAAAACACTTCTGTATTTTTATGAAATTTAATGAGTCAGGACTAGATAAGGGGAGATGCTCCAGGCTTCTGGTCTTGACAGGTGGAGAGAGAGCTAGAGAGAGAGAAGTCTGAAGGTTTAAAACCAAGGCAGTTGGTTAGAGGCAGTGTTTGAAAATCTGTACGTGCAAAGATTCCATCATTTGCACAGCATTCCATCTCTTCGGCAGCTCAGTCTTAAAGGGACACTGCAGAAGTTATGAATACCTGAATATTGCAGGGGTAAGAATTCAGGTATTTTAGGTGCTCTTGATTCATCATGGGCAGCATTAATAACCACACAGTCTGCCTCAAACTGGGTGGCAAAAAAGGCTTCCCAGAGGGGGGCATGTACATTTTAGCTGCCTTCCTTGGTATGGCTGGAACACTAGACCTATACCAGGCAGAAAAGGGGACCTCATCCAGTGCAGGGAGGAGAAGTGGTAAAATACAAGAATCTGGCAGCTCCAGAAAGTCAATTACATTTTTCTTGGTGGTGTATTGCTCCTCTAGGTCAGAGGCCATGGCAGCCTGTAATTGCTGCATCATGGTAAAGAAAGTTGGGTCCCCTGGTGGAGACCAGAGAGTTCTCACTGCAGATGGATACTGTACAGCTGGCACCCCTCCATGATTCACTGCAGGTGGACACGAGTTTGATCCCTCTCAAATGGCTCTCTGCATAGTCCTCAGGCTCTTCCTCCTCATCGAGCATTATGATGTCAGAATTATATTCATAATCAAGGCAGTTTGGTACCCATTTACTCAGCCTCATCAGGCAAGAATTTGCTGTGCAGAGGCACCCTAGGAGGAGACTGAGGAAGACTCTGCATCACTGGGGGATTACTAGGAGTTGATGGACCCCATGGGACAGGTGAAGTAGTTAGCAGGTGTCAGAATATGTCTGTAAAGGAAGACAGAACCAACAATGTTAGCACCAGTGTGGTCGAAATCTGGAACTGTAAACCATCTTGTCTCAACACTAAAGGTGTGGCTCTCTGGTGGGAGATGCCATTGAAGACCCATTACAACTGTGTCTCTGGCCCCATGCCATAGGTTCATGAGACAGTTGCTGGGACTGGGCAGTCATGGGGGAGGACAGCCATTACCGTAAAACTAGTGCAAGAATAAAATCTGAAAATGTACTTACAACATGCTTTGTGAGGCCTTCGCTAACTTTAATGACATTCTTTGCCATATGCTGCATGACTGGAAGCAATGCATCTTCTGTGTAGCCTGTGTAGTATTCTAAAGCCAAGTTCTAAAAGGAAAAAATGATAGCATGTTACATCACCTGATTATTGCACATAATGTGGCGTTACCTTGGTAGAAATAATGCATGTCTTGAGCTTACACCACAGATTACAGTTACTAAGAACTTACCGTAACAGTAGCTCTGAGATTAGCTCTTGCAGCAGGTAATCCTATTAGGACCAATGCCGCTAGGTGTTAGGACCTCATGGAAAAATTTGTAGCTAGCAGTCTGTAGCGGGGACCACCCACGACGTCAGCTCCACCCGATGTCAGATGTGGTATAAAGGGGCGGACCCCAGCACCATCTCAGTTCTCCACCCCCGACAACCTGCTAAGTTCGCCCAGACACCTTCCACTGCAGTCAACTGCTTTGAAAAGTTTGACATTTTTGATGTTCTCTAAATATTCTTGTTTCTTGCATGCTATTGGCCTCTCCACCATGGCACAAACCAAAGTGTGCATGCAGGAAACAAACAGTCCACGCCACTTTGCAAGGACATGGGTAATGTGGACAGTCAGGTACCACGGACAGTTTGCAATAACCAAAACCACGTCCTGTTCATTCTGTATTAAATCCTCCGCTTAATGCAGATCTGGTGTGCTGGCAAATATGGACAGTGCAAGTGCAATCAACACGTTATCAAGCTGTTAGCTAATCAAGTTATTTCCGGATGGCTACTAAAGTGCTTTACCTTGAAAGACTGCTTTGCTGCTGATCCCACCACTGCCTGGACTCAAACAGATTTTGCTTCATTGTGTCACCTTGGGGATCAAGACAATGAAGTGGATCATGGTGATGAAATAGCGACAGTACTGGAGGGAGTACACTGGAACCTGATGGATGGAGTTGAAATGAGTTGACCATATGCTACAAACTACAGTGGATTTAAAAATAAAGAATGAATAAAGAAAGATTTGTTAAACCTTCCCCAACCCCAGAAGTGAAAAGCACGATCCTACACTACCCCGCACTACCCCACCTCGCACCACAAAGAAAGCACATTAAAAAGAAGAAATAAAGTACTATATGGTACTGTATTGTACATTTACAGAGCCTAACCCTCACAACCCTACACTGTATAAGCAGAGTGGTCATAAATGCACATAAATGTACACTGCTGAACATTGCTGAAAATGGCTAACCAAATACAGAAGCACTCTACCGCCATCTGCCGGCAACTACAGACAGTGTAATGGACAGATTTCAGAAGTCCCAATGTGGATGCAATAAATGGCTTTGACTGTACCAGCAAAAGACAGCCACGTGGCCTGCCTACTCTGTCTAGACCCTGACCAGTCAGATGCCTGCACTGCCAGAAGTTTCATCAGAAGACTGAGATTAGGACAGCCAACGCCCTAAAGGCCTACTTATTGGAGCAGAAGGTGGTGGCCATGCAGCAGACAGAGCACAGCTCTTTCTCTCCCACCAAGGACTCCCCGCCTAAAAAAACAAGCCATTGAGAGGGAACCACCACCACCATAGGGAGAAGAGTAGGGCCAGGTCTAAGTCGCACCCCAAGTCCCCTTCCAGGGCATCTTTGACTTCTGGCTGAAGGTCAGGCTCGATCCAGATTAAAATGGCAGAGTCCTCATGTACATCTGCTCCTGCCTCTTCACAGGTGCAAACATAGGGAGCCATCTTCTTCTGGGCATTCACGCACTCATTCTTCCTTGGCCCACAGACCCCATAAGTCCACAGGGTTGACCCAGGAAGGCCAAATGTCTACCGGTAAGGCCAAAGACTCCAGGAGTACAAGTTTGTCAGAGAAGTGCAAGGACTCAGGTAGACTGGAGGCCATCAGTCACAAGATGCCCTCTCCAGCTAAGGTGTGCCCATCCTCCCCAGACTGGCACTCAACTTGTCTGTCTCCTGCTCCGATGACCTGCACCCCAGTGACCGGAGGCAGTTGCCAGAGAAAACCCAGACACCCACACCACCCTCAAAGGGTCTGACACCCGACACGCCTCCACCTACTCTGGATGCCGGTTCCCCTAGGGACATGGATGCCAACCATCTGGATGGAGATAAACTGGACTCTCCAGACCATGTGACAGACACACAAGAAGAAAAAGTTACTCACCTTCGTAATTGTTTTTCTTCTCATGGAGTCTTGCTATATTATAACAAAAGCAGTCAGCCACTGCAGCTGAACTGCCCCGGAGAGGAAGGAGTTAACTCCAGAGGATCTGAGTTCTACAGCGCGAGGGCGCTGTGCCAAAGCTCTATCTGGCAAGTTTCAAATGAAACTGTCAGATCTTTACGAAGCTAACCTTAAACAACAAGTCTGTGTGGAAAACTCTACACTAGCCAAATGGCTACCTACTAGTAGTAATAATATAAACAACAAAAGAAACACCAATAGCCATAATAACAATGAATAATGGTATTATAGTTCGTTTTACCACCCTTGACAAGCAACAATAGGAACCCCCCCCTTCCCCCCCAAGACTAAAGTCCAGGAAGGGGGTCAATATATATAACCTAAACGAAAAAACCTAGTTCCCTAACCCTAAAGGAAAGAGGGTAAAGGAAACTACAATGGCATGACACAGTGCTTGCACTAATTTGCCACCCCTACCCAAGTAGAAGTTCTGAGAGGGGCAGGAGGGAGGGTGGTTATAATATAGCAAGACTCCATGAGAAGAAAAGCAATTACTAAGGCGAGTAATTTTTTCTTCAAACACCATGAAGTCTTGCTATATTATAACAAAAGCAGATTACACAGCAGTACCTCCATGGAGGAGGGTCAGAACCTACTTAGGAAATAGGCTCTGAAGCACAGCTAGCCAAACAGAGCATCTCCTGGACTGAACATCCAGGGAATAATGCTTGGTAAAAGTGTGAACTGTCTTCCAGGTAGCAGCTTGACAAATCTCCAGAATGGGAATGTCTCTAGCAGCCGCTAGAGACGCAGCTGTACCCCTGGTGGAGTCGGCCCTCAGTCCTGAGGGGGGTTCTCTACCTAGTTTTTGGTAACAAAATTGGATACAAGAGACAATCCACCTTGCAATTGTCCTCTTAGTGGCAGGTTTCCCTTTACCAACTTCGCCATAAGTAAGAAAGAGTTGGAGGGATTCGAACCTGTGACCTTTCGTGCATTCCAAATAGTAGCTTAAGGCTCTTTTGACGTCCAAGCTGTGCAGTCTCCTCTCACCTGAGGAAGAATGCTCAGTGAAAAATACTGGGAGAGAGATGGATTGATTCAGGTGGAAATCTGAAACCACCTTAGGCAAAAAACTTTCTATTAGTCCTGAGGACTACCTTATCTCTGTGGAAAGAGAAAATCTTCCACTGACAGGGCCTGTAATTCACTTATGCGTCTGGCAGAAGTGATAGCCACTAGGAAAACAGTTTTCCAAGTTAGATACTTGAGCTCTGCTGAGGACAGAGGCTCAAAGGGAGGTTGCATTAACTGAGCAATACAAACATTCAGGTCCCAGGCAGGAGCTGGTTCCCGAAAAGGGGGGGGTTAGTATGAAGTAACCCTTTAAACAACTTGGAGAACACAGGGTGAGAAGAAAGGGAGGCAGGCTTCCCTGCTGACACAAAAGCAGAGACAGCTGCCAGATGAACCTTCAAGGTAGCTGGCCTAAGGCCTAGGGCAGGGGTTCTCAAATGGTGAGGCCAGCCTCCTTGGGGAGGTCCCAACCTGTTCCAGGGGAGGCTCAAGCAAGTCTAAAAAAGTACTGTATTTAAATTTTGAGTTTTATATATTTTTGCGTGAAAAAATTAAGCAAACTGAAAGAGGATAATAGTAGATGAATTTGATGTATTTATTTACTAATAGGTGACAAGGGAAGGTGAATGAGCCAAGGCTCATTTCAGGAGTACTGGGGGATGGGTAGGGAGTGAATACATTTCAAAAGGTAACTGCAAAACAATCAAGAAATACACAATCAACAATAGTGCAAACAAATATGAACAATAAACTAATAATGTGTGGTGGTAATTGATCAATTTGTAGACTGATGGCAGGACAGCCCAAATATAAGGGTTGAGCATAGAAATGCTAAGAGCAACAGCAGGAAGGAACAAAGTAATCCCCGAGAAGTTGCTTAGGAGTAGGGAAGGAGGGGGATAGGCAAAGTATGTAGGAAGGTTATTTCATATAGACAGAAAATAGAGAAAGTAGTCTGACCCATGAAGGCACTGCAACAAGGGGTAGCAATGGTTCAAGAATGAAAATAGCAGAGCAAGTAGGCTGGCCTATTGAAAGGGGGGTTACAATAAGCTGAATAATAATATTTATTGTATTTATTTGTTTGCTATTCAGATAATACCTTTGAGCACATGAGCTCTTTTTCAAAGGTGCCATGTCAGTATAAGACAAAGAACTGAATGTGAGCCAAGTATTCAAAGGGGTTTCAATATATTCATGGTGTACTGTGCAAAGTACAGTATGTTAGTTTTCTTTGGGGAGGCCCAAGATTATTTAAGTTTTTGGGGGAGGCTCAAAATCTTTTCCATGGATTTGGGGAGGCTCACTGTGTCACAGTCTGAGAACTATTGGCCTAGGGAATTTAAATGGACCAAATAGTCCAGTAGAATGGGAAGATCAGCAGATTCTGGAATAATCTGCCTCTCAGAGCACCAGATGGAAAACCTCTTCCACTTAGAATTATAAGTGGCCCTAGTGGAAGGCTTCCTTGAAGCCTTTAAAATATCCATGACACCTTGAGAAAGGTGTAAATCAGCAAATTCTAACTCCTCAAGAGCCAGGCCTTGAGATGGAGGGATTTGAGGTCCGGATACCACACTCTCCCCTGTGCACAGGCCAGCAAGTCGTGGACTCTGGGCAGGCTCAGGGCAGGGTGGACTGTCAAGGACAGAAGCAGAGGGTACCAGGGCTGTCTGGCCCAATCTGGGGCAATCAGAATCACTTTGCAGGGTTGAGATCTGATTTTCACTAGCACCCTGAAAAGAAGAGGAAAGGGGGAAAAGGCATACAGGAACTTCCCTTCCAGTCCAACAGAAAGGCGTCCAGAGGGACTGAGCCCAGCACTGGAGGCCTGCAACAAAATAGAGGAAGTTGGTGGTTGTCTTGGGCTGCGAAAAGATCTATCTGAGGGGTGCCCCATCTGGCAAAGACAGACCCCAGCACCTGTGGATTCAGAGCCCATTCGTGATGGCCCTGAGAAATTCTGCTGAGGGCATCCGCCAGGACATTGTCCTTCCCCTGAGAGATCAACTGCTATCAGGGAGGTGTTCAGGGAGTAAGCCAGAGACCACAACTTCATTGCCTCGGTGCACAAGGCTGAAGACAGAGTGCCCCCTTGCTTGTTGATGTACCACATTGTGGTGGTGTTGTCTGTCCTGACTTGAACCACTTTGTTCTGGACAGAAACTGAAAACACCCGAAGAGCTAAAAAGACCGCTCTGATTCCAAAAGATTGATGTGGAGCAGAGATTCCTGAGGAGACCACACTCCCTGAGTGGACAGGTCGCCCAAGTGAGCTCCCCACCCTAACAGGGAGGCATCCGTGGTGAGGGTGAGGGAGTGGGAAATGGGAATGAAGGGAACCCCTTGTCTTAGATTGCTTTGGTCCTGCCACCAGTGGAGGGCCAGGATCAGAGTTTGAGTCACTGGGACCAATTTGGTAAAGGGGGTCCTTCCTTTGAGACCAATAGGCCCTCAAATGGAACTGAATGTCCCTCATCTGGAATCTTGCTCCTTGCACTACAGCTGTGGAAGCAGCCATGTGCCCCAGGAGTTGCAGAAAATGCCTTGCTGGTCGAGAGACTCGCAGGGTAAAGGAGGATGCCAGGGCCATGAGTGTCTACCCTTTCCGAGGGAAGAAATGCCCTGGCTAACTTTGTTAGCAATTCTGCACCTATGAAAGTTAGGACCTGAACTGGTTCCAGAACTGACTGGTAAATTTAGCAGGAATCCCAGGGAAGTGAGAAGCTGCTGGGTGACTTGCAAGTGGGATTTTACCTGACCTGGAGACTGACCCACAATGGGCCAGTCGTCCAGGTAGGGAAACACAGCAACCCCTTGCCTTCTTAAGTGAGCCACTACCACAGCTAGACATTTTGTGAATACCCTTGGCGCAGAGGTAAGGCCGAAAGGCATTGCCCTGAACTGGTAATGGCCTGAGGGCAGTTCGAACCTGAGGTACTTTCGGTGAGAAGGCCTGATCAGGACATGAAAATAGGTATCCTTGAGGTCCAGGGAAGCTAGCCAGTCCCCTGGCCTTAGAGAAGGCAATATCATTGCCAGAGTCAACATTCTGAACTTTGGTTTCAAAAGATGCTTGTTCAGGTACCTTAAATCTAGAATGGGCCGCCATTCTCCTGTCTTTTTTGGGGTAAGAAAGTATCTTGAATAAAGCCCCTGCCCTGATGGCAAGGAGGAACCCTTTCCACTGCTTTGCAGTCCAGAAGAGAAGAAACCTCTGCTTCCAAAGCAAGGGCTTCTGAAGGATTTGCAGGTGGAATGTCTGGCTCTCATCTTTGGAAAGTGTTTGAAGCTGAGAACCAGACCCTGGCTTATTACCTCCAGAACCCATCTGTCCGAAGTTAAGGACAGCCAGTTCTGGCTGAAATAAGCCAACCTGCCCCCCACTGGTACAGGAGAATTGGCCCTGGGCACCCCATCAGGGTGCCTGCTTAGCAGCAGCCTTAGGCTGAGGGGAGGGGGACGGTTTACTTGCGCCTCGTCTACCCCTACCTCTGAAGAAACCCCTCTGCGCAACAGCAGAGGAGGCTTGAAATTGGTAAAAAGACCTGTGAAAAGGCCTGCCCCTACCTCTGGGAGCATGCCTTTGTGGCGTGGCATGCCTCTCCTTAGCCTGGGCACTTTTGTAGGTAGTTCTGTATTCATCCATCTTTTTCATATAGTTTTCCGTTTGTTCCCCAAACAGAGAGTTTCCCACTACAGGAAAATCCATAGCCTTTGACGGAGTATCTTGGGACAGATTAGTGCATCTGAGCCATGCCAACCTACGGAAAGCTACAGAAGTGGCCATGACCCTAGAGGAGACATCATTAACATCAACAGCAGTATGAAATTGAACTTTAGAGGCTTCAATGCCATCAGCAGCCACCTGTTCCAATTCACTAGCCAGCTGGCCATGGGCCTGCTTGGCTAACTGCATCATGTGTCCCACCTAGATTTCTGATATCTAGCTACATAAGCCATATAATTTGCCTGCCTGAGTCCCAAAGAAGCTGCCATATACTGTTTTTTGCCATGGCATCAATCTTCCTGGAATCTTTATCAGGAGGATGTGAGGCCAGGGGAATATTAGCCTTGTCACAGGCTGCAGCTTGTACCACACCTACATGACTACACTGTTCAGTGAGGAAGTCTGTATCACAGCCTGACGAAGTATACCTTCTGTCCATTTTTTTTTTTATCTACAGGAGGGACAGAATGAGGATTTTTTTAAATCTTTGTTGTTTGCTTCTTAAATGACTTATGCAAAGGAATAGACAACCTCCTAGACTCTGGTATATCCATCATTTCTACATAATCAGGCTCCTCTTGCTCATCCACAGCCTCCTCTAAAGGAAGCTGGAGGGTTTCTGCAACCTTTTTGTAAAACATAAAATGAGAAGGGGGACTCAGACAGAATAGGAGGAGATTCTAAAGGTCTGTCTGGAGAAATGTCCGTTCAATGGGCACGCCCAGACCCTCCCAGCCACACACATATTGATCAAATTCTCCTCCCCTCCTGTGGTTCATAAAACTCAACATCATACTCCTGAACCACTGGAACTGAATGAACCAACCTTTACCAACTGTTGGTGGTTAGACAGGTCCCTGAGACAGTGACTGGACAATCTGAATGGCTTTAGCTATCTCTGCAGCAGTTGGAGACACAATTTTGACTCCAAACCTACTGATTTCCTTGTCTTTTTAACTGGGACTGGTTCTCTCTGAACCAGCCTTCTTTTGCCAAGTCTCGCCCTTGTCAGAGGGCACTCCTCTGGTCCAGTGGGTGCTGGACCGGCTGGCCATCCGGTCAGCTGGACTTTGGCTTCTCTCCCTGAGCGGCCCAATCTCTTCTCCAGGGTGGCTGCAGGAAATTTTTACACACCTGGCAGTCTGACAGGAGGTGGTCAGCCCCAGACAATAGACACAGTGTGTGTGTGGGTCAGCCTTGGCAAAGGCTTCCCCACAGACATCAGTGTTGAAACCCAGTGGGCCCGGTTTTCTTTTGGGTTTCTCAGACATAATGCCAGCCTATCCAAACTTGCCCTTTGATGGCAGTGCCAGGCAAGACACCCTTATCGGTTCCTAACCATGTCACGGGTATTTGAAAAACCTATTAAAATTCAGGTTTTTTAGAACCGATAAGAACCGGAACCGCACTCTAAAAAACCCAACCAACACTTTAAAATGTTGAAATAAGCAAACCGATCGGTTCAAAACCGAACCGATAATTAACTTTCCACACAGACTTTAAATTCGTACTTACGGTTTACCAGATAGAGCTTTTTAACCGAAATGCGGTAAAATAACTTTTGCCGGTTCAAATGAACCAAAAAAATACTCGCTTGAACCGAGCTGAAGGAGCTGATCTCCGGAGCGACTGTTCAGTGAAGCGGAGTAAAGAATCTGACAGTTTCATGTGAAACTTGCCAGATAGAGCTTTGGCACAGCGCCCTCGCGCTGTAGAACTCCAGATCCTCTGGAGTTAACTCCTTCCTCTCCGGGGCAGTTCAGCTGCAGTGGCTGACTGCTTTTGTTATAATATAGCAAGACTTCATGGTGTTTGAACCCCCATATGCCCAGTCCAACGAACTAGTCGCTCACCCCAGCAGTAGTCCCAGTGGCAGACACTGGCTCGCTCCTCACTACTTTGTGGAATACAGTCAAGGTGGGGACCTGCTATACAGACCCCACCCAACCCTACTCTGAAACCACCTCTCATGGGGCCTCCTCCTACCCCAACAGAAGAGATGTCATCCACCCAGACCTGAAGAGGAAGTGTAGATGGAGGCAGTCTTCCCCAGTTCTGTCCTCCAGCAGACTAATCTGACAATGGGGCTGCAAGCCCTTCTTCCTCAGAGTCCTCGGACGAAGATGAGTTCATCCTGCCCTCTCCGGGCCCCAGGGATTCACCAAGATCTCCCCCAGATCACCCCTCATTTTTGGACATGAGCCACATTGTCCATCTATGAGTGGGACACTGAGGAACTAGATCCAGAGTGCAGAAGACTAGCCAAGTTTCTGGGCTCAAAGGAACCAAAACCCCTGGTCATTGTCTCGTTGAGCCATTCCAGGATGTGACCAGGATTACATGGCACAAGCCTTCATCCACTCCTGCTGTCCCAAAAAAGGCAGAACAGCTTTATAAGCCACCTAAGGATGAACCTTTCCTGGGTGAGCAATCTACAGCCAGCTCCTTAGTGCTTGCGGCTGCTCATGGCTGGGGTAGTCAATCCAAGCACCTTAGCTCCCAACCTTCAGATGCAGAATTCAAAAAGTTGGACAGCTGGGGCAGGACGCCCCCAAAAAAAAAAAAAAAAAAAAAAAAAAGAGGCGATGGGCTCCATCCATTCACTGAACTTCCTGGCCCATATGGTGACGTACTAACAGTCCCACTGGAAGATATCTATGGAGCTGATCAAGACCCTACTGGACTGACACCAAGGAGGAGATCCCAGCATATGCTTAGTCCAGAGAGGATGTAGATAAGCATATCTAAAGATGCTGATGACTGTGGACATAGCTTCCAGTCAGTTACCTTGGGTATCTGCATGAGGCGATATTCTTGGCTCAGGCTCATTGGGTTCTGTCCAGACCTCCAAGAGTCCATCCTGGACATTCCCTTCCAGGGCCCAGTACTGTTCAGCAAGGAGGCTGAAACCATGGTTAAAGAACTTCACAAGTTGGGCAAAGCTGTAGCAGATATACATAGAATGTACAAATCAGCCTTGGGGCCCAGTCACCATCCCTTTCATAGGGGACAGGGAGGTAAACAACCCCAGGGCAGAGGGTTTAAGAGGTGTGGTCAACCTGCCCCTCAAGGCACCCCAGGCACCAAGCAGCCCAAAGCTCCCAAGACAGTGCCCCAACCCCTCCACAGCTTGACTTGCTGCATCTCCCTCTCTTGGGAGACTGAGAGAAAGTGGGAGGGAGATTCTCCCTTTACCTTGTCGAATGTTCCAGCATAAATTCAGACTAATGAGTGCTGGAAACTTTGCAGAGGTTACACGATAGTTTCTCAGCATCCCACCGGACAATCCCCCTGCCCACCAGCCCATGCCAACCTTCTGGCAGATGAAATCTAGTTGCTGCTCAAGAAGCAAGCCATCCAACTGGTTCTACAGGACCAATGGGGCATGGGTTTCTACTTCTGTGTCTTCCTAGTCCCACAGTTGGAGACCTGTGCCCCATTCTGGACCTCAGCCAGCTCAATCTCTTGGTCAAGTACCAAAGGTTCTGGATGGCAATGTTGACAAGCCTGCTTCCTCTTATCCATCAAGGAAATTGGTTATGCTCTCTAGATATGTAGGACGCCTATATGCATATCCAAGTCCTGCGCTCTCACAGGAGATTTCTTCGGTTTAGTTTCCAAGACAAGCATTACCAATTCAATGTTCTGCCCTTAGGCCTTCCATCGGCACCCAGGGTGTCTGGCGATAGTGGCAGCGGCCCTTGGAGATGCCACTGTCTACACCTACCTGGACGACTAGCTTATTTCCACTCAGGCAGAAAGCCAGTTGAAGGTGGCCATGCAAAAGAAACCATCTCATCCTCTCCCTGGGCATCACCATAAATTGGCTGAAATTGCAACCTGGGCCCTCCCAGAGGTTGCAATACATAGGGGCCATACTGGACACCGTTCAGGGAAAGACCTTACCACTAGACAAGGCAGACCACTTGATGGGACTAGCATGCAGAGTCCATTCAGCAGCCATTCTTCTGCCAAAGGTGGTCCTTCAACTTCTAGGTCACATGGCTGCAGCCATCGCTACTGTTCCCTACGCCAGGTTACACAAGACGATTCTGCAGTGGCATCTCAAGGTCCAGTAGAATCAGTTCAGTACTACTTTGATATGCCAATCCGAGTTTCAGTGGCAGTCTGTCGCTCGAGTAGTGGCTCTCCCATTCACATCTCAAAAGGGTCCCTTTCCAGAGATCCACCCCATCATAAGCCTTGACGATGGATGCCTCAATGTTGAGCTGGTGGGCACACTTAGGGGAACAAAGGACCAGAGGAGCTTGGTCACCCATAGAATGCTCTCTACATATCAATGTTCTGGAAATGAGCTGTTCTGTACACCTTAAGGGCGTTTCAAGACCAAGTTCCCCAAGGTTCTCTTCTGGTGCAGTCAAACACCCCGGTTGTCTTCTACATCAACAAGCAAGGGGCACTCAGTCTTACCCCCTTTGCAAGGAGGCCATGAGAGTGTGCGATTGGGCAGTAGAACATCTTCTGGAGCTCACGGCTGTGCACGTCCCAGGAAGCCAAAACATTCTCACCAACAGTCAGATCAAGTATTTTTAAACCCAGAGCATTTTCTTTTACACTTATGCTCTCAGTAGCTCCTGCCAATAAATTTATACTGTGTGGTTTCATGGGCAATACACCAAACTCCCATACCATTTTGTTTCTTTACCAGTTTGTTCCCATGAGTTCAGCACACAAAGGAAGGTTGTGCCTGCCAGTAAAACCACCACATCGATTAGAACCATCGCCCTTTTTCCTCAGAGAAACATTGCAATTCTAGCAAAGATTTGTGCAAAACTGACATACATCTTTCCAGCGACAGGTCTTAAACTTAGTAGGTGTCAAATTCTGCACCCACATTTCACCCTTGCAGATGTGGAATGGTGGCAAGTTCAATCTAGCTAAAGATCAAATGCCCATTTTCAAAATTTGAAAAAAATTATAGTTCTGCAAGTACAGTTATGCAAGAACTCACCGCAACAGTAGATCTTTGAGAGGCTGTTGCAGGAGGTAATTACATATGGACTGACTCAGCAGGATCCCACAGAAAAATTTTGCTAGCAGTCTGGTAGGGGACCACCACGTCAGGTGACAGACTTCATGCGATGTCAGTATAAAGTGATGGTCCCCAATGCCTGCCTTCCAGTTTTCCTGTCAAAGGCCAAAAAGGCAAGAGGAGAGAGAGAAACATATTTCCCTTCCTGGAAAAGCAGCTGAAAAGCTAAGAGGGGGATGGAGGGCAGGAAGGCATTGCCTACTGCAAGAGCCTTTCGAAGATTAATAATAATAATAATAAAAAATAACACTTTATTTAGCGCCTTTCAAATACCAAGGCGCTGTACAAATGAATCAAAATCAAAATATACATATAAAAAAGTTGATAGTCCACAAAAGCCTTGTTCCACAACAGTTTTAAAATCACGCTTAAAGGCCTCCACGTTCGTGCATTATCTAAGCCGCCGAGGCAGAGAGTTCCAGAGGGTTGGGGCCACGAACCCAAAGGCCCTAGCCCCAGAAGACTTCAATATAACCCTCGGAACCTCTAGCAACCCTCGTCGGCTCAGTTATCTGATCGGTTATGTTAAGTTCTTGCGTAACTCCTATCTTACTTAGAGGGCTCTTGCAGTAGGTAATTACATATAGGACTGAAACCCAAGCAGTCTGGAAAAAAGGAAAAAGCACTCGGGAGGAGGGAAACTATTCAAAAACATGTAACCTCCGGCTGAACAGGTCTTATGAAAGACCTTAGAGTACAGCCAACCTGAAGTCCACTCTACAGCAAGAGGCAATATCCAAACTAATGTTTCATAAAGGTATGGACAGAAGTCCAAGTCACAGCTGTGCAGATGTTTGCCACACACACACACACACACACACACACACACACACACGCAACAAGCCGCAAAGGCTGCTACTCTGGTGGACTGACCTCTGACTTGACCTGGCAGGGCATTGTGGCACTTGTCATAACAGAAGGGGATACAATGAGCCAACTATTTTGAAAGGCATTTCTTGGAAACTGCATAACATGAGCTGGAGACGAAGCTGATCAGATTTCCCGAGATCCTTCGTCCTAGAGGTATAGTATCTCAATATCCTGTGAACATCCAAAGTATGCAAGAAGCACTCCCCTTGATTGGAGTGTTGCATAAAGAAAGCAGGTAGCTCAATGGATTGGTTCAGCGTAGATTCTACCCCCACCTTAGGGAGAAACTTGGGGTTGGTACACAGAGCCATAAGTTCCTTGTGCACATCAGGGCCTAAAGCTTGGAAATTAGCCGAGCTGAAGTAATGGCCACTAGAAGGAGGATCTTCAAAGAGAGGAACTTCAAGTCTGCCAAAGCTGCCGGTTTGAAAAGAGGCAGAGTAAGCTTCGAGAACAAAGTTCAGATCCCAAGGAGGAGGAGCAGGGGTGCAGATAAGGGGTCTCTAATGGAGAACCCCAAGGAACGTCTCAGAGACTTCCAACTGAGTGAAAGTCCTGTTTCCAAAAGGGACATGGTAGACCGAAATTGCTGCCATGTGGACTTTCAAAGAGTATGTCCAAGACCCAAGTCAAAGATGACACGTAGTCCAGGACTTTTTCAGCTGGGCAAGATAAAGGCTCAAAGTCCTTTGATGAGGCCCAAATAGAAAAACGTTTCCACTTCATGGCATAGGTGGCCCTGGTGGAAGGCTTTCTGGCCTCCACCAGAATATCTGCCATGAGCAGGAAAACCCTGAACCGGGTTTGAGCTACACCTGCAGGAACCATGCATGCAACTGAAGGGATTCGAGACCTGGATGAGCAAGGGTCCCCTGATCCTGGGTCAGTAAGTGCTAAGAGGGGAAAAGGAAGCAGGGTTCCTCTGAAAATTGTTGCAGAAGAGAGAACCAGACTTGCCTGGGCCAGAATGGAGCGATGAGGATCAGAGTTTGTGCAAGACCCTCGGAATTAAGGCAATTTGTGGGAAGGCATAGAAGAATCTGTCCTTCCAGTCAAGAGACTGGGCGTCCTGCCAGAAAACACCTCGCCCTGGAGCGAGTGAGCAGAAGGCAGGAAGTTTTGTGTTTTGAGGAGACACTAACAGGTCTACCTGCGGGGTTCCCCAGAGCAAGACGACATCGTCTACTACCTCTTGATCCAGTTTCCATTTGTGGGCTCTGGCTGAAGACAGAACTGAGGTGGTCTACCAGCATGTTTTCTACTCCCAGAACATGAACTGCAGTCAGGTGGAGGTTGTGCTGAACAGCCCAACTCCAAACTCATTGCTTCCCTGCATAGAGGGTAGGAACAAGTTCCTCCCTGCTTGTTGATGTACCAGACTACACATGTCAGTCTGGATTGTTAGGCAACTGGGAGGACTGCAGAGCCTGGAGAGCATACAGGACTGCAGAGTTAAAGCACATTGATGTGTAAGGTCTGCTAAAGTCTGGACCAGGTGCCCAGAGTCTTTTAAGACCCTAGATGGGCTCCCAGTCCTCTCCTGAGGCATCTGTTAATGTCTGGGGGGTTAGATATTGACATGAACTCCCCAGCAACGGTTCTCTTGCACCATCCACCATTGCAAGTCCCTGACCATGGGATCGGAGACCAGAACCTCCTGGTCTAGGTCATCCATTGTTTGGTCCCATTGAGATCGAAGCGTCCACTGAGAGATCCTCAGTGAGCCAAGCACGAGGTACTGTCGGGATAGCAGCTGCCATGAGCCAGAGGTGAAGAACTAAACTGGCACAGACCCTTCTACGACTGGATGGATGTGCCAGAGTCTGGAGGGTGTCCATTCTGTCCAGAGGCAAAAAGGTGTTGCTGATGGTAGTGTCCAGGATTGCCCTGATACACTGAAGTCTATGACAAGGGACCAGATTGGACTTGGCCTGGTTGATGGTGATACCCAGGCTGGTAAAAACCTGCAGGGTAAAGGAAAGAAAGTGTAGAAGTTCCTCCATGGGCGGAACAGGAGCACTCCCTGGGTATGCAGGTGAGTCACTACCAGACAGGCATTTGGTAAACACAAAGCAGAATAAAGACCAACTGGGAGGGCCTTGAATTAGTAGTGGTCCCCTTGAAAGAAAACTGAAGGAATCTGCAGTGGTAAGGGTGGATGGGGATGTGCAGGTAGGTTCTGCATATCCAGAGAGCACAGCCACTGTCCCTGCAGAAGCAGCAGCAGGGAGGCTCTGCAAGGAGAGCATTCTGAAGAGTTTTTACTCCACGAACATGCTCAGGGAACAGAGGTCTAAAATAGGCCCCACGTCTACCATCTTTGGAACTAGGAAGAATGGGAATAGTAGCCGGTCCTACTAAAGTGTGGGAAACGCTGCCTTCATGAGAAGGGAGGAAATTTCTTCCAGGACCAGAGGAAGATGTTCCAGGGAGTAAGGAGACTGGGGGGAGGGAAGAGGGGTTTCTTCGGGCAGTTTCTGAAGAAATTTAATTGAGTGTCCTGCTGCCATCAGTTGGAGCACCCAAGCATCCAATGTAATCCTCCCCCAAACCCAGTAGATGGAAGGAGAACCTCCCTCCTACCGATTCCTCTGGAGAGTCCACAGGCCGTGGGAGAGGGGAAGAGTCAGGTGGTGTGGGACAGTGCAGCTGCCAAGGCTCCCACAGCTTTTTTGGGTGGGGGAGTCTTGGTTGCTGGAGGGCCCACACAATGCCTGTTGGCCTGCTTGCCCTGTGGTTTTGCTAGAGAACTGTGTCGACGAAAAGGGACACTGTCCCTGAGGGGGACTTTTACAGAAAGTCCATGGACTTGAGTGCAGTAACCTTCTCCTGCAGGTCAGTGATGTCCTTGACATCACCACCGAACAGTACCGAACCACTGAAGGGTGCATCCTGAATGGATGATTGCACTTCAGGGACCAGTCCAGACATTGAGCCAGGCATGATGCCAAAAAACCTATGGTGAAAGCAAAGTTCCGTCCAGCTGCATCCACTGCATTGCAGGTGACAGCATGTGCAGACTGGCAGAACGAGCAGAGAAGGTCAGCCGTTTCGTGTTTGGTCTGGGACTCTGGAAGTCCCATTTTGATTCCACTTGGTTCAGGATAGTCTGGTAGTCCCCTATGTGTGTGACATAGTTCAGTGCTCCAATACCCAGGGTAGAAGAAGCATACACCTTCCCATACTGGTCCAGAAGCAGAAACTCGGGTGGAGCAGAGATGTTTGGGATTGGCAGAAGGGCCGTGAGTGGCACTAATCACGACTGAGTCTGCCTTGGGGTGTACATTCAAAGAATCCACTCCCATAGGAGCCAGATATAGTCTGCCTTCTGCGAAAGGGGGGGTTAACGCGAACGGTTGCTTCCAACTAGTGGAAACAAGGTCTGTGTGAGGCTCAGTTCAGGGTGGAATCAATGTTGGAGTGGTCTCTGGCAGATCCAAGTGGGCAGCAAGCCTCTTACACTGTGGATCTGGCACCAGAGATTGCCACTGACTAACTTCCTGGATCTTTCTCTGCAACTCCAAAAAAGAAGGATCCTCCAGAGGAGACTTTGGAGAAGTCCTAGGCCTGGTGCAATCTGGAATATGAGGCTCGTCATCAGGACCAGAATGCGCCCCCCCTCCCCAGTCAGAAGTCTCAGACGTAGAGGAGGAAGACTCCTCCTGATGCGGGGAGGAATGATCTGGGAATCTTATCCTCCCCATCCCTGGCACCCGAGGGTTCACCTCTGGTGTCAGATAAGGGGGAGGGAGTCTGGTCTCTGGCGTAGGGGATCCTGAGCAGGGTCCAGTGCTGAACACTGCTCCCTACCTCCCTGTTGAGTTGAGCCTTGGGCTCAGCCCACCAGGCAGCCAGAGTCTCCAAGCCCACTGGCAGCTGTGGCGAGGGCAGCAGAGTAGCGGGGGATACGGATACCGAGGGTATCCATAAGGAGTGCATCTGTAACCTGACGGTGGAAAGCCCAGCACTGAAAAAAGTGGTGCCAGGTACTGTGGCATCAGATACTGTGGTACTGGGTAGGATGGCACCAGATTAAGCAGTGTCCGATACCAGAGTGCCAGGAGCTCTGATGGAGCAGAAGGCCCTGGAAACAGCCCAGTAGGCAGGCCAGATAAAAGCGGACCCATGGGTGTTGGAGAGGCAGCCGGCAAAGGGACATTGGGTAGGCTGCCCTGTAGGAGGCAGCCATGATGGCAGCGTACCTAGCTCCTCTGTGTCAGCCCAGGATGGAGGATTAAAATTCCCCAGGGTTCAAACAGAGGAGACGTGGGAGCCTCTGGAGGCAACGACACGTGTTGTGGTGAGTCTGGGATGTTGGACTGGTCCAACATAGGTTTTTCCTGGGCTGTTGGAGGGCCAGAGGTCCAGCTTATCAGTAGGATCCAGGTGGGCGGAGCCGGTGTCCAACTTATCAGAACTCTGGCCTGAAGTGGGTTGTGCTAGGGAAGTGACCTTGACTGGCGTGATAGGGACCATGAGCCCTCCCGAAGGAGCTGGTGTCTTATCGATCCTGTCTGTGCAGACGTCGGTGGCACAGACATTAAACTTAGCGGACCTGCTTTACCAAGAGGACCATGTGGCAGCAGCCCTCCCAAGAGCAGAAACCCCCTTTGCCCTGGAGGCACCCAAGGGTCCTGAGCATGAGCCAGATGGTGGGGCGACACTGCCTTGGCACTGCCGAGATGTTATTCAAATGGTCCCCCGGAGAGTACATTACCTTGAGAACTGTGACTTCAGCCAGAGTCAGTCATGGAGGCCATGAGGTATAGTCCCAGTCCCAGTGCTTGTCCTCTTGTGGCCTTGGTGGGGGGAGGAGGGGAAGCATGCCTTAACTTCCTCAGCTCCTTCTCCATGGACGCCATCTTTTTCTTGATATGGGACTCCAGGGACTGCTGCCTCAGTTTTCAGTTGGCCGAATTGGACTACTGGCAGTTCTGCACTTCTTCACATGGTGGTCCGGGCTTAAGCAGAAGAGGCACAGGGAGTGTCAGTCCTTATGCGGCAGTTGGGAACAGCACGAGTCACACTTATTTTTTGTGTGATTCGGAAGGTGTTGGGATGACATGCGGACGTTTGACGCAAAAAAAATGTCCAAAAGTTTAGCAAAACTGACAGGCAGACTGACGAGGGGGCAGTCCCCCGCCAGCTAGAAATTTTACCGTGGGGTCCAGACGCCTGCCAGGTCAGTCCTATATGTAATTACCTACTGCAAGAACCCTCTCGATGCAAAATCTTACTGTAACAGTAGATCTTAGAGAGGAACTCTTATAACAGATACCATTAGGATTAATGCCCCTAGGAGTTAGGACCACACAGAAAACTTGTAGCTAGCAGTCTATAGCAGGGGATGTCCCCAACATCTGCTCCACCCGATGTCAGATGTGGTATAAAGGGGCAGTCCTCTAGCACCATCTCAGTTCTCTCACCGGAAGCTGGCTAAAAAATTACTGGAGAACTGGACAGAACTTCCCAAACTTACATGAATGTAATGTTAAAGATACCTGGGGGATGGAGGGTGGGAAACCTCTTGCTGCAAGAGCTCCTCTTGAAGATCTGTTACGGTAAGTTCTTACATAACAAACTGTACTAACTTCGAGGTGGAGCTGTTGCAGCAGGTAATACCATTAGGACCAAGTCCCAAGCATAGGCACAGGTCAATTTGGGAGGTGGAGAGAACTAAATGAAGTCAGCAAGACTTAACTTCAGGAAAGCAGGCTTTGCAGACGGCTAGTCCTAAGCCAGCTCTCCTCCTAGAAGCAATGTCTGGGCTGTAATGCCAGATGACAGTGTGGACCGTGCTCCATGTCGCTGCAGCACAGACGTCTGCTGACTTTTTTTTTTTTAAAGAGGTATCCACAGCCCTTCTGGAGTGACCCCTAATTGGTCCAGGAAGGGGTCTGTTATGGTTCTTATAACAGAAAGAAACAGTGCACTAGCCAGCAGGCTAGTGACTATCTGGAGACGGGAGTCAGTCATCCTTTTTGCAAAGGAGATGAACTGGTCAGTCTTCCTGAAAGGCCAAGTCACGTGAAGGTAATCTCAGAATCCTATGAACATCCAAGGTGTGCAACAGGGTAATAAACTGGAAGGTTGATGTCCTGATTCAGCGTTGGTTCTGACACCACCTTCGGTAAGAACCTGGGGTTTGCACCCGGATCACCCGATCACTGTGGAAAATAATGAAAGGCTCTTTGCACATCAAGGCCTGGAGCACGGAGACTAGCGGAAGTAACAGCCACTAACAGAAGAGATTTCCAAGAAAGGAAGTGCAGCTTGCAAGACAGCTGGCTCAAAAGGAGGGAGAGTGAGCTTCTCAAAAACGAAAAGCAAATCCCACAGAGGAACAGGGTCTCTCCTGGGAGGTCTAGTGTGCAAAACCCCTCTGAGAAATGTTTTGCAGACTTCAGTTGTGCCAGCGTTCTCTCCTAGAGGGACATGATATGCGGAAACCACACACATACACACAATGGAAGAGTATCTTAGCCTCAAGTCCAAAAGGTGACCAAGATATTCTAGCACATGTCTGACTGGACAATCCAGGGGATCTAGGGTACGAGTGGTTGCCCAGAGGCAGAAACACTTCCATTTTATCTTGCGTATCTAGTGGAAGGTTACCGGACTGCCACCAGAACTTCTGCCATCCTGCTTGACACTCCTAATCTCTCCTCTACTAAGACTGCAAGTGCCAGTCGTGCAGGTGAAGAGAGTAAAGAGCAGGATGGATGAGTGTCCCCTGCTCCTGTGAAAGCAAATGGGTGGAGAGAGGCAACTGCATTGGAGGTTCCAATGACAGTTGCTGGAGCAGTGGATACCAAATTTGGCATGGCCCATGTCATTCCCTTGCTCAGATCAGGTGATCCTTGTGACCTCAATTATAGGCTGATCTCCCTCTTTCCCATTCTATCTAAATAACTGGAAAAAATAGTGAGTGGCCAGCTGAGGATGTACCTTAAATCCAGGAGCTTGCTAAACCCAGTGCAGTCTGGATTTAGAGCAACACAGCACCATAACAGCCCTAGCAAAAGTGACGAACGATTGGCTCCTGGACAATAGGAACTTTGTGCAGTGTATTTGGATCCAAGTAAGGCATTTGATACAGTCCATCATAGCCTGCTTCTCCTTCCTGTGTAGCTAAGGTCTTGACCCCAACTCTGCGTGCTGGTTTGCAGACTACCTTGCAGGCAGCAACAGCAGGTTAAGGCTGAAGGTGATCTTTTGCCTCTTAAACCACTACTAAGAGGTGTGCCACAGGGGTCTATACTTGGTCCCCCGTTTGCCGTTTATATTAACAGATGACAGCAGCAATAAGGCAACATCCACTTGTTTGCAGACAGTACTTTGTCATCCAACTCCAGAAACAGCTTGTGCAGACCTTCAAACTGAAGGTAATCTATTGCAGAATCAGCTACTAAGCAAGAAACTTCTGCTTAATGAAAAAAGCTAAAGCGATGCTCTTTTCCTCTTCTACCTATGCTGTGTACCCAGCTAGTGCTGGGCTATCCCACAGATAGCCAGTTCTAGGAGAAATACTGGAGTTTGTCTTAAAATTTAAAGATCTAGGAGTGTGGCTTGAACCAGACTTGGAGAAGCTCAGAAGAGTTAAAAGAAACCAAGACAGAGGCTAGGACTATTCTACAGAATTAACCACTTCCTTACTAGGGATGCTAAGCTGCAGTTGGTACAAGCAATGTTTCTCATTGATAGATTATGCTCATCTTTTCTACAGCCATTGCTCCACCTCTTCCTTGGCTAAATTGGATACTCTATCAGAACAATCAGGTTCATAACTGGCCTTCCTCTCTCCACACCATTGCTCGCTGTACACTGCTGTGGCCTGGACTTCCCTTCATTACAGGGGAAATAGAAATGCCATACTATGGGCCTTCAGAGCGGTGACCAAAAAGCTTCCCCTTGTATATCAGATAGTGTTCACCCAGAGCACGACAGATAAATACAGGTTACTCACCTGTAACAGGAGTTCTAGGAATGGTATATGTTGTTCATCCACACTTATTGGCAGGTATCCTTGCCGCTTTAAATCTTGCCGGAAGGTCTTCAAGCTGGCTTCTCCCACCTGGGTGGTAAAACTCTCGGCTCCGCCTCATGACGCCAGATCTGGCCCGCTGGAAGCTCAGGTTGTGCGTCGAGCCTGGGAGGTCGGGTGGGTCATGTGGATGAACATACACCACTCCTAGAACTCCTGTTACAGGTGAGTAAATACAGGTTACTCACCTGTAACAGGAGTTCTAGGAATGGTATATGTTGTTCATCCACACTCATTGGCAGGTATCCTTGCCGCTTTAAATCTTGCCGGAAGGTCTTCAAGCTTGCTCCTCCCACCCACCCGGTGGTATAACTCAGCTCCGCCCCATGACGCCAGATCTGGCCCGCTGGAAGCTCAGGTTGTGCATCGGCCGGGAGGTCGGGTGGGAAGGGATGAACAACATACCATTCCTAGAACTCCTGTTACAGGTGAGTAACCTGTATTTCTAGGGACATGGATATGTTGTTCATCCACACTCATTGGCAGACTCCTAGCAGTTCTCCGGGAGGAGGGAGGCAAGACGCACACCCCAATACTTACTTGGGAAAGAGAGACTGAGAACCGAGGCCCCAAAACCAGCATCCCGGCGTGACTCAAGGTCGATGTGGTAATGGGTAATGAAGGTGTTTGCTGACTTCCAGGTAGCAGCCCTGCAGATTTCCTGGATAGGGACGTGTCTGGAAGCAGCCACCGCAGCAGCAGTATGGCGGGTAGAATGAGCTCTTATCCTCTGGGAGGCTCCATGCCCGCCAACTTATAGCAGAGATCTATGCAGGAGGTTACCCACCTGCTTATCGTCCGCTTGGCTGCAGGTCTGCCAGATGCGGCTTCAGCATAGGTGACAAACAGCTGGCGAACCTCTCCCCGAATTTCAGCCGTGCGCTCCTTATAATAAGCGAGCGCCCTTCTAGGGTCCAGAGTATGGAGCCTATATTCGGCCTCCGAGGTGTGATTGGGGTAGAACACGGGCAGAGTCAACACCTGGTTAAGGTGAAACTCCGACACCACCTTCGGAAGGAATTTCGGTTGGGGGCGCAGGACAACCTTGTCCCTGTGGAAGACCAGGTAAGGAGACTCGATGGAAAGCGCCTGGAGCTCTCCCATCCTTCTGGCTGACGGATAGCCACCAAGAAGGCGGTCTTCCACGACAGGTGAGAGAGAGCACACCTGTGCATAGGTTCAATGGCTTGCCCATGAGCTTGCCAGTACCAGCAGTAGATCCCATGGAGGTGGGGGTTCCCGTGACTGGAGGAATGTGATCAAGGCCTTTGAAAAAGCGCCAGACCACCTTCTCCTCGCCATCGACTGCTCCGGCCCGCGCACTGTAAGCAGAGATGGCTGCCAGGTGCACCCTTAGGGTCGCCGACCTAAGCCCTTGACTAGAAAGGGACCATAAATAGTCCAAGATGCTTGCCAAGGAACAGGAGGAAGGGTCCAAGCCCTTGTTTCTGACACCAAATGGAAAACCTTTTCCATTTGAAGGCATAGCATTTTCTGGTCGACTTACGGGACGCCTAACTACATTGAGGACCTCGCCGAAAGACCCAAGGCCTGGAACCTAGCCGCCAGGAACCAGGCCGCAGGTGCAGGGATTGAAGGTCCGGATGGAACACCTTCCCTGATTGACAGAGCAGGTCCGGGCGAGCTGGAAGCTGCTGAGGAGTCCTGAGCTGAGACTGAGGAGATCTGGGTACCAGAACTGGCGAGGCCAGTCTGGGGCTATCAGAATCACCTGCGCCTTGTCCTTCCTCGCCTTGAGAAGCACCTTGTGGATCAAGGGAAATGGGGGAAAGGCGTAGAAGAGGCCCGGGGTCCACTGCCTCGAGAAGGCATCCCTCTGCAGCGAGCCCTGCTGAGGGGGCGGCATGGAACAGACTCAGCTTCGCTCTCCTGGAGGCAAACAGGTCCACCTGAGGTGTGCCCCAATGGGAGAACAGATGCTGTACTACCTCCGGCAGGAGAGACCACTGTGGGATGCAGCCCCTATCCGGCTCAGGGCATCGGCCAGGGTGTTGGAGGCTCCTGCCATGTGAATGGCTAGGAGATCCGCCTCCAGGCTGCGCACGAGTGACCAAATGCGGAGAGCTTCCTTGCATAGAAGCATGGAGCGCGTCCCGCCCTGGCGGTTTAGATAGTACATGGTCGTGGTATTGTCCATCTGGACTCTGACCACTTGACCCCGGAGGAACGGAGCAAAGGCGGTGAGAGCTAGGCGGACTGCTCGGAGCTCCAGCAGGTTGATGTGGCATCGGGACTCCCGCGGGGACCAGAGGCCATGAGCCCGGTGTTCCCCCAGATGGGCACCCCAACCCATCAGAGAGGCATCGGTCGATAGAGAGACCGGCTGCCTGGGCGGATTAACGGGATGCCCTCCTGCAAATGATCTGGAACGGTCCACCACTGGAGAGCGCTCCACATCCCTGTGTCACCGGCTACAGCTGGTCCAAAGGATCGCAGCGCTGTGACCACTGGCTGGCCAGTCCCCACTGAAGGGGACGATGTTCCAGCAGGCCCAACGGACCACGCTGGTGCAGGCCGCCATGAGACCCAGGAGGCGAGGAAGTCCCGGCAGGGCACAATTGCCCAACCAGAAATGATCGGGCAAGGAGGAAAGAACCTCGGCCCTGTCCGCGGAGCCGCCGCCTGGCTCAAGAGAGTCGAGCGCGCCCGATGAATAGAATCACCTGCTTCGGCTCGAGTCGACTTGGCTCGCTGATAAGGAGGCCCAGTTGAGAGCAGACCTGGAGGCCAGATCTCTGGACCACTCTGCCTCCTTCCTGGAGGGAGCTGCTATCAGCCAGTCGTCCAGGTAAGGGTACACCCGGACCCCTCGGCGCCGCAGGAATGCTGTCACCACTGCCATGCATTTGGTGAAGACCCTGGGAGCTGGAGACAAGCCGAAGGGCATGGCTTGGAACTCGAAGAGGGATCCTTCCGCTCGGAAGCGAAGGAATCTCTGGTGAGACGGACGGATAGGGACGTGAAAAAACGCGTCCTGCAAGTCCAGAGAGCAGAACCACACGCCGCGTTCCAAGGATGGTATTATCTGAGCCAGAGTGACCATCCTGAAGGTTCGAGACCTTAGGAACTTGTTTAGGTCGTGTAGGTCGAGAATGGGGCGCCAGCCCCCCGTCCGCTTCGGAACCAGGAAGTACCTGGACACAAACCCTGGGTCTGAAGGAAGGTCCACCACCTCTCTTATCACCTCCTTCTGGAGGAGGAGAGCGATGTCTGCTCGACGAGCCGCCAGTGAGGCTGGGGATCCCGGAGCCCCCCGAGGGGCGACGGCTCTGAAGGGTGGTGCCTGCTCGAATTCCAGAGGCAGGCCTCTTCCCACCACCTCCAAGACCCACCTGTCCATGGAAACAGCGGACCAGGCGGAACGGAAGTGCTGGAGCCGCTTTCCACGGGGACCTAGGTAAGGTGACGGGAATGGGGCGACACCCTCAGCCCGCCACTGGGCAGGCTTGGAGGAGGGACCGCCGAGGGACCTCCTGGGCCTTTCTCCTGCCTCCTGTTAGAGGAAGCCGCGGCTTGGGTTTGGGATGCCAAGGCCGAGCCTGCTGGCCCTGACGTTGCTGGGCCGGGCGCGTGGGGCACAGAAGGACTAAAGGGCTTAGGCTGTGGTTTATGCCTTTGTCCTTCTGAGCGAAGAGACCGAGTCCAAGGTAGCATTGGACTTCGATCCTCTGCAGGTGACCTTCCACTCCAGGGCGAAGAGGTCAGTCCCCAAAAAGGAACATCCGCCAACTTGTGCTGGGTATCCAGTAAAGGTGGATATCCTCAGCCAAGCCCGCCCGACGCAGCCACCCTGCGGCCGCCACCCGATCTGGCACATGAGTCCCCTATATCCAAAGCAGTCGGAGCTGCTGTTTGGCCACTGCCCTGGTGCCGAACCTGCTTAACCGTAGTCTGCAGATCGGGCGGGAAGATGAGGATGACCTCATCCAGGGAGCCCAACAGGGCATGAGAAAATGTGCCATGAGGACGGCCCGAACTGGCCTGGCGAGCTGAGAGGAGCGAGAGTAGACTTTTCAGCCGACATAGTCCATTTCTTGGACTCTTGTCAGGAGGTTTGTCCACATCCCTGGCGTTGCCGGGCTACCGAAACGCTGTCGGTAACCAACCCCTCAGCAGAGGGGTGTTCAAAACCGGACAAGGAACCAGTAGGGACCGTGATACTTCCTGGCCATCCTGGCCGAAGGCGCAGGGCAGGAAGCAGGGCGCTGCCAAAGCTCCAGTGCCGACCCACTATGGCCTCGGCCACCGGAAAGGCCTCCGTCGGAGAATCCCGGTCCAGAATCTCCGTGAGGGATACCTGGCCTGTTGAAACGGGTTCAGCTCCATCCCGTGGACTCCGAGATGAGCCAAGTAGTCCTAGGAAGAACGACGGCTATCGTCCATTGACTGACCTCTGAAGACTCCAAGTCCAGTCGCTTGGAGAAAAGGAGGAATCATCTTCGGACTCGGAAGAGTCCTCAAGAGCTGCCTCTGGCCTGAGCCACCCTTCACCTGCCGAGGTCGGTCGGGAGTGAGGGTAACTGACAGCCGATGGGGTAGACCCTTAGCCGACCGAGAATCCTTGGTCGGAGCCCCAGTTGGTGGCTGTGGAGGCGGAGGTTCCACCGGAATCTGTGGAGCAGCTGGTTTTGGCCGAACAACCGGCCTGGGTATAGGCTCCTCGGATAAGTCGAGGGGTTGTGTCGGCCGCTCCGGTGACAGCAACTTAATGGCCGGGGAAGGCGACGGGGTCGGCTTACTCCCGGCCAGGAGGAGCTGTTGCAACATAAGGTCCTCGTACCGTCGACGTAATTTACGCAGAAGCCTCCCCTCATCCGAGGAGGAGGACGAGGCCGAGCGGCGACGCCGCTTACCGCGGTGCCGAGACAGAGACCGCTTAGACGGTGGGATCGCTGGACATGAAGAGGTCCGGACCGAGTCCCGGAATTTCCGAGGTCGGTGCGGGAGGTGTCGGCTGGAACCGCACTCCTCCGCTCGGATGGTGCATCCGAAGGCTCCGAACCGGAGGCAACAGGCGAGCCCACGGATCTCAACTCTCCCGGGGAACCGGGGAGAGGGGAATCTCGGCTGCTAAAGGCGACAGCCCGTCCAATGGGTCGAGAAAAATCTCGACTTCATCGGTGGGAGTCTCTGTCAACTGACCTGACGGGGACACCGTGAGGCCAGTGGCGGAAGCCGAGCGGTCGACCGAAGCAGACGGTCGACGGCCCGGGGAGAGGGACCTTTCCCGCTCCCAAGAGCGTCGACGGAGGGACTTACCCTTGTCCCTCTTTTGGACAGAGAATAAGGTCCGCTAACGTAGGCTCTTCTCCTTTAGTGGAGAGGGACAAAAGTCCTTAAAAGGGCTTGTAAGAAGAGCCCAGAGAGAGCGGGATAAATGCTCGCGGCCGAGGAAGATGCGACCGCGCGCTTCCTCTTCGAGGGCGCCCATCCGCCGGGCTGATCCGCGAGCCTGCCGCCGCAGACACCGCCAATCGGCCTCCTTTGACTTCTGCAGGAAATGCTGGACGCCTAGTGTACCGGGCATGGTCTAGGACGAAGGAAAGATGATACAGGTCGAAGCCCGCGGGTCGCTTCGGGGCCTGGCAGTAGACACACGTGAGGTGGATCCGCCCGAGATATCTTTGTCCGCATGGGCATCTCCGAACCGGGAGTCGATTGTCCATCGCAGTCATGAGGATGAAGATCAGGTCTTTCAAAAATTTATTTTTAAATCTGCAAACGGAGCAGTAGGAACTGGTCTCAAACGAGCTGTTATGAGGAACCTGAGCCCAAGGTAAGGAAGATCTGCGCTGGGGCGGAGCCGAGAGTTTTCACCGTGGGTGGAGGCGTTTAAACTTCCGCAGATTTAAAGCTGCAGGATATCGTATCGAGTGATGAATATCCATGTCCCTAGAACCGTATTCTAGGATGTGGATATGTTGTTCATCCGTACCGTTGGCAGCTCCAGCAGTTCTCTGAGAGGAGAGAGGCAAGATGCACACCCCTACTTAGGAAAAGAGACTGAGATCAGAGGCCCCAAACCAGCATCCCGGCTTGACTCAAGGTTGATGTGGTAGTGGTGATAAAGGTGTGCAGACTCCAGGTAGCAGCCCGTATTTTCTGGATAGATTCCTGTAGCAGCCACCATCGGTGGCATGGCTGGTAGAATGAGCTCATCCCTCTGGGAGGCTCCATGCCCCAACCTATAGTGGGAGATTACAGAGGTGACCACCTGCTTATCGTCCGGCTGTAGGGTCTGGCTAGGTGGCTTCACATAGGTGACAAACAGTGGCTAACCTCTCTCTATCTCCTACCGTGCACCTTTATGGTAAGCGAGCGCCCTTCTAGGGTCCAGAGCATGGAGTTTATATCTGGCCTTCAGGTGTGATTGGGGTAAACATTACAGAGTCAACACTGATTAAGGTGAACCCCCACCTTCTTGGAAGAATTTCAGGTGAGGGTGCAGACAACCTGTCCTGGAAGATCAGTAAGGAGACTGATGGAAAGTGCTTGAGCCTCCCATCCTCTGGCTGACGAATAGCCACCAAGAAGGCAGTCTTCCACAACAGGCAAGGGATCACACCTGTATTGGTTTGAATGGGTTGCCCATGAGCTTGCCATCCTGTAGATCCTACTGGAGGTATGTCTCTGACCAGAGGGAAACGGATCAAGGCCTTTAAAAGCACCAGACCACCTTCTCCCTGCGCCACTTAACTGCTTCCTGCCCGCGCCTGGCAAGATGCTGCCAGGCCCCAGTCGCCACCTGAGCCCTTGCTGAGAAAGGACCATAAATAGTCCAAGATGTCGCCAAGGAACAGGAAGAAGGGTCCAGGTTTTGTCTCTGGCACCAAATGGAAAATCTCTTCATTTGAAGTGTAGCTTGGTAGACTCTAGGGATGCCAACTATGTGAGACCTGCTGAGACCCAAGGCCTGGAATTCTAGCTTCAGGAACCAGGCCATCAGGTGCAGGATTGAGGGTCTGATAACACTTTCCTGATTGAGCAGGTCCGGGCGAGTTGGAAGCTGCCTGTGAGCCTGGAGCCGAGGCTGAGCAGATCTGGTACAGTACTGTGGGTAGCTGATTATTAGAATCATCTGCGCCTTGTCCCCTGTTTTGAAGCACCCGCATCAAGGGAAGGGGAAAGGTGAATAGGCCTGGGGTCCACGCTCGAGAAGGCATCCCTGCAGAGCCCTGTTGAAGGGGCAGTCGTGGAACAGCCTCATCTCCTCTCCTGGAGGCAAACAGGTCCACCTGAGTGTGCCCAAATGGGAGAATAGATCTGTACTCTCTCCGGCAGGAGAATGCACCTGGGACGAGCCTCATCCTGGGCATCGCCAGGTTGAGGCTCCTGCCATGAATGCTAGAGATCTCCAGGCTGCCATTATGACGAGATGAGAGCTTGCATAGAAGCATGAGCACCTGGTGGTTTAGATAGGCATGGTGGCTGGTATGTCGTCTGGACGGACCACTTGTTGGAAAACTGAGCAAAGGCAGCAGTGTTGGGCGGACCGCCTAGAGCTCCAGCAGGTTGATGGCATCGGGATTCCTCGGGGACCAGAGGTCTGGCGCCTGTGTTCCCCCAGATGGGCACCCCACCTGAGAGTATCGGGTCATAGAGAGACCGGCTTGGGGTGACAAATAGGTGCCTCCTGCACATGAACTGAATGGTCCACCACTGACAGCCCACATCCCTGGCTCACTGTCACTATTGGTCCAATGGATCGCAGCTGCTGAGACCACTGGCTTGGCAGCTCCCCACGAAGGGGCGCATTCAGTGGGCCTCATGTACTATGTGCTGGCAGGCCGCTAGAGACAGGAGGCGAGGAGTCCTGGGTAGGGTGCAATTGCCCAACCAGAAATGACGTGGCAAAGGAGGAAAGAACCAGCCCACCAGGAGCCATGCTCTGGCTCAAGAGTCTAGTTCTGCCCGATGAAAGAATCACCTGCTTCCGTCTCGAGGTTCTGACTTGGCCTCATTGATGAGGAGGTTGGACCTGAGAGCAAACCTAGAGGGCTGATCTCTGGACCGCTTCCACCTCCTGTCTGAGGGGGCTGTCAGCCATCATCCAGGGTGAAACCGACCCCTTGGCGCTGCAGGAATGCTGCCACCACTGCCATGATGAAGACCCTGAGCTAGAGATGTTGAAGAGCATGGCTTGAACTCCAAAGGGATCCTCCGGTCAAAGCGTAGGAACCTCTGATGGACGGATATGATGTGAAAGAACGGTCCTGCAGGTCCAGAGCAGAACCACATGCTGGGTTCTAAGGATGGTTGTCTGAGCCAGAGTGACCATCTTGAAAGTTTGAGACCTTAGAACTTGTTTAGCGGTAAGTAGAGAATGGGTGCGTCCCCTGCCTCTGGAACCAGGGCGTACCTGGACTAACCTGGTTTGAGGAGGTCCTGTACCTCTTACCTCCTTGGGAGGAGGTGATGTCAGCTCAGGCGACAGTTAGGCTGACCCCAAGGCCCGTGAGGTGGACGTTTGAGGGTGGGGCCTGCTTAACTGTGAGGCAGGCCCTTTCCACCACTCTCCAACACCCACCGGGTCGTGGTAATGGTGGCCAGGTGGAAAGGAATAACTGAGCCATTCTCTGGGGGAACCTGGGGTGAGGCGATGAGGTTGGGTGCACCCTCAACCGGTCACTGTGCAGGCTTGGAGGAGGGACCAGCCGAGGATCACCTGGGTTTACCCCTGCTTCCTAGGGAGGAAGCCACTGGCTTTTGGTTAGGACACCAAGAGCCAGCCTGCTGGCCCTGGGTTGTTGGGTCGGACGTGCGTGGGCTTAGATGGATAAAGGGGTTTGCAGTTCCGTGCCCTTGTCCCTCTGAGCGATGAGACAGAGTCCAAGGTGGCATTGACTTTCAATCCTCTGAGGCATTCCACCCGGGCCAAGAGGTCGGTCCCAGGAAGGGACATCTGCCAATTTGTGCTGGGTTCTGCCTTAGGGTGATATTCTCAGTCATGCCTGACGGGCGCATAGCCACTGCAGCTATGACTGACCTGGCGAGTCCAATGTCCATAGTCTGAAGTTGTCTGGCCACTGCCCTGCTCGTTTAAAGTACACATGTAAGAACTACTGTGGCTGTAGATCTTCGAGAACAGTTTAGCAGGTTACACCAGACTGAAGCCGCAGGCGCCAGGACCCCATGGAAAAATCTAGCTAGCTATCTTCAGTGGGGCCCCCCGCCTGTGCCGCCTGACGTCAGGCGATAATGGGGTGGTCCTGCCAGATTCCTCAGTTCTCTTCCTAGGGACCCTGGCTGCGGGATGACAGAGTGGGAGACAGAGGATCCACCATCAGGAAGAAAATAAGGAAGGAAATTCTAAAAGAAAAACAAAGCCATGCCTCCGGGCGGTATGGAGGTACTTGCTGTAAGAGCTGTCTCAAGATTACTGTTACGTAAGTCTACGAATTGTATTATCTTTCCCTTCAGAGACAGCTCTGCAGCAGGTTACACCATTAGACTGATTCCCAAGCAGTAACTGCCAGAAATCTTATGAGGAAAAGGAAAATAAATCCAGTCTTGAACCTAGGACAGGAGACCCTTAGCACTGCCAGGTCAAACCATCTCTTCTCCGAGAGACATGTCCAGGCTATAATGCCTGATAAAGGTATGCACAGAACTCCAAGTGGCTGCAGCACATATAGCAAAGGTGAGATGTTTGAGGTTGCAAAGGAGGTGGCCACACCTAGTAGAATGATTCCCCAGACGTGCCGGGAGGCTTTTGTTTTATCATAACAGCAAGAAATACACTGGACAAGCCAGCAAGATAGGGACTGTTTGGACAATGGATTGGCCCATTATTCTGAGAAGGAAACGAAAGCTGCTCAGATCACGAAAGATTTAGTTCTGTTGAGGCATACCTCAGGCTGCGTGGACATCCAGGGTGTGAAGAGAGCCTCTCCTCTATTCGAGGAGCCTGGGTAAACCGAAAGTCAATATCCTGGTTTAGAGGAGGAAGAGACCACCGACAAAAATGTAGGGTTTCGCCTCAGGGAGGTCTGTCCCAGTGAAAACTAAATAAGGCTCTTTGTCCGCCGCAGCAGCGAGGATCGAACTGAAATCTTTGCGAAATATTATTTTAAATCATAAACGGAATGAACCAGTCACAAGCGCGGAAGCGTTGGAGAACCTGAGCTTCAGCGGTAAGGAAGATCTGGCGTCATAGGGCGGGCGAGTTATCACCGGTGGGTGGGAGAACAAGCTTGAAGACCTTCGGCAGATTTAAGCGGCAAGGATACTGCCAATAGTGTGATGAACAACATATCCAGCCCCCAGAAATAGCGTTTTCACGACGAAAACTTGACTAATCAGCGGCAGGTTCAGGGAAAGGGAAACTATCCGGCACAAAACCAGATCCCATGGAGCTGGGGTCCCTAATAGAGGCCCAAGGTGTAACACTCTAAGAAATTCCCGAGGCGTCAGAGTGAGCCACTATCATGTCACTGGAACGATAGGCTGAAATGGCACAGATGTACACCTTAAGAGGGTAGGCAGACCCGAATGAAGGGAGGCAGATAATCAAACTCCCCACAGGACAACCCTAAGGGAAAAAAAATCCGTGCCACGACCATAAACAAAACATATTTCAGGCGTCGTCATGTGCCCGACTTTCCTGGCTGAAAACCTCAAACCTCTTGCAAGACCCGGCAGCAAAGATAGCTTATGTCTCAGGAACCAACATGCGGGTTCAATGAGCACAAGTCGGATGAACCATGAACCTCTCACAAGACGGAGGTGGGGCTGGCGGCAACAGGGTGGGGGTTCCCAGGTAGTTACCAACAAGGAACAGATCTGTCTAGGCCAAACAGGGCTACCAGGATCATGAGTCTCGTGCTCCTCGCAGTTTAGAAAATTCTCTGGATCAACAGGAAGGAAAGCATAGAATCATGAGCCCAGGAGAGGGATGGCGTCTCACCAGAAAACACCAGGCCCTGGATCTAGCGAAGGCAAAAGTGGGCAGTTTTGCATTGGATGGGATCCGAACAAGTCTAGTTCTGGAACCACAGAGAAACAGATCCTCTGCCTCTTGAGTTCCCACTCATGGACTCTGGCCTGGGTCGACTCAGGCTGTCTGCAATGCATTTGTCCACCCCAGGCGCGCACAGTGACAGATTTCGCCCGCGTCCGACACCCAACCACACACTCTCATGGCCTCCCTCCAAGGTAAATGCCGCCTTGTTTGAGTAATACATCACGCCCGTGTTGTCTGTCAAACGAAGAGTACGGTGGGATTACGAACTGAAAGGCTGCAGGGCATGAAGAACATCATCTCTAGGACATTGATATGCAGATGAGCTTCCAGAGGTCCATGTACCCTGGGACTTTACCCCATCAGGTGCCCCCACCCCAAGACCGAGGCGTCTGTAGAGGGTTACCTCCGAGGACTGCGCTTCTGAGAAGGGTTGCCGTGAGAGCAACCCTGGGACTAGCCACCACTACCATCTCAATCAAGATTCCTGATTCTGACCGGATCTACAAGTGCTCTGCCTTTGGTCACGCCTTTAAGCATCCACTGAACCCACATGGAGCCAGCAGAAAGGGACAGTAGGGCGCAGCCATGTGTAGAACAAGCAAGGACCGACCTGGCGGGAGATCTCGACAGGCGATAAATCCTTATGGGATCTGATGCGTTCAGCTCTATAGATCCTGAAAAGCTCTTCTACATGTCAATGCACCTATAAACTGCAGTTTCTGCGATGGTACCAGGAGAGACTCCTGCAATTATGAGGATGCCCAGAGACGGAACAGGTCCTGGGTGCTCTGAACCCTGTATGCGCCTCTCTGGGCTGACCAGGAAACCAGTCGTCCTGGTACAGGAACTATGGCCCTGTCCCTCAGAGATGCTGCCGACTGCCATGCACTTGCAAAGACCCTTGGATGGGAAAGTCTGAACGGGAAGAGCTCGGAACTGAAAGCTGGTGGTCGAGAAACTAAGCGCAGGAACCCTTTTTGCACCAGAGTTATAGGGATATGCAGGTATGCGTCCTGCATGTCTAGAGACGCTAAAAGGCGTCCTGTTTCAGCATGGGAATAAGACCTCGAAGAGTCACCATATGAATCAGAGGGCGACTCATTAATGCTGAGGTCACTGAGGTCCAGAATCGGACGGAGGTCCCCGCTTTCTTAGGAACCAGGAAGAAATGGGAATAATATCTTGTTCTCTTGGACGCATTTCGCCCGCTTCCCTTTCGCAGAAGCGTGAGTACTTCTGCCAGATCAAAAGCTTTTGCTGACCCGGATACCGGGAGAGCAAGGGAGGCCTCGAGGGTGGCTTCAAGTAAATTCATAAAAGTGGCCTAGACTGACCAACTGAAGAACCCACCTGTCAGTGGTTATAGCCTGCCATCCTGGCAGGAAGTTCACAATGCAACCCCTGACCATGATTGCCTGCTGATCCTGAGGGGCGGGCGAGAGGAGTCAGGCTGTGGCGACAGATGGCCCGCTGGCTGGGCCGGCTTAGGAACGCCCATCGGCTGGCTGGCTGTTTCCTGGGCCCACGGAAGCCGGAGTTCTCTGATGTGTAGCGGAGCCGGGCTGCTGCCTCTGCGTCCGCTTCATTTAAATGGCTTTGGTTCCTATGAAAGGAACCAAGCCTGGGTCGGTACATGGCCTGAACCGATCTTACCGCCTCCCGCCCTCGAAGTCTGGGTAATGATCTCCATGATACCAAACAAGACTTCTCCCTCAAAAGGAGCGTCCATAATATTTTCTGGACATCCGTAAACCAGAGATGCATAACCAGGAGCTGCCTCCGGAGGCATACGCCAGAAGCTGCTGCTCGGGCTGATGAGTCCGTGGAGTCTTACTCGGCTCGTAGCACTTGGGTCCCCACGTCTGAACCTGTACGGAGGAACTGAAGCATCTCCTCCTCGCTCACCTTCAGGCAATTTTTTCAGCCGCTTCCAGACCCTGTTCCTACAAATTTCTGGAACCGAACCATGGGTTAAATAGTTCAAGGATCTGATGGCGCAGGTAGCGGAAGCACGGCGCCTACCCACGCATCCAACTGCTTGACCTGGTCCAGTGGCAGGGTGCTCAAATGTTGCAGCCCTCTGTGACTGGTCATGTGAGGCTGTGATGACCAGAGAATCGGCCTGAGGCTGCTGCGTCAAGTACTGGTCTTCCTTAGGAGCCTTGTACAAGCGATCAGCTTTTTCCGGCATCGCCGGGAGCAAATGTCGATGCTTCCATGCTGCCTTGGTGACGTCCACAAAAGTGGACACCAAGGGTGGTACCACCAGAGGCTTGGGGTCCTTCTGCTGAAGATATTTGGCGAGGCGTATCTTTTCGGGGTCTAGCTCTTCTGCATCCCATCCCATGTTCTCTTGTATACGTCTCAATATCAAGGAACGAAGGATCATCCGGAGGAGATTTAGGCATCTCACGTGGGTCCAGAGAAGGGATGGAGAGTGAAGATGGGGATCTAGAGGAAGAGTAGTCTGATCCCGTGTCCTCCGAAGGCGAACGTCTGTGTCTCCTGGATCTCTTGGGGCCGGGTGACCCAGAAGATTGACGAGGTCTCAGTTTTTCTGGTCTCCCCCTGGGAGAGGATCTAGGCTCCCGGGGAGAAGGTAAACGGCCTGCTGACCTCGATGGAGAAAGGGGTGCAGGAACTGGAGGAGGAGGAACAGTGGGAACCATGTCCTTTGTGGTGTCCCACCAGTAAGTGAAGAGATCCTTCACTTCTGCTAAGGAAAGCAGAGATGGCTCGGGCGCCGGTGGGCGGTCGTCAGGTCCCGGTGTCTGCTCCACAGGGGGCTCTGGTAATGGCGAGGGTTCCCTGGGAGTTGACGAAACCAGGGTCGCCTGTCTGGTCCTCTGGCTGCGTTACGTCCTCCTCAGTTAAAGTCTCCTGACAGACGTCGGTCGGAGGCGTCAGTACCCTCTTCTCAGGAGGAGTGGACGCCAGTCCCCTACAAGCGCCCGCTGAGGTGTTGGTTTGGCTGGCGACGGGCTGTCCGGCGGGACGCGGCTCCAGTGGTATGATGTGCGCAGCAGACTGTCGACCGGGCGTCAGGTCCACAGGTCTCTAAGGGATGAACTCCATGGCTCTGGCGGAGGCACAGAAGACCTGATGTTGGGTACCGAAAGGCGGGAACCCGACTTGTGATGGTGGCGCTCCCCAGACTTCGCCATGGCCTTGGAGGAAGACGACGAGGACGGCCTGGCGGACTTGGCCCGAGAAGAAGGCTTCCTTACTGGAGCCGGGGAGGCTGAGAGCTGGCCCTGGAGGGAGAGCGGTCGGACCTAGAACCAGAGCTGTGCGACCCCGAAGCCCTGGAGGGGGACCTGGAAGGGGCCTTCTCCCTTCGTTTCTCCACGTGCTTGTGGGATTTTTGAGAAGATTCCCCCTTGGAGGACATGGTCTTCAGGCTTTTTGTTGGAGGAAAAGCTGAAGGGCCTTCCGACGTCGGATCCGGGTAAGACTGTTGAACCCCTGGCAGAACGAGCAGGCCCGGGTATTGTGGTCTGGGCCCAGGCACTTAACGCAGGCTGTGTGGGGGTCCTTGAAGGGGATCCGTTTCCCGCAAGCACATTTGGAGGAGTGACCAGAGGTCTGAGAGGACATCAGCAAAGGTCTTGCTTGAAGAAAATCGAATTTCTCGAAGAGAAGCACTTAACCACGCATCGCATGCTAGACTGTAACCGAAGGGTCGAGACAAGCCAGTCGACGGCGGGAAAGAACTGGGGAATCTGATGGGACCACCCCCGACGTCGGAGGCGGGACAGACATCGGGGTGGTCCCCGCTAAAGATAGCTAGCTAGAATTTTTCCGTGGGGTCCCGACGCCTGCCGGCTTCAGTCCTAATGGTGTAACCTGCTGCAAGAGCTGTGTCTCGAAGTAAGATCCGTGGTCTGCAGGTCAGCCAGGAGATGAGGGACTACCTCGTCCAGGGAGCCCAACAGGGCATGGGAGAAATGTGCCATAAACACGGCCGAGCTTGCCTGACGAAGGCCAAGGGAGGACGCAGCGTAGACTTTTCGCCTGGCATAGTCCAATTTCTTGGACCCCTTGTCGGGAGGTTTGTCCATGTCCCTAGCATTCCCGGCCTGCTGGAAAACGCTGTCTGTAACTAACCCCTCAGCTGAGGGATGTTCCGAAAAACTGGACAGGGAACCGGTAGGAACCGCATACTTCCTGGCCGAAGGTGCAGGGCAGGAAGCTGCCAGAGCTCCAAGGCCGGGCCCACAATGGCCTCAGCCACAGGAAAGGCCTCTGTAGGGGAATCCCCTCGGTCCAATATCTGTGAGGGGATACTTGGCCCGCTTGGATACGGGCTCGAGCTGCATCCCGGTGGACTCCGAGATGAGCCTGAGCAAACCCAGGAAGGACGAAGGGCTGTTGTCCAGCGACCAAGTCCACTCGCTTGGAGAAAAGGGAGGAGTCGTCGGACTCAAGAGTCTGCAAAGAGATGCCTTGGGCCTGAGCCACCTTCCACCTGCCTAGGGCAATCGGGAGTAAGGGTGACAGCCTATGGGGCAGACCCTGAGCCAACCGAGAGTTCTTGGTCGGAGCCCCAAACAGCGGCTGTGGAGGCGGAGGTTCCACTGGAATCAGTAGGGCAGCTGGTTTTGGCCGAACCGGCCTGGGAACAGGCTCCTCTGGTAAAAATTAGGGGTCATTTCGGCCGCTCCGGTGACAGCCACTTAATGGCCGGGGACGGCAGCGGCTTGTTCCTGGTCAGAAGGAGCTGTTGCCACATGAGGTCCTCGTATCATTGACATAACTTATGTCAAAGCCTCCCCTCATCCGAGGAGGACAAGGATGAGCGGCGGCGCTTACTGCGGTGCCGAGACAGACCGCCTATGACGGCAGGATTGGCTGGACTGCAAAGAAGTCAGAGACAGAGAACCTCGGCCTTTCTGGGGACGGGTGGAACCGGCTCCTCCCTCGGCTCGGAGGGTTCGCCTGAGGGCTCTGGAACCGGAGGCACTGGCAAGCCCTCGGGATCCTCAACTCCACTGGGGGAACCGGGGAGAGGGGATTTTCAGCGTTGCTAGTCGACAACCCATCCAACGGGTCGAGAAAGATCTCGATCATGCGCTGGGAGTCTCGGTCAACTGACCTGACGGGGACACCGTGAGACCAGTGGCCGAAGTCGAACGATTGACCGAAGTCTAAGGCCGACAACTTGGGGAGAGGGACCTTCCCCGCTCCCAAGAGCGGAGGGACTTACCCTTGTCTTTCTTCTTGGACCGAGAAGAAGGTCCAGCAGACGTTGGTCCCTCTCCTCTAGTGGAGAGGGCTAGACAAAGCTCCTTAAAGGAAGCTGTGTAAGAGGAACCCAGGGAGAGCAGGATAAATGCCGTGGTCGAGGAAGATGCGGCCCGCGCCACCTCCTCTTCGAGGGCGATCATCTGCTCTAGCTGATCCGCCGAGCCCGCCACCATGGAAACCGCCGACCTGGCCTCTTGACTTCACCGGAGGAAAATGTTTCTCGGGACGCCCCAGTTGTAAACGGGCAGCACGGTCTTCGAGAAGGTAGGCTGAGAAGGAAGAGCACAGGTCGCAAGCCTGCAGGTCGTGCTCGAGGCCTAAACAGTAGACATGTGGAGTGCGGATCCGTCAGAGACATCTTCTGCCCGCAAGGGCATCTCCGAAAACCGGGAGTCGATTTGTCCATCGCAGCCGTGAGGGATAGAAGACCGAAGTCTATAAAAACTTAAATTCAGAAAACCAAAGAATTAGGAACCAGTCTTATACGCAGAGCGTTGAGGGAACCTGAGCTTCCAAGCGGTAAGGAAGATCTGGCGTCATGGGGCGGAGCCGAGAGTTTTGCCACTCGGGTGTGTGGGAGGAGCCAGCTTGAAGACCTCCGCAAGATTTAAAGCAGCAAGGATACCTGCCAGACAGTGTGGATGAACAACATATCATGTCCCTAAAGCATACCGCTCTGGAGCGAAGCGAGCAAAGATTCAGGAAGTTTGCATTTTGGGAAGAGTGAACTGGTCTGCCTTAGGGTCCCCAAAGGTGGAAGATGTTGTCTCAGCACCTTTTGGTCGAATTCCCACTCGTGTGGCAGGGCAGAGGAGTGACTTAGCTCGTCTGCCAGGATATTGTCGACTCCTGGAACATGAATCACTGAGGTGAAGGTTGTGTTGAGTTGCCCAGTCCCAAACCCTCATTGCTTCCCTGCATAGAGGGTAGGATAGAGTCCCTCCCTGCTTGTTGATGTACCACACCATGCACATGTCCGTCTGAACGGCTAGGTGACCAGGAAGAATGTATTGGTGAAGGGCTTGGAGAGCATATAGTACTGCTCGAAGCTTGAGCACCGATGGAGAGCTAGTTCCAATCTGGACCATAATCCCTGGGTTCAATGAGGACCCAGATGGGCTCCCCAACCTTCGCCTGATTCGTCTGTGGTCAGAGTCTGGGGGAGATGACAGAAGGGCCCCCCCCCCCCGAAACAGGTTCTCTCGAACCATCCACCATTGCAAGTCTCGTGCCATCGGCGAGGAGATCAGAACTAGATCTAGGTCGTCTACAAGTTGACCCCACTGGGAGCGAAGAGTCCACTGAGATCCTCATGTGGAGCCGAGCCGGGCAACTGTTGGGATAGCAGCCGCCATGAGCCCCAGGAGATGGAGAACCGACTTCGCCAGAACCCTCCTGCGTTCGATAGCGAAATCTGACTGAAGAAAGGCCGCCCTGTCCGGAAGCAGGAAGGCCTTGCTCACTGTCGTAACGAGGATAGCCCCGATAAACTGTAGTCTAGGAGGGATCCAGATGAGACATGGAATGGTTGATGGTAATACCCAGGCAAGTAAAAACCTGCTGGGTGAGGGAGAGAAAATGCAGGAGCTCCTCCCTGGACGAGGCCGCCAAGAGCCAGTCATCCAGGTAAGGGAACACCTGAACTCCCATCGTATGCAGGTGGGCCGCTACCACAGCCAGGCATTTGGTAAAGACTTGGGTTGCCAAGGAAAGACCAAACGGGAGTGCCTGGAACTGGTAATGGTCCCCCTGAAAAGCAAACCGGAGATGCTTGCGATGCAAAGGGCGAATGGGGATGTGCAGATATGCATCCTGCATATCCAGTGCACAAAGCCATTGACCCGGCCGAAGGAGGGGCAGAAGGTTCTGCAGAGGGAGCACCCTGAACGTTTTGTATTCCACATAAAGATTAAAGGAACAGATCTAGAATGGGTCTGAGATCTCCAGTCTTCTTTGGGACCAAGAAGAAATGAGAATAGTAACCCGTCCCTTGAAGGCGAGGGGGAATGGGTTTAGTTCTATGGCCTGCTTTGCAAGAAGGGCAGAGATCTCTTCCAGACCAAAGGAAGATGGTCCCTTGCATAGGACGACTTCAGAGGTGGGTGGCAGGGTGGTTTCTGTAGGAACTCTATAGAGTGCCCTTCTGCTATAATCTGAAGCACCCATGAATCTTATTATCCTCTCTCAACCCGGAAGGTGGAGGGAGAACCTCCCTCCTACTGGTTCCTCCGGTGTGTCTGGAGGCGGTGGGAGAGGGAAGGAGTCAGGTTGTGTGGGGCAGTGCCGCAGCTGGGGCACCTGCTGCTTTTTTGGGCGGTGGGGGCCTGGCAGCTGCGGGGGCCCCCCCGACGTTTAGTGGCCCACCTTCCTTGGGGTTTCGCTTGTGGCAGACTGCATCTGCGACAAGGACGGCACTGCAGGTGATGGGACGGTACATGGAATCCATGTATTTCAGAGCCGTCCCCTTCTCCTGCAAGTCTGTTAAGATGTCCTTGACATCACTGCTGAAAAGCACCTAACTCCTGAAAGGTGCTTCCTGGATCGTGGACTGCACCTCCAGGACCAAATCTGACACATGGAGCCAGGCATGACGCTGAAGACTCATGGTGAAAGCGGAGCTCCACCCAGCAGTGTCCACTGCATTGTATGTCGTCCGCAGAATGTGGCGACTGGCCGAACGACCAGAACGGACTAAATAGACTAACTCCTGCTTGACTTGAGAGTCAGGTAAGGAGTCAGTCTTAGATCCCGCCTGCGTAAGCATGGCCCTCTGGTAATCCCCCATATGAGCAATGCAATTCAGGGTCTGAATTCCCAGTGTGGAGAGGTGTAAATTTTTCTTCCATACTGGTCCAGAAGGCAAGATTCCTTATCCGGAGGAGACCAGCTTAGATGTTTTGGATGCTCTGACCGTCTGTGAGCGGCGCCAATCACGACCGAATCTGCACGAGGGTGAGTCCAAATAGTCTGCACCCTCAGGAGCCAGGTATAGCCCGTTAGAATTCCTAGGAAGCCGGGATAAAGCAGACAGTAGTTTCCAAATAGTGGAAACAAGGTGGGCATGAGGCTCGATCCAGGGTGGCACTAAAGTTGGAGCTGTCAGGGGCAGGTCCAGATGTTTGGTGAGTTTGACCCACTGAGGATCTGGTTCCAAGGAGCGCCACTGATGTACTTCCTGGATTTTTCTGAGCAACTCTGTAAAGGAAGGGTCCTCCGGAGGGGACTGCGGAGGTGTCCTCGGCCAGGGCTTGGATGGAGAGCAAGGCTCGTCATCTCTCGGAGCATCAGTCCGCAGAATCCGGAGAATAAGACTCCCTAACACGGCTAAGGGGAGAAACTGGTTCCTTGGAGGAGGAATCCCTGGACATGTGTCCTGCCCCTCTCTGGATCCAGAGGAAAGGGCTCTCGAGTCCGAGGTGGTGAGGAGTGTCCATCTCAGGTGCACGATGGGTGGCACCGCCGCCGTTAGGTAGCGCTCCACTTCCTTGGTGAGCAGAGCCTTGGCCTCAGCCCACCAGGAAGCCAGAGTCTCCTGCAGATCCACCAGCAGCTGAGGGGGCAGTGGAGGAGGAGAGGGGAAGGAATACGGGTTGTATCCATAAGGAGAGTATCTGAAACCTGGCTGTGGGAAAAACCGGTGCTGGGTATTGAGGCATCTGGTACTGCGGCGGAGGGTACTGCGGCGCTGGATACTGCAGTCCCAGGTACGACTGCGTTGGACAAGATGGCAGGTACCCAGGTGCCGGAGGAGCTGCTGGAGCAGATGGCTTGGAAGGTGCCCCATGGGTGGGTCAACATTGAGAGGCCCAGGAAGAGCAGGGCACGACAGAAGGGGAAAATCCCCCACCAGCATCAGTGGGGCCAGCGACTGGGCCAGCGCCAGATCTGGTTCCCTAGGAGGAGAGTCTGATGGAGGTAGAACATCCCCTGCATTGCCCGGGGATGGGGGAATCCCCGGGGTCAGGCTGGGGTGACTCTGGCTCCCTGGATGGCAGCGAAGGCTACGGGGAACTGGGTACGATGGGAGTTGGAGGGTCTGTCATAGGTTCCATTGCCCGGCACACGTCAGGGGAGCCGAAGTGCGGCTTAGGGGCTAGGTCCCGGTGGGTGCCAGAGGAGCCGGCGTCAGTCTTACGGGGTCCCTCATTGGAGGTGGGCCTAGGAGGAGCGGCCCGGTCCGAGGGGACGAGGTCGTGTGCCGCCCCGAAGGGTCGGGAGTCTTATCTACCTTCTCCCGGCGGATGTCGGAGGAGCAGACATCCTACTTATGGGAGTTGCCCGCACCAGTAGCCCGCAAGCCTGCAGCTGAACTGGGGGCGGAGGCCTCCTTTTGCCTGGAGGCGCCCACAAGGCCCAAGCGCAAGCCAAGATTGGCAGGCCGACGCCTCCTCCAAACCCTTGGAGGCTGCCGGACAGTCCCCCGGAGGGGATGATACCTGGGCTGCGACTCTGGCCGGAGTCATGGGCGAGGAAGCTTTCTCCTGGTGCCTCTCCTTGTCCTGCTTTTTGAGATGTCCTTCCGGAAAAGTAGACTCCTGCCTGAGCTTCTTCAATTCTTTCTCCATCGAAGACATCGTTTTCTTGAGAAGATGGGCTTCCAGGGACTGTTAGAGTCGTCTGCAGGTAGCTGCGTTGAAGTGAAGGCAATGCGGACACTTGTCAACCGGGTGGTCGGGGCCTAAGCAGAAGAAGCAAAGGGAATGGCAGTCTGTGTGGCAGTTGGGTGCTGCACGAGTCGCACTTTTTTGTGCTTGGAGGGTGTAGGGGATGACATCGATAGAAGAAAAATATTTATGATTTTCAATAAAACTGAAAAAAGAGCAGGGCTAAGTATGAACTTTACCCCGAGACGCTGCACGAGCCAACAGCAGGAAAGAACTGGAAGGTGGGCATCTGGAACCGCTCCTTTATACCAATGTCGCATGACGCCAGTCACCTGATGTGGGGCGGAACCTCGTCAGGGACTGCTAGCTAGAAATTTCCATGGGGTCCTGCCGCCGGCCAGCGTCAGTCCTATATGTAATTACCTACTGCAAGAGCCCTCTCCAAGCAAGATCTGGAGGAAGTCAAACCTGTGACCCTTGGTATGCTCTATGAAGTAACCAAGAGCTCTTTTGACATCCAAGATGTGTAGCCTCCACTCCTGAGGAAGAGAACAGTGAAGAAAACAGGGAGAGACTGGTTTAAATGCAAGTCTGAAACCACTTTGGGCCAGAACCTTCTGTTGGTTCCAAGTACCACTTTATCCCTGTGAAATGAGAAAATCAGGTTCCACTGACAGGGCTTGCAATTCCCCGATATGCCTGGCAGAGGCAAGAGCTACCAGGAATACAGTTTTCCAAGTCAAGTACTTAAGCTCTGCTGAAGACATAGGCTCAAAGGAAGGGGGGGTTGCACAAATTGAGCAATGCAAACATTCAAATCCCAGGCAGGGGCAGGGTCTCTAAAAGGAGGATTGGCGTGAAACAATCCTTTAAAAAAATTTACAGAACACAGGATGGGAAGAGTGAGGAAGGCTTACCCAGACAAAAATGCAGAAATGGCTGACAAGTACTTTGAGAGTAGCTGGTCTGAGGCCTAGGCTATTAAGATGGACCATATAATCCAGAACTGTATGTAATCCAGCAGTGTCTGGAGAAATATGCTTCTTAGAACACCAAATGCTGAACTTTTCCATTTGGAGTTATAAGTCTTTCTTGTGGAAGGCTTCAGAGTAGCCTTGAGGATATCCAGAACCCCCTTGGGAAGGATGCAGATCTGCAGACTAGCTCTAAGAGCCATGCCTTGAAATTGAGACACTGAAGATAGGGGTACCAAATCCTCCCGAGAGGATGTTAACAGGTTGAGATTCCTGGGAAGAGACAGAAGATGGACTGCTAAGACAGCAATGGGGAACCAGGGATGTCTGGCCCAATCACCTTGCACAGTTGAAACCTTATTTTGACCAGAACTGAACAGGAGTGGGGAAAGGGGGGGGGGGAGAGAAGACAAACAAACTTCCCTTCCCAATTCAGAATCAGGGTGTCCAGAGGGACTGAGCCCAAGACTGGAGGTCTGCAACAAGAGGGAGTTGGCGATTGTCTGGGACTGCAAAGAGATCCATCTCTGGAGTGCCCCACCTTGAATAAAATCACTTTCAAACACCCGAGGGTCCAGGAACCATTCGTGATGTCCCCGAGAGATCCTGCTCAGTGCATGCGCTAGTAGACTGTCCTTGCCTGGAAAGTGAACTGCTACAAGAGAGTTTTGCAGGGAATAAGGCAGGGACCACAACGTCATGGCTTCTGTGCACAAGGCTGTGGACCAAGTGCCTCCCTGCTTGTTGATCTATCACATGGTGGTGTCTGTTCAGACTTTAACCACCTTGTTCTGTCATGACAGAGAAAGCTTTTAGGGCCAGAAAAACTGCCCTGAGCTCTAGGAGATTGATGTGGAGAAGGGATTCTTGGGGAACCACAGCCCCTGGGCAATGAAGGACCCCAGACGGACTCCCCAGCCCAGAAGAGAAGCATCCATGGTAAGAACCACTGAACAAGTCTGAGTAAGAAAAGGAACACATTGTCTTAATTTGTCCTGATCCTGCCACCACTGGAGGGCTTGGATCAAGGTCAGAGTCACTGGGATCAGTTTGATAAGGGAATCATTCCTCAGAGACCAAAAAGCTCTCAGGTGGAACTGAATATCCCTCATCTGGAATCTTGTCCCTTGGACCACTGCTGTTGAAGCTGCCATCTGGCCCAAGAGCTGGAGGAAATGCCTTGCTGGCTGAGATACCTGAAGGCTGAAAGAAAACTAGTTCAATAAGAACCCTTGCCCTTTCTAGGAGGAAGAAAGGCTCTTGCTCAGTGTGTCCAGTTCTGCTTCTATAAAAGGTAAGAAGCTGTACTGGTTCGAGAACAAATTTGGGAAGGTTAAGAAGAAATCGTAGAGAAGTGAGCACTTGCTGGGTCACTTGCAGGTGAGACTACTTGGTCTGGAGACTGACCCACTATTGCCAATCATCCAGATATGGAAGAATGGAAATCTTTTGCCATCTTACAAAGACAACTACTGCCAGACCCTTTGTGAAAACCCTTGGGGCTACGGTTAAGCCAAAGGGCATTGCTCTGAACTGATAATGGCCTGAAGGCATTTCTAACCAGAGGTACTTTTTGCGGGAGCATCTGATGGGAATGTGAAAGTAGGCATCTTTGAGGTCCAGGGAGACTAGCCAGTCCCCTGACATTAGAGAAGGAAGTATTATTCCCAGAGTTACCATCTTGAAGTTTGGTTTTAAGAGATGTTCGTTTAGACATCTTAGGTCTAGGATGGGTCACCACTTCCATGTCTTTTTTTGGGGGGAGGGGTCAGGAAGTACCTGGAGTACAGTCCTTTGTCCCAGGGTAGGTACTCTATGGCTCTTAAAGCTAGAAGAGAAGAATCCTCTGCCTCTAGTGCAAGGGCTTCTGAGAGATTTGCAGGTGGAAAAGATCCGGCTCTCATCTTTGGAAATTTTTTTGAAGCCGAGAACCAGTCCCTGGCTTACTACTTCCAGGACCCACTTGTTTAATGCAACAGACCCAGTCCTGGACAAACTAAGCCAGCCTGCCCCCTACTGGAATAGGAGGGTCGACCCAGGCAGGCCCATCAGGGTGTCTGCTTGGCAGGGGCTTTAGGCTTAGGAGTGGATGCAGCCCTGCTCATCCCTCTGCCTCTCCCTCAGAGACAAGAAGGCCTGTGCTTGGTAAAAAGGCATTTGAAAAGGCCTGCCCCTAGACTGCTGCCTTTGAGAAGTTGCCCGCCTTTCCTTGGCCTGAGCACTCCTGTAAGTGGACCTGTGCTCATCCATTTTCTTCATGTAATTCTCCATCTGCTCCCCAAACAGAGAATTACCCACTACAGGAAATCCATGGCCTTAGCCTGGGTGTCCTGTGAGGCTAGTACATCTGCACCAAGCCATCCTCTGAAGAGCCACAGATGTAGCCATGACACATGACACATCATTAGAGTCCACAGCAGCATGAAACAACTTTAGATGCCTCAATCCCATCTGCAGCCACCGCCTCCAGCTCCTTGGCTAGCTGGGGGAGGCCTGTTTAGCCAGTGCCAGTACAATGCCCTACCTGGACTTCTGGTACCTGGCTGTATAGGCCATGTAATTCACCTGCCAGAGTACCAGAGAAGATGCCATGTACCGCTTCTTTGCCATGGCAATCCATCTTCCTGGAGTCCTCGTCTGCGGGGGGTGAAGCCAAGGGAATATTTGCCTCGTCACAGGCAGCAGCCTGCACTACCCCAACATGGCTGAATTGCTGATACAAGACCCCAGTGTCTGAGCCTGAAAGTGTATACCACTTATCCATTCTTCTATCCACAGGAGGTATATAGTGTTAGGAGACTTCAGGATTTTTGTGCGTTTCCCAAAAGATTTGTGGAGGGGAAATTCACGTTACTCACCTGTAACAGGAGTTCTAGGAATGGTATATGTTGTTCATCCATACTGTCTGGCAGGTTCCTTGCTGCTTTAAATCTTGCCAGAAGGTCTTCAAGCTGGCTCCTCTCACCCAGCTAGGTGGTAAAACTCTGCTCCACCCCATGACGCCAGATCTAGCCTGCTGGAAGCCAGGTTGTGCTAAGCCGGGGAGGCTGGGTGGGTCGTGTGGATGAACATACCATTCCTAGAACTCCTGTTACAGGCGAGTAACCTGCATTTCTAGGGACATGGATATGTTCATCCACACTGTCTGGAAGACTCCAAGCAGCTCTCCAGGAGGAGGGAGGCACGGCGCACACCCCCTACTTGGGGAATAAGGACTGGAGAACAGATACCCCCAAACCAGCATCCGGTGTGACTCAAGGTAGATGTGGTAGTGGGTGATGAAGTGTGCCGATTTCCAGGTAGCAGCCCTGAAGATTTCCTGGATAGGGACGTCCCTGGAAGCAGCCACTGATGCAGTGGTATGGCAGGTAGAATGAGGTCTTATCCCTCTGGGAGGCTCCATGCCGCCAACCTAGAGCAGAGATACAGAGGTGACCCACGTGCCTATTGTCTGCAGGTCTGCTAGGTGTGGCTTCAGCGTAGGTGACAAACAGCTGGCTAATCTCTCCACGAACTTCAGCCGTCTGCAACTTATAGAAAGAGTGCTCTTCTAGGGTCCAAAGTATGGAGCCTATATTTGGCCTCTGAGGTGTGACTGGGGTAGAACACTAACAGAGTCAACACCTGGTTAAGGTTAAACTCTGACACCACCTTCGGAAGGAATTTCGGTTGGGGGCGCAGAACCACCTTGTCCCTGTAGAAGACCAGATAAGGAGTCCAAGGAAAGTGCTTGGAGCTCTCCCATTCTTCTGGCTGACACGATAGCCTTCCACGACAGGTGAGAGATGTCACACCTGTGCATTGGTTTGAATGGCTTGCCCATGAGCTTAGCCAATACCAGCAGTAGATCCCACAGAGGTGGAGGTTCTTGTATTGGAGGGGATATGTGATCCAGGCCTTTGAAAAAGCACCCGACCACCTTCTCCTGGGCCACCGACTGCTTCCTGGCCCACGCCCAGAAAGCAGAGATGGCTGCCAGGTGCACCTTAAGGGTAGTCTCCTGAAGCCCTAGCTGAGAAAGGGACCACAGGTAGTCCAGAATGCTGGCCAAGGAACAGGAGAAGGGTCCAGGCCCTTGCCCAGACACCAAATTGAGAATCTCATTTAAAGACATAGCATTTCCTGGTCGACTCCTTATGGGAAGCCTCAACATTGAGGACCTCGTCGGAAAGCTCCAAGGCCTAGAACTCTAGCTGCTCAGGAACTAGGCTGTCAGGTGCAGGGATTGAAGGTCTGGATGGAATACCTTTCCCCCGATTGAAGGAGATCAGGTCTGGGTGGGCTGGGAGCCGCTTCAGGAGCCCGAGGACATCTGGATACCAGAATCACCTGTGCCTTCTCCCTTCTCGCCTTGAGAAGCACCTTGTGGATCAAGGGAAATCGGGAAAGGCATAGAAGAGGCCAGGGGTCCATGGCCTTGAGAAGGCATCCCCTGTAGTGAGCCCTGCTGAGGGGTGCAGGCATGGAACAGCCTCAGTTTTGCATTCTCCCTGGAGGAGACAGGTCCACCTGAGGTGTGCCCCAGTGGGAGAACAGATTTTGTACTACCTCCGGAAGGAGAGACCACTTGTGGGATGCAGCCCCCATCTGGCATAGGGCATCGGCCAGGGTGTTGGCAGCTCCTGCCACATGGATGGCAAGGAGATCCGCCTCCAGGCTGCATACGAGTGTCCAAATACGGAGAGCTTCCCTGCACAGAGGCATGGAGTGCGTTCCACCCTGGCAGTTTAGGTAGTACATGGTCGTAGTATTGTCCATCTGGACCTAGACCACTTGACCACGTAGAAACCGAACAAGGGCAGCGAGGGCTAAATGAACTGCTCGAAGCTCCAGCAGGTTGATGTGGCATTGGGACCCCCTAGGGGACCAGAGGCCGTGTGCTCTGTGCTCCCCCAGATGGGCACCCCAACCCAGAGAGGCATCAGTCCAAAGAGAACAGTCTGCTTGGGGTGGACAAATGGGATGCCCTTCTGCAGATGTGCCAGAATGGTCCACCACTGGAGAGTGTTCCACATCCCCAGGGTCACTCACTAGCTGATCCAGCGGATCGAAGTGCTGCGACCATTGGCTGGCCAGCCCCCATTGAAGGGGACGCATGTACCAATGGGCCCAACAGACCATGCTGGTGAAGGCTGCCATGAGGCCCAGGAGGTGCAGGAAGTCCCGGGCAGGGGCAATTGCCCAACCTGAAATGATGGGGCAAAGGAGGAAAGAACCTCGCCTCTGTCAGTTGGGACCCATGCTCTGGCTTGTACAGAGTCCAGCTCTGCCCGATAGCGGACCAGGCAGAAAGTAAGTGGTGGAGCAGTCCCCCCACAGGGGATCCCAGGAGGAGTGACGAGGCTGGGGGAAGATACCTCAGTCACTGGGCAGGCTTAGGAGGGACCAGCTGAGGTACCTCCTGGGCCTTTTCCTCCCTGCTTCCTATTAGAGGAAGCTGCAGGCTTGGCTTTGGGGTGTTAAGCATGAGCCTGCTGGCCCTGGTGTTGGTGCTGTTGGGCCGGACGTGCCACAGGTGCAGAAGGGCGAAAGGACTTTTGTTGTAGACAGCTCTTGTTCTTCTGGGCGGAGGTGACAGTCCAGAGTGGCACTGGACTTTGTTCTGCTGGAGGTGACCTTCCACTCCAGGGCTGAAGAGGTTGGTCCCCAGGAAGGGGACATCTGCTAGTTTATGCTGGGTATCCGCTGTGCAGGTGGCTATCCTCAGCCATGCTCTGCGGCGCATGGCCACTGCAGCCGCAACTGATCTGGCACAGGAGTCTCCGATGTCCATAGCTGTTTGGAGCTGCTGTTTTGCCACCGCCCTTCCCTGGTCCTGTACCTGCTTGACCATGGTCTGCAGGTCAGCCAAAAGATGAGGGATTACCTCATCCAGGGAGCCCATGAGGGGGTGGAAGAAGTGTGCCATCAGCACAGCAAAGCTGGTCTGGCAGAGGCCAGGGGAGGATGCAGAGTACACCTTGTGCCCGGCATAGTCCAGCTTTTTGGACTCCTTGTCGGGGGGCTTATCCACATCCCTAGCGTTCCTGGAACACTGGAAAACACCATCAGTGACCAACCCCTCAGCAGAAGGGTGTTCCGAAAGACTAGACAAAGCCGGTAGGGACTGTACTTCCTGGTCATCCAGGCTGAAGGCACAGGACAGGAAGCAGGCTGCTTCCAGAGCTCCAAGGCTGGGCCAACAATAGCTTCAGCCACCAGAAAGGCCTCCGTGGGTGAATCCACTCAGCCCAGTATCTCTGTTAGGGGATACTTGGTCTGCCTGGATACAGGCTCGAGCTGCATCCCAGTAGACTCAGATCAGCTGAAGCAGATCCATGAAGGACGATGGGCCGTTGTCCATCGACTGGCCCCCGGAGGACTCCAGGTCAATGGGCCTGGAGAACAGGGAGGAGTAGTCATGACTCAGAGGAGTCCACAAAGAACTGTCTGGGACCCGAGCCACCCTCCACCTGCTGAGGGGCGGTCGTGAGTGAGGGTGACAGATGACCTGTAGGGCAGGCCCTAACCGACAGCCCTTGGTTGGTGCCCACGATTTCAGTTGTGGAGGTGGAGGTTCCACCACAAGTGGTGGGGCAGCTGGTTTCGGCTGAACTGACCCAGGCTTGGGCACCTCGACTACAGCAAGGGGTTGTTTCGGCCACTCTGGTGACAGCCACTTGATGGCCGGGGAAGGAGACAGTCTGCTTGTTTCCGGACGGAAGTAACTGCTGCCCCATCAGGTCCTTGTAGCATCACAATTTGCACCGAAGCCTCTCCTCTTCCGAGGAGGAAGACGAGGACTAGCAGCAGCACTGCTTACTTCGGTGCTGAAACTGCCAATATTGGTGGGATTGGCTGGACTGAGATCCTGTGTTTGAGGACGGGTCCGGGAAGGGGGACACCCGCTCTTACCTCTGCTCAGAAGCCTTGACTGGGGACTCCGGCACTGGAGGCACAGGCAAGTCCTCAGTCTCCACCAGGGAAAACTGGTGAAGGGTCGTCTGCTTCAGTCGACAGCCCGTCCGACGGGTTGAGAAAAATCTTGACTGCGTCACTGGGTTGACCCGACGGGGACACTGAAGCCAGCAGCCTTAGCCACAACCTCGACTGAAGTAGTGTCGACTGTCTGGGGAAGGGGACCTCTCCTGCTCCCACGAACGCCGACGGTAGGACTTACCTTTCAAGTCTTTTTTTTTGACTGAGAAGAATGTCCCAATGACCCCTCTCCCTTAGTGGAAAGGGACTGGCAAAGTTCCTTAAAAGCCGAGTAGGAGGTACCCAGAGAATGGGATAAATGCAGTGACCAAGGGAGAGGATGATGCGGCCTATGCAGCCTCCTCCTAGAGGGCGATCTGCTAGAGTTGCTCAGCAGAGTCAGCCGCTGCAGTAACTGCCCAACAGGCCTCCTTAGACTTCACTGGTGGGTAGTGCTTCTTAGTGTACCCAAGCTGTAACCAGGCAGCATGGTCTTCCAGGTCATTGGCCAAACATGAACAGCATAACTGGAAGGTCTGCGGGTCATGGTCTAGGCAGAGTCAGTAGATGCACATGGAGTGTGGATCAGTCCTGGACATTTTCTGCCCACACAGGCACTGCCGAAATCTGGGAGTCTATTTGTCCATTGCAGCCGCGAGGGAGTAATTTGACCAAAGTCTTGAAAATTTGAGAATAAGTTTCAGGCGAAAAGAAGAATTAGGATCCAGTCAACATGCAGAGCGTTAAGGAGAGAACCTGAGCTTCCAAGCGGCAAGGAAGATCTGGCATCATGGGGTGGAGCTGAGGGTTTTACTACCTGGGTTGGTGGGAGGAGCCAGCTTGAAGGCCTTCCGGCAAGATTTAAAGCTGCAAGGAACCTGCCAGTGTGGATGAACATATCCATGTCTCTAGAACAGCTGGTTTGCTATGGACTGTAGCAGCTCCTACTAATGAGCCTTGGACAGAGACCTGCTAAGGTCTGCCATGTCGTTTTGGGCACCTTGAACATGGATGGCAGACAGCAAAATGTGATGCTCCAATACCCAATAGCAGACTCATTGCCTCCCTGCACAGGGGTAGGAGCGAGTCCTCCCTTGCTTGTTGATGTAAAAGACAACTGCCATGTTGTCTGTCTTTACAAGAAAAGAGCCCAGCATGAGGTTCTCTTAAAAAGGCCTGTAGGACACAGAGGACTGCTCGCATTTCCAGAACACCGATGTGGATGCTGCGCTCCCCCCGGAGTCCAGAGACAACCCACCCCGAGTCTGGTGATCTGAGGTGCGCCCCCCAACCCAAAATTGTAGGCATCTGTTAGAGTCCTGCTTTGGGGCTTCTGATGAAAAGGAATCCCTTTGTCTAGATTCAAGGAGTCCAACCACTAATGTAGGTTCCTTCTGACTGGCTCAGAGATCCTGACAACATGGTCCATACTGTCTGAGCCTTGGTTCCACTGCCCCCTGAGCATCCACTGTAGGATATTCACGTGGAGGCAGGCCAACTGAACTACCAGGATGGCCTCTGCCATGTGCTCCAGAAGTCTGAGGAAGGTCCTGGCTGGGACCTGCAGGGTTACTAGGATCAAACTGGCCACCTCAGGCAAGCTTTAAGGAAGAAAGGCCATGCACTGGGCTGAATCCAGGACTGCACCTATAAAGGACAGTCTTTGGCTGGGCTCTGGGGAAGACTTTGGTAGGTTCAGGGTGAGCCCCACCTCTCAGAACAAAGTACAAGAGTCAGCTTGAAGCAGGTGCCATTGACTGGGCCACTAGGAGCCAGTCAATGTACGGGAAGACTGTCCCTCGTGCCTTAAAGCTGCAACTACCATTGCCAGGCATTCGGTGAAGACTCTAGGAGCATAGAAGAGGCCGAACGGAAGAACCCAGAAAGTACAGTTGCGCAAGAACTTACTGTAACAGTAGATCTTAGAGGCTCTTGCAGTAGGTAATTACATATAGGACTGAAGCTGGCAGGTGTCAGGACCCCACCAAAAAATGTCTAGCTTAGCAGTCTGGCAGGGGACTGCCCCCATGTCAGGTGACCAGCATCAGAAGACATCAGTATAAAGGGGCAGTCCCCCACACCCGCCTCCCAGTTCTTTCCCACAAAGGGCCAAAAAGGCAGGATGAGAGAGGAGCAGATATTTTCCTTCCTGGAAGAGGAGCTGAAAAAGCTAAGGGGTATGGAGGGTGGGAAGGCATTACCTACTGCAAGAGCCTCCCGAATATCTACTGTTACGAAGTTCTTGCGTAACTGTACTATCTTACTTAGGGCTCTTGCAGTAGGTAATTAGATATAGGATTGAGTCCCAAGCAGTCTGGAACAAGGAAAAGCACGAGAGGAGGAAAACTAACAACTAAACCTCTGGTAGTAAGGGTCTTAAGACGACCTTGCAAAACAGCCAACCCGAAGCCTGCTCTACAGTGAGGGGCACTGTACAAACTGTAGTGTTTCATAAGTGTGGACAGAAGTCCAAGTTGCAGCTGTGCAGATGTCTGCCACTGACATTCTCGAAACAAGCTGCAGAGGTAGCTACTCTGCTGAAGTGACCACTGACCTGACCCAGTAGGATCATCTTGTACTTCGAAAGTGATACAATGAGCCAACCATTTGACAGGCATTGCTTAGAAACAGCATTGCCTTCCCTTTTGTGAGCAAGAGAGTCAAAAAGCTCATCAGATTTCCCGAGATTTAGTCAGTGGCGTAGTCTCAGTATTCTGTGATACTGAGTATGCAAGAGGTACTCCCCTTGATTGGAATGTTGTGTAAAGAAAGCAGGTAGCTCAATGGATTGATTCAGCATAGATTCTGACACTACCTTAGGAAGAAACTTAGGATTAGTGTGCAGAGCCACTTGTTCCTTGTGAAACAACAAATACGGGATTTTACACATCAAGGCCCAAAGCTCAAAAATCCTTCGAGTTGAAGTAACAGCCACTAGGAAGATAGTCTTCCACCAGAGGAACTTCAAGTCTGCAGAGGCTACCGGCTCAAAAGGAGGCAGGGTAAGTTTCAAGAACAAAATTCAGATCCCAAGGAGGGGTCGCAACATGGATAGGGGGTCATAGATGGAGAAAACCTTGAAGGAAAGTCTTAGACTTCCAACTGTGCGACAGTTGCGTTGCCAAAAGGGACATGGTAGGCAGAGACAACTGCCATATGAACCTTCAAGGAGGAATGACTGTGACCCAGGTCAAAGATTACTCATGTAGTCCAGGATTCTCCCAACAGGGAGAGACAGAATGGCTCAAAATACTTGGAAGAGGCCCAAATTGAGAACCACTTCCATTTCATGGCTAGGTGGATCTAGTGGAAGGCTTTCAAACATGAAGTCTTGCTATATTATTACATATGCAGTATAACCCCAGGTTAGAACTGCTCTGGAGGTGAAAGTTAAGTGCATGGAATCTTGAGCACGAGCTCAGTTGAACACTGCTGCTTCAAACCTTAACCGTCAGATTCTTTACTCCGCCTCACTGAACAGTCGCTCGAGATTTCTCCTACTGCTTGGTTCATTTTGTCGGTTTTAAGGTGCATTTCTTGGTTTTTAAACTGCATTTGTTTTAAAATTAAACCACAACCGGTTGGTTCAAGCTCTGTCTGTGGTACAAGTAAATTAAGCTTTTACATTTATTCTGTGTGGAACTTGTAGACGATTATCGGTTCAGTTTTGAACCGATCAGGTTGTTCTAAAATTACTTTAAACTTCATTAGAAGTGCAGTTCCCAGTTCTTAATCGGTTCTAAAAACACGGATTTCATTACGGTTTTTTCCCCACGACCCGTGACACTGGAACAGATAAGGGTGTTTTGCTTGGCTAAGGGCCTTTAACAGGCAAGTTCTTGTTAGGCTGGCATGTCTGAGAAACCCAAAAGAAAAACCGGTCCCACTGGGTTTCAACACGGATGTCTGTGCGGAAGCTTTTGCTAAGGCTGACCCACACCACATGTGTATTGTCTGGGGTTTGACCACCTCAATTCAGACTGCCAGATTTGTGTCAATTTCCCTGCAGCTACCCAGGAATAAGAGTTGGTAGGCTCAGGGAAAAGGAGGCTACGAAGTCCACTGATCCAGATAGCCAGCCCGGTTCGGTGCCAACCGAACCAGAGGGAGTCCCCCCGAAACAAGGCGAGTCTTCCTCGGGCAAAAGGAGAGCTGACTGATGAGTCGGTTCCAGTTAAAAAGGACTAAGAAGTCAGCAGGTCTGGAGCCAAAAATCCCTTCAACTGCTGCAGAAATAGCCAAAACGATCAAAATTGTCCAGTCACTTTCCCCGGTTCTGACCGAACAGTCACCATCAGGCAGGCAGTCGGTTCAGTCGGTTCCTCCGGTTCAGGAGTATAATGTAGAGGATTTTTATGTACCGGAGGGGGAGGAAGATTATGAAGAGAGTGAATATGATTTTGACAGTCTGGATGTGCCCATTGAACCGGACATTTCTCCAGACAGACCTATAGAAGTTTCACCCCTAGGCTTTCTGACTCATTTTATTTTCTATAAAAAAGTGGTAGAAACCGTCCAGCTTCCTATGGAAGAAGCTGTGGATGACCAAGAAGAGCCAGACTATGTGGAAATGATGGATATCCCAGACTCTAGAAGACTGTCTTCCTATGCACTAATCTTTCAGGAAACGGGCAGTAAAGATTTTAAAAAAAACCCATTCTGTACTTCCAGTGGATAAGAAAATGGACAGAAGGTACACCTTGTCAGGCTCTGACACGGAGTTCCTCTAACAATGCAGCCATGTTGGGGTAGTGCAGGCTGCAGCCTGTGACAAGGCAAATATTCCTTTGGCTTCTCACCCCCCCGGATAAGGACTCCAGGAGGATTGATGCCATGGCAAAGAAACAGTACATGGCAGCATCTTTGGGATTCAGACAGGCAAATTATATGGCTCATGTCGCAAGATATCAGAAATCCAGATGAGATACTGTTATGGCTCTTGCAAAGCAGCTCCCTGAACAACTTGCCAGGGAGCTGGAGCAGGTGGCTGCTGATTGTATTGAGGCATCCAAGGTGCAATTCCATGCTGCAGTGGACTCTAATGATGCATCTTCCAGAGTCATGGCTACATCTGTGGCTTTTAGTAGAATGGCTTGGCTCAGGTGTACTAGCCTGTCACAGGATACCCAGGCTAAGGCCATGGATTTTCCTGTTGTGGGTAACTGTTTGGGGAGCAGACAGAATTAAGAAAATGGATGAGTACAGGACTACCTATAGGAGTGCACAGGCCAAGGACAGGCAGGCCACTCCTCAAAGGCAGTTTTCCAGGGGCAGGGTCAGGCCTCTTCACAGGCCTTTTTACCAAACCCAGGCCTCCTCTTCAGTCTATGCCCAGAGGGGGTTCTTCAGAGGGAGAGGCAGACTGGGTGCAAGCAGACCCGCTCCCACCCCTCAGCCTAAAGCTCCTGCCAAAAGGCACCCTGATGGGTTGGCCAGGGCCGATTCTCCACTACCTATAGGGGGCAGGGCTGGCTTACTTTGTCCAGGACTGGATGTCTAACAGAAAAGCGGGTCCTGGAAGTGGTAAGCCAGGGACTGGCTCTCAGCTTCAAAAAATTTCCAAGGATGAGAGCCAGATCCTTTCCACCTGCAAATCCTTTAGAGGCTCTTGTCTTGGAAACAGAAGTCTCAACCCTCCTGGCTCTCAGAGCTGTGGAGAGGGTTCCTCCCCTACACCAGGGCAAAGGGTTGTATTCCAGGTACTTCCTTACCCCAAAAAAGACAGGAGAATGGCGGCCCATCCTGGATCTCAGATACCTAAACAAGCACCTTTTAAAACCAAAATTCAAAATGGTGACTGGGAGTTATTTTACCCTCTCTAAGGCCAGGTGACTGGCTAGCGTCCCTGGACCTCAAAGATGCCTACTTCCATATCCTCATCAGAAGCTCCCACCGAAAGTACCTCAGATTCAAACTGCCCTCAGGCCATTACCAGTTCAGAGCAATGCCCTTCGGTCTCACCTCTGCCCCAAGGGTATTCACAAGATGCCTGGCAGTAGCATTTGCTCATTTAAGAAGGCAAAAGATTGCCATCTTTCCTTACCTGGATGACTGGCTCATAGTGGGCCAGTCTCCAGAACAAGTCAAAGTACACCTTCAAGTCACCCAACAGCTGCTTACATCTTTAGGTTTCCTTCTCAATCTTCCAAAGTCAGTTCTACAGCCCGTTCAGTTTCTCACCTTCATAGGTGCAGAACTGAACAAACAGGCCAGAGCCTCCCTTCCTCTGGAAAAGGCAAAGACCCTGGTTTCTCTGGCCTCCTCCTTCACTCTGCAGGTCTCTCGGCCAGCAAGGCATTTTCTGCAGCTCCTAGGGCACATGGCTACTTCCACGGCAGTAGTGCAGGGAGCAAGATTTCAAATGAGGGACATTCAGTTCCATTTGAGAGCCTTCTGGTCTCAAAGGAGAGATCCTCCAACCAAGTTGATCCCAGTAACTTGAACCCTGATTCAGGCCCTACAATGGTGGCAGGATCAGACCAACCTGAGACAAGGGGTACCTTTTATCCCGCAGTCTCATTCCTTGACCCTTACTACAGATGCATCCCTCTTGAGGTGGGGAGCCCACTTGGGCAACCACACCACTCCGGGATTGTGGTCCCCTCATGAATCTTTGCTCCACATCAATCTGCTGGAACTCCGCAGTTTTTCTAGCACTTCAAGCTTTTTCCACATCTGTTCAGAACAAAGTGGTACGAGTCAGAATAGACACCACCACTACAATGTGGTACATCAACAAGCAGTGGGGCACTCTGTCTACAGCCTTGTGCACCAAAGCAATGAAGTTGTGGTCTCTGACTTATTCCCTGAACACCTCCCTTTTGGCAGTTAACCTCCCAGGCAAAGACGATGTCCTGGCAGATGCTCTCAGCAGGATTTCCCAGGGCCATCACGAATGGACTCTGGATCCCCTTATCCTGAAGGTGGTGTTTGCCAGGTGGGGCATTCCTCAGGTAGATCTTTTTGCAGCCCCAGACAATCACCAACTTCCTCTTTTCTGTTGCAGGCCCCCAGTGTTGGACTCAGTCCCTCTGGACGCCTTCCTCCTCAACTGGGAAGGAAAGTTTCTCTATGTGTTCCCCACCTTCCCCCTCCTGTTCAAGGTGCTAGTCAAGATCAGATCCGAACCTTGCAGGATGATCCCGATTGCTCCAGATTGGGTGAGACAACCGTAGTATCCACTTCTGCTATCCCTAGCAGTCCAGCTTCCACTGTGCCTTCCCAGGAATCACTATCTGTTAACCTGTGCACAGGGGAAGGTTTGGTACCCGAATCTAAAATCTCAATCTCAAGGCCTGGTTCTTGAAGAGTTAGAGTTTGCCGACTTACACCTTTCTCAGGGTGTGCTCAATGTTTTGAAGGCCTCAAGGAAGCTTTCCACCAGAGCTACTTATAACTAAATGGAAGAGGTTTTCTATATGGTGCTCTGACAAGGGTATTTCTCCAGAGTCTGCCGGCTTGCCCGCAGTTCTGGATTATGTGGTGCATTTAAATGCTTTAGGGCCGAGAACAGCCACCCTAAAAGTGGGTCCTCATTCCCACTCTAACAAGTTTGCTCCTATAAATACCTAGGGATCCATTTTGACCCCTTCCTCTCCTTCCATGGACACATCGCTGCCCTAGCCACTGCCACTAATATCCGATTGGGCATCTTACATCGGTATAAACACTGCCTCCCCCCGGAGGCTCTTCGACTCGCAGTCACCTCCTCTATCCTGTCCCTAGTGGACTATGGACTGCCGGTGTATGGTGCTGCTGATCAGACCGCACTCCATAAAATTCGCACTACTCTGAATAAGGCCTGCAGGTTAATTACTGGAGCACCTAGGATGACACCTGTCTACTGTATGCTAAAGCGCTGGTACTTGATCTTGACGAGCGCCTCAAATATCTTACCTGTACCCTTACAAAAAAGACCCTCCTTGGGCTTTCCCCACCAGGATTGACCACCACCATACGCCGCTCTGTCCCACTAGTTCATACTCGGACCTCTGGGAAAACCTCTCTTGTTATCCCTAGAGCTAGGACCTCTCACGGCCAAAGAGCCTTCAGCTTTAGGGCTCCCTCCTGGTTCACACTGCCCCCCTCCATCTCCGAAGCTCCAACTATATCGTGCTTCAAAACTTCCTTACGTAACCACCTTAACACCCGATGCTGTAACTGCCGCTGGTCAAAGCCGTACTCAATACTTATGACAAAGCTTATTACTAAGCTGCTAAGGACAACATAACTGGTATTGTTTGCATCCATCCTACCTGTACCAGCTTGTTTGTATCTGTCTTAATTTACTGTTATACCTATGTGTTGTACTGCTATACTGTGTATTTTGGTTTGTCTTACTGTGACAAGATACCTTTGTAAATGAGCCTATGGTTCAAAGGTTTTCCAAACTGCTGTTTAAATAAAATAAAAATAAATAAAATAATGCCGAAGACCTTACCAGCTGTGTCCACTGCATCATACACTGCATGGTACGTGGCATGGAACATGTGCAGACTGGCCGAATTAGCAGAATGGACAAGATCAGCCACTTCCTGCTTGTTCCGAGAGTCAAATTTGGATTCCACCAGACTCTGGATGGTCTTCTGGTAGTCCCCATATGTGCAATATAGTTCAGGTCCCAGATCCCCAGAGCGGAAGCAGCATACACCTTCCCATACTGGTTCAGAAGACTGGATTCCTTGTCAGGTGGAGCCAGGCTGAGGTGTTTTGGGTTTGTTGACCGTCCGTGAGTGGTGCTCATCACGACAGTCTGGTTTCAAGGAATCCACACCCTCAGGAGCCTGGTATAGCCTATCCGCCTTCCTTGGAAGGCAGCTAGTGTGGAAGGTTGTTTCCAAATACTGGAAAAGGTTGGCATGAGGCTCGATCCAGAGTGGAATCTATGTCGGACCAGTTTAAGGTCAATCCAGATGGGCAGTGAGCTACTGTGGATCTGGCTCCAGAGATTGCCACTGGTGGACTTCCTGGCTTTTCCTCAGCAACTCCAGAAAGGAAGGATCTTCCTGAGGAGACTTGGAGTCCTGTGCTTGTGATGGTCTGAAGTGCATGGCTTGTCAGGGTCTGAGCACACCTGTGTCAGAGGTCTCCAAAGAGGATGAAGACCCCTCCCAGCATGGGGAAGAATGGACCCCTTTGGCAACCCTCAGGGAAGCGTGTCCTCCCGGCCCTGGCACCAGAAGGCTCACCTCTGGTGGGGGAAGGGAGTCTCATCTCTGGCAACAGGGATATGGTACTAGGACTGGTGTCTGCAGACTGCTCTCCACCTCCCTGGTGAGCCGAGCCTTGGTCTCAGCCCACCAGGCAGCCAGTCTCCTTCAAGTCCACCCATGGCTGGGGGCAGTGGAGATGTGGGAATATGGATACCAAGGGTATCCATAGGGCGAGTATCCATAGCCCGGCGTCTGGTATTGAGGCATTGGGTACTGCAGTGCAGGATACTGCAGTCCTGGGTAGGATGGTGTCTGGCAGGACCTGGGAACCAGGGGCTCTGCCTGAGCAGAAGGCCCTGGAAGTGGCCCTGCAGGCGGGCCAGGAACAGGTGGCCCTGCAGGCGTCTGATCTGGCGTTGGGACAGCATCCAGGTACTGTATGTCACCCAGCGTCTGCTAGACTGGCGTCAGAGGGCCCAGCATCAAGGGATCTGGTCCTAAGGGAGGAGACCTGACGGGAGTGTACTGGCTTCCTCTGTCACCTGGGGAGGACTGAAATCCCCAGGGTCCAACAGGGGAGATGCTGGAGCCTTAGTTATAACCAGGGAGCCAGGGACAGCGGACCAATCAACAGGGTCTGTTGGCTCAGTCATGCGAGCATTAGAGGAGCAGACTTTCACCTTAGAGGGATTTGGGTGGACGGAGGAGCTGGCGTTCAACTAGTCTGATCTGACATAGGCGCATGGAAGGTGTAGCACGGGGAAGTCTGGGGCCGTGCACTCCCCCAAAGGGGTGGGCAGATATTGGTGGCCCTGGTGTCCAGCTTACTGGACCCGCTCGACCCAGACAGCAGTAGCCTCCTTTGTCCTGGAGGCTCCCAAGGGGCCTGAACGCGATCCTGATGGGAGGGAAGACATAGCCTTAGAAAAGTCCCAAGACAGCCGAAAGTCTGTCCTGGGGGGGGGAGAGAATGTTCTCTGGAACATGACAACTCCAGCCAGAGTCACCATGGAAATAGAGTCCTGGTCCCAGTGCCGCTTCTTATGGTGACCCTTGGGGAAGCAGATGCTTGCCTGAGCTTCAGCTCCTTTTCCATGCAGGACATCTTTTTCAAAATGCAGGACTCCAGGGACTGCTGCCTCAGTTTGCAGGTGGCTGCATTAAATTGTTGCCAGTGCTGGCACTTCTCCAAGGGGTGATCCAGGCCTAGACAGAAGAGGCACAGAATGACTATCAAGCGGGAGCTGGGTGCTGCACGACACTTGTTTTTATGTGAATTGGAGGGAGTAGGGGTAGATATACATGGCAATCTGGGAAAAATACTGGAGAGATGTGAAAAAATTAAGTAAAAACTGATGAGACTGATGAAGCAATAGGAACTTAACCGTGAGGTGCTCACAACCCAACTGTGGGAAAACTGGAAGGCAGGAATGGGATACCACCCCTTTATACAGATGTCAGCGAATGCCAGTCACCTGATGTGGGGCAGTCTCCCACCAGAGACTGCTAGCTAGAAGTGTTTGTGGGGTCTGGCTTCAGTCCTGCATGAAATTACCTACTGCAAGAGCACCCTAAGCAAGATCTGATAATGCTCCCCCTGGAAGTAGAACCTCAGAACTTCCTGTGAGGGAGAAGACCCTGTTATGCATGTAAGCATCTTGCATGTCCAGGGAACAGAGCCAGTCTCCCTGGTGCAGAGGAATGAGGCCTGGAAGGGTCATGATCCTGGACCTTTAGTATTCTATATACAATTGTTTAGAGAGCTGAAGTCCAGGATGGGCATATGATCTTGCGTCTTCGGAACCAGAAAAATATAGGAGTAATATCCTCTTCTCTGCTGTGGCAGAACTGGCTTTGCCTTTTTCTGCAAGACGGCCCAGATTTCTCCTATGAGAGGAATGAGAGGAGAGCATCAAGGACTTTGCTGGAGTTTCTGGAGGGATCTGGGTGAACTCCAGCGTGTAACCCGTCCTTAAGAGGGCACAGTACCCACTGGTCTGAGAGCTCCATCCCTCCAGATGGAGGGGAAAAGAGACCCCCCCACTGCCACCCCCCCCCCCCGAGGTGGGGAGAGAGGTGTAAGAGGACTTGAGGCCTCGAAAGGTTGCACCACCAGGCTGCTGGCCTTCCTTTTGAAGCCACCCCTCTGTCCCTGGTTGTTACCACAGGCTTGCTGGCCAGAGTGTTTATGATATGGCCACTTCCGGAAGAGTCTTTGGTCCCCTCTATACAATTGGCGGATGGACCAAATAGACACTCCTGGAGACAAGAGATCAAACCCTCAGTCTCCTGCCCAAAGAGGGCAGAACTGTGGAATGGAAGGTCCCCAATTCCAGACTGCAGATCATTCTGTAAGCCAGAGCATCTCAGCTATGCATAGTGGTGAAGGTGAGACACCCTACGCTGCGCTGTGTCATTGTCCATGATGGTATATGAGGCACACAGAACATGCTTGCCTACATCTGAGCCCGATTTCAGTATGTCCAGAAGTTCTGTCTTTTGTGCGGAATCTGGCAAAGCACTTACAAGCTCCTGTCCCTTCTCCCAGAGCACATTTTGTTACTGGACCATATGCCTGAGAAAATTACAGATGGAGGCAGAAGACCTTTTTGCCCACCTGGTCCAATAAACGGGACTTCTGGTTGGGAGCTCAGATGCTTTGATTTGTGATGGGCAGCCACAATTGGTGGAATCTGCCTGAGGTTTTCTGCTAGAAAGGGCTCATCCCTCAGGGCCTAGTATAGCCCCCGTCTGATGTTTTAGGAATGGCTGGTATGGAGGCTGGATGCTTCCAAGTAGTCCTGGTAAGGTCTTGGAATGTGCCAACTAGAGGTGGCACCACAAGGTGTTTGGGCTCCCTCTGTCTTCGGTAACAAGCCAGTCTCCAGTGCTCTGGATCCAGGTCCTCTGTCTCCCACTCAGTAGCCTGGATGTGCCTCATGATGTACATGAAAGTAAGATCATCTGGAAGTGAATGGGGTAGATCCCCATTGTCAGATCATCCAACTCCTGAAACTGAAGAGGAAGAGGAGGAAGTTCTGCTCCTGGTCCTAGAGGTGCCTTAAGAACCTCTCTGGGGACTACCCTCTGACGAACGTCTGCCTCCTGGTCAGACACTGGTCCCGAGACTAGCAACAGCTTAGATGGAGCGGGGACAGACTTCAGTCTCTGGAATGGCATCTGCTACTGGAGCGAGCACGCCTAGATGAAGACCTGTGGTGGCTGTGAGATCTGCTCCTGGGCTTTGACAGACGATGGCTGGCCATCCGAGTGGTGCAGTCTGGGGTCTCTTGACCGTGACTGGGAACGTATGGCCCGCTGGATCAAGGAATGGAGGATGTGCACTGGTCCTTGGGGTTTTGCCAACGATCCCGCGGGCAACTCCCCCCATTCCAGTTGAGGTGGGGGTGTGTCCTTGGGGACCTGGCTCTACCAAAATTCTCCCTTCTCCCTCCTTCATAAATAAAGATGCTGCTGCCCCCGGGGGGGGGATTGGAGAAGTAGGGGGTCTGGAAGGTCTTGCGGGGAGGAACTAGAGGGAGAGCCTTCAAGGGTAGAGGCCCTAGGGGCTGGCATAGGCACCCTGACCGGCACCAGCATGATGGAAGCCCCATTGGCTGCAGACACTTCGGCCAGCATCACAGCTGAGGCTGGATCTGATATGGCAGACTCAGGAGGGTGAGACCCAGAAGCCTTAGCCTTGGGGTCATGGTCCTTGCCAGATGGCTTACCAAGGTCCGGTGAAGCTGTAGTCGGGCCTTCTTCGGCAGGGCAGATGTTTGTGCTGAAGAAGCCTTAGTTTGGATGGAGACTTCTGCCGGGACAGACTATTTTGGCAGGAGCTTCAGGCCTTTGATTTCTCTCAGTGCCTGGACTTAGAGTGGTCAGACCAGCCCGAGCCAGATGAAGAGGCCTTCCTGTGGCAAGAACAGGAGCAGTGATGAGACAAACTACACTCCTCAACATGGGACTTTTGCACCTTTTCTGGTGATGTGCCCTTGTCCCCAGGGGAAGACTGCAGGACATCCATCCCCTTAGAGCAGTAGGGCATTCGAGGCCTTCAGGCATCTAATCCTCATCCTGCTAGTAAAGCACGGACAAAATCTGCAGGTCTTGAGGTAGTGGTCTGGTCCCAGGCAGAAGGTACTGGTTGTGGCTATCCTATGGAATTTGGCAGCCACAGGTGCACTTCTTGGAAGAGGAGGAGACTGAAGACTGACATGCGACAGTACTGAAGACAAGAGGAATGAGACCAATGATAGAAAAAAAAAACTATGAATGCGGAGGGGAAAAAACTTGAATGAGAAAAATGAAGGGTTTTTCTGGAACTGCAGTGAAAAAGCCTCACTAAACTTCCCAAGATGAGGTCGCAGCAGGAAAGAGGTGGAGCCAGGGTCTGCCCCCTTTTGTAGCATAAGACGTCTGGACGGAGTGGATTTCTGAGGCGGTCCCTGCTGGGTACTGCTAGCTAAGTTTTCTGGTGGGTCCCAAGGCCTGCGCAATAGTCCTAACAGTAATAGCCTGCTGTAAGAGCTCCCCGTCTAAGATCTAGGGTGCTTGGACACCTTAGACCAGTTTTGTGCTGCCTTAACTGGGTCAGTTTTAGCTTGGTCAGCCAAAGAATGCCCCAAGGGTCGTCATATCTTGTCTGTGCCAGGCTGCTGTGGTAGCATTTTTGAGGACTGGAAGCATGGGAGGATTAATCCTTGGGGGAGCTTAAGGGGACCTCCAGGTAATCTGCCAGGTCCTTCCTTGTGGCATCCTCTGCCTCCAAAAAACCCACAGTGGAAGACAGTTGCTAAATAAAGAATGAAGCATCCTCAGGCAGAGATTTGGGGGTATGCTAACAGATTCTTCACACAGGAGGCAGTGGTCTCATCTGAAGTGCAGTACTGTTCTTTACCTCATCTTAAAGAGGTCAGAGTTGGACCTCTTCATCTGGGTCTGGTGTCGGATGCACTGTTCATTGTCCTCAGGCTGGCTTCCTGGGCCAAACAGGAGTTGACAAGTGTGGGAAAAGGCACTGGCGACAAGGCCCATTAAAGGCAGCAAACTGCTAGACGCTCATAGTGAAGTGGACCAGAACTTTGTTCAAGTCCATGGTGGTCATGAAGAGGGGGTTGACTACACTGATGTTGCCAAACCAGACTGTATGCCCAATGAGCCTGCAGCCTTCAACTGGAAAGGGCTGTGTCTAAGAGGGAGTTGGAGGAGGAGCAGACAACCCAGAGGTAGACAGTCGAGCACCCTGAATGTCTGGCGGAGAAGTTGTAAGTATGGGGTCTGGAGTAAACTAGAACCTGGACAGTACGTCTCATCAGGGCAGAATGGGATGGCTGCTTGGGGTGGGGAGAGAAGAGAAGACTGTCGCAATCCTGGACTCTTCTCTCCCCACCCCGGACCAGTCTGGCCAGAGAAGCCTTGAAGCTCAATGACAGGAAGACTGGCTGGCACACTGCAGGACCCCAGCTGGGAGCTGGCTACCTGCTGTCCCGCGTAGGTACAGACAGCCTTTGTGTCGACCAAGGGTGGTCTGGTTAAACTGTTGGCAGGGCTCAGACTGAGGCGTTGTGATCAGGCCCAGGACAGCAAACAGAGCGCTAGTCATTGGACGCAATCTTCTTTCTGCAGTAGTGGTAGCAATGTAAGAGAAGCTAAAGGTTTAACTTTCGACAAAAATAATCTCTGAAAAGATTTGAGGGTTGTGTAGAAAAGAGCTGTAGGCCACAACAAGGTACAAACACTGCAATGGCTCTTCTGGAGACTGCTTGCAAACAGACTGCAGGAAAAAACAGATGGTATGGGCCCAGCTGTGCCTTTATAGGGTTGGCAGGTCCAGTTGTGCTGAATATCTTCCACATGGATTCCCAATTCACAGACTGAAGTTTCTGCACTGTAACTGGATGACATATCCCTGAAGATCCACACAATTCAGTTGTAAATTAAACTACCCATCCATAAATCAGGAAACACCCACTCCAAGAACTATAAACATGTGGTATTAGAAGAGGAATCAGTATTTCAAAGTTGCTTCTACAAGCCAGACCAGTTGCATGGTGGTCAGCCAAAGATCAAGAGTGATCTCAGGTTGGTGGGGACAAAAGAGTGCATCTGCAGGACTGCTACTCTCCTGCACAGGAAAGGTTGCCAGCTCTGCAGCATAACTGCCACCAGGTGGAGGCCAGGTCTGATGTGGTAAAAGTGAGGTAGCTACAGACTTCTGCAGAGTGCACATGCCTCCACATACATACATGCATGCATGGATGTGTGCACCCCAGCAGGTAGGAAGGAGGACAAGAAAACATTGAAAATGTAGGACAGGCCAAGTGAAGCCCTGCCTGTGGTTCTCTGGCAGTCTAGTTTGGGGGCATTCTGTATGCTGTCGTGGGGTGGACCTTCCACTGGCATCACAGTAGAGGGGACCATGGTGGATTAAGGACAGAAGATGCGGGAGACTGTCCATGACCATAAGGACAGAAGAGCTGCCTGCTGTCTGGGAGAATAAAAACCTATGCAGAAAAAAGGCTACTTTTTAGAACTATAGGTCCAGTGCTGTTCTTGAACAGAGTATGCATTAGCCTTCATTTTCATAATGAACTTACCCATTTGGTTTGGTCCAGAAGCATTTGGGATAGGCACAGGGCAGCTGCTGCAATTTCTGATGGATGATAATGCACCATGTCATAGTCTATCAATGTTAATTCCATCAGGTACTTTGCAAGTGCATGCTTCTTGCCGTCAGCCTGGAACAGATGAAGCAATTTAGCCTGCAAATAACTGCTTGGAGGGTTAGAGAAGGAAAAAGTTCCACAAAAGAACCTAAAAAAGGTTTTCCATTTTCCTTTGATACCAGGTCAACCAAGCCCAAAGAGAGAAGATGGTAAAGGGGTGGGACAACATGTCTATGGATTCCTCGTTTCTCCTCCCCCTCAAAACACTGCTAAGACGACTTCTTAAAAAAAGCACTCCAGCCATTAGAAAAACAATGCCCCCCCATACACATTAAGAACCCCCTCTTGTGAAGTCCAGCCACACTCCAACTCCTATCCTGCAGTTCACCAGGGTGCAGTCGGGTAGCAGGGTCAGAAGCCTTCCCTAATGAAAAGGAGTTCTGCTCTATGCTGCTGCAAGTTCATTCCTGGCATCCAAGACTCCAGTGTAAACCAGAGTCACAAGCAAGCCAATCTGGTGACTGCTAAACCTACAATAGTATAATTATAAAGAGGGTCTCCGAAATGCTGCAATCTGATTGGCTGTTAGGATTCCAACAGCCTTACATTAATCCATGTTATACTGCCATGTACAGCCTGATCACCATGGAACATGGATTCTTCCTTTCAGCATTCCATCATCTAGCACTGCTGAATGGAATGCTGCATTCTGATTTTGAACCAGCATTCTTTAACTGTTGGAAGTATTTTATTAAAAATATCCCTCTAAATGAAGAAACCTATTCATAAAGTATACTTTTAACACTTTTGGAATTTTTTTTTTTATACTAGCAATAAGACACTCCCAGGAGTTAGATTAACAGTTAGACTAACAGTCAATCACCCTGTAGGGGCAATGTGGCACTCTGCTACACTTTGTGCAGAATTACACCCCTAGGAGGTGATTAAATACAGGTTGTAACATGGCAATAATACCATGCTTCTGATAGGTGTAGGAGGGTCACGAGACGGCAGCCGAAGTGAGCATTAACCCAGCTTATATGCCATGCCTGCTTCGGCAGTACTGTCACCATCCAGACCCCCTGCCAAGCAGCACTGAGACCAAGCTCAGCAGGGAGAGGAGCGCCAGCACCGCGAGGCATCCGCCAGTGGAAACAGGCAAGGGGGAGCACATCTGTGACAGGCAGCCAGCCAGACCCAGGAGCAGCAGTGAGAGCCGACCTGAAGCAGGGCACCACCGGAGCAGTGTGCGGGAGGCAAGAGGAAGGGAAGCCCCCCTCCAGCATGCACAGCGCGAGAGTCCGGCGCTGACGGTCCTCACCGGAGACCTCCCAGGGTGCTCATCACAGCAACAGCCTCAGCGATTCACACAGGAGTGCGACAGAGAAGTTGGGTGCAAACATCTCTGCGAGTCCAGGGACAGCAGATAATGACTGCATCATACCAGTCTAGTCCTGTGCACTGCACAGAGAGCACAGAGTGACAGGTCGCGCAGCCCCTCCGTGTGCCACTGTTTGTGTCGCACAGTGGGACCCCTCCAGATGACTCCACCGACCCACGGCTCATGTTACAAGCACATTAAGCCACCAGGTGGCATTCATTGAATTGATGGCGGGGCGGTGGTAGCTCTGGGCCTAGCACTCCCCCATGCATCAATCCAGCATTAGATGCCAACTCTGTCGTGGCTTAATGCTTACTCACCTGCAAGAGGAGTTCTAGGAATGGTATATGTTCATCCACACTTACTGACAGGTTCCTTGCTGCTTCAAGTCTTGCTGGAATGTCTTAAAGCTGGCTCATCCCACCCAACTGGGTGGTAATTCTTGGGTCTGCCCCATGATACCAGATCTAGCCCACTGGAAGCCAGGTTGCACGTCAAGGTTGGTGGGTTCTGTGGATGAACATATACCATTCTTAGAATGGTTACAGGCACGTAACCTGTATTTCTAGGGACATGGATATGTTCAATCCACACTTACTGGCAGACTCCTAACAGTTCTCTGGGAGGAGGCAGGCAAGGTGCACACCCCTTATTTGGGAAATGAGGACTGGAGAACAGAGGTCCTAAAACCAGAATCCTGGTGTGACTCAAAGTCGATGTGGTAGTGGGTAATGAAGGTGTGCCGACTTCCAGGTAGCAGCCCTGCAGATTTCCTGGATAGGGATGTCCCCGGAAGCAGCCACTGAAGCAGCGATATGGCAGGCAGAGTGAGCCCTCATCCCTCTGGGAGGCTCCATGCCTGCCAACCTACAGCAGAGATCTATGCAGGAGGTGACCCACCTGCCTACCATCTGCTTGGCTGCAGGTCTGCCAGGTGCAGCTTCAGCGTAGGTAACAGCTGGCAAACCTCTCCCTGAACTTCAGCCATCCACTCCTCATAATGAGCACTCTTCTAGGGTCCAAAGTATGGAGCCAATATTCGGCCTCTGTGTTGCAAATGGGGGTAGAACACCAGCAGAGTCTACACCTGGTTAAGGTGAAACTCAAACACCTTCAGAAGGAATTTCGGGTGGGGGTGCAGGACAACCTTGTCCCTGTGGAAGACCAGATAAGGAGACTATGGAAAGTGCCTCCCATCCTTCTGGCTGATGAAATAGCCACAAAGGTGGTCTTCCACGACAGGTGGGAGATATTGCACCTGTGCATTGGTTGAAATGGCTTGACCATGAGCTAAGCCAATACCAGCAGTACATCCCACGGAGGTGGAGGTTCTCACACTGGAGGGGATATGTAATCAAGGCCTTTGAAAAAGCACCCGACCACTTTTCTGCGCCACTGACTGTTTTCTGGCCTGAGCCCGATACGCAGAGATGGCTGCCAGGTGCCCCTAATGGGTCGACCAAAGCCCTTGCTGAGAAAGGGACCACAGATGGTCCAGAATACTAGCCAAGGAACAGGAAGGTCCAACCCCTTATCTTGATACCAAATGGAGAATCTTCCATTTGAAGGCATAGCATTTTCTGGTAGACTTCTTTATGGGATGCCTCAACAATGTTGAGGACCCCGTCAGAAAGACCCAAAGCCTGGAACTCTAGCTGCTCAGGAACCAGGCTGTCAGGGCTTCAGCCACTGGGGAAGGCCTCTGTGGGGAATCCCCTCGGTCAGTATCCGAGGGGATACCTGGCCCACTTTGAAACGGGTTAGACCTTCATCTAAGTGGACTGAGATGAGCCGAAGCATTCCAAGGAATGAGGATGGGATCTCATTCAACTGACCCCCAGTGGACTCCAGGTCTTTGGGCCTAGGGAACAGGGAAGAGTAGTCAGACTCAGGAGTCTGCAAACAGCTGCAGAGGGCCTGAGCCACCCTCCACCTGCCGAGGAGGATCGGGAGTGAGGGTGACTGACAACCCTTGGTCAGGGCCCCAAATTTATGTAGTGGAGGTGGGGTTCCACCACAATGGGTGGCACAGCTGGTTTTGGCCGAACAACCAGTGCCGGCTTCGGCTCCGATTACAATGAAGGGTTGTTTCGGCTGCTCAGGTGACAGTCACTTAATGGCCAGGGAAGGCGACGGAGTCGGCTTATTCCCGGTCAAAAGGAGCTACTGCCACATCAGATCTTTGTAGCGCGGATGCAATTTGTGTCAGAGCCCATCCTCTGAAGAGGATGAAGACGAGGACGAGTGGCGCCACCGCTTTCCACAGTGCTGAGACAGACCGCTGATGTTGGCGGGATCGGCTGGACCAGGAAGAGATCCGAGACAGAGACCTTTGGTGTTTCCAAGGCTGGGTTGAGAGGGGCAGGGGAAACCCACTCCTCCCTTGGTTCAGAGACCTTAACCAGGAACTCCAGCACAGGAGGCACAGGCAAGTCCTCAGTTTCCACTGGGGGAAACTGGTGAAGGGTTGTTAGCTTCTCCAGTAAACAGCCTGACCAACGTGTCGAGAAAAATCTCTACATCGATGAGTGTCTTGGCCAGCTGACCTGATGGGGACACAGTGAAGCCAGCAGCCTTAGCTGCAACCTTGACCGAAGTAGAGAGTAGACTACCTGGGGAAGAGGACCTCTTCTGCTCCCACAAACAGACTGTGGGACTTACCCTTGGAGTCCTTCTTGGACCAAGAGGAATGCCCCGAAGACCCCTCTCCCTTGCTGGAGAGGGACAGAAAACTCCTTGAATGAAGATGTTTAGAAGGAGCCCAAAGAGTGGGATAATGCCTTGACCAAAAATGTGGCCTGGGCCACTTCCTCAGACGGTAATCATTTGTTAGAGCTGTTCAGCCAAGCCCACCGGACACCACCCAACGGGCCTCCTTCGACTTGACCGGAGGATAATGTTTCTCAGGGTGCCCAAGTTGCAATCTGGCAGCACGATCCTCCAAGACAGTTGCCGAAAAGAAAAAAAAATTACTCACCTTAGTAATGTTTCTTCTAATGGAGTCTTGCTGTATTCTGACAAATTGCAGTGAGGTCCAACCTTCGAACTGCCCTGGAGATGAAAGAGTTAACTTTCCATGCCAGGCATGGAACGCTGAGGTCGAGCTTGGTTGAGACTGTTGCTGTTTGAACTCAGTCAGATCTTTCAGCTAAACTCACCGAATGTCCTGTGTGGAAGCTGTAAACCTACACTAGCCAATTGGCTACCAAACAGATTTTTTGGTCCTAAAACAAAGACTCAAGTCAGGAAACCCAAAAAATGAAACAAACACCCACTCACCCAAAATAAAGGGGGTGATAAAAAAGGGTTGGGCACCACTTGACTGCCAACACTAGTACTGCCCACCCATATCCCAAAAGAAAAAATTACTCACCTTAGTAATGTTTCTTCTAATGGAGTCTTGCTATATTATAGACCTTAGCAGTTTGATCCAGCTCTAGAACTGCCCCAGAGTGAAATGGTTAAAACCATTCCAAAATAGAATTTTGGCACGAGAGCAGCTCTGTCATTTCAAACTTGACATGTCAGATCTTTACTAGCCAAACTCACAAAGGTCTGTGTGGAAGCTGTAACCCATACTAGCCAAATGGCTACCTAAATAACAACCATTGATGGTCCCAACACCCAAGACTCAAGTCAGGGGACCAGAAATACTAACACCATTCTAATAATATGAAAATGGAACATAAGTATAATAAAACACACACGCCCCCAAAGTCCCAAAGGGGACAAAATGCTAACAGGACATAAGTAGTGCCCACACTAAGTTGCCCGCACCCCACCAAGTAGAGGTTCTGAGAGGGGCAGGTTGGGGGGAGGTCTATAATATAGCAAGACTCCATTAGAATAAACATTACTAAGGTGAGTAATTTTTTCTTCAAACATGAAGTCTTGCTATATTATAGACATTAGCAGAATACACAGCAGTACCTCCATGGAGGAGGGGCAGAACCTACTTAGGGAATAGGCTCTGAACAGCTGTGCCAAACCGAGCATCTCTCCTGGCCTGGACATCCAGGGAGTAATACTTGGTAAAAGTGTGTACCGTTTTCCAAGTAGCAGCCTGGCAAATCTCTAATAAAGGGATATCTCTGGCAGCAGCTAGAGACGCAGCTGTACCCCTGGTAGAATGAGCCCTCAAACCAGGGGGGCTCTGCCCACTTTCTCATAACAAAATTGGATACAAGAGACAATCTACCTGGCTATTGATCTTAGTGGCAGGTTTGCCTTTCCCAACTTCACCATAGGCAAGGAAAAGTTGAAGGGATTCGAACCTGTGATCTTTGGTACGCTCTATATAATAACTAAGAGCTCTCTTAACATCCAGGCTGTGCAATCTCCTCTCACCCAAAGAGGAGTGATCAGTGAAAAATACTGGAAGGGAGATAGATTGATTAAGATGGAAATCTGAAACCACCTTAGGCAAAAACTTCCTATTAGTCCTAAGGACTACCTTATCCCTGTGGAAAGAAATAAAGTCAGTCTCCACTGACAAGGCTTGCACCACTTATGCTGCCTGGCAGAAGTGATAGCCACTAGAAAACAGTTTTCCAAGTTAGGTACTTAAGCTCTGCAGAAGACAGAGGTTCAAAAGGGGTTGCATTAACTGGGCAATGCAAACATTAAGGTCCCAAGCAGGGCCGGTTCCTAAAGGGAGGATTAGTATGGAGTAACCTTTAAAAACTTGGAAAACAGGATGAGAGGAAAAGAGGATGACTTTCCTGCTGACACAAAAGCAGACAGCTGCCAAATGAACTCAGGGTAGCTGGTCTGAGACCCAAGGAATTAAGATGTACCATGTAATCTAACAAAATGGGCAATTCAGCAGATTCTGGGGAAATATTTTTCCCAGCACACCAAATGGAAAACCTTTTCCATTTAGAACTATAAGTAGCCCTAGTGGAAGGCTTTCTGGAAGCCTTTAGGATCTCAAGAACACCCTGAGAGAGGTGTAAAATCAGCAACTATAACTCCTCAAGAGCCAGGCCTTGAGGTTGAGGGATTTGAGGTCCAGATACCAAACCCTTCCTGGGCACAAGTCAACAGATTGTGATTCCTGGGGAGGCACAAGGAAGATGGACTGTCAGAGACAGAAGGAGTGGGTACCAGGGCTGCCTGGCCCAATCGGGGCAATCAGAATCACCCTGCAAGGCTGAGATCTGATTTTGACTAGTACTTTGAATAGGAGAGGAAAGGGGAAGCATAGAGGAACTTCCTCCCAATCCAGAAGAAGGGCATCCAGGGAACTGAGCCCAGCACTGGAGGCCTGCAACAGAACAGAGGTAGTTTGTGACTGCCTGGGCTGCAAAAAGATCTATCAGAGGATGCCCCACCTGGCAAAACTATCCCCAGCACTTGAAGATCCAGGACCATTCGTGATGGCCCTAGGAAATCCTGCTGAGGGCATCCGCTAGGACATTGTCCTTCCTGGGAGATGAACTGCTATGAGGGAAGTGTTCAGGAATAGGCCAGAGACCACAACTTCATTGCCTCGGTGCACAAGGCCAAGACAGAGTGCCCCTGTTTGTTGATGTACCACATTGTTGTGGTGTCTGTTCTGACTTGTATCACCTTGTCGTGGACAGATGCAGAAAAAGCTTGAAGAGCTAAAAAGACAGCTTTGAGTTCCAGCAAATTGATGTGGAGCAGAGATTCCTGGGGGGACCAAACTCCCCGAGTGGAAAGGTCGCCCATGTGGGCTCCCCAACCCAGAAGGGAAGCATCTGTAGCGAGAGTCAAGTCGTGAGAAGGGGAAATTAAGGGGACCCCCGCTCTTAAATTGCTCTGATCCTGCCACCACTGGAGAGCTAGGATCAAGGTTCGAGTCACTGGGACCAACTTGGAAAGGGGGTCTCCGAGACCAAAAGGTTCTCAAGTGAAACTTAATGTCTCACCTGAAATCTGGCTCCCTGCACAACAGCTGTGGATGCAGCCATGTGCCCCAGGAGCTGCAGAAAGTGTCTTGCTGGTTGAGAGACCTGCAGAGTGAAGGAAGAGGCCAGAGCCACTAAATTCCTTACCCTTTCTGGGGGAAGAAAGGCCCTGGTTAGCTTTGTGTCCAATTCTGCCCCTATAAAGGTGAGTACCTGGACTGGTTCCAGAACCGACTTTGGTAGGTTTAGCAGAAACCCAGGGAGGTGAGAAGCTGCTGGGTAACCTGCAGGTGAGATTTTACTGTTCTGGGGACTGGCCTACAATGAGCCAGTCGCCTAGATAGGGAAAACAGCAATCCTCTGCCTCCTTAAGGGCCACTGCCACTGCTAGACACTTGGAATACCCTTGGAGCAGAGGTAAGGTCAAGGGCATTGCTCTGAACTCGCAATGACATGAGGGCAGTTCGAATCTGAGGTACTTTCGATGGGATCTTCTGATTAGGACATGGAAATAGGCATCCTTGAGGTCCAGGGAGGCTAGCCAGTCCCCTGGCCTTAGGGAAGGTAAAATCATTGCCAGAGTTACCATTTTGAACTTTGGTTTCAAAAGATGCTTGTTCAGATATCCAATCTAAAATGGGCTGCCATTCTCCTGTCTTTTTTGGGGGTAAGGAAGTATCTGGAATACAGACCCCTGCCCTGATGCAGGGGAGGAACCCTTTCTACTGCTCTGAGAGCTAACAGGGATGAGACCTCCGTTTCCAGAGCGAGGGTCTCTGAAGCACTTGCAGGTAGAAAAGTCTGCTTCTCAACTTGGGAAACTTTTTGAAGCTTAGAACCAGACCCTGGCTTACTACTTCCAGAACCCACTTGTCTGAGGTTAAAGCCCAATTCTGACTGAAGTAAGCCAGCCTGCCCCCCACTGGTACAGGAGAATCTGCCCTGGGCACCCCATCAGGGTGCCTGTTTCACAGGAGCTTTAGGCTGGGAGGTGGGAGCAGGTCAGCCTACCCCTCGTCTGCCCCTGCCTCTGAAGCCCCTCTGAGCATAGGCAGAGAAGGCCCAAGTCTGGTAGAAAGGCCTGTGAAAAGGCCTACCCCTACCCCTGGGGGCATGCCTTTGAGGAGTGGCTTGTCGCTCCTTAGCCTGGGCACTCTTGTAAGTAGTCCTATATTCATCCATCTTCTTCATGTAATTCTCTGCCTGCTCTCCAAACAGAGAATTTCCCACCACAGGAAAATCCATAGCCTTAGTCTGGGTATCCTATGACAAACTAGTACACCTAAGCCAGGCCAAACTACGAAAAGCTACAGATGTGGCCATGACCCTAGAGGAAACATCATTAACATCCACAGCAGCATGAAACTGAACCTTAGAGGCTTCAATGCCATCAGCAGCCACCTGTTCTAGTTCACTGGCCTGTTTGGCCAATTGCATAACAGTATCCCATCTAGATTTCTGATACCTAGCTACATAAGCCATATAATTTGCTTGCCCGAGTCCCAGAGAGGCTGCCATATACTGTTTTTTGCCATGGCATCAATCTTCCTGGAATCTTGTCAGGAGGATGTGAAGCCAAGGAATATTAGCTTTTATCACAGGCAGCAGCCTGAACTACCCTCAACATGACTGCATTGCTGAGAAAGGAATTCTGTATCAGGGCCTGACAATGTATACCTTCTGTCCATCTTTTATCTACAGGAGGCACAGAATTAGGAGCTTTTAAAATTTTAATTGTTTCCTAAAAGACTTAAGTAAAGGAATGGACAATCTCCTAGACTCTGGAATATCCATCATTTCTACAAAATCATGCTCTTGCTCATCCACAGCCTCTTCTAAAAGAAGCTGGAGGGTTTCAGCAATTTTTTTATAAAACAAAATGAGATGGGGACTCAGACAGCATAGGGGGAGATTCTAAAGGTCTGTCTGGGGAGATGTCCGGTTCAATGGGCACACCCAGACCTTCCCAGCCACATTCATACTGTTCATAATCCTCCTCCCCCTCCTCTGGTTCATAAAATTCCTCAATATCTAATCCTGAACCACTGGGACCGGAAGAACCGACCTTTTACCAGATAGTGGTGGTTCAGACGGACCCCGAGACAGTGACTGGACAATTTGTATGGCTTTGTTATCTCTGCAGCAGTTGGAGAAGGAATTTTGGACCTCGAGACCTGCTGATTTTCTTGTTTTCTTTACTGGAATTGGTTCCTCAGAACCAGCTTTTCTTTGCCCGAGGAAGTCTGGCCCTGGTCAGAGGGCACTCCCTCTAGTTAGTTGGCACCGAACGGGCTGGCCATCCGGGTCAGCGGACTTCTTGGCCTCTTGTTCTCGGAGCCTGCCCAATCTCTTTCCAGGGTGGCTGCAGAGAAACTTTACATATCTGGCAGTCTGACTGGAGGTGGTCAAACCCCAGACAAACATGTGGTGTGTGGGTCAGCCTTGGCAAAAACTTCCCCACAAACAGTGTTGAAACCCAGTGGGCCCGGTTTTTCTTTTTGGGTTTCTCAGACATAATGCCAGCCTAACCAAAAACTTGCCCTTTTAACGGCAGTGCCAGGCAAGACACCCTTATCGGTTCCTAACCATGTCACGGGTATTGGAAAAAACCGTAATAAATCCGTTTTTTTTAGAACCGATAAGAACCGGGAACCGCACTTAAAATAGTAACTTAGTTTTAAATGAGTTTTAAACCCACTGATCGGGTTCAAAACCGAACCGATTACTAAGTTCCACACAGACAAAACCTTCATTTACTTACGGTTACTACAGATAGAGCTTGAACCGAACGGTTTTGCGGTTAAAATAAAACTATTCTCGGTTAAATCCAACCAAGAAAACACTTTAAACCGAGAAATGAACCGAGTAGAATGAGAAATCTCTGGAGCGACTGTTCACTGAGGCGGAGTAAAGAATCTGACAGTTCAAGTTTGAAATGACAGATAGAATTTTGGCACGAGAGCAGCTCTATTTTGGAATGGTTTTAACCATTTCACTCCGGGGCAGTTCCAGAGCTGGATCAAACTGCTAATGTCTATAATATAGACAGACTTCATGTTTGAAATACAGGTTACTCACCTGTAACAGGAGTTCTAGGAATGGTATGTTCATCCACACTTTCTGGCAGGTTCCTTGCTGCTTTAAATCTTGCTGGAAGATCTTCCAGCTGGCTCCTCCCACCCAGGTGGTAAAACTCAGCTCCGCCCCACGATGCCAGATCTGGCCCGCTGGAAGCTCAGGTTGTGCGTCGAAGCTGGGGAGGTAGGGTGGGTCGTGTGGATAAACATACCATTCCTAGAACTCCTGTTACAAGTGAGTAACCTGTATATGTTCATCCACTTTCCGGCAGACTCCTAGCAGTTCTCCAGGAGGAGGGAGGCAAGGTGCACAACCCTGATACTTGGGAAAAAGACTGGAGAACAGAGGCCCCAAAACCAGCATCCTGGTGTGACTCAAGGTCGATGTGGTAGTGGGTAATAAAGGTATGTGCAGACTTCCAGGTAGCAGCCCTGCAGATATCCTGGATAGGGACATCCCTGGAAGCAGCTACCGATGCAGCGGCATGGCAGGTAGAATGAGCTTATCCTTCTGGCAGGATCCATGCCCGCCAACATATAGCAGAGCTCTATGCAGGAGGTGAACCACCTGCTTATCGTCTGCTTGGCTGCAGGTCTGACAGGTGCAGCTTCAGTGTAGGTGACAAACAGCTGGCGAACCACTCCCTCAACTTCAGCCGTCCGCCCCTTATAATAAGAGTGCTTGTCTAGGGTCCAAAGTGTGGAGCCTATATTCAGCCTCCGAGGTGCGATTGTGGTAGAACACTGGCAGACTCAACACCTGGTTAAGGTGAAACTGACGCCACCTTCGGAAGGAATTTCGGTGAGGGCACAGGACAACCTTGTTCCTGTGGAAGACCAGATAAGGAGACTTTATGGAAAGCACCTGGAGCTCTCCTATCCTTCTGGCCAACGTGATAGCCACCAAGAAGGTGGTCTTCTACGACAGGTGTGAAATATTGCACCTGTGCATCGGTTCGAATGGCTTGCCTATGAGTTTGGCCAATACCAGCAGTAGATCCCATGGAGGTGGAGGTTCTCGCACCGGAGGGGAAATTTGGTCAAGGCCTTGGAAAAAGCACCCGCCTACTCCTCGCACTCAACTGCTTCCCAGCCTGTGCCTGGTAAGCAGAGATGCTGCCAGGTGTGCCTTAAGGGTCGACCGAAGCCCTTGCTGAGAAAGGGCCAACAGGTAGTCCAGAATGCTTGCCAAGGGACAGGTGGAAGGGTCCAAGCCTTTCCCCGACACCAAATGCAGAATCTCTTCCATTTGAAGGAATAGCATTTCCTGGTAGACTCCTTACGGGACGCCTCAATGACGTTGAAGACCTCATCGGAAAGACCCAAGGCCTAGAACGCTAGCCTCTCAGGAACCAGGCTGTCGGTTGCAGGAATTGAAGGTCTGGATTGAAAACCTTCCCCTGGCTGACTGGAGGATCAGTTCCTCATGGCTGAAGTCCCCTGAGCCTGGCGGAGGCAGAGGAGATCTGATACTAGAACTGGCAGGGCCAGTCTGGGGCAACCAGTATCACCTGCGCCTTGTCCCTCCTCGCCTTGACAAAAAACCTTGTAGATCAAGAGAAATGGGGGAAAAGGTGTAGAAGAGGCCCGGAACCCACGGCCTCGAGAAGGCATCCCCTGCAGCAAGCCCTGCCAAGGGGGGAAGCATGGAACAGACTCAGCTTTGCATTCTCCCTGTAGGAGAACAGATCCACTTGAGGCGTGCCCCAGTGGGAGAACAGGTCTTTTACTACCTCCGGCAGGAGAGACCACTTGTGAGACGCACCCACATCCAGCTTAGGGTATCAGCTGGAGTGTTGGAGGCTGCTGCCATGTGAATGGCTAGATCTGCCTCCAGGCTGTGCATGAGGGACTATATGCGGAGAGCTTCCTTGCATAACAGCATGGAGCGTGTCCTGCCCTGGCGGTTCAGATAGTACATGGTAGTGGTATTGTCTGTCTGGACCTCAACTACTTGACCCCATAGAAACTGAGCAAATGCGGCGAGAGCTAGATGGACTGCTTGGAGCTCCAGCAGGTTGATATGGCATCGGGACTCCGAGGGGACCAGAGGCCATGCGCTCTGTTCCCCCAGATGGGCACCCCAATCCAGAGATGCATCAGTCTATAGACAGTTGGCTCAGGGCAGACGAATGGGATGAAAGAATTACTCACCTTAGTAATTTTCTTCTAATGGAGTCTTGCAATATTATGACACATGCAGCGAGTCCCAACCTTCGAACTGCTCCGGAGGTGAAAGTGTCAACTTTCCATGCCAGGTATGGAACACCGAGTTCGAGCTCGGTTGAAAACTACAGGTTACTCACCTGTAACAGGAGTTCTAGGAATGGTATATGTTCATCCACACTGTCTGGCAGGTTCCTTGTTGCTAAATCTGCTGAAGGTCTTCAAGTTGGCTCCTCCCACCCACCCGGTGGTAAAACTCTTGCCCGCCCCATGACGCCAGATCTGGCCCGCTGAAGCTCAGGCTAGTGCCGGCCAGGAGGTCGGTGGGTCGGGTGGAGGAACAATATACCATTCCTAGAACCCCTGTTACGGTGAGTAACCTGTATTTCTAGGGACATGGATATGGTGTTCATCCACACTGTCTGGCAGACTCCTAGCAGTTCTCCGAGAGGCAAGGTGCACACCCCCTACTTAGGGAATAAAAACTGGAGAACCGAGGCCCCAAAACCAGCATCCCGGCATGACTCAAGGTCGATGTAGTAATGGGTAATGAAGGTGTGTGCTGACTTCCAAGTAGCAGCCCTGCAGATTTCTTGGATAGGGACGTCCCTGGCAGCAGCCACTGGCATGCAGTATGACTGGTAGAATGAGCTCTTATCCTCTGGGAGGCTCCATGCCCGCCAACTTATAGCAGAGATCTATGCATGAGGTGACCTACCTGCTTATCTGCAGGTCTGCCAGGTGCGGCTTCAGCGAGGTGACAAACAGCTGGCGCAATCCTCTCCCACCGCGCCAGCGCCTTATAATAAGCTGCAGCTCTTCTAGGGTCCAGCATGGAGCCTGTATCTGCCCAGGTGTGATTGGGTAGAATGCTGGCAGAGTCAACACTGGTTAAGGAAACTGACACCACCTTCCGAAGGAATTTCGGTGGGGGCGCAGGACAACCTTATCCCTGTGGAAGAACAGGTAGCGAGACTATGCAGAGCGCCTGGAGTTCTCCCATCCTTCTGGCTGACGTGATAGCTCCAAGAAGGCGGTTCTCACGACAGGTGAGAGTTCACACCCGCATTGGTTCGAATGGTTGCCCATGAGCTTTGCCAGTACCAGCAGTAAATCCCATGGGAGGTGGAGGTTGTCGCAGACTCGAGGGGGAAATGTGATCAAGGCCTTTGAAAAGCGCCGACCACCTTTCTCCTGTAAGCACCACTGCTCCCTGCCCGTGCCCGTGCAAGCAGAGATGGCTGCCAGTGCACCTTTAGGGTCGCTCACCTGAGCCCTTGACTAGAAAGGGACCACTAAAAGTCCAAATGCTTGCCAAAGAACAGGAGGAAGGGTCCAAGCCCTTGCCCTGACACCAGATGGAAAATCTCTTCCATTTGAAGGCATAGCATTTCTGGTCGACTCACGGATGCCTCAACATTGAGGACCTCGTCGGAAAGACCCAAGGCCTGGAACCCTAGCTGCTCAGGAACCAGGCCAGTCAGGGCATGGAAGTCCGGATGGAACACCTTCCCGATTGACTGAGAGCAGGTCCAGGCGAGCTGAAGCTGCCTTGGGAGCCTGGAGCCGTGGGCTGAGGAGATCTGGGAACTGTAATGAGGGCCAGTCTGGGGCTATGAGAATCACCTGCGCCTTGTCCTCCTTGCCTTGAGAAGCACCTTGTGGATCAAGGGAAATGGGGAAGGCATAAAAGAGGCCTGTGTCCACAGCCTCGAGAAGGCATCCCCTGCAGTGAGCCCTCCCAAGGGGACGGCATGAAACAGCTCAGCCTCCTGCTCTCCCTGAGGCAAACAGGTCCACCTGAAGTGTGCCCCAGTGGAGAACAGATCTTGTACTTCGCCGCAGGAGAGACCACTAGTGAGATGCAGCCCTATCCTGCCCAGGCACGCCAGGTGTTGAGGCTCCTGCCACATTAATGGCTGAGATCCACCCAGGCCGCGCACAAGGACCAAACGCGGAGAGCTTCCTTGCATAGAAGCATGGAACGTGGCCCGCCCTGGCGGTTTAGGCAGTACATGGTCGTGGTATTGTCCGTCTGGACTCTGACCACTTGACCCTGGAGAAACGGAGCAAAGGTGGTGAGAGCTAGGCAGACCACCGGAGCTCCAGCAGGTGGATGGCATCGGGACTCCTTGAGGACCAGAGGCTGCAGTGCTGCGTGTTCCCCAGATGGGCATCCCAACCCATCAGAGAGCATCGTCAATAGAGAGACACGGTGCTCGGGCAGACAAGCGGGATGCCCTCCTGCTGATGAGATGGAACGTCCACCACCAGAGGTGTTCCACATCTCCTGGGTCACCATCACTAGCTGGTCCAATGGATCGCAGCACTGTGACCACTGGCTGGCCAGACCCCACTGAAGGGGGCGCATGTGCCAGCGTGCCCAACAGACCATGCTGGTACAGGCCGCCATGAGACCCAGGAGGCGCAGGAAGTCTCGGCAGGGATGCCATTGCCCAACCAGAAATGATTGGGCAAAGGAGGTAAGCAGTCGTCCTCTGCTGGGAGCCGTTTCTGGCTCCAAGAGAGACAGCTCTGCCCATAAGCAGAATCACCTGCTTCGCTCAAGTTCGACTGGGCCTGTTGATGAAGGCCGACTTGAGCAAACCTGAGGCCAGATCTCTGGACCGCCCCACCTGTCTGGAGGGCTGCCTCTCATCCAGTCGGCACACTACCCGGGCGCCTGCAGAAAGCTTGTCACCACTGCATGCACGGTGAAGACCTGGGAGCTGAAGACAGGCCAAGAGCATGGCTCTGACCTCAAGAGGGATCCTCTGCTCGGAAGGCCGGCAACTCCATGACGGACGGATAGGGACGTGAAAGAACGATTCTGCAGGTCCAGAGAGCAGAACCACTGTTCCAGATGGTATTATCTGCGCCCGAGTGACCATCCTGGAGTTCTAGACCTTAGGGACTTGTTCAGGTCGTAGGTCGGAGAATGGGCGCCAGCCCTCCATCCGCTCGGAACCAGGAAGTACCTGGACAAAACCCGGGTCTGAGGGGGATCCGCTCTTTCTGATCACCTCCTTTTGGAGGAGGCAGAGCTATCGTCCTGACGAGCAGACAGTGAGGCTGCGGACCTCGGCTACCCGAGGTGGTATAGCTCTGAAGGCAGGGCCTGCCTGAATTATAGAGGCAGCGCTTTTCCCACCTCCAGTACCCACCTGTCCGCGGTAATACGGGACCAAGAGAAAGGAAGTGTCGGAGCCAGCCCCCATGGGAGGAACTCAGGGGTGAGGTGACTGGGATGGGCGACACCCCTCAGCCCGTCTACTGGGCAGGCTTGGAGGAGGGACGCCGAGGACCTCCTGGGCCTTTACCTCCTGCTTCCTGTTGGAGGAAGCCGACGGCTTGGGTTTGGGATGCTAAGCCTGAGCCTGCTGACCCGACGCTGTTGGGCCGGGCATGCTGTGTGGGCAGAAGAATGAAAGGGCTTAGGCTGGAGGCTTGTGGCCTTTGTCCTTCTGAGGGAAGAGAGAGTCCAAGGTAGCATTGGACTTCTCGATCCTCTGCAGGTGACCTTCCACCCCAGGGCCGAAGAGGTCAGTCCTCAAAAGGGAACGTCAGCCAACTTGTGCTGGGTATCCAAGTAAAGGTGGATATCCTCAGCCAAGCCCGTCGACGCATGGCCACTGGGCTCGCCACAGACCTGGTACATGTAATCCCTACCGTTTAAAGCAGTCTGAGCTGCTGTTTGCCACTGCCTGGGCTCGCACCTGCCTGACCGTAGTCTGCAGATCCGTGGAAGATGAGGGACAACTCATCCAGGAGCCCAACAGGCATGAGAAAAATGTGCCATGAGGATCGGCCGAACTGGCCTGGAAGGCCGACAGAGGACATAGTATGACTTTTCACTCGGCATAATCCAATTTCTTGGATTCCTTGTCGGGAGGTTTGTCCATCCTGAGTGCTTCCAGCGCCGGGCGGAACGCTGTCAGTAACCAACCCTCAGTAGAGGGTGTTCAAAACCGGACAGGGAACCGGGATCGATGCTTCTGGCCATATCCTGGCCAAGGCGAGGGCAGGAAGCAGGTGCCAAGCTCCAAAGCTCCAAGGCCGGGCCCACTATGGCCTCGGCCACCGAAAGGCCTCCAGGGGAATCCCAGTCCAGAACTCCGTGAGGGATACCTGGCCCATTGAAATGGGTTCGAGCTCATCCGGTGTACTCCGGAGATGAGCCAAGCAATCCTAGGAAGGACGTAAGGCCATTGTCCACCGACTGTCCTCCTGAGGACTCAAGTCCATTCGCTTGGAGAAAGCTTAGGAATCATCCTGACTCAGAAGAGTCCTCAAAGAGCTGCCTTGGCCTCGAGACACCTCCACCTGCTGAGGCTTATCAGGAGGAGGGTGATGACAGCCTATGGGGCAGTTCTGAGCCGACCGAGAATTTTGGTCGAGCCCCAACAACTGCTGTGGAGGCGGAGGTTCCACCGAACTGTGTGGGCAGCTGAATTTGTCGAACAACCGCCTGGGAACAGGCTCTTCAGCTAATGAGGGTTGTTTGGCCACTCCGGTGACAGCCACTTAATGGCGGGGAAGGCGACTGGGTCGGTTTTATTCCCGGTCAGAAGAAGCTGTTGCCACATGAGTTCCTCATACCTCCGGACGAACTTGCGCCAAGTCTCCCTCATCCGAGGGAGGAGGAAGATGCCGCGCGCTGTCCAGGCACGCGAGACCGCCCATGGCGGCGGGATCAGCTGGACCGCAAGACGCCAGAGACCCTGGGGCTAGTACGGTGCGGGGAGGTGTCGAATCGGCACTCCTCTGCCTCGGAAGATTCCACCGGGTCCGGAACCAGAGGCACAGATGAGCCAACAGGACCCTCAACTCCCGCTGGGGAACTGGGAGGGATTCTCAGCTTCTCCAGCCGACAACCCGTCCAACGGGTCGAGAAAATTCGATCGCGATCGAGAGTTCTCGGTCAACTGGCCTGACGGGGAGACCGTGAAGCCAGTGGTCGAGCCGGGGCCGACCAAGTAGACTGCGACCAGTGGAGGAGGGGATCTTTCCCGCCCCAAGAGTGTCGACGTGAGACTTACTTTTGCTCTTTTTGGACCGAGAAAAAGGTCCAGAAGAAGTTGGACCCTCACCTTTCATCGAGAGGGTCAAACAAAGCTCCTTAAAAGAAGCCGAATATGAGGCACCGAGAGAGCAGGACAAATGCGGCAGCCGAGGTAGAAGCGGCCCGCGCCGCCTCCTCTTCGAGGGCGATCATCTGCTAGAGCTGATCCGCCGAGCCCACCGCCGGACACCGCCAACCTGGCCTCTTTAGACTTAACCAGAGGAAATCTTTTCTCGGGACGCCCCAGCTGTAAACAGGCAGCACGGTCTTAGAATGAGCGAAAAAGAAGAGCACAGGTGCATAAGCCTGCGGATTCGTCGCATAAGGCCTAAACGTGAGCGCGCGTGGAGTGCGGATCCGTCCGAGACATCTTCTGCCCGTGAAAGGCATCTCCGGAAACCGGGAGCAATTTGTCCATCATGGCCGTGAGGAGAGAGTCCAAAGTCTTTTAGCTAAAAAAAAAAAAAATACAACAATTTAGAAGATTGAAGAATTAGGAACCAGTCTTATACGCGGAGCATTAAAAGGAGGAACCTGAGCTTCCAAGCGGTAAGAAGATCTGGCATCATGGGGCAGAGCCGAGTTTACCACCCGGGTGGGTGGAAGGAGCCAGCTTGAAGACCTTCCGGCAAGATTTAAAGCAGCAAGGAACCTGCCAGACAGTGTGGATGAACAACATATCCATGTCCCTAGAACGGTCTGTTCTTCAAACTCAAACTGTCAGATCTTTACAAGCTAAACTCACCAAGGTCCTGTGTGGAAGCTGTAAACCTACACTAGCCACCTGGCTACTAAATACAACACATTTTTTGTCCCTAAACAAAGACTCAAGTCAGGAGACCCAAAAAATGAAAAAACACCCAGTCACCCCAAAAAAGGGAGGGGTGAAAAAACAAGGTGGGCATCTACTAAGTGCCAACAGCACTGCCCACCCACATCCCAAAACAGGTTCTGAGAGGGGCAGGCGGGGGAGGTCATAATGTACAAGACTCCATTAGAAGAAACATTACTAAGGAGTAATTTTTTCTTCAAACATGAAGTCTTGCTATATTAGGACATATGCAGACTACACAGCAGTACCTCCATGGAGGAGGGACAGAACCTACTTAGGAAATAGGCTCTGAAGCACAGCTGTGCCAAACAGAGCATCACTCCTAGCCTGGGTGTCCAGAGAGTAATGCTTGGTAAAAGTGTGAACTGTTTTCCAGGTAGCTGCTTGACAAATTTCTAGAATGGGGATGTCCCTGGCAGCAGCCAGGGAAGCAGCTGTACCTCTGATAGAGTGAGCCCTCAGGCCTGAAGGAGGAACTGTACCCAGCTTTTCATAACTGGATACTAGAGACAATCCACCTGGCAATGGATCTTTTAGTGGCAGGTTTCCCTTTACCAACCTCACCATAAGTGAGGAACAGTTGGAGGGAGTCAAACCTGTGACCCTTGGTACGCTCAATGTATTAACTAAGGGCTCTCTTCACATCTAAGCTGTGCAGCCTCCTCTCAGAGGAGGAATGGTCAGTGAAGTACACTGGAAGAGAAATAGATTAAGATGGAAATCTGAAACCACCTTAGACAAGAACTTCCTGTTAGTCCTGAGGACCACCTTATCTCTGAAAGGATCAAAATCAGGCTCCACTGACAAAGCTTGTAATTCACTTATGCATCTGGCAGAAGTGATGCTACCAGAAACAGTCGTCAAATACTTAAGCTCTGTTGAAGACAAGGGCTCAAAGGGAGGTTGCATAAGCTGAGCAATGCAAACATTAAGATCCCAGGCAGGGGCAGGGTCCCTGAATGGAGGGTTGGTGTGAAGCAATCCCTTAAAAAACAGAGAATACAGGATGAGCTGAAAGACAAGAGGGTTTACCTGCTGAAATGAAAGCAGACCGCTGCCAAATGCACCTTTAGGGTAGCTGGTCTGAGCCCCAAAGTGTTCAAATGGACCATATAATCCAGGAATGTGGGTAAATCAGCAGATTCTGGGGAAAATATGCTTCCCAGAGCACCATATGGAAAACCTCTTCCATTTGGAATTGTAAGTAGCCCTGGTGGAAGGCTTCCCAGAAGCCTTCAGTATATCCATTACATCTTGGGAGAGGTGTAGATCAGCAAACTCTTCAAGAGCCAGGCCTTGAGATTGTGAGATTTGAGGTTTGGGTACCAAACCCTTCCCTGAGCACAGGTTAACAGATTGTGATTCCTGGGAAAACACAGGGGAAGATGGACTGCTAAGGACAATAGGAGTGGATACCAGGGTTGCCTGGCCCAATCTGGAGCAATCAGAATCACTTTGCAGGACTGAGATCTGATTTTGACTAACACTTTGAACAGGAGAGGGAAGGGGGAAGCATAGAGAAACTTCCCTTCCCAATTGAGAACGAAGGCATCCAGAGGGACCGAGCCCAACACTGGGGCCTGCAGCAAAAAAGGGGAAGTTGGTGATTGTCTGGGGCTGCAAAAAGATCCATCTGCGGGTGCCCCATCTGGCAAATATTACCTCCAGGACCAGGGGATCCAGTGACCATTCGTGATGGCTCTGGGAAATCCTGCTGAGAGCATCTGCCAGGACATTGTCCTTGCCTGGGAGGTGAACTGCCATAAGGGAGGTGTTCAGGGGAGTAAGCCAGAGACCACAACTTCATTGCTTCGGTGCACAAGGCCATAGACAGAGTGCCTCCTTGCTTGTTGACATACCACATTGTAGTGGTGTTGTCTGTACTGACCTGTACAACTTTGTTCTGAACAGATTTGAAAAAAAGCTTGAAGTGCTAGAAAAACTGTTCTGAGCTCCCATAGGTTGATGTGGAGCAGAGATTCCTGAGGGGACCACAGTCCCTGGGTAGTGAGGTTGCCCATGTGAGCTCCCCACCCCAAGAGGGATGCATCTGTAGTAAGGATTAAAGAGTGAGACTGAGTGACAAAGGGAACCCCTTGTCTCAGATTGCTCTGATCCTGCCACCACTGTAGGGCTTGGATCAGGGTTCGAGTCACTGGGATTAACTTGGTTAGAGGGTCCTTTCTTTGAGACCAAAAGGTTCTCAAAAGGAACTGGATGTCCCTCATCTGAAATCTTGCTCCTTGCACTACTGCTGTAGAAGTAGCCATGTGCCCCAGGAGCTGTAGAAAATGCCTTGCTGGTCGAGAGACCTGCAGGGTGAATGAGGAGGCCAGAGAGACCAGGGTCCTTGCCCTGTCCAAAGAAAGGAAGGCTTTGGCTTCCTCTGTGTTCAGTTCTGCACCTATGGAGCTGAGGAGCTGGACAAGCTCTAGAACGGACTTTGGAAGATTCAGAAGGAAACCTAGAGAGGCAAGCAGTTGTCGAGTTATCTGAAGATGTAACTTGACTTGGTCTGGAGACTGGCCTACTATGAGCCAGTCGTCCAAGTAAGGGAAGATGCAATTTGCCTTCTTAGGTAGGCAACTGCTACTGCCAGGCATTTTGTGAATACCCTTGGAGCAGAGGTGAGGCCAAAGGGCATTGCTCCGAACTGGTAATGGCACGAGGGCAGCTCGAACCTGAGGTACTTTCGATGGGAGCTTCTGATGAGAATATGGAAGTAGGCATCCATGAGGTCCAGAGATGCTAGCCAGTCCCCTGGCCTTAGGGAGGCTAGAATAATTCCCAGAACCACCACTTTGAATTTTGGTTTTAAACGGTGCTTGTTTAAGTATCAGATCCAGGATGGGCCACCATTCTCCTGTCTTTTTTGGGCTAAGGAAGTACCTGGCGTACAATCCTTTGCCCTGGTGTAGGGGTGGAACCCTTTCCATGGCTCAGAGCCAGGAGGGTAGAGACTCCTGCCTCTAGGGCAAGTGCCTCTGGTGGATTTGCAGGTGGAAAGGATCTGGTTCTCATCTTTGGAAATTTTTTGAAGCAGAGAACCAGTCCCTGGCTTACTACTTCCAGGACCCACTTGTCTGATGTCAGACTTCCAGTCCTGGACAAAGTAAGCCAGCCTGCCCCCTACAGGTAGTTGAGAATCAGCCCTGGCCACCCCATCAGGGGGCCTGCTTGGCAGGGGCTTTAGGCTGAGGGGTGGAAGCAAGCCTGCTTGTACCCAGTCTGCCTCTCCCTCTAGGCGCAAGCTGAAGAGGAGGCCAGGGCATGGTAAAAAGGCCTATGAAAAGGCCTGCCCCTGCCCCTGGAAGGCTGCCTTTGAGGAGTGGCCTGCATTTCCTTGGCCTGTGCACTCCTATACTCATCCATTTTCTTCATGTAATTCTCTGTCTGCTCCCCAAACAGAATTACCCACAACAGGAAAATCCATGGCCTTAGTCTGGGTATCCTGTGACAGGCTAGCACATGTGAGCCAAGCCATTCTGTGAAGTGCCACATATGTAGCCATGACTCTTGATGACACATCATTACAGTCCACTGCAGCATGGAATTGCACCTTAGATGCCTCAATACCATCAGCAGCCACCTGCTCCAGCTCCTTGGCAAGCTGGCCAGGGACCCGCTTTGCTAGCGCCATAACAGTATCCCATCTGGATTTCTGTTATCTAGCAACATAAGCCATATAATTTGCCTGTCTGAGCCCCAAGGATGCTGCCATGTACTGTTTCTTTGACATGGCATCAATCCTCCTGGAGTCCTTATCTTGTTGGGGGGGGGGGGAGAGAAGAGAAGCCAAGGGTATATTTCCCTTATCACGGGCTGCAGCCTGCACTACCCCAACATGGCTGCATTGCTGGGTAAGGAACTCCATATCTGGGCCTGAAAGATTATACATCTTGTCCATTCTCTTATCCACAGGAGATATAGTATTGGGAGTCTAAAATTTTTATTGTCCGTTTCCCAAAGGACTTATGCAGGGGAATAGACAGCCTCCTGGACTCTGGGATATCCATCATTTCAACATAGTCAGGCTCCTCCTGGTCATCCACAGCTTCTTCCATAGGAAGCTGAAGAGTTTCAGCCACTCTTGTAAAACATGAAATGGGAAGGGGACTCAAAGCCTAAGAGGAAACGCTCCTGAAGGTCTGTCTGGGGAGATGTCTGGGTCAATGGGCACATCCAGACTTTCATAATCACATTCACTTTCCTCTCCTTCCTCCTCCGTTTTATAAAATTGCTCTAAATCATAATCCGGAACTGGTGGAACCGACTGAACAAGTGCCTTCCTAATGGTGCCGGTTCGGTCGGAACCAGGGATAGCGACTGAACAATTTATCGCTTTGGCCATTTCATCAGCGGTTGGAGAAAGAATTTTTGGATCCACACTGGCCAATTTATCCCTTCTTTTAACTGGAACCGACTCCTTGGAATCGGTTCTCCTTTTGCCCGAAGAAGTTTTGCCCTGGTCAGAGGGCACTTCTGGTTCGGCTGGAACTGAACTGGCCATCCGGGTCAGTGGACTTTCTGGCCTCCCTTTCCCTGAGCCTACCAACTCTTTTTCCCAGGGTAGCTGCAGGAAAATTTACAAATCTGGCAGTCTGAATCGAGGTGGTCAAACCCCAGACAATAAACATGTGGTGTGGGGATCAGCCTTAGCAAAGACACACACACACACACACACACACACACACACACACACACACACACACACACACACACACACACCTCATGTTTGAAGGACTTTCACAAGTTGCAGGCCTGCGAATCGTGCTCAAGCCCAAGGCAGTACACGCACGTGAAGTGCAGATCAGTCTGGGACATCTGCCCACAGGGCCACCAACGAAATCCAGGAGTTAATTTGTCCATTGCTGCTGCAAGGGAAGATAAAGACTGAAGTCCTATAATTTAAAGAATAGTTTCAGGTAAACTAAAGAGTTTGGATCCAGGCCTAAGATGCAGAGCACAAAGGAGAGAACACGAGCTTCCAAGCAGTAAGGAAGATCTGGCGTCATAGGGCGGAGCAGAGAATTTTACCACCCAGATGGGTGGGAGAAGCCAGCTTGAAGACCTTCCGGCAATACTTAAAGTGGCAAAAACCTGCCAATATGTGGATTGAACATATCCATGTCCCTAGAACAGACTATTAATCTAACCCCTGGTCATGCCTTATTACTTAAAAAAGGCCTGTGTACATCTAATCTGGCAGGTGAATTAACCTGCCAGCACATGGCCTTTACTTGTCCCCAAATTACACATGGAAAGTTGACAATTTGTTTAATACCGTTTAGGCAGTGCTTAGCATAACTAGAAGTTAAGACACTGCTACCTTGCACGAGGGTACATTTGCTAGTGACTTCTGTACTCATTTAGCAACAAGGCAGAAGTTTACATACATTGCCAGCTTTTGATGCTCTTCTCAGAAAGTGAAGTGGCAACGGACGTCCCAAATTAAACTGCAACTCTTTCAGTATCATCATTTCCATTTCTCTGATCTGGGCAGCAGAGTAGGCATTATCAGTGATGTAAACAAAATCCCCAATTTCAGGCGCATACATTTCTTCATATTTGGAGGCCAGCAGCATTGATGTTACACCAACCAACTGAAGCATCTTACGGGACACTGGCTGGACCTGTTGTAATAACATAATCAGACTGAGCAATGCAATGACTAATCATTTATACACCTGGTAGGAAAAACTACCTTCTAGTAATATTCAGGTACTTCCCTAGTCCATAAGCCACTTACATGACCATACAACTCAATCAGATCATTCTTGCAAAAACTGGAACCTCATCTACCCATAGACCACACAGAGGGGATAATCCAGCCAGACACACGACATGCAAAAGGTGGAACTAAGAATCTGAGAAGACCAGAGTCTGGTCTACGTCTCAGTGATACTCAAGATCCACACCCACACAATATGGAGATGCAAAAGTGGATGCTAAAGTGGCTACCTGGATTTGTAAGGTGTCATTACCTCCCTTTGAATCAACCTTAGAGGTAAAGAGATTTAGGAGTAAGTGAAATACTCTATCTTCTGACCTGCATGTTAGGGCCACAGTTAAGAATGCAATGAACTCATGGCATGCATTTTCAGATGCATTAAGAGTAGGGAATTCTTCAGTGATTGTTCCGCTGTAATCATTGATAAGGCCACAGTTAAGAGTATTGCTCGCATTCCTGCGCTCTACAGAGAATGGGCTGCATACAATTAGTAAAGAGGGTACAAGAGAACCACCAAGTGGATAAAAATATGAAGGAGAAAAACTACAGTGACACAGGCAGCTGGATCTATACTCGCAGCACAGGAGATTACACAGGGACCTAGGTTGTCTTCGGTGCAACAAAAAATGAGGAACTGTGGGAAACTAGCTTTGGTCAAGCACCATACTAGAACTACAAGATCGCACAGATTTACATTAATGGGGCAGTCAGTAGAAAACGAGACAAATGGTTCCGTCCGACAGTCAGTCTCTGGAATTCATTACTGGAGGCTGTAGTTAGTAGTGAAACCAGGTATATATTTAAACAGCTCTGGATAAGTACATGGGTTTAAAGAAATGTAGAGGGTTCCACTGAAAAGTGGTGAGCTGTGCATAGGTTTTTTGCTCTCCAATGCTTATACAATACCCACGAACCTCTAATGAAGTTTGCTCTCATGTTCATGAGATTTCTGGACAGGATTCATTAGGTTCTGCTTATTGAGAAGTCAGAAAGTAGAAAAGGTTGTTCTAGGTGTGGAAGCTCAGTGAGGCTTCATTACTTACAGTTCCTGCAGCACTGTCCGTCATATCAGTTGGTCCAAGCACAGATCCAGCACTTCAGCTCTGCATAGCTCGGTAACTTCTAGTAGCTCAAGCCACTCCCACCCATGACCCCTTTTAAAATACTGGGTTGGACAAAGGACCTACTGTACACAGAATTTGCTCAGTCAAAGTAGTACTTCGGGAGAACAGTGGGTGCCAAATACAATGCAACAGAAGTTAAACAATCTGCACTTAACTCCTCAGTCATGACCTTGCACCATCATCCCTCCTAGCCATGACATTGTGAGGACTCTAGCTCACTTCTCATTTCTCATGCTTTTTGAGCATCAATAAATCTCTGCACTCAATATCCATTGTAATTCATTTCCTCTGGAGATGAGTTAGTGTGAGGAGGTGGGATGATTGCCCGAATACAATTTCAAACAGCAGGGTTTTTGTTTTCCAACTCTATATTGGACATTACAATGACAAACCAGAGAGCCCACCAACATTGTCAACACTATCACTCACTTTATTTAACCAGGCATAAACACCATTGAGCAAGCTCATTTTCAAGGTGGTCCTGGGCATTAATACGATATAGTACATTTTATAAAATTACAATTACAGTGGACAGCAGTGCAAAAAAAATATTGCAAAGGTGCCAGTCAATGTGGGACTATACATACTGGCCAACATAATTAACATGCAAAGGTACGTAAGTTTTACTGAAATGAACAATCCCATATAGTCTCCAATATCTACAGAGATCATACTTTGTAGTCCCCCACATATCCCCATTGTGTTGTCAGAAAAGTTATGCAAGAACTTGAGATTTTAGGGTGTACCTTCTCCAGTAGGTCAGACTTTTGGAACCAAGCAGTAAGCACAAGGACCACTTGGAAACTGTGCTAACTGGAAGTCTTACAATGATGCGAGTTGCTCACAATGACACAGTGTAGACAAAGTGGGTGGACCCATCACAGTATGTCCATCCTGAATGCAAGGATCTTCAGTGTGCCAACTGTTTAGAGGAATCCAAGACTAAAAGGGGTGATCATTCCTTATGAATGCCTACAGTGCGAGAAGAATTTTTTTTTTTTTTTTAATTTAGTTTAACCAGGAGTAGCACCTTTTATATAAACACATGCATCTTGGGAGCAGAGGGAAGTTAAGCGACTTGCTCAGGGTCACAGTATCCAAGTGTAAGCTGTGGGATTCAAAACCAGGTCTGGTCTGCTGGATATCAGATTTGCAGCTCAGCCTTAAACTACTGCTCTATACTGCCTCCTTTTGCACCAGAGGGACTGGAGGAAAGAGATTTTGCCACTGGAGTTTTTTGTTTGAACTTGAAGTATTTTTATTGGTATCTCATACAATATACAGCACATATGTCTCTATGCAACCTTTTACATTGAGAGAGCATATCCCAAGGTTGAATATTAATGTATTGTCAATATATACCGTTTAAAGTGAGAGTGGCTTTAGTTCAATACAAGTCCATCAGCCATGTGCTATGTAAATACAAGTCCCATTTTTCTGATGGTTACTTGATTTTCATATGCAGAACTGATCCATGTGGACAATGTCCACTACTCTCCTTATGCTGTTTGAGAGCTGATCTTATACCCAGAGATTCAGTTGATCCTCAGACAGCAAATTTATGTCACATACTATACTTTACATACCAATTAAACAATGATCCAAAAAGGGAGGGGGGAAAAACGGAGGGGATCAAAACAAAAAACAGCCATCAAACAAAAAATGTAATTGCATAATATGGTTTGTGCTGGTGTCGGAATTTCCCATTTCTGGCACGCCCATAACCAAGATTCTAGAGTATGCTTCATCCACCTATTTTTAATTCTATTTAGATAGGATCCAAGGGCTAGCCACACCAAATAATTAAGTGGTGTCTCTGGAAATGCATTATGCTCCATCTCAACCCAGCTAACCCTCTGGCCTGGGAAGAACATGTGCAATATTGTTAGAGTCTGGGCTGCCAGATATTAGTTACAGAAATGCGGAACTGCTAAGCTCCCCCCCCCCCATCTCTGGCTTCTATCAACAACTCCCATCTCTTTCTGGAACATCGTCCAGCCCAGATAAATTTGCTGGGTCCGTCTCAATTCTTTCCACTACCCACGTGTAAAAGGCATTGGAAGATTCATAAACAAATATCTAGGTAGTATGTTCATCTTAACTGTGTCAACTCTGGTAGAGAGTCAGTGGCATATCTTGCCAACAGTTCAGGTCCGCAAAGACCTACTGTTTGAGTGCTCCACAGCTGAACGCATGTTGCTTTGAAAGCTTAGTAGGCATCTTGTCTTTGGCCATAGAGAAGGGAGAACTCCAGCTGGCCATCCGGCCACCTCTTCCCTTTCCTAATCGTCAGCATCTCAGATTTAGTCTCGTTCTCTTTAAATCCTTAAGATCTCCCAAACCTGCTCAGGAGTCTCAAGAGTGGGGGAAGGGACATCTCTGGATTATTTATATAAATTAAGGTGTCGTCCGTGTATAGCGAGACTTTGTTCATCACCCCATTTACTTTAATCCCCTCTATGTTATCTTGCCTTACAGCTTGGGCCAAAGGTTCAATACCTGGGGCAAACAGCAGGGACAGGGAGCAACCTTGTCTCGTGCCCCGATTAATTTTAAAAACCTGACACGGTCCCATTCACCTCGACCCTAGCGGATGGGTTTTGATAAGCTAGCATGGTCCATTTTAGGAAATTACCTCCTATTCTCATATGTAATATTTCTCATAAACCCAATTAATATGATCAAACGCCTTTTCTGCGTTGGGAAAAAGCACTGCTTGGGGATCATTTGTTTCTACCTGGGCTGTTATATTTAGTAACCTTCTTATATTATTGTCAGAGGTGATGGTGTGGTATGAAGCCAACCTGATCAGGGTGGACAAGACGTTCAATACAACACTGAAGCCTATTGGCCATTATTTTCGTTAGGAACTTAAAATCCTGGTTCAATAACAAAATTGGCCTACGAGTCACATGCAGCCGATTTCCCTACCGTAGGGAAAAACTGAAATCAGGGCCTCTGTCCACGACTGTGGAAGCTGCTCCTCCTCTAGAATAGCATTCATAATCAATTTCAGCTTAGGCACCAACAGCTTCTTAAATGTTCTGTAGAACTCTACTGGGTACTTGTCTGGGCCCAGTGATTTACCAGCTGGCAGATTATCACTGAATATAGTTCAGTGATAGGAACGAAGAGGGCATTCTGTTCTTCCATGGTGAACTTGGGGAGGGACAGTGTCTGGAGGAACTCCTCAGTTTCCTGTACCACCACCTGTGATTGGTTTCACTATATAGTTTCTCATAAAAACAGCCAGAATTGTGCTGTGATATCAGAGGGCCCTGTCCACTACTGACCAGGATGGTCTCCATTCCCGATACTTTGTATACATCTATTAGTCTGCGCCTTTCTATGCCAAATAGCCAACAACTTTGATGTCGTAGCACCTCCCTCATAGTACTTTTGGTTAAAGTACAGTTATGCAAGAACTTACCACAACAGTAGATCTTCGAGAACAGCTCTTGCAGCAGGTTACACCACTAGGGCAGAAGCTGTCCGGAGACTTCCGGCCGCTTGATGACATCAGAAGAGGAGACTGAGGATCCGCCATCAGATGGCGGAGACTAAAACAAATCGTTCCATCTCGGAAGATGGATGTTAGGCTATAACCTACCTCCTCCAAGGGGGAATGGTGGATGGAAAGGTACCTGCTGCAAGAGCTGTTCTCAAAGATCTACTGTTACGGTAAGTTCTTACGTAACTACCATCTTCGAGATACAGCCCTTACAGCAGATTACACCATTAGGACAGATTCCCGAGCAATAGTGACAATCCAATGCCATTGGGAGGAAGGAGAACAGAGATTACTACCCTGCTTGAGCCTAGGACAGAAGTCCCTGAAGGACAGCTAGGCCAAAACCTGCCCTTAGCCTTGAAGCGATGTCCAGACTGTAATGCCCAATAAAGGTATGCACCGAGCTCCAGGTAGCTGCAGCACAAATAGATGAAGTGGAAACATTCTTCAGCACTGCAAAGGAGGTGGCCACTATTCTAGTAGAATGGCCCTTGACCATGCCAGGCAAGGGTTTGCTGCGCTTGTCTTAACTGAAAGATACACTGAATGAGCCAATGTGAAAGGGTCTGCTTCTCAATTTTGATTCTGAAAGCAGCACAGGGGAAGTCAGAGTTTGGAATTCTGATTTTGAAAGCAGCATAAGGGAAATCAGACTTTGGAACTCAGTGCTTTGGCTTCTCAGAAGGAACTAAAGGGGGACAGGATCAGATCTACAGTACAGTAGCTTCTTGTTTTACATTGTTTTTTGTGGATTCTACTTGGTAGAAGGTTATTTTTCTTTTTTACTACTAAGGGGCTAGCAGGGTATTGTTTGGGGCTGTTGGAATTTTGAAACCTGTTTTGGTAGCTATAAGTGGGCTCATTTGTTTGATTCACTGTGTGGCAGGCTGCATTTGAAGAGGCCCATTTCTTCTGTTTTAAAACATAATTGGCGTGATTTAACTGGGTCTGTTTCTTTGACTTGGAGACCCATCTTCTAATTCCATGCCTATTTTGATGTGTTGTTGGTGAAGCTGTTTGAATTGGAATCTTGTTTCTTTGGGTAGCAAACCTATTCTGGGGGCTTTGAGTAGAAATGTGATTCATTGTTGCTGGCTTCACTAGCTGCAAAGTTTGAGTGCAGAGTGGAGGAAGGGTGCTAATGGTCTGACCAGAGGCCTCAGCTACCCGATTGTTTCTGGAAGACTTGGGCTGGTCCCACCCTTGGTCCATTATTTCCTTTACACCAGGGGTTCTGACATCACTTCCTCAAACAGGCAAAGGATATGCACCCGTCATAGCAAAAGCAGACATCCAGGAAAGGAACAGCAGCAAGTGAAGAAGTGACTGCTCTCAGTGGAAGGGAAGTAAATGCACATCTAGGAGCTTTCATTATTACTTCTTCGCATTGATATTGCATTGGGGAAAGGAGGAGTAGGAGTTTGAAGAAGGTTGTGCAATGGCTACTTAAAGTCAGAGTGTGAATAGGAAGAATAGGAATATAAAAAGCAGTTGCTCAATATATCTAAACGTGTGCAACAAAGGAGGCAAGGGAAATAAATACAGGTTACTCACCTGTAACAGGAGTTCTAGGAATGGCATATGTTGTTCATCCACACTGGCAGGTTCCTTGCCGCTTTAAATCTTGCTGGAAGGTCTTCAAGCTGGCTCCTCCCACCCACCCGGGTGGTAAAACTCTTGGCTCCGCCCATGACACCAGATCTGGCCTGGAAGCTCTGTGCTAGGCGTCAAAGCCGGGAGGTCGGGTAGGTGGATGAACAACATACCATTCCTAGAACTCCTGTTACAGGTGAGTAACCTGTTTTCTAGGGACATGGATATGTTGTTCATCCACACTGTCTGGCAGACTCCTAGCAGTTCTCCGGGAGGAGGGAGGCAAGCACACCCCTACTTAGGGAATAAAGACTGAGAACAGAGGCCCCAAAACCAGCATCCCGGCATGACTCAAGGTCGATGTGGTAATGGGTAATGAAGGTGTGTGCCGACTTCCAGGTAGCAGCCCTGCAGATTTCCTGGATAGGGACGTCCCCAGAAGCAGCCACTGATGCAGCAGTATGGCAGGTAGAATGAGCTGTTATCCCTCTGGGAGGCTCCATGCCCGCCAACTTATAGCAGAGATCTATGCAGGAGGTGACCCACCTGCTTATCTGCTTGGCTGCAGGTCTGCCAGGTGCGGCTTCAGCGTAGGTGACAAACAGCTGGCGAACCTCTCCCGGAATTTCAGCCGTGCGCTCCTTATAATAAGCGAGCGCCCTTCTAGGGTCCAAAGTATGGAGCCTGTATTAGGCCTCCGAGGTGTGATTGGGGTAGAACACCGGTAGAGTCAACACCTGGTTAAGGTGAAACTCCGACACCATCTTCGGAAGGAATTTCGGGTGGGGGCGCAGGACAAACTACTCCCTGTGGAAGACCAGGTAAGGAGACTATACAGAGCGCCTGGAGTTCCCATCCTTCTGGCTGACGTGATAGCCACCAAGAAGGCGGTCTTCCACGACAGGTGAGAGTTCACACCTGTGCATTGGTTCGAATGGCTTGCCCATGAGCTTTGCCAGTACCAGCAGTAAATCCCACGGAGGTGGAGGTTCTCGCACTGGAGGGGAAATGTGATCAAGGCCTTTTAAAAAGCTCCAGACCACCACATCCTGCACCACCGGCTGCTCCCCGGCCTGCGCTCGGTAAGCAGAGATGGCTGCCAGGTGCACCCTTAGGGTCGTCAACCTAAGCCCTTGACTAGAAAGGGACCATAAATAGTCCAAGATGCTTGCCAAAGGACAGAAGGAAGGGTCCAAGCCCTTGCCCCGACACCAAATGGAAAATCTCTTCCATTTGAAGGCATAGCATTTCCTGGTCGACTCCTTACGGGACGCCTCAACATTGAGGACCTCACTGGAAAGACCCAAGGCCTGGAACTCTAGCCGCTCAGGAACCAGGCCATCAGGTGCAGGGATTGAAGGTCTGGATGGAACACCTTCCCTGACTGAGAGCAGGTCCGGGCGAGCTGGAAGCTGCCTCGGGAGCCTGGAGCCGAGGCTGAGGAGATCTGGGTACCAGAACTGGCGGGGTCAGTCTGGGGCTATCAGAATCACCTGCGCCTTGTCCCTCCTTGCTTTGAGAAGCACCTTGTGAATCAAGGGAAATGGGGGAAAGGCGTAGAAGAGGTCCGGGGTCCACAGCCTCGAAAAGGCATCCCCCTGCAGCGAGCCCTGCTGAGGGGGGCGGGCATGAAATATCCTCAGCTTTGCGTTCTCCCTGGAGGCAAACAGGTCCATCTGAGGTGTGCCCCAGTGGGAGAACAGATCTTGTACTACTGGCAGGAGAGACCACTCGTGAGATGCAGTCCCTATCCTGCTCAGGGCATCGGCCAGGGTGTTGGAGGCTCCTGCCACATGAATGGCTAGGAGATCCGCCTCCAGGCTGCGCACGAGTGACCAAATGCGGAGAGCTTCCTTGCATAGAAGCATGGAACGCGGCCCGCCCTGGTGGTTTAGGTAGTACATGGTCGTGGTATTGTCCGTCTGGACTCTTACCACTTGACCCCGGAGAAACTGAGCAAAGGCGGTGAGAGCTAGGCGGACCGCTCGGAGCTCCAGCAGGTTGATGTGGCATCCGGATTCCTGCGGGGACCAGAGGCCGTGCGCCTGGTGTTCCCCCAGATGGGCACCCCAACCCATCAAAGAGGCATCGGTCAATAGAGACACCGTCGGCTCAGGGCGGACAAACGGGATGCCCTCCTGCAGATGAAATGGAACGGTCCACCACTGGAGAGCGTTCCACATCTCCTGGGTCACCATCACTAGCTGGTCCAAAGGATCGCAGTGTTGTGACCACTGGCTGGCCCGCCTCCACTGAAGGGGCGATGTGCCAGCATGCCCAATGGACCATGCTGGTACAGGCCGCCATGAGACCCAGGAAGTCCCGGGCAGGGTGTGATTGCCCAACCAGAAATGATTGGGCAAAGGAGGTAAGAACCTCGGCCCTGTCTGCCGGGAGCCGTGCTCTGGCTCCAAGAGAGTCGAGCTCTGCCCCAATAAACAGAATCACCTGCTTCGGCTAGAGTTCCGACTTGGCCTCATTGATGAGAAGGCCGATTTGAAAGCAAACCTGGAGGGCCAGATCTCTGGACTGCTCCACCTCCTGTCTGGAGGGGGCTGCTATCAGCCAATCGTCCAGGTAAGGGTACACCTGGACCCCTCAGCGCTGCAGAAAAGCTGTCACCACTGCAATGCATTTGGTGAAGACCCTGGGAGCTGGAGACAGGTCAAGGGCATGGCTTGAACTCAAGAGGGATCCTCTGCCAAGCGTAAGGAATCTCCGATGTGACGGATGGATAGGGTCGTGAAAGAACATGTTCTGCAGGTCCAGAGAGCAGAACCACAAGCAGTGTTCCAGGGATGGTATTATCTGAGCCAGAGTGACCATCCTGAAGGTTCAAGACCTTAGGAACTTGTTCAGGTCGTGTAGGTCGAGAATGGGGCGCCAGTCCCCTGCCCGTTTCGGAACTAGGAAGTACCTGAACACAAACCCCGGGTCTGAGGGAGGGTCTGCCACCTCCCTGATCACCTCCTTTTGGAGGAGGAGAGCGATGTCGGCCCGATGAGCCGACAATGGGCTGCAGACCCCGAGGCCCCCCCCCCCGAGGTGTGACTGCTCTGAAGGGTGGGGCCTGCTCGAATTCTAGAGGCAGGCCTTTTCCCACCACCTCCAGTACCCACCTGTCCGTGGTAATAACGGACAAGGCGGAAAGGAAGTGCTGGAGCCGTCCCCCCACGGGGGAAACCTGGGGTGAGGTGACTGGGTTGGGGCAACACCCCTCAGCCCGTCACTGGGCAGGCTTAGAGGAGGGACAAGCTGAGGGACCTCCTGGGCCTTTACCTCCCTGCTTCCTGTTGGAGGAAGCCCTGGGCTTGGGTTTGGGATGCCAAGTCGAGCCTGCTGGCCCGACGTTGTTGGCCAGACGCTGCGGGCTGAGAAGACGAAGGGCTTAGGCTGTGGTTTCATGGCCTTGTCCTTCTGAGCGGAAGAGACAGAGTCCAAGGTAGCATTGGACTCTCGATCCTCTGCAGGTGACCTTCCACCCCAGGGCCGAAGAGGTCAGTCCCCAAAAAGGGAACATCCGCCAACTTGTGCTGGGTATCCGAAGTAAAGGTGGATATCCTCAGCCAAGCCTGCCGATGCATAGCCACTGCGGCTGCCACAGACCTGGCACATGAGTCCCCAATGTCTAAAGCAGTCTGGAGCTGCTGTTTGGCCACTGCCCTGCCCCGGTCCCGCACTTGCCTGACAGTGGTCTGCAGATCTGCAGGAAGATGAGGGACGACCTCATCCAGGGAGCCCAACAGGGCATGAGAAAAATGTGCCATGAGGGTGGCCGAACTGGCTTGGCGAAGGCCGAGGGAGGATGCAGCATAGACTTTTCGCCCGGCATAGTCCAATTTCTTGGACTCCTTGTCGGGAGGTTTGCCCACATCCCTAGTGTTCCTGGCACGCCGGAAAATGCTGTCGGTAACCAACCCCTCAGCCGAGGGGTGTTCCGAAGAACCGGACAGAAACCGGTAGGGACTGCATACTTCCTGGCCATCCTGGTTGAAGGTGCAGGACAGGAAGCAGGGCGCTGCCAGAGCTCCAAGGCCGGACCCACTATGGCCTCGGCCACCGGAAAGGCCTCTGTAGGGGAATCCCCCGGTCCAGGATCTCTGTGAAGGGATACCTGGCCCGCTTAGAAATGGGTTAGAGCTTCATCCCGGTGGACTCAGATGAGCCAAAGCAATCCTAGGAAGGACGAAGGGCTATCATCTGCCGACTGTCCTCCTGAGGACTCCAAGTCCATTCGCTTGGAGAAAAGGGAGGAATTGTCCTCGGACTCTGAAGAGTCCTCAAAGAGCTGCCTCGGGCCTGAGCCACCCTCCACCTGCCTAGGCCAGTCGGGAGTGAGGGTGACAGAGCCTATGGGGCAGTCCCTGAGCAGACTGAATTTTTGGTCGGATCCCCGACTAACGGCTGTGGAGGCGGAGGTTCCACCGGAATCGGTGGGGCAGCTGGATTTGGCCGAACCGGCCTGGGAACAGGCTCCTCAGCTAAAATGAAGGGTTGTTTCGGCCGCTCCGGTGACAGCCACTTAATGGCCGGGGAAAGACGGCGTCTGCTTATTCCTGGTCAGAAGGAACTGTTGCCACATGAGTTCCTCATACCTACAACGCAACTTGCGCCAAAGCCTCCCCTCATCCGAGGAGGAGGACGAGCGGCGGCACCGCTTGCCACGGTGCCGAGACAGACTGCCTATGATGGCGGGATCGGCTGGAACGCGAAGACGTCAGAGACAGAGAACCTCGGCTATGCAGAGGACGGTACGGGGAATCTGCACTCCCCTCGGTTCGGATGATTCAACCGAAGGCTCCAAAACCGGAGGCACAGACGAGCCAACGGGATCCTCAACTCCCAACCGGGGAACCGGGGAGAGGGGATTCTCTGCTTCTCCAGCAGACAACCCGTCCAACAGGTCGAGAAAAATCTCGACTGCGTCGACGGGAGTCTTGGTCAACTGGGTTGACGGGGACACCGTGAGACCAGTGGCCGAAGCAGAGAAGTCGACCAAAGTAGACGGCCGACAACTCGGGGAGAGGGATCTTTCCCGCTCCCAAGAGAGTCGACGGTGAGACTTACCCTTGTCTCTTTTTGGACCGAGAAAACGGTCCAGAAGTTGGACCCTCACTTTTAGTGAAGAGGGTCAGACAAAGCTCCTTAAAAGCCGAATAAGAGGCACCGAGAGAGCAGGACAAATGCCACAGCCGAGGTAGAAGCAGCCCGCGCCACCCCCTCTTCGAGGGCGATCTGCTTGAGCTGATCCACCGAGCCTGGCCGTGGATACCTCACCGACCGGGCCTCTTGACATTACCGGAGAAAATTTCTTCTCTGGACACCCCAGTTGTAAACGGGCAGCACAGTCTTAGAGGACGTAAGCCGAAAAGGAATAGCACAGGTTGCAGGCCTGCAGGTCGTGCTCAAGGCCCAAGCAGTAGACGCACATGGAGTGCGGATCCGTCTCGAGACATCTTCATTCGCAAGGGCATCTCTGGAAACCGAGTCGATTTGTCCATCGCGAGCCATGAGGGAGAGAAGACCAAGTCTTTTAGCAAAAACTTTAATTTCGAAAATTCGAAGAATTAGGAACCAATCTTATACGCAGAGCGTTAAGGAGGGAACCTGAGCTTCCAAGTGGTAAGGTAGATCTAGCGTCATCGGGCGGAGCCGAGAGTTTTACCACCCGGGTGGGTGGGAGGAGCCAGCTTGAAGACCTTCCGGCAAGATTTAAAGTGGCAAGGAACCTGCCAGACAGTGTGGATGAACATATCCATGTCCCTAGAAAGAAAATGTTTTGCACTGAGAGGAAGGAGAGGGGAGACTTGGGGGAGTGTTTGGTATCCTGTATCTGGAAGGATGGGGGGGGGTCGCTGGTGGGCAACGACAGCAATGGGTAGGGTGGTAGGCTGCAACTACGGTGCACCAATCTTTCTAAAAATTGCCTGGAGTGTGGGAGGATGTTTAGTGTGCAACCACATAGAAAAACTTAGAAAGGAATTGAGGGTCTGCAGGAGGAACCAATCAATCAAATCTTTATCCAGGCGAACATAGTTGAGCAATGCTCATTTGCAAGATGGACCTGGTAAGGTCAAGATACAATTTATATGAAATATAACATGCAGAGAGTACACAACTGAGGACAGCAAATAAATACAAAAACATCAACTCCATGACATGATACACTGCAAAGCTAATACAAGAAGTGTAATACATATATACATGATTCATGAAATAGCCACTTTGTAATGGAATACACTTTAAAAACTAGCACTTTTTGGAGAAAGGTTAAATGTGTCAGGGATTTACTAGATGATTTTTAAACTCTGGTGATAAGCTGTATGGACAGCTGGAAGATACATCTACAGGGAATGATTTGTAAGTGGCAAGTACCGTCGGGAGCAGTGACAAGGGGGATGAATGGAGTATACAGGATGTTGTGGCCAGGGGTAGGGAAAAGGATGGAGGGAAAGAGTGGAAAAAACTGCCAGAGAGGGATCAATAGTGGGACAAGAGGGGAGGGAGGAGGTCGGACTGGGGAAGTAAAAAGCTGAGAGTGTAAAGAGACCAAGTATATAATGAATAAGAAGGATGGATTGTAGTAAAGGTTTATGAAATGTGAAGTAACTGCTCGTAGGGTGCTGGGGACCTACCTTAATGGACGTCCAGCTGGTGAGAAAGATGGAAGGTTAGTCTAATGTTGGTGGAAGCAGTTACATTTTTCTTTGAATAACTTTTTGTATAGATATTTGAAAACTGATAGATACGAGCTTGTTCACTTTGTGTCTTCTGCATCGTGTTCCATAGAGTAGATAACACATAACAGCATGTTTGCCATGTCGAGAGTGGAACTTAGGCACTTTAAGAGTAATGAAGTTCAGGCTTCTTAATGCATAAATACTTGATGTGGCTTGTAGAAAACAGTTTGAGATATATTTTGGAAGCTGCTGTGATATTGCTCTGTAAGTCCATAGTAATGCATTCCTATCCCTTCTGTAGGGAAGCGAGGTCCAACCAACTGCGGAGTATAGCAAGCAATGGTGAGTACTGTGTGGCAAGTCTGATAAACCTCAAAGCTCTGTGGTATAGTGTATCTAATTTGTTCAAGCATACCGTAGGGCAGTGACTATAGGAAGTCAGTGTAGTCTAGTACTGAGAGGAATGTGGCCTGGACCATCTTTTTTGAATCACTTGTAAGGAAGTGCCTTATTCTATAGTAAAGTCCAAGTCTTTGTCTAAGCTTTTTTAGCAGTTCTTCCAGATGTTCTAGATAGTCTAGTCTACTATCTAGCCATACCCCCAGGTATTTGAATTTTGTGACATTTGAGATTTTCACAAAGTGCAGTGGATAATTTAGGGAGAATGACAGGGATCGAGTATCCTGCCTGCACCTGTGGGGGGAGGGTGGGAAAACATTGCCTTAGTTTTTTCCCCAGCAGCTGGAGTTGCAGTAGGTCGAATTCTGCCTGTAGTTCTTTGCAGGCTGTTATAGGAGAAGGGTGACATACAGTACTGTATCAGCAAACAGGTGTACAGTGGCTTTGGTAAGATTTGTGTGAATGCTATTGATATATATGGCAAAAGAGGATAGGGCCAAGGATAGATCCTTGTGGTACTCCTCTTTGAAGTGGTCCGAGTGGGGATATATCTCCTTCGGCCTTTACCTGCTGGGTTCTTCCTGTAAGATAGTTAAACCATCTTATGGAGTTGGTGTCAAGTCCAATTGACCTCAGTGAGGAGAGGAGCAGGTCGTGGTCTACCGTATCAAAGGCCATACTTAGGTCTAAGACAGCACATACACAATTTTTTTATCCAATTCAAGTTGCCAGTCATTGGTGACGTTTGCAAGAGCCGTTATGGTACTGTGGTTTGCTCTGAAACCAGATTGTGCTGGGTTTAGAAGATTGTTGGCTTCTAGGTATTCTTAGCTGGAACCAAGACAGGCAAGGCAGATTGGAGACGGGTTTAGCCCAATACTGGAGGTAGGAAGAAGGGGAGATGAGGGCGATTTAAGCCAAAAGTGGTGAGGAGAGGGTCAGAAGAAGGGAAGCAGAAACAAAGGGGCCCAGGCCAGGAAGAACTGCCGGGGAAACCAGGTCAGGAGACAAATGACAAATGGAAGGAGGAGATAGGGACTTGTGAGGGGAGGCGAAGAAGTGGCAAAAATCATGGAGTGGAAAGGACAGAACAGGTTACTATGAATAGAGGGAGCGGGCATTTGTGAAGGGCCTTCAGAAAATAGTTGTGCACTGCCAGAGAGGAAGAAGGTGGAGGAGGGAAATTATGAAATTAGAGGAGTAATTGAAAAATGCCTGGACCAAACTGGAGCAGAGGGGAGTTCTGCTGGGAGAATTGCAACAGGGGTAAAAGGGGGAAATAATGTGCAGGAGAAAGAAGAGGAGCTGGAAATGAGAGGGAGATGAATGGAAGCAAGCAGGGAGTAAGAGGGGTGGAATCTTAGTGCTGGGGGACTCAATACTAAGGAGTTGGGTGGGGGTAGAAAGGGGGAGAGGCAGTCGCATTTGGGTGGAGGCCATGCCAGGAATGACAGCGGAAAGGGTGGGACAGTCTGTTCTGAAATATGCTAGAAGGGGTAGGGACAAGCCTCATTTAATTACACATCTTGGGACAAACGACCTGGCTGACAAGACAGTAGACAGTCCAGAGGAGATTTGAGGAACTAGCACAATTATGTGAGGGGGCAGGAAGAAATACAGGTTACTCACCTGTAACAGGAGTTCTAGGAATGGAATATGTTGTTCATCCACACTCATTGGCAGGTATCCTTGCCGCTTTAAATCTTGCCGGAAGGTCTTCAAGCTTGCTCCTCCCACCCACCCGGGTGGTATAACTCTCGGCTCCGCCCCATGACGCCAGATCTGCCGCTGGAAGCCAGTAGGTTGTGCGTCAAGCCGGGAGGTCGGGGAGTCGTAGGATGAACAACATATACCATCCCTAGAACTCCTGTTACAGGTGAGTAACCTGTATTTCTAGGGACATGGATATGTTGTTCATCCACACTCATTGGCAGACTCTAGCAGTTCTCCGGGAGGAGGGAGGCAAGACGCACACCCCAATACTTACTTGGGAAAGAGAGACTGAGAACAGAGGCCCCAAAACCAGCATCCCGGGCGTGACTCAAGGTCGATGTGGTAATGGGTAATGAAGGTGTTTGCTGACTTCCAGGTAGCAGCCCTGCAGATTTCCTGGATAGGGACGCCCTGGAAGCAGCCACCGTTGCAGCAGTATGGCGGGTAGAATGAGCTTATCCCTCTGGGAGGCTCCATGCCGCCAACTTATAGCAGAGATCTATGCAGGAGGTTACCCACCTGCTTATCGTCCGCTTGGCTGCAGGTCTGCCAGATGCGGCTTCAGCGTAGGGTGACAACACAGCTGGCGAACCTCTCTCGATTTTCAGCCGTGGCGCCTTATAATAAGCGAGCCTCTTCTAGGGTCCAGAGTATGGAGCCTGTATTGGCCTCCGAGGTGTGATTGGGGTAGAACACCGCAGAGTCAACACCTGGTTAAGGTGGAACTCCGACACCACCTTCGGAAGGAATTCTTTGGTGAAGCAGGACAACCTTGTCCCTGTGGAAGACCAGGTAAGGAGACTATGGAAAGTGCCTGGAGCCTCCCATCCTTCTGGCTGACGGATAGCCACCAAGAAGGCGGTCTCCACGACAGGTGAGAGAGCACACCTGTGCATAGGTTCGAATGGCTTGCCCATGAGCTTTGCCAGTACCAGCAGTAGATCCCACGGAGGTGGGGTTCCCGCACTGAGGAGAATGTGATCAAGGCCTTGAAAAGCCCAGACCACCTCTCCTGGCGCTATCGGTCTGCTTCTCGCCCGCGCCCGTAAGCAGAGATGGCTGCCAGGTGCACCCTTAGGGTCGCGACCTAAGCCCTTGACTGGAAAGGGACCATAAATAGTCCAAGATGCTTGCCAAGGAACAGGAGGAAGGGTCCAAGCTTGTTTCTTGACACCAAATGGAAAACCTTTTCCATTTGAAGGCATAGCATTTTCTGGTCGACTCCTACGGGACGCCTCAACTACATTGAGGACCTCGCCGGAAAGACCCAAGGCCTGGAACTCTAGCCGCTCAGGAACCAGGCCGTCAGGTGCAGGGATTGAAGGTCCGGATGGAACACCTTCCCTGATTGACTGAGAGCAGGTCCGGGCGAGCTGGAAGCTGCCGCGAATCCTGGAGCTGAGACTGAGGAGATCTGGTACCAGAACTGCGAGGCCAGTCTGGGGCTATCAGAATCACCTGCGCTTGTCCCTCCTCGCCTTGAGAAGCACCTGTGATCAATGGAAATGGGGAAAGGCGAAAGAGGCCGGTCCACTGCCTCAGAAGGCATCCCCGCAGCGAGCCCTGCTGAGGGGGCGGGATGGAACAGACTCAGCTTCGCTCTCCCTGAGGCAAACAGGTCCACCTGAGGTGTGCCCCAATGGGAGAACAGATGCTGTACTACCTCCGCAGGAGAGACCACTGGGATGCAGCCCCTATCCGGCTCAGGGCATCGGCCAGGGTGTTGGAGGCTCCTGCCACGTGAATGGCTAAGAGATCCGCCCAGGCTGCGCGACGAGTGACCAAATGCGGAGAGCTTCCTTGCATAGAAGCATGGAGCGCGGGCCCCGCCTGGTGGTTTAGATAGTACATGGTCGTGGTATTGTCCGTCTGGACTCGGACCACTTGACCCCGGAGGAACGGAGCAAAGGCGGTGAGAGCCAGGGCGGACCGCTTCGAGCTCCAGCAGGTTGATGTGGCATCGACTCCCGCTGGGACCAGAGGCCATGAGCCCGTGTTCCCAGATGGGCACCCCAACCCATCAGAGAGGCATCGGTCGACAGAGAGACCGCCGCCTCGGGCGGATGAACGGGATGCCCTCCTGCAAATGATCTGGAACGGTCCACCACTGGAGAGCGCCCACATCCCCGCATCACCGACCAAGCTGGTCCAAAGGATCGCAGCGCCAGGCCACTGGCTGGCCAGTCCCCACTGAAGGACGATGTTCCAGCGGGCCCAACGGGACCACGCTGCAGGCCGCCATGAGACCCAGGAGGCGCAGGAAGTCCTTGCAGGGCTTAATTGCCCAACCAGAAATGATCGGGCAAAGGAGGAAAGAACCTCGGCCCTGTCCGCGGGAGCCGCGCTTGGCTCGAAGAGAGTCGAGCCTGCCCATGGAATAGAATCACCTGCTTTGGCTCGAGTTCCGACTTGGCCTCGTTGATAAGGAGGCCCAGTTGAGAGCAGACCTGGAGGGCCAGATCTCTGGACTACTCCGCCTCCTTCCTGGAGGGAGCTGCTATCAGCCAGTCGTCCAGGTAAGGGTACACCCGGACCCCTTGGCGCCGCAGGAATGCTGTCACCACTGCCATGCATTTGGTGAAGACCCTGGGAGCTGGAGACAAGCCAAGGGCATGGCTTGAAACTCAAGAGGATCCTTCCGCCGGAAGCGAAGGAATCTCTGGTGAGACGGACGGATAGGGACGTGAAAAACGTGTCCTGCAAGTCCAGAGAGCAGAACCACACGCCGCTCCAAGGATGGTATTATCTGAGCCAGAGTGACCATCCAGAGGTTCGAGACCTTAGGAACTTGTTTAGGTCGTAGGTCGAGAATGGGCGCCAGCCCCCGTCCGCTTCGAACCAGGAAGTACCAGGACACAAACCCTGGGTCTGAAGGAGGGTCCACCACCTCTCTTATCACCTCCTTCTGGAGGAGGAGAGCGATGTCGGCTCGACGAGCTGCCAGTGAGGCTGGGGATCCCAAGCTCTCCGAGGGCGACGGCTCTGAAGGGTGGTGCCTGCTCGATTCCAGAGGCAGGCTCTCTCCACACCTCCAAGACCCACCTGTCTGTGGAAACAGCGGACCAGGCGGAACTGAAGTGCCGGAGCCGCTCCATGGGGGGACCCAGGGGCAGTGACGGAATGGGGCGACACCCTCAACCCGCCACTGGGCAGGCTTGAGGAGGGACCGCCGAGGGACCTCCTGGGCCTTTCTCCTTGCCCCTGTTAGAGGAAGCCGCGGCTTGGGTTTGGGATGCCAAGGCCGAGCCTGCTGGCCCTGACGTTGTTGGCCGGGCGCCTGTGGCACAGAAGGACGAAAGGGCTTAGGCTGTGGTTTGCGTGCCTTGTCCTTCTGAGCGGAAGAGACCGAGTCCAAGGTAGCATTGACTTCTCGATCCTCTGCAGGTGACCTTCCACCCCAGGGTCGAAGAGGTCAGTCCCCAAAAGGGAACATCTGCCAACTTGTGCTGGGTATCCGGGCAAAGGTGGATATCCTCAGCCAAGCTCACGACGCGACAGCCACTCGCGGCCGCCACCGATCTGGCACATGAGTCCCCTATATCCAAAGCAGTCTGGAGCTGCTGTTTGGCCACTGCTCCTGCCCTGGTCCCGCACCTGCTTGACCGTAGTCTGCAGATCGGTGGGAAGATGAGGATGACCTCATCCAGGAGCCCAACAGGGCATGAGAAAATGTGCCATGAGGACGGCCGAACTGGCCTGACGAAGGCCGAGAGAACGAGTAGACTTTCACCGACATAGTCCAATTCTTGACCTTGTCAGAGGTTTGTCCATATCCCTGGCGCTCGGCACGCCGGAAAACGCTGTCGGTAACCAACCCTCAGCAGAGGGGTGTTCCAAAACCGGACAAGGAACCGAGGGACTGCATACTTCCTGGCCATCCTGGCCAAGGCGCAGGGCAGGAAGCAGGCGCTGCCAAAGCTCCAGTGCCGACCCACTATGGCCTCGGCCACCGGAAAGGCCTCCGCCGGAGAATCCCTCGTCCAGAATCTCCGCGGAGGATACCTGGCCCGCTTGAACGGGTTCAGCTCCATCCCGTGGACTCGAGATGAGCGTGAGAGTCCTAGGAAGGACGACAGGCTATCGCCCATTGACTGACCTCCTGAAGACTCCAAGTCCAGTCGCTTGGAGAAAAGGAGGAATCTTCGACCTGAAGAGTCCTCAAGAGCTGCCTCTGGCCTGAGGCACCTTTCACCTGCCGAGGTCGGTCGGGAGGGAGGTAACTGACAGCCGATGGGGTAGACCCTTAGCCAACCGAGAATCCTTGTCAGAGCCCCAATTGGTGGCTGTGAGGGCGGAGGTTCCACCGGAATCGTGGAGAGCTGGTTTCGGCCGAACAACCGCCTGGGTATAGGCTCCTCGGATAAGTCGAGGGCTTGTGCCGGCCGCCCGGTGACAGCCACTAATGGCCGGGAAGGTGACGGGGTCGGCTTATCCCGCCAGGAGGAGCTGTTGCAACATAAGGTTCCGTGCATCACGACGTAATTTACGCCGAAGCCTCCCTCATCCGAGGAGGAGGACGAGGCCGAGCGGCGACGCCCAGCATTGCGGCTGCCAGACTGAGACCCGGCAGACGGTGGGATCGGCTGGACTGGGCAGAGGTCCGAGACCGAGAGTCCCGGAATTTCCGAGGTCGGTGCGGGAGGTGTCGGCCGAACCGCACTCCTTCGCTCGGATGGTGCATCCGAGGGCTCCGGAACCGAGGCACAGGCGAGCCCACGGATCCTCAACTCCTCCCGGGGAACCGGGAGAGGGAATCTCGCTGCTAAAGGCGACAGCTCGTTCAATGGGTCGAGAAAATCTCGACTTCATCGGTGGGAGTCTCGTCAACTGACCTGACGGGACACCGTGAGGCCAGTGGCGAGTCGAGCGGTCGATCAAGCAGACGGTCGACGGCCCGGAGAGGGACCTTTCCGGCTCCCAAGAGCGCCGACGGAGGACTTACCCCTGTCCCTCTTTTGGACCGAGAATAAGGTCCCGAAACGTAGGCCCTTCTCCTTTAGTGGAGAGGGACAGACAAAGCTCCTTAAAAGAAGCCGTAAGAAGAGCCCAGAGAGCGGGATAAATGCGTGCTGAGGAAGATACGGCCCGCGCCTCCTTCGAGGGCATACCATCCGCCGAGCTGATCCGCCGAGCCCGCCCGATGACACGCCAACCGGGCCTCCTTGGACTTCTCACCGAGGGAAACGCCGGACGCGCCCAGTTGCAATCGGGCAGCAAGGTCTTAGAGGACGTAGGTCGAGAAAGATGAGCACAGGTCGCAAGTCTCGCGGGTCGTGCTCAAGGCCTAAGTAGACACGTGGAGTGGATCCGTCGAGAGACATCTTCTGCCCGCATGGGCATCTCCAAAAGTCCAGAGTCGATTTGTCCGCCGCGGCGCGAGGATCAAGACTAAGTCTTTTTCGTAAAATTTATTTTTAAATCCATAAGCGGAGAAATAGGAACCAGTCTCAAACGCAGAGCGTTAAGGAGGGAACCTGAGCTTCCAAGCGGTAAGGAAGATCTGGCGTCATGGGGCGGAGCCGAGAGTTATACCACCCGGGTGGGTGGGAGGAGCAAGCTTGAAGACCTTCCGGCAAGATTTAAAGCGGCAAGGATACCTGCCAATGAGTGTGGATGAACATATCCATGTCCCTAGAACAGTAGCTTTTTCAGAGATACTTCCCTTGCCAAAGGCAAGCGCAACAAGAAAGTTGAGAATAGAGGAATTTAACGGATGGCAAAGAACCTGGTGTTGTGCTAAAGGGTATGGGGAGGGACCTGGGAGGACAGTAGTCTATGCCAAGAACAGACTACACTTGAGTGAGGAGGGAAAAAAAGTGTTGAAACAGAGGATGGAGGAGTACATAGAGGAAGTTGGGAATTTAGGAGTGGGGGTGGCAGTTGGGGAAGAGATATGGTTTCCCAACCTGTGGTCTCCGCATATGAGCTTTACCTCCATAGCAGTGACAAAGGACAATGGCAAGTACTGTTGGTGATGCTAGGAAACGAGGGGAGGATGGGAGTGGGGGGAGAAGGGTGGAAGGTGGTTACCCTTAATGCTAGGAGCCTTGGGAGGAAAACTGCAGAGTTACAGGTTCTCATGGCAGAGGGAGAGGTGGACATTGCAGCCATCATGGAAACATGGGCCACCCAATACAATGACTGGGACCCATCTGTGCCAGGGTACAGGTTATTTTGTAGGGACAGGGTGATTGGGAAAGGAGGGGATGGCACTATATGTGAAGGAAGGACTGAAGTGTGTAAGGGAGGAAGAGGAGGAGGGTAGTACAGAGTCACTTTGGATGCAAATCTAGGATTCTTAGAATGGGAGTGGTGTACAGGCCACCATCTCAGACTGAGGAGTTAGACAAGGAACTAGTGGGACAGATCAGGAGGACCTGCAAGAAGGGTAGTGTGGTGATTGTGGGGGACTTCAACATGCCAGGAGTGGACTGGAGCACCCCCAACAACCAGGAACAGAAGGGAGCAGGTACTGCTGGATGCCTTCCAGGACAGCTTCCTGCTGCAAATGGTCAGTGAAGCAACCATGTTAGGAAATACCCTTGACCTTGTGCTGGCAAATGGGGACTGAGAAATTACAGTGGAGGAACCACTGTCAGGGAGTGACCACCGCTCGGTATGGCTCACATTGGATATGGGCAAGGAAAGAGTGGAATCTGGCACAATAGTGCTGGACTTCAGGAGGGCAGACTTTGGGAGGATTGGGGGGGGGGTGGTAAAATGGTACCTGGCCAGAATTCAATCTAGTATGGACACTAACCAGAGGTGGGAGCTCAAAGCTGGGGATAGTGGAGGCAACCAAAACCTGCTGCAAAGCCCAGAGCAAGAAGGCTAGGGCTAAGAAACCTATCTGGTTGAGCAAGGAGGTCATGGAAAAGGTAAGGAGAAAAAGAGCTGCTTTTAGGAAGTACAAGAAAACAGGGAGGAGTACTTGATAGAATCGAAGGAGGTGACAAGGGCAGTAAGATTAGCCAAAGCATCTACGGAACTCAGGCTGGCACAAGGCATTAAGAAGGGGGAGAAGGACTTCTTTAGGTACATCAGGGAGAAAAGGAGCTGTGAGGGCCACATAGTAAGGATTAGGAAGGAGGGGGTTGGGTGGAAGCAGGGTGCGATGAGGCAGAAGCACTAAATGAGTACTTCTGCTCAGTATTTACTAAAGAGAAGAGGGTGACACCCAGGTTGGGAGAAATGGCAGAAACAGGGAAGGGAAGTGGTGACAGATAGGGAAATCATGGAGAGCAGAGTTCAAGAGGGTTTGAAGGCACTGATGGTGGACAAGGCGCCAGGCCCAGATGGCATCCACTCCAGGGTACTGAAGGAGCTGGCAGAGGTCCTTGCAGGACTTTTGGCAGACCCATTTAATGCCTCACTACATTCGGGGTGTGTACCTCAGGACTGGAGGATGGCTCATGTGGTGCTCCTCCACAAGAATGGCCCCAAGGATGACCTGGGAAACTACATACCAGCAAGCCTCACATCCATTGTGGGTAAGCTAATGGAGACTATCCTGAAGGAGAGGCTGGTGGCCCTCCTAGAGGCCAAAGGACTACAGGACAGCAGACAGCATGGCTTCATACATGGCAGATCCTGCCAAACCAACCTGGTTGAGTTCTATGACTGGGTAACTAAGCCACTGGACAGGGGCCATGCAGTGGCTGTCCTGTATCTGGACTTCAGTAAGGCATTCGACTCAGTGCCACATGGAAGGCTAGGAAGGAAGTTAGTAGGCACAGGGGATGGTGCAAAGCTGGTGAGATGGGTAGGAAACTGGCTGCATGGAAGGCAGAGGGTGGTGGTGGGTGGGGAGCTCTCACACCCAAGGGCAGTGACGAGTGGTGTTCCACAGGGCTCAGTGTTGGGACCAGTGTTTGGGATATTCATTGCAGACATACCATGGGACATCAAGTGCAAGATCAGTCCGTTTGCTGATGATACCAAGGCAGGCGCGGTGGTGGATGACCTAGTGGGATGGCAGGGGTTGCAGGATGATCTAGCAAAGCTTGAAACCTGGTCAGACACCTGGCAACTGGGCTTTAATGCCAAAAAGTGCAAGGTGCTGCATTTTGGGATGAAGAGCCCAAGGAGGAGTTACCAGCTAGGGGGACTGCAGCTAGCCCAGACAGAGGAGAAGGATCTGGGTGTGCTCATTGCAGGGTCAATGAACACCTCGGCACAATGTAGGAAGGCAGCTGCAAAGGCCAACAAAATGCTGGGTTGTATTGCAAGGTGCATATGCTCTAGGAGGTGATTCTGCCACTGTATAGGTCATTAGTTAGACCACACCTGGAGTACTGCGTGCAGTACTGGCACCCGTATCTGAAGAGGGACATTAAGTTACCGAAGGGGGTGCAGTGCAGAGCGACAAAGATGATCAAGGGGCTGGGGGACTTGTACAAGAGGAGGTCGAACGAGTTGAACATGTACTCACTGGAGGAGAGGAGAGACAGGGGTGACATGATTGAAACTTTTAAATACATGAAAGGAACAAACAAGATGGGTACAGAGGGGCTGTTCAAAGTAAGGGAGGGGAGGGCCACCAGAGGCCATGATATGAGACTGGAGCGAGGAAGAGGAGGAGACACTTTTACAGAGAGAGTGGTGGCTGGGTGGAATGCGTTACCTGCTGAAGTGGTATGCAGTAGAACAGTGGACTGCTTCAAACGAGGATGGGACAGGACAAGGGGAGGGTTAATGAAGGGGAAGGGTGGCAGGGAGGGGCAGCTGCAGAATAAAGGGTGCTAGCTGCACATTCGAGCAGACTTGATAGACCTCTAGGCCTTTATCTGCTGGCAAATTTCGTGTATTCGAAACAGGGGCCCCTTTCATCCTCTCAGCAATGGATACAAACAGCTGATCCACTTTCCGATACTGTCTGGTTCTGGTCAGGTAATATCTGAGACACCTGTGAACATCCAGGGTGTGAAGCAGTGCTCCTCGATTGGTGTACTTGGGAAAGTACACTGTTCAGTGGATATCCTGATTAAGGGTAAGGGCTGAAACCATCTTAGGCAGAAACTTAGGATTTGTCCTCAGGGACACTTTATCCTGGTGAAAACCTAAATAGGGCTTTTTGCACATGAGCGCATGTAATTCGGAGATTCTTCTCGCCAAAGCAACTGCAACTAAAAACGTTTTCCACGACAGAAAATGTAGCTTGCAATCCATGGCTGGCTCAAAAGGTGGCAGCGTAAGCTACTCCAGGACAAAGGGCAAGTCCCACGGCGGAACCAGGTCCTTGATGGGTGGCCTAAGGTGGAGGATCTCCCCCTAAAAAGGGCATGAGTAGTATCCAATTGAGCCACCATATGATGGCACGATGAGCCAAAGTTGCACACAAGTGCACCTTAATTGAGGAATAAGCTAGTCCTGAGTGAAAGAGCGAAAGCAGGTATTGCAGGACCAGCTTCTCTGGACAGTCTAAGGGCGAGACCACACATTTGAGCCCATAAGCAAAACCTGCGCCACTTCATGTCATATGTCATGTGGATTGCCGGTTTTCTAGCAGCAGAAAGTACTTCCGCCACCTCCTGCGAGACCCTGTGTCACATCATGGCTATGTCTAGGAGCCAGGCATGTAGGTTCAATGAACGCAAGTCTGGGTGGACTAGTGAACCCTCCTCCTGAGACAACAGATGGGAGCTGATTGGCAAAGGAAGCGGAGGTTCCCGCAATAGCCGATGTAGAAGCGGGAACCATATTTGTCTGGGCTAGAAAGGCGCTACCAAGATAAGCTTTACGTGCTCCCTGCGAAGTTTGAGAAGAGCTCTCTGGATCAATGGGAAAGGAGGGAAGGCAGAGAGTAATCTGCCTGCCCAGGAGAGGGACAATGAGTCTTGCCAGAACACACCAGGCCCTGGATCTAGTGAGCAAAAACCGAGCAGTTTTGCGTTGGATGGGGATGCGAATAGATCCAATACTGGCGTGCCCCATCTGTGGAACAGATCCTGCCACCTCTTGTAGAAGTTCCCACTCGTGGACTCTGGCCTGGGAACGACAGGCTGTCTGTAACAGTATTGTCCACCCCGGGGACGTGAACTGCAATAAGGTTTGCACCGTGTCTTATTCCCCATTCCCACACTCCTAGCCTCCCTGCAAAGGGGGTAGGAGTGTGTGCCTCCTTGTTTGAGGTAATACATCACTGCAGTATTATCCATTTGCATCAGGAGGGTACTCTGAAATCTCCGACTGGAAGGCTTGCAGGGCATAACGGATATATGTTGATGTGAAGATTAGATTCCTGGGTTGTCCATGTTGCCCGAGACCTCACCCCGTCCAAGTGCGCTCCCCACTCCAGCCCCGACGTGTCTGTGGAGACAGTTCCTGTCTAGGATGGCGCTGCGAAGGGAACCCCCATGGAGAGGGTTCCCGGATGTAGCCACCATTGCCAGTCTTGAACCACGGCCTTCATGATTTGGACTGTTTGCTGCAGATGGTCTTTCCTTTGGTCCCACTGCACCCTTAACATCCACTGGGTTACCCGCATGTGGAGCCTTGCCATCAGGACTGTAGAAATGGCCGCAGCCATGTGTCCGAGTAGGCCAAAGACCAGTCTGGCTGGGATGGTCTTCACTGACAGGTCCCTTATGAGGGATCGAATGCGTTCCGCTCTGTCTTTGGGAAAGAAAGCTTTACCCTGGACGGTGTCCAGAACTGCCCCTATGAACTGCAGTTTCTGGGACAGTACCAGGAGAGACTTCTCGTAGTTGATGAGTATGCCCAGAGACTGAAAAAGGGTCTGGGTACAGTGGATGGCTATCAGAAGTGCCTCCTTGGAAGGGGCCATGAGAAGCCAATTGTCCAGGTACGGGAACACAGTGGCCCTGTCTCCTCAGATGCTGCCACAACTGCCATGCACTTGGTAAAAACCTGAGGTGCTGATGACAGTCCGAAGGGAAGTGCACGGAACTGATGGTGGCAGCCGAGAAACTCGAAGCGCAGGAACCTCCTGTGCGCCTGAGCACTAGGAATGTGCATATAAGCATCCTGCATGCCCAGGGACGCCAAGAAAACGTCTTTCTTCAGCATTGGGATTAGTCCCGGAAGGGTCAACATGCAGAAGTGCTTGTAGACAGATTGAGGTCGCTGAGGTCCAAGATTGGATGGAGGTCCCCTGTTTTCTTGGGAACCAGAAGAAGTGTGAATATCCTGCTCCTCTCTGGTTCCCTGGAACGTGCTCCAAAGCTTCCTTCTCTAGAAGCGTGAGCACCTCCTGCTGAATAAGCAGGGCGTGCTGACCTGAATAGCAGGAGAGCAGAGAAGGCTTTGTGGGTGGGTTATCTACAAACTAAATGGCCTTTTTTGACCAACTGTGCACCCACCTGTCGATGGTGATAGACCACCACCCCAGCAGGTGGTCTGCGATGGGACCCCCAACTTTCATTTCCTGTTGGTCCTGAGAGGGGGCGGGGCCAGAAATGAGTCATGCTGTGGCAGCATTAGAGCCTGCAGATTGGGACGACTTTGTGGCTCATTGGCCTCTGCCCAAGGATGTCTTGGCCTGGGCTTTTTTGGTGAAGGAGCCCCTCTGTTGCTGGCCGGAGTGAGGTTGTTGCCTTTGGATCCGGCTGAGACTTGGGTTCCTGCGAAAGGAACATGGCATGGGCAGATCTAATGGCCTTCCCGAATTCCTGCAATTTGGTGATCACCTTCTCAGAGGCTTCAAACAGAACTTTGCCATGATAAGGGGCGTCCATTATGTTCTGGACTTCCAGGGTAAACCCCGAAACACTGAGCCATGAGTGTCTCTGGAGACATGCCTGAGGCTGCAGCTCTGGCTGAAGAGTCCAGAGTCGTATGCAGCTCTAAGCACCTGGGTCCCCATGTCCGAACCCATATGGAGGAGTTACAACAGCGCCTCCTTCTGGCCACCATCTGGCCATTTTTTGCTAGATCCTGTCCCTGCTCTCAATGTGTTCTGTAACTGAACCATGTGGGTGAGGTAATTCAACGACCTAATGGCGCAAGTCGTGGCCACGTATGTGCGCCTACACAGGACGTCCAACTGCTTGGACTCTGGGTCCAGTGGCTGCGTGCTCAAGTGAGGCTGTAATGACCAGGGAGTCTGCCAGGGAACAGTTTGCCAGGTACTGGTCCTCCCTTGGGGCCTTGTACAGATGGTCAGCCTTCTTCAGCATTGCCAGAGTCGAATGTGGATACTTCCATGCAGCCTTGGTGACATCCACGAAGGTGTCCAAGGGTAGCACTACCACAGGCTTGGGGTTTTGGCCGAAGGTAGCAGGCAAGGTGTAGTCTTTTGGGGTCAAGCTCTTCAGCGTCCCACCCCATGTTCTCTTGAATATGCCTCATCTTTGAGAATGAGGGGTCATCCGGAGGGGACCTGGGAAGGTCACGTGGGTCCAGAGAGGAGATGCTGAGTGGAGAAGGAGATCTGGAGTCCTCCATGGATGGGGTATACAGATGTCTTCTGGGTCTCTTGGGGCTGGGTGACCCTGAAGTGGATCTTGATGGAGGCCTTCTCTCCAAAGATCTGCCCCGAGAAGGTGATGCTGGCTCCTTGGGGGATGCCAGTCCTGCTGACCCCCTGGGTGGAGGAGGGGTGAAGGCATCGGAGGGGCAGTGGGTGCAGGAGGAGGTTGTGTGGTGACCACATCCTTCTTGATGGTGTCCCACCAGAAAGTGAAGAGCTCCTTCACCTCTGCCAGACTTAGGCCCAACGGACTGGGCACTGGTGGCCCATCTGGGCCAGGCATTGGGTCCCCGGGGGTCTCTGGTTCCAGAAAGGGATCCCATGGGAGCCTGATGGGGTCGGAGTCACCCGTCTGGTCTTCGGGCTGGGTGGAGTCCTCAGACTACACCTTCTGACTAACATCGGTAGGCGGTGGTGTGGTGGTCCTCTGATATCCGATGCCGGTTCCCCTGCTGGCATCCTCGGGGCGAATGCCTGACCAACTGGTGACTAACGGTCACTGGTTTCCTGGAGTGCCTATGTATCTTGGCCAACATTAGGTGGGCCGACGTCAGGTCTGACGTCTGCTTGAGAGGTCAGCTCCTTAGTCTTACGCTGGGGTGGCGGCGGTTGGGAGACAGACCTGATGTCGGAGGCTGGATGATGGGAGGAAGACTTGTGGCACTCCCCAGACCTGGACGAGGCCTTAGCCGGAGTGGACGAAGATGCAGGCCTGGAGGTCTTGACAGGCTGTAGAGAGGAGGAACCACTAGCTGATTTGACAAGAACCAGGGGAAGCTGAGAGCAGTCCGACCTGGAGCCAGAGCTGTGGGAGTCAGAGGCCCTGGAAGGGGATCAGGGTCTCTCCTCCCGGTGCTTTTCATGGTGCCTGTGGGACTTCCCTGAAGATTCCCCTTTGGAGGAAGGGTCTTGATACATTACTTTGAGTTTCTCCGAGGAGGAAAGCTTGGAGGGCCTTCTGACACAGGATCCTTGTATGGCTGTTAAAGCCCTGGCAGAAGGAGCAGGCCTGGGTGTCGTGGTCTGGGCCCAGGCAGCAAACGCAGGCCAAGTAAGGATCCTTAAAGGGAATCTGTTTGCCGCAGGCACACTTCCATGAATGACCCTCCAGAGAAGTTGGAGGACAGACAAAAATCAGTCGAGAAAATTGAAATTCTCCTCGTCACGCACTTGAAACTGAAAGATGATCGATGCTTGAAGTAGATGGCGGGAAAAGAACTGGGGATTCTGGTGGGAACGCCTCCTTATGTACTACACCCGTCTGGGCCGGACCGACGTCGGAAGCAGTCCCAGCTGAAGACTGCTAGCTAGAAAATTTCTGTGGGCTCCTGACGCCTGACAGCTTCAGTCCTAATGGTGCAACCTGCTGCAAGAGCTGTATCTCAAGGAATATCCTTAATACCGTCCACCTTTATCTAAAGCCTGCAATGCTTTGAGCCTTAGTTAACTCCCCCAGCACTTTGGCACTTGTGGGGCTGGCCTTATGCTTCCCTTCCCAAACCTCTATTGTTTGAAGTAATTCTATCCTCTGTTTGTTACTTCTCTTGTTTGAGGCGTAGCTTATTATTCGCCCCCTTACCACTGCTTTCATCATGTCCCACCAAATCAGAGGTGAAGTATCAGTTATAGGAGAGTCTAATTCCAAATCTTTCAATATGCGAGAAATGTTGAAATGCTTCATTCCAAAAAAAAAAAAAAAAGGTGTTCAGCCTCCTTACCGTTTTCCCGCCTATGCTACCCCAAGATACCTGCATACCTATTGGAGCATGATCTGATAATGTTATGGGAAATAGTGGAGGAGGTACACTGGAAAATCCGATTTCAGCATCCAAATCATGTCCATCTGTGAATAGGACCTCTGTGCTGGAGAGTAATGTGTAGTCTCATTCTGATCCATGCATAGATCTCCATACATCCAAAAAAAAAACCCACTATCCTCCAACAATAAAGTACAGTTATGCAAGAACTTACCACAACAGTAGACCTTAGAGAGGCTCTTGCAGTACGTAATTACATATAGGACCAATGTCGACAGGCAGCAGGACCCCATGGAAAAATTTCTAGCTAGCAGTCCCTGGCGCGGGACTGCCCACAGGTCAGGTGACCGGTGTCAGACAACGTCGGTATAAAGGGGCGATCAGATGCCCGCCTTCCAGTTCTTTCCTGCCACAGGCCCGGACAAGAGAGAAGCAGATAGTTCCCTCAATGGAAAAGGAGCTGAAAAAACCTAGGGGGATGGAGGGCGGGAAGGTATTACCTACTGCAAGAGCCTCTCTCGAAGATCTGTTACGGTAAGTTCTTACGTAACTGTACTATCTTACTTAGAGAGGGCTCTTGCAGTAGGTAATTACATATAGGACAGAATCCTAAGCAGTCTGGAACAAATGAAAGGCACCAGGAGGAATTACTCCAAGAAGTAGCAAACCACCTTGCAAGCCTCAAGAAAGGAGACCTTGCAAGACAGCGAACCCAAAGCCCACTCTACAGCGAGAGGCAATGTCAAAACTGTAATGTTTTGTAAAGGTATGGACGGAAGTCCAGGAGGCGGCAGCAGATGTCTGCCACAGACTTTCTTGAAACAGGCCGCAGAGGCAGCTACTCCGCAAGTGGAGTGACCTCTGACTTGACCCGGAAGGGTCTTGTACTTGTCATAACAGAAAGTGATGACATGAGCCAACTACTTTGAAAGTCATTGCTTGGAGACAGCATTGCCTTCCCTTTTGTGAGCAAAGGAGACAACTGATCAGTCTTTGAGATCCTTTGTCCTATTGGTGTAGTATCTCAGAATCCTGTGGACATCCATGGTATGGATTAAGCATTCTCTCTGGTTGGAGTACTGCATGAAAAAGGCAGGCAACTCAATAGACTGATTTAGGGTGGACTCCACTACCACTTTCGGAAGAAACTTGGGGTTCGTGTGAAGAGCTACTCATTCTTCGTGAAAAATCAGATAAGGGACTTTTACACATGAGGGCCTAGAGCTCGGAGATTCTTCGAGCAGGAGTAATGGCCACCAAGAAGAGAGTCTTCCAAATAAAAACTTCAAATCTGCAGAAGCCACAGGCTCAAAGGGAGGAAATACACCCTGACTTAACCCTTAAACCTTAATGCCAGGACATTGTCGACTCCTGGAACATGGAACGCTGTGAGGTGAAGGTGGTGAAGCGTGGCCCATTCCCAGACTCACTGCTTCCCTGCACAGCGGGTAGGATAGAGTCCCTCCCTGCTTGTTGATGTACCACACCATGCACATGTTGTCCGTTTGGACAGCCAGGTGGCCAGGAAGGATGTACTGGTGAAGGGCTTGGAGGGCATACAGAACTACTCGTAGCTCAAGCACATTGATGTGGAGAGCTAATTCCAGTCTGGACCATAAACCCTGGGTTCGGTGAGGACCCAGATGGGCTCCCCAACCTTCACCTGATTCATCCCTGGTCAGAGTCTGGGAGGGGGAGGATGAAAGAAGGGAACCCCCCCGGAACAGGTTCTTTTGAACCATCCACCATTCCAAGTCTCTTATTGGCGAGGAGATCAGTATGGGATGATCTAGGTCGTCTACAAGTTGATCCCATTGAGAGCAGAGAGTCCACTGAGAAATTCTCATGTGGAGTCGTGCATGCAGAACTGTCGGGATGGCAGCCGCCATCAGCCCCAAAAGACTGAGCACAGACCTCGCCAGAACCTTCCTGCGTCCCAAAAGTAGGGAAATCTGTGACTGGAGGGAGGCCCCCCTGTCCGAAGGCAGAAGGCCTTGCAGACTGTCGTATCAAGGATTGCCCTGATAAACTGGAGTCTCTGGGAAGGATCCAGATGAGACTTGGAATGGTTGATGGTGATACCCAGACAAGTGAAGACCCGCTGGGTGAGGGAGAGAAAATGCAGGAGTTCCTCCCTGGAAGAGGCTGCCAGGAGCCAGTTGTCCAGGTAGGGAAAAACCTGAACTCCCAAGGTATGCAGGTGGGCTGCTACCACCGGCAGGCATTGGTAAAAACTCAGGGAGCCGAGGAAAAACCAAATTGGAGTGCCCGGAATTGGTAATGGTCCCCTTGGAAAGCAAACTGGAGGTACTTTCTGTGCGAGGAACGAATGGGGATGTGCAGGTATGCATCCTGCATATCCAGTGCACAAAGCCATTGGCCTGGCCAAAGGGGCAGAAGAGTTTGAAGGGAGAGCATCCTGAACTTCTTGTAATCTACATAGAGGTTCAGGGAGCAGAGATAGAGAATGGGTCCGAGATCTCCTGTCTTTGGTACAAGAAATGGGAATAGTAACCTGTCCCGTGGAGGTGAGGAGGGACGGGTTCTATAGCCTGCTTCGTGAGGAGCGCAGATATTTCTTCCCTGACCAAAGGAAGATGGTCCCTTGAGTAAGAGGACTTCAGAGGGGGGTGGCGTGGAGGTTTCTATAGAAACTATGGAGTGCCCCTCTGCGATAATCTGAAGCACCCATGAATCCGATGTTATCCTCTCCCAACCTGGAAGGTGGAGGGAGAACCTCCCTCCTACTGGTTCCTCCAGGGAGTCCGGAGGTGGTGGGAGAAGGAAGGAGTCAGGTGGTACGGTGCAGCGCTGCAGCTGGGGCACCCGGCTGCTTTTTTGGACAGCAGGGGCCTGGCAGCTGTGGGGGCCTGATGTTTTGTGGCCCGCCTTCCTTGGGGTTTTGCTTGAGGCCGGCTGCGTCTGCAAAAGGATGGAGCTGTGGGGGATGGGGACAGTACATGGAATCCACAGATTTCAGGGCCGTCCCCTTCTCCTGCAAGTCAGTGATGTCCTCGACACCACCGAAAAGCACCAAACCCCTGAAAGGTGCTTCCTGAATTGCTGACTGCACCTCCGGGACCAAACCTGACACTTTGAGCCAAGCGTGACACCAAAGACTTACGGCGAAAGTGGAGCTCCGCCCTGCGGTGTCCACTGCGTCATAGTGGAACCTCAGAATGTGACTGGCCAAATGAGCAGAATGGACAAGGTCAGCCAACTCCTGCTTAACTCGGGAGTCAGGCAAGGAGTCTTAGATTCCGCCTGGCTAAGTATAGCCTTCTGGTAATCCCCCATATGTGCTACATAATTTAGGGCCCTAATCCCCAGTGTGGAAGCAGCATACATCTTCCTTCCATACTGATCCAGGAGGCGAGACTCCTTATCCGGGGGAGACGAGCTCAAGTGTTTAAGGTGTGCTGACCAGCCGTGAGCAGCGCTAATCACAACCGAGTCTGCACAGGGGTGAGAATCTAAAAAGTCTACACCCTCTGGAGCCTGGTATAGCCTGGACTTCTGAGGAAGTGGAGCTAAAGCAGACTGTTTCCAAATGGTGGAAACAAGGTGGGCATGAGGCATGATCCAGGGTGGCACAAGAGTAGGGGGCCGTAAGGGGCAAGTCTAGATGTTCGAAGAGTTTAACCCACTGAGGATCTGGCTCTAAGGACCACCACTGATGTACTTCCTGGATCTTCCTAAGCAACTCTGAAGGAAGGATCCTCTGGAGGAGTCCTCTCCCGGGGCTTGGACGGAGAATGAGACTCGTCATCTTTTTCTCGGAACATCCATCGGAGGAGGAGGGAGGAGAACTGGAAGCAGAGCAAGACTCCTTGAATCTAGGGGGAGGAACAGGTTCCTTAGGGGGAATCCCTGGACGCGTGTCCTGCCCCTCTCTGGATCCAGAGGGGATGGCTCGGGAATCCAGAAGCGGAGAGGGAGTGTGCCGTCTGCTGCGTATGGGGGGCTGGAGGTGGCACAGTCGCCGTAAGGCGGCTCTCGACTTCCTTGGTGAGCCGAGCCTTGGCCTCAGCCCACCAGGAGGCCAGAGTCTCCTGGAGATCCACCGGCGGCCTAGGGGGTGGTGGAGGAGGAATAGTTGTACAGATTATATCCGTAAGGCGAAGATCTGTAACCCGGCTGCGGGAACACCGGGGCCGGGTATTGTGGCGTCAGGTGGGACTGGTGCCGGGTACTGCGGCGCAGGATACAGAGGACCCGGGTAGGCCGGCATCTGATATGACAGCAGGTATCCAGGCACCAGAGGATCTGCCAAAGCAGACGGCCCAGTAGGAACCCCCCCGGGCGGATCAATATTGATAGGCCCATGGGGGAGGGAGGGCCCAATGAAGAGAAGTATCCCCCACCAGCATCGGAGGGGCTGGTGTCCGAGTCCGGGGGGGCCACATCAGATCTGGATCCGTGGAAGGGGGATCTGATGGCAGAAAGGCATCCCGTGTCTCGTCCGGGAATGGTGGAGAAAAATCTCTGGGGTCAGGCAGGGGCAACACAGGCTCCCTGGGTGGCAGCGAAGGCTGCCGGGAACCTGGGACAACAGACGGTGGAGGGTCTGGTGTAGGCTCCAACGCCCAGTGCATGGAGGAGCTGACGTGCAACTTAGGGGCAGGATCCCGGTGGACACCAGAGGAGCCGGTGTCCGACTTAAGGGGCCCCACGGAGGCAGGCCGAGGATGGGAAGAGGCCTGGTCCGAGGGGGACACAGCCGTGTGCCACCCTGCAGGGTCGGGCGTTTTAGTGGCCTTCTAACGGTGGGCGGAGGGGCCGAAGTCCGGCTTATGGGAGTTGCCTGCGCTAGTAGGCCGCAGAAGCCTGCGGCAGAAACTTCCAGTGGCGCCTCAGGCGTCTCAACACAGCGCGACGGGTGGGCTTGACGCTCCTCCTAAGCCTTGGAGGCTGCCAGATGATCCCCGGAGGGGACGTTACCCGAGTCGCGGAGGAGGCCTTCTCCCGGTGCCTCTTTCCCCTGCTTCTTGTGTCCTTCAGGGGAGGTAGACTCCTGCCTAAGCTTCAACTCCTTCTCCATTGCAGACATCTTTAAGGACATGGGCTTCCAAGGACTGCTAGCGTAGTCTGCGGGTGGCCGTGTTGAAATGCAGGCACTTATCGACCGCATGGTCAGGGCCTAAGCAAAAAAGGCAGATGGAGTGACAGTCCTTATGGGGCAGTTGGGTGCCACACGAGTCGCACTTATTTTTTGAAGGGGACGACAAACAGACGTTCACCTGACGAAAAGATCTCAAAATAACTATCACTTTCGGTAAAAAACCGACAGTAACAGGGCTGAGCTATGAACTTTACCGTGAGGCGCTGTACGAGCCGACGGCGGGAAAGAACTGGAAGGTGGGCATCTGGGACCGCCCCTTTATACTGATGTTAGATGGTCACCTGACGGGGCGGTCCTGCGACAGATGGCTAGCTAGAATTTTCTCTGTGGGGTCCTGCCGACGTCAGTCCTATATGTAATTACCTACTGCAAGAGCCCTCTCGAAGTAAGATCTTTCGTTTCCTAGTGGCTATTCTATTCGTGGATGTCTGCCCTGATGAACAATCTAAGGTGGGACACAGCACCACATAGAAATCGCCTCCCAGGACTATCTGTCCACCCGCCCCCCTATTTTGAGACGTAGATCGAAGAATTTCTCTGTTCCTACATTGGGTGCATATATATTAAATGAATCAACTAGTCCTGAATAGTACCTGCTACTATAATGAATCTGCCCGAGGCAGCTGCCTCCACCTCTTGAATCTGAAATGGGCAATCCCTTTTGAAGAGGACCACCACCTCAGCTTTTTTTGCTGTCTCATGTGATGCCACCTCCACCCAGCCCACCCATGCTCGCTGAAGTTTGTTGTGCTCCGCTGCACTCAAATGTGTTTCTTGTAATAGGGCTATATCGCACTTTAAATGTTTTAACTCAACTAACAGTCTGGTACGCTTAATTGGAGAGTTAATGCCCTTGACATAGGATAGTGCTTAGATGTGTCATCATAACATTAATTGTATTACCGTCCCTTTAACACAACAGCCCCAACGGTCCCTTCCATTTAGCAATCCACAACGCCAGCCCTCCTCTACATTTAATCCTGGCTCACAAGACTTTGCACTGTCACAAATTTTTATGAAACCATACATAAAAAATGATTATGGCATATTGCCCAGTGTCATACAATTGAACAACTTGTTCCCTAGAAACCTGGGAACTCTCATAGTACACTTCAACTCTGTTTTAACTTACAAGACAAAGCTGGCCTATAATGGCTAGCTGAAAAATTTAACCACCTCCCAGTTTAATGGAGGTTGTGGCTGTACACGCTCTCTGTGCGTGGACTTAGCCTGACTTCATTTTCAGTGGCAATTTAACTGCGAACCAGTTGTACCCCCATCCCCGTAATCTCTAAAGCCGCAGTGTTTTCCAGTCATAGCACTTGGACTCTCGCTCTGTGTAAGGCGAGTCAATTAAGTATCCCCCTGCTGTTTGGCCAACTTTAAATTTCCCGCTTTGATCTACCCCTGGTTGTCCAGTAATCTGCACTGAAGGCATGCGCACTCCCATCTGCTTTGGGGATCGCCCCCTTCTTGTTTGCAATCCATATATGTTTGGTAACCAAAAGGAAAAACAAACGTCTGCCTGTGTTCCTACCGTTTTCACTCTGTTCTGTATTGCGAGTTGAGACTGAAATCCAGCTCTCCAGAAACCTCCTTCCCCCTCATCCAACTGTTGGGACAGAATGTGGCCGCAAGGTGCCCTGTGGGCCCTCAAGCAGATATTTGATGAGGGTTCCCATGCTCTGGCCATACATCCTGCCTTATTCCAAGCACTTCCCTACCCAATGACGCATGTCAGGATGTGGCCCAACGATGCCAGCAGGTCTTGTCTTCCCTAGTTCCCCAGACTTAATTGTATTTATTTTTATTTATCAAGTCTAGGATTACAAATACCTTTGAGCCATGGCTCTTTTACAAAGGTTCCATGTCAGAGAAATACAAATTATGGGGAACATCAAGACAGGCATTACAATGTGGACATTGCAGACAGAGTACAGATTAATACAGTTCAAGGGTAGCATTGTAACAGGGCAGCCAGCGGCATTTGTCAGAGAAAACAGTTAAGTGCCAGAGTCATAGGGAGAGGGAAGAGGGTAGGGGAGAAGGAATGTAGGAAGTGTGGCGAGAGGGTGAAAAGTGCAGCATTGGGTATACCAAGATGTGAGGGTAGAATCCAGTGAGGAGGGGAGGGAAGGGGACAACTAGAGCAGAAAGGGAAGTGGAGCAACAAGGTTAAGTTGGGCAGTCACAGGAACCGTTGGTAGTGAGATAGTCCCGGAGCCTAGTTTTAAACATAACAGTTGGGGCAGAGGAGATGGTTGGGCTGAGGCCACTGAACCAGAGTGGTGCTAGATAAGCAAAACAGCATTGTCCCTGTGAAGTGCGACAGTGGGGGACTTTCAGTAGCTGTAGCCTGGATCTCCTAAGGCACCATTTGTTAATTTGGTGTAACAGTTGAGACCCCAAAAGGTGCAAGGCCAAGGTAGATTTTTTTGACCATAGAGCAGGTGAGAAACTATGTGGTTTGATAAACTGGAGCCAGCCGGTCTGAGTGTACAGGTCACATGTGTGGGTGAGACTGAGCACCAGTGATGAGCAGACATGCTTTATTTAAGGCAGTAGAGAGTCATCTAAGGGTTGTGGCAGAGTCATAAATGACGAGACCATAGTCTATTAGAGATCAGAGCTCAGGACTGCAACCTTCAAAGCTTCTGGCGTGAGGTGGTCTGTGTTTGTAGAGGAGACACAGCCATGTATTAGCAGCTCTAGCTACATCATCTACATGAAGTCCATAGGAGAGATTAGGGTCAAGCTGTAGCCTCAAGTATTTGAAGGACACCACCTGATCTAGAGTGTTCCCCTGGGTGGTGGAGATAGCCAAGTGGTGTAGCTTGTGTGGGTTATGAGAGCTGCAGAAGAGCATAGATTTGGTTTTCTTGTCATTGAGGACCAGTTTATGATTAGGAAACCATGTCTCTACAGAACTGAAACCAAGCTTGAAGAGTTGCAGGATCTTTGTGAGTAGAGAATACAACAGCATCATCAGCATATAGTATGATCTGCTCAGAGCAGTGATAAGGGAGGGAGTTTAAGAAAAGGCTAAAAAGGAGGGGTCCCAGTATGGATCCCTGTGGGACACCTGAGCAAACAGGCAGGGTGTTTATTAAGAGCGTCCGCAATTTTTACTCCGACTGGTTTTCCAAGTAGCTTTTAAACCAGAGAAGAGTCAGGCGACAGCCCAGCATTCAGTAGTTGGTGTAATAGTAGTCCATGGTGTACTGTATCGAAGGCCTTGGAGAGGTCAACGAAAACAGCCCCTGTGAGAAGGCAGTTGTCAAGGGATTTGTGCAAAGCTCCAGTGAACTCAAGAAGGGCTGTGGTGGTGCTGCTGTGACCTTTCCGGAAGCCGTGTTGTTGTGGACAAGGTATATCGTCTTTATCCAAGTGGTCAGTAAGTTGATCAGCCACGATGTGCTCAAGTGCCTGAGAGTGGGGGCAGTATGGAGATACAGCGATAATTTGAGTGAATCGTCTTGTCCCCACTTTTATGGATGGGTGTCTCAGTGGCTGTTTTCCATAGGTCTGGGAATTTCACAGCTGAGAGAGGTTTAGGATTTTTGTTAATGGATGAATTACCTCATCAAGGGTGAGCAACAGAAGCTTAAGGTCCAGGGTGTCGCTACTAGATCTCGATTGAGATAGCTGCAGTAATATAGCAGCGAGCTTCAGCCTTACCTTCCTGAAGTAGAAGAGGGGATGGTTAGACTGAGGGGCTGAAGTATTTGGGGAGTAGGCCCCATTTTCGAAAAAGTCATAGGGTAGAACAGCACTAAGGTCTGAAAAAGCCATGTTAAAGATGTTTGCGATCACCTTGGGGTCAAGGGTTGAGGATCCATCAACATGGCCAGAGAGGTTTTTGGCTGCCTCCCTGTGACATCCTTGATACTGTCCCAGAAAGCACGACCATTTCCCCATATATTGGTGACAGCATCTTTGTAATAGGTGGATTTAGTTAGCGGTATGGCTTTTGTGCAGACATTTCATGCTTGTTTGTAATTTTGGATGTCCAGTTTGCCAGTGGCCCTGTCAACTGCCCAGAGGTAATCCCTTGGTTTCAGCTGAGAGAGAAGAGCCGCGGTGACCCATGGGTTAGAGAGATTTTGTTTTGCGCCTTTTAGCAGGGGCAACGAGGTCACAGGCTTTGTTGAAAATTGAGATGAAGTGATCAAGAGCTAAGTTAACATCTGTTGCTTCATAGATGGGTAGCCAGTCTTGTAGAAGCAGGTGTTTGAGATATGGAAGTTTTCCATGAGGAAGGACTGCTAGCAATAATTTTGGGAGGGGGCTTAAGGAATTTGTTAGACCATGCACACATGACTGGGGAGTGGTCACTGAGCGAGTCTGGGAGAATGGTCGTACAAGAAATCCTTCTGGGGTGAGTGGTGAGGACCCAATCCAAGAGGGTATTGGTGCTAGTCTTGTAGTTAATCCTAGTAGGGGAGTTTACCATTTGCATGAGGTTAGCAGCAGAGATGGAGTCTTTATAGGCACTGGCACTCGATGCTAACCAGTTTATGTTGAAATCCCCTAGTAGAATAAGTTCAGCTTTGGAAGAATGAGTTGATAAAGTTTAGGACGTTGTTGAATCCATGTTTAGGGTCCCTGGGCGGGATGTATACGGAGACAATAGTCAGGGCTTTATGGTTGGGACCTAGGATGATTTTTTGGCAGAATCAGGGCTGAGGCAGAAAGTGATGGAGTTGCTACAGGGTGCCAAGACAGGGAGTCTGATATAGATTGTGCAACCACCACCCTTTTTGGATATCCGGTCCAGACTGTGGACATTGTAGCCCTGTGTTACTGCTGAGTCAGGAACTTTAGGTGTCTTTGTAACCAGTCAATTAATAGCCCCATTCACATGATAGTCGGAAGAGGGGGTCAAAACCTGTTCCCCCGGTTACTTACCCCCCCCAGTCCCCTCGGCTCTAGTACTATGCCATACCCCATTGACTAAATTCCACAAGAAAAATACCCTATAACCCCTGGCCCACTGCAAATGAGGGAGGGGAGCAGGGCTATCAAAAATATGACTCAGTCCCAACTTAATAGTTCATGACTTATCTCCTCAGCCATCTTCTGTGGAGACATTATCCTGTTCTCTCCGGTCAGCTCTCTTCAGCAACTTTCCAACATCATGGACAGGCTCCAGTGGGATAGATCCTAGCAAACCTCTTTGTTGACTCCTCTATCGAATTGACCATGCCTCAGCTCGGAGTTCTCTACAGAATTCCAATTTCCATGTCTGGTATCGGAATGTCCTGTTCCTTTAAGAGTGGAATCACATTGACCAGAGAGGGGAAAGTTCTCATTCCAGAGTCCAAGTGTATTTTTAATCTGGCCGGGTGGAATATCTGTGCATGTATTTCTTTTCAAACCTTCAGCTCCTTCAAAACAGCTCTTGCCCTCAGCCTCTCCGCTTGTAATGTGCTCGAGAAGTCCTGATCAAAGAAAAGAATATAGGTACATCATGGTACTTTAAATTCCCCGAGTCTCCATGTCTTTCAGTAGCCAGTCTTTACTTTGATAGTACTCCATCCATATGATTGAGTGTGGTTTTGCTGTGGGGTCTGAGGGTTTAGACCGTGATCAGTGGGCCCTGTCGATATCCAAGTTTAGGTCTGATGGGATTGAAAGTACTGACCGAAGCACTTGCTGCACAAAGTCCTCCATAGTGGCATACCCCTCCTCTTGTCCCTCCGGGACCCCATGGATCCTAAAATTACAATGTGACCTGTTCTCAAGGTTCTCCATTCTCTGCTGGTTCTCTCGATCATGTCTCGGTAGGTAGAGAAGATGTTTGTTGGTGTCTTGGACCTCGGTAAGCTCTACTACCTTAGCTGCATTGATACTTTCCGGTCCAAGGTCCGTACATCTTTTTTCAGGTCAGATAGGGAAGTGTCCATCTTTGTGACTGTTTTCAGGATTTGTTGCAGGGTATTGCTGTGGTTGTTTTCTCCGAGGAAGACCGCTCTTCTTCAGAGTCCTCTGATGACTGAGGCCTGGCGCCTATGCGGCCATAGCGCTGTTAAGCCCTCCAAGACCTCTTCTGGTACCAACCGCTTCATTTTCCCCAACTGCTGCATTAGTTTGCATTTTTTGTGATGATTTCCTTGCCATATCCGATTGTTGTAGGTACTTTTAAAATAGTCGGAAGACTGTGGAATATGTATATAATCTCTTTTCCTGGTGTCGTGGAGGAGCGCTTTGGGCTAGCATGCAGACATGTCCGTGATGTCACCGGAAATCTTGCCACTGGAGTTTGAATGCATTTTGACAGAATGCCATGCCCTGGATTTCCAGAGCAGAACAAGGGCAGTCTGGCACGGAGCAGGGATGCAAAAAGGTCTACACAGCACAGTTAGCTTGCCATAACAGCAGACCTTCAAGACGCTCTCTTGCATCAGGCCACACCTATGGAACTATAGCTGCTAGGTGCTAGAACCACATGGAAGCTTTGCTAGCAGTCTGCCAAGGGCCACCGCCAATGTCCTTCCCATATTAACACTGAGTTCCATGCCCTGCTCTGTTCCTCTACCAGAGACCATATAAAGAAGACCTACTACTAGGGAATAGACAGCTAGTGGTTCCAGCCATTAAATAGTGTGAAACAGAAAAACAGGTTACTCACCTGTAACAGGAGTTCTAGGAATGGTATATGTTCATCCACACTGTCTGGCAGGTTCCTTGCCGCTTTAAATCTTGCCGGAAGGTCTTCAAGCTGGCTCCTCCCACCCACCCGGGTGGTAACTCTCAGTTCCGCCCCATGACACCAGATCTGGCCCGCTGGAAGCTCAGGTTGTGCGTCGAAGCCGGGTGGTTCATGTGGATGAACATATACCATGCCTAGAACTCCTGTTACAGGTGAGTAACCTGTATTTCCAGGGACATGGATATGTTGTTCATCCACACTGTCTGGCAGACTCCTAGCAGTTCTCCGGGAGGAGGGAGGCAAGGCGCACACCCCCTACTTAGGGAATAGAGACTGGAGAACCGAGGCCCCAAAACCAGCATCCCGGCATGACTCAAGGTCGATGTGGTAATGAGTAATAAAGGTGTGTGCTGACTTCCAGGTAGCAGCCCTGCAGATTTCCTGGATAGGGACGCCCTGGCAGTAGCCACCGATGCAGCAGTATGACGGGTAGAAAGAGCTCTTATCCCTCTGGGAGGCTCCATGCCCGCCAACTCATAGCAGAGATCTATGCAGGAGGTGACCCACCTGCCCATCGTCCGCTTGGCTGCAGGTCTGCCAGGTGCGGCTTCAGCGTAGGTGACAAACAGCTGGTGAACCTCTCCCCGAATTTCAGCCGTGCACTCCTTATAAGCAAGCGCCCTTCTAGGGTCCAAAGTATGGAGCCTGTATTCGGCCTCCGAGGTGTCATTGGGGGTAGAACACCGGCAGAGTCAACACCTGGTTAAGGTGAAACTCAGACACCACCTTTGGAAGAAATTTCGAGGGGCGCAGGACAACCTTGTCCCTGTGGAAGACCAGGTAAGGAGACTCAATGCAGAGCGCCTGGAGTTCCCATCCTTCTGGCTGACGTGATAGCCACCAAGAAGGCAGTCTTCCACGACAGGCGAGAGTTCACACCTGTGCATTGGTTCGAATGGCTTGCCCATGAGCTTTGCCACTACCAGCAGTAAATCCCACAGAGGTGGAGGTTGTCGCACCGAAGGGGAAATGTGATCAAGGCCTTTGAAAAAGCGCCAGACCACCTTCTCCTGCGCCACCGACTGCTCCCCGGCCCGCGCCCGGTAAGCAGAGATGGCTGCCAGGTGCACCTTTAGGGTCGTCGACCTAAGCCCTTGACTAGAAAGGGACCATAAATAGTCCAAAATGCTTGCAAAGGAACAGGAGGAAGGGTCCAAGCCCTCAACCTGACACCAAATGGAAAACCTCTTCCATTTGAAGGCATAGCATTTCCTGGTCGACTCCTTACGGGACGCCTCAACAACATTGAGGACCTCGGAAAGACCCAAGGCCTGGAACTCTAGTCGCTCAGGAACCAGGCTGTCAGGTGCAGGGATTGAAGGTCCGGATGGAACACCTTCCCCTGATTGAGAGCAGGTCCAGGCGAGCTGGAAGCTGCCTTGGGAGCCTGGAGCTGAGGCGATCTGGGTACCAGAACTGGCGGGGCCAGTCTGGGGCAATCAGAATCACCTGCGCCTTGTCCCTCCTTGTCTTGAGAAGCACCTTGTGAATCAAGGGAAATGGGGGAAGGCGTAAAAGAGGCCCGGGGTCCACAGTCTCAAGAAGGCATCCCCTGCAGCGAGCCCTGCTGAGGGGGCGGGCATGAAACTGCCTCCAGGGAGAATGCAAAGCTGAGGCTAACAGGTCCACCTGAGGTGTGCCCCAGTGGGAGAACAGATCTTGTACTACCTCCGGCAGGAAAGACCACTCGTGAGATGCAGCCCCTATCCGGCTCAGGGCATCGGCCAGAGTGTTGGAGGCTCCTGCCACATGAATGGCTAAGAGATCCGCCTCCAGGCTGCGCACTAGTGACCAAATGTGGAGAGCTTCCTTGCATAGAAGCATGGAGCGCGTCCCGCCCTGGCGGTTCAGGTAGTACATGGTCGTGGTATTGTCTGTCTGGACTCTGACCACTTGACCCCGGAGAAACTGAACAAAGGCAGTGAGAGCTAGGCGGACCGCTCGGAGCTCCAGCAGGTTGATGTGGCATCGGGACTCCCGCGGGGACCAGAGGCCGTGCACTCTGTGTTCCCCAGATGGGCACCCCAACCCATCAGAGAGGCATCGGTCGACAGAGACAGTCGGCTCAGGGTGGACAAATGGGATACCCTCCTGCAGATGGGATGGAACGGTCCACCACTGGAGAGCGTTCCCATCTCCTGGGTCACTATCACTAGCTGGTCCAATGGATCACAGCGTTGTGACCACTGGCTAGCCAGTCCCCACTGAAGGGGCGCATGTGCCAGCGTGCCCAACGGACCATGCTGGTACAGGCCGCTATGAGACCCAGGAGGTGCAGGAAGTCCCGGGCAGAGCACGATTGCCCAACCAGAAATGATTGGGCAAAGGAGGTAAGAACCTCGGCCCTGTCCGCCGGGAGCCGTGCTCTGGCTTGGAGAGTTGAGCTCTGCCCCGATGAACAGGATCACCTGCTTCGGCTCGAGTTCCGACTTGGCCTCGTTGATGAGAAGGCTGACTTGAGAGCAAACCTGGAGGGCCAGATCTCTGGACCGCTCCACCTCCTGTCTGGAGGGGGGCGCTATCAGCCAATCGTCCAGGTAAGGGTACACTCCGACCCCTCAAGCACAAGAGGGAATGTTGTCACCACTGCCATGCATTTGGTGAAGACCCTGGGAGCTGGAGATAAGCCGAAGGGCATGGCTTGGAACTCGAAGAGGGATCCCTCCGCTCAAAAGCGGAGGAATCTCCGATGTGACGGACGGATAGGGATGTGAAAGAACGCGTCCTGTAGGTCCAGAGAGCAGAACCACATGCCGTGTTCCAGAGATGGTATCATCTGCGCCAGAGTGACCATTCTGAAGGTCCGAGACCTTAGGAACTTGTTCAGATTGTGTAGGTCGAGAATGGGGCGCCAGCCCCCCGTCTGTTTCGGAACCAGGAAATACCTGGACACGAACCCTGGGTCTAAAGGGGGGTCCTCTACCTCCGTGATCACCTCCTTTTGGAGGAGGAGAGCGATGTCGGCTCGACGAGCCGCCAGTGAGGCTGCGGACCCCGAGGCCCCGAGGTGCGACGGCTCTGAAGGGCGGGGTCTGCTCGAATTCTAGAGGTAGGCCTTTTCCCGCCACCTCCAGTACCCACCTGTCCGTGGTAACAGCGGACCAGGCAGAAAGGAAGTGTTTGAGCCATCCCCTCACAGGGGTGAGGTGACAGGGATGGGGCGACACCCCTCAGTCTGTCACTGGGCAGGCTTGGAGGAGGGACCGGCCGAGGGACCTCCTGGGCCTTTACCTCCCTGCTTCCTGTTGGAGGAAGCTGACGGCTTGGGCTTGGGATGCCAAGCTCGAGCCTGCTGGCCCTGACGTTGATGGGCCAGGCGCGCCGCGGGCGCAGAAGGGCGAAAGGGCTTAGGCTGTGGCTTGCGGCCTTTGTCCTGAGCGGAAGAGACCGAGTCCAAGGTAGCATTGGACTTCTCGATCCTCTGCAGGTGACCTTCCACCCCAGGGCCGAAGAGGTCAGTCCCCAAAAAGGGAACATCTGCCAACTTGTGCTGGGTATCCGAGGTAAAGGTGGATATCCTCAGCCAAGCCCGATAACGCATGGCCACTGCGGCTGCCACACACCTGGCACGAGTCCCCGATGTCTAACGCAGTCTGGAGCTGCTGTTTGGCCACTGCCCTGGTCCCGCACCTGCCTGACTGTAGTCTGCAGATCTGCGGGAAGATAAGGGACAACCTCATCCAGGGAGCCCAACAGGGCGTGAGAAAAATGTGCCATGAGGACGGACGAACTGGCCTGACAAAGGCAGAGAGAGGACGCAGCATAGACTTTTTGCCCAGCATAATCCAATTTCTTGGATTCGTTGTCTGGAGGTTTGTCCACATCCCTGGCGTTCCCAGCACGCCAGAAAACGCTGTTGGTAACCAACCCCTCGGCCGAGGGGTGTTCCGAAAAACCGGACAGGGAACCGGTAGGGACCGCATACTTCCTGGCCATCCTGGCCGAAGATGCAGGGCAGGAAGCAGGATGCTGCCAAAGTTCCAAGGCCGGACCCACTATGGCTTCGGCCACCGGAAAGGCCTCTGTAGGAGAATCCCCTCGGTCCAGAATCTCTGTGAGGGGATACCTGGCCCATTTAGAAACGGGTTCGAGCTTCATCCCGTGCACCGAGATGAGTCGGCAACCCCAAGAAGGAACGGCAACATCGTCCACTGACTGCCCTTCTTGAGGACTCCAAGTCCATGTGCTTGGAGAAGAGGGAGGAACATCATCGGACTCAGAAGAGTCCTCAAGAGCCGCTTTGGCCTGAGCCACCCTCCACCTGCCAAGGTTTATCGGGAGTGAGGGTGACAGCCAGCCTATGGGCCAAACCCAAGGCCGACCAAGAATTTTTGGTCGGAGCCCCAGCTAATGGCTGTGGAGGCAGAGGTTCCACCAGAATCGGTGGGGCAGCTGGAATTGGCTGAACAACCGGCCTGGGAACAGGCTCCTCGGCTACAACGAGGGGTTGTTTCGGCCGCTCTAGTGACAGCCACTTAATGGCCGGGGAAGACGACTGGGTCGGCCTATTCCTGGTCAAAAGGAGCTGTTGCCACATGAGTTCCTCGTACTTCCGACGCAACTTGCGCCGAAGCCTCCCCTCCTCCGAGGAAGAGCGATGGCGCCGCTTGCTGCAGTGCCAAGACAGAGACCGCCTATGGCGGCGGGATCGGTTGGACCACGAGGATGTCCGAGACAGAGTCTCGACTAGGCTGAGGAAGGCGAGGAGAAGTGTCGGAAATCGGCACTCCCCTCGGCTCGGACGATCCCACCGAATGCTCCGGAACTGGAGGCACAGATGAGCCGACGGGATCCTCAACTCCCACTGGGGGAACCGGGGAGAGGGGATTCTCAGCTTCTCCAGCCGACAACCCGTCTAACGGGTTGAGAAAAATCTCGACAGTGTCGTCTGGAGTCTCGGTCAACTGGCCTGACAGGGACACCGTCAAGCCAGTGGCCGAAGCCGAGGGGTTGACCGAAGTAGACTGTTGAAAAGGGAAGGGGGATCTTTCCCGCTCCCAAGAGCGTTGACGGAGAGACTTACTTTTGCTCTTTTTGGACCTGGAAAAAGGTCCTGAAGAAGTTGGACCCTCACCTTTCGTCGAGAGGGTCAGACAAAGCTCCTTAAAAGAAGCAGAGTACGAGGCACCGAGAGAGCGGGACAAATGCCACAACCGAGGTAGAAGCGGCCCGCTCCGTCTCCTCTTCGAGGGTGATCATCTGCTCGAGCTGATCCTCCGAGCCCGCCGCCGTGGACACCGCCAACCGGGCCTCTTTAGATTTCACCAGTGGAATTCTTTTCTCGGGGTGCCCCAGTTGTAATCGGGCAGCACGGTCTTCAAGGACGTAGGCCGAAAAAGAGCACAAGTCGCAGGCCTGCAGGTCGTGCTCAAGGCCCAGGCAGTAGACGCATGTGGAGTGCGGATCCATCCTAGACATCTTCTGCCCGCAAGGGCACCTCTGGAAACTGGGAGTCGATTTGTCCATTGCAGCCGCGAGGAGAAGACGACCGAAGTCTTTTTAGCAAAACTGATTTTGAACTTTCAAGAATTAGGAACCAGTCTTAAAGCAGAGCTGCAGGGGAACCTGAGCTTCCAAGCTGTAAGGGAAGATCTGCGCCATGGGTGGAGCAGAGAGCATTTTACCAAGGTGGGAGGTGCTAGCTGAATATCTTCCGCAAGATTTTAAAGTCGAGGAACTCAGCGAGAGTGGATGAACAACATATCCATGTCCCTAGAACAGGAGTTATACCATTGCTAGATGTTCATCCACTGTCTGGCAGGTTCCTGCCGCTTAAATCTTGGCCGAAGGTCTTCGTTGGCTCTCCCACCCACCCGGTGTAAACCTCGGCTCCCCCATGATGCCAGATCTGGCCTGCTGGAAGCTCAGGTTGTGCGGAGCTGGGGAGGTCGGGTGGGTCGTGTGGATGAACATACCATTCCAAGAAAGTACAGTTACGCAAGAACTTACTGCAACAGTAGATCTTCGAGAACAGCTCTTGCAGCAGGTTACACCATTAGAACCGAAGCCGGCAGGCGTCAGGACCCCACGGAAAAATTCTAGCTAGCTTACTTCAGCAGGGACCACCCCGGCGTCGGACCCGCCTCTGACGCTAGGCGTGGTACATAAGGCAGTCCCGCCAGATTCCCCAGTTCTCCTGCCGAAGACTCCCGGCCGCAGGATGACAGTGGGAGACGGAGGATCCACCGTCAGAAGATAAGGGAGGAAAATCCCACGAAAAGGCAAAGCCATGCCTCCACGGGGAAGGTGGGCGGAGGGGAGCTTGCTGCAGAGCTGTCTCGAGATCTACTGTTACGATAAGTTCTTACGCAACTGTATATCTTTACCTAGACACAGCTCTTGCAGCAGGTTACACTATTAGGACTGATTCCCAAGCAGCAACGCCAACAAATTCCAGGAGGAAGAAAATAGGAAGTGCATTCCAGGTCCTGAACTCTAGGACAGGAGACCCTGTAGCACTCGCAAGGCAAACTAGCCTTCACGAGAGGCGATGTCCAAGCTATAATGCCTGATAAAGGTATGCACAGAGCTCCAAGTGGCTGCAGCACAAATAGCAGAGGTGGAGACGTTTGAGTGCTGCAAAGGATGTGGCCACACCCCTAGTAGAATGACCCTGGACAGAGCCCAGGAGGGCCTTTTGTTTTATATCATAAAAGTAGGAAATACACTGGACAAGCCAGCGAGACAGACTGTTTGGATACTGATTGGCCCATCATTCTCTCAGAGAAGGAAACAAAAAGCTGCTCAGAACTATGAAAAGATTTAGTTCTGTTGAGGTAATACCTCAGGCTGCGGTGAACATCCAGGGTGTGGAGCAAAGCCTCTCCTCTATTTGAATAACTCAGGAAGTAAACCGGAAGGTCAATATCCTGGTTTAGAGAGAGTGAAGAGACCACCTTGGGTAAAAACTTGGGATTCGTCCTCAGGCATACTCTGTCCCAGTGGAAAACTTAAGGCTCTTTGCACATGGGCGTGAAGCTCAGAAATTCTTCTCACTGAAGTAACAGCAACTAAAAATAAGTTTTACTACTTAGAAACGTGAGCTTCGCAATCTGCGTGCAGGTTCAAAGGGAGGGAGCGTGAGCTGTTCCAGGACAAAGCAGATCCCATGGAGGCACAGGGTCCCTAATGGGAGCTGGGTGCAACACACCTAAGAAATCTCTTTGCCAAAGGTGTCCAATTGAGCTACTGTAATGATGTCTCCACCGGGAGGTGGATCGTAGAAACAAGGGGCTGGGGAGGTGCACCTAATAGAGGAGTAGGCTAGGCCTGAATGAAAAGGGAGAGGAGGTAATCAACACTACTCCCACAGGACAACCTAAAGGGAAAAATCACAAGCTCGTGACTATAAACAAAACAGGGCACCATTTCATGGCGACGCCGACAAGTGCTGTCGGTTTGGCTGCAGAAAGAACCTCTGCAACCTCTTGCTAGACCCCATGACGCAAGATGGCCATGTCTCTAGGAGCCAAGCATGCAGGTTCAGAGAGCGTAGGTCCGGGTGGACTAATGAACCTTTCTCCTGAGACAGGAGGTGGGAGCCGAGCGGCAACAGGAGTGGGGGTTCCCGAGACAGTTGCACCAACAAAGGGAACCAGATCTGTCTGGGCCAGAACGGGGCCACCAGGATCATGAGTGTGTGCTCCCTGCGCAGTTTGAGAAGAACTCTGGATCAATGGGAAGGGAGGGAAAGCGTAGAGGAATCTGTTCGCCCAGGAAAGGGATAATGCGTCTCACCAGAAAACACCAGGCCCTGGATCTAGAGAGCAAAATTGGGTGTTTTATGCTGGATGGGGATGCAAACAAGTCTAGTTCTGGAATTCTCAACGAAGAAACAGATCCTCTGCTACCTCTTGGAAGTTCCCACTCAGGACTCTGGCCTGGATCGACTCAGGCAGTCTGCAATTGTGTTGTCCACCCCGGAACATGCAGTGATCAGATCTGCGCCTGTAACTGACACACTCCAATCCCACACCTCATGGCCTCCTGCAAGGGGTAAGAGCAGCGCCCTGTTTGTTGAGGTAATCACCGCTGTTGTCTGTCTGAAGCAGGAGAGTACACGGTGGGATTACTGACTGAAAGGCCTGCAGGGCATAGAGAACCACCCTCATCTCTAGGACATTGATATGGAGATTAGCTTCCATCGGGGTCCACATACCCTGGGACTTTACCCCGTCCAGGTGCACCCCCTACCCAAGACCTGAGGCATCTGTGGTGAGGGTTACCTCCGGGGACGGTGCTACAAACGGGACGCCCGTGGAGAGTGACCCTGGGACTAGCTACCACTGCCAGTCTCGATCACTGAGTTAGTGATCCTGACCGGATGCTGCAAGTGGTCTTGCCTTTGGTCCCATTGCACTTTGAGCATCCACTGGGTTACCCGCATGTGGAGCCTTGCGAAAGGGACAGTAGGAATGGCCGCAGCCATGTGTCCAAGCAAGCAAAGGACCGACCTGGCAGGTCGGATCTTGTTCGACGACAAATCCCTTATCAGGTATCTGATGCGCTCTGCTCGGTCGTCCAGAAGAAAAGCTCTTCCCTGAACAGTGTCCAGTACTGCGCCTATAAACTGCAGTTTCTTCGACGGTACCAGGAGAGACTTCTCATAATTTATGAGAATGCCTAGAGATTGGAACAGGTCCTGGGTGCTCTGGACCGTGAGTGACAACGCCTCTCTGGAGGCGGCCATGAGAAGCCAGTCGTCCAGGTATGGGAACACACAGTGGCCCTGTCTCCTCAGATGCTGCCACAACTGCCATGCACTTGGTAAAGTGCCTTGGTGCGGATGACAGTCCAAACGGAAGAGCTTGGAACTGAAAGTGGTGGTAGAGAAACTCGAAGCGCAGGAACCTCTGGTGCGCCTGAGCTATAGGGATATGCAGGTATGCGTCCTGCATGTCTAGAGACGCTAAAAAGGCGTACTGTTTCAGCATGGGAATAAGGCCCGGAAGAGTCACCATGCGGAATCTCTTGTAGGCGACTGGCACGTTGAGGTCATTGAGGTCCAGAATCGGACAGAGGTCCCTTGTTTTCTTGGGAACCAGGATGAAGTGGGAATAATATCCTTGTCCTCTCTGGTTCTCCGGGACGTACTCCATCGCTCCCCTTCACAGGAGCGCGAGTACCTCTTGCCAGATCAAATTTTTGTGCTGACCTGGATACCAGGAGAGCAAAGGAGGCCGAGGGTGGCTTTTCTGCGAATTCTATAGAGTGGCCTAGACCGACCAACTGAAGAACCCACCTGTCGGTGGTTATAGCCTGCAATCCCGGCAGGAAGTTCACAATGCGACCCCTGACCATAATTTCCTGTTGATCCTGAGGGCCGGGGGCCAGAAAGGAGGCAGGCTATAGGGGCAGATGGGCCCGCTGGCTGGGGCAGCCTAGGAGAACGCTGACCTCTGCTGGCAGGCTGTTTTCCCTGGGTTCTACGGAAGCCTGAGCCCCTCTGATGTGTAGCGGAGCGGGGCTGCTGCCTCTGTCTGCCCACAAAACGGCTTTGGTTCCGCAAGGAACCAAGCTTGGAGTCGGTACATGGCCTGAACTGACCTTACTGCCTTCCTCCTTCTTGAAGTTTGGTCAATCTTCGGAAGCATTACCAAACAAGACTTCTCCCTCGAACGGAGCATCTATAATGTTCTTCTGGACGTCTGGGGTAAAACCAGAGATGCGTAACCAGGAGTGTCTCCGGAGGCATACGCCAGAAGCTGCTGCTCAGGCCGATGAGTCCGCGGAGTCATACGCGGCTCGAAGCACTTGGGTCCCCACGTCTGAACCCGTACGGAGGAGCTGAAGCATCTCCTCCTTCTGCTCACCTACCGGCAGTTTCAGCTGTCTCCAGACCCTGTTCCCAAAGCGTTCTGGAATTGAACCATGTGGGTCAGATAATTCAAGGATCTGATGGCGCAGGTGGCAGAAGCATACGTGTGCCTGCCCAGCGCGTCCAGCTGCTTGGACTCTGGGTCCAGTGGCAGGGTGCTCAAATGTTGCGGCCTCTGTGACCGGTCATGAGGCTGTGATGACCAGAGAATCGGCCTGAGGCTGCTGCGTCAAGTACTGGTCATCCTTAGGAGCCTTGTACAAGCGATCAGCTTTTTCTGGCATCGCCGGCAGCGAATGTGAATGCTTCCATGCTGCCTTGGTGACGTCCACCAAGGGTGGTACAGCCACAGGCTTGGGGTCCTTCTGCCGAAGATATTTGGCGAGGCGTAACCTTTTGGGGTCTAGCTCTTCTGCATCCCATGTTCTCTTGGATATGTCTCATAATACCCATGAATGAAGGGTCATCCAGAGGAGATCTCGGCATCTCATGTGGGTCTGGAGAAGGGATGGAGAGAGAAGATGGGGATCTAGAGGAAGAGTAGACTGATCCCGTGTCCTCCGTCGACGGCGAACGTCTGTCTCCTGGATCTCTTGGGGTTGGGTGACCCAGAAGAGGATTTCGACGGAGGTCTCCGTTTTTCTGATCTTCCCCTGGGAGAGGATCTAGGCTCCCGGAGGGGAGGTAAACGGCCTGCCGACCCCGATGGTGAAGGGGATGCAGGAACCGGAGGAAGAGGAGGAGGGGACCATGTCCCTCTTAATGGTGTCCCACCACTAAGTGAAGAGATCCTTCACTTCTACTAAAGAAAGGCCCGACAACCCGGGCGCCGTGGGTGGTCGTCGGGTCCCGGCGTTTGTTCCACAGGGGCCTCTGGTAAGGGTGAGGGTGCCTGGGGTTTCGGCCAAGCTGGGGTCGCCCGTCTGGTCCTCTGGCTGCATTAAGCCCTCCTCAGTTAAAGACTCCTGACAGACGTCGGTTGGAAGCGTCAGGGCCCTCTTCTCAGGAGGAGCAGACGTTGGTCCCCCTACCGGCATCTGCTGGGATGGTTTGGCCAGCGATGGCCGTCCGGCCGACGGCGGCTCCAGAGAGGAATGACGCACGGCTGATGGTCGTGTCGGCATCTGGTCTACAGGTCTCTTCAAGGGTGTGAGCTCCAACGTTTTCCGAGGAGGCACAGACGAAGACCAGACGTCGGGAACCAAAGGGTGGGAACCAGACTTGTGATGGTGGTGGCGCTCCATGGACTTTGCCAAGGCCTTGGATGAAGACGACAGACAGCCTGGCAGACTTGGCCCGAGAAGAAGGCTTCCTTACCGCAGCCGGGGGAGGCTGAGAGCTGGCCCTGGAAGGAGAGCGGTCAGACCAAGAACTGGAGCTGCGGGGCTCCGAAGCCCTGCAAGGGGCCTTCTCCCTTCCTTTCTCCGCATGCTTGTGGGATTTAGAAGATTCCCCCTGGAGGACATGATCTTCAGCTTTTCCTCCAACAAAAAATCCTGAAGGGCCTTCTGACGTCGGATCCTATTTAGACTGTTGAACCCTTGGCAGAACGAACAGGTCCGGGTATCGTGGTCTGGGCCCAGGCACCTAACGCAGGCCGTGTGGGGGTCCTTGAAGGGGAACCGTTTCCCGCAAGCACACTTGGAGGAGTGACCGGAGGTTGGAGAGAACATCGGCAACAATCTTGCTTGAAGAAAACTGAATTTCCTGAAAGAAAGCTCTGAACCACACGTCACACGCTAGACTAACCAAAGGGTTGAGCCCATGCAAGTCGACAGCGGGAAAGAACTGGGTAATCTGGCGGGACCGCCTCCTTATGTACCATGCCTGACGGAGGCGGGACTGACGTCGGGGGTGGACCCCACTGAAAATAGCTAGCTAGAATTTTTCCGTGGGGTCCCCGACGCCTGCTGGCTTCGGTCCCAATGGTGTAACCTGCTGCAAGAGCCGTGTCTCAAAGTAAGATCTGTTACAGGAGAGTAACCTGCATTTCTAGGGACATGGATATGTTCATCCACACTCTGGCAGACTCCTAGCAGTTCTCCGGGAGGAGGAGGAAGGCAAGGCGCACACCCCCAATACTTACTTGAGAGATTGGAGAACTGAGGCCCCCAAACCAGCACCCTGGCGTGACTCGAGGTCTATGTGGTAGTGGGTAATCAGGTATGTGCCGACTTCCAGGTAGCAGCCCTGCAGATATCCTGGATAGGGACATCCCTGGAAGCAGCTACCGATGCAGTGGTATGGCGGGTAGAATGAGCTCTTATCCCTCTGGGAGACCCCATGCCCGCAAACCTGTAGCACAGCTCTATGCAGGAGGTGACCCACCTGCCTATCGTCCGCTTCACTGTAGGTCTGCTAGGTGCGGCTTCAGCGTAGGTGACAAACAGCTGGCGAACCTCTCCCCGAACTTCAGCAGTCTGCTCCTTATAAGCAGAGTGCTCGTCTAGGGTCCAAAGTATGGAGCCTATACTTAGCGTCTGAGGTGCGATTGGGGTAGAACACCGGCAGAGTCAACACCTGGCTAAGGTGAAACTGACACCACCTTCAGAAGAAATTTTGGGTGGGGGCACAGGACAACCTTGTCCCTGTGGAAGACCAAGTAGGGAGGCTCGATGGAAAGCGCCTGGAGCTCTCCCATCCTTCTGGCTGACGTGAGCCACCAAGAAGGTGGTCTTCCACGACAGGTGAGAAAGATCACACCTGTGCACTGGTTCGAATGGCTTGCCCATGAGCTTGGCCAATACCAGCAGTAGATCCCACGGAGGTGGAGTTTCTCACACTGAAGGGGAAATTTGGTCAAGGCCTTTGAAAAAGCACCTGACCACCTTCTCCTGTGCCACCAACTGCATGTCGGCCCGTGCCCGCTAAGCAGAGATGGCTGCCAGGTGCACCTTAAGGGTAGTCAACTGAAGCCCTTGCTGAGAAAGGGACCACAGGTAGTCTAGAATGCTTGCCAAGGGGCAGTCGGAAGGGTCCAAGCCCTTCCCCTGACACCAAGTGGAAAACTTCCTCCATTTGAAGGCATAGCATTTCCTGGTAGACTCCTTACAGGACACACCTAAACGACGTTGAGGACTTTGTCGGAAAGACCCAGAGCCTGGAACTCTAGCCGCACAGAAACCAGGCAGTCAGGTGCAGGGGTTGAAGGTCCGGATGGAATATCTTCCCCTGATTGATTGAGATCAGGTCCGGGCAGGCTGGAAGCTGCCTCAGGAGCCTGGAGCAGAGGCTGAGGAGATCGGGATACCAAAACTGGTGGCGCCAGTCTGGGGCTACCAGAATCACCTGCTCCTTGTCCCTCCTCACCTTGAGAAGCACCTTGTGGATCAAGGGAAATGGGGGGAAAGGTGTAGAAGAGGCCCGGGTCCACGGCCTCGAGAAGGCATCCCCTGCAGCGAGCCCTGCTGAGGGGGCCGGGCATGGACCAGACTCAGCTTTGCTTTCTCCCTGGAGGCAAATAGGTCCACCTGAGGTGTGCCCCAGTGGGAGAAGAGCTCTTGTACTACCTCTGGCAGAAGAGACCACTCAAGACGCAGCCCCTATCCGGCTTAGGGCATCAGCCAGGGTGTTTGAGGCTCCTGCCACGTGAATGGCTAGGAGATCTGCCTCCAGGCTGCACATTAGGGACCAAATGCGGAGAGCTTCCTTGCATAACAGCAAGGAGTGCGTCCCGCCCTGGTGGTTTAGATAGTACATGGTCGTGGTGCTGTCTGTCTGGACCTGAACCACTTGACCCCGTAGCAACTGAGCTAAGGCGGTGAGAGCTAGATGGACCGCCCGGAGCTCCAGCAGGTTGTTGTGGCATCGGGACTCCCGAGGGGCCAGAGGCCATGTGCTCAGTGTTCCCCAGATGGGCACCCCAACCCAGAGACTACTGTCGAGTGACTGTTGGCTCAGAGCAGATGAACGGGATACCCTCCAGCAGATGTGCTGGAACAATCCATCATTGGAAAGCGCTCCACATCTCCCGGGTCACTATCACGGGCTGGTCCAACGGATAGCAGCGTTGTGACCATTGGCTGGCCAGTCCCCATTGAAGGGGATGCATGTACCAACGGGCCTAACGGACCATGCTGGTGCAGGCCGCCATGAGGCCCAGGAAGTCCCAGGCAGGGCACAACTGCCCAACCAGAAATGATTGGGCAAAGGAGGAAAGAACCTCGGCCCTGTCCGCCAGGAGCCGTGCTCTGGCTTGCAGAGAGTCGAGCTCTGCCTCGATGAACAGAATCACCTGCTTTGGCACGAATTCAGACTTGGCCTCGTTGATTAGGCCAACCTGAGAGCAAACCTGGAGGGCCAGATCTCTGGACCGCTCCGCCTGTGGTCTGGAGAGGGCTGCTATCAGCCAGTCATCCAAGTAAGGGTACAACCGGACCCCTTGGTGCCACAGGAATGCTGTCACCACTGCCATGCATTTGCTGAAGACCCTGGGAGCTAGGGAGAGGCCGAAGGGCATGGCCTGGAACTTGATAGGGATCCCTCAGCTCTGAAGCCGAGTAATCTGATGGGACGGACGGATTGGGACATGAAAGAACACGTCCTGGAGGTCCAGGGAGCAGAACCACACACCTTGTTCCAAGGATGTTATCTGAGCCAGAATGACCATCCTGAAGGCCCCAAACCTTAGGAACTTGTTCAGGTCGCGTAGGTAGAGAATGGGGCGCCAGCCCCCTGTCCGTTTTGGGACCAGGAAGTACCTGGACACAAACCCCGGGTCTGGAGGAGGATCCACCACCTTCCTGATCACCTCTTTTGAGGAGCAGGGCAATATCGGCCCAGTGAGCCGACAGCGAGGCTGCGGACCCCATGGCCCCTCGAGGGGTGACTGCTTGAAAAGGCGGAACCTGCTCGAACTCCAGAGGCAGGCCTTTTCCTACCACCTCCAACACCCAGCAGTCCATGGTGATAGTGGACCAGATGGAAAGGAAGTGGTGGAGCTGTCCCCCCATGGCGGAACCCAGGGGGAGTGATGAGGCTGGGGTGGCACCCCTCAGCCCATCACTGGGCAGGCTTGGAGGAAGAACCGGCAGAGGGACCTCCTGGGCCTTTACCTCCTTGCCTCCTGTTGGAGGAAGCCATTGGCTTGGGTTTGGGATACCAAGTGCGAGCCTGCTAGTGCTGCTGGGCCAGTCGAGGAGCAGGGACCAAAGGACGAAAGGACTCTGCTGACTGTGGCCTTTGTCCCTCTGGGAGGAGGTGACCAAGTCCAGAGTGGCATTGGACTTCGATCTGCTGGAGGTGTCCCTCCACTCCAGGGCCGAAGAGGTCAGTCCCCAAGAAGGGGATGTCTGCCAACTTGTACTGGGTATCTGCTGTGAAGGTGGATATCCTCAGCCACGCCCTGCATCGCATGGCCACCGCAGCCACTACTGCCCTGGCACAGGAATCACCTGTGTTCAAAGCAGTCTGGAGCTGCTGCTTTGCCACCGTCCTACCCTGGTCCTGCACCTGGCGGACCATGGTCTGCAGGTCAGGTGGGAGATTAGGAACCTCATCCAGGGAGCCCATGAGGGTGTGGGAGAAGTGTGCCATCAGCATGGCCAAGCTGGCCTGTCGGACGCAGCATTCACCTTGCACCCTGCAAAGTCCAGCTTTTTGGACTGTCGGTGGGCTTGTCCACATCCTGAGTGTTACCAGAACGCCGGAAAACGCTGTCGGTGTCTAACCCCTCAGCAGAGGGGTGTTCCAAGAAACCAGGCAAAGAGCCGGCAGAGACCGCACACTTCCTGGCCATCCTGGCCAAGGGTGCAGGACAGGAAGCAGGCCGCTGCCAAAGCTCCAAGGCTGGGCTGACAATGGCTTCAGCCACCAGAAAGGCCTCAGTGGGAGAATCCCCTCGGTCCAGAATCTGTTAGGGGATACTTTCTTTGGACATGGGCTCGAGCTGCATCCTGGTGGACTCAGATTAGTTGAAGCAGATCCAAGAAGGACGATGGGCTATCGTCCACTGACTGGTCCCTGGAGGACTCCAGATAGCACTGCCTGGAGAACAGGGAGGAATAGTAGTCGGATTCCGAAGAGTCTATGAAGAGCTGCCTCTGCTCTGAGCCACCCTCCACCTGCCGAGGACGGTCGGGAGTGCGGGTGACCGACAACCTGTGGGGCAGGCCATGACCCGACCGAGAATTCTTGGTCGGTGCCCCCCCCTGACTTTGGTTGTGGAGGTTCCACCACAAATCGGTGGACCAGCTGGTTTTGGCTTAGCAACTGGCCCTGGGGCAGGCAACTCTACTAGAACGAGTGGTTGCTTTGGCCGTTCAGGCAACAACCACTTGATGGCCAGGGTCGGCTTACACCCGGATAACAGCAACTGCTGTCACATAAGATCCTTGTAGTGCCGGCACAACTTGCGCTGTAGTCTCTCCTCACCCGAGGAGGAGGACAAGGAAGAATGGCGCCGCCGTTTACTTTTGGTAATGGGACAGATGCCGCCGATGGCGGGAATGGCTGGACGGAAGAGATCCGAGACAGAGACCCTGGGGGAACAGAGGGTGGGTGATACCCGCTCTTCCCTCTGCTCATGAACTTTAACTGGGGACTGCGGTCCCGAAGGAGCAGGCAGATCCTCGGTATCCACCAGGGGAAACTGGTGAAGTAGGGTCGTCTGCTTCTCCAGTCGACAGCCCATCTGATAGAGAACAATCTTGACTTTGTTGATGGGAGTCTTGGTAGGCTGGCCTGACGGGGCACTGTGAAACCAGCAGCCTCAGCTGCAACCTCGACCGAAGTAGATGGTCGGCTGCCTGGGGAGTGGGACCTCTCCTGCTCCCATGAATGCAGACGATGGGACTGCCTTTAGATTCCCTTTTCTTGGGCCGAGAAGAATGTCCTGAAGGCCCCTCCCCTTTCGTGGAAAGGGACTGGCAAAGCTCCTTGAACGAAGCTGTATACGAGGAACTCAGAGCAGGATAAATGCTGCGGCCAAGGAGGAAGAGGCGGCCTGGGCTGCCTCCTCGAGGGCAATCTGCTCGAGCTGCTCAGCCGAGCCAGCCGCCAGACACTGCCCAACGAGCCTCTTTGGATTTTACCAGCAGAAAAAGTTTCTCGGGGTGCCCGAGCTTCAAACGGGCAGCGTGATTGTCCAGAACACTGGGCGAGAAAGAACGGCACAACTTGCAAGCCTGCGGGTCGTGATCTAGGCCCAAGCAGTAGATGCACGTGGAGTGCGAATCTGTCCTGGACATTTTCGTCCCACAAGGGCACCTCTGAAAGCCGGGAACAGATTTTTCCATCGCAGCCGCGAGGGAAGATGAAGACCAAAGTTTAGAATACTTCAAAATCAATTTCGGATGAACCGAAGAATTAGGAACCAGTTTAAGATGGAGTGCTAAGGAGGGAACCTGAGCTTCCAAGTGGTAAGGAAGATCTGGCGTAATGGGGTGGAGCAGAGAGTTTTACCACCCGGGTGGGTGGGAGGAGCCAGCTTGAAGACCTTCTGGTAAGAATTAAAGTGGCAAGGATACCCGCTAGAGAGTGTGGATGAACAACATGTCCATGTCCCTAGAAACAGTTTTGTACAGTGAGTGCACATGAGGGGAACTCTGAAGCCCTGAGGCCAAAGTGGGTGGTATGGCCTAATGCAAGTGATACTCGATCTGTTACAGTAGTTCTTACATAACTGCCATCTTCACTGAGAGCATCTCGCCATACCCATGAAACAAGTCCCAAACAATACTGAGATGTCCAGGTGGCTGGAGGCAATAGGCCTAAGAAAGGAGGCCCTGAAGCACAAACAGACCAAAGTTTGTCCTTCTAGAGTCAATGAAGAGACTGTAGTGTTTATACACCAAGTCGCAGCAGCACATGTCTGCAGCTGGCATTCCTGAAACAGCCAACAGAAATGGCAATGCTTCTGTTAGAGAATCAATGGAAGACTCCAGGTGGTTCCTTGCAGTACTTACTGTAACAGAAATACAGCTGGCCAACTATTTGGACAGGCACTGTTTAGAGACTGGTACACCCTCTTCCAGGGGTGAAAGAAAAACCACTGCGAGGACTTCCTGCAGTCCTTTGTCTGAACATAAGAAAAAATTACTCACCTTAGTAATGTTTCTTCTAATGGAGTCTTGCTATATTCTGACATTTTGCCGCCTGGGTGGGTGGGGAGCTGGTTGCGCTCCCGTGGATTTGAGCGCGGGAGCCTGCCGTGGTGTGGATGAACATATACTATTCCTAGAACTCCTGTTACAGGCGAGTAACCTGTATTTGCTTACAGGGCCCCCTGTGGATGAATGAACTCCTTGGGCACCTCTTGGCCACCAGTTGTCTAGCACAATTCAAACTGATCTCAAACAGCACTTAACACTCTAAGTGCACCTGCCCCCGAGTCCAGCCACACCACCTCTCTCTGCCCCCCAGCAAGCACTAGGCAGGCCTCAGGTACCCCTTCCCTCTGTCCTGTCTCATGACTTGCCTCAGCAATCAGTTTGCGTCATGCTCCTTTGGCACCCGCCACCCCACTCTCCCCCAACTCACAGTCCCGTGAGTTTCCCTAACAGTCACTACTAATGCAGGCTGCCTGACCATGCCCCTTCACACCCCACCATTTACTTTAGCATGTCTTCTCCACTCAGACTCTCCTCACCCCACCATTTATCCCTATACCTTATCGCCCTTCTTCCCCCACCCTTAACCTCCACCGCATTACATACCTGTCTCTCATACCTCCATTCTTCATCCCACTGCAAGCTATTCCCATCCTCTGAATTACTAATAAGGCACTCTATGGCTGCTTATTCTCCCCCCCAACCCCAAAATAGTGTTTTTCTTGTTATTTTAACTTATACCTACGTTTTGAGTTATTCTGTAAGTTCTGAATCCAAGCTGTATCATTCATTGTAATGTACCTTTTCTTTCTCCTATTGTTCTTTGTTTTGCAATCTATGATGTGGAACCTTTGTAAAAGAGCTTGCGCTCAAAGATCTTTTCCAAATCACTAAATAAATAAAAAAATTAACTAGATGGGGTAATCCTGCAGACCACCACAGAGGAAAGGGGACATGGGGTAGTCGTAGAAGACAACCTCAAAGTGGCTGAACAGTGCGACAAAATAGTTGACAAGGCTAACAGAATGCTAGGGTGCTTAGGAAGGGGTATAACAAGTAGGAGGAGGGAAGTGGTGGTACGTTGTACAACTCCCTAGTAAGGCCTCATCTGGAGTACTGTGTTCAGTTCTGGAAGCCCCATCTCCAAAAAACAGACAGAATGGAGACAGTACAGAGGAGGGCGACAAAAATGGTGTCGGGGATGTAGCATAAGTCGTATGAGGAGAGACTCCGCTCTCAGTATGTACTCCCTGGAGGAAAGGGGGAGGGGGACATGATAGAGACCTTCAAATATCTAAAGGGGCTCAACAGGGTACCAGAGGGGTGCATCTTTCACATGAAGGGAAATCGCAGAACAAGGGGGGCACAGCTTGAGACTAAAAGGGAGAAACATAGAAGGAACTTGAGGAAATTCTACTTCACTGAAAGGGGTGGTGGAGAAATGGAACAGCCTCCCCCAGGAAGTGGTGGGGGTGGCCACAATTCAGGGATTCAAGAATGTGTGGGATAGGCACATGGGAATTATCAAGCTAGGGCGAAAGGTGGGGGGGCTTGTAGCATCTAGGGTACCTTAAGCATTAGAAAGAAAGATAGGGCAGTCTAGATGGGCAACAAGGCCCTTGTCTGCTGACAATACCTATGTATCTGTGTACCACCACAATGTACCACATCAACCAACAAGGAGGGACAAGAGCCAGTCCTTGGTTCACAGAAGCAATGAACATATGGAGTCTGTCCTACTCCCGCAGTGCCTCTCTGCAAGCTACCTATCTGCCAGAAAAGGACAGCAACTAGCAGATGTCCTGACCAGGATAAATCGGGCCCATCACAAGTGGGTTCTGAACAAGCAGGTGCTGGTCGTAGTGTTCAGAAGGTGGGACACCCCAGAGATGGATCTCTTTGCATCCCACAAGAATCACCACCTGCCTTAGTATGGCTGTAGACCACCAGATGGGCACAGTACCCCTGGATGCTCTGATTTTGGATGGGTCAGAGAGACACTTGTATGCCTTTCCTCACTTTCCTCTGTTATTCAGGGTGTTAATCAGATCTCAGCCAGCACCAGTGATATTAGTACCAGACTGGGCCAGACAGCCATGGTACTCTCTGCTGCTCCCTGTCTGTGGATAAGCCTATACTCCTCCCTCGGAGGCACAACCTGCTGACGACCTACCAGGGGAGGATCATATACCCCTACCTCAGGCTCAAGGCTTAGCCCTTGAGGACTTCGAGTATGCAGGCTTGCAAGTCTCAGAAAGCATCCTGGAGGTTTTAAGGGGATAGGGTTGCTTTTCCTTCTTACACCCATGCCCTGGGACATCTGTGTGTCATGGGCTCAGCAGGAGCCAAGGCAGCACACCTGTTGCAAACCCAGCAGACTCCTTCCTAGCATTTCTCTGCTGCACTTCCACCAGCGGAGACAGATACCTTCCGTGAAGGAGAAAAATGTCTTGTGGGATGTTCAGTCATCCTTTCCTGGGTGGCCCTTGACAACCCTGGCTTTTTCCAGAACCCAGGTTGCCATGGGCGGTAGCTCTACCACTGCGCCAACCAGCTGGCTTAAATTTTTAGTACTGTGCAGAGCACCATACTCAGACTGGGAAACAAAAACCCAGGGGAAGAGTACACAATGGGGGGTGAGATACTAACAACAAAAATGGAAAGGGACCTGGGGGTAGTCATCAGATGACCTAAAGGTGGGCAAGCAATGTGAGAAGGCAGCAAGGAGGGCTGGGGGGATACTGGGATGCATAGGGAGAGGCATCACCAGTAGAAAACAGGAAGTTATTATCCCTCTGTACAGACAGCTGGTGAGACCCCATCTGGAGTACTGTGTGCAGTTCTGGAGACCCAATCTCCGCAAAGACATACAGGATGGAAGCTGTCCAGAGGAGGGCAACTAAAATGGTGCAGGGTCTGCACCGGAGGACATATGAAGAGAGACTTAAGGAGCTTAATATGTATAGCCTCGAGGAAAGGAGGGAGGGGGGGACATGATAGAAACTTTCAAGTACCTCAAGGGAATCAACAAAGTCCAAGAGGGTAGCATCTTTCAAAAAAAAAAAAAAAAAGAGGTGTGCAAGAACAAGAGGGCACAATTTGAAGATAGAGGGGGGGTGGCTCAGGGGTAATTTAAGGAAGTATTTTTTCCCCAGAGAGGGTTGTGGATGCATGGAATGGCCTTCCGGAGGAGGTTGTGGAGTCAAAATCAGTGGTGGAATTCAAGCATGCATGGGATAGTCATAAGGCAATTCTGGGGGTTGGGGGTAGAAAGAAGTAGGCTGCTGGTTAACTAGGATCTGCAGCTTATCCAGTAGGTAGGGAAATGGGCAGACTAGGTGGGCCAAGCGGTCCTTATCTGCCGTCAAATTCTATGTTTCTATATGCAGAGAGTCCCAACCTTCGAACTGCTCCGGAGGTGAAAGAGTTAGCTTTCCATGCTAGGCATGGAACGCTGAGCTCGACTAAAACTGTTCTTCAAACTCAAACCGTCAGATCTTGACGAGCTAAACTCAGAGGTCCTGTGGGGAAGCTGTGAACCTACACTAACCAACTGGCTACTAAACAGAACACATTTTTTGGACCCAAAACAAAGACTCAAGTCAGGAGACCCAAAAAATGAACACAACACCAAGTCACCCCAAGAAAGGAGGGGTGAAAAAACAAGGTGGGCACCTACCAAGTGTCAATACTGCACTGCCCACATCCCAAAAACAGAGGTTCCGAGATGGGCAGGCGGCAGGGTCAGAATATAGCAAGACTCCATTAGAAGAAACATTACTAAGGTGAGAGCAATTTTTTCTTCAAACATGAAGTCTTGCTATATTCTGACAGACTACAAAGCAGTACCTCCATGGAGGAGGGACAGAACCTACTTAGGAAATAGGCTCTGAAGCACAGCTGTGCCAAACCGAGCATCACTCCTAGCCTGGATGTCAAGGGAGTAATGCTTGGTAAAAGTGTGAACTGTTTTCCAGGTAACTGCTTGACATCTCTAGAATAGGGATGTCCCTGGCAGCAGCCGTACCTCTGGTAGAGTGAGCCCTCAGGCCTGAAAGAGGAACCTTACCCAGTTTTTGATCGCAAAATTGGATACAAGAGACAATCCACCTGGCAATGGATCTTTTAGTGGCAGGTTTCCCTTTACCAACCACAACATAAGTGAGGAACAGTTGGAGGGAGTCAAACCTGTGACCCTTGGTACACTATGTAGTAACTAAGGGCTCTCTTCACATCTAAACTGTGCAGCCTCCTCTCACCAGAGGAGGAATGGTCAGTGAAGTACACTGGAAGAGTGATTGATTAAGGTGGAAATCTGAAACCACTTTAGGCAAGAACTTCCCGTTAGTCCTGAGGACCACCTTATCTCTATGAAAGGAGATAAAATCAGGCTCCACTGACAAAGCTTGTAATTCACTTATGCGTCTGGCAGAAGTGATGGCTACCAGAAACAGTCTTCCAATTCAAGTACTTAAGCTCTGCTGAAGACAAAGGCTCAAACGGGGCGTTGCATAAGTTGAGCAATGCAAACATTAAGATCCCAGGCAGGGCAGCAGGGTCCCTGAATGGAGGGTTGCGGAAGCAACCTTGAAAAACTTGGAGAATACAGGGTGAGCCGAAAGAAGAGGGCTTACCTGCTGAAATAAAAGCAGACAGCTGCCAGATGCACTTTTAGGGTAGCTGGTCTCAGCCCCAAGGTATTTAAGTGGACCATATAATCCAGGACTGTGGGTAAATCGGCAGACTCTGGGGAAATATGCTTTCCAGAGCACCATATGGAAAACCTCTTCCATTTGGAATTATAAGTGGCCCTAGTGAAAGGTTTCCTAGAAGCCTTCAGGATATCCATTACACCTTGGAAGAGGTGTAGATCAGCAAACTCACTCTTCAAGAGCCAGGCCTTGAGATTGAGAGATTTGAGGTTTGGGTACCAAACCCTCCCCTGAGCACAGGTTAACAGGTTGTGATTCCTGGGAAGACAAAGGGGAAGATGGACTGCTAAGTACAGTAGGAGTGGATACCAGGGTTGTCTGGCCTAATCTGGAGCGATCAGGATCATCTTGCAGGGTTGAGATCCTATTTTGACTAGCACTTTGAACAGGAGAGGAAAGGGGAGAAAGCATAGAGAAACTTCCCTTCCCAATTGAGAACTAAGGCATCCAGAGGGACTGAGCCCAACACTGGGGGCCTGCAGCAAAAAAGGGGAAGTTAGTGATCGTCTGGGGCTGCAAAAAGATCTCTTCGGGGTGCCCCATCTGGCAAATATCACCTCCAAGACTAGGGGTCCAGTGACCATTCGTGATGGCCTGGGAAATCCTGTGAGAGCATCTGCCAGACATTGTCCTTGCTCTGGAAGGTAACTCCGTAGAGGGAGGTGTTCAGGAGTGCCAGAGACCACAACTTCATTGCTTTGGTGCACAAGGCTGTAGACAGAGTGCCCCGTTGCTTGTTGATGTACCACACTGTGGTGGTGTCTGTTCTGACCTGTACAACTTTGTTCTGAACGGATTTGGAAAAAGCTTGAAGTGCTAGAAAAACTGCTCTGAGTTCCAACAGATTGATGTGGAGCAGAGATTCCCGAGGGGACCACAACCCCTGAGTAGTGAGGTCACCCATGTGAGCTCCCCACCCCAAGAGGGATGCATCTGTAGTAAGGATTAAGGGGTGAGACTGAGTGACAAAAGGAACCCCTCATCTCGGATTGCTCTGATCCTGCCACCACTGTAGGGCCAGGATCGGGTTCAAGTCACTGGGATCAATTTGGTTAGAGGGTCTTTCTTTTGAGACCAAAAGGCTCTCAAATGGAACTGAATGTCCCTCATCTGAAATCTTGCTCCCTGCACTACTGCTGCTGTAGAAGCAGCCATGTGCCCCAGGAGCTGTAAAAAAAAAAAATGCCTTGCTGGTCGAGAGACCTGCAGGGTGAATGAGGAGGCCAGAGAGACCAGGGTCCTTGCCCTGTCCAAAGGAACGAAAGCTCTGGCTTTGTGTTCAGCTCTGCACCTATGAAGGTGAGGAGCTGGACAGGCTCTAGAACCGACTTTGAAAGATTCAGAAGGAAACCTAGAGAGGTGAGCAGTTGCTGAGTTATCTGTAGGTGTAACTTGACTTGGTCTGAGGACTGGCCTACTATGAGCCAGTCGGCCCAGGTAAGGGAAGATGGCAATTTTTGCCTCTTAGGGAAGCAAACTGCTACTGCCAGGCATTTTGTGAATACCCTTGAGCAGAGGTGAGGCCAAAGGGCATTGTTCTGAACTGGTAATGGCCTGAGGGCAGCTCAAACCCGAGGTACTTTCGATGGGAGCTTCTGATGAGAATATGGAAGTAGGCATCCTTGAGGTCCAGGGACGCTAGCCAGTCCCCTGGCCTTAGAGAGGGTAGAATAATTTCCAGAGTCACCATTTTGAATTTTGGTTTTAAAAGGTGCTTGTTTAAGTATCTGAGATTCAGGATGGGCTGCCATTCTCATGTCTTTTGGGGTAAGGAAGTACCTGGAGTACAACCCTTTACCCTGGTGTAGGGGTGGAACCCTTTCCACAGCTCTGAGAGCCAGGAGGGAAGAGACCTCTGCCTCTAGGGCAAGTGCCTCTGGAGGATTTGCAGGTGGAAAGGATTTGGTTCTCATCTTGGAAACTTTTAGCCAAGAACCAATCTCTGGCTTTTACTTCCAGGACCCACTTGTCTGATGTCAGAGACTCCCAGTCCTGGACAAAGTAGCCAGCCTGCCCCCATAGGGGGAGAGAATTGGCCCTGGCAACCCCATCAGGGTGCCTGCTTGGCAGGGGCTTTGGGCCGAGGAGTGGAAGCAGGCCTGCTTGTGCCCCATCTGCCTCTCCCTCTAAAGAGGCCCCTCTGGGCATAAGCAGAAGAGGAGGCCTGGGCTTGGTAAAAGGCCTACCCCTGGGAAGCTGCCTTTGAGTAGCCTGCCTTTCCTTGGCCTGTGCACTCTTATAGGTGGTCCTATACTCATCCATTTTCTTCATGTAATTCTTTGTCTGCTCCCCAAAATACAGGTTACTCACCTGTAACAGGAGTTCTAGGAATGGTATATGTTGTTTATCCACACTTATTGGCAGGTTCCTTGCCGCTTTAAATCTTGCTGGAAGGTCTTCAAGCTGGCTCCTCCCACCCACCCGGGTGGTAAAACTCGCCCGCCCCCATGACGCCAGATCTGGCCCACTGGAAGCTCAGGTGTGCGTCAAGCACGGAGGTCGGAATCGTGGATGAAAATATACCATTCCTAGAACTCCTGTTACAGGTGAGTAACCTGTATTTCTAGGACATGGATATGTTGTTCATCCACACTTATTGGCAGACTCCTAGGAGTTCTCCGGGAGGAGGGAGGTAGGCAACAATTCTACTTAGGAATAAAGACTGAGAACCGAGGCCCCAAAACCAGCATCCCGGCGTGACTCAAGGTCGATGTGGTAATGGGTACAAAGATGTGCCGACTCTGCAGTAGCAGCCCTGCAGATTTCCTGGATAGGGACGCCCTGAAGCAGGTCCATCGATGCAGCAGTATGATGGGTAGAATGAGCTCTATCCTCTGGGAGGCTCCATGCCCATCAACTTATAGCAGAGATCTATGCAGAGGTGACCCACCTGCCTATCGTCCGCTTGGCTGCAGGTCTGCCAGGTGCGGCTTCAGAGTAGGTGACAAACAGCTGGCTAACCTCTCCCGACTTCCCCAGCTGCGCGCCTTTATAAGCGAGCGCCCTTCTAGGGTCCAAAGTATGGAGCCTGTATTCGGCCTCCGAGGTGTGATTGGGGTAGAACACCGCAGAGTCAACACCTGGTTAAGGTGAAACTCCGACACCACCTTCGGAAGGAATTTCGGGTGGGGGCGCAGGACAACCTTGTCCCTGTGGAAGACCAGGTAAGGAGACTTAATGCAGAGCGCCTGGAGTTCTCCCATCCTTCTGGCTGACGTGATAGCCACCAAGAAGGCGGTCTTCCACGACAGGTGAGAGAGTTCACACCTGTGCATTGGTTCGAATGGCTTGCCCATGAGCTTTGCCAGTACCAGCAGTAAATCCCATGGAGGTGGAGGTTCTTGCACCGGAGGGGAAATGTGATAAAGGCCTTTGAAAAAGCGCCAGACCACCTTCTCCTGCGCCACCAACTGCTCACCGGCCCGCATCCGGTAAGCAGAGATGGCTGCCAGGTGCAGCCTTAGGGTCGACCTAAGCCCTTGACTAGAAAGGGACCATAAATAGTCCAAAATGCTTGCCAAATAACAGGAGGAAGGGTCCAAGCCCCTGCCCTGACACCAAATGGAAAATCTCTTCCATTTGAAGGCATAGCATTTCCTGGTCGACTCCTTACAGGACGCCTCAACAACATTGAGGACCTCGTCGGAAAGACCCAAGGCCTGGAACTCTAGCCGCTCAGGAACCAGGCAATCAGGTGCAGGGATTGAAGGTCTGGATGGAACACCTTCCCCTGATAGACTAAGAGCAGGTCTGGGCGAGCTGGAAGCTGCCTCGGGAGCCTGGAGCCGAGGCTGAGGAGATCTGGGTACCAGAACTGGCGGGGCCAGTCTGGGGCTATCAGAATCACCTGCACCTTGTCCCTCCTTGCCTTGAGAAGCACCTTGTGAATCAAGGGAAATGGGGGAAGGTATAAAAGAGGCCCGGGGTCCACAGCCTCAAGACATCCCCCTGCAGCGAGCCCTGCTGAGGGGGGTGGGCATGAAACAGCCTCAGCTTCACATTCTCCCTGGAGGCAAACAGGTCCACCTGAGGTGTGCCCCAGTGGGAGAACAGATCTTGTACTACCTCCGGCAGGAGAGACCACTCGTGAGATGCAGCCCCTATCCGGCTCAGGGCATCAGCCAGGGTGTTGGAGGCTCCTGCCACATGAATGGCTAGGAGATCTGCCTCCAGGCTGCACACGAGTGACCAAATGCGGAGAGCTTCCTTGCATAGAAGCATGGAATGCGTCCCGCCCTGGCGGTTTAGGTAGTACATGGTCGTGGTATTGTCCGTCTGGACTGACCACTTGACCCCGGAGAAATGGAGCAAAGGCGGCGAGAGCTAGGCGGACCGATCGGAGCTCCAGCAGGTTGATGTGGCATCGGGACTCCTTCGGGGACCAGAGGCCGTGCGCTCGGTGTTCCCCCAGATGGGCACCCCAACCCATCAGAGAGGCATTGGTCGATAGAGAGACTGTCTGCTCAGGGCGGACAAACGGAATACCCTCCTGCAGGTGAGATGGAACGGTCCACCATCGGAAAGTGTTCCACATCTCCTGGGTCACCACCACTAGCTGGTCCAATGGATCGCAGCGTTGTGACCACTGGCTGGCCAGTCCCCACTGAAGGGGTGCATGCGCCAGCGTGCCCAATGGATCACGCTGGTGCAGGCCGCCATGAGACCCAGGAGACGCAGCAAGTCCAGGGCAGGGCGCGATTGCCCAACCAGAAATGATTGGGCAAAAGAGGCAAGAACCTCGGCCCTGTCCGCCGGGAGCTGTGCTCTGGCTCGAAGAGAGTCGAGCTCTGCCCCGATAAACAGGATCACCTGCTTCTGCTCGAGTTCCGACTTGGCCTCGTTGATGAGAAGGCCGACTTGAGAGCAAACCTGAGGGCCAGATCTCTGACCGCCTCCACCTCCTGTCTGAGGGGCTATCAGCCAATCGTCCCAGGTAAGGGTACACCCGACCCCTTGGCGCCAGAGGAAAGCTGTCACCACTGCAATGCATTTGGTGAAGACCCTGGGAGCTGGAGACAGGCCGAAGGGCATGGCTTGAATCAAGAGGGATCCCTCCACTCGAAAGCGAAGGAATCTCCGATGTGACGGACGGACAGGGACGTGAAAGAACGCGTCCTGCAGGTCCAGAGAGCAAAACCACACGCTGTGTTCCAGAGATGGTATCTGCCCCAGAGTGACCATCCTGAAGGTTTGAGACCTTAGGAACTTGTTCAGGTCGTGTAGGTCGAGAATGGGGCGCCAGCCCCCCTGTCTGTTTCGGAACCAGGAAGTACCTGGACACAAACCCCGGGTCTGAGGGGGGGTCCGCTACCTCCCTGATCACCTCCTTTTGGAGGAGGAGAGCGATGTCTGCTCGATGAGCCGACAGTGAGGCTGCGGACTACGAGGCCCCCCTGAGGTGAGACTGCTCTGAAGGGCGGGGCCTGCTCAAATTCTAGAGGCAGGCCTTTTCCCCACCACCTCCAGTACCCACCTGTCCGTGGTAATAACGGACCAGGAGGAAAGCAAGTGTCGGAGCAGTCCCCCATGGGGGAACCAGGGGTGAGGTGACGGGGTTGGGGCGACACCCCTCAGCCCGTCACTGGGCAGGGTTTGAGGAGGGACTGGCCGAGGGACCTCCTGGGCCTTTACCTCCCTGCTTCCGGTTGGAGGAAGCCGACGGCTTGGGATGCCAGCCAGAGCCTGCTGGCCCGACGCTGCTGGGTCAAGGCCAAGAAGGACGAAAGGCTTAGGCTGTGGCTTATGGCCTTGTCCTGAGCGTAGAGACAGAGTCCAAGGTAGCATTGACTTCTCAATCTCTGCAGGTGACCTTCCACCCCAGGGCCGAAGGTCAGTCCCCAAAGGACCATCCGCCAGCTTGCAAGGGTATCCGAGTAAAGGTGGATATCCTCAGCCAAGCCCGACGATGCATGGCCACTGCGGCCGCCACAGATCTGGCACATGAGTCCCCAATGTCTAAAGCAGTCTGGAGCTGCTGTTTGGCCACTGCCCTGCCCTGGTCCTGCACCTGCCTGACCGTAGTCTGCAGATCTGCGGGAAGATGAGGGACGACCTCATCCAGGGAGCCCAACAGGGCATGAGAAAAATGTGCCATGAGGATGGCCGAACTGGCCTGACGAAGGCCGAGAGAGGACGCAGCATAGACTTTTCGCCCGGCATAATCCAATTTCTTGGATTCCTTGTCGGGAGGTTTGTCCACATCCCTGGTGTTCCCAGCGCACCAGAAAACGCTGTCGGTAACCAACCCCTCAGCAGAGGAGTGTTCTGAAAAACTGGACAGGGAACCGGTAGGGACCGCATACTTCCTGGCCATCCTGGCCGAAGGCGCAGGGCAGGGTGCTGCCAAAGTTCCAAGGCCGGACCCACTATGGCCTCGGCCACCGGAAAGGCCTCTGTAGGAGAATCCCCTTGGTCCAGAATCTCCGTGAGGGGATACCTGGCCCGTTTAGAAATGGGTTTGAGCTTCATCCTGGTGGACTCAGATGAGCCGAAGCAATCCTAGGAAGGACGAAGGGCTATCGTCCACTGACTGTCCTCCTGAGGACTCCAAGTCCATTCGCTTGGAGAAAAGGGAGGAATCATCCTCAGACTCGGAAGAGTCCTCAAAGAGCTGCCTCGGGCCTGAGCCACCCTCCACCTGCTGAGGTCTATCGGGAGTGAGGGTGACAGCCTATGGGGCAGTCCCTGAGCCGACCGAGAATTTTGGTCGGAGCCCCAATAACGGCTGTGGAGGCAGAGGTTCCACTGGAATCGTGGAGCAGCTGAATTACCGAACTGGCTCTGGGAACAGGCCTTGGCTACAACAAGGGGTTGTTTTGCCGTTTGATGACAGCCACTTATTGGGAAGACGACGCGCCTGCTTATTCCCGGTCAGAAGGAGCTGTTGCCACATGAGTTCCTCATGCCTCCGACGCAACTTATGCCGAAGCCTCCCCTCGTCTGAGGAGGAGGAAGAGTGGTGGCGCTGCTTGCCGCGGTGCCGAGACAGAGACCGCCTATGAAGACATCTGAGACTGAGACCCTTGGCTAGGCTGAGGACAGTGCGGGAAGGTGTCTGGAATCGGCACTCCCCTTGGTTCAGACGATTCCACCAAAGGCTCTGGAACTGGAGGCACAGACGAGCCGACAGAATCCTCAACTCCCACCGGGGAGAGGGGATTCTCAGTTTCTCCAGCCGACAACCCGTCCAACGGGTCGAAAAAAATCTCGACCGCGTCAGCGGGAGTCTCGGTCAACTGGCCTGATCGGGACACCGTGAAGCCAGTGGCCAAAGCCGAGGAGTTGACCGAAGTCGACTGTCTACAACTAGGGGAGGGGGATCTTTCCCACTCCCAGGAGCGTCGACAGTGAGACTTACTTTTGTCTCTTTTTGGACTGAGAAAAAGGTCCAGAAGAAGTTGGACCCTCACCTTTCGTTGAGAGGGTCAGACAAAGCTCCTTAAAAGCTGAATACGAGGCACCAAGAGAGAGCGGGACAAATGCTGCAGCCGAGGTAGAAGTGGCCCGCGCCGCCTCAGAGGGCGATCATCTGCTCGAGCTGATCCGCTGAGCCCGCCGCTGGACACCGCTGACCGGGCCTCTTTAGACTTAACCGGAGGAAATCTTCTCGGGACGCCCCAGCTGTAAACAGGCAGCACGGTCTTAGAGGACGTAGGCCCAAAAGAGGAGCACAGGTCGCAAGCCTGCGGGTCGTGCTCAAGGCCCAAGCAGTAGATGCACGTGGAGGGCGGATCTGTCAGAGACATCTTCTGCCTGCAGGGGCATCTCCAGAAACCGGGAGTCAATTTGTCCATTGCAGCTGCGAGGGAGAGAAGACCGAAGTCTTTTTAGCAAAAAACTTGATTTCGAAAATTCGAAGAATTAGGAACCAGTCTTATACGCAGAGCGTTAAGGAGGGAACCTGAGCTTCCAAGCAGTAAGGAAGATCTGGCATCATGGGGCGGAGCAGAGTTTTACCACCCGGGTGGGTGGGAGGAGCCAGCTTGAAGACCTTCCGGCAAGATTTAAAGTGGCAAGGAACCTGCCAATAAGTGTGGATGAACATATCCATGTCCCTAGAACAGAGAATTACCCACAACAGAAAAATCCATTGCCTTAGTCTGGGTATCCTGCGACAGGCTAGTACATCTTAGCCAAGCCATTCTGCGAAGTGCCACAGATGTAGCCATGACTCTTGACATATCATTTGATTCCACTGCAGCATGGAATTGCACCTTAGATGCCTCAATACCATCAGCGGCCACCTGCTCCAGCTCCTTGGCAAGCTGGCCAGGGACCCGTTTTGCTAGAGCCGTAACAGTGTCCCATCTGGATTTCTGATATCTAGCAACATAAGCTATATAATTTGCCTGTCAGAGTCCCAAGGATGCTGCCATGTACTGTTTCTTTGCCATGGCATCAATCCTCCTGGAGTCCTTGTCCAGGGGTGTAGCTCAAGGAATATTTGCTCTGTCACAGGCTGCAGCCTGCACTACCCCAACATGGCTGCACTGTTGTGTAAGGAACTCCGTATCAGAGCCTGACAATGTGTACCTCTTGTCCATTCTCTTATCCACAGAAGGTATAGTGTGAGGAGTTTAGAATTTTAAATCTGTTTCCCAAAAGATTTATGCAAAGGAATAGACAGACTCCTAGACTCTAGGATATCCATCATTTCCACATAGTCAGGCTCCTCTTGATCATCCAGCTTCCTCCATAGGGAGCTGGAGGGTTTCAGCCACTTTTATAAAACCAAATGAAAAGGGGACTCAAAGCCTAGGAGGAGACACTCCTGAAGGTCTGTCTGGGGAGATGTCTGGGTCAATGGGCACATCCAGACTTTCAAATTCACATTCACTCTCATACTCTTCCCCCTCCTCCGGTTCATAATATGTCTAAGTCACACTCTGGAACTGGGCGCTTACCTGCTGGTGCAGGTTTGGTCGGAACCGTGGAAAAGTGACTGGACAATTTTAATTGCTTTGGCTATTTCAGCAGTTGGAGAGGAAAGTTTTGGCTCCACACCAGCAGACTTCCTAGTCCTTTTTGATGGAACCGACTCCTCAGTCTCGGATTCCTTTTGCCCGAAGAAGTCTCGCCCTGGTCAGAGGGCACTCCCTCTGGTTCGGTTGGAACCGAACTGGGCTGGCCATCCGGTTCAGCAGACTTTTTGGCCTCCCTTTCCCTGAGCCTACCAACCCTTTTCCAGGGTAGCTGCAGGAAAATTTTTACGAATCTGGCGGTCTGCATTGAGGTGGTCAAACCCCAGACAACATGTGGTGGGGGGTCAGCCTTGGCAAAGACTTCCCCATACACATTGCAGTGTTGAAACCCAGTGGGCCTGTTTTTTTTGGGGGGGTTTCTCAGACATAGTGCCAGTCCTAACCAAACTTACCAGTTTATGGCAATCCGCCAGGTAAGATACTCTTATCGGTTCCCAACCATGTCATGGGTCGTGGAAAAAAACTTAAAATCCGTTTTTTTCTAGAACGGATAAAGAATCAGTAACCACGCTCTAAAACACAGATTAAGACATTTTAAACAACCTGATTGGTCCAAACTGAACCGATAAACCATTTACAAGTTCCACACAGGAGAATTAATGAAAAACCTATCTAGTACTCAAATACCACAGAGATCCTGAACCGACTGGTTGCGGTTTAAATTCAGTCGAAAACCGAGAAAACAATACTTTAACCGACAAAATGAACCGAGCAGAAGGAAAAATCTCCGTAGCGACTGTTCAGTGAGGCGGAGTAAAGAATCTGACGGTTTGAGTTTGAACAGACAGTTTCAACCGAGCTCGAGCTCAGCATTCCATGCCTGGCATGGAAAGTTAATTTTCACCTCCGGAGCAGTTCGAAGGTTGGGACTCACTGCATGTGTCAGAATATAGCAAGAGTGAATGTTTGAATATCAGAGTATTCTATGTACATCCAAGTGTGGAGCAATGCTTGCCCTTGATTGTCATACTCAGGATAGTTAACAGGTAAGTGGATGGTTTTGATTCCAGGTAAATCCAGACACCCCTGGTAAAAACTCAGGGCTGGTACACAAAGAAAACAGAGGTGAGAAAGCAGCAAGTGCCTCAGATGTGATTTGAGCCCAGGCTGCCCAGAATACTGTTCCAATTGCACTTACCAACTGTGCCATCAGAGTACATTATTCTTTCTCAAATGCACAACCCAATGGCAACAAATTGTTACTTCATCACAGGAGTGTGGTGTGCTTATTTATAGAACAGAGGTGAGAAAGCCTCAGCTGGGACACCCTGTCTGAAAAATCAAATGGGAAGACTTTACTTCAGAAGTCCTAATAGAAGTAACAGCAACTAAGAACACTTCCCATTACAAAAAGCAAAGCTCTCAAGATGTGGCTTGTTCAAAAGGAGCCATGTTTTCCAACACAAAATTCAAGTCCCAAGTCCCAATGCAGGACTGGATTATGGGTGAGAGGCTTCAGATGAAGCATGCCTTAAAAGTGTATGGGACGCCTCCAGCTGTGCCACCATATGGCCATCTACAGGCACATGGGAAGCCGAAATAGCAGCCAGGTGCACTTTGAGTACTGTAGACCAGAATTTGAGGGGGAAAACAAGTGCTCCAGAATATGATTCACTAAACAAGTGAAAGGGTTCAAATTATGGGAAGCTGCCCACAAATGTGGGCTTCATGGAGTATGTGGCCCTGGTGGAAGGCTGCCTAACAGCCACCAGAGCATCTGCCACTTTTGGCGACCCCAAATCTCAATGGCCATGTCCTCAGGAGCCACGTCTGGAGATGACAGGTACAGATGGACCAGGGTGCCCTGTTCCGAGACAGTAGACCCTTGCACAGGGGTCAAGGGGTACTGGATGCTCCACTGCAAGTTGTTGTAAGGGAAACAATATCAGACTAGTCCAGAAAGGTGCCACCAATATTAATGGCCCCTTCACAATTGGAGCTCGGCTAGCACCTTTTGAATCAGGAAAGGGAGGAAGGTGTAAAAGAGCCTCCCTTTTCAAGAGACAGAATGAGTCAGAACTCCAGGCACTGGATCGAGCAAGCAGAAAATGAGACTGTTAGAGTGGGGATGAAAAAGGGTTCAGCTTTGGATGACCCCACTTGTCGAACAAGTCTACTATTGCAGTCAGTTCCCACTTGGGCATTCTGGACTGACACGCTTAGCCTGGCTGCAAGGATGTTTTGGATGGCAGACTTCTAGACCTTTTTCTACAGCCCAGTACTAGATGCTCATTGCTTGCTGGCAAAGGATATGAATGGGTCCCTCCCTTGTTTGTTGATGTAGTGTACTACAGACAGTCAGCACCAGCAGATTGGCCCAGTGACAGACGGGACTGGAAGGCCTGTGAAGCGTACATAATGGCCTTCATCTCTAGGATGTTTGTGGAGGGCAGCCTACGTGTTGGTCCATAGAGTGATGGGACCCCAGATGAGCACCCCAGTCCCTCCCCAAAGTGTCTGTGGTATGAATCTGCTGAGGTGAAGAAACACCTCTCGACAGGTTGGTCGGTTTCATCCACCATAGGAGTACCTTCTTGACTGGGGAGGTGATTAGAATCTTCTCTTCTAGGTTGGAGTACTGATCCCACTGAACTCTCAAGGTCCACCAAGGTATTGTGTGCAGCCTGGCTAGGGGTACAAGGACAATGGCTACAGTCAGGCTCAAGAGCCTCAGGAAGGTTTTGGCAATGACGTTGTAAAGCAGCTGGGGCTGAGCTATCAGACAGTCTACCCAGTCCTACAAGAAAGCAAAGCCCTGGACTATGTCCAGCACTGCCCCTATGTACTGCAGGTACTAACAAAAGGTCAAGACTGACTTAAGCAAATTGACCAATCCTAGAGCATGGAATGACTGCCTGAGCCCTAGGGTCTAGAATAAAGTACAGTTATGCAAGAACTTACCGCAACAATAGATCTTCAAGAACAGCCCTTGCAGCAGGTTACACCATTAGAACTGAAGCCGGCAGGTGCCAGGACCCCATGGAAAATTCTCTAGCTAGCAGTATTCAGCAGGGACCACCTCCAATGTTGGTCCCACCCCCAACGTCAGGCATAGTACATATGGAGGCGATCCCCCATAATCCTCAGTTCTGCTGGAGACTCCCGGCTGCTGGATGACAGAAGAGGAGACAGAGGATCTGCCATCAAACGGCAGACAAAGAGGCTGTAAATGCCTTATCCTAGGAGAAGGATATTGTGACTACAACCTACCTCCAGCAGGGATGGTGGGAGGGAAAGTACCTGCTGCAAGAGCCGTTTGAAGATCTACTGTTACAGTAAGTTATGTAACTGTACTATCTTATTTCAAGAAACAGCTCGCAGCAGGTTACACCATTAGGACAGATTCCCAAGCAATACCAGAAATCACACCCCATCAGGTGAAGGAAAGGTAAAAATCCTCAAATTACAAATAAAGTCTAGGACAGAAGTCCCTGAAGGACTGCTAGACCAAACCCTGCTCTCCGCCTTGATGCAATGTCCAGGCTGTAATGCCTCATGAAAATGTGTATGGAGCTCCAAGTAGCAGCAGCACAAATAGCTGAGGTGGATACGTTCTATAAAGCTGCAAAAGAGGTAGCCACCCCTCTGGTGGAATGACCCTTAACTGTGCCTGGTAAGGGTTTGTTGCGCTTCTGGTAAGCGAACGTAATGCACTGAATGAGCCACCTGGACAGCCACCGTTTTGAAGCACTGAGTCTTGCAAGAGGTGGCAGACGTTCTCACTGCCGCCAGGAAATCTGCTACCCACGTGTCCTACGCCATGAAGTGGTGCAGGTTTTGCTTATGGGTTCAAGACCCCATGTTGCGTCATGGCTATGTCTCTAGGAGCCATAGCATGCAGGTTCAGGGAATGTAGATCCAGATGGACTAAGGAACCCGCTTCCTTAGACAGCGAATGGGAGCAGATTGGTAAAGGCATTGGAGGTTCCCAGGATAGCTGATGCAAGAGAGGGAACCAGATCTGTGGGCCAAAAGGGCGCGATCAGTATAAGCATCACTTGCTCCCTGCAAAGTTTTAGAACTCCTCTCTGGATCAATGGAAAAGAAAAATGGGGAAAGGTGTAGAGTAATCTGCCCGCCCAGGAGAGGGACAACACGTCTCACCAGAAAACAGCAGGCCCTGGACCTAGCGAGCAAAAATTGGGTAGTTTTGCATTGGATGGGGAATGCAAGAAAAAATTACTCACCTTAGTAATGTTGTTTCTTCTAATGGAGTCTTGCTATATTATGACAATTGCAGTTTGTCCCACCATTAGAACTGCTCTGGAGGTGAAAGAGTTAACTACCATTCTGAGAATGGAGTTTAGAGTGTGAGCTCAGTTAGAGAAGCTGTCTGGATAATTTCAAACTGAAACAGTCAGATCTTTACGAGCAAAAACTCACTAAGGTTCTGTGTGGAAGCTGTAACCTACACTAGCCAACTGGCTACCTAAATATTAACCCATATTCCTGGTCCCAACACTAAGATTCAAGTCAGGGAACCAGAAAATAATAAAATAAGGTAGAATAAAACACCACACCCCAAAAGGGGTGAAAAACATAATGGGCATAACCGGTGCCCACACTGGACTGCCCACCCCATACCCAAGTAGAAGTTCTGAGAGGGGCAGGCTGGGGGGGTCATAATATAGCAAGACTCCATTAGAAGAAACATTACTAAGGTGAGTAATTTTCTCTTCAAACATGAAGTCTTGCTATATTATGACAGTTGCAGAATACACAGCAGTACCTCCATGGAGGAGGGACAGAACCTACTTGGGGAATAGGCTCTGAAGCACGGCTGTGCCAAATCTAGCATCCCTCCTGGCCTGAATATCCAAGGAGTAATGCTTGGTGAAAGTGCGTACCGTTTTCCAGGAAGCTGCTCGACATCTCTAAAATAGGGATGTCTCTGGCAGCAGCTATAGACGCAGCTGTACCTCTGGTAGAGTGAGCCCTCAGGCCTGAAGGGGGAACCTTTCCCAGTTTGATAGCAAAATTGGATACAAGAGACAATCCACCTGGCAATGGATCTCTTAGTGGCAGGTTTACCTTTCCCAACCTCACCAAAAGTGAGAAAAAGTTGGAGGGATTCGAACCTATGACCCTTGGTATGCTCTACATAGTAACTAAGGGCCCTCTTAACATCTAAACTGTGCAACCTCCTCTCACCAGAGGAGGAATGGTCAGTAAAGAACACTGGAAGGGAGATAGATTGATTGATTAAGATGGAAATCTGAAACCACCTTAGGCAAAAACTTCCTGTTAGTCCTAAGGACTACTTTATCCCTGTGAAAGGAAATAAAGTCAGTCTCCACTGACAAGGCTTGTAACTTACTTATGCGCCTGGCAGAAGTGATGGCTACTAGAAAAACAGTTTTCCAAGTCAAATACTTGAGCTCTGCAGAAGACAGAGGCTCAAAGGGAGGTTGCATCAACTGAGCAATGCAAACATTAAGATCCCAGGCAGGGGCCGGGGCCCTGAAAGGTGGATTAGTATGAATTAATCCCTTGAAAAACTTGGAAAAAAACAGGGTGAGTGGAAAGAGAAGAGGGCTTTCCTGCTGAAATAAAAGCAGAGAGCTGCCAAATGAACTTTCAGGGTAGCTGGTCTCAGGCCCAAAGAATTAAGATGGACCATATAGTCCAGAACAATGGGCAAATCAGCAGATTCCGGGGAAATATGCTTCCGAGACACCAGATGGAAAACCTTTTCCATTTAGAATTATAAGTGGCCCTAGTGGAAGGCTTCCTGGAAGCCTTCAGGATGTCGAGAACACCTTGAGAAAGGTGTAGGTCAGCAAACTAACTCAAGAGCCAGGCCTTGAGGTTCAGGGATTTGAGATTCGGATACCAAACCTTCCCCTGAGCACAAGATAACAGATTGTGTCTCCTAGGGAGGCACAAGGGAAGATGGACTGTTAAGGACAGAAGGAATGGGTACCAGGGCTGCCTGGCCCAATCTGGAGCAATCAGAATCATCCTGCAAGGCTGGGATCTGATTTTGACTAGCACCTTGAATAGGAGAGGGAAGGGAGGAAAAGCATATAGAAACTTCCTTCCCAATCTAGGAGAAAGGCATCCAGAGGACTGAGCCCATCACTGGGGCCTGCAACAAAACAGTGGAAGTTGGTGATTGTCTGGGGCTGCGAAAGATCTATCTGAGGTGCCCCATCTGGCAAAAAACTATCCCCAGTACTTGGGGATCCAGTGACCATTGTGATGGCCCTGGGAAATCCTGCTGAGAGCATCTGCCAGGACATTGTCCTTTCCTGGGAGGTGAACTGCTATGAGGGAAGTGTTGGAAATAAGCTAGAGACCACAACTTCATTGCTTCGGTGCACAAGGCCGAAGACCGAGTGCCCCCTTGTTTGTTGATGTACCACATTGTGGTGGTGTTGTCTGTTCTGACTTGTACCACTTTGTTCTGAACAGATTAAGAACACACTTGAAGTGCTAGAAAGACAGCTCCGAGTTCCAGCAAATTGATGTGGAGCAGAGATTCCTGAGGGGACCACACTCCCTGAGTGGAGAGGTCGCCCATGTGAGCTCCCCATCCCAGAAGGGATGCATCCGTAGTGAGGGTCAAGGAATGCAACAGAGGGATGAAGGGGACCCCCAGTCTTAAATTGCTCTGATCCTGCCACCACTGAAGGGCCTGGATCAGGGTTCGAGTCACTGGGACCAACTTGGAAAGGGATCTTCCTCCGAGACCAAAAGGCTCTCAAGTGAAACTGAATGTCCCTCATCTGAAATCTTGCTCCTTGCACTACAGCTGTGGAAGCAGCCATGTGCCCTAGGAGCTGTAAGAAGTGCCTTGCTGGTCGAGAGACCTGCAGAGTGAAGGAGGAGGCCAGGGCCACCAGGTTCCTTACCCTCTTTAAGGGTAGGAAGGCTCTGGCCTGCTTTGTGTCCAATTCTGCACCTATGAAGGCGAGTACCTGAACAGATTCCAGAACCGACTTTGGAAGATTAAGCAAGAAGCCCAGAGAGGTGAGCAGCTGCTGGGTAACTTGCAGGTGTGATTTGACCTGTTCTGGAGACTGGCCTACAATGAGCCAATCGTCTAGATAGGTAAAAACAATCCTTTGCCTTCTTAAATGAGCAACTGCTACTGCCAGACATTTTGTGAATACCCTTGGGGCAGAGGTGAGGCCAAAGGGCATTGCTCTGAACTGGTAGTGACCTGAGGGCAGTTTGAATCTGAGATACTTTCGGTGGGAGCTTCTGATTAGAACATGGAAATGGGCATCCTTGAGGTCCAGGGAAGCTAGCCAGTCCCCTGGCCTTAGAGAAGGTAAAATCATTGCCAGAGTCACCATTTTGAACTTTGGTTTCAAAAGGTGCTTGTTCAGATATCTTGGGTCTAAATTGGGCCGCCATTCTCCTGTCTTTTTTGGGGTAAGGAAATATCAGGAGTACAGACCCTTGCCCTGGTGTAGGGGGGAACCCTTTCTACAGCTCTGAGAGCGAGGAGGGTTGAGACTTTTGTTTAAGGTAAAAGTCTCTAGAGGGTTTGCAGGGGGAAAAAATCTGGCTCTCATCTTTGGAAATGTTTTGAAGCCGAGAACCAGACCCTGGCTTACTACTTCCAGGACCCATTTGTCTGATGTTAGAGACTCCCAGTCCTGGGCAAAGTAAGCCAGCCTGCCCCCTACAGGTAGTGGAGAACCGGCCCTGGGCACCCCGTCAGGGTGCCTGTTTGGCAGGGGCTTTAGTCTGAGGGGTGGGAGCAGACCTACTTACACCCTGTCTGCCTGCCTCTGAAGGACCCCCTCTGAGCATAAGCAGAAGAAGCCTGGGTTTGGTAAAAAGGCCTGTGAAAGGGCTTACCTCTACCCCTGGGGGTCTGCTTCTGAGGAGTGGCTTGCCGCTCCTTGGCTTGTGCACGCCTATAAGTTGTTCTGTATTCATCCATTTTCTTCATGTAATTTTCCGTTTGCTCCCCAAACAGAATTCCCCACCACAGGAAAATCCATAGCCTTAGACTGGGTATCCTGTGACAAGTTAGTACACCTGAGCCAAGCTAACCTACGAAAGGCCACATATGTAGCCATGACTCTAGAGGATACATCATTAGAATCCACAGCAGCATGGAATTGCACCTTGGAAGCCTCAATACCATCAGAAGCCACCTGCTCCAGCTCCTTGGCAAGCTGGCCAGGGGTCTGTTTAACCAAAGCCATGACAGTGTCCCATCAAGATTTTTGGTATCTTGCCACATAAGCCACGTAATTTGCTTGTCTGAGTCCCAAGGACGCTGCCATGTATTGTTTTTTAGCCATGGCATCAATCTTCCTGGAGTCCTTGTCAGGAGGATGTGAAGCCAGGGGAATGTTAGCTTTCACAGGCTGCAGCCTGAACTACCCCAACATGACTGCACTGCTGTGAAAGAAAGTCTGTATCAGGACCTGACAGTGTACCTCCTGTCCATCTTTTTGTCAACAGGAGGCACAGAATTAGGGGCTTTTAGAATTTTTATTTGCTTCCTAAAAGGCTTATGTAAGGGGATAAATAATCTCCTAGACTCTGGGATATCCATCATTTCCACAAAATCAGGTTCCTCTTGCTCATCCACAGCTTCCTCTAATGGGAGATGGAGGGTTTCAGCAACCTTTGTATAAAACAAAAAATGAGAAGGGGGACTCAGAAAGCATAGGGGGAGATTCTAAAGGTCTGTCTGGGGAGATGTCCGGTTCAATGGGCACATCCAGACTCTCAAAGTCACATTCACACTGTTCATAATCCTCCCTCCCACCCGGTTCATAAAAATCTCCAATATATTCTTGAACTGGTGGAACCGACCGAACCGACCTCCTACCAGACAGTGGCGGTTCGGACGGAACCGGAGAAAGTTACTGTACAATTTGTATAGCTTTTGCTATTTCTGCAGCAGTTGGAGAAGGAATTTTGGACTCCATACCTGCTGATTTTTTAGTTCTCTTTGCTGGAACTGGCTCCTCAGAGCCAGCTTTATGTTTGCCCAAGGAAGTCTCGCCCTGGTCAGAGGGCACTCTGGTTTGGTTGGCACTGAACCGGGCTGGCCATCCGGGTCAGTGGACTTTTTAGCCTCTCGTTCCCTGAGCCTGCCCACTCTTATCCAGGGTGGCTGCAAGGAAATTTACAAATCTGGCAGTCTGAATTGAGGTGGTCAAACCCCAGACACTAAACACATGTAGTGTGTGGGTCAGCCTTGGCAAAGGCTTCCCCACAGACACTACAGTGTTGAAACCCAGTGGGCCCGGTTTTCCTTTTGGGTTTCTCAGACAAATGCCAGCCTAACCAACAAACTTGCCCTTTTAACAGCAGTGCCAGGCAAGACACCATTATCGGTTCCCAACCGTGTCATGGGTCGTGGAAAAAACCGCAACGAAATCCGGTTTTTTTAGAACCAATAAGAACTGGGAACCGCACTCAAAGCTTTAAAATGCTTAAAGTTTAAAGTTTTAACCAACCCGATTGGTTCGAACCGATAAACATTTACAAGTTCCACACAGAAATAAAAACCTGTCTATTACTTACAATACCACAGAGAGCTTGAACCGATCGGTTTGCGGTTAAAAATACTCGCGGTTGAATTTAACCGAGAAAACTGTTTAAAACGGAGAAGAGAACTGAGCAGTAGGAGAACTCTCTGGAGCGACTGTTCAGTGAGGCGGAGTAAAGAATGACAGTTTCAGTTTGAAATTATCCAGACAGAGCTTCTCTAACCGAGCTCGCGCTCAACTCCATTCTCAGAATGATAGTCAACCCTTTCACCTCCGGAGCAGTTCTAATAGTGGGACAAACTGCAATTGTCATAATATAGCAAGACTTCATGTTTGAAAAAGGTCTAGCTCTGGAGTACCCAATCTGCAAAACAGATCCTCTGCCACCTCCTGCAGTAGTTCCCATTTGTGGACTATAGCCTGAGAGTGGCTCAGGCCATCTGCAATGACATTGTCCACTCTTGGAACATAAACAGCAAGAAGGTTTGCACCATGTTGTAAGACCCAATCCCACACTCATGGCCTCCATGCAGAGTGGGTAGGAATGGGTGCCTCCTTGTTTGTTGAGGCAATACATCACCATGGAATTGTCCAACAGAAGTTTACCTGGTGGAATCTCCAACTGGAAGTGTAAACTGCCCTCATTTCCAGGATGTTTATGTGGAGATGAAACTCTTGGTCTCAAGACAAGCCCAGAGCCCGGACACCTTTGAGGTGTGCTCCCAGAGCCCCGAGGCGTCTGGAGAGTGTCAGTCGGGGATGGCACTATGAAGGGGACTTCCGCCAAGAGATTCCTTGAATCTAGCCACCATTGCCAATCTCTAATTACGGCCTCCGTGATTTGAATTGGATGCTGCAGATGGTCTTGCCTTGGGTCTGATTGTACCCTTAACATCCACTGGGTTACCCGCATGTGGAGACAGGCTAGTGGGACTGTTGCAATGGCTGCAGTCATGTGACCAAGCAGGCAAAGGACCAGTCTGGCAGGAATGGTCTTTGCCAAAGTGTCCCTCATGAGGGATCCGATGTGTTCTGCTCTGTCCAGGGAAGGGAGTTTTCCCTTGGATGGTGTCCAGAACTCTGTATATGAATTGCAGAGTGAGACAGAACCAGGCGTGACTTCTCGTAATTGATAATGCCCAACGTCTTGAACAGAGAGAGTGCAGTGAATGGCAGACATCAGGCCTCCCAGGAGGGTGCCACGAGAAGCCAATCGTCCAAGTAGGGGAACATGTAGTGGCCCTGTCTCCTCAAAGATGCGGCTACGCCTGCCATGCCCTTCGTGAACACCCAAGGTGCTGATGACAGCCTGAAGGGAAGAGCTTGGAACCGATAATGGCGACCCTGAAACTAAGCGCTGGAGCCACCTGTGCACCTGAGCAACAGAACTATGCAGGCAAGCTAGAAAAGTGCCCTGCTTCAGCATGGCAATCCGACCAGGAAGGGTCATCATGTGGAAGCGCTTGTGCAAGACAGGCGCTGATGTCCATGATTGGACAGAGCGCCCCTGTTTTCTTTGGAACTAGAAAGTAGCGAGAATATCCTAGTCTCTTCTGGTTCCTTGGTATGTGCTCTATAGCTTTTCCCCCCAGAAGTACGAGCACCTCCTGCTGCATGAGCAGGGGAGGTCTTTTAGGTGGGTTCTCTAGAAACTACGCAATGGCCTTTCTTGACCAACTGGAGAACCCACTCGTCTGTGGTGATTGATTGCCACCCTAAAAGTGGTGAGCGATGCGACCAGACTTTCCTTGCCCATTGATCCAGAGGGGCAGGGGCCGGGAAGGAGTTATGCTGTGGCAGCATTAGTCCCTGCAGGCTGGGCCGACTTAGTGTAATGTTGGCCTCTGCCTGGGGACAACTTGGCCTGGGCCTTGCATGAAAAAAATGCCCCTTTGCTGCTGGCTGGAACATTGCTGCTGCCGCCTTCATTTGTCCACAAAAACAGCTCTGGTTCCTATGAAAGGAACAAGGTCTGGATCTTTACATGCCTGTGCAGATCAGACCGCCTTCCCTGCGTCCTGGAGCCTGGTGATGACCTTAGAGGATTCACCAAAGAGTACCTCACCATTGTACAGGAGGTCTGGAATATTCTGTATGTCTGGGGTGAAGCCAGAGACATGGAGCCAGGAGTGTCACTGAGAAACGCCTGAAGCTGCAGCTCTGGCAGAAGAGTCCGCGGAATTGTATGTGGCTCTAAGCACTTGGGTCCCTACATCTGACCTGGTGCAGAGTAGGTTGAGGAGCTCTGCTATCTGGTCACCATCGGGAAGCTTTTTTGACCAGGTCCTGGCCCAGTTCACACAGGGCATTCTGGAATTGTACCATATGGGTAAGTTAGTTCAGAGACCTGATGGCGCAAGTAGCAGCTGCGTATGTGTGCCTCCCCAGGGCACCCAATTGCTTGGATTCCTGGTCCGGTGACTGAGTGCTCAGATGCTGGGGCCTTTGAGACCAGTCGTGTGAGGCTGTGATGACCAGGGAATCTGTCAGAGGTCGCTTCACCAAGTACAGGTCTTCTTGGAGCCTTGTAAGGCAGTCAGCCTTCTTTGGCACTGCAGGAATGGAGTGTGGATGCTTCCATGCAGCCTTGATATCCGCAAAGGTGTCCACCAAGGGTGACACTACCACAGGCTTTGGGTCTTTCTGCCAAAGATAGTGGGCAAGGTGTTGTCGTTCGGGGTCAAGGTCTTCAGCATCCCACCCCATGTTGTCCTGGATGTGCCTCATGATCTCAGTGAAAGAGGAATCATCCAGTGGAGACCTGGGGAGGTCATGTGGGTCAGGAGAGGAGATGCTGGGCGGAGGAGATCTGGAGTATTCAGAAATGTCCAATCTTGAATCCTCCAACGGATCATACTGGTATTGTCTGGGTCATTTGGGGCTGGGTGACCCTGATGGAGATCTGCAGGGAGGCTTTGTCTGTAGATCTGTCCCTAGGAGGTGAAGTCTGTTCCATGGGGGTTGGTGGTCATTCTACTTGCCCCTTATGTGGTGGAGGTGGAGGTTGATAATGGGTGGGGACCACATCCTTGGTGTCTCACCAAAAAGTAGAGAACCCTTTACTTCTGCGATATTCATGCCAGACGGGCCTGGCACTGGTGATCTGTCACTGGGGTCGGGTCCCCGGGTGTCTCCTAGTCTGGGGAGGGTTCCCGTGGGAGCCTGGCATCCTTGGTGTTGCCCGCCTGGTCTTTGGGCTGTGGGGAGTTCTCCGTCAATTCACTATGACTGGCCTTCACTGGTGATAGGGGTGCAGTCTTCCACTCCGGAGATGCAGAAGTCTGTCCCCTGGCAGATGCCTTCGGACCTGGCAAACACCTGGCTGGTGACTGGTGTCTAGCAGGACGAGTCGGCTCCTGCGAGTGCCAAACCGATTTGGAGTGTTTGGCTGACGCCAGGTGGTGAGCCAACATCGGATCTGATGCCCTTTGCAGGGATGTTGGGTCCTTTGTCTTTCTGGGTGCAGGATCAGGACCTCTGGGCGGTTTGGAGACAGACCTGACACTGGTGTCTTGACGTCAGGTGGAAGAAGATGATTTATGACGCTCAGAAGACTTCTAAGAGGCCTTGGATGAGGTTAAGGAAGCCAAGGGCCTCGATATCTTAATCAGCTGGCATGAGGAAGAGCCACCTGAAAACTGGATCTTAACTGGGGGAGGGAGGGCGGTCCGATCTGGAGCCAGAGCTGCAGAAGTTAGAGGACAGAGTTGGGGACCTAGACCTCACCTTCTCCTGGTGCTTGTGGGATTTTGAATATTCTCCCCTGGAAGGAAGGTTCTTGGTCCATCTTTTTTAGTTTCTCTGAGGAGATATGCCTGAAGTGCCTTCCAACGGCGGATCCTGGTGCAGCTATTGAAACTCTGGCAAAAGGTGTAGGCCTCGTTTTGTGGTCCAGGCCTAGGCAATGCACACAGGAAGAGTGAGGATCCTTGAAAGGGATCAGTTTTCTGCAGGCACACTTTGAAAGGTGACCCTCAAGTGATGGAGTTGGAGAACATCAGTTATGCGAAGAAAAGAATTTGCCGAAAGTTCTGTAGTCGTGTGCTAGAAAGACAGGTCGATGCTGGAGAGTAGATGGCGGGAAAAGAACAGAGGATTATGGGGGACCGCCTCCATATGCATTACACCTGATGTCGGGGTGGACTGACTGAGGCAGTCCCTGCTGAATACTGCTAGCTAGAAAATTCTGTGGTGTCCTGGCACCTGCCGGCTTCAGTCCTAATGGTGCAGCCTGCTGCAAAAGCAGTTTCTCAGAGTAAGATCTAGCAGTACCTCTGGGAGTGGCCCCACTTCAGAGTCACTCAAAATGGGTGTGGTTCTAGGACTGGAAAAGGGCACAGTCCCACTGCACAAAATCAGCAGCAAGGAGGAGGCGGGGAACTACAGGCCAGTGAGCCTCCTCAGTGGTGGGAAAGATCATGGAGACTGCTGAAAGAAAGGATAGTGGTACACCTGGAATCAAGGGGTGCTCAAGATCGAGGAAACACTGACACTACCTTCCTGCTGTGAAACGAATGACATGGTTTTGATTGGGTGACTAGGGAAGCAAGTCAGAGGGGCGGTAGACATCGCTTACCTAGACTTCAACAAAGCCTAGACACTGTCCCACATAGGCCAATTAAAATGATGGGTAGTCTGGGTATGGGCAACAAGGTGGTGAACTGGGTTAGGAACTGGTTAACAAACAGGAGACAGAGGGTGGTGGTAAATTAATCTGGGGAAAGGGGATGACTAGCAGGGATCAGTACTAGTGACGTTGCAGAGGGACTGGAAGGAAAGGTCTGCCCGGTTGCAGACGACACCAAGAACTGCAACAGGGTGGATATTCAAGAAAAGGTGCAGGAAATAGAGGGGCATGGAGAAGCTTGAAAGATTGTCAGATGTGGCAACTGAGGTTCAATGCAAAGTTGTGCAAGGTCATGCACCTGGGGAGAGGGAACCCTGGGAAGCGCTACAGGTTGGGGGGGGAGAAAGATGAGCGAACTGTCAGGAAAGGGACCTAGGGGTTCTCTGATGAACTTAAGGTACCAAAGCAGTGCACAAAGGCAGCAGGGAGGGCCAGTGGCATGCTGGGGTGCATAGCAGGGGCATCACTAGCAGGAAGCATGAGGTGGTGATGCCATTGAAAACATTGGTAAGGCCTCACATGGAGTACTATGTGCAGTTCTGGAGACCACACCAGTTTAAGAACATAAGGTGGAGACTATTCAGAGAAGGGCAACAGATGGTGCTGGGCTTGCACTACAAAATAGACACCAAGGGACATTGTGTATATGTACACACTGGAGGAGAGAGTGGGGGACATAATCTGAAACTTTCAAGTACCTCAAGGTACTAACAAGGAGCAAGTGGGGCACCTTTTCTAAGGAAGAAAAAGTACTAGAACAAGGTGGCACAATATGAAATTGTAAAGTAGTAGATTAAGAGGTAATGTGAGGAAGTTTTTCTACACAGAAAGGGTAGTCTATGCTTGGAATAGTCTGCCACAGGAGGTAGTGGGGGAAAGCAGTGGAGGGTTTAAGCATGCCTGGGACATGCACAAGGAAATCTTGAGGGAAGGGAGTGATGAAGCCATCTAAGGCATAGGGTCAGTGGCCACATACAATTTACAGGACTGGGGGGCCCAGTGGGGCCGAAGGCCAAGGCATCCACCTTACATCGCACTATGCCAGCGACTAGAGTTCAGAAATGAGCCTGGGGAGCCAAGGGTTGGCCAGGTGGGTGAGAACAGAGTGTCTGGACTGCTCTCCTCTCCTGGGAGGGAGAGGGTCCATGTCCTGTGATGCTAGTTGTGCCTAGTGGAGACTGCACTGCAGTCAGGGACTATACAGAGGGATGTCAGGCAGCCAACCTGCAGACGTGGGCAGGAGTGCACATGGCCTGCACTGGATGGCACTGCACATCCTGTATAGTGGTGGGGACTAAGTGAAAAATCCCTGGTGTTGGGGAGGCTATAATGGATGCCCAGTGGATGAGCACAAATGCCCAGTGCTGGCCCCAGACATGAATCCATGGTCCCCTGCCTATGAGTGTTGGTGGGAGAGGGGAGACCCAGCTTAGATTCCTCAGTTGGGGTAGAGGTTCAGGCAGGTGGTGGAGACAAGGCCGTGTGGGTCCACCCGAGAGATTCCCTGGTGTCTGTCACCCTGGGATAAAAAAATTGTATAGGGCCTACAGGCAGACTAGATGGGCTAGCGGTCCTCATCTGCCAACAATTTATGTTTTTGTTACTTACACTCTGCAGCCAAAGTGTTTTGGCCTCCTAGACTCCCAATACATTCTCTGTGCAGGGTGGCCTTGTGAAAAAGGCTATCAAACCATCTGGGGAAGGTTGCTCCGCAAACCCATAAACTCCCCTTCCCCCCCATACTTACAGTAAAGGTGGGGCTGGGCACTCCAAGTGGTTCAGGATCCAGCACGGCACCATTAGCAGCAATAGGAAAGACAACCCCAGATGAGGCATCCTTCCAGAATGTCCATCAGTGGACATGTTCCCACTTCTAGACCTCATCCATCCAGAAACAAGGCTATATCTAGCAAAGACTGAGGAAAGATTCCCCAAGGCAGGTCTAGATGGCACTCATCTTGCAGTCAGGCAAGCCTATCCTAGGCCAGGTACAGTAGCATTAAATATTAATGAGTTGGAGACCACCCATTTATTAGTCATGCCCACCCACCAACAGGTCATAGATCAGCACTGCTACCCAAGGTTGTATTAGTCACCAGGGCCCCAGGGGCTTGAATCTCAAATATAGGCTCAAACTGCTGAGTTACTATCTAGGTCGTAAGACCAGCTTTTGAGGGCTCTAGTCTGGGATTGTATCAAATTACTCTGGTCACCCCTAGGCATGCATGCCATAAATACAGGTTACTCACCTGTAACACGAGTTCTAGGAATGGTATGTGTTCATCCACACTTACTGGCAGGTTCCTTGCCACTAAATCTTGCCAGAAGGTCTTCAAGCGGGCTCCTCCTACCCACCTGGGTGGTAAAACTCTGCTCCACCCCATGATGCCAGATCTAGCCCACTGGAAGCCAGGTTGTGCTAAGCCGGGGAGGCCAGGTGGGATGTGTGAAAGAACATACCATTCCTAGAAAGTACAGTGATGCAAGAACTTACCATAACAGTAGATCTTAGAGAGAGGCTCTTGCAGTAGATAATTACATAGGAGACGCCAGCAGGTGGCAGGACCCCATGGAAAAGTTTCCAGCTAGCAGTCCCTGGTGAGGGACCACCCCCACGTCAGGAGATGTTTGTATAAAGGAGTGGTCCTGGACACCCGCCTCCAGTTCTTTCTCGCCACAGGCCAAAAGAGGCCATACGAGAGAGCAGCAGATATTTCTCTATATGGAAAAGGAGCTGAAAAAGCCTGGGGGGAATGGAGGATGGGAAGGTATTACCTACTGCAAGAGCCTCACAAAGATGTTACAGTAAGTTCGTATGCAACTGTACTATTTTACTTCGAGAGGGCTCTTGCAGTAGGTAATTACATATAGGACTGAATCCCAAGCAGTCTGGGACAAAGAAAAGGCACTGGGAGGAGGAAAACTCCTCCAAGAAGTAGTTCTAGCCATGCAAGTCTCAAGACAGGAGGCCTTGCAAAACAACCAGCCCGAAGCCTGCTCTACGGCAAGAGACAATATCCAAACTAATGTTTCGTAAAGGTATGGACGGAAGTCCAGGTGGCTGCAGCACATGTCTGCTGCAGACATTCTAGTGGAGTGGTCTCTGACTTAACCCGGGAAGGTCTTGTGGTATTTGTCATAAAGTGATGCAATGAGCCAACCACTTATGCATTGCTTGGAAACTGCATTGCCTTCCCTTTTGGGAGCAAAAGAGATGAACTACTGATCAGTCTAAGATCCTTCATCCTGTTGGTGTAGTATCTCAATCTGGTAAACATCCATAGTATGGAGTAAATATTCTCCTTGATTAGAGTACTGCGTAAAAAGACAGGTAGCTCTATAGACTGATTTAAGGTAGACTGCTACTATTTTAGGTAGAAACTTAAGATTCATGCGAAGAGCAACTCGTTCCTTGTGAAAAATCAATTAGGGGATTTTACACATCAGGGCCTGGAGCTCGGAGATTCTTCGAGCCAAAGTAATGGCCACCAAGAAGAGTCTTCCAAGGAGGGTCATTAGTGGGGTCCCACAGGGCTCAGTCCTTGGGCCCCTCCTGTTCAACGCCTACATCCGACATAAGGACAGGAATCAGGAGTGAGATGAGTCTGTGGATGACTCAAAACTGGGGGGGTGGTGGTGGAGGAGGAGGGGAGGGTGGCCCTACAAGGGGACCTGGAGGCTCTGGAAAGATGGTCTAGAAAGTGGAAGCTGAGGTTCAATGCAGGGAAATGCAAGGTACTCCACCTGGGGGCCAGAAACCTGGGCCAAGTGTACACCCGGGGCGGAATGCTACAAGTCTCAATGGCTGAGAGGGACCTGGGGGTGGTGGTGAATATCCAGATGAACAACTGAGACTTTGAGGGCAGCAGCCAAGACCAGCAGGATGCTGGGATGCATCGCTAGGGGGATCACCTCCAGAAGGAGGGAAGCGATACTCCCTCTGTATAACAGCTTGGTGAGGCTGCACCTTGAGTACTGTGTGCAGTTTTGGAGGCCACACTTAGAAGGACATTAAACTCCTGGAGAGGGTCCAGAGGAGGGCAACCAAAATGATTTGGTGCTTGAGGGGGACAGGACCTATGAGGAGAGACTTGAAGAGCTAAATATGTACACATTGGAAGAGAGAAGGGACTGGGGGACATGATAGAGGTCTTCAGGTACATGAGGGTAAATAGGGGAGGAACAGTCAGGGTGCTTCGAAGGAAGGAGGAGGGGGCCACTAGAGGGCATGGGTGGAAGCTGGAGGGGGAAGATTCAGGGGTGAAAGGAGGAGGAGTTACTTCACTGACAGGGTGGTGGAGCCATGGAATGTGCTGCCTAGGGGGCTGGTGGAGGCAGAGACGGTGGAGGGGTTCAAGAGAGGGTGGAACAGGTACAGGGGAAGGGTTCTGGAAGCAAAATCCAATGCAGCAATAATATCTGGAACTGGGAAGGGAGAAGCCAGAGAAGGAGAGGGGGCAGCAAGGTCAGCACCCAGGGTGGGGGCTGACCAAACGAGCAGACACGAAAGACCGTTAGGCCTATTCTGCTGGCATTTTAGTATGTTAGTAAGAAAAAAACTTCAAATCTGCAGGTTCGAAGGTAGGAAGGGTAAGTTTCTCAAGAACAAAATTCAAGTCCCTAGGGGGGGCAGCAGGGCCTCAGATGGAGAACCCCTCAGAGAAAGGTCTTTGATACCTCAGGTTGAGCAAAATACTCATTTGTGAAGGGAAAATAATAGGCCGAGATGGCCGCCACGTGTACCTTCAGAGGAATGGCAGAGACCCAGGTCGAACAGATGTAGATACTCCAGCAGAAGCCCTGCTGAACAGGAGAAAGGTTCCACGTTCTTGGAAGCAGCCCAAATAGTGAATCTTTTCCACTTCATGGCATAAGTGGATCTGGTGGAGGGTTTTCTGGCCTCCACTAAAATCTCCGCCACTTTGGGAGATGCACCAAAACAGGATTGGGCTAGGTCTGCAGGAGCCATGCATGCAGTTGAAGGGATTTGAGGCCTGGATGGACCAGGGTCCCCTGATCCTGGGTCACACCTCAAGATAGAGGAAGAGGAGCATCCTCTGAATATTGTTGTAGGAGAACCAGAAAGGAGCAATCAAAATCATTCTTGCTCCTTCTGAAGCTAGTTTCTGCAAGACTCTTGGGATAAGAGGAACTGGGGAAAGTCATAGATGAATTCTGTCCTTCCAGTCTAGAGAAGGAGCGTTGCTCCAGAAAGCGCCTTGCTCTGGAACGAGCGAGCAGAAGTTAGGAAGCTTTGCGTTTTGGAGGGATGTGAACATGTCAACCTGTGGTGTTTCCCAAAGTTGGAAGATATTGTCTAGGACCCCTTGGTCCAGTTCCCACTCATGAGTAAGAGCAGAAGAGTGACTTGGCTTGTCTACTAGGGTGTTATCTACTCCTGGAACGCGAATCGCCATGAGGAGAGGGTCGTGTTGCGTTGCCCAATCCCAAACCCTCACTGCCTCCCTGCATAGAGGGTAGGGCAGATTTCCTCCCCGCTTGTTGATGTACCACATTATGCACATGTCTGTCTGGACGGCAAGGAGGCCAGGAAGGATGTATTGGTGAAAGGCTTGGAGAGCGTACACTGCCCGAAGCTCGAGCACATTGATGTGGAGAGCTTGTTCTAGCCTGGACCAGGAGTCCTGGGTCCGATGGCCTAGATGGGCTCCCCAACCTGCACCCGAGGCGTCTGGTTAGAGTCTGGGAGGGGGAGGATGAAAGAAAGGAACCCCCTCCCCCGAAACAGGTTCTCTCGAACTATCCACCATTGTAAGTCTTGCATCATCGGCAATGAGATCAGAACTGAGTGATCTAGGTTGTCCACTAATTGATCCCACTGAGAGCGTAGAGGAAACAGATCCTCAGGTGGAGTCGAGCGCGAGGGACCGTCTGGATAACAGCTGCCATGAGCCCAAGAAGGCAAAGCACTGACCTCGCTGAGACCATCCTGTGGTCAGATAACACTTAAGAGTCTGAAAGGAGGCTGCCCTGTCGAGGCAGGAAGGCCTTGCCCATGGTCGTATCAAGGATTACCCCAATAAACTGGGGCCTCTGGGAAGGGTCCAGATGAGACTTGGAATGGTTGATGGTAATACCCAGGCAGGCAAAAACCTGCTGTGTAAGGGAAAGGAATCGCAGGAGTTCCTGCCTGGATGAGGCTGCCAGGAGCCAGTCGTCCAGATAATGGGAAACCTTAACTTCCTTGGTTCACAGGTGGGCCGCCACCACTGCCAGGCATTTGGTAAACACTTGGGGCAGAGGATAGACCAAACGGAAGTGCCTTGAACTTGCAGTGGTCCCTCTGGAACGCAAAACGAAGGCATTTGCAAAGAGATGGGCGAATGGGAATGTGCACATAAGCATCCTGCATATCCAGGGCACAAAGCCATTGACCCGGCAGGTGGGGCAGAAGGCTCTGCAGAGAGCATCCTGAACCTTTTGTACTCTAAAGATTCAGGGAACTGAGATCTTTAAAAAAGGTCCGAGATCTCCAGTCCTCTTTGGGACCAGGAAGAAATGGGAATAGTAACCCAGCCCCTGAAGATGAAGGGGGAAGGGCTCCATTGCTTGCTTCAGCAGAAGAGCAGAGATTTCCTCCTGCACCAGAGAAAGGTGTTTGTGATTAAGATTACTTCGGGGGGGTGGCAGGGTGGTTTCTGAAGAAACTATGGCGTGTCCTGCCGTGAGCTGGAGCACCCAAGAATCTGTGTTTATCCTCTCCCATCCTGGAAGGTGGAGGGAAACCTCCCTCCTACCAGTTCCTCTGGGCAGTCTGGAGGCAGTGGGAGAGGAAGAGTCATGTGGTGTGAGGCAGCGCTGCAGCTGAAGCACCCACTGCTTTTTTTGGGGCGGAGGGCCTTAGCAGCCATGGGGGGCCCCCCCAACATGTCCCGCCTTCCCTGGTTGGCCGATTCAGTCTGCAAAAGGGACGGCACTGCTGATGGGGATGGTACATGGAATCAGATTTCAGAGCCATCCCCTTCTCTTGCAAATCGGTAATGTCCTTGACATAACCCTCCAAAAAGCACCGACCTCCGGAGGGGTGCTTCCTGGATAGCAGATTGCACTTCCGGGACTAGACTACACATGGAGCCAAGCATGATGCTGTAGGCCTATGGTGAAAGCAGAGCTCCGCCCAGCAGTGTCCACTGCGTCATATGTCTCACATAGCATGTGGCGACTGGCTGAACGAGCAGAGCGGATTAGATCAGCCAACTTCCATTTGACTTGGGAGTCAGACAAGGAGTCCAGCTTGGCTTCCACCAGAGTAAGGATGGTCTTCTGGTAGTCCTCCATGTGGGGGACACAGTTCAGGGCCCTAATCCTGAGTGTGGAGAAAGTACATCTTTCTCCCGTACTGGTCCAGAAGGAGAGAGATTCCTTGTCAGGAGGCGATGAGCCAAGATGTTTTGGGTTCGCTGACTGGCCATGAGCGGTGCTAATCATGACTGAGTTGGCATGAGGGTGAGAATCCAGGAAATCAACACCCTCCGGAGCCTGATATAGCCTGTTCGACTTCCTAGGAAGTGGGGCCAAGGCCAACGGCCGTTTCCATATTGTGGTAACAAGGTCAGCATGAGGTTCTATCCAGGGTGGCACTAATGTAGGAGTTGTCATGGGCAGATCCAAATGTTCAGCGAGTTTCAGACGCAGAGGATCTGATTCCAAAGAGCACCACTGATTAACCTCCTGGATTTTTCCAAGCAACTCTGTAAAAGAAGCATCCTCCAGAGGAGACTTTGGAGAGGTTCTTGGCGAGGACCTCGAAGAGCGAGGCTCGTTGTCTCTTGGAATAGCTGTCGGAAGAGTCGGAGGAGTCCAAGAGTGAAGAGGAGGATGAAGAAGAGCAAGATTCCCTTTCCCAACCCGGGGGAGGAACGGGTCCCTTAGGGAGTCCCCGGGAACATGTGTCCTGCCCCTCTCTGGATCCAGACGGAAGAACCCTGGAGTCCGGAGGTGATGGAGTGTGCTGCCTGGGGCGAATGGGAACCTGGAATGGCACTGTCGCTGGAAGGCATCTACCTCCTTGGTGAGCTGAGCCTTGGCCTCAGTCCACCAGGAGGCCAGAGTCTTCTGCAGGTCCACCAGCGGCCGGGGATAAGAATATGGGTCATACCCATATGGAGCATATACAAAACCTGGCTGCGGGTAACCTGGTGTCTGGTATTGAGGCACTGAGTACTGTGGTGTCTGGTTCTGTGGCACCAGATATGGCACTCCTGCGTACACTAGCGTCAAATAAGACAGAGGATACCCAGAAGCCGGGGGGTTGCCTGAGCAGACGGCCTGGCCAGGAACCTCACAGGCAGATCCGTAGCGGAGAGCCCAGAGGGTGGAGGGCCCAATGTGAGCAGAAGATCTCCCCAAGTCGGTAAGACCGACATCTGGGCTGATGGCAGAGGCCCTGATGCCAGAGGTACTGACATCAGAGGGGCTGGCGTCTGGAGAGCAGATGTCAGGTCTGGCGCTCCAGATGGAGGAAGGACTGAGGCAAAAAAATCCCTAACTTTGCCCAGGGACGGAGGGGAAAAGTCCCCAGGTTCAGGTTTTGGGGTTGGGGAAGAAGACTCTGGCTCCCCAGACAGCAGCAAAGGCTGCGGGGAACCAGGAATGATGGACTGCAAGGGGGGGGTCAGTCTGTTCCCTCGCTGGTCGGACGAGCTGATGTGAAGTGTAGAGGCGAGCTCTCAGCGGGTGCCAGAAGAGCAGACATCCAACTTACGAGAGCCAGCACTGGAGACAGGTCAAGAGGAGGGGTTAGCCTGGTCTGGTGAGGCGGCCACGTGTTGCCCTGGAGGGTCAGATGTCTTACCAGCCCCCTCTGAGCAGACGTCTGAGGAGCAGACGCCCGGCTTACCGGAGTCGTCCATGATGGTAGGCTGTGAGCCTGCGGTCGAACCAGGGGTGGAGGCCTCCAACTGCCCGGAGGTGTCCACAAGGCCCAAGCGCAAGCCAGACAGGCAGGCTGATGCTGCCTCAGAAACCTCCAAGGCGGCTGTCAAGGAGCGATCCCCCAGAGGGGGTGTTACCTGTGACTCCCAAGGGAGACGCGGTGGAGGAACCTTTGTCCTGGTGCTGCTTCTTGTCCTTTTGATGGCCTTTGGGGAAGTGGATGCCTGCCCAAGTTTTTTTAAGCTCCTTCTCCATAGAGCTCATTTTCTTATATGGGCTTCCAGGGATTGTTGCCGCCATTTTTGGGTAGCCGTGTTAAAGCTGAGGCAATGTTGGCCCTTTAACCGGATGATTAGGGCCTAGGCAGAGCAGGCACAAGGAGTGGCCGTCCTTATGCAGTAGTTGGGTGCTGCATGAATCGCACTTATTCTTGTGCTCAGATGGTGTAGGGGACGACATACACAGATGTTAGTCAAAAAACAATTTCTTTTCGGTAAGAAGACAAAGGAAGGGCTGATTAAGCACGAACTTTTCCGTGAGGCGCTGCACGAGCCAATGGCAGGAAAGAACTGGAAGGCAGGTGTCCAGGACTGCCCCTCTATACAGAAGTCTCCTGATGCCGGTCACCTGATGTGGGGTGGTCCCTCCCCAGGGGCTGCCAGCTAGAAGTTTGTGGTGTTCTGCCACCTGCCGGCATCAGTCCTATATGTAATTACCCACTGCAAGAGCCCTCTTGAAGTAAGATCTCCTGTTACAGGCGAGTAACCTGCGTTTCTAGGGACATGGATATGTTGTTCTATCCACACTTACTGGCAGACTCCTAGCAGTTCTCCAGAAGAAGGGAGGCAAGGCACACACCCTACTTAGGAAACAAAGACAGGAGAACAGAGGTCCCAAAACCAGCATCCCGGTGTGACTCAAGGTCGCTATGGTAATGTGCAATAAAAAGTGTGCCGACTTCCAGGTAGCAGCCCAGCAGATTTCCTGGATAGGAATGTCCCTGGAAGCAGCCACCAAAGCAGCGGTGTGGCGGGTAGAATGAGCTCCTATACCTTTGGGAGGCTCCATGCCCACCAACCTATAGCAGAGATCTATGCAGGAGGTCACCCACCTGCCTATTGTCCACTTGGCTGCAGGTCTGTCAGGTGCGGCTTCAGCATAGGTGAACAGCTGGCGAACCTCTCCCCGAACTTCAGCCATCCGCTCCTTGTAATAAAAGAGCACTCATCTAGAGTCCAGAGTATGGAGCCCTATATTCAGCCTCTGATGTATGATTGGAGTAGAACACTGGCAGAGTCAACACCTGGTTATGAAGAAACTCACCACCTTTGGAAGGAATTTCGGATGGGGTGCAGGGCAACCTTGCCCCTGTGGAAGACCAGATACGGAGACTCTATGGAAAGTGCCTGGAGCTCTCCCATCCTTCTGGCTGATGTGATAGCCATGAAGAAGGTGGTCTTCCACGACAGGTGAGAGATGTCACCTGTGCATCGATTTGAATGGCTTGCCCATGAGCTTAGCCAATACAAGCAGTAGATTCCACAGAGGGGGAGGTTCTTGCACCGAAGGGGATGTGTGATCAAGACCTTTGAAAAAGCACCTGACCACCTTCTGCACCACTGACTGCTTCCTGGCCTGTGCCCAGCAAGCAGAGATGTCTGCCAGGTGCACCTCAAAGGTTGTTGACCGAAGCCCTAGCTGAGAATGGGACCACAGGTAGTCCAGAATGCTTGCCACGGAACAGCAGGAAGGGTCCAACCCCTTACCCTGACACCAAATGGAGAATCTTCCATTTGAATGTATAGCATTTCCTGGGCGACTCCTTACGGGATGCCTCAATGTTGAGGACCTCGGTGGAAAGACCCAAGGCCTGGAACTCTAGCCGCTCAGGAACCAGGCCGTCAGGTGCAAGGATTGAAGGTGGAGAACTTTCCCCTGGTTGACCAAGATCAGGTCTGGGTAGGCTGGGAGCCGCCTCAGGAGCCTGGAGCTGAGGCAGAGGATATCTGGATACCAGAACTGGCAGGGCCAGCCTGGTGCTACCAGAAGTCACCTGTGCCTTGTCCCTCCCTGCCTTGAGAAGCACCTTGTGGATCAAGAGAAATGGGGGAAGGCATAGAAGAGGCCTGGGGTCCATGGCCTTGAGAAGCCATACCCCTGCAGCAAGCCCTGTTGAAGGGGTGGGAATGGAACAGCCTCAGCTTCACATTCTCCCTGGAGGCAAACTGGTCCACCCGAGGCGTGCCTCAGTGGGAGAACAGACCTTGTACTACCTCCGGCAGGAGAGACCACCTCGTGAGATGCAGCCCCTATCTGGCTTACAGCATTGGCCAGAATGTTGGAGGCTCCTGCCACATGGATGGCTAGGAGATCTGCCCCCCGGCTGCACACGAGGGACCAAGTGTGGAGAGCTTCCTTGCACAGGGGCATGGAGCGCATCCTGCCCTGGCAGTTTAGGTAGTACATGGTCAGGGTATTGTCTGTCTGGAACTGGATCACTTGACCCTGTACAAATGGAGCGAAGGTGGTGAGGGCTAGATGGACCGCCTGAAGCTCCAGCAGGTTGATGTGGCATCAGAACTCCCGATGGGACCAAAAGCCATGCGCTCTGTGCTCCCCCAAATGGGCACCCCAACCCAGAGAGGCAATTTATAGTCTGCTTGGGGTGGAAAAAACAGGATGCCCTCCTGCAGATTAGCTGGAATGATCTACCATTCAAGAGCGTTCCACATCTCCTGGGTCACTGCCACTGGCTGATCCAAAGGACTGGAGCGCTGTGACCATTGGCTGGCCAGTCACCATTGTAGGGGATGCATGTGCCAATGGGCCCCAATGGACCATGCTGGTGCAGGCTGCCATGAGGCCCAGGAGTTGCAGAAAGTCTCAGGCAGGGTACAATTGCCCAACCTGAAATGATTGGGCAAAGGAGGAAAGAACCTCAGCCCTATCTGCTGGGAGCCATGCTCTGGCTTGGAGAATTGAGCTCTGCCCCGATGAATTGAATCACCTGCTTTAGCACTAGTTCCAATTTGGCCTTGTTGAGGAGGCCATTCAGAGAGAAAACCTGGAGGGCCAGACCCTGGACAGCTCCACCTCCAGTCAGGGGGTGACCTCAATCAGCCAGTCGTCCAGGTAATGGTACACCTGGACCCTTTGGTGCCACAAGAACACTGTCACTGCCATGCATTTGGTGAAGACCCTGGGAGCTGGAGAGAGGCTGAAGGGCATGGCCCGGGAACTCCTAAAGGGACCCCTCTGCTCTGAAATGGATGAATCGCTGGTAGGACAGATGGATTGGGATGTGAAAGAACATGTCCTGGAGGTCCTGAGAACAGAACCACATACCTCGTTCCAAGGATGGAATGATCCGAGCCAGAATGACCATCCTGAAGGTTCAAGACCTTAGGAACCTGTTCAGGTCGTGCAGGTCTAGAATGGGGTGCCAGCCCCCAGTCTGTTTAGGGACCAGGAAATATCTGGACACAAACCCTGGGTCTGGTGGAGGATCTGCCACCTCCTTCTGGAGGAGCAGGGCAACATCAGCTAGACGGGTTGACAAAGAGGCTGTGGATCCTGTAGCCCTCTGAAGGGCAGGGCCTGCTCGAACTCCAGAGGCAGACCCTTTCCTACCACTTCCAACACCCAGCATTCTGTGGTGATAGCGGACCAGGTGGAAAGAAAGTGGTGGAGCCGTCCCCCCATGGGGGGGAAACAAGGAGGCTGCGGGTGACACCCCTCAACCCATCACTGGGCAGGCTTGGAGGGACTGGCAGAGGGGCCTCCCAGGCCTTTTCCTCTCGGCTTCCTGCTGAAGGAGCTGCAGGCTTGGCATTGGGTTGCCAAGTGTGAGCCTGCTGGCCAGGACGTGCTGCAGGGGCAGAAGGGTGAAAGGGCTTTACACTGCTGCTGGTGGCCTTTGTCCTTCTGGGCAGACGTGACCAAGGTGGCATTGGACCTCTATCCTCAGACATGGCCCTCCACCCCGGGCCTGAACAAGTTGGTACCCAGGAAGGGGATGTCTGCCAGCTTGTGCTGGGTATCTGCCATGAAGGTGGAGATCTGTAGCCAAGCTCTGCTGTGCATAGCCACTGTGGTCACTACTGACCGGGCACAAGAGTCTCCAATATTCAGAACAGTTTGGAGCTACTGCTTTGCCACCGCCCTTCCCTGATCCTGCTTGACTGTAGTCAAGAGGTCAGCTGGGAGATGAGGGATCACCTCATCCAGGGAGCCCATAAGGGCGTGGGAGAAGTGCGCCATCAGTATGGCCGAACTGGCTCCAAGGCCTAGGGAGGATGCAGTGTACACCTTATGCCTGGCATACTCCAGCTTTTTGGACTGTCAGGAGGCTTGTCCATGTCCCCGGTGTTTGCAGACTGCTGGAAAACATCAGTAACAAGCCCCTCCGCAGAGGGTTGCTCCAAAAAACTGGACAGTGAACTGGTTGGGACTGCATACTTCCTGGCTATCCTGGCTGAAGGAACAGGACAAGAAGTCGGCCACTGCCATAACTCCAAGGCTGGGCCAACAATGGCTTCAGCCACCAGAAAGGCCTCCGTGGGAGAATCCCCTTGGTCCAGTATCTCCGTGAGGGGATGCTTGGCCAGCTTGGACATGGGTTTGAACTGTATCCCAGTAGACAGATGAGCTGAAGCAGACCCATGAACGAGGATGGGCTCTCGTCCACCGACTGTCCCCCAGTGGACTCCAGGTCAAGGGGCCTGGAGAACAGGGAAGAGTCGTCAGACTCAGTCTGTGAACAGCTGCCTAGGGCCTGAGCCACCCTCCACCTGCAGAGGTGGGTCGGGAGTGAGGGTGACCAGATGGGGCAACCCCTGACAGAACCCTTGGTCGGAGCCCCAGATTTAGGTAGTGGGGGTTCCACCACAATAGGTGGCACAGCTAGTTTTAGCTGAACTGGCACTGGTTTGGGCTCCTCAACCAAGAGGGGTTGTTTTGGCCTCAGGTGACAGCCACTTAATGGCCAGGGAAGGCAACGGGTCTGCTTGCTCCCAGTCAGAAGGAGCTATTGGCACATTAAGTCCTTGTAGCATCGATGCAACTTACACTGAAGCCTTTCATCAGAGGAGGAAGAGGACTAGAATGAGCAAAGTCACCACTTCCCTCGGTGCAGAGACAGACCGCCAGTGTCGGTGGGATCGGCTGGACCAAGAGGAAGCCTGAGACAGTCTGTTTGAGGGTGGGTCTGGGTGGGAGCAGGGGAACCTGTTCCTCCCTCGGCTTGGGAATCTTAACTGGGGACTGACAGGAGGTGCAGGCAAGTCCTCCATTTCCACTTTGGGGGGAGGGGGGGAAGGAGGAGAAGAGGAACTGGTGAAGGGTTGTCGGCTTCTCCAGTTGAAAAAATGTCCAATAGGTCAAGAAAAAGCTTGACTGCATCAACTGGTGTCTCGGCCAGCTGACCTGATTGGGACAACATGAAGCCAGTGGCCTTGGCTGCAACCGACTGAAGTAGTGTCGACTGTTCAGGGAAGGGAACCCCCTCCTGCTACCAAGAATGCCAACAGTGAGACTTGCCCTTCAAGTCCTTCTTGGACTGAGAGGAGTGTCCCAATGGACCCTCACCTTTTGTGGAGAGGGACTGACAAAGCTCCAAAAGAAGCAGTGTAGGAAGAGTCCAAGGAGAGCAGGATAAATGCTGCGACTGAGGAGGACAAAGATGCGGCCAGAGCTGCCTCCTCAGAGGGCGATCTGCTCAAGTTGCTCAGCCGAGCCTGTCGCCAGCCACCACCCAATGGGCCTCCTTCGACTTCACTGGCGGAATTAGTATCTTGGGGTGCCCAAGTTAGAATCTATCAGAAGGACTTGCACAAATCGCAGGCCCAAGGATTGTGGACAAGCCCAAGACAGATGCATGGAGTGTGGATCCAGAGACATCTTCTGCCTGCATGAGCACTGCCATAAACTGTGAGTCTATCTGTTGCAGCCATGAAGGAAGAAACAGACCGAAGTCTTGTAAACTTTAAAGTTAGTTTCGGGTTAACCGAAGAGTTTGGATCCAGTCTAAAAGCAGAGCGCTAAGGAGGGAACCTGAGCTTCCAAGCGGTAAGGAAGATCTGGCATCATGGGGCGGAGCCGAGAGTTTTACCACCCGGGTGGGTGAGAGGAGCCAGCTTGAAAACCTTCCAGCAAGATTTAAAGTGGCAAGGAACCTGCCAGTAAGTGTGGATAGAACAAATCCATGTCCCTAGAAAATGCTGTCCTGTAGCACTCCCACCTCCAAAGAGCTCACCAATGACTGAAGCCAGACAAGTACTAGGAGCAGGATAACCACTGATGTTAGGGATAAGGCAGAGTATGAGACTGCAGATTTGGCAGGGTGTTGGTTCCACACATCTTTCACCATCGCACAACCAACACCAGAGACTACTGGCAGTATGAAGGTCAGAGGTGGTTTATCCAGAAGCTTTCTATAACCATACCCTGCTAACATGGGCATGGCCACCATCAGTACTAGTATGCAATGAAGACCTGGATTCATTTTATTTGAGAATCATTTACAAAGGCACCTTGTTGCAGGGAGGGCGGACATGGAGTGAGGTACAGTGGTAGCATACAGGTGCAATACATATAAGAATGCAAATACTGCAGTGGTTACAGTTAGTGTTGCAAGCAGTTGATACTTCCTTGGCAGTGCCATTACTTTACTGAATGTGTCCAGCACTAAACAGCTGACAGGCTTTAGCTGCCTTAACCAAATCCCACCAGCAGATGTAGCTCAGTTCAACCTCTTTAGAGGATGGCCAACAAGGGCCCTCTGGAAGGGGAGAGCAAACTATCCTGTGACAACCAGGTTCCTATGACCATGGCATCAAGAAGGCAGCTATACCTGAAATGGATGGAAAGCTGACAATTCTTAGGATCCCTAGTAGACCTCTAGAACAGGATTATCCACCCCATTCTTCAGACAGTCTGCAGATTCACAGTATACAGAAAGGAGGAGTTAAGTGTCAATAGTAGTACATGGTTCCCATGCTTCTTCCAGCCACCCCATAGCACTCAGGCCAAGTCTGAACAGTCTAAATCTAGGTATTGAAGTTTGCCATTACCTCAACCACTTACTTGTAAAAAACGATCCATAATTGCAATTGTCATGTAGAGCGTTTCCTGCAATAACTGGAAACGACTGTGAACCTGAATGAGCCAGTCAACTAACACTGCACGCATACGTTCATTTATCTCCTTTCCTTGAAGATATTTTGGACAAACAGCTTGTTGAACCTGGTGATGTAAACAATTATATTTCAGCATATACTTTGCTATACATTCCACCCCCCACCCACTCAGTTTTCATCTCCCCTTTGCAATGCTACCATGTACTTTTGCCAGCTCCAGCACCTGTAGCCCACTGACATACTACTCAGGGCATTGGGCCCCCAGCCCACCCACAACACATCTATTGGCCAGGCCTCTTTGGCTTGCTCCCCAATCACTACTTGTGGGGTTGCCTTCTGTGCCCTGGCCAATGCCCCATATAATCCAGTGGATGATAGACAGCAGGAAGGCCAGGAGCCACTAGTAAAGCCTAGATGTTAGAATAGAATAGTGAGCCGTGAATGAGCTTGTGGCATCTAATAAACCTTAGATTCCTATACCTCTACTTTCATACTGCGTGACCTGTAGCAAGTCATGCAGCTTCCTACAGTTTTCTGGGCTGCCCCTGAAAACAGGCATTGTGCCCAACCCATAAAAGAGAAATTAGCAGAGGACATGGTGGGTAAGACTGGCACCACCCTCCTTGCCTCAGACAGCCTTTTCCTACAATGTCCTTAAGACTGGATATGCAAGGATGTTCTTGCATTTGGCATACTGGCATCCAGTCCTCGGGCCATGTCTTGCAATCCCAGAGTGGTCTACAAACGAAGCTGCTGCCAGGTACCACAGCCCTCCCATCCTGTAGGAGGAGGAAGATTCCTTCGGACACCATCTTCCTACCTGTGGCCTACCCCGACTACTCTAGCTCAATCTTGAATCAGAGTCACAGCAGTGCTACCACTGCACTGATTTACAGTTCCCTACATTTAATAGTTTTCCTTGTAAGACTGTTTAGAAGAGATTCTTACTCTTATGGCATCTCAAAACTTTGCTTTTGCCCCTACCCTTTCTTGCCTTGCACACTGATAGTGAGGTTCTGCTGGGTCAGGATGTGGCGATTGACTATCTGGCAAGGTATGGAGTAATGCACAATGCATCAGTTAGCTGTCAAGGAAGTGCTGGGTGAAGCAAGGACAGTGGTCCTGGGGCCCCAACAGTGACTGCTGGAGGGAGCATTTTTCACCCTGCTTTTTCCTCTCCTACCTTCCCTATGCAAATGCGTAGATTCCTGCTGATCATGGAGAGAAAGATGCATCATGGTCACCCATGTTGTCAAGACCCACCCATTTAACAGAAGGCATCAAGCAGCAGGGTGTTTGCACTTTTCGGGCCCCACGTAATTCACCATCACTATGTGGCCTGCTGTACTCAATTACATTAAGACTTCCACTTCTACAGCCCAAGCACATTGCCTCATTTGGTGGGTGAACTATGGACACCTGGAAGATTGTTGTATTTCTGACAGGGGCAAATTGTCTGGGGACAAGTTGACATGGGAGCCAATTGATGCCAGACCCATAGTCTAAGGAGAGTTGTAGTGAAATGACCAGGATGAACTATGACGTAGGCCACCCAGAGTCACTTCCACAGCACTCTGGCCCAATGCTAAGAGCAGGCTGCACAGAACCTGAATCACCCACATGGGAGTACAAGGGACTCCCTGGCACCACTAGGAATATAAAGCATTTGATTGTCCAATTGACCCATATGCCTTTGACATAGAAACTGACTGCAGGCGAGGGCCACTTGGCCCACCTAGTCTGCCCATTTCCCTACCTACTGGAAAAGCTGCAGATCCTAGTTAACCAACAGCCTATTTCTTCCTACCCTGCACAAGAACTGCCTTATGTCTGTCCCATGCATTCTTGAATTCTCCCACTTTTAAACCCCACAACCTCCTCAGGAAGGTGGTTCCATGTGTACACCACCTTCCCTGTGAAAAAAAACTCCCTCACATTGCCCCCGAGCTGTCCCCCTCCATCTTCAAATTGTGTCCTTGTTTTTGCAAATCTTTTTCTGAAGAATGCTACCCTCTTGGACTTTGATTCCGTCAAGGTACTTTAAAGTTTCTATCATGTCTCCCTCCTTTCCTTAAGGGTATACACATTAAGCTCCTTTACTTTCCTCGTATGGCTTCTCTTGCAGACCCTGCACCATTTTAGTTGCCCTCTGGACTGCCTCCTTCCTGTGTCCTTGTGGAGAGAAGGTCTCCAGAACTGGATGCAATACTCCAGATGGGTCCTCACCAGCTGTCTACAGGGGGATAACTTCCCGTTTTCTGTAGGCAATGCCTCTCCTTATACATCCCAGTATCCCCCCAGCCCTTCCTACTGCATTCTCACACTGCTTGCCAGCCTTAAGGTAATCGGATACGATTTACCAGGTCCCTTTGCATTTGTTACTACACTACCCCCCCTCCCCATTGTGTACTCTTCCCCCAGGTTTCCCTGGTGCATTATTTTGCACTTTGCATTGAATTGAAGCTGCCATACTTCTGACCATTCCTCCAACCTTGCCAAATCCCTTCTCATCCTTTCCACACCCCCTTGTGCATCAACCCTGTTGCAGATATTTGTGTCATCTGCAAAGAGGCACACTCTTCCTTCTAGTCCCTCTGCAATGTCACTTAACATTAATGACTGGACCCAGCACTGAACCCTGCAGTACCCCACTAGTAACCCCTTCAGAGTGGACTCTGTTTAACATTACCTTCAGTGTCCTGTTATCCAGCCAATGTTTTACCCAGGCTACCACCCTGGGACCCACTCCCAGGCTGCTTAATTCAACTACTTATCTTGTGCAGGACTGAGTCAAATGCTTTGCTAAAGTCTAGGTAGGCCATATCCTTAGCCCTTCCCTGGTCTACTACTTTGGTCACCCAGTCAAAGAAATCTATTAGATTTGTCTGATGACCTTCCTGATGTGAATCCATATTGCCTTTAGTCCTGTGCCCCACTGGCCTCTAGGTACGCAATTCTTTCCTTCAGAAGTGATTCCATCATTTTCCCTACCAGCGGTCAAACTGACAGGTCTGTAGTTTCCTGCGTCTGTCTTGCTCCCACTTGTGAACAGGAATCACATCTGCCCTCCTCCAGTCCTCAGGTACCACACCATCCTCCCATGTGTAAAAAGGGAGGTCAGTGGTGTCACTAGTTACCCCTTATTCTTTTAGAATTCTGGGGTGAATCCAGTCAGGCCCCATTGCTTTGTCCACCTTCAGTTTTAGGAGTTTTCAGAACCCTTTCTTCTGTGAAAGGACTGGGATCGACCCCTATCCAGAGGGGTTCTGTTAATTGGATTAGTTACCTCCCCTTCTTATTTGTGAATACTGAGCAGAACTATTTTTAGTATCCCTGTCCCTCTGCCCACTCACTGTCCATTCAGCCTCAGTATACCTCCTTTTGTCTTTCAACGCTCCCTAATGTACCTACTTATAAAGGTTTTATCCGCCATCTTACAGATCTGGCTCTTCCTCAGTTTGGTCCTTTGCTATTCTGCCTTCCCTGCTTCCTTCTGCCTTAACTGGTGCAGTGTGTCCTGCTCCTGTGTTTCCTTATACTTCCTAAATGCCATCATTCTCCCAAGCCTTCCCCACCACCTCTTGAGAACCATAGTAGCTTTTTCTTTTGTTTTGATTTGTTTCACACAAAGGCTTGTTGCCTCCGAAAACCGTTTTGATTTTTCCCCATTGTTGCTCTAACCCTTCTTGCCCGTTTGCTAGTGCTTTCCTAAGGCACTAGCATTTTGACAGTCAGTCCTCCTGAAGTTAGGTACCCTCACTTTTGTATGGCTCGACTCTGCAGCAGAGTTTATCGTGAACCACACTGTTAGGTGGTCATTTGTTCCCAGATAGTTACCCATGTCTAGATCAGAAATCCACTCACTGTCCCCATTTGCGAGTATGAGCCTATGAGGTCTACCTCCCAAGTGGGTTACAACACTAGCAGTCTGAGGAATGCCACCTGTAGGGCATAGAGAATAGTCCTGCTCTTTGATCTAGCTGCAGCAAAGGTGCTCCAGTTGACATCTGGCATGTTCAGATTCCCCATCAACAGCATCTCCCCTTCTCTGCCATCCTAAGGATGCCCTCCATCCTATCCTTGTCCATCCCCTCTCCCCCCCACATGGGGGTCAGTATACAACCCCTGTGTGGATTGTGGTGCTATTTCCAGTCTCCAAGGTGAGCCACACAGTGCCTCCTCTCTTCCCTGTTTACCCCTTTGTTCTGTTGCTTTTATCCCCCTTATGTAGATGGCTACTCCTCCCCCTCTTCTACCCTCCCCATTCCTCCTGTAGGTTGTATATCCTGGTATGTTGACATCCCAGTTATGGTTCTCTACCATGTTTTTGTGACTGCCATGATATCCAGGCATCCCCTCTTCCATCAAGGCCACTAGTTCAGGGAACTTGTTGCCCAAACTACAGGCATTGGTACTCATTACCCTCCATTTCTAGATTGCCTTACCCCTTTTTGCCCCATCCCTGTCCTTACTGCCATTTCTATTCATCCATGCCATGTTCTGATCAGTCATACCAGTCCATCTTACAGTAAAGACCCATAGGTCCATTCTGCAAGGTCTGAGGTGGATCCACTGTGCATGATATTACAACATAATATAGGCATTACAAAATCTTAATTTGACAGCGGAACTATAAAAATCAGAAGTGACCAGCGCAAAGTGAGAAACCTGAGAATTGAGCTTTGTAGTTTAGAAAATTCATTTCCATGTCTAGGAGTAAAACATCCTTGCCCTCATTATCACTATTAAAAATTAAGCCATTTCATACCTCCAGTTGTCGCAGATACTGATAAATATCTTTTACATATTCACTGCATAACTGAGGATTGTTAGCATCTTCAGCATCTATATCTTGCACATTCAGCAATGCATCAGAAAATGCTTGGCACAAGTCCTCTTTCATGGACACATCCATAGGAGATGGAGACGGAGGGGGCTGTAATAGAAAGATTCTTACGTAAAGACACTGCTAACTGGAGACAATAGGCTACACAATGGCTAGGCCCTAGGGAAAAATATAACTGAAAATTCAAACATCTGCATTGCCATGCTTGTGCATACCTGGACTGGCTTCCAAAATATTTTGCGGCACCCAATACTAGCACAGCACATTTATAAAATAGCGCTATTCATCACAAAGGACTATAGCGCTAGTGCCATAGTAAAAACTAGCGCCAAACTATACATTTTTTGTTGCATACCTCATCACCCTTAATTTCAGGGAATTGCTCAGGGTCCCTTCCATCATCTGCCAAACACAAATGTCCACCTGAACCGACATCTCTGGGCTACATCGGGTAAGTAGGATCTGGGCTCTCCCCCTGGCCCAAGGAGAACTGGAGAGACTGCCAGTATTGGGTGTGAGGTTTGGTCGGGCCAATTTCCGATAGCAGTCACCTCATCGGAAGGAAGATTCACACACACACACACACACACACACACACACACACACACACACACACACACACACACACACTTTTCTACCCTGGAGCATGGACATGCAGCGAAATCCTGCCCAGCAAGCATGCGCTCCCACATGCCCCTTGAAGATGTCCATGCCCCCTGCCCCACACATTTGCCATGCCTGCAGAGCATCCAGCAGCCACTAGGGGATGCCAGTGCATTGGGAGATCCACTGCTGTCCCCCCAGGACTAGGAGAACTGTCCATGGATGCTCAATCCCAGTCCTCCCCTGCAGACCCCAAGCTCCCCCAAGCTTGCTCCTGAACTCTGATCACTGGCGTGAGGTGTGGTGTCCAGCACCTCAACCCTCAATGGTGGATGGACCTGTCCCAGTGCACTAAGTATCACGTAGGACAAGATGCAGGCCACTGCAACAACTCCAGGACCAGGCCAACAATAGCTTTGGCCACTGGAAGGCCTCTGTAGGGATACCCAACCTGTTTCTGAAAGGGTTCTACCTGCATCTCAGTGGATTCTGAGATTAGGAAGTATTCCCAAGAATGAGGATAGGCCTTTGTCCACTGACCGACCCACTGCAGATTCCAGGTCAATTTACCTGAAGTACTCAGACTCGGGAGTCTGCAAACAGCTGTCAAGGCCGATCAGGAGGGAGGGTGACCAACTTGTGGGGCAAGCCCTGACCAACTAGAAATCCTTGGTCAGGACCCAGTCTTCGGTTGATGAGGTGGTGGCTCCACCACAATGGGCGGAGTAGCTGGTTTCAGCCAAACAACCGGGGTCAGCTCAGACTACTATGAGGGGTTGCTATGGTCGCTCTGGTTACAGCTACTTAATGGCCAGAGAAGGTGGAGTTGGCGTGTTACTGGTCAACAGAAGTTACTGCCACATCATGTTCACTGCCGGCATAACTTACGTCTGAGCCTAACCTCTGAAGAAGACAAGTGGCGACGCCACTTTCCATTGTGCAGAGACTGCAGATGTCCGCAGGACCTACCTGACATGGAAGAGGATGGACACCTTCGGGGTCACTGAGGGTGGGTCAAAGAGGGAGTGGGGGGACTGCTCATCCCTCAGTTCAGGGTCCTTGACCACAGGCACAGGAGGCATGGGCAAGTCCTTGGTTACCACTGGGGGAACTGGTGAAGGATTGTTGGCTTCTGCAGTAGACAAACTGTCCAATGGGTAGAGAAAAAGACTGCGTTGACAGGTGTCTCAGCCTGCTGACCTGATGTGGACACTGAAGCCAGTGGCCTTAGCTGCAACCTCAACCAGAGCAGAGTAAACTGTCTAGTGAAAGGGACCTCCTGCTCCCACGAACGTAGATGGTGGTACTTACCAGTAGGGCCAAGAATAAAAGAACCAAGAAAATGTATGTCCCGTTGGCCCTTCTCCTTTGAGGGACTGGCAAAGCTCCTTAAAAGAAGCAGTTTAGGATAAACACTGCAGCTGAGGAAGATGAAGTGGCCTGGGCCACATCCTCTGAGGGTGATCAGCTGCTCCGTGCAGACTGCAGCCATGGACACCACCCAATAGGCCTCCTTACACTTCACTGGCCACCTAAGTTGTAGCAAATTGAGCCATTTTGTGCTTTTAGTCCTGTAAGGTGCCCTCCAAGCAAGGGCACCAGTGCAGTGAAATGTTCTTGCAAATAGCATTTATAACTGCATTTCTCTTTTTTGGGGGGCAGCATTTGGTAAAGGAACCGGCATTTGTTTAATGTAGTGCACCAGAGCATCTATAAATGTTCTGTATTTCCTCTCCCACCACAGGGATCACCAAGGCTGCACCCTTCACTGCCAGGAGGTCGTGGTAAGTAATGGTCTTAAAGCTGCCACTGTTGCTTCTTTGTTGGCTGCCAGGGGCTGTGAATGCCCAGTAGCTCATAGCCTCCAAAAGAATCAAACAGAAATAAAATGTTGGCAGGCAGGGGCTTAGTGATCCCTACCCTTGGCCCAAGCCTACCTAGTTGTGGGACTGTGCCCCTCGTCAGTCCTCATTTTGTCCCCTCAAACTTGTTTGAACTCTATTCCTGCACAAATTACCTCCTCTGGAAGTTTTCCATTCCACCACTTTCTGTAAAATACTGGGTCATTCTCTGAAGCCTGAGCCACTAGTGACACTGAGGCATGGAGCATGTGCCAACTGGCTGAACAAGCAGAACTAACAAGATCAGCCACTTCCTGTTTGGTCCAAGACTCAGGAAGAGACTCCAATTTGGATTCCACCCAACTCAAGATAGTCTAGTAGTCCCCAATATGTGAGACAGTTCAGGGCCCTAATCCATAGGGTGAAAGAAGCATACACCTTCCTGTACTGGTCCAGAATATGGGATTCCTTGTCAGGTGAAGGCAAGCAGAGAGGTTTTGGATTGGCCAACCGACTGAGCGGCACTAATCATGACAGAGTTGGCCTTGGGGAGAGTATTCAAAGAATCCTTACCTTCAGGAGCCTAGTATAGCTACTCTGCCCTCCTTGGAAGGGGGGGCCAATGTGAATGGTTATTTCCAAATAGTGGAAAACAGGTCTGCATGAGGCTCAATCCAGGGTGGAATCAATGTCAGCAGTTTCAGGCAGATCCAAGTGAGCAGCTAGCTTCTGCTGTGGATCTGGCACCAGAGATTGCCACTGGTGAGCCTCCTGGATCTCTCAGCAACTCCAGAAAGGAAGAATCTTCTGGAGGAGACTACAGAGGAGTCCTCCAGACCATCCCTGGCCAAGTACGTGGCTCATCATCTGGATTGGAGCACACACCCCCCCCCCCCAGAGGTCTCTGAAGAGGAGAATACAGAGTCTGGAGGAACAGTCCCCTTGGGCAGACCATGGAGAAGTGCATCCTCTCCACCCCTGGCACCTGAGAGCTCACCTCTGTTAGGCAAGGGGGATCCTGTGCAGGGTCCTGCACCAGTAGACTACTCTCCACCTCCCTGGTGAGCCTAGCCTTGGCCTCAGCCCAGGCAGTCAGAGTCTCCTTTAAATCTACCAGCAGCTTGGGGGGTGCAGTGGAGAAGGAGGGGGATATGGATACTGAGGGCATCCATAGGGAGTGTATCTGTAACCAGATGGTGGGAAGCCAGGTACTGTGGTGTCAGATACTGCAGTCCCAGGTAGGATGGCACTGGCTTAAGTGGGGTCCAGTACCTGGGAGTCCAGAGCTCTGCCAGAGCAGATGGCCCTGGGAGAGGCCCTGCAGGCATTTGCACCTGGTGTCTGGAAAAAAGGAAAGCATCAGGGGTCCTGCCCTACAGGAAGGAGCTCTGATGCAGTGTACCAAAGTCCTCAGTGTTGCCTGGGGATGAGGATTGAAATTCCCGTGGTTGGCAGAGGAAAAGCAGGAGCCTTGGCATGCAGCTGCAAGCTCTGTGGCGAGCCTGGGACAGACATCTATGGGGTCCAATGTAGGCTTTTACTGTTGGTTTGGGGGGGCAGATGCCCACTCTGATCCTGCTGGTAAACTGGAGGGAGCCAGCATCCGACTTATTGGATCCTATGCCCAAGAGTCGTGTAGGGGAAGAGACCTTGGCAGGCATATGAGGGACCGTGTGCCCCCTGAAGAGGCTGGCGTCTTGTCTGCCCTGTCTGAGCAGATGTAAGTAGCACTGGTGTCCGGCTTACTAGACCCACTTGACCTGGAGGTCTGCGTGGCAGTGGCCTTCCTGAGAGCAGCAGTCTCCTTTGTCCTGGAGGCACTAGAGTGTGAGCCCGATGGGAGGGATGTCACCAAGACAGCTGTTTAGGGTCGGTCCCCTGGAGAGGACATTACCTGAAAAACTGCAAATCCAGCTAGAGTGGAAGCAGTGGAGGTAGATTTTTTTTTTTGACACACACACACACACACACACACACACACACACACACACACTAGGTGGATTGGAGGCCTGCCCAAGCTTTTTCAGCTCCTTCTCCATGGAGGCCATCTTCAAAATGTGGGCCTCCAGAGACTGCTGCCTCCGTTTATGGGTGGCAGCATTGAATTGCTGGCAGTTCTCCATGGGGTGATCTGGGCCTAGGCAAGAGGCATAGGGAGCGAGTCCTTATATGGTAGCTGGGATCTACATGAGTTGCACTTATCGTTACGCAAACTGGAGGGCATTGGGGATGACAGCTGCTAAGGTAGGAAAAACTTCAACTAAAAAACCTTGGTAAACTACACCGATGCAAGACTGGTGAGCAAAGGAACTTAATCACAATGCACCTTCACAAGTAGACGGTGAGAAAGAACCAGGAGGTGGGTGTGGGGCACTGCCCCTTTATACAGATGTTGCATGATTGTCACCCGACATGGGGCAGTCCCCTGCCAGAGACTGCTAGCCAGAAATTGTTCTGTGGGGTCCCAACGCCTGCCAGCTTTAGTCCTACATGTAATTACCTATTGCAAGAGCCCTCTCGAAGTAAGATCAGTAATTCGCCTTGATGTCGGGGTCTAAAGGCCTTTTCAGGAGGGGACAAATCAGTGCCTCCTTTAAAAGGCATCTGGAATAATCTCCCCCCAAGAAAATGGGCACCAGACAGACAAGGCAAACACTGGGCCAACAGCATCAACACAATAAGCAAGTTGGCACTGGGTCCAGTTCACAATGTGTGCTAACTTGGAGACAATCCTGATGACCTCTGACACCTCCACTGGTTTTAGACACCCCCCCCCCCAACTAGGCAGAGTGCTCAGCGGGTGACCCAGACTATCACTGTAGGCCACAGTAGGGCTCACTTGCAGAACACTGTGCCAGATGGCAAACACTGTCTGAAAAAGAATAGAGCAAACACCTTGCAGAGAGCACCAGAAAATGTTCTTCGGCTGGAGACAGATTGGGTTTAAGAGTCTGTCCACAGTCCAACAAAGTACAGTTGGTCGATTCTTCCCAGCAGCACTCTGGCCAAGAACTCTGCCTTCTTACAAGTGATTGTCCAGATACTCTGTATAATGTGAGCGCAGGGCCAGCCTGTACACCTCCAGACCACCAGTAGTTCTCCAAGATCTGACCCATCATCACCTTGATGTCCCCACCAAACCAAGGGGACCTCAATGAGGGGATCTGGGTTGTACACGGTTGGTGCAAGGAGTCAAGTGCAGCTGACACCCTATTAAAAGTGGAAACAGCCTCATCTTTACCCCCTATGCACTACCCACACTAGCTGGATCAGCCACTGCCAGAAATCCTGCCAAGGTCAAACCCCTCAAAGGGCGGTAGCTGACCATCTCTGCAGGGGGCTCTCAGGGTCCCTCCTGTGCAGTGATCAGACCAGACTATCTGATCAGTCGAGCTAATTAATTCAAGCCCCACTGAGAAACTAGGGGCAGCATGTGGCCACCTCAGTGGGCAATGAGGAAACTTCCTGTGACAGGCCCAGAGAGGACATGGTCTGGAGGAAGTTATAACCTAGCCTAGATGATTAAGAGCCAGCCCAGACACTGAAGTCACCCAGGATCAAACAGAGGGACTACGATGTCAGACAATGAAACTGGCTACCTCCTGCAGGAATTCACCTGCCGCCCCAGGGGGTGGTAAATCAGGGGAATCTTACAACTTGCACTAACCTCCACATGTGGCCACACATTCAAATGAACAGTTTCCCCACCAGGTGCATGGAGAAGCCAAGCTTAGATAACAGATGAGCACTCCCTCACTCCTGGGTTCCACTCTGGTACAATGTGTTACTGTATAACCAGGAGAGATGGTGGCCTCTGGAACTGTGCCAGCATGGTCACCCATCCAGGTTTTAGTAATGCAAGCCAGATCGACTGAAGAAATAAAGTCCACAACAATGGAGTCTTGTTCTGAATCGATCTAGCATTGCATGGCACTTCCCTCTGGGGAAGGACTGAGGGTGTAGCCCCTCTGGCTACCTGCCACTTGGTCTGATGGGATCCCTGGGGACAGGGACCCAACATGTCTCCTCTCCCAAGGTCCCATAGACACCCATGGTGCATTTGGCTCCCGATTACCTCAATCTTGTCTCCCCCCCCGTGGTGCATGGGGTGCCCTGTCACAGGCCATCTGTGCGGCATCTCTTTATCCAGACCTCGCAACAATGTGCTATAGTAAGACACAGGAACCTCCGTGAAGGCCCTCAGAGTAGCTGGGATGCCCCATACACTGTCCAATTCTGCCTCAGCCCCCCATCTCCCCAGACACATGGTGTCCCACTAAAAAGTCCCTAAACCAGTCAAGACCAGCCATACTACTAATACAAAAATACTAACCAGTCAAACCTGCATCCACTCAATGTCAGCTAAAAAAACCCAGTAATCTACCCCAAACCCACCCAGCCACCAAAAAGAAAAAGGAACAGAGCAGCAAGCATTGAAATTTAAAATCACAATATCCCCAGATCCCATAAGTTAACCCAGCTGAACAGGGCAAGATATGGCAGATATGAACAGTTGTGCAACTAAGTCTTCAACCCACAGACTTATGCAGGGGAAGTGGGTTAGATACACCACCACAAGTCCAGAAACCAAGAACAAATTCGAGTAGAGTACTGGTGGGGAGGGACCCCCACCCAGATGAATGTTACCATAAGGTTTCTAAGCAGGCAGTCCAGCGATGGACCAACCCCCCCACCCTCAAATGATAATCCAGCAGGTGGGGTTTAGGAAAGTCCACAGCAAGCCACAGGATCAAACGGCAGCGAATGGGCTAGTCCAAGGAGCCAGAAGTCCAGATCCACTCTAAGAAACTGACCAGAAGGTGACTTCACTCAGGAATGGAGTATAGCGATGCCCTGAATGCTTGTGCTCTGGAAGGGGGGTCTGCAGCAGTGGCCCACAACAGTCTAGATGGCCCTTGCGTAGGACTGAGCAGAGCACCCTCGTAGATGACTAAAGAATGCCACCTGGAAGGGGGAAACAGCCAGGCTGTCTGAAGTACAGTTATGTAGGAACTTGTTGTAATAGGCAATCTTAGAGAGGTTCCTTCAGTAGGTCATTACATATAGGACTGGCGCCACCTGGTGGCCAGCACAGCAGACTTTTCTAGCAATCCCTGACAGGAGACCGCCCAGCCAACAGTGTGACCGTATATAGTAGGCTGTTCCATGCCAACCCTCCAGTTCTCCCACCGGAGCCAGAAAGAGGCTCGACAGAAGTGAACAGGATTTGCAGTCCCAATAAGATAAAACAAGAGGAGGGAGGGGAAAAAAATCTGACCTACTGAAGGAGCTGCTCTCAGATCTACTGTTTCAGTAAGTTCCTACACAACTACTATTTCAGAGAGTTTCTTCAATAGGTCATTACATACAAGAGTCCCAAACAGTCCCTCCAAAGAGAAACCAGGAAGGAGCTCCAACAGAAACTGGTAACCAGAATGGACCTAGCCTAGAACAGAAGGCCCTGAAAGACAACTAGGCTGAAGCCAGCCCTCCTCCACCTAGAAGCAATGTCCAGACTATAGTGTTTGGTAGAGGCATGGACAGAACTCCCAAGTGGCTACGGCACAGATAGCTGCAGAGAAGTTCTGCAAAAAAGGCAGCAGAAGCAGCCATGTTCCTAGTAGAATGACCTCTGATGGGACCCGGCAGAGGTTTTCTGTACTTTTGGTGACAATACCAAATACATGGTTGCCTAACCATTTAGAAAGACTAGGACTTGGAAGCTGGTTTGCCCTTAGACCTGAGGCAAAGGAAAGCTGATCACAGCTACAGAAATCCTTGGTCTGGTGTGTAGCAGTGAAGGATCCGATGGATGTCCATGGTACAGGAGTGCCTCACCTCTACTAGAAGGGAACAGAAAGTAAACAGGAAGTTCTACCGATTGGTTCAGTGTGGCTTCTGACACCACCTTGGGAAGAAATTTAGGATTTGTCTTTAAGACCACCTGGTCCTTGTGGAAAATAAGGACCTTTACAAACCAGTGCATGAAGCTCTGAAATCCTTCAGGCTGATGTAATGGCAACTAAAGAATGTCTTCCAGGAAAGGAAGCATAAATCACAGCTCAAAGCGAGGAAGGGTGAGCGTCTCCAACACAAAAGTTGGAATCCAAAGACAGTTGGACTGTGGATGGGGGTTGTAGATTGAGGATCCCCTTCAGAAAGGTTTGAGACTCCCAACTGACCCATGGGTTTACCATCCACCAACTCTTGGTATGGTAAAACTGGAAAGATGGACCCTCAAGGAAGAATGACAGACCAGAGTGCATATAAAGGAGGTATTCCATGATTTGAGGGGCGGAACAAGGAGGTTCCAATTATTGGAAGTTGCCCAGATGGATCCACTTCATGGTGCAAATGGAATGAGAGTAGATGGTTTTCTAGCCTCTAAGGAATTTAGCAACTCTGGAGACCCCGAAGCGAGAAATCAGTCTCCAGGAGCCATGCAAGAAGATGCCGTGTCCTGAGCCTCGGATGTACAAGATGACCAGTATCGAGGCCAAGAGGCTGTGGGTCACTAGAAGTGAATCTGTGGTTCCCTAGATGCTACTGTAACAGCAGAAACCAAATTTAGTTTCTGCCAGAGAGGGGCGATGAGAATCATCCTCACCTTCTCTCCCTGAAGCTTGAGAAGGACCCTCTGGAGAATGGGAAACAGAGGGAAGGCATACAAAAATATTCCTGTCCAGGAGAGGGAGTGCGTCATGACAGAAAGCACCATGCCCTGGAATGAGCGAGCAAAAACTGGGAAGTTTAGCACTGTATTGGGAGGTGAAAAGGTAGATTTCTGGATACCCCCAATTTAGGACAAGGGGGTTTGCCACTTCCTGATGTAATTCCCACTCATGAACTAGGGTTCAAGACCTGCAGAGACTGTCCACCAGGACATTTAGAACACTTGGAATGCGCATGATCACAAAAGCCAGATTGTGCTGTACTGACTAGTTCCACACCCACATTGCCTCCCAGCACAGGGGGTACAATCAGGTTCTTCCTTATTTGTTGAGGTACCAGACTACTGACATTGTTGGTTTGGACCAGCAGTGATTCCTTGGGAAGGAGAGTCTGGAAGGCTTGCAAGACGCATAAGAATGCTCTCACCTACAGAACGTTGATGTGCAAAGGTGCATCCAACCTGGACTACAGTCAGAGCTTGGTGCTCCCCATCTCACGTTTGAAGAGTCTGTAGTTAGGGGTGCTAGAGGAGCAGGGCTCATGAAAGGGAGACCCAAGGAAAGGTTGCAAGGGTACCAAAGCAATTTTTTGAACTGCTGCAGACACCAGTACTGGATAGTCCAGGTCATAAAGGAGTTGATCCCACTGCATGTGCAATGACAACTGAGCAACTGATGTCAAGCCTTACTAGGGGAACAGTAGTGATGGAGGTTGCCATCAGGCCAACAAGGTAGAGATCTCCCAGGCTGGGGCGGTCCTAGATGAAGCAACTCGTGAAGTCTGATGGATCAGGGTCTCCACCCTGTCTGGAAGTAGTAAGGCTCTACACTGGACCATATCCAAGACTGCCCCAATGAACTAGGGTCTCTGGGATGGGATCATGGATGACACTGGAATATTGAAAGTAATCCCTAGTCTGCCAAAGTTGTCCAAGGTGAAAGCCTCAAGTTAAGAGTCCCTGGACGGGGCAGAGATCAGCCAGTCCAGGCAAGGGAGAACTGCAATACCCTGGCAGCGTAAGGAAGTCACCACCTCCACCCCCGCCATGCACTTGGTAAAGACCCGGGGTGCTAAGGAAAGACCGAAAGGGAGTGCCCAAAATTGGAAGTGCTCCCCTTAGAAATGGAACTGCAGGAAACTGCAGTGGCTGGGGAAGATCTGGATGTGCAGATAAGCATCCTGCATGTCCACAGTGCACAACCAATGATCCTCCAGAAGGAGGATCTGGAGCAACATCTGAAGTGTTTTGTACTAGACAAACTGAAGTTGCTTAAAAATAGAGCATGAGCCTGAAGTCTCCAGTCTTTTTGGAACCAGGAAAAATGATTAAAACCCCCTGCCCCTTTGCCACAGGGGAATGCGCTCCATTGCTTCCTTGAGCAAGAGGCTGAACTTTTCAGATGAGAATAGACTAATCCCTGGAGTAAGACCTTTTTGGTGGAGATTCTGGAGGAAGTTCCAGAAACTATGGTGTGTTCAGACACACTAGTTGCAGGACCCATACGTCTGAGGTTGTTGCCTTCCATTCCTGCGCATAGCGGGCGAACTTCCCCCTCCACCTGCTCCTCACCGTGAGGCCAAGCAGTGGTGATAGAGTCAGAAAGTGACTGAACGTTCAGGGGAGGGCCCCATGCACATCTCTGGTTCTTGGAGGCAGGGGGAATGGTGGAACCTGTGGACTTGTTTGCCCTGCCGCCAAGCCAGGGTCTGCTTCCTCTGCCTCCAGGTCCTTTTCTAAAAGGGCTGCTGCTGTCGAATGCTTGATTAGTACATTGACCTCATGGATCAGAGGGTGAGGCCTCTATCCTGGAAATCCGTGATTTCTTTGCTGTCCCCCACCAAAAAAGTTGAGCCCTAGAAGCAGGCATCCTGAATCGCCAACTATACCTTGTTGGCAAGGACAGAGATGTGATGCCAGGAATGCAGTCTTAAGGCAACGGCAGACAGAGGTACGAGCTACAGAGTGGAGTCATAAGTAGCCCACAAGGCATGACAACATGAAGAGTGAGGTGAAGGTCCTTGGCAAGCTCCTATTTGAGGCGTGAAGGTTCCATAGACTGGACATGAGCCTTTAACCTGGCCAGGGTTGCCTTTTGGTGGGACACCATACAGGCCACATAATTGAGGGATTTAAGCGCACATGTGCAGATGTTTAAACTTTTCTACTGAACTGGTCCATCTGCCTTTACTGTCTGGAGGAGGTACTCATGTGCTTGGGAGCAGCAGAGTGGTCATGAGCAGCCAAGATGACAGTCTGCCTTAGGATGAGTCTTTAGGAATGGAGTGTCCTTCAGTGCCTGGTAAATCCTGTCCACCCTTGGACAGTCGGGAGGGAATGAGGCATCTGCCAGACCATAGAAGTGAGGTCTGCTCTCTGGAGGAATGGGGGACCAGAGAAACTCCAAGTCCAGGTGTTCAGCTAGCCTCAGTCTCACTGGGTCTTGTTCCTCAGACTCCCAGTCGAAGAAATCCTTCATGAACCTCATAAGACCTGAGAAGGCAGGGTCCTCTTGCGGGGGTGGGGGAGGAGATGGAAATCTTGCCCGTCAGACCCTCTGGCTCCTTCAACCTCCTCCAGAAGGTTCATGTCCTGATCAGCTGCCGTGCCCTCCCCCCATATGTACCGTGGACAGAGAAGAGCTTCTCTTGGATGCAGACCTAGGAGACTGTAGAAAAGAGTCTTGTCTCTAGGTCTGAAGCCAACTTTAGCATGCCCCCTGCCACCAAAACTCAGAGAGTCTTAAAATCTGGCATAACCAGAGGAGGTGGAGAAGGAGGTTGTGGCTGGGGGGGGGAATGGATAATGGTAACCCAGGTAGTGGTGGTAGCTGTTATAGCTAGGTAATACAGCCAAGAGCTCCATTCAGGAGGACCAGCTGGGAAGTGGTCTTCCACATTTCCCTTTCAGGTATCCTGGGCAGTCTGGGTCTTTTACAAATCCATTGTCAGATCCGACAGGGGGTACCCACCTTGGACCCACTGTAGTATAAAAATTGGCAGAGGAACAGATGTCAGGACCAGCACCACCTGATCAGGCATCGGAGGAGCTGGCGTCTGGGCCAGACAAAGGGGGCCCAACAGTGGGATCAGGTCTGGTGCTGGAGCACAAGGCTGGGGCAGACCACAGGGCCCTGGCTGTGGAAGAGTTGGCATATCCAGTGTCAGAATGGGATTCGCTGGATCAGACAGTGGGATCAGGGCCGGAATATGTTTGCTCTGAAGGGATCCCACCTAAAGGAGGGGCCTCTGCTGGAAGCAAAGACAGCTTGGCAGGAGCCCATTTCTCCATGACCCCATCAGGAGAGAATGGGACATAAAGCAATCTACCAGAAGGATTTGCTGTAATCTTCGCCTGAAGTACCCACATGAGAAGGGAAGGGTAAATGCGACTGGGGGGGGGAGAGAAGAGGGGCCTTCTCCCCCTGGTTCTGCCAGTCTGATGAGGTGCTGCTAGGCCAACCCCCTCCCCTGGCAGGAGAACTGCCCAAGCAGCTGGAGACTGGTGTCTTAGGTGGAGCCAGGCAGGTGGGGGAGGAGCCCAGGCCAACAAACTGGTGACTGACAGATCCTCAAAGGCTGTGGAGCAGTCTCACTGGTGGCCATGCGGTCCCTGGAGGAGCCAGGGACTGGCTTAGTGGCTGTTGCAGTGTGATCTGAGGAGCAGACGGTAGACAGACCCACTGATTTGCCAGACTTGCTGTCAGAGGTCTTTGGCAGTGGCTGGGCCTTGCTAGTAGAGATGCGAGGTCTCATCTGTGGAGATTTACTGCTCCGAGATTTCTCCTTATGGTGCTTGAGAGAAGAGTACTCTAATGTAGTCCATTTGCTTTTCTAAAGAAGCCAAGCGGACCTTTAAAAGATGGGCCCCAAAAGCCTGCTGCGTCTGCTTTTTGGTGGCCCGATTAAAAGTTTGGCACTCCGACCAAGAGACAGGGTGGTCTGAGCCCAAACAGATCATGCACTTTAGGCGACTGTCCTTGTGGGATCTGTGTGCCACAGAACAAGCACTTCTTGGGTGAATTAATCAAGTAGAGGAATATAGAGAAAGATCTGGCAAAGAAAAAAAAACACCCCCCCAGGTCACTGTATGGAAGCCTGCAATGCAACCGACAAGAGGCATCGGTGGGAAAGAACTGGAGGGCGGGTGTAGGGACTGCCTACTATATATTGCCATGCAATCATCAGTCATGTGCCAGTGACTGCTAGAAGAGTCTGCCATGCGGCCCAACACCAAGTGGCTCCAGTCCTATATGTAATTACCACTGAAGGAACCTTCTTGAAGAGCTAATCCTCCATATCCATCCTTTTGCCCTCAAAACACTCAAACACCAATTCTGCAGCAGAAAGCCAGTACAGTCCGCTGGGCCACTGCCAGCTTGCAGTGGTTGGATAGATGTTCATCAAAAGCCAGATGGGGTACTGGAAACATTACAGCAGTCTGGGACTCCACAGAATGGTTTCCACACCCACAGTACTCCAAAGGTAGGGATCCAGGGAAGGGGGGCCTCTAAATACAAGAAAGCTAGCTCCTGTAATACATTCAGTCCCCAGCTCTGCCTCATGCCATTACCCTAACTATCCACAGAATATAGTATTTTGGGATCTCTGGTCAAGATGGATCCGGAGATAAAGCTCAGTCAAAATTTTGCTTTTTCCGGAGAAATAGTAAACACAGAAAGGGAAAGGAAGCTATGCTAAATCCTCGAGCGCTGCAAATGGCAGCTACAGCTAAGCCACCATCTTGTCACCAAAAAGTGTTATCATAAATCAAGGGTTGCACCAAGCACCGTCATGTAGAAAATCTTTGCGTCTCTCCCTCCTCCCCCTCGATACTTAATGGGAAGGAAAAATGCTGGATCCCGACTGGCCAAAGGGAATTTCAGCCAAGCCATTAATTCCCCATCAGATTGCAAATGAAGAGACTCCTCTCAGGCAGAGGGCACCTGAGGAAACCTCAGATGGTAAATGGGGGGGGGGGGGGAGAGAATAGAGCAAGGAAACTGAAGGGAAGAGACTTCCAGACTTGCTGCCAATCCCACAGCTTTTTTCAGCCAACTACCAACAACATGTCATTGAAACCACTGCCTGCCACAGTTAACATGTAAAAAAAAAATATATGCAAGTTTTCAAAATACAAATTTAAAATATTCTGTTTACCAAAAGAGACCAATTTAAAATTTTAATAAAACTCTGGGGTGCACTGTAGTGCGATAACTGCCCTTCCCAAGCGGTTAAGCACTCTGCCTCTCCAAGCTTCAAGCCACCTGAGGTGGACTGTTCCTGTCCCAACACCCCTTTCTGCCCAATCATGCCTTGCTTAAATATAGTGGCAGCCATTTTAACAGTATACCACAATAAGGTCCTGCATTATGGCACTTCCTTACAGTGGTGTCATTCAAGGTAGCACACTGTTTGAAGTGTGGCTTATTGTGCTGAACAAGGTTACTTCACTATCCTAAATGACCACTAATTCTGGATGCTTTTCAAAGCTCTGCTATACAGTTACCCATACCACCTTCTACGTGCACTCTTCCACCTGTACTGATCCCCTACCACCCTACCCACCAGCTCCTCAGCTGTCCCAAGCCTTCTGGGGCTGCTGAGATTTCTCCCAGCACCCCTCCACCCTGTACCTCCCCTCAGCTGTCCCTACCTTCACCAATCCTCCCAGGGCTGCCGAGAGGCCTGCTCCCCCCAAAAAATCTGGAATCTCCCTCCAAATTCTCCTTCCCCTCCTCCCCTTCATCCACAACTACTGCCCCTTCACCTGCAACTCCTGCTCCTCAAAGCCACCTCTATATCAGAGCCTCATCTCAGACGACCAAGTGCCACTACCAAATTTGCTGTACTACACTCATGGAGTGCTACTGTAATCTTTGTACCTCATGCACTTTTGTAAATCACTTAATTTGTAACCACTGTTTTGTCTGCCTGTCACTACCCACTACCTTTGTACCGTTTCAAAGGTCATACTGACTGAATCTTTGTAAATGAGCCTTTTTAGTATTAATCCGAAGCGAATAAATCTGCAAAGCAGTTTTTGCTAAACTGTTGACAATTGTTATAAATTGTTACAATTTGGGTTAGTCTCTTTGCTAGATTAGTATGTTAGATCTCTGGTTTACGATATTTCAGTTTTAGCTACACTTACATTTGCAGTCTTCTGAGCTGTAGTCACATCCCCTTTGTCAACTGCATCATTGTGGATGGGCAGGGAATTTAACCAATGATCAGCTGGCACAAACAGTTGCAGTTTAAACAGCTCCAGGATGTCTTCTGAAGAGAAGAGCGATGTATTTCTGCGACCACCAGCATTCAACCCTATTTGTATAGACCCCTTGTGAGCCAGACAAGTCATGGAGGATCAGCAGTGATGAAGATCCTGGAACAAATATGCCCCTCGATTTATGTGATTTGTAGTTATATCATCTTGTCTTTCATTTGGCTCTTTGCCCTTAGGAGTCCACACAAGGCACCAGTATGGGCCTACCACCCCAAAACCCTGCTGCTCCCAAACCCCTTTGCTGCCCCCAAACAACCCCCACCAATACCACCACCTCCTCTGCCCATTACCTTGGAAACAAATTCCTGTCTCAAATGGTTGCTCGTTGGCTGCCATTCTTCCATCTAGAAGGCAAAGTGGCTGTCTAGAATGGTGCAGGACGCTGAAATTGCGTAGTTTGGTTTCACTACTGAAGGCACTCTAGTCTGCCACACCTACAGCTGCTGGTGCCTTGGTCAGATTTCTCCCCTCAGAGCATGCAAACTTGGTAGTGAGTCCACAGTCACCTCCCACGATCAGTTTGCAGTTCCTCTGTGATACCAGATCCATGCTAGTCCCTGCTAGATGGCAAAAAAAATATAACTAAATCTAACAAGCCTTGTGTGTTATGTGGCTACATAATGGCATACTGCTGGCTCAGACAATCAGCAACGCAAAGGGTACCCTAGGCTCATTTTTCCAGATTGGACATGGGTTAGATATCAAATAAATTTCAAGCTGAAGTGAAAGAGCGGGTCTGCAGCCATGCCCCTCAAATGTTTCCCATTTATTTTGTTATTGGGTAAGGGCACTGAAACAAGTCCATTTTCAGGTCCCACCCGAGCGCAAGAAAATGCACATAAATACAAGCTATGCCGGTTCCTTACAGATTCCACCCAATTACCGCCTTGTGACGAGTTTCTCCCCCACCACTGGCTACAGTGAGACTGTAGCCATCACAACCCAACCCCCCAAAACATGACTCACATGGTCTTGCAGACAAAACTGCTGTAATTAGTGAACTTGCATATGAATACTGTAGTCTGCTAGTGTAGGGTAAAAGCCTTGTTCTAGCCACTCACCATATATGCAGTGTTCCCCTGTGGTCTGTTCCATTGCTCGGGACATCCAATTCCATACCATGTCCATTACTTTATCCCTCAGTTTTGCTCCCCATTGTCTTACCTGTGTAATCTGCAATCAGGCACTACTGGGTAAGATCACTGGCTATCTCAGCAGTGCTGTCTGAATGGCCCATGTTTATAGACTGATCACAATAAGCTTCATCAGCAATGATTGAGTTAATTTCTTTAAGATGCCACCATCACTGTCCACTGATTTCTGTATGTCTATACAGATCTGTATGAAGAGATCAGCATTTGCTCTGTCAATGGCTTAAGGAACATTCATAAAGTAGAATAAATGGACAGACTCTGGATGGGCACTGTGGTCCTCATCTGCCGTTAACTTCTATGTTTCTATGTATCCTCCAGTTTCCACTTACCTGCTGTTCAACAGTTCATGAATGCTGCATATAAAAGCAGCACCATGCACGCTGGTTCACCAATGGCAGAAGGCCAGAGGTGGGAAACACCAGGGCAGTAAGTGGTTCAGGATGTGTGCTGCTACAAACTTTACAAGTAGCCTCTGATCCTTCACACGGCCTTTGTCACTTGCCCCGCACCATGTGTAAAAGCCAGTGCCACGGACAATGAAATGGTCAATCATGTTCAGATTTGGGGTCAGGGATGTCACATAAAAAATTACTCACCTTAGTAATGTTTCTTCTAATGGAGTCTTGCTATATGACAATTGCAGTTTGTCCCACCATTAGAACTGCTCCGGAAGTGAAAGTTAACCACCATGCCAGGCATGGAGTTTAGAGCGCGAGCTCGGTTAGAGAAGCTGTCTGGCCAATTTCAAACCGAAACTGTCAGATCTTTACGACCAAAAACTCACTAAGGTTCTGTGTGGAAGCTGTAACCTACACTAGCCAACTGGCTACCTAAATATTAACACCTATTCCTGGTCCCAACACCAAGACTCAAGTCAGGGGACCAGAAAATACACAAGATAAAATAAAACACCCCAAAACCCCAAAAAGGGGTGGAAAAAACATAATGGGCATAAAAAGTGCCAACACTGGACTGCCCACCCCATACCCAAGTAGAAGTTCTGAGAGGGGCAGGCTGGGGGGGTCATAATATAGCAAGACTCCATTAGAAGAAACAACATTACTAAGGTGAGTAATTTTTTCTTCAAACATGAAGTCTTGCTATATTATGACAATAGCAGAATACACAGCAGTACCTCCATGGAGGAGGGACAGAACCTACTTAGGGAATAGGCTCTGAAGCACGGCTGTGCCAAATCTAGCATCCCTCCTGGTCTGGATATCCAAGGAGTAATGCTTGGTGAAAGTGTATACCGTTTTCCAGGTAGCTGCTCGACATATCTCCAAGATAGGGATGTCTCTGGCAGCAGCTAAAGACGCAGCTGTACCTCTGGTAGAGTTAGCCCTCAGGCCTGAAGGGGGAACCTTTCCCAGTTTTTGATAAAATTGGATACACAAGACAATCCACCTGGCAATGGATCTCTTAGTGGCAGGTTTACCTTTCCCAACCTCACCATAAGCGAGAAAAAGTTGGAGGGATTCGAACCTATGACCCTTGGTATGCTCTATATAGAGACTAAGGGCCCTCTTAACATTTAAGCTGTGCAGCTTCTCAGAGGAGGAATGGTCAGTGAAGAACACTGGAAGGGAGATAGTTTGGTTAAGATGGAAATCTGAAACCACCTTAGGCTAAAAACTTCCTGTTAGTCCTAAGAACTACTTTATCCCTGTGAAAGGAAATAAAGTCAGTCTCCACCAACAAGGCTTGTAACTCACTTATGCACCTGGCAGAAGTGATGGCTACTAGAAAAACAGTTTTCCAAGCCAAGTACTTAAGCTCTGCAGAAGACAGGTTCAAAAAGGGGGGTTGCATCAACTGAGCAATGCAAACATTAAGATCCCAGGCAGGGGCCAGGGCCCTGAAAGGTGGATTAGTATGAAGTAATCCCTTGAAAAACTTGGAAAATACAGGGTGAGTGGAAAGAGAAGAGGGCTTTCCTGCTGAAATAAAAGCAGAGACAGCTGCCAAATGCACTTTCAGGGTAGCTGGTCTCAGGCCCAAAGAGTTAAGATAGACCATATAGTCCAAAACAATGGGCAAATCAGTAGATTCCGGGGGAAATATGCTTCCCAGAGCACCAGATGGAAAACCTTTTCCATTTAGAATTATAAGTAGCCCTAGTGGAAGGCTTCCTAGAAGCCTTCAGGATGTCAAAAACACCTTGAGAAAGGTGTAGGTCAGCAAACTAACTCCTAAAGAGCCAGGCCTTGAGGTTGAGGGATTTGAGATTCGGATACCAAACTCTCCCCTGGGCACAAGATAACAGGTTGCGTTTCCTGGGGAGGCACAGGGGAAGATTGACAGCTAAGGACAGAAGGAGTGGGTACCAGGGCTGCCTGGCCCAATCTAGAGCAATCAGAATCATCCTGCAAGGCTGGGATCTGATTTTGACTAGCACCTTGAAAAGGAGAGGGAAGAGGGAAAGGCATATAGAAACTTCCCTTCCCAATCTAGGAGAAAGGCATCCAGGGGGACTGAGTGAGCCCATCACTGGGTGCCTGCAACAAAACAGTGGAAGTTGGTGATTGTCTGGGGCTGCGAAAAGATCTATCAGAGGGGTGCCCCATCTGGCAAAAACTATCCCCAGTACTTGGGGATCCAGTGACCATTTGTGATGGCCCTGGGAAATCCTGCTGAGAGCATCTGCCAGGACATTGTCCTTTCCTGGGAGGTGAACTGCTATGAGGGAAGTGTTCAGGGAATAAGCCAGAGACCACAACTTCATTGCTTCGGTGCACAAGGCCGAAGACCAAGTGCCCCCTTGTTGGTTGATGTACCACATTGTGGTGGTGTCGTCTTCTGACTTGTACCACTGTTCTGAACAGATGCAGAACACACTTGAAGTACTAGAAAGACAGCTCTGAGTTCCAGCAAATTGATGTGGAGCAGAGATTCTTGGGGGACCACACTCCCTGGGTGGAGAGATCGCTCATGTGAGCTCCCCATCCCAGAAGGGACACATCTGTAGTAAGGGTCAAGGAGTGAGGTAGAGGGATGAAGGGGACCCCTAGTCTTAAATTGCTCTGATCCTGCCACCACTGAAGGGGCCTGGATCAGGGTTAGAGTCACTGGAATCAACTTGGAAAGGGGATCTTTTCTTTGAGACCAAAAGGCTCTCAAGTGAAACTGAATGTCCCTCATCTGAAATCTTGCTCCTTGCACTACAGCTGTGGAAGCAGCCATGTGTCCTAGGAGCTGTAAGAAGTGCCTTGCTGGTCGAGAGACCTGCAGAGTGAAGGAGGAGGAGGAGGCCAGGGCCACCAGGTTCCTTACCCTCTCTAAGGGTAGGAAGGCACTGGCCTGCTTTGTATCCAGTTCTGCACCTATGAAGGCGAGTACCTGAACAGGTTCCAGCACAGACTTTGGGAGATTGAGCAGGAAACCCAGAGAGGTGAGCAGCTGCTGGGTAACTTGCAGGTGTGATTTGACCTGTTCTGGAGACTGGCCTACAATAAGCCAGTCATCTAGGTAGGGAAAAATAGCAATCTTTTGCTTCCTTAAATGAGCAACTGCTACTGCCAGACATTTTGTGAATACCCTTGGGGCAGAGGTGAGGCCAAAGGGCATTGCTCTGAACTGGTAATGGCCTGAGGGCAGTTTGAATCTGAGGTACTTTCAGTGGGAGCTTCTGATTAGAACATGGAAATAGGCATCCTTGAGGTCCAGGGAAGCTAGCCAGTCCCCTGGCCTTAGAGAAGGTAATATTGCTAGAGTCACCATTTTGAATTTTGGTTTCAAAAGGTGCTTGTTCAGATATCTTGGGTCCAAAATGGGGCACCATTCTCATGTCTTTTTTGGGGTAAGGAAGTACCTGGAGTACAGACCCTTGCCCTGGAGTAGGGGAGAAAAACCCTTTCTACAGCTCCGAGAGCCAGGAGGGTTGAGACTTCTGTTTCTAAGGCAAAGGTCTCTAGAGGGTTTGCAGGTGGAAAAGATCTGGCTCTCATCTTTGGAAATTTTTTTGAAGCCGAGAACCAGACCCTGGCTTACTACTTCCAGGACCCACTTGTCTGATGTTACAGACTCCCAGTCCTGAACGAAGTAAGCCAGCCTGCCCCCTACAGGTAATGGAGAACCGGCACTGGGCACCCCATCAGGGTGCCTGTTGGCAAGAGCTTTAGGCTGAGGGTGGGAAGCAGGCCTGCTTAGCCCCATCTGCCTCTGAAGAGCCCCTCTGAGCATAAGCAGAAGAAGCCTGGGTTTGGTAAAAGGCCTGTGAAAGGCCTACCTCTACCCTAGGTCTAGCTTCTGAGGTGGCTTGCCGCTCCTTGGCTTGTGCACTCCTATAAGTTGTTCTATATTCATCCATTTTCTTCATGTAATTCTCCGTCTGCTCCCCAAACAGAGAATTCCCTACGACAGGAAAATACATGGCCTTAGTCTGGGTATCCTGTGACAAACTAGTACACCTGAGCCAAGCCAACCTACGAAAGGCCACAGATGTAGCCATGACTCTAGAGGATACATTAGAATCCACAGCAGCATGGAATTGCACCTTGGATGCCTCAATACCATCAGCAGCCACCTGCTCCAGCTCCTTGGCAAGCTGGCCAGGGGCCCGTTTGGCCAAAGCCATGACAGTGTCCCATCTAGATTTTTGGTATCTGCCACATAAGCCATGTAATTTTCTTGTCTGAGTCCCAAGGATGCTGCCATGTATTGTTTTTTTAGCCATGGCATCAATCTTCCTGGAGTCCTTGTCAGGAGGATGTGAAGCCAGGGAAATGTTAGCCTTATCACAGGCTGCAGCCTGAACTACCCCAACATGACTGCATTGCTGTGAAAGAAAGTCTGTATCAGGACCTGATAGTGTACCTCCTGTCCATCTTGTCAACAGGAGGCACAGAATTAGGAGCTTTTAGTATTTTTATTGTTTGTTTCCTAAATGATTTATGTAAGGGGATAGATAATCTCCTAGACTCTGGGATATCCATCATTTCCACAAAATCAGGTTCCTCTTGCTCATCCACAGCTTCCTCTAACAGGAGCTGGAGGGTATCAGAAACCTTTTTATAAAACAAAAGGTGAGAAGGGGACTCAGAAAGCATAGGGGGAGATTCCAAAGGTCTGTCTGGGGAGATGTCCGGTTCAATGGGCACACCCAGACTCAGTCACATTCACACTGATCATAATCCTCCTCTGGTTCATAAAACTAATATATTCTTGAACCGGTGGAACCAGCCGAACCAACCTTTTACCAGACAGTGGCGGTTCGGACGGAATTGGAGAAAGTGACTGTACGATCTGTATAGCTTTTGCTATTTCTGCAGCAGTTGGAGAAGGAATTTTGGACTCCAAACCTGCTGATTTTTTAGTTCTCTGTTGGAACTGGCTCCTCAGAGCCAGCTTTTTGTTCACCCGAGGAAGTCTCACCCTGGTCAGAGGGCACTCCCTCCGGTTGGCACCGAACCGGGCTGGCCATCTGGGTCAGTGGACATTTTGGCCTCTCATTCCCTGAGCCTGCCCACTCTTGTCCAGGGTGGCTGCAGGGAAATTTTTACAAATCTGGCAGTCTGAATTGAGGTGGTCAAACCCCAGACAAGAGATGTAGTGTGTGGGTCAGCCTTGGCAAAGGCTTCCCCACAGACACTACAGTGTTGAAACCCAGTGGGCCTGGTTTTTCTTTTGGGTTTCTCAGACATGATGCCAGCCTAGCCAACAAACTTGCCCTTTTAACGGCAGTGCCAGGCAAGACACCCTTATCGGTTCCCAACAGTGTCATTGGTCGTGGAAAAACCGTAATGAAATCTGTTTTTTTTTTAGAACTGATAAGAACCGGGAACTGCACTCTAAAAGCTTTAAAATGCTTACTTTTAAAAGTTAACAGCCCAATCGGTTTGAACCAAACCGATAAAAATTTACAAGTTCCACACAGAAATAAACCTATTACTTACAATACCACAGACAGAGCTTGAACCGATCGGTTTGCGGTTAAAATAATACTCGTGGTTGAATTTAACTGAGAATATACTGTTTAAACCGAGAAGTGAACCGAGCAGTAGGAGAAATCTCCGGAGCGATTGTTCAGTGAAGCAGAGTAAAGAATCTGACAGTTTCGGTTTGAAATTAGCCAGACAGAGCTTCTCTAACCAAGCTCACGCTCTAAACTCCATGCCTGGCATGGTAGTTAACTCACCTCCGGAGCAGTTCTAATGGTGGGACAAACTGCAACTGTCATAATATATCAAGACTTCATGTTTGAAAGTAATGGTCAACCGGCACAGCAAGAGAGCACAAGCAAAGTATGAGGACTGGAAAAGAACCACACCGATGGACAGGTGTTAATGACAATTAGGGTTTTAGCAAAGTAAGATGATGCTTCTGCAGGTGCAGTGGAGTTTCTATAATGAAGCGTTGCATACTAATGCAAATGTGATCCAGTAATAATTGCCAAGTTTGAACAATCAGTGATGCGCTTTGTGGCAAGTCCAAGATCTTGTTATACTTGTGCAGCTCCAGGTCTAGATGTGATGGTTTGCCATCTCTGAGACTGTAGACAGGAGCATGTTATAAATGCATATCAGTTTCAGGATGAGGTGGAAGGGAGTCTGAATGGAGTTAGGTGGAAAAGTAGGGGGTGGGTGGTTGGGCAACAAAGAATGGAAAGCAGGTGCAGCTATCCATACAGCATGCCATCTGATGCCAGCCCACCACACACACACACACACACACACACACACACACACACACACACACACACACACACACACACACACACGGAGGGCTGAACAAACTTGATGGGACAAAAGTGAAGCAGTGTGGCACAGGAAACGTACAGAGTCTCTAAACCATATATGCGCCTCATGTACACTGCTCCATATACAGTATATTTCTGCCCTTAGCACATCTAAAAGGAACATGGACGGAGGAGATTGGTGCAGTGCAGTTGCAATAAGCAGTGGGCTGGGGTAGGAGCAATCCAGTTACAGCACTAAAAGATTTGCATGGCTGGAGAGTACAAGGCTTTTGGGGGAGAGGTTTACATAGTACCATGTCAAAGTATTCCAAATGAGAAATTAAATCCAGCCAAATTTAATAGAGCCATACCCATTGCAATTCTGCTGTACAGCCAGTCAAAATGGTAGGTCAAATCTAAAATGACATTCAGACCCAAGCAAGATGTGAAATGAGATGTGATGTAGAAATTAAGTTACCCGATCAGTCCCAATTTCAAAAAACGATCAAGAGTCACATTGGGAAAGCTACTTAAATTTAAAAAAGAAAACTACACAATGACAGCAAGTCCGACTCCAACAAGTCACTGCTGGCCACTCCCACTTTGTGGGCACAGAACTCTTGCAGATTCGTGGCTCAGATCACAACTTAGAAAACTAAGAAATTGCAGAACAAAGTGAAGAGTACAGTTACAAGAAACACAGGTTACTCACCTGTAACAGGAGTTCTAGGAATGGTATATGTTGTTCATCCACACTTATTGGCAGGTTCCTTGCCACTTTAAATCTTGCTGGAAGGTCAAGCTGGCTCCTCCCACCCACCCGGGTGGTAAAACTCTTGGCTCCGCCCCATGACGCCAGATCTGGCCCGCTGGAAGCTCAGGTTGTGCGTCAAAGCCGGGGAGGTTGGGTGGGTCGTGTGGATGAACAATACCATTCCTAGAACTCCTGTTACAGGTGAGTAACCTCTATTTCTAGGGACATGGATATGTTGTTCATCCACACTTATTGGCAGACTCCTAGCAGTTCTCCGGGAGGAGGGAGGCAAGGTGCACCCGATCTTAGGGAATAAAGACTGGAGAACAGAGGCCCCAAAACCAGCATCCTGCGTGACTCAAGGTCGATGTGGTAATGGGTAATAAAGGTGTGTGCTGACTTCCAGGTAGCAGCCCTGCAGATATCCTGGATAGGGACGTCCCTGGAAGCAGCCACCGATGCAGCAGTATGACTGGTAGAATGAGCTCTTATCCCTCTGGGAGGCTCCATGCCCGCCAACTTATAGCAGTGATCTATGCAGGAGGTGACCCACCTGCCTATCATCCGCTTGGCTGCAGATGTGGCTAGCGGGTGACAGCTGGCGAACCTCTCCTGAATTTCAACCGTCGCTCCTTATAGTAGCGCGGCTCTTCTAGGGTTCAGAGTATGGAGCCTATATTCGGCCTCCGAGGTGTGATTGGGGTAGAACACTGGCAGAGTCAGCACCTGGTTAAGGTGAAACACCGACACCACCTTCGGAAGGAATTTCGGGTGGGGGTGCAGGACAACCTTGTCCCTGTGGAAGACCAGGTAAGGAGACTCGATGCAAAGCGCCTGGAGCTCTCCCATCCTTCTGGCTGACGTGATAGCCACCAAGAAGGCAGTCTTCCACGACAGGTGAGTGAGATCACACCTGTGCATTGGTTCGAATGGCTTGCCCATGAGCTTTGCCAGTACCAGCAGTAAATCCCATGGAGGTGGAGGTTCTCGCACCGGAGGGGAAATGTGATCAAGGCCTTTGAAAAAGCGCCCGACCACCTATTCCTGCGCCACCGACTGCTCCCTGGCCCACACCTGGTAAGCAGAGATGGCTGCCAGGTACACCTTTAGGGTCATCGACCTAAGCCCTTGACTAGAAAGGGACCATAATAGTCCAAAATGCTTGCCACAGAACAGGAGGAAGGGTCCAAGCCCTTGCCCCGACACCAAATGGAGAATCTCTTCCATTTGAAGGTGTAGCATTTTCTGGTCGACTCCTTACGGGACGCCTCAACAACATTGAGGACCTCGTCGGAAAGACCCAAGGCCTGGAACTCTAGCTGCTCAGGAACCAGGCCGTCAGGTGCAGGGATTGAAAGTCCGGATGGAACACCTTCCCCTGATTGACAGAGGAAGTCTGGGCGAGCTGGAAGCTGAGGCTGAGGAGATCTGGGTACCAGAACTGGCAGGGCCAGTCTGGGGCTATCAGGATCACCTGCGCCTTGTCCCTCCTTGCTTTGAGAAGCACCTTGTGAATCAAGGGAAATGGGGGAAAATGCGTAGAAGAGGCCCAGGGTCCACGGCCTTGAGAAGGCATCCCCCTGCAGTGAGCCCTGCTGAGGGGGGTGGGCATGAAACAGCCTCACCTTTGCGTTCTCCCTGGAGGCAAACGGGTCCACCTGAGGTGTGCCCCAGTGGGAGAACAGATCTTGTACTACCTCCGGCAGGAGAGACCACTCGTGAGATGCAGCCCCTATCCGGCTCAGGGCATCGGCCAGGGTGTTGGAGGCTCCTGCCACATGAATGGCTAGGAGCTCCGCCCCCAGGCTGCGCATGAGTGACCAAATGCGGAGAGCTTCCTTGCACAGAAGGATGGAGCGCGTCCCGCCCTGGTGGTTCAGGTAGTACATGGTCGTGGTATTGTCCGTCTGGACTCTGACCACTTGACCCCGGAGAAATGGAGCAAAGGCAGTGAGAGCTAGGCAGACCGCTCGGAGCTCCAGCAGGTTGATGTGGCATCGGGACTCCCGCAGGGACCAGAGGCTGTGCACTCGGTGTTCCTCCAGATGGGCACCCCAACCCATCAGAGAGGCATCAGTCGATAGAGAGACTGTAGGCTCGGGGCGGACATCCTGCAGATGGAATGGAACGGTCCACCACTGGAAAGTGTTCCACATCTCCTGGGTCACTATCACTAGCTGGTCCAAAGGATCGCAGTGTTGTGACCACTGGCTGGCCAGTCCCCACTGAAGGGGGCACATGTGCCAGTGTGCCCAATGGACCATGCTGGTACAGGCCACCATGAGACCCAGAAGGCGCAGGAAGTCCTGGGCAGGGTGCAATGCCCAACCAGAAATGATTGGGCAAAGGAGGCAAGAACCTCGGCCCTGTCCGCCGGGAGCCGTGCTCTGGCTCGAAGAGTGTCGAGCTGTGCCCCGATGAACAGGATCACCTGCTTCGGCTCGAGTTCTGACTTGGCCTCGTTGATGAGGCCAACTTGAGAGCAAACCTGGAGGGCCAGATCTCTGGACCACTCCACCTCCTGTCTGGAGGAGGCTGCTATCAGCCAATCATCCAGGTAAGGGTACACCCGGACCCCTCGGCGCCGCAGGAATGCTGTCACGACTGCCATGCATTTGGTGAAGACCCTGGGAGCTGGAGATAAGCCGAAGGGTATGGCTTGGAACTCTAAGAGGGATCCCTCCGCTCGAAAGCGGAGGAATCTCCGATGTGACGGACGGATAGGGACGTGAAAGAACGTGTCCTGTAGGTCCAGAGAGCAGAACCACACGCCGTGTTCCAGAGATTGTATTATCTGCACCAGAGTGACCATCCTGAAGGTTCGAGACCTTAGGAACTTGTTCAGGTCGTGTAGGTAGAGAATGGGGCGCCATCCCCCATCCGTTTCAGAATCAGGAAATGCCTGGACACGAACCCCGGGTCTGAAGGGGGTCCTCCACCTCTGTGATCACCTCCTTTTGGAGGAGGAGAGCGATGTCGGCTCGGCAAGCTGCCAGTGAGGCTACGGACCCGAGGCCCCCGAGGAGACTGCTCTGAAGGGCAGGGCCTGCTTGAATTCCAGAGGTAGGCCTTTTCCCACCACCTCAGTACCCACTGGTCCGTGGTAACAGCGGACCAGGTGGAAAGAAGTGTCTGAGCCGTCCCCCCACGGGGGAACCAGGGGTGAGGTGACAGGGATGGGGGCAACACCCCTCAGCCCGTCACTGGGCAGGCTTGGAGGAGGAACCAGCCGAGGGACCTCCCAGGCCTTTACCTCCCTGCTTCCTGTTGGAGGAAGCAGACTGCTTGGGTTTGGGATACCAAGGTCGAGCCTGCTGGCCCTGATGCTGGTGCGGCCTTTGTCCTTCTGAGCGGAAGAGACCGAGTCCAAGGTAGCATTGGACTTCTTGATCCTCTGCAGGTGACCTTCCACCCCAGGGCCGAAGAGGTCAGTCCCCAAAAAGGGAACATCCGCCAACTTGTGCTGGGTATCCGAGGTAAAGGTGGATATCCTCAGCCAAACCCGACGACGCATGGCCACTGCGGCTGCCACACACCTGGCACATGAGTCCCCAATGTCTAACGCAGTCTGGAGCTGCTGTTTGGCCACTGCCCTGGTCCCACACCTGCCTGACCGTAGTCTGCAGATCTGTGGGAAGATGAGGGACAACCTCATCCAGGGAGCCCAACAGGGCGTGAGAAAAATGTGCCATGAGGACGGCCGAACTGGCCTGACGAAGGCAGAGAGAAGACACAGCATAGACTTTTCGCCCGGCATAATCCAATTTCTTGGATTCCTTGTTGGGAGGTTTGTCCACATCCCTGGCATTCCCGGCATGCCAGAAAACGCTGTTAGTAACCAACCCCTTGGCCGAGGGGTGTTCCGAAAAACCGGACAGAGAACCGGTAGGGACTGCATACTTCCTGGCCAACGGCGCAGGGCAAGAAGCAGGACACTGCCAAAGTTCCAAGGCCGGACCCACTATGGCTTCGGCCACCGGAAAGGCCTCCGTAGGAGAATCCCCTTGGCCCAGAATCTGCGTGAGGGGATACCTGGCCCGTTTTGAAACGGGTTCGAGCTTTATCCCGGTGGACTCAGAGATGAGTCGAAGCAACACTAAGAAGGACGAAGGGCTATCGTCCACTGACTGCCCTCCCAAGGACTCCAAGTCCATGCGCTTGGAGAAGAGGGAGGAACCATCATCGGACTCAGAAGAGTCCTCAAAGAGCTGCCTCGGGCCTGAGCCACCCTCCAGCTGCTGAGGTTTATCGGGAGTGAGGGTGACAGCCTATGGGGCAAACCCAAAGCTGACCAAGAATTTTTGGTCGGAGCCCTAATGGCTGTGGAGGCAGAGGTTCCACCAGAATCGGTGGGGCAGCTGGAATTGGCCAAACCGGCCTGAGAACAGGCTCCTCGACTACAACGAGGGGTTGTTTTGGCTGCTCCGGTGACTGCCACTTAACGGCCGGGGAAGACGACTGGGTCGGCTTATTCCTGGTCAAAAGGAGCTGTTGCCACACAAGTTCCTTGTACCTCCGATGCAACTTGCGCTGAAGCCTCCCCTCGTCCAAGGAAGAGCGGCAGCGCCGCTTGCCGTGGTGCCGAGACAGACCGCCTATGGCGGCGGGATCAGTTGGACCGCAAGGATGTCCAAGACCGAGACAGAGTCTCAACTAGGCTGAGGAAGGCGAGGAGAAGTGTCGGAAATCGGCACTGCCCTCGGCTCGGACGATCCCACCGAAGGCTCTGGAACCGGAGGCACAGACGAGCTGACGGGATCCTCAACTCCCACCGGGGGAACTGGGGAGAGGGGATTCTCAGCTTCTCCAGCTGACAACCTGTCTAACAGGTCAAGAAAAATCTTGACCACGTCGACGAGAGTCTCAGTCAACTGGCCTGACGGGGACACCGTGAAGCTGAGGGGTCGACCCAAGTCAAATGTCGACAAGGGAAGGGGGATCTTTCCCACTCCCAAGAGCGTCGATGGAGAGACTTACTTTTGCTCTTTTTGGACCTGGAAAAAAGGTCCTGAAGAAGTTGGACCCTCACCCTTGGTAGAGAGGGTCAGACAAAGCTCCTTAACAGAAGCAGAGTACGAGGCACCGAGAGAGAGCGGGACAAATGCCGCAGCCGAGGTAGAAGCGGCCGCGCCGCCTCCTCTTAGAGGGCGATCTGTCTAGCTGATCTGCCGAGCCACGCCGCGGACACACACATGGTCAGACCTCTTTAGATTTCACCGGTGGAATTCTTTCTCGGTAGCCCCAGTTGTAATCAGGCATACCACCAGGTCTTCAAGGGCGTGGGCCGAAAAGGAAGAGCACAAGTCTGCAGGCCTGCGGTGGTGCTCAAGGCCCAGGAGTAGGCGCATGTGGGTGCGGATCTGTCCTAGACTTCTTCTGCCCATGAGAGCACCTCCAAAACGAGGTCGATTTGTCCATCGCAGTCGCGAGAGGAAGACGAAGTCTTTTAGTAAAAAACTTTTCATTTCAGAACTTTGAAGAATTAGGAACCAGTCTTAAACACAGCGTGTTAAGGAGGGAACCTGAGCTTCCAAGCGGTAAGGAAGATCTGGCGTCATGGGGCGGAGCCGAGAGTTTTACCACCTGGGTGGGTGGGAGGAGCTAGCTTGAAGACCTTCCGGCAAGATTTAAAGCGGCAAGGAACCTGCCAATAAGTGTAGATGAACGTATCCATGTCCCTAGAAATACAGGTTACTCACCTGTAACAGGAGTTCTAGGAATGGTATGTGTTGTCCACACTGTGCAGGTTCCTTACCACCATCTTGCGGGAAGACTCAGCTGGCTCACCCACCAGGTGGTGCTGACTCCGCTCATATGACATCAGATCTGACCTGCTGGAAGCCAGGTTGTCATATCGTTTATATACCATTCCTAGAACTGTTACAGGCGAGTAACCTGTATTTCTAGGGACATGGATATGTTGTTCATCCACACTTATTGGCAGACTCCTAGCAGTTCTCGGGAGGAGGGAGGCAAGGTGCACACCCCCTACTTAGGTAGAAAGACTGGAGAACAGAAACCCTGACCAACATCCCGGCATGACCAAAGGTCGATGTAGAAGGGGAAACTGTGTAGCCTGATTTCAGGTAGGAGCCCTGTGGATATCCTGGACAGGAGTATCCTTGGAAGCAGCCACCAATGCAGCGAAAGGGTGGGTAAAATGAGCACTTATCCCTCTGGGAGGCTCCATGCCTGTCCACCTACAGCAAAGACCTATGCAGGTGGTGACCTGCCTGCTCATCGTCCGCTTGGCTGCAGGTCTGCCAGGTGCGGCTTCAGCGTAGATGACAAACAGCTGGCAAACCTCAGCCCTATGCTCCCTGGGTAGGAGCGTGTTAAATAGGGTCCCAATGGATCCGATATACAGCCTCCAAGGTGTGAATGGGGATGAACCCCGGCAGAGACAATACCCGGTTAGGGAAAGACTCCCCCACCGCCTACGGAAGGAACTTTGGGCAGGGCACAGGACAACCTTGTCCTTGTGGAAGACCAGATAGGGAGAATCGAAGGAGCGCCTGGAACTCTCCCTCCTTCTGGATGGCAAAGAAGCCCCAAGAAGGTGTTCTTCCACAACAGGAGGGGAAACTCACCTGTGCAAAAGGTTCGAACGGCTTGCCCGTGAGCTAAGCCCATACCAGCGAAGATCCCACAGAAATGGGGATACTCCCCGAAGGGGAGCCGTGATAGAGGCCTAGAAAAGTGCCAGACCACCTTTTCTGCGCCACCGACTGTCTTCTGGCCCGTGCCCAGAAGACAGGGGAGACCAACAGAAGCACCTAGAGGGTTGGCCAGAGCCCTAATTCAAAAAAAAAAAAACCACAGATGGTCTGGAATGCTTGCCGAGGGATGGGAGAGGGGCCCCAGGCCCTATCCCAACATCAGATGGAGAACTCTTCCATTTGAAGGCAAGCATGTTTGGCCAACTCCTGGCAGGACGCCTCGAAAACAGAGGACCTTGCTGAAGGACCCACGGCCTGGCCCCTAGCCGCACAGGGACCAGGCCTTCAGGTGCAGGGATTGAAGGTCCAGATGGAAAAACCTTCTCCTGAAAACAGATCAGGACCAGGCAGGCTGAAAGCTGCCTCGGGAGCCTGGGGCCAAGACAGAGGAGAGCTGGATACCACAGCTGGCAAACCATTCTGGGGCTACCAGCATTGCCTGTGCCTAGTCCCTCCTCACTTTGCCCATGGGTCAAGGGAAATGGGAGAGGTGTAGAAGAGGCGGGGGTCTGCGACTCAGCATCTAGCAAACCTTGCTGAGGCGGGCATGAGACAGTCTCTGCCTTGTATTCTCCCTGGAGAGAAGGAGGAGAAGATCACTGCACCTCCGGCAGGAGACCACTTGTGAGGCGCAGCCTATGTCCAGCTTGGGCATCAGCCAAGGTGCTGGAGCTCCTGCCATCAAATGGCTGAGAAGCAGCCACCTGGCTTATGCGAAAGGCCCAATCCGGAGAACCTCATACATGAGGCAAGGCTTGTCCAAACCTGGCGGAGAAGGTAGCATATGGCGTGGTGTTGTTGCCTGTACTTAAACCACTAGACCCCACAAACAAGAGCAAGCGGTGTAAGCAAAGCAGACCGCCTGGAGCTCCAGCGGATAGGAAAGACATTGGAACTCCCGAGAGGACCAGAGGTGGAGCACTCTGTTCCCCTAGATGGGCACCCCCACCCATCTGAGAAGCATTGTCAGAGAAGACAGTCTACTCAGGGCGGACGAACAGGATGTTCTCCTGCAAGAGCTGGAATGGTCAGAGGGAGAGCGTTCCCCAGCTCCTGGGCTGTAGTCACAAACTGGTCCGAAGGAACACAGCACTGTGACTGCTGGCTGGCCAGTGCCCACTAGGGGGACGCATGAACCAGCAGGTCCAAACAGACCACGCTGGAGCCAGCAGCCGCAAGGCCCAGGAGGTCCCAGCAGGGCACAACTCTGCCCAGTCAGACCAGACTAGGTAAGGAGGAAGAACCTCAGCTCTGCCAGGAGACAGGACTCGGACTCAAGTGAGCCTCGGTCGACGAAGGATCACTGCGCTAAGGAGTTCCAGCGTGGCTCTGATATAAGGAGACAGTCTGAGAGCCAGAACTCAATAGTCCCCTTCCGTCCAGAATGGTTGCAGTCAGGCTGTCGCCATCTGGGTGGGAGTTACACCTGGACCCCGCATGATGCTGCAAGCTGCGCTGAGCAGACCAAAGGACCTGGCCTGGAACTTGTAAAGTCCTAGCAAAAAAAAAAAAAAAAAAAAAAGGAGAGTCTCCCAAGAAACAGACGGAACGAAGTGTAAGTACGTCCTGGAGGTCCAGGAAAGAAGCCACACGCCTTGTTCTGAGGATGGGATATCTAAGGCAGAGATACCATCCGGACATGCAAAAAGAATGTGGCGCAAGCCCTCTGTCCGTTTGGGACCAGGAATACCTGGACACGAACCCAGGGTCTGAAGGAGGATCTGCAACCTTCCTGATCACCTCTGTTTAGAGGTCCAGGCAAGACAGCTCAGCGGGCTGACAACGAGGCTGTGGACCACAAAACCCCTGTGGGGCAATGGCTGTAAAGGGTGGTGCATGCTCGCAATCCCGAGGCAGGGCCTTCCCCTAGTACCTCCGACACCCAGAGGTCCGGGAAAGCAGACCAGGTGGACGATGAGGGTGGAGCCATCTCTGCAGGGGCCCAGAGGCTGGGAAGCGAAGGGCAGACAACACTTGCTAGCTTGTCACTGAGCAGGCTTGGAGGAGGAATTGGCCAAGGGAGCTCCTGGGCCTTTACCTCCCTGCTTCCTTTTAGAGGAAGACACTGGCTTGGTGTCAGGATGTCCAGCACAAGCCTACTGGCCTGGTCGAGCCACAGGGGCCGGGGGTGCAAAGGGGCTTACGCAAAGGCTGCCGGCTGCCCTGGTCCCTCCAGGTGGGAGTGAGAGTCTGGAGTGGCATCGGACTTCTCGGTCCCCTGGAGGTGTCCCTCCACTCCAGGGCCGAAAAGGTCAGTCCCCAAGATGGGGATGTCCGCCAACTTGTGCTGCGTTTCCAATGAGAAAGAGGATAACCTCAGCCATGCCTTGCGGTGCATGGCCACTGCAGCTGCCACTGACCTGGCACAGGAAATCACCCAAGTCCAGAGCAGTCTGAAGCTGCTGCTTAGCACACCGCCCTACCCAATTCCCACCCCCAGACCGTGGTCACAGGTTGGCTGGAGGTGAGGAGCACCTCATCCAGGGAGCCAAAGGGGCGTGGAAAAATATTGCCATCAGTGCAGCCGAGCTGGCCTGTTTGAGGGCCTAGGGAGGATGCAGCGTCTTTCTTAGTGCCCAACATAGTCCATCCTTTTGGACTCTGTCAGGGCCTATCCACATCCAGGCGTTCCAGAGACACTGGAACACATTGTAACTAACCCCTCAGCCGAGGGGTGCTCCGAAGAAACTGGGCAAAAGAACAAGCAGGGACAGAGTACTTCCTGGCCATCCCCTGGCTGAGGGCGCAGGGCAGGAAGTAGGCCACTGCCAGAGCTCCAAGGCCAGGCCCATGATGGCCTTGGCCACTGGAAGGCCTCTGAGGGTGAACCCCCTCGGTCTAGAACCTCTGTCAAGGGATAAGGGGCCTGTTTGGACACTGACTCGAGCTGCTTCCTGGTGAACTCCGAGATGAGCTGAAGCAGACCCTTGAAGAACGATGTGCTGTCGTCCAGATAGTTCGAAAGGACCCCAGGTCCCCTGACTGGGGAACATAGGAGTCGACTTTGGACTCCGAGGGGTCTGTAAAGAGCTGCCTCAGGCCAGAGTCACTCTTCATCCGCTGAGAGTGGGCGGGAGTGAGGGGGACAACCTGTGGGACAGGTTGTGACCTGACAGGTTCCACTGAGGGCAGTGGGGCAGCAAGGTTTGGACGAACTGGCCCTGGAGTGGGCACCTCGACTGCAACAAGGTATTGAGTCTGCTGATCGGGCGGCAGCTGCTTGCTGGACGGGGAATGAATCCGTGTCTCGATTCCTGGACAACTGCTGCCACATGAACTCCTCGTAACGTCAGCGCCATCTGCATGAGCCACTCCTCATCTGGGGGCAGGAAGAATAGCAATGCCATAACTCTTTGGCCCCGTAGAAACGTGAGAGGTTGGCGTGGCGGCTTGACTGAGGAGGACAGAGACCGAATCCTCAGGGAAACAGGGTGGGACTGGGAAGGAGCAGGGGGTGCCTGCTCCCTTCTTGGCTCGGAAGAAAGAGCAGAGGCCCGTCAACCCGAAGGTACAGGCAGAACCTCAGCCTCTGCCGGGGGACCAGCGAAGAGATGGCGGCTCCAGCAGAAGACAGCCCAGATGATGGGTCGAGAGACTACAATGTCGACAGGAGTCCTGGCCGGCTGACCTGACGGGGACACCGTGAAGCCAGTGGCCTGAGCCACACCCTTGACCGAAGTCTAACGTTGGCCGGCAGGAGAAACTCTCCGCTCCCTCCAGTGCCGACGATGGGACTTAGCCTGCGACTCCTTGGACTTGGGACGAGAGGCAGATCCTGAAGGTCCCTCTCCCTTCAAGGAAAGGGACTGGCCAAGCTCCTTGAACGAAGCTGAATGAGGAGAACTCAAGGAGTGTGGGATAAGCGCTGCGACAGGGGGCAGCCGCCCCTCAATGGCAGAAAGAAGATAGAGCTGCTCAGCTGAGACAGCTGACACGGACACTGCCAGACGAGTCTCCAAGGAATCTTCTGGAGCAGAAAACGTTTCAGGTTGCGCAAGCCCTGAACGGACCACACAATCCTCCAATGAGCTGGTCAAAAGGGCACAGCAAAAAAACAAAAACACGCAAACTTGCAGATCATGATCCAAGTCGAGGCAGTAGACGCACGTGGAGTGCAGGGTCTTTCCTGGAGGAATTAACCGGGCACCTCTGGGAGCCGGAAAACAAATGATTCATCGCTGCAGCAATAGGAGAAGACCGAAGTTCAGAAAAACTTCCAATTAAATTCAGAGAGACCAAAAATGTCAGGAACCAGACAAAAATGCAGAGCACTAAGGAGGGAACCTGAGCTTCCAAGCGGTAAGGAAGATCTGGCGTCATGGGGCAGAGCCGAGAGTTTTACCACCTGGGTGGGTGGGGGGAGCCAGCTTGAAGACCTTCAGACAAGATTTAAAGCGGCAAGGAGCCTGCCACTAAGTGTGGATTAACATATCCATGTCCCTAGAAGAAAAAATTACTCACCTTAGTAATTGCTTTTCTTCTCATGGAGTCTTGCTATATTATAACAATAGCAGTCAGCCACTGTAGCTCAGCTGAACTGCCTCGGAGAGGAAGGAGTTAACTCCAGAGGATCTGGAGTTCCACAGCGCGAGGGTGCTGTGCCAAAGCTCTATCTGGCCAGTTCCAAATGAAACTGTCAGATCTTTACGAAGCTAACACTAAGCAACAAGTCTGTGTGGAAAGCTCTACACTAGCCAAATGGCTACCTACTAGCAGTAACAACAATATAAACAATAGAAACACTAATAACCATAATAACAATGAATAATGGTATTATTAGTTTTCCCCCCTTGACAAGCACCATTAGGACCCCCCTTCCCCCAAAGACTCAAGTCCAGGAAGGGGCCAATATATTACGTAATCGAACAACCTAGTTCCCCAACCCTAAAAGAAATAGGGTAAAGGGAAAAACTACAATGGCATGACAGTGCTTGCATAATTCCACCCCTACCCAAGTAGAAGTTCTGATAGGGGCAGGAGGGAGGTGGTTATAATATAGCAAGACTCCATGAGAAGAAAAGCAATTACTAAGGTGGTAATTTTTCTTCAAACACCATGAAGTCTTGCTATATTATAACAATAACAGATACAACAGTACCTCCATGGAGGAGGTCAGGACCTACTTGGAAATGGGCTCTGAAGCACAGCTGTACCAAACCGAGCATCTCTCCTGGACTGGACATCCAAGGAATAATGCTTGGTAAAAGTGGAACTGTCTTCCAGGTAGCAGCTTGACAAATTTCCAGAATAGGGAATGTCTCTAGCAGCCGCTAGAGGCAGCTGTACCCTGGTGGAGTGGGCCCTCAGTCCCGAGGGGTTCTCTACCTGAGTTTTGGTAACAAATTGGATACAAGAGACAATCCACCTTGCAATTGCCTCTTGGTGGCAGGTTTCCCTTGCCAACCTCGCCATAAGTAAGGAAGAGTTGGAGGATTCGAACCTGTGACCCTTAGTGCGTTCAAATAGTAGCTTAAGGCTCTTTTGACGTCCAAGCTGTGCAGTCTCCTCTCACCTGAGGAAGAATGCTCGGTGAAAAATATTGGGAGAGAGGGATTGGTTCAGGTGGAAATCTGAAGCCACCTTAGGCAAAAACTTTCTATTAGTCCTGAGGACTACCTTATCTCTGTGGAAAGAAATAAAATCTTCCACTGACAGGGCCTGTAATTCACTTATGCGTCTGGCAGAAGTGATAGCCACTAGGAAAACAGTTTTCCAAGTTAGATACTTGAGCTCTGCTGAGGACAGAGGCTCAAATAGAGGTTGCATTAACTGAGCAATGCAAACATTCAGGTCCCAGGCAGGAGCTGGTTCCCGAAAAGGGGGGGTTAGTATGAAGTAACCCTTTAAAAAACTTGGAAAACAGGGCGAGAAGAAAGGGAGGCAGGCTTCCCTGCTGACAAAAGCAGAGAGCTGCCAGATGAACCTTAAGGTAGCTGGCCTAAGGCCTAGGGAATTTAAATGGACCAAATAGTCCAATAAAATGGGAAGATCAGTGGATTCTGGAATAATCTGCCTCAGAGCACCAGATGGAAAACCTCTTCCACTTAGAATTGTAAGTGGCCCTAGTGGAAGGCTTCCTTGAAGCCTTTAAAATATCCAGGACACCTTGAGAAAGGTGTAAATCAGCAAATTCTAACTCCAAAGCCAGGCCTTGAGATGGAGGATTTGAGGTCCGGATACCACACTCTCCCTGTGCACAGGCCAGCAAATCGTGGACTCTGGGCAGGCTCAGGGCAGGGTGGACTGTCAAGGACAGAAGCAGAGGTACCAGGGCTGTCCGGCCCAATCTGGGGCAATCAGAATCACTTTGCAGGGTTGAGATCTGATTTTCACTAGTACCCTGAAAAGAAGAGGAAAGGGGAAAGGCATACAGGAACTTCCCTTTCCAGTCCAACAGAAAGGCGTCCAGGGGGACTGAGCCCAGCACTGGAGGCCTGCAACAAAATAGGGAAGTTGGTGGTTGTCTGGGGCTGCGAAAGATCTATCTGAGGGTGCCCATCTGGCAAAGACAGACCCCAGCACCTGTGGTTCAGAGCCCATTCGTGATGGCCTTGAGAAATTCTGCTGAGGGCATCCAGCGATCATTGTCCTTCCTGGGAGGTGAACTGCTATCAGGAGGTGTTCAGGGAGTAGGCCAGAGACCACAACTTCATTGCTTGGTGCACAAGGCTGATGACAGAGTGCCCCATGCATTGATGTACCACATTGTGGTGGTGTTGTCTGTCCTGACTTGAACCACTTTGTTCTGGACAGAAACTGAAAATACCTGAAGAGCTAAAAAGACAGCTCTGAGTTCCAAAAGATTGATGTGGAGCAGAGATTCCTGAGGAGACCACACTCCCTGGTGGACAGGTCGCCAAGTGAGCTCCCCACCTAACAGGGAGGCATCCGTGGTGAGGGTGAGGGAGGAAATGGAATGAAGGAACCCCTTGTTTTAGATTGCTTTGGTCCTGCCACCAGTGGAGGCCAGGATCAGAGTTTGAGTAACTGGGACCAATTTGGAAGGGGTCCTTCCTTTGAGACCAATAGGCCCTCAAATGGAACTAGATGTCCCTCATCTGGAATCTTGCTCCTTGCACACAGCTGTGGAAGCAGCCATGTGCCCCAGGGTTGCAGAAAATGCCTTGCTGGTCAGAGACTCACAGGGTAAAGGAGGATGCCAGGGCAATGAGTCTGTCTACCCTTTCCGAGGGAAGAAATGCCCTGGCTAACTTTGTGTTCAATTCTGCACCTATGAAAGTTAGGACCTGAACTGGTTCCAGAACTTACTTTGGTAAATTTAGCAGGAATCCCAGGGAAGTGAGAAGCTGCTGGGTGACTTGCAAGTGGGATTTCACCTGATCTGGAGAAAGACCCACAATGAGCCAGTCGTCCAGGTAGGGAAACAGCAACCCCTTGCCTTCTTAAGTGAGCCACTACCACAGCTAGACATTTTGTGAATACCCTTGGCGCAGAGTTAAAGCCGAAAGGCATTGCCCTGAACTGGTAGTGGCCTGAGGGCAGTTCAAACCCGAGGTACTGTCGGTGAGAAGGCCTGATCAGAACATGAATAGGCATCCTTGAGGTCCAGGGAAGCTAGCCAGTCCCCTGGCCTTAGAGAAGGCAATATCATTGCCAGAGTAAACATTTTGAACTTTGGTTTCAAAAGATGCTTGTTCAGGTACCTTAAATCTAGAATGGGCCGCCATTCTCCTGTCTTTTTTGGGGTAAGAAAGTATCTTGAATATAGCCCCTTGCCCTGATGGCAAGGAGGACCCTTTCACTGCTTTGCAGTCCAGAAGAAGAAACCTCTGCTTCCAAAGCAAGGGCTTGAAGGATTTTCAGGTGGAAAATGTCTGGCTCTCATCTTTGGAAACTGAAGCTGAGAACCAGACCCTGGCTTATTACCTCCAGAACCCATCTGTCTGAAGTTAAGGACAGCCAGTTCTGGCTGAAATAAGCCAACCTGCCCCACTGGTACAGGAGAATTGGCCCTGGGCACCCCATCAGGGTGCCTGTAGCAGCAGCCTTAGGCTGAGGAGGGGACGGTTTACTTGTGCCTCGCTCACCCCTGCCTCTGAAGAAACCCTCTGTGCAAAAGCAGAGGAGGCTTGAAATTGTAAAAGGCCTGTGGAAAGGCCTGCCCTACCTCTGGGAGCATGCCTTTGTAGAGTGGCATGCCTCTCCTTAGCCTGGGCACTTTTGTAGGTAGTTCTGTATTCATCCATCTTTTTCATATAGTTTTCTGTTTGTTCCCAAACAGAGAATTTCCACTACAGGAAAATCCATAGCCTTTGACAGAGTATCCTGGGACAGATTAGTGCATCTGAGCCATGCCAACCAACGAAAGCTACAGAAGTGGCCATGACCCTAGAGGAGACATCATTAACATCAACAGCAGTATGAAATTGAACTTTAGAGGCTTCAATGCCATCAGCAGCCACCTGTTCCAACTCACTAGCCAGCTGGCCATGGGCCTGCTGGCTAACTGCAATATTGTGTCCCATCTAGATTTCTGATATCTAGCTACATAAGCCATATAATTTGCCTGCCTGAGTCCCAAAGAAGCTGCCATATACTGTTTTGCCATGGCATCAATCTTCCTGGAATCCTTATCAGGAGGATGTGAGGCCAGGGGAATATTAGCCTTGTCACAGGCTGCAGCTTGTACCACACCTACATGACTACACTTCAGTGAGGAAGTCTGTATCAGAGCCTGACAAAGTATACCTTCAGTCTATTTTTTTTTTTTTATCTACAGGAGGGACAGAATGAGGATTTTTTAAAATCTTTGTTGTTTGCTTCCTAAATGACTTATGCAAAGGAATAGACAACCTCCTAGACTCTGGTATATCCATCATTTCTACATAATCAGGCTCCTCTTGCTCACCCACAGCCTCCTCTAAAGGAAGCTGGAGGGTTTCTGCAACCTTTTTGTACAACATAAAATGAGAAGGGGACTGACAGAATAGGAGGATATTCTAAAGGTCTGTCTGGAGAAATGTCCGGTTCAATGGGCACGTCCAGACCCCCCCAGCCACATATATATTGATCAAATTCCTCCTCCCCCTCCTGTGGTTCATAAAATTCCTCAACATACTCCTGAACCACTGGAACTGAACGAACCAACCTTTTACCAACTGTTGGTGGTTCGACAGTTGGTGAGACAGTGACTGGACAATCTGAATGGCTTTAGCTATCTCTGCAGCAGTTGGAAAGACAATTTTGGACTCCAAACCTACTGATTTCTTTGTCTTTTTAACTGGGACTGGTTCATCTGAACCAGCCTCTCTTTGGCCCGAGGAAGTCTCGCCCTGGTCAGAGGGCACTCCCTCTGGTCCAGTGGGTGCTGGACCGGGTTGGCCATCCAGGTCAGCGGACTTTTTGGCCTCATTCCCTGAGCCGGCCCAATCTCTTCCAGGGTGACTGCAGGGGATTTTTTTTTTTTTTTTTTTTTTTTTTTACACACACCTGGCAGTCTGACAGGAGGTGATCAGCCCCCAGACAAGAGACACAAGTGGTGTCTGGGTCAGCCTTGGCAAAGGCTTCCCCACAGACATCAGTGTTGAAACCCAGTGGGCCTGGTTTTTCTTTTTGGTTTCTCAGACATAATGCCAGCCTATCCAAAAACTTGCCCTTTTGATGGCAGTGCCAGGCAAGACACCCTTATCGGTTCCTAACCGTGTCACGGGTATTTGAAAAAACAGGTTTTTTTTAGAACCGATAAGAACTGGGAACCGCACTCTAAAAGCCCAACCAAACACTTCAAAACGTTAAAATCAGCAAACTGATCAGTTCAAAACCGAACAGATAATTGAATTTCCACACAGACTTTAAATTTGTACTTGCGGTTTACCAGATAGAGCTTTTAACCAAAATGCAGTAAAATAAATACTTTTTGCCGGTTCAAATGAACCGAAAATTACTCGCTTGAACCGAGCTGAAGGAGCTGATCTCCGGAGCAACTGTTCAGTGGAGCGGAGTAAAGAATCTGACAGTTTCATTTGAAACTGGCCAGATAGAGCTTTGGCACAGCGCCTTCGCGCTGTAGAACTCCAGATCCTCTGGAGTTAACTCCTTCCTCTCTGGGGCAGTTCAGCTGAGCTGCAGTGGCTGACTGCTATTGTTATAATATAGCAAGACTTCATGGTGTTTGAAAGTACAGTTACTCAAGAATTTACCTTAACATTAGATCTTCTAGAACAGCTCTTGCAGCAGGTTACACCATTGGAACTGAAACCAGCCAAGTGCCAGGACCCCATGGAAATTTTCTAGTTAGCAGGAGTCAGCGGGGACCGCCTCTGATGTCAGTCCTGCCCCCAACGTCAGGCATGGTATACAAGGAGGTGGTCCCCCCAGAATCCCCTGTTCTCCTGCCAGAGACTCCCAGCCACTCGACATCAGAAGAGGAGACAGGATCTGCCATCAAATGGCAATCAGAATAGTGTAGAGAACACCCGATCCTAGGAGAAGGATATCTAAACAAAAAATCTACCTCCAGCAGGGATGGTGGGAGGGAAAGTACCCGCTGAAAGTGCTGTTTGAAGATCTACTGTTACGGCAAGTTCTTGCCTAATTGTACCATCTTACAAGAAATTGGTCTTGCAGCAGGTTACACCATGAGGACAGATTCCCAAGAAATAATGGAAATCCTACACCATTGGGAGGAGGGAAGGTAGAAATCCTTAGTGAAACCAAAGCCTAGGACAGAAGTCCTTGAAGGACTGCTAGACCAAAACCTGCTCTTCGCCTCGATGCAACATCCAGGCTATAATGCTCAATAAAGGTGTGCACAGTGCTTCAAGTTGCTGCTGCACAGATAACTGAGGTGGACATGTTCTTTAAGGCTGCAAAGAAGGTAGCCACCCCCTTTGTGAAATCACCCTTAACCATGCCCGGGTAAGGGTTTGTTGTGCTTCTGGTAACAGAATGTGACACAATGTATAAGTCAACAGAACAGCAGCCATTTGGAAATGGGAGCTCCCAGCATCCTGTGGGCAAAGACAAAAAGCTGATCAGATTTTCAGAGGTGTTTGGTCCTGTTCAGGTAGTATCAAAGACACCTATGTACATCAAAAGGGTGCAACAGGGCCTATATTCAAATATTTAGGGAATTACACTGGTAGATAAATATCCTGATTAAAGGTGGTCTTGGCTCTCACCCTTAGAAAGACATTTGATTGGTCTGTAAGGATACTCTGTCCTGATGGAAAGCCAAATAAGGTTCTTTGCACATCAGTGCATGAAGTTCCGAAATTCTTCTGGCTGAAGTAACGGCAACTAAAATGTCTTCTATGTAATGAGCTGTAGCTTGCAATCTGCGATTGGTTCAAAAGGTGGCAGTGCAAGCTGCTCTAGGACAAAGGGTAAATCCCAAGGTGGAATAGGATCCTTAATCAGGGGTCTAAGGTGGAGAACCTCTCAGGAAGGCTCATGCCATGTCCAGAGATGGGATGAGATGGCACAAAGGAGTACTTTAATCAAGGAGTAGGCCAACCCTGTCTGGAAAAGAGATAGGAAGTAGTCCAAGACCGACCTTTCTGGACAATCCAGTGGCCAAAACCCCTGTGCTTGAGCACATAGGCAAACTCTGCACCATTTCATGGTGCAAGTAGCATGAGTGGCTGGTTTTCTAGCAGACGCTAGAACGTCAGCTACCTCTTGAGACCCCGTGTCGCATAATGGCCATGTCACTAAGAGCCAAGTGTGCAGGCTCAGCAAACAAAGGTCTGGATGGACCAAGGAGTCTGCCTGAGACTGCAAGTGAGAGCTGATTGGCAGAGGCACTGGAAGTTCTTGGGACAGCTAATGTAGTAGAGGGAACCAGATCTGTCAGGGCAAAAACGGCACGATAAGCATCAGTGTCGCTTTCTCTTTGCGAAGTTCCAAAAGGAACTTTTGCATCAATGGAAGAGGGGGGGAGAGAAGGCAGAGGAATCTGCCCACCCAGAATAGGGACAACACGCCTTGCCAAAACACACGAAGACCTGGATCCAGTGATCAAAAATTAGGCAGTTTTGTGTTGGATGCGGACGTGAAAAGGTCCAACTCTGGTGTACCCCGTCTGCAAAACAGATCCTCTAGTACTTCCGGGAGTAGTTCCCACTCAAGGACTCTGGCCTGAGAGCGAGTCAGGCCATCTGAGAGGCCATTGTCCACTCCTGGTACATGAACAGCAATGGAGGTTTGTGCAGTGTTCTAAAACCCAGTCCCACACCCTCATGGCCTCCCTGCAAGGCAGGTAGGAATGGGTGCCTCCTTGTTTGAGGTAATGCTTCACTGTAGAATTGTCTGTTTAACAGAAGAGTACCCGGTGGAATCTGACTAGAAAGCCTGCAGGGTGTAAACTGCTCTCATTTCCAGGATATTTATGTGGATTTGAGTCTCTTGGGCTGTCCACAGGCCCAGAGACCGGACACTGTCTAGGTGTGCTCCTCAGAGCCCTGAGGAGTCTGGAGAGCGTCACAATTGGAGATGGCACAGTGAAGGGGACCCCCACTGAGGTTCTTCAGATTTAGCCACCATTGCCAATCCCAGATTATAGCCTTCATGATCCAAATTGGGATCTGCACGTGGTCTTGCTTTTGATACCATTGGACCTGTAACATCTACTGGGTCACCTGCATGTGGAGATGTGCTAGCAGGACTGCCACAATGGCCACAGCCATGTGTCCGAGCAGGCAAAGGACTAGTCTGGCTGGGACTGGTCTTTGCCAAGATGTTCTCGATGAGGGATCTGATGTATTCCGCTCAGTCCTGGGGTAGTAAAGCTTTCCCCTGGATGGTGTCCAGAACTGCACCTATGAAGTGCAGAATCTGAGACAGAACCAGGTGCAACATCTCTTGATTGATAATGATGTCCAGCGTCTAGAACAGAGATAGTACAGTAAATACTGGACATCAGGGCTCCCCGAGAAGGCACCATGAGAAGCCAGTCGTCCAGGTAGGGGGAACATGTAATGGCCTTGTCTCCTCAGAGTCGCTGCTATTACCACCATGCACTTTGTGAATACCTGAGGTGCCAATGACAGTCAAAAAGGGAAGGACCCGGAACGGATAATGGTGACCCTGAAACTTGAAGTGCAAGAACTTCCTGTGAGCTTGAGCCATGGGTATATGCAGGGCCCTGATTCTTCTGCAGCACATCGGAGCAAAGTTATGCCGCAGGGTTCTCTTTTGCTGCAGAACTTCTGCGGCACTCCACCAATTTCTGCGGCACATTTTTACCCTTTTGCCATATCCGACAATGCACGCTTGTAACAGTCATTTTTTGGGAGTTTGTCACCAAATTTGACAGCCAGTTTAAGACCTCTGCTCATGAACAGTATCAGCAATTTTATTAATCTGTCCGGAACACTGATTTTGCACACTGACTGCGACATTGTGCGCTACATGTGCAAACACATTTTGGGTGAGCTGTGAAAAATGACAGTTTTACTGTTCATAAGGAAGTGTGGTAAAATGGCAATACTGAAAATCTGGAGTGAAAATATTAAAAATGCTCGAAGTTGTGTGTAGGAACTGTGCAACACATGCTTGTAAAACAGTTTGAGAATATTTTCACCAAAGTTTCAACATAAGGTTTTTAGGAGCCTACCTCATGAACTGTGACTTGTTTTGTTAGTCATTCCGGAAAGGTGGTTCCATGCAGTGACTGCAGAACCACATTTTGGGACCAGTTAATGAACTAGCAGTGTCAGTTCATGTGGGGCTCCAAAAACCCCCATGTTGAAAATTTGGTGAAATTCCCAGAAATGGCAGAGATGTGCACTAAAGCTGAAAAAAATCAATTTATACCATTATACAGCTTACTGGCATTTCTTCAGTTCGTGGTCGGCTTTGAAGAGTGCAGAAGTGTTCCTGGTCCACCAAAGATAGTTGCACTGGGCTCCAGAGGTAAATGTGGGTTGAGGTGGGGTGGGTACCAAAAGCAGCAATGTTGGAAGTTTTTTTTTTTTTATTATTATTTTTATTAAACACAGAAGGAGGGCTTTTGCCATGCTGGGGTGGGCTCCCAGCATGGCACCAGAGAACAGGAGGCGGTGATGTTGATGGGATTGGGCTCCCGAGTCGGCAAAGGATGTTTGTGCCATGCTGGGGTGGGCTCCAGCGTGGCATACAAGCATTTGGTGGCAAGACAGTGAAGCAGATGGGGATTGGGCAGCCCTGTTGGCAAAGGAAGTTTGTTCTGCAGGTGGCAGCAAGTTCTGCGGCTGACTGCAAATTGTGGATATTTCTGCGGTTTGCTGCATCCACAGAATTGTGGAAAACTCAGAGCCCTGGGTATATGCAGGTAAGCATCCTGCATGTCCAAGGACACTAGAAAAGCCATCTGCTTGAGCATGGGAATCGAACCTGGGAGGGTCACCATGCGGAAGCATTTGTACATAATGTGTGGAGGTTGCTAAGGTCCAGTATCGGACAGAGGCCCCCCTCCCCCGTTTTCTTGGGAACCAGAAATTAGTGAGAATAACCTGCACCTCTCTGGTTCCGTGGTATGTGCTCCATTGCTTCTTTTCCCTAAGCGAGCACCTCCTGCTGTATGAGCAGGACATGCCGATCCAAGTAATGAGAAAGCAGGGGAGGTCTTGACTGTGGGTGGTTGAGAAATTCTATGAAGTGGACTTTGACCAATTGGAGGACCCACCGGTCAGCAGTAAGACTGCCATCCTAAAGTGGGAAGCGATGCAACCCGACCTTTTGTGCCCATTGATCCAGAGATTGGGCAGGGGCTGGGAAGATGTCATGCTGTGGCAGCACTGGTCCTTGCAGGCTGGGCCGGTTTAGTGTAGCACTGGCCTCTGCCTGGGGAAGAGAGCCTGGACTTTATGTTGAAAAGTGCCCCTTTGTTGCTGGCCAGAAGGTGGCTGCTGCTGTATGTTGCTGGCTGCAAAAACTGCTCTGGTTCCTACGAAAGGAAACAGATCTTGATCTGTACATGGCCTGTACAGACCTGACTGCCTTCGCAGTGTCGTGGAGTTTGGTGATGACCTGAGGGTTCACCAAAAAGTAGTTTGCCACTGTAAGGGCAGTCAAGAATGTTCTGTATGTCTGGGGTAAAACTGGAGACACTGAGCCAAGAGTCTTTCTTGAGACAGATGCCTGAAGCTGCAGCTCTGGCAGACAAGTCCACAGAATCATATGCGGCTCATAGCACTTAGGTACCCACATCAGACCCTGTGCGGAGGAGGTTTAGGAGCTCCACCTTCCGATTGCCATCTGGTAATTTATCGACCAGGTCCTGGCCCTGTTCCCACAGGGCATTCTGAAACTGTACCATGCGAGATAGTTCAGGGACCTGATGGAGCATGCAACAGCCGCATACATGCACCTCCCCAGGGCATCCAATTATTCAGATTCCTGGTCCGGTGGCTGTGTGCTTATGTGCTGCAGTCTTTGGGACCAGTCATGCGAGGCCATGACTACCAGGGAGTCAGCCAGAGGTTGTTGAGCCAAGTACTGGTCCTCTTCCGGGGCCTTGTACAAGCAGTCTGCTTTCTTCCGTACAGCGGGACTAGAGTGCAGACGCTTCCATGCAGCTTTGGTGATGTCCACCAAGGGTGGCACTACCACAGGCTTTGGATCTTTCTGCTGAAGATAATGGGCAAGGCACTGTCTTTCGGGATTGAGGTCTTCAGCATCCCATCCCATTTTGTCCTGGATGTGCCTCATGATCAAGAAAGAGGGATCTGGAGACCTGGGCAGGTCATGTGGGTCAAGGTGATGGAATGCCGAGTGGAGAAGGAGATGGAGTATTCTGAGGTATCCAATCTGGAGTCCTCCCCTAAAGGAGTGTACAGGCGATAGTTCGCTTGGAGCTGGGATACCCTGATGGAGATCTTGAGGAAGGCCTTCTCTGACCCTTGGATCTCCCTCTGGGAGGTGGAGTCTGCTCCTTAGGGGTTGGTGGTCATCCTACTGGCCCTTGTGGTGGAGCAGAGGTTTTACTGGAACCATGTCTTTATGGATGGTGTCACCAGAAAGTAAGGAGATCCTTTACCTCATATCCATGCCAGACAGACCTGGTGCCAGTGGTCTGTCGCCAGGGGTTGGGAGTCTGGTCTGGAGAAAGTTCCCTCGGAAGCCCGGCATCCTGTGTCGCCCACCTGGTTTTTAGGCAATGTGGTATCCTCCATGGAATCCCTGTGACCAGTGTCCACCAGTGACTGGGAGGGTCTTTGGCTCCAGTGAAGTCAATGTTGGTCACTTGGCAGATAACTCTGGGTCTGGCAAAAGCCTAGCTCGTGTCTGGAGCTTGGCTGATGTCCTCTGCTCTGGCAAACGCCTGGCAGATGTCAGGTGCTTGGCCAGTGTCTGGTAAGTCCACTTTAAGAATGTCAGGCCTTTTGTCTTCTTGGGTGGTGGATCCACACCCCTGGGAGGCTGGGAGACTGATCTGGAGTCAGGGTCCCAATGTCGGGTCGAAGACTTGGAAGAAGCCTGGGAGGGAGTGGATGAAGCAGAGGGCCTAGAAGTCTTCATAGGCTGGAGAGTCAGAGAACCACCTAAAGCCCAGAGGGGGCTGAGAATGAGCCCTGGAGGGAGCAGACAGGTCTGGTGGAGCCCGAGCTATGCAAGTCTGAGGCCTGGTTCGGGGATCTGTACCTTGCTTTCTCCTGGTGTTTATGGGCCTTGGAAAAATAATCACCCCTGCAGACAGGTTCTTTGTCCATCCTGCCAAGTTCCTCTTCTAACAGGTCTGCCTGAAGTGCCCAATTGTGGATCCTGGTGCAGCTATTGAACCCTTGGCAAAAGGTACAGGCCTTGGTGTTGTGGTCTGGGCCCAAGCACTGCATGCAAGAATGAGGATCCTTGAAAGATTCATTTTCTGCAGGCACACTTTGAAAGGTGCCCCTCAGATGAAGGAGGGGAAGGATATTAATTTTGCAGAAACACTTGAAGTTCTAAGTTGTCGTGTGCTAGGTAGAGATTGAGAGGCTGATGGCGAGTCGATGGCAGGAAAAGAACTGGGGACTCCGGGGAACTGCCTTCTTATGTACTATGCTGGATGTCTGGGGCAGGACCAACGTCTGAGGCAGTCCCCGCTGAATACGGCTAGCTAGAAAATTTCCGTGGGGTCCTGGTACCTGCCAGCTTCAGTCCCAATGGTGTAACCTGCTGCAAGAGCAGTTTCTCGAAGTAAGATCTTACTGTAAGATCTTAGACTCTTGCAGTAGGTACCAACAGATAGGACCAAGCTGCCAGGTGCTAGGACCACATTGAACACTTCAGCTAACTGGCAGGGGACCACCCACCAGTCATGTGACAGACATCAGCGTGGCACTACAATAAATGGTCCCCACACCCACCAGTTCTGACCTAGAAAAGTCAGAAGGGAGGATGGAGTGAGTTCCTAGAGCTATAAAAGGGGAAATTAACAGGAAAGGCATAGTAAGCCAAAGCTAGTTTCCAGGGGCTACTTGGGCACACAAGGAAGTTTAGTGGCTTGCTCAGGGTCACAGTAAGCAAGTGGAGGCTGAGAGGATTGAAACCCAGATCTCCAGGTTTGCAGCTCAGTGCTCTTACCAGTACACTATACTGCTTCCAGCTATCAAAGGAGAAGTAGCAGAAGAAACCCCCCCGGGGGAGGGGGGAGAAGAGAGAAGGTGGGAAGGAAAGCCATACCTACTACAAGAGACTCCGAATATCTATCATTATCCAACGTTACCATTTTAGAGGGCTCTTGCAGTAGCTGCTAAAGTCCCAAGCAGTCAGACAAGTCTCACATGTGGGTGGTAGGAACAAGTCTGCAGGAAACCAGATCTTTCACGAGTCCCTGTAAGACAGCTAGGACAGAGCCTGCTCTGCACCTAGAAGCAACGTCTGAACTAATGCTTGGTGAAGGTATGGCTAGAACTCCAGTGGCAGAGATGTTCCTGAAACAAGCAGTGGAGGCAGCCATGCCCCTGGCTAGAGTGCCCTTTTACTTCCCCCAGATGTGGTTTATGATGCTTCTACCAAAACAGGATGCAGTATGTCAACCATTTGGACAAGCCATTTTGAAACTTCCGTACCCCCCCTTTTGGGCACAAAGGAAACTAGTAACTGATCAGTTTATGAACAGACTTCAACCTGTTAGAATTTTGTGTTACTCTGTATATCAAGAGTATGTAGAATTTTTCCCCCACCTCCCCGATTGGAATGCTCAGGGTAGTACACTGGCAACTGAATGGTCAGATTCATTGTGGACTGAAACCTTGGGGTAAAAAAAAGGATTAGTATGCAGACACCTGGTCCAAAAAACAAAAAAAAAATCATATCAGGCTCCTTACACATCAGAGCCTGGACCTCTCAATACTAGAGTGGAAGTAATGGCAAGTAGAAAGAGCACCTTCCATGACAGCGCAGCTACTCTGCTGGTTCAAATTGAGACAGCGAGTTCCCCAAAAAAGTTCAGGCCCCAGGGAGGAGCAGGGTTCCCGACTGGGGTTATCTGAAAAATCCCTTTGGAGGAATGTCTGATACAGAGCCTGGGTTGTGCCATCCACTGGACTGTGGTAGGCAGAAATGGCAGCCAAGTGGACCTTCAGGGTCAAGTAACCAAGTTGGATGTCAGAGGTGCAGCAGATACTCCAAGACCTATGGAATGGAGCAGAAGGGGTCCCACTCCTTAGACATGGCCCATGTGGAAAATTTCCATTTCATAGCTTAAGTGGATGACTGCTTTCTTGCTTCTAGCATCTGTGCCACTTGAGGATACTACAAAGCAAGTAGTGGCTATGTCAGTACATGCCATGGATGCAGGTGACAGGACAGACTACCTGGGTGGCCAGGGGGCCCTGTTCCCAGGACAAAAGGTCTTTGCAGATGGGCAGGGGAAAGTACAGTTATGTAGGAACTTACTGTAACAGTAAGTCTTCGAGAGAGGCTCCTTCAGTAGGTCACCACAAGTAGGACTGACATTGCCCAACAGACTTTTCTCCCTCTAAGGAGAGACTGAGAAACTAGGGAGGGGCAAAACAAAATCCACAGAAGACTTTAGGTTTGAAAAGGACCCAGCCTAGGACAGACCCTGCAGGGCAGCTAGGCCAAAGCCAGCCCTCCACCTAGAAGCAATGTCCAAACTATAATGCTTGGTAAAGGTAGGGACAGAACTCCAAGTAGCGGCAGCACAAATATCCACTGCAGAAACATTATGAAGGAAGGCTGCAGAAGCGGCCATGCCACTAGTAGAATGACCCGATAACCATATCTGATGCAGTTGCCCAACCATTTGCAAAGGCCCTACTTGGAAACAGTTTGCCTTGAGTTCAAGACATGGAAACAACTGGTCACAAGAGTACAAGTCCTTGGTTCAGTGTGTGCAACAGAGAATCCGGTGCACACATTGTATGGAGGAGTGCCTCACCCCTGTTGTGGGAGTCTGATTATACACTGGAAGCTCTACAGATTGGTTCAGAGTAGCTTCCGACACTACCTTTGGAAGGAACCTTGGATGGGTTCCAAGAACCTTCTTGTCCCAGTGAAAAATAAGGTACGGCAAGGCTCCTTACAAACCAGTGTGTGAAGCTCCAAAATTCTTCGGGCTAAAGTGATGGCAACCAGGAACAATGCCTTTCAAGATATTGCTTGTTTGAAACTAGGCAAGGTGAGCTTTTCCAGGATGAAATTCAGGTCCCATGGTGGTGTTGGCAGATGGGGATTTCAGATGGAGAATCAAGAGACATACAACTGAGCTACAGATTTACCATCCACCAGCTCATGGTACGACGAGAGAGGTGCACTTTCAGATAGAAATAGGCTAGACCTGAGTCAGATAAGTAAAGGAGGTATTCCATGACTTGTGGGGCAGAGCAAGAAAAAGGGTTCCAACCCTTTGCTGTTGTCCAAATGGAAAACTGCTTCCACTTCAATGTGCAAGTGGAACGGGTGGAAGGTTTTCTGGCTTCGACAAGGATCAGTGCCACTCGAGGATACCCCAAAACGAGAGATGGCCATGTCTGAAGGGGCCATGCATGCAGATGGTGTCCCGAGCCCCAGATGAACCAGACAACCTTGATCCTGAGTAAGGAGGTTGTGTGTCAATGGAAGTGGCATCGGTGGTTCCCTGGACAGCTGCTGAAGCAGCGGGAACCAAATCTGTCTTGGCCAAAGAGGAGTGATGAGAATCATCTTGGTCTTCAGTCTGTAGTTTGAGGACCCTCTGCAGAATGAGAAATGGAAGGAAGGCTTACAAAAATGTCCCTGTCCAGGACAGAGAATGAGTCGCTCCAGAAAGCACCTGGCTCTGGAGCAAGGGATCAAAACACGGGAAGATTTGCGTTGAATTCAGAGGTGAATATATGGAGTTCCAGCCACCCCCAATTTTGGAAGATCGATTCTGCCACTTCTGATGAAGTTTCCACTCATGAGCAGGGGTTCTTGATCTGCAGAGACCGTCCACCAGGATGTTTAGAATGCCTGGTATGTGCACAGCCACTAGGGACAAGTGATGCCAGGACTGCCCAGTTCCACACCCTGGTCACTTCCCTACAAAGAGTGACCGACCAGGTTCCTTCTTGTTTGGTGATGTACCAAACCACTGACATTTCTGGATCAGCAGTGTTCCCTCTGGCAGCAGGGGTTGAAAGGCCTGTAAGGCACACAGGACTGCCCTGAGCTCTAGAACATTGATGTTAAGAGAAAGCCCCAAGCTGGACCAGAGTCCCTGGGCTTGGTGGTCCCCCAGATGGGCACCTGTGGAGAGTGTGACTATGGGTGCTGGTCTTCAAAACAGGAGATCCAAGGAAAGATTGTGTGGATTCATTCACCATAGAAGATCCTTCCGGACCGCTGAGGAGATGACTGGATGGTGCAGATCGTCCAAAAGCTGGTCCCAATGCACCCTCAGGGACCACCGAATGATCCTCATGTGGAGCCAGACTAGGGGGAATGGTACAAATGAAAGCTGCCATGAGGTCTAACATGTGCAGGACGTCCCTGCTTGGGAAGGTCCAGCAAGATAATACAAATAAATTTAGCGCCTTTCAAATACCAAGGCGCTGTACAGATGAATCAAAATCAAAATATACATATAAAATCAGCATTCACAGCAGCATCAATCTACGAAAGCCTTGCTCCACAAACAAAGTTAAAATCCCACTTAAAGGATTCCATGGTCATGCATTCCCTAAGCTGGCGAGGCAGGCGTTCCAGAGGGTTGGGGCCGCAAACACAAAGGACCTAGCCCCAGAAGACTTCAGCATAACCCTCGGAACCTCTAGCAACCCCTTGTCAGCTGAATGGCGCTGTCGCAAGGGGTGGTAAGGAATCAGATGCTCTTTCAAGTAGTCAGGGCAGAGTCCGTGCAGGGTTTTGAAGGTCAAAAGACCTACTTTAAAGGAGATCCGCCACTGTATAGACAGCCAGTGCAGATCATGCAGCACAGAGGCAATGTGTCCTTCTAGTCACACCTGTCAACCTTGCAGCAGCATTCTGCACTAGCTGCAAGCAGCTGATATTAACCCCAGGAAGCCCCAGGTAAAGGGAGTTGCAATAGTCAAGTTGAGATGTCATGAAAGCATGGACCAACACGGGTAAATTGTTGGACGGAACAAGGTGCTTCACCCTGGCAATGTTCCCAAGATGGTAAAATGCGGACTTGACTGCTGACACCTGATGACAAAGAGTCAGCCAGTCGTCAAATATCACTCCCAGGTTATGCACCTGTTCAGAGGTAAGGATCAGATCCCCAGCAATACGCCAGAGGGCTGACCAGACCCCAACCCCCCGTCCCGGGTCCACAACCATAACTTCAGTCTTACTGGCGTTCAACTTTAACCAGCTTGCATTCATCCAGTCCTGGATTTCAGCGAGGCAGCTATTAAATAGCTAGAGCACTAACCTGGTCGGGGCCAAAAGATAGGTAGAGCTGGGTATCAGCATAGCAGTGAAACCTCAGCCCATACCTTCTTACAATGTCCGAGGGGCAGCATGTACACTGCAAACATGGGGGAAAGCACAGAGCCCTGGGGACACCACACTACAGAGTAAGAGGGTCAGAGGAAAAGTCTCCCCGATACAACTCTGCGTTCTCCCAGATAGAAAAGATGAAAACCATCTGAGCACTGTACAAGACAGTCCACAGATGGACTCTCGCGAGCAGAACTCCATGGTCTACAGTGTAGAAGGCTGAAGAGAGATCAAGGAGGACCAGGATAGAGTGGTTCATCTGATCTCGCCATCAAGAGATCATTGAGCACCCAAACCAGAGCAGTCTTGGTACTATGCCTCTTACAAAAAAATCAGACTGGAGAGGTTCATAGATATGGTCAAATGGTCCAGCTGGTTTGCCACTACCTTCTCAATAACCTTCCCAATAAAGGGAAGGTTAGAGATCGGTCTGTAGTTGGAAAAAATATCTGGGTCCAAGGAAGCCTTCAAAAGGGGAGTCACCACAGCTTCCTTTAGGGAGCTAGGAAACACCCAATTCTGGGGAGCACCAGATTATTTGAACCAGAAACAGGCCAACGATTTCAACACAACCCAAAATCAGGGAGGTAGGACCCGGATCTAAACTACAGCATGTAGGGTGCATCCCCTGGATGATCTGCATAATATCACTGAATGTCAGCAGGTCAAAGGAACACCATGAGGCAGAGGATTCCGTGACCAAACGCCAACCAACAGCTTCCCCCTTAGTGTGTCAGATGGATCTCTGATCCGATGTTGGCAACCTTATTCGCAAAGAATTGAGCGATCACCACACTCCTTTTGTGAAAAGGCTCAGAGCTGGAGACAGGCTGGGTTGCATAGCCTGTCCACAGTTCTGAAGAGCCGAGCCGGTCGATTCTGAGCAACAGAGATCTCCCTGGACAGGAATTCTGCCTTCTTATGGGAGATCCGATTGGTAGAGCCGGTAATGCACCTCCAAACTAAGGCGGTCGGCATCTAGAGCAAGTTTCCTCCAACAGCGCTCTAACTGTCGTCCCACATGTCGCAACTCCCTCAAGGACCATTGAACCATGGGGCCCAAGGGCAGAGAGGGGATGAACACTGACAGGAGCAATTGAGTCCAGGGCCAAGGAAATGGCCCGATTATAAGCCAAGACCATGGCCTCAAGCTGGCAGTTGGAAACTAAGGTTCACCACCACCACCACCACCACCACCACCACCACCACCACCACCACCACCACCACCACCACCACCACGTCTTCAGGGCGCACATCCTGTAAAGGGCGGTATCGAACCATCTCCACAGGGGCAGACCTACGAAGGGGAGCACGAAAGTTGAAGCCCACGGTGTAGTGATCAGACCAACTGACAGGTTCCACCACCAAATCAGAGGCCTCAATCCCCAGGAGAAAAACTTAATCCAAAGAGTGACTGTGATTGAGTGGCTGAGGAAACACTAAGGCCCAGTGATAACTGAAGGAAGTGCTGACCAAAAGCAGAAAGTTAGTAGTTGACCCAGGCATTGAAGTTGCCCAGAACCATCAGTCTAGGTGACTCCAATGCCATATCGGCAACAAAGTCTGCTACTTCCTGCAGGAAACGTCTTGACTCCTGGTGGATGGTAGATGAGGGTTATCCTGCAACCCACACCAGCCACTATGGTACACTCAAAGGATTCGGCTTCCTCAACTGGTACACCCATGAGCCCCAACCTGGTCTTGAAACAGACCACTACTCCCCTTCCCCCCCCCCGGGATCCAGTCTTAGGTGGTGAATCAGAGCTGGAACAGTGGCCTCCGAAATGGGGCCAGCATTTCCATCCAGCCAGGTCTCCGTGATGCAAGCCAGATCTGCTGTCCCAACAAATCAGAAATAATGGCCGATTTGTTTGACAGATCTGGCATTGCACAACACCACCCGAGTTGGACAGGGCTCCGAAGCCATCCCGACTACTTGCCCATCCAAAGATGCCACCTTGGTGGCCTGGTGGACCAGAGTCTCCACTCTGTCCAGAGGAAGGAAAGCTCTGCTCTGGACCATGTCAAATACCGCCCCAATAAACTGGGGTCTCTGGGTAGGAATGAGGTATGACTTGGGCACACCGACAGTGATCCCAAGTAGATTGAACAGGTCCAGGGAAAATTATGGAGCCTCCAATAACACATCCCTGGAAGGGAAATACTGCAATACCCTTGTGGCATAAAAAAAAACTCCACAACCACCACTAGGCACTTGTTAAACGCGAGGTGCCAGAGACAGGCCAAAGGGGAGTGCTTGGAACTGGAAGTGCTCCCCTGGAACATGAAATGCAAGAACCAAAGAGTAAAATAGGGATATGTAGGTAGGCATCCTGCATATCCACGGCACAGAGTGATTCTCCAACAGTAGCGGCAGAAGGCTCTGCAGTGTCAGTATGCAAAACTTTTTGTACGACAAAATGATTCAGCCGACAGATCTAGAATGGGTCTGAAGTCCTAGTTCTTTTTTGGAACTAGAAAAAAAAGAAGTGGAAGTAGAAGCCTTTCCGTTTGCCCTGGAGGAACCATCGCTCCTTTTAGCAAGAACAAATTTTCTTCCTCTCAAGAGGAAAGCCTGGTCCCAAGTGTGAGGACTTCAGAGGGTTTCCCTGGGAGGAATTTCCAGGAACTCTAATGTGACCCGAGGCCACTATTTGCAGTGGCCACTCTGAGGTAATCTCCTTCCACTCCTGCACATGAGGAGTGGGCCTCCCCCACCTGTTCCTTGCAGAGAGACTGAGGCAGTGGGGTTGGAGAGTCTAGAAGTGGCTGGTCGGTCAGGGGGAGGACCCCCTGACAGAATCTTAGAGGCAGGGGTGGCAACTGTACCCATGGCCTTCCACTTGCCTTCGTGATGTGCCCGAGTGGATCTCCCCTGCCACCAGGTCCTCTTCCAAAAGGATTGCCTGTCTTTGAGGAGCACCCGATCAGTATTGATTGAACAGATCCAAGGGCAACACCTTTGTTCTTTAGTTCTGTAATTATGTCTTTGGTGTCTCCTCTGAAAAGTACTGAGCCCCAGAAAGGAGTGTCCTGAATAGCTGACTGAACCTAGTTGCAAGACCAGAGGCGAATCCAGGAGTGCTGTCTCAGGGCCACGGCAGTCAGAGGTATGGGCCACAAGACCGAATCGTAGGTGGCCCGTAGAGCATGCCCACAAGAAATCCTGGAGAAGTGAAGGTCCTTGGAGAGTTCCTCCGAGAGGTGAAGGATCCATAGACTAGACCTTCACCTCCAACCTGGTAATGGAGGCTTTTTGGTGGGACACTATATGAGCCATGTAACCGAGGGAGCGGAGCGCACATGTGGCTGAAAACTTTTGCCAAACTGGTCCATCTGCCTTGACTCCTTATCTGGAGAAGTAGTGCTCAAGTGCTTAGGTGTAGTGGAGTGATCACGAGCTGCTGAAATGACCATGGAGTCATCCTTTGGATGGGTCTTCAAAAGAGGGGCATCCTTAGGTGCCTGGTAAAGCCCGTCTGCCCACTTGGACAGCTGGGCAAGTGAGGCATTGCCAAATGGTGGTGGTGAGGTCTTGGTGGGGGGGCCATCCATGGAGGGACTGGAGATAGGGACTCCAAATAGAGGTGCTCTGCAAGATGCTGTCTCATTGGGTCCTGTTCCTCAGACTCCCAATCTAAATACTCAGAGGGCCCTCAAGAAATCCGAGAAGGAAGGATCCTCAGGTGATTTGTGAGGTCTTGCCTCTCTGCTCAGGTTCCAATACGATTTCCTCCTCCGAAGAGTCCTCTCCCATCAAAACCATTGTTGGCCTCCTCCACTGGATGACGTTCAAAGCGAGAAAGGGGAATGTAGAGTCCGATAGGTGGACAATCGGACCGAAATGTGAGGAAGGCTCTCTGAGCAGTACCTTCTGTTAAGCGCCTCGTATCTGACATAAGGACAGGAATCAGGAGTGAGATGAGTCTCTGCAGATGACTCGAAACTGGGCGGTGGTGGATGGGGAGGAGGAGGGTGGCCTACAGGGGGACCTGGAGGCTCTGGAAAGATGGTCTAGAAAGTGGAAGCCGAGGTTCAATGCAGGGAAATGCAAGGTACTCCACCTGGGGGCCAGAAACCCAGGCCAGTGTACACCCTGGGGGGAAGAATGCTACAAGTCTCGATGGCTGAGAGGGACCTGGGGGTGGTGGTGGATGTCAAGATGAACAACTCTGAGACTTGTAGGAGGGCAGCAGCCAAGGCCAACAGGATGCTGGGATGCATCGCTAGGGGGATCACCTCCAGAAGGAGGAAGTGATACTCCCTCTGTATAACTGCTTGGTGAGGCCGCACCTTGAGTACTGCGTGCAGTTTTGGAGGCCACACTTAAAGCGGGACATTAACCTGCTGGAGAGGGTCGAGAGGAGGGCAACCAAAATGATTTGGGGATTGGGGGACAGGACCTATGAGGAGAGGCTCGAAGATCTAAATATGTACACATTGGAAGAGAGAAGGGACTGGGGGGACATGATAGAGGTCTTAAGGTACATGAAGAGGATAAATAGGGGAGGAACAGTCGGGGTGCTTCGAAGGAAGGAGGAAGGGGCCACTAGAGGGCATGGGTGGAAGATGGAGGGGGGAAGATTCAGGGGAGAAAGGAGGAGGTGCTACTTCACTGAGAGGGTGGTGGAGCCATGGAATGCACTGCCTAGGGGGCTAGTGGAGGCAGAGATAGTGGAGGGGTTCAAGAGGGGGTGGGACAGGTACAGGGGAAGGGTTCTGGAAGCAAAATCCAATGCAGCAAGAATATCCGGAACTGGGAAGGGAGAAGCCAGAGAAGGTGAGAGGGACAGCAAGGTCAGCACCCAGGCTGGGGACTGACCAAACAAGCAGACACGAAAGACCGTTAGGCCTATTCTGCTGGCATTTTAGTATGTTAGTATGTATGTTAGCAGTGGAAGTGGCAGTACCACTTCTAGGTCCAAAACCAACTCTGACCTCGCTCCCTGCCACCAAGACTGTAGGACTTGAAATCCAGCAGAGGTGGAACTGGCAGACGGTAATAACCCTGGTAAAACTGTCCCATTGGACTCATCCAGGAGTGGGAATCTCTGGGTAATGATCCCCAGGATACCAGTGTAGGTAATGGGGGACAGTGAGGGGATGGTTATAGAACCCCTGACTGAGGAACCCACATCAAACCTGCTGTAGTATATAGATTAAGTTAGGATCCAGTGTCAAACAGCCCATGTTATAGGGACAGAAGTTGGCACCGGCACCACCTGATCTGGCATCTGCACCAGACGAAGAGTCTTTGTGGTAGTCTGATCTGGTGTCAGGGCCAACTACAGGCCTGGCCATTGGCCTGGCATTGGGACTGCTGTGGTAACTGGTGGCGCTGGAGTCACCAGCAGTTCCAGCATCAGAACTGTAGTGACTGGTGGTATTGGAAGCGCCTGCAGTCCATCCTCTGGCTGAGGGGCCTCCAGAGAAATGCCATCTGGCCAAGGAGGAGCCTCCTGACCCTGGTGCCCAGCAGGAGAGTGGGAAAAAAATCCAGAAGTCTGCTGGTTCAGCAGCGACCCCATTGGCCTCAGACGTGTCCAAAGTGGAATGTGAAGACAGATGAGTGAACAGGAGGGAGCAGGGCTGTCTCCCTTCCGTCCTGCCAAACATCGGTTGTAGGGCCAGAAGACCCCCCCTGACAGGGGAACCAAGCCCATATGGTTGTCTGGGACGACAGACTTGCAGGCATGGTCAGGCAGTGGGGGAGAGAAACCCTGACAGACTTAATGACAGGTCGGGTGACTGCCCCCAGCTAGGGAAGTCTACTTAATGGCCACCAGGCAGTCTCTGGAGGCCGACTTACTGGCTAGTGCAATGCAGTCACTGGAGGAGCTGGTGGCAGACTTATTTGCATGAAGTGTCTCCTTACCTGGGTGCTTAGACGATGGCTGGGCCTTAGCTGGTAGAGGGCCCTGACAGTCCATGGAGCTAGCCTACTCACTTGTGTTTTTAGGGGAAGATTTGTCAGACAAGTCCTTAAGCTTGTTTATCTTTAAGTGAAAGTAGATGGGCCTCCAACGCCTGCCATCTCTGCTTTTTGGTAGCCTGATTGAAGGACTGAGTTTGGGCAGGAGGAGACTGGATGGTCTGGGCCTAGGCAGACACTTTGAATGCCTGTCTTTGTGCAGTATCCGAGTGCCACACTTTGAAGCACTTCTTCGGAGAAGACATGTACCCAATTAAACTAATTGGGAGTTTTGTAGAAAACTGTGCAACACTTTCCTACTGATGCTGAATGGAATCTGCGAAGAGATGGCGGGAAAGAACTAGAGGGTGGGCATGGGACTGCCCACTATATATGTACAGTTGTGCAGACAGTCATGTGATGTTGGGTGGGCAGTCTCTCTCCCCCCCCCCCCATTAGGGATTGCTAGAACAGTCTGCCTTTGGCAGAACACCTGTTCTACTTGTTATGACCGATTAAGCCCTCGAAGTAAGACCTGGGGGTTCCACTGTGTTATAAGGGAACCAAATCAGACGTGGCCAGTAGGGATCAGGATAAAGTGTGCTCCTCCACCTGTAGGTCAGATGCGCCTCCCTTTCTATTACTAGAGAGGGAGGTGTACATGAATCTGTCCTGTATAGAGAGATAACATCTCAGACAACCACACCCTGAAGCAAGGAGAAAGTTGGTAGTTTTGCATTGGGGATGTGAACGGAAGTCTGGTCAACCAACTGATGAATATTTAGTCTACCACAGTCTCCACTTCCACTTGTGGGCAGCAGAGTACCCACCGGGATGTTTTGAATGCTGAGGACGTGCACCACTATGAGGCGGAGAATGCACTCAACTGCCCAGGATCACTCATTGCTTCATGAGTCAGTTTAAGTACCAGACATTACGTGTCTGCCTGGATCATGGGCTTGGAGGGGAAACTGCTCCATAATGTGCTGTACGCTCTCCAGCCAGGATCGCACAAGAACCCTGGGTCTTGTGGGTTCCCAAATGGGCTCCCCATCCTAGTCCTGAAGCACCAGTCATCAGGGTGAGTGAGGAGGCTGAAAAGGTACAGAGGTTGTCCAGGTTCCACCACAAAATATAAATATAAATGACAGAAGTCCAAGTTGCAGTTGCACAGATATCTTCTGCCGAAACATGCTGCAGAGGCAGCTACTCTGGTGGAGTGACCTCTGAGCTGACCCAGCTGGGTCTTGCACTTATCTTAATAAAAAGATATACAATGAGCCAACCATTTGGATGGGCATTGCTTGGAAATACAGGTTACTCACCTGTAACAGGAGTTCTAGGAATGGTATATGTTTATCCACACTATCTGGCAGGTATCCTTGCCACTTTAAGTCTTGCCGGAAGGTCTTCAAGCTGGCTCCTCCCGCCCACCCATGTGGTAAAACTCTGCTCCGCCCCATGACGCCAAATCTGGCCCGCTGGAAGCTCAGGTTGTGCGCTGAAGCCGGGGAGGTCGGTTGGGTTGTGTGGATGAACATATACCATTCCTAGCACTCCTGTTACAGGCAAGTAACCTGTATTTCTAGGGACATGGAAATGTTGTTCATCCACACTTTCCAGCAGACTTTTAGCAGTTCTCCGGGAGGATGGAGGCAAGGCGCACTTCCGATACTTGGGAAAGACTGAAGAACCGAGGCCCCAAAACCAGCATCCCAGCATGACTCAAGGTCGATGTGGTAGTGGGTAATAAAGGTATGTGCAGACTTCCAGGTAGCAGCCCTGCAGATGTCCTAGATAGGGACATGCCTGGAAGCAGCTACTGATGCAGTGGTATGGCGGGTAGAATGAACTGACCCCTCTGGGAGGCTCCATGCCTGCCAACCTATGGCAGAGCTCTATGCAGGAGGTGACCCACCTGCCCATCGTCTGCTTGGCTGCAGATCTGCCAGGTGCGGCTTCAGCAGAGGTGACAAACAGCTGGCGAACCTCTCCCCAAACTTCAGCTGTCCACTCCTTATAAGCGAGCGCTCATCTAGGGTCCAAAGTATGGAGCCTATACTCTGCCTCAGAGGTGTGATTGGAGAGAACAACGGCAGAGTCAACATCTGGTTAAGGTGAAACTCAGACACCACCTTTGGAAGGAATTTTGGGTGGGGGCGCAGGACAACCTTGTCCCTGTGGAAGACCAGGTAAGGAGACTCAATGCAGAGCGCCTGGAGTTCTCCCATCCTTCTGGCTGACACAATAGCCACCAAGGAGGCAGTCTTCCACGACAGGTGTGAAATATCGCACCTGTGCATTGGTTTGAATGGCTTGCCCATAAGCTTGGGCAATACCAGCAGTAGATCCCCAGAGGTGGAGGTTCACACCGGAGGGGAAATGTGGTCAAGGCCTTTGAAAAAGTGCCCGACCACCTTCTCCTGCACCACCAACTGCTTGCCGGCCCGCGTCCGTAAGCAGAGATGGCTGCTAGATGCACCTTAAGGGTCAACAGAAGCCCTTGCTGAGAAAGGGACCACAGGTAGTCCAAAATGCTTGCCAAGGGGCAGTTGGAAGGGTCAAACCCTTCCCCGACACAAATGGAGAATCTCTTCCATTTGAAGGTGTGGCATTTTCTGGTCGACTTCTTACGGGACGCCTCAACGACATTGGACCTCATCGGAAAGACCCAAGGCCTGGAACTCTAGCCACTCAGGAACCAGGCCGTCAGGTGCAGGGATTGAAGTTCCGGATGGAATACCTTCCCCTGGTTGACAGAGATCAGGTCTGGGTGGGCTGGAAGCCACCTTGGGAGCCTGGAGCAGACGCTGAGGAGATAGATACCAGAACTAGCAGGGCCAGTCTGTGGCTACCAGAATCACCTGCGCCTTGTCCCTCCTCACCTTGAGAAGCGCCTTGTAGATCAAGGGAAATGGGGGAAGGTGTAGAAGAGGCCTGGGGTCCACGGCCTCAAGAAGGCATCCCCCTGCAGCGAGCCCTGCTGAGGGGGGGCAGGCATGGAACAGACTCAGCTTCGCATTCTCCCTGGAGGCAAACAGGTGCACCTAAGGCGTGCCCCAGTGGGAGAACAGATCTTTTACTACCTCCGGCAGGAGAGACCACTTGTGAGATGCAGCCCCTATCTGGCTTAGGGCATTGACCAGGGTGTTGGAAGCTCCTGCCACACGAATGGCTAGGAGATCCGCCTCCAGGCTGCACACGAGGGACCATATGCAGAGAACTTCCTTGCATAACAGCATGGAGCGCATCCCGCCCTGGCGGTTCAGATAGTACATGGTCGTGGTGTTGTCTGTCTGGACCTGAACCACTTGACCCCGTAGAAACGGAGCGAAGGTGGCGAGAGCTAGATGGACCGCTCGGAGCTCCAGCAGGTTGATGCGGCATTGGGACTCCCGAGACCATGTGCTTGGTGTTCCCCCACAGATGGCACCCCAACCCAGAGATGCATCGGTCGATAGAGAGACAGTCCGCTCAAGGCAGACAAACGGGATGCCCTGCAGATGTGCTGGAACGATCCACCACTGGAGAGCATTCCACATCTCCTGGGTCACTGTCATGGGCTGGTCCAATGGATCGCAATGTTGTTACCATTGGCTGGCCAGTTCCCATTGAAGGGGATTCATGTACCAATGGACCATGCTGGTGTAGGCTGCCATAAGGCCCAAGAGGCGCAGGAAGTCCCAGGCAGGGCACAATTGCCCAACCAGAAATGATTGGGCAAAGGAGGAAAGAACCTCAGCCCTGTCTGCCGGGAGCCGTGCTCTGGCTCGTAGAGAGTCGAGCTCTGCCTCGATGAACAGTATCACCTGCTTTGGCAAGCGTTCCGACTTGGCCTTGATGAGACCAACCTGAGAGCAAACCTGGAGGGCCAGATCTCTGAACCGCTCTGCCTGCACTCTGGAGGGGTCTGCAATCAGCCAGTTGTCCAGGTAGGGGTACACCCGGACCCTTTGGTGTTGCAGGAATGCCATCACCACTGCCATGCATTTGGTGAAGACCCTGGGAGCTAGGGAGAGGCTGAAGGGCATGGCCCGGAACTCGTAAAGGGATCCCTCCGCTCTGAAGCGAAGAAATCTGATGGGACAGAGATTGGGACGTAAAAACGCATCCTGGAGGTAAAGAAAACAGAACCACACACCTTGTTCCAAGGATGGGATTATCTGAGCCAGAGTGACCATCCTGAAGGTTCGAGACCTTAGGAACTTGTTCAGGTTGTGCAGGTTGAGAATGGGGCACCAGCCCTGTCCGTTTTGGGACCCGGAAGTACCTGGACACAAACCCCGGGTCTGGAGGAGGATCCGCCACCTTCCTGATCACCTCTTTTGAGAGCAGAGCAGTGTCGGCTCGGCGGGCCGACAGCGAGACTACGGGCCCGTGCCGTGCCCCAGGAGGCGACTGCCGAGGGTTGGGCCTGCTTGAACTCAGAGGCAGGCCTTTTCATACCACCTCCAACACCCAGCAGTCCATGGTGATAGTGGACCAGGTGGAAAGGAAGTGGTGGAGCCGTCCCGCCATGGGGGAAACCCGGGGGGGAGTGACAAGGCTGGGGGTGGCACCCCTCAACCAGTCACTGGGCAGGCTTGGAGAAGGAACTGGCTGAGTGACCTCCTGGGCCTTTACCTCCTTGCTTCCTGTTGGAGGAAGCCGCCAGCTTGGGATGCCAAGCGCAAGCCTGCTGGGCTGGTTGAGATGCAGGAACCGAAGGACGAAAGGACTTCGGCTGCCGACAGCAACCTTTGTCCCTCTGGGTGGAGGTGACAGTCCAGGGTGGCACTGGACTTCTTGATCTGCTGGAGGTGTCCCTCCACTCCAGGGCTGAAGAGATCAGTCCCCAAGAAGGGGGATGTCCACCAACTTGTGCTGGGTATCTACTTTGAAGGTGGATATCCTCAGCCACACCCTGCATCACATGGCCACTGCGGCTGCTACTGACCTGGCACAGGAATCGCCTATGTCCAGAGCAGTCTGAAGCTACTGCTTCACCACTGTCCTACCCTGGTCCTGCACCTGGCGGACTATGATCTGCAGGTCAGGCAGGAGATGAGGAACAACCTCATCCAGGGAGCCTAAAAGGGCATGGGAGAAGTGTGCCATCAGCATGGCCAAGCTGGCCTGTTTGAGGCAGAGGGAGGATGCAGTGTACCTTGCGCCCGGCAAAGTCCAGCTTTTTGGACTGTCGGGGGGGGGGGCTTATCCACATCCTGAGTGTTACCGGAACGCCAGAAAATGCTGTCTGTGACTAACCCCTCGGCAGAGGAGTGCTCTGAGAAACTGGGCAAAGAGCCATAGGGACTGCATACTTCCTGGCCATCCTGGCTGAGGGCGCAGAACAGGAAGCAGGCCGCTGCCAAAGCTCCAAGGTTGGGCCGACAATGGCCTCAGCCACTGGAAAGACCTCCGTGGGAGAATCCTTTTGGTCCTGAATCTCCGTCAGGGGATACTTTGTTTGGACATGGGCTCGAGCTGCATCCCAGTGGACTCAGACATGAGTCAAAGCAGACCCAAGAAGGACGATGGGCTATCGTCCACTGACTGGCCCCGGAGGACTCCAGGATGAACTGCCTGGAGAACATGGAGTCGTCAGATTCCGAAGTCTGCACGAAGAGCTGCCTTGACCCCAAGCCACCCTCCACCTGCAGGATGGTTGGGAGTAAGGATGATAGACAACCTGTTGGGCAGGCCGTGACCTGCCTGAGAATTCTTGGTCGGTGCCCCTGACTTTGGTTGTGGAGGTGGAGGTTCCACTACAATCTGTGGAGCAGCTGGTTTTGGCCGAGCAACCGGCCCTGGAGCGAGTGGTTGCTTCAGGTGACAGCCACTTGATGGCCGGGGTCTTGACCAGGGTCAGCTTAGGCCCAGACAACAGCAACTGCTGCCACATAAGGTCCTTATAGTGCTGGCGCAATTTGCACTGCAACCTCCCCTCAGAGGAAGAGGACGAAGAAGAATGGTGTCGCCGCTTACCTTGGTATCGAGACAGACTGCTGATGGTGGGAATGGCTGGACCGAGAAGAGGTCCGAGACAGACAGACCTTTGGGGGAGACTGAGGGTGGGTATGGGAAGGGGCAGGGGACACCTGCTCTTCCTCGGTTTGGGCACTTTAACTGGGACTGCAGCCCAGAAGGCACAGGCAGATCCTCAGTATCCACTGGGGGGGACCGGTGAGGGAGTGTTGTCAGCTTCTCCAGTCGACAGCCTGTCTAACGGATAGAGAAAAATCTCGACTTAGTCGATGGGAGTCTCAGCAGGCTGGCCTGACGGGGGCACTGTGAAGCCAGTGGCCTAAGCCGCAACCTCGACTGAAGTAGACAGTTGGCTGTCTGGGGAAAGGGACCGCTCCCGCTCCCACGAATACAGGTGGGACTTGCCTTTCGACTCCTTTTTCTTGGGGCAAGAAGGAACCAATGGCCCCCCTCCCTCGTGGAAAGGGACCGACAAAGCTCCATGAACGAAGTTGTATACGAGGAACTCAGTGGGATAAATGCCATGGCTGAGGAGGCGGAAGATGCGGCCTGGGCCACCTCCTCTGAGGGTGATGTGCTTGAGCTGCTCAGCTGAGCCAGCCGCCGCAGACACTACCCAATGAGCCTCTTTAGATTTTACTGGCAGGAAATGTTTCTCAGGGTGCCCGAGCTTCAATCAGGCAGCGCGATTGTCCAAGATGTTGGCCGAGAAAGAGCGGCTCAACTCGCAGGCCTGCGGGTCGTGATTTATGCCTAGGCAGTAGACGCACGTGGAGTGCGGATCTGTCCTGGACATTTTCTGCCCGCAAGGGCACCTCCAAAAGCTGGGAACAGATTTGTCCATTGCAGCAGCGAGGGAAAAAGACGACCGAAGTTTAGAAAACTTCAAAACCAATTTCAGACGAACCGAAGAGTTAATCCAGTCTAAAAACACAGAGCGCTAAGGAGGGAACCTGAGCTTCCAAGTGGTAAGGAGGATCTGGCATCATGGGGCGGAGCCACAAGTTTTACCACCTGCGTGGGTGGGAGGAGCCAGCTTGAAGACCTTCCGGCAAGATTTAAAGCGGCAAGGAACCCGCCAATAAGTGTGGATGAACATATCCATGTCCCTAGAAACAGCATTGCTGTCTCTTGAGAAATGCAAAAAGCTGATCAGATTACCCGAGATCCTTAGAGTGGTGTATCTCAGAATTCTACGATCATACAAAGTATGCAGAAGATACTCCCCTTGATTGGAGCGTTGTGCAAATAAAGCAGGTAGCTCAATGGATTGATTCAACAGATTCTGCCACCACCTTAGGGAGCAACTTCAGGTTGGTGTGCAAAGCCACATGTTCCTTGTGGAAGGAGAAGGATTTTGCACATCAAGGCATGAAGCTCAGAAATTCAATGAGCTTAAGTGATTGCCACTAGGAAGAGTCTTCCAAGAAAGGAACTTCAAGTCTGCTGAAGCTGCCAGTTCAAAGGGAGGCAGAGTAAGCTTAGAGAACAAAGTTCAAATTCTAAGGAGAAGGAATGCGGATGGGGGTCTTTATTGGAGGACCTCTGAGGAGTCTTGGAGACTTCCAACTGTGCAAAAGACCGGTCTCCAAAAAGGGACATGGTAGGCAGAGATAGCCACCATGTGGGCCTTCAAAGAGGAATGACAGACCCAGGCCAGTGAGTTTACTCAGTCCAGTACTCAACAGGGCAAGAGAAAGGTTCATACCAAGGTACGACAGAAACCAGAAGGCTGTAAGGCCCATATTTCCTCCTGCATATTAAACAAACTTTAGGTGCCAGAAATGAGAAAATTGTCCAATCTGGATTTAAACACACTTAGTATTGCTTATAACCACCTCCATATGCAATGCATTTCAGGGCTTAATGACATGTAATGTGCAGAAGAATTAATGTTGCAAAAGCTCAGAGTCCTTCGAGGAGGCCCAAATCGCAAAGTGTTTCCACTTCATGGCATAGGTGAACCTAGTGGATGGTTTTCTGGCCTCCACCAGAATATCAGACGAGTGGAAAAAACCCAAACTGGGCTTGGGCCAAGTCTGCAGGAGCCATGCATGCAACTGAAGGGATTGGAGACCTGAATGAACCAGGGACCCCGATCCTGGGTCAGCAAATGATAGAGAAAGTGGAGGTTCCTCTAAAAAGCTGTTGGAGAACCAAACTTGCCTGGGCCAGAATGGAGCAATAAGGACCATCTGGGCACTTTCTGAATCGAGCTGGTTAAGACCCTTGAATTAAGGGACTTTGAAGGAAGGCATAGACTAATCTGTCCTTCCAGTTGAGAAACAGGAGTGTCCCGCCAGAAAATGCCTGGCCGTGGAGTGACCGAGCAAAAGGTGGAAAGTTTTGCATTCTGAGGGGACGCAAACAGGTCTACCCGAGGGGTTCCCCAGCACAGAAAATATAGCCTGCTACCTCTTGATCCAGTTCCCATTTGTGTGCTTTGGCAGATGACAGACTGGGGTGATCTGCCAGCATGTTAGACTCCCAAAACATGAACTGCCATCAGGTGAAGTTTGTGCTGAACAGCCCTACTCCAAACTCTTACTGCTTCCCTGCTTCTTGCTGTACCAGACTATGCACATGTCAGTCTGGATCGTCAGATGGCCAGGAAGCAAGCAAGAGTTCAGAGCCTGGAGAGCGTACAAAAAAACTGCCCTGAGCTCAAGCACATTTATATGAAGAGTGCTACAGTCTGGACCAAGAGCCCAGAGTCCTACAAGACCCTAGATGGGCTCCTAAGCCTTCTCCTGAGGTATCCGGTCAATATCTGGGATTGGGGTTTGAAGCAAAAGGGAACTCCCTGCAGAGGTTCTCTTGCACCATCCACCATTTCAAGTCCCAGACCATGGAATCAGAGACCAGAACTTCCTGGTCTAGGTCATCCAATGCCTGGTCTCACTGACACTGAAGTGTCCATTCAGAGAATCTCATATGGAGCAAAGCACAAGGGACTCTCGGAATAGCAGCCACCATGAGCCTGAGATAGTGAAGGACTGACCCTACTGTGACTGGACAGACTTGCATGAGCCTAGAGGGTGTCCACCCTGTCTGGAGACCTTGACAATGGTAGTGTCCAGATCACCCATATGAACTAGAGTCTTTGGCAAGGGACCATATGGGACTTTGCTTGGGTGATGACGATACCCAGGCTGGTGAAAACCTGCAGGGCAAGGGAAAGCGTGCAGAAGTTCTTATGTGCAAGAGGCTGCCAGGAGCCGGTCATCCATGTATGGGAATACCAGCAACCCCTGAGTATGCAGGTGGGTCACTACCACTGAAAGCAATTTGGTTAACACTCTGGGAGCAGAGGAAAGACCAAAATGGGAGGGTCTTGAATTGGTAGTGGTCCCCCTGGAACGAAAACTGAAGGTATTTGCACTGGCATGGGTGGATGGGGATATGCAGGTATGCATCCTGCATGTCCAAAGTGCACAGCCACTGTCCCTGCCAAAGGGACTGCAGGGAGAGCATTCTGAAACACTCCATGAACAAGTTTAGGGAGCCAAGGTAAAAAAAAAAAGCCTCACAGCTCTAGTTTTGGAACTTGGAAGAAATGGGAAAAGTAACCTGTTCCCCAAAAGGTGGGTCAGGACAGGCTCCATTGCCACCTTTGAGAGAAGGGAGAAAATTTGTTCTAGGACCAGAGGAAGATTTTCCGGGGAGTAAGATAACTTGTGGGGAAGAGAAGAGAGAGATGGTTTCTGAAGACTGTGTCCTGCTGCTATCAGTTAGAGCACACAAGCATCTGATGTACTCCTCCCCCAGCCTGGTATATGAAAGAACCTCTCCTACTGGTTCCTCTGGGGGATCCAGAGGCTGTGGGAGAGGAAAGAAGTAAAGTGGTGAGAGGCAATGCCACGGCTAAAGCTCCTGCCACTTTGGGTGTGGGGCTTGGCAGCCAGAGGAGACTTGTTGGCCTGCTTGCCCCGAGGTTTCACTTTATGTAGAGAATGTCAGCAAAATAGGGAGACGCTGTCCCCGAGGGGGCCTGTACAAGGAGTCTGACCTTTAGTACAGTGCCCTTCCCTTGCAGGTTGGTGAGGTCCTTAATATCTCCACTGAACAGCACAGAACCACTGAAGGGCACATCCTGAATGGTGGATTGCACCTCTGGGACCAATTGTGATGCCCAGAGCCAGGCATGATGCCAAAGACCTACAGTGAAAGCAGAGCTCAGACCTGCTACATCCACTGCAGTGTGCCAACTGGCCAAGTGAGCAGACCAGATGAGATCAGCCACTTCCTGCTTGGTCTTAAACTTGGGTAGTCCAGTTTGGATTCCACCAGACTCAGGATAGTTTTCTGGTAGTCCCCCATATGCACGACAGTTGAGTACCCCAACTCCGTGTGGAAGAAGTTTACACCTCCTGTACTGGTCCAGAAGACTGGATTTCTCATCAGGTGGAGATGAGCCAAGAAGTTTAGGATTCGCTGGCCATGAGCAGCACTAATCATGACCAAGTCGGCCTTGGGGTGTGTATTTAAGGAATCTACACCCTCCGGAGCCTGGTATAGCTGATCTGCCCTACTCTGAAGGGGGCCAATGTGGATGGTTGTTTCCAAATAGTGGAAACTAGGTTGGTGTGAGGCTCAATCCAGGGTGGAATCAATGTTTAGGCAGTTTCAGGGAGATCCAAGTGGGCAATAAGTTTCTTCTGTGGATCTGGCTCCAGAGATTGCCACTGGTGGACCTCCTTGATCTTTCTCCAACTCCAGAAAGAAGGATCTTCTGGAGGCGACTTTGGAGGAGTCTTTGGCCTGGGACAGTGTGGAGTATGTGGCTTGTCAGGATTGCTGCTGCAGCCCCCAGTCTGACTGGAGGAGGAGGACAGGAAGACTCCTCCCATGGTGGGGAGGAATGGAACCCTTGGGCAAACTTTAGGGAAGTGCATGCTCCCCAACCCTGGCACCCGAGGGTTCCTCTGGTGTCTGGGAGGGAGTCGTGCCTCCGGCACAGGGATCCTGTGCAGGGTCTGGTACCAGGAGACTGCTCCCCACCTCCCTGGTGAGCAGAGCCTTGGCCTCAGCCCACCAGACAGCAAGAGTCTCCTGCAAATCTACTGGTGGTTGAGGGGGTGCGGGCGGTGGAGGAGGAAGGGGTATGGATACTGAGGGTATCTGTAGGGAGAGAATCCGTAAAGACAGCAAGAAGCCTGGCGTCAGGTATTCAGGTGTTAGTACTGTGGAGGGGGAATACTGTGATCCTGGGTAGGACAGCATCAGATACGACAGTTGGGAACCAGGGGCACTGCTGGAGCAGAAGGCCCTGGAGGAGGCCCACCAGGCAGGCCAGAACAGGCGACTGCAGGTGTTGGGCCAGATTTGGAGATTGCATCTGGTAAAGTGCTGTCGCAGGTGTCTGGTAAGCCGGCATCTGAAGGTCTGGCATCAGGGGATCTGACCCTATGGGAGGGAGACCCGATGGCAGTGTACTGCATCCTCCGCCACCTGGGGAAGGAAGACTGAAATCCTGGGGTCCAGCAGGGGAGATGCTGGAGCCTCAGTTAGCAGTGCCAAGCGCTACAGTGAGCCAGGGACGGCAGGCTAGTAAATGGGTCCGGCCTCTGCTCTTTCGCTGTGTGGTCAGAGCAGACATCTACCTTACTGGCAGGATCCAGGCGGGTGTCTGGAGCTGGCATTTGACTTATCAGATCCAATGGTTGTGGAAGAGGCAGCCTTGGCAGGAGTCTTGGGAACTGTGCACTCCCCTGAAAGGGCCAGCATCTTATTAGTCTTGTCTGAGCAGAAGTCTGTGGCACCGGCAGAGTTATTGGACCTGTGCGACCTGGAGGGCCACGTGGCAGCAGCCTTCCCAGGAATGGTACCCTCCTTTGTCCCGGAGGCACCCAAGCCCAACAGGAGGGCTCCAGCCAAGACTACCAGTCCACCGGGGGATGTTACTAGTACAGAGACTCTGGCTGGAACCACAGTACCCTCAGAAGTGGTGTCCCAGTCCTCCTTATGGTGTCCCTCTGGCAGTGGATGCCTGCCTAAGCTCCTTCTCCATGGAGGCCATCTTTAAAAAAAATAAAAGCCTCCAGAGACTGCTGCCTCAATTTACAGGTGGCAGTATTGTTGGCAGTGCTAGCACTTCACCGGGTGATCTGGGCCTAAGCAGAAGAGGCACAGAGAATGACCATCCTTATGCGGGATCTGCGAGCCATGCGAGTTGCACTTGTTTTTATGTGAACTGGAGAGTGTAGGGGATGCCATACATGGCATTTTGATGAAAAACTTGAAAGTGAAAAAATGCGGTTAACTAGACTGACAAGCAGAGGAACTTAACCACAAGTCGCTTTCAGAAGCGAACAGTGGGAAAGAACTGGAAGGCATGTATGGGGACCACCCCTTTATGACATCACCTGATGGTCACTTGATGTGGGGGAAATCCCCTGCCAGAGACCGCTAGAAATTTTTGCGTGGGATCCCCAATGCCTGCTGGCTTAGTCCTGTATGCAATTACCTACTGCAAGAGCCCTCAAGCAAGATCATGTGGTCCAGATAGTCTGATCTCTGATCGCACTGTACTCTCCATTGTGCAACCTGCATATGGAATCTATGCCAGATGTATGATCAGGATGGCAGCTGCCATGAGACTGGGAAGCCACCATTTGTGCTTGGAGTCTGCACTCAGTGGCAGGAGGAAGGCTCTCCCCTGGACTGTATCCAACACTACCCCAATAAATTGTAGGTGTGAAGGAATAAGGTGGGATTTGGGGTAATTGAAATGCTCACCTGCTGGAGTATGTCCAGAGTCCTGGACAGGGATCAGATTAGGCTGTCCCAATGGAATGACGAGGAGCCAGTCAAAAGGTAGGGGCACACACATGAATGTCCCATTTGTGTAAATCAGCAGCAACCACTGCTAAGCACTTAGTGAACACTGGGTGCAGACAGACCAAAAGTGAGAGCTTTGAACTGGAAACTCTCCGTGAAAGGAATGAACCTGGCAGTGGGACGGAAAAGAGGATATGCAGGTATGCATCCTGCATATCCAGAGCCAATGTCTGATGTAACAAGGGAAAGAGACCTGGAAGGGAAAGGATTCCCAACATCTTGTACTGTACGAGTAAGTTCAAGTTCAGACTGCTGAGGTCCAGTATAGGTCTGAGGTCAGTCTTCTTGGGGAGTACAAAGTAGTGGAGTAGTATCCCCTGCCTATCTGGGGAATGGGTTCTATGGCTGCTTTTTGCAGCAGAGATTAGGTTTCCTCAATCAGGTGGATGCGCCCTGAAGGATGCTCTGGTGGCCAAAAAAAGACTGTGCCCTTGGGCTACGATTTGAAGTACCCATGAGTCCGCTGTAACTGCTTCCCAATCTAGTAGGTGGTTTACAAACTGGCCCCCTACTAGTTCCCTTGATCTGGGGTTGGGAGGGTTGGGGGTGGAGGGCATGGTTCCAGAGGCTGAAATTTAGTTGGGGAAGCTGTGCTTGCAGAGGGTGGCAGAAGTTTGTTCTGATGTGTTCTGCTGTTGCCTTTCCTGTAGGAAACAAATGGCTGCTTAGGCTTCTGAGGGGGCTTGTGCATGAAAAGGACAGCCAGCAAGGCTTAGCCCTTGTCTTGTAGGCAAGTAATGGATCTTTGCCATCCCCTCCAAAACAGGACAGTACCCCGGAAAAGGGCATCCTGGATGGCAGATTGGACCTCAGGCACCAGGCCAGATATTCTCTACCATGAGTGCCCACATAAGCAGACTGTTAATCATACCCTTTGCAGAGGCATCCAGTGTCAGATGTAGCCCTTAGTGTATGCCAGCTAGCAGATCTAGTCAGCTTCACCACACTGGCCAAGTCTTCCTGTAGCTTGTAAATCAGCAGTTTCTCCAGCTTTTATTCTAGCTGACCCAGAATAAATTTCTGGTAGACTACCATATGAGCAATGTAATTAAGTGCACTAATGGCCAAGATGGATGAAGGGCAAAAACCTCTTGCCAAACTGATCCAGCACCTTTACTCCTCGTCTTGAGGAGAAGTACCGATTGAACAGTCATGGCAGCACCGATGACTAGAGTCGTCCTTGGGATGTACCAGATGCCAGAGGCCAAGGATTACCTTGGTATCTATCCTATCTGCCTTCCTTGCCTAGGGTGCCAGGTAAGCAGGTCATTTCCCCCATTACCAAATCTTTGAGGGCCTGTCGATGGTAGGATAAGAGTCAGACTGATCTGACAATTCCAGATGCTCTGCAAGTCTCTGGCATTGGGGGGGAGAGAATCTTGTTCCTTCAAATGTCATTGGCTGCTTGGATCTTTGAGGAGTTCCATGAAGGAAGGGTCCTCTGGAAGGGACTTTGGGAATTCCTGTGGTTTTCAGCTCCTCCGGGGAGGGAGTCATAATCCAATCCCAAATGGACCAGGTCAGTCAGATTAAGACCGAGTACAAAGTCTAGGTAGAGGGATGTCCACAGGTCTCAAGTCCATGAATCGCATTCTGTGGGTCAGTCTGGTTGCAGCAAACGCTCAGACCTTCCTGAAGGCCTGGAGTCAAGTTGATGGTAGTCTTAAGTCTGCTCTCTGGTGACTAATGTAGGGGTGACCTACAGCTGATGTGGCTCCAGCTCTGACGTGAGAAGAGATTTTGCTTCGTCCCACCAAGAACGAGGCATTGCCTGCAAGTACACTTGAGGCTGGGGTGGAGGCCAATGTCTGTACCCAGGCAGCTAGTGTTCAATACCAGTCACTGGGCTGTCTGGCAACTAGGAGCCAGGAATGCTGGCATTGTGCCCCAAAGGGTAGCATGGTGCCTGGTAGCTGGGTGTCAGATTGCCATAGCTGGACTAGTGAAGGCCTTGACTGAGGGGCTACTGGCCTAGCAGAGGACGAGACAGTGGAGCACCTGATTGTGTGTCCAGTGGGCTTGAAAGTGGGCCCCGACTGCCTGTCTAAGGGACCAAAGGAGGGGCTGGCATCAGGTCCAACAGCTGCCTAGAGGGACCTGAAGGCCAAAGGACCCTGTGGGACCTGTGTTACTGTTGACTGGCCCTGCATGGGGCAATCTAGCATCAGTGGGATAGTGCCTGGAGGTTGTTCTCCCTCTGAATCCTGTAGTATTGGAGAATCAGGAGGGACCACCTCAAGAGGTGAAGGGAAAAGCCCTCTGAAGTAAGCTGCAGCTCAGGAAGCAGCTGATCATGTTCCTTGCAGTCAGGCCTGTTGTCTGGGCATGGAGGGTCAGAGGTGAGACTTCGCTGTGGTCATGTGATCAGAGGAGAGACTACTACAACTTACCAACCATGCTACTTGCTGTATCCCGTAGTCTTAAGGGGTCCAAGGGTAGCTGGTGGTCTCCCACCCCACCCCCGAGGACTATAATCTGAACAGAAATCAGTCCCAGCAGGGGGAACAATGACTGCTCCATGGTGGCAGAAGCATCCTTGACAGGAGGAACACCTCCTTGGGGGAAGCCCCTCCTTGTCAGCAGCTTCAGGAGGGGGCCATGGACAAGACTGAGACAGTTCCTGGTCCAGATGTCTCCCATCATACCACTTTTGCAATGGCCCTCTGGGGAAGAGGATGTGCTCCTGGAGTTCTTACCTCCTTGTCTATGTAGGCAGTTTTATTTCAATGGGCTTCCAGGGTCTGCTGACTGAGTGACCTGGTTGAAGTTCTGGCAGGCCTCAGTCTTGTGCTCTGGGCCCAGGCAGAAGAGGTAGAGGGAATGGCAGTCTGCGGGAGCAGAGTTCCACAGAAGACTAACTTGTTTCTATGTCAATAAGGAGGCAGAGACTGCACACAATGCAAAACATACTTTGAAAAGAAATGAGTAGGTACTCATCCAAAATGGTGGACAGAAAGAAAGGTCAGACATGTGCAGGTTGATGGCAGGAAGAAACTGGAGGACAGGCATGGGGACTGCTCACTATATAGTGCCATGCCATTGGGTGGTTGGAACCCTGCCAGACACTGCTAGCTTAAGTTTTCCATGAGGTTCTAGCACCTGATGGCTTACTCCTGCCAGTTAGTACCCATTGCAGGAGCCCTCTAAGAAAGATCTTTGTGATCTCTTTGGGTAACACTCCCATTAGTATGCAGCAATTTTACAAACAATCCACTGCACATGATCTAAAAATCTAGTGCATAACTAGTTAAAAATCTTGTTTTATGTGGATTTGAAAACAAATCCCACAGCTTTGGTCATAGGGAGCAGAGAGTTCTCAAGTCCCTCCAGTGCCACCCCCCCCCCAACCCAGGTTGTTTATAAGCTATTCCCTCGGTTGCGTCTCCCCAATTTAGTCTAAGTTGCTTTACTCTTGTTCTACCCTGGTGTGAAAGCCAGTTTCAAGCCACTGCAAAGTTCTGACCCCACTCAAAGGAAAAACATGGAAACAGATCGCTTACTCAGTCCCTTGATGCATATTTGCACAGAGCACTCCTAGCATACAAGAATTCGTCAGCTTAAATGTCTCAAAGCACTAGCATCCTTCCAACTTGCACTTTAACAAAGCATTAGTGAACTTGCCTTGAAAAGTTATGGCCAGTGCAAGACAATATAGGAACTTCAAAATTTACAGCACAACTGACGGCAGCATTTTTTGCTTGTGCATGTAGGTACTTGCAGGATTCTTTGCATGAGTGGGGACAGGACCTTTGAAATGGTGTTAAACAGGTTCTTTCACCAAGGCAGAAAAGGGGAAGCAACTTCATTTAAATAGAAATGAAATTAGGGAATTAAATGCCCACAAACTACACAGGTAGTATAGAATATAGGTAAACAGAACTTTAAAATTTCAGGGATTATTCACATTCTTAAATGCACTTACCTTTGAAACTACAGGTTCGGGACCCAGGGGCTTCACTACAAGTGTAGGTTTGTTCTTTGCAGTCACCTTTGCATTTTGTTTGGTCGCTACTTGCTTTGTAGTTTTAACTGGTGCTTTGACCTTTTCAGTCCTCTGTAGAAGAATTACATTCATTAAGATTTGTCACAGGACCAATTTCACTAGGATGTAAGAATATCCAGACCAACTCACTAAGATAATTCAAACTGAAAATTGCTTTAAATCAGATCTATGCACAGACAGATTTTAGCTTTGATCCAAATAGGATACCATACACTGACCTCCAAGCATCCATCTTCCCCTACCCTTGGGTAGCTGCAACAGTACATCCTAGTAGGATGTCATGTCAGTTGGCAGGGGATGCACCAACTTCAGGACCATGGTCTGCAGGAGTAGCGTACCTCAGCTTGCACACCTGCTGCTGGTCCCAAGGTGGGACTCCCAAACATAAGCTACAGTAATCAAGAGAACCATGTCACCTAAACAAGAGTTTTGTTCCAGTTGCAACACAAGCCTCATGGCACTTGCTGTGCTACCATGAGGGTGAAATAAGTAGTCTATTCAGAAAAGACTTGCTCTTTGTCTGCCAAGAGTGACCTTCCCCCTTCCCAAGAGGAGTAGGAACACAGTGAAACTGACAGTACAATGTCTGATGACATAACAGAATTGCACAACAATGAAACCCACAAACCTGTGTGATAACTGGAGGGCAGGTGTGGCGACTGCCCACTATATAGAGTCACGCCGACTGTCACGTGGTGTCAGGTGGGCAGTCCAGTCAGGTATTGCTAGAAAATTAGTGGAAAGACAGTAATCCCTAAAAATATGCAATGCTATTGGCTGTAAAGCCTGAAAGACGATGGGTGCAAAACAGGTTACTCACCTTAAGTTCTAGGAGTGGTACACAGTTCACATCCACACTTCCAATTCCTCTGGAACAAACTTTCCATTGGATGTCTAAGCTAAGCTCCTCCCACCCTGGCAGTACAGACTACCCTGTGACAGATATTCACATGATGGCAGGGATCTGTGCGCCACTTGCCAGTGGAAATTAGGGGGGGGTTGTGTAGGATGTGAACTGTATACCACTTAGAAAGACTGGAGTATGCAGTTCACAATCCACACTTCCAAACTCCTGGCAGTTCTGTCCCCCCCCAGATGAGGCCACTACTGACACCTGATGGACCAGAGTCTCCACCCTATTCAGAGGAAAGAAGGCAGACAGGTTTTGCTCTTGACAGTGCTAAACACTGCCCCCAAAAAACGGGGTTCTCTGGGTCGGAAAGACTACCTTGGGAAAATGTACATTAATCGCCAACCTGGAAAACAAAAAAATCCAGAGTGAAAGTCAGAGCTTCCAAGAGAAAATCCCTGGAAGGGGCAGAGATCAGCCAGTTGTCCAGATAAGGGAAAACTGCTATGCCCTGGTGATATAGAAAGGCCTCCACCGCCAGGCACTTGGTAAAGACCAAAGATGCTGAAGACAGACCAAAGGGAAGGGTCCAGAACTGGAAATGCTCCCCTTGGAAACAAACTGCAGGAACAGTCAGTGGCTGGGGGCAGATTGTAATGTGCAAGTAAGCATCCTGCATATCCAGAGCACAAAGCTACTGGTTCTCCAGAAGAAGAGGAAGACTTGGAAGAGTCAGCATTCTGACTTTTTTGTATTTGAACAGGTTGGAGCTGCTCAGGTAGAGAATGGGTCTCATGTTGCCAGATTTTAGAACCAGGAAAAGTGGGACTTAAACTCCCCTGCCCCTTTGGAAGGGAATGCTTTATAGCTTCCTTGAGCAAGAGAATTTGGATTTCTTCTGACAAAATAAGCCTCGTCTCAGAGTAGGCCGACTGGTTTGGAAGAGAATCTGGGGGAATCTCCAGAAACTATGGTGCGCCTGGCAGACACTAGCTGCAGGACCCATGCAGTGGAGGAAATGCCCCACCACTTGTGTGGGGTGGGCAAACCTCCCCACACTGGCTCTGCGCACTGAGGCCAAGGGTTTTGGGTGAGGGAGTCAGGAGGTGGCAGGACAGTTGGGGGAGGGCCTCCTGAACATCAGATTCTGGGTGGCAGGAGGAGTGGAGGAACCTGTGGACTTATGTTTGCCTGAGTGACGAGCAAGGGCCCGCTCCCTCTGCCTCCAAGTCCTTTTCCAACAGGGCTACTGCTGTTGGGCACCCAATCAGTACATGGACCTCACTGACCTCTGGGCCTGACAGTTATCCTGGAGGTTGGGGAGCATGTCCTCTAGCCACCAAAGAGCTCCAAGCTCCAAAAGGGGTCGTGTCCTGAATCACAGAACCTCATTTCCGAGGCCAGAGATGTGAAGACAGGCCGGTTGTCTCAAACTGCAGTCACTGAGGAGCAGGCTACTGACTAGACAGTCATAAGTAGTCCACAATTCATGCCTGCAAGAAAAGCATGACAGGTGGAGACCCTTGGCAAGCTCCACCTCTAGATCTGAAGGGCCCATAGCTTGGACTCCAGCCTCAAGCCTGGCTAAGGTAGCCTTTTGGTGAGACCATATGGGCTACACAGTTAAGGGACTGAAGTGCACATGTGGCTGAATAGACCTTACTGAACTGGTCCATCTGCCTCGACTCCTTGTCTGGAGGAGGTGCTCATGTGCTGATGAGCAGCTGAAGTCATTGAGTGCCTTCGGATGAGCATTGAGGAATAGAGCATCCTTAGGCACCTGGTAAACTGTCTGCCCGCTTGTGAACAGCTAGGATAGAATGAGGCATCCACCAGACCATAGAGGTGAGGTCCTATCCATTGGGGAAACAGGGATCAGGGACAGACTCCAGTCCAGATGTTCAGAAAGTGTGCTGAATCAGATCCTGTTCCTCAAACTCAGAGCTGAAATTATTCTGCATGGACCTCAGGTCTGAAAAGGTAAAGCCCTCCAGTGGGGGAGTTGGGAGAAGCCTTGCCCTTAGGCGCAGAGGACTTGTGATCCGAGGGCTCCTCTAGCAACTCAGCCAGCCTCATCCCCCACATCTAGATGGTCTCCAAGATAGAGAATACCCCTGGTAACCAGACTAGCCATACCCAAAGTATGCATTATATCTGGGGAAGTAATACCCTACACTACTCCAGTCTTTTTTTGGGAAGGGAAGAGAAGAAGAAGAAGGAACTGGCTGGGTAATGGTCCTCAAGATACCCAGAGAGAATGCAGGACAGTCCGGGTCAAGAGTACAAGCCCAATGTCAGGGGACTCAACGGAAGGGGAACCCATGTAGGGCCTGCAGTCGTGTAAAATCAGAGGCAGGCCTGGTGTCAGGGGAGCCAACGTCTGGGCCACTGTTAGGACCTGCACCACCCGATCCAGTGCTGGAAAAGGGGTCCAGAGTCTGAGCTGGGCGAAGGGGGACCACACAGTGGGACCTGGTCTGGCACTGGAGCCAGAGGTTGGAACAGACTGGGCCCAGGCTTGGAGACAGTCTGAGGGTCTGGCATCAGGTGAACCATGGCTGGATCTGGCAGGGGTGGGGGATATCTCGGGACAGGTGCTGGGTCAGGAGTGATCTTTACAGTATGGCCAGACAGCTGAGTAGCCGCCTCCTCCCCTGTTACCCCACTGGGGAGTGTGTAATGGATGCAGGTGTGGTTAACATCTAGGGGCTGCACAATGTCTGCCACAGGTAGCAGCCTAAGTAGGGGAAGCTAATGGCGGGGGAGAGGAGAAGAGGGGCAGTCTTCCTATGGTTTGTCTGAATGTCTGGTTGGCTGCTTCTAGGCCCCAATGGGGAGCACAGTGTCCAAGCGCCAGCCAGGAGGTACTCCAACCAGACAGCCATGCGGGAGGGGGAGGAGCCCCCTGCAGACTTAATGGGAGAGGCCGTGCAGGTCCCAGATGCCTGGAGAACAAGCTTACTGGTGGCCAGGCTGTCCCTGGTGCAGCCATGGGCAGACTTGCATGCAGAGGAGGGTTAGCAGGACTTACCTGGATCCTGCAAGCAGATTTTTCTTTAGGTGGCAGCTGGAAGAGGCCTTGCTGGTAGACAGCCTGGAGGACTGCCTGGGGACCCTGTGGAGTGCTCCAGTTCCCTGCACTTTTCTGGTGTTTTTTGGAAGGGGAATATTAAGATTCATGGATCCAATTCATCTGTTTTTCTAATGATGCCAGCCGGGGCTTCAAGAAGTGGGCCTCCAGCCTCCTTTTGCATGTGGCCCGATTAAAAGGCTGGCAATCCAAGGAAGAAACTGGATGGTCTAGGCCAAAGCCAATCATGCACTTCGTGTCTGTCTTTGTGGAATTAGAGTCCCACAAGACTGGCACCTCTTTGGAGAGGACATAGGATATTAGATAATCTGAGAAAAAAGAGCGAGCAAACAGATGAATAGTTAGCTTTCAACTATGATCGCTGTGGGAAGTCTGCGATGAGACCAACAAGGAGACGGTGGGAAAGACCTGGAGGGTGGGTGTGGAGGGTCCCCTGTCAGTTATTGCTAGGAAAAAAGTCTAGCATGAGGCCCAGACCATATGTGATGGCCTACTGAAGGAACCCTCTTGAATTAAGATCAATAAATTAGAGCTAAAAGACACTGGTATTTAGCCCTGTGGCAACCACTCTGCACTCATTGTATTACCTCTTCTGGTGCAATGTTCCAGTCAATGGCAGCCTGATTAAATTTAGGCAGTGGTGTAGCAGTCTAAACAGCCACTTTTTTAAAAAAGAGGCAGATTGCGAAATAGCTACCAGACTGACAAGGGATGTAAATAGATTTGGCGTCCTACTGGTGGAGGAAGAATGCTCTGACCACACCATGTCAGACTGAGGCTACTGTCATCTCACACTTAGACCTTCAAACCTGAAAAACTGAGCATGAAGAAATCTGGGCAGATACTACAAGACACGTTGTCCTGTATTGATGAGATGACCACCACACATGGAGACCTCAACCCAGACAAACACTATCCCAGCTAATGGAGGTCTGTGAGGTAATGAGAGCATCATGAAGATGTGGAAAACTGCCAATCCTACAGGAATCTACAGAATCCACATACAGTGAAGGCACTAGAGATTTCATGGACACTATTGCACACCACCCTGAGCACAGACAGATTGCCAACTGGAAATTAAATGCGTTTAGGGCACCTTGGGGCCTAAACCAACAGAGACCTGTCCCAGTCATTGGGTTCTTCAGATATTCCACAAAGATGCTGTTAAGAAAGCCTGTGAACAAAAAAAACTTTCTATGGAACATCCAGAATTTTCTGGAATGACTATGCACCTGCAGCGATGCAGTGTCAAGAATACCTACCACTCTTTCTGGTGCTCTGTCAGTTAAATCTGAAATTCTGCACCGCACACTTGCAGGGTAACTTTCCAATATCCTAACAAACAAAACCAAACACAAAAACAAAGCCTTCTTGGACTTGAGACTTAAATTGGGGGATTTGTGCCCCCAACGTGCATGGCTCTCCTCAGTGTCTCCAGGAAATCTATACAGGCTCCCGATTAGAGATTCTAACAGGCTTCTCTAGTCCATAAAACTAATTCGGCTCAGTAAATAGCAAAGGAAACAGAGTGGAACATTAAGACATTTACCCTTGCTCAAACTGAATGGGAGAGTCCTTCTGTACTTCAGGGGAATGTGCTGTCCAGGAAGAAAAAAAGTTACTCTGCAGTAATCTTTCTTCCATGGGGTCCTTTAGCCATCAGTAATTTTTTGCACTTAGCTGGCTAGGTGCAATTGCCCCAGAGGTGTGCCTTTAAGAGATTTAATATGTAGGGCTAGCCAATCCAGACAGGAGGGGGTGTGAACTGAGTGAAAGCTGTTAACTGCTTTTTTTTTTTTAAACAAAACACAAAGGAAAAACCTAGGGCAAATGCCCCAAAAAGAATTAAAAGGATTCAAAAGACATGCAAGTGTCCAAAAGTGGAAATGGAAACACCACAAAGTGTAAACACATACAAGCCAAATCTGGTAAAAGGAGACTTAAGAGCCCTTCTCAGACAGGTGAATCAGGAAGAAAGGGTGGGAGCCTACCGATACTAAAGGACTCCATGCAAGAAAGATTACTGCGCCGAGTAATTTCTCTTCTTACCCCAGGATTCTTCGCATCAGTAACTTTTTGTAGACTACAAAGTGGGAGGTGGGTAGAGAACCTACTTAGGAAAGCGGCTCTGAAGAACTGCCCAGCCAAATTTGGCATCAGATCTGATCTGCACAGCTTTCCAGGTAGCTGCTTTGCAGACATCCAGTAGAGGAATGTGCCTTACTGCTGCAAGCAAGGCTGCAGTGCCCCTGGTGGAATGGGCCCAGAGCCTCACTGGAAATTGACCAGCTTTGTCATAGCAGAATCCAATACAAGAGACCAATGAGAAATTGTTCTCTTGGTAACTGGTCTTCCTCTGCCTACATCCCCATAGGTGAGGAACTACCGAGTGGAAGAGCCTCGGGACTGTCTACTATGCTTCAGATAGTGAAAGCTGGCCCTTTTGACATCCAAGCTATGGAGCTTTTGCTCACCAGAAGTAGATGGCTCAGTAAAGACAGGCAGAGTAATGGATTGGTTCAAGTGAAACTCTGAAACCACCTTTGGCAGAAATTTGTTATTTGTCCTGAGCTCAACTTTCATTATGGGGGATGAAATTTTGGTTCAGTGCACACACAGGGCCTGTAGCTCTGAAATCCTCCTGGCAGATGCAACTGCTACCAGGAAGAGACATAGGCTTGAAAGGTGGATTCATGAGCCCATATATTCAAAGGTTCAGGCTCCAAGGAGTAACAGGCTCCCTGGTTGGAGGTGTAAGTGGCCAAAAAACAAAAATATTTTTTTAAAAGTCATGGGAAAGATTTCCCATCAAAATGTAGGCAGAAATTGCCACCAGGTACAGCCTGAGTGAAGATGATTTCAAGCCAGATGTCTGTAGGTGTACCAGGTAGTCTAGCAGCAGAGGGTCTGAAGCCGATAGGCATTAGACCCTTTCACTTCTGCACCAGAGGGAAACATTTTCCATTTGACTGCACAAGTCTTATTAGCGTTTTTTTTTGTTTTTTTTTTAAGCCATCCTCAGTATCTTGAGGACCTGTTGAGTACTGAGAGGATGGAAACCAACTCAAGAACCAGGCTTTGAGGTGAAGAGTGTATGTCTAGGTACTGCACTCTTGTCTGAGGAAGGGTCAGCAGGGAGCGAGCTGGAGGCAGGCAAATGGGCCTGTTGCAGGACCTTGAGAGAAGGAGGGTACCAGGCTTGCCTGGGCCAGTCCAGCACCACTAGGATCATGGATGCAGGCTGCTGCCAGAGTTTCAGCAAAACCCTGACTATCGGGGGGGAGGGAGGAAGGAAATGTGTATAGGAACCTCCCTGACCAGTCCATGATCAGGGCATCCAAAGGAAGTGTTACCAGAACTGGGGTCTGCAACAGTATTGAGGAAGCTGAAAATTGAGAGTAGAGGCAACAGAGCCACATCTGGTGTGCCCCACTGCCAGAACACTGTGGCTAGTACTTGCTTGTTCAGTGTTTATTCGCTCAGACATTGATGCGGCTTACAGCATCTGCCAGATTGAGTTTGCCTGGGAGGCAGACTCCCAGAGAATGCTAGAGACCAGAGCTTCGAGCTTCCACACAGTATTCCTGATCTGGTACCACCCAGCTTGCTTATGCTGAACATTAGTGGTGCGTGCTGTCTGAATTTGAGCCACCTGCCCTATGCTGGGAGCGAAAGGCTTGAGAGCTAGTAAGACTGTGCCGAGTTCTAAGATTTGTGTGCAACTGAGACTCTTCGGGAGTCCAGCTGTCACTGAGTCACAGTCTAGATGAGTGCCCCAGCCCAACAGGGAGGCATCTGTGGTGATCACCTTTGCGGGAAGACTAGCTCAAAATGGAACCCCTGCCAGCAAATTTGCAGGGTCCTTTCACCACAGCAAATTTTGGAGGAATTGATCCAACACCAGTATTGACTATGAAAGTGTGTTGCTTCCGAAGCCAGCGAGCTCCGAGGTAGGCTTGCAGGAGTCATCCTGTACATGACCCCTGGAACTATTGCAGTCATACAGGCCATATGTATGAAGTTTGAGGAAATATCTGGCTGGTCTTTGCTATCCCTGGGCAAAAATCTGCCACTGAAAGGAAACCGAATTCCTTTCGGTGGGAGGAAAGCATATCCCTTCCGAATGTCCAGCTGGGCCCCTATGAAGGTGAGCAGCTGGGTGGATTCTGGGTGAGAGATTTCAGGAAACCTAGATACTCAAGAGTACATTCCATGAGGGAAAGATTCCAACTTTGCAAAGAGACTTTCCTACTATGAGCCAGTCATCCAGATAGGGGTAGAGCGTGACATCCAGTCTCTTGAGATGTGCTGCTACCACTGCGAGACACTTGGTAAAGACTTTTGGGGCAGAGGACAGACTGAAGGGCATTGCAGTTAACTGATAGTGACCCGAAGGAAGTGTGAACCAGAGAAAATTTGTGAGATCTTATGGATATGTGGAAGTAGGCAGCCTTTAAAGGAAAAGGACACCCAAAACCTGAAAAAATATATGTTGTGCAGAGTGTTTTAATTTGTATGTGAAGTTAGTGTTTCCTTGCCTCTGACTGGTATTAGGCGTTTCCCAAATTAGCCTGCTAGCTTTATGCTAGTTTTACGACCCCTGGGGATCTCCATACCTGATAGTGTAATTGTATTTCTGGTTCCCACAGTGCATTTTGTCTCATGTGACCGATGGGAGAGAGAGAGAGAGAGAGACCCCCAACATTCAGCACACGCATGCCAAACAAACTAAATATCTTGGAAGCTTTACAAGATACACAAAAATTACCAGCAGCAAAGTTTCAGGAAAGTAAAACCTTTAGGATGAGGGTGGTCACCAAGCTGAATTCTACAGATTTTAAAATATAGCCATCTCTGTTGTGAACTGATTGTAATACAATGCTTTCTGCTGGATTTATGGGCTCTGCTACATCATTACATGAAACAAGGTGCACTGTAGGACAAAGAAATGCAATAAAACTTTGATATGGTGATCTCCAGGGGTCATAAAACTACCCTAAAGCTAGCAGGCTAATTTAGGAAAAATTCATACCAGTCAGAGGGAAGGAAACACTAGAACTACATACAAATTAACACTCTGCACAACATATATTTTTTCAAGTTATGTGTATAGTTTCCCTTTAAGTAGAAGGAGGCTAGCCAGTTGCCCTGCTGTAAGGACTGTATGACCAGTGACAGTGACCATTTTGAATTTTCAAATGTTTAAATGTCTGAGATCGGTCTCCACTCTCCAGTTCTCTTGTCAGAAAATACCTGGAGAAGAAGATGCCCTTGCCCCTCGTGGGTAGGGACCCTGTCCACTGCTTGTAAAGCCAGGTTTTGTACCTCCATTTCCAACAGCGGTATCTGTGATGGTAACAGATCAACACCTGGGTAGGCTTGAGGTCTGGCAGCTGCTTGACAAGGACAGACCCTTCTCCACTATCTCCAGCATCCACTTGTCAGATGTGATGAGGGACCAGTGCTGAAGATAGTGAGAGTCTGCCTCCAACTGGAAATGGGGAGGTGACCTGGACACTCACATCAGGACTTGAACTGAGGCAGGTGGCTGGGTAGAGGTGCATCTTTGGCCCCTTCTGTCCCATCTCTGAAAGACCCCCTGTACTGGCTAAAGTCATATTGGGACTAGGGACCAAGGCCGGGGGGGGACTAAAAAAATATAAATAAAATTTGTGCCCTTACTGCTCCTGGGACGGGATCTCAGAGGGGTGGTGTGTTTAGGCTTGGATGAATGGCTGCCATGAGGCCTTAACATAGAAGCATAGAATTTGACAGCAGATAAGGACCGCTTGGCCCACCCAGTCTGCCCATTCCCCTACCTACTGGATAAGCTGCAGATCCTAGTTAACCAGCAGCCTACTTCTTCCTACCCCCACCCCCCAGAACTGCCTTATGACTATCCCATGCATGCTTGAATTCCACCACTGATTTTGACTCCACAACCTCCTCGGAAGGCCGTCCATGCATCCACAACCCTCTGTGAAAAAAATACTCCTTAAATTACCTCTGAGCCGCCTCTATCTTCAAATTGTGCCTCTTGTTCTTGCACCTCTTTTTGAAAGATGCTACCTCTTGGACTTTGTCGATTCCCTTGAGGTACTTGAAAGTTTCTATCATGTCCCCCTCTCCTCGAGGCTATACATATTAAGCTCCTTAAGTCTTTCTCCATACGTCTTCCGGTGCAGACCCTGCACCATTTTAGTTGCCCTCCTCTGGACAGCTTCCATCCTGTCTGTCTTTGTGGAGATTGGGTCTCCAGAACTGCACACTGACTCCAGATGGGTCTCACCAGCTGTCTGTACAGAGGATAACAACTCTGTTTTCTACTGGTGATGCCTCTCCCTATGCATCCCAGTATCCCCAGCCCTCCTTGCTGCCCTCTCACATTGCTTGCCCATCTTTAGGTCATCTGATATGACTACCCCCAGGTCCCTTTCCATTTTGTTGTTAGTATCTCACCCCCCACTGTGAATTCTTCTGCTCGTTTCCGGTGCATTACCTTGCACTTAGCATTGAATCTAAGCTGCCTACATTTGACCATTCCTCTAACCTTGCCAAGTCCCTTCTCATCCTTTCCACCCCACCCTGTGCATCAACTCTGTTGCAGATCTTAGTGTCATCTGCAAAGAGACATACTTTTCCTTCCAGTCCTTCTGCAATGTCACTTATAAAGACATTGAAGAGGACCGGTCCCAATACTGAACCCTGCAGTACCCCACTAGTAACCCTCCTTTCTTCTGAGTGGGCTCTATTTACTATTACTCTGTGTCCTATTCTCCAGCCAATTCTTTACCCAGGCTGTCATCTTGGGACCCACTCCCAGGCTGGCTAACTTGTATATTAATCTTTTGTGTGGGACTGTGTCAAATGCCTTGCTAAAGTCTAGGTAGGCCATGTCCACAGCCCCTCCCTGATCTACTACTTTGGTCACCCAGTCAAATAAATCTATTAGATTCGTCTGGCATGACCTTCTCGCTGTGAATCCATGCTGCCTAGGGTCCTGTGCCCCTCTGGCCTCTAGATACTAGACAATTCTTTCCTTTAGAAGTGATTCCATCATTTTCCCCATCACCGAGGTTAAATTAACAGGTCTATAGTTTTCTGCTTCTGCCTTGCTCCCACTTGTGAAGGGGAATCACATCTGCCCTCCTCCAGTCCTCGGGTACCACCCCATCCTCCCATGATTTGTTAAAAGGGTAGTCAGTGGTGTCACTAGTTCTACCCTTAGTTCTTGTAGAATTCTGGGATGAATCCCATCAGGCCCCATTGCTTTGTCCACCTTCAGTTTTAAGAGTTCTTTCAGAACCCTTCTGTAAATGGGCCGGTATCAACTTCTGTATCCAGCGTGTTACTACTGTTTGTTTTATGTACCTCCCCTCTTCCTTTGTAAATACTGAGCAAAATATTTTTTTAGTATCTCCCTTTTCACAGTCTCCCTCTGCCCACCCTCCCTCCCCTTTATTAAACCTCACTATCCCTCCCTTGGTCTTCCTTCACTCCCTGATGTACCTATAAAAGGTTTTATCCCCCTTCTTAACTGAGTTGGCCATCTTTTCCTCGGTTTGGGCCTTTGCTGTTCTGCCTGCCTCCCCAGCCTCCTTTTGCTTTAACCGATACAGTTCTGTCCTGCTCCTTCTGCGATTTCTTGTACTTCCTGAATGCTCCCTTTTTCTCTTGAACCTTCACTGCCACTTCCTTTGAGAACCATAGTGGTTTCTTACATAGTCTTGTTTTGTTTATTTGCTTCACACAAAGGCTCGTTACCTCTGTGATGGCAGTTATTCCCCATTGTTCTTCCACCCCTCCTTCCTGCCCATTTGCTAGTGCATTCTTTAGGCACTCACCCATTTTGGCAAAGTCAGCCCCTCCTCAAGTCCAGTACTTTTGTCTTTGTATGACTTGACTCTATTGCTGTGTTTATTGTGAGCCATACTGTTAGATGGTCGCTAGTTCCCAGATGGCTACCCACTTCTACATCTGTAATCCTCTCTCCATCTCCATTTGAGAGAATCAAGTCTAATATTGCTCCCCTTGAGTGGGCTCCAGTACTAGTTGTCTAAGGCATGCCCCCTGTAGGGCATCTAGAATAACTGCACTCTTGGAAGTGGCAGCTGCAACTGCACTCCAGTTAACATCTGGCATATTCAGATCACCCATCAGCAATATCTCCCCTTTTTCTGCCATTCTAAGTATACTTTCTATCATTTCCTGTCCATTTCCTCCCCTGGAGAAGGTCTGATAACCCCTGCATATTGTGGTGCCATTGTTGGTCTCCAAATTTACCCACAGTGCTTCTCTTCCCTGTTTACCCTTTTGTTCTGTTGCTTTTATTCCTTCCCCTGTGTAAAGAACTACTCCTCCTCTTTTACCCTCCCTGTCCCTCCTGTAGACAGTATCCTGGTATGTTTATGTCCCAGTCATGGTTTTGTGTGTACCATGTTTGTGACTGCCATGATATCCAGATGTTCCTCCTCCATAAAGGCCACTAATTCAGGAAGCTTGTTACCCAGACTACAGGCATTAGTACTCATTGGTCTCCATTTTTTGGAGGCTTTACCTTCTGTTGCAGCATCCCCCACTGACCATTCTACCTCAGTCTTTCTCATTTAGTACCCCGTTTTGTAGGGAGAGGCTGGGATTTTCCTGCTGCTTGTCAGTGCCTCCCCTTTGACTAGTTTAAAGCTTGCCAATGAAGCATTTAAACAGATTGCTCAAAAGACTTGTTCCCTTCCTGGACAAATGCAGACCATCCTGCCAGTATAGGCTGTGTCCCTCCAGGTGGAACCCCAGTCCCCAATGAAGCCAAACCCCTGTGCTCCGCACCATTTTCAACCATTCATTAAACTGCATGGTGCCAATTGCCCTCACCTCCCCCATGCTTTTGACAGGCAGCACCTCTGAGAAGGATACTGTGTGTGCTACTTGTCTTAGGTCCCTCCCCAACTCTGCAATGTCCTCCTGCACTGCTCTAATCTCATGAGGAGCCTTGTACTCAGACCTTTTTCATGTAATTAGTGGTTCTGTAATCAAACATTTTGATCACAGGGAAAAATCCATGGCCTTGTTCAGAGCGTCTGGTCAGACTGGTTGTTCCAAGCCAGGCAAAGCATCTGAGATATGGCATGGGCCATCGCCCTAGAGGCTGCATCACTGTCATCTGCCACGTGGAATTGGTACATAGCTTCCAAGGCAGTTAGACATATCCACCAACTTCTGTACCATAGAATCCATCTGTTGCAGGCAACAGCCTGGACAGATTTCCAAAGGACTTTCTGATATTTGGCTGTGAATGACATGCAAGAAGAAAGCCCAAGAAGCAGGGAAGCTGTGGCATACATTGTCTGCGCTATAGTCAGTTTTCTTGTCACCCTGTCAGGGGTAGAGGGAGACAGACACCAGCTTTCTCACAAGCTGCCTGCTGCACTACACTCTTGTGGCAGGAACTCTACCTTTTTTTACATATACAATTTATATCTTCTCTCAAGCCGCTCATCAACCCCTAGTACTGAAGTGGGGTGTTAAAGCACCTTCATGGTATTTTTTCTAAATGCATTATAGATGGGGCAACCAGGGTCCGAGGATAAAAAGAGACCCTTCATCTTCCTATAATCTTAGTCAGACGTCCTGGTTGGGCTCCTGTGTAGGAATGTCCAAGGTAACCAGCATATTTTTTATAAAATGAACAGAGGAAGGATCCTTGTGGCCACCCGGGGGATCTGCAAGGCAAGGGTCTGGAGACAACAAGTGCTCAAGGCCCTCAAAATCAGTGTCAGGGGCATCACAGAATTAATCTGTCACCCTCACTACAGAACTGTGGAAGAGTGCTTGCCAGCCCCAGTAAATAAAGGACTCATCTTTTGAAGGGTCTGAAACACTTGCCATGCTTTTTCCATATCTTGCACCTACAGGAGAACCTGCGCAGTTTGTAAGAGTTTTGTTTTTCCTGAATGCTTTAAGCTGCCCATTTATTGGCTTTCCCCAGAGCAGACAGCACATTTGTCTTGACAGTGTCTCTTTAGCAACTTCAGAAGCTTGATCAAGCTTCCTTTTGTCACCGATTTCTCCATTTGAGGAAATTCATCTTTGAAAGCTTTATTTTTGACAGGGATCTGGAGAGTTCCTCAGCACCTCTGCTTTTGGTATTAGTATTTTTTGAATGGCCCTCAAACTTTTGATTTATCCTCAGTCATTAAATGTTTGTCTGCTATGTTCACCAATTTAAGCAAAGCAAACCAGTTCTAGACTTATGAACAGAGTGCAGGTTTGTGGAAATGCCACCAACCAGTCCTGCCCCAGTTAAACTGTCCATTACCAGTGCCTTTTAGTTGTAAAACTGGGATCTACACCAGTGCCAATCGTAATAGAGTAAAAGTTGTCACTCAGCACACTAAAGTAAAAGATTTGAGGAAAACCTTACCAGATAAGCACTAGGAGGCTGTCCACAAGGAAAGTTGGAAGACATTCAGAGGCAATATGCCCAGTCCAGAAGAAAAAATTCTGAAGCAGTTAACAGCTTTCACTCAGTTCACACCCCCCTCCTGTCTTGATTGGCTAGCCCTATGCTCATTACAAAATCTCTTAACAGGCACACCTCCAGGGTAATTGCACCTAGCTAGCCAAGTGCAAAAAGTTACTGATGCTAAAGGACTCCTGGGTGTAAGAAACTGAGTGGCAGGTGGACAGGGGGAGCATCTGGGCCCCTCAATTTATCTACCCTGTTGGGGACTGGGGGAGGAGTCCTGGCCCTCATCCTTTATTAGATGGTAGAATTTAAGTGACAGGGGACTTCAGTTGGGGCAGATTTGCTTCTGACAAGCAGTCCACTGACAGAAAGGGAAAGCTTTAGAGACCAGAGGGGCTGATAATTGGAGCTTATTTGGGCCACCTAAAGCAGACACACAGACACACAGACACACAGACACACAGACACACAGACACACAGACACACAGACACACAGACACACAGACACACAGACACACAGACACACAGACACACAGACACACAGACACACAGACACACAGACACACAGACACACAGACACACAGACACACAGACACACAGACACACAGACACACAGACACACAGACACACAGACACACAGACACACAGACACACAGACACACAGACACAGACACAGACACACAGACACACAGACACACAGACACACAGACACACAGACACACAGACACACAGACACACAGACACACAGACACACAGACACACAGACACACAGACACACAGACACACAGACACACAGACACACAGACACACCTTCAATGAGGTAATATATGCTCTCCAGTGTGGACCATGGAGAGAGGTGTGTGGAACTTTGAGAACTGGATCTATACCCCAAACATAATGGACATGTAGATGCACAATCCTCAAGTGTCTGGTGTCCAGGTTCATTAACACAAGCCCTTCACATTACAATAGTTAGTGAGCAACTAGGTACCTGCCTCTAGGCACAATACTCCCCACAAGATCTCCCACTACAGGAACCTCTGGAGAAGCAAGTGTATGGTTCAGTCATCCTAGAAAGACACTAGGGCACCAAGTAGTAAGGATCAATGAGCCAGTCCCTGCTCTCCCGCTTACCCATGGGGCAGGGGGGCCCTGGATGTCTCCCAAGGAGAGGCCTGGACGAACACATGGAGGAGCACACTGCAATGAGTGCCTCGGGAAGTATGAAGAGGCAGACATGGAAGGACTTGTATAGAAACAAGTACTGGCTTTTTATTCATCCATGTCTTGTTCAAACACTAGAGGTTCTTCTGGCCTTTGATGCAAAGAAAAAATGGAGGTGCAGATCACATCAAGCCCTTCTTCCTAAAGACTAGGAAATTAGTGCTAGCAGCCCCATCACCTACTTTAACCCATCACTTGCACTGGCACCATCCCTACTATTTGGAAAACTGCCCATGTAATACTCATTTAAGTTTGAAAAGCCAAGCTATTTAAATTACTACCATCCAATATCCCTTCTTCCCACTCAGTCAATGCACAGATCAGGCAGTATCAGGAGAACTGCCACCTTATTAACACTCTTCAATCCCATCTTTAGATCACAGTACAGTATCTGTCCTTGCCAAGGTCTCAAATGACTGGCTAAATGCACTAGACAAAAAACATGCGCTCTGTTCCTTGACCCGAGTGAAGCGTTAGATACTGTGGCCCATGAACTGCTGTTCTCTATACTAAAACTATGGGCTGGACAGTACAGCACTAAACTGGTTTACACACTACCTTACTGGGCACCATCAGCAAGTTAAGGCTGAAGGGGAACTCCCCATTAAAAGTAATGCAGAGGAGTGCCACAAGGGTCTATTTTAGGCCCCTTCCTCTGCGATCTTGAACACTAACGCAGGTATTAAATCTGCAATATTCCCCTGTTTGCAGAGGATACTCTTATTGATAGACTGGCCCTCTCCCAAAATAGCGTCGAGACCTTCAGATGGAATTCAATCTACTGCAGAAAGACTTCACATGTGAAGTTACTTTTAGCCACCACACACACACACACTTTTCACCACTGCTCAATGCTCCCTGTAGACAGCAATGGAGATAGATGTACACAACTTTGGTCTCTTGAACAAGTTTACTAGTAAGCAATAAGACATGACTGGGCAAGCGGGTGTGCATTATGGTGCACTAGCTGCACTCCTAGAGGCAGTTAGGCACAAGGCTGAATGGAGTGTAGATTGTCCCTAGGAGTGTGGTTATCACACCGTAATGTACAACCCTGGAATGTCTTATTGTGCTTATAAGATTTCCCTTCAATTTTAGCAGTTTTTTTATTTTTAAAGACATTGAAATAAGTAAATTTAAGTGAATCTGTGCTTTTAACAAAATAGTCCTGCCTATTGGTGCTAGATTAGTGTTATGCAGTGTGTGCCTCCCTGCCCACTTAAGCTTCATATTCCCCTGCCAGCCACAACAATTCACAAATGTTTCTCATTTGAAGTATGACAGAGCCCCCTTATTTTGTCATTCTCTCTAGAGAATGACTAAAAGGAAGCCATAACAGAGGCTTCTGTTTCCCGGTGCTGCAAACATGAGTGGTTCATAACGCCATAGTCACTGACAGCATCATGAACTGCTCATTCTGTCCTAAAAGATGACCAGCAGGGTCAATCATTTACCACCTTCTGATTATACAGTATTGCTTTCTTCATTCTGCCCCCCATGTTTCCCCACATTCAAGAAACCAAATGTTTACCATGGAATACAGGATTCATAATTCTGCTTAGTTCCACTAGCAGAATGTTCCCCTAGTAACACTGTACACACAGACAGGGGCCTGTGAGCCAGAGACTCAATTCTCTCACTTGTCAAGGAAAGCAGAAGAGATTTCCTGACCAGCATGTAAAGCTGGGGATTTCACCGTTAGTAAACAGTTGTCATGAAAACCAATAGTCAATGTTTCTAATTCATGTGTAAAAGAGTGATCAGGTAAACATTTAATTTGTTTCATTTTATATGGAAGATAATTTCATTTTAGGGCCCAGTTGAAAGTTTCTACAGTGTAAAGGTAGCAGCCATGTTTGTGGTGGAAGATCAGTTCTGGCTGTAGGGAGACTGATCTGCTCATTGTGTAATGTGGTTTAGAACCAGAATGACCATACAGAGAATTAATGTATGGTCAGCTGATCTGTCTTGGCCAATGACATTTCTAGATTTCTTCTTGCCATTTTATAAGTTTAAAACTTTAGGATCTGGATAGACTAAACAGTCTACCACACAAGAGCTCTCCAAGAAGCTCAGGCAAAGGCTTGGTCTTAGATCAGGTACTCTCCAACCTTGGAAGAAAAAAAATTAGGCTGGTCCAAGCAACCTTTGTCATTGGACTATGCAGACTTCAGTATGGACAAGGCCTGAAAACTTGTTCAAGTTTATCATAGAGCACCTAGATTTATTACAGGTGCACTTTATTCCACTCATCACTGCTCCCTATATGCAGCAGTAGGATGGCATTCACAGCTTCAGGTGCCACAGGAACTCTATTCTATGGACTTGAAGCAGTCAACATACTCCCTTGATATCAGATTGCTTGCCCTGTTGCATTTTGGGGAGCTATCTGCCGAGAAGTCCATCCTGTAAATCTCTTGTCCCCAAGGTCAGATCTCCCTTTGGTAAAACTTGGCAGTAAGTTATGCCCTTCCTGCCCTTTGGACCACCATTAAAAATTTGCAATTCCTGTGAAATTAACACCCTTTAAAACCCTGCTCGGTGTGGTCAGAGACATGCAACTGCCTTCGTTGAGACCCCCTGCTGAAAAGTATTGTACTTAAGAGCCACTGCTCCTCCTCTGTGCCTTAATTTGATTGCACTGCACTGTCACCCTGAACCACTTGACAGCCATTAAAACTAATCTGTATAATCTCAAACTTGTGGCGATCAGTGGCGGCTCTACACCTGGGCCTGCCAGGACATGTGCTCTGGTAAAAAAGTGCTGTGCCCCAGTTGGTGCCCCATATGGTGCAGAGCTTCCCTCATAGTAATATACAAGTGCCCTGGCTGCCATCTGTTGTGCCCTGGTAACCATTTATGGCTAGAGCCACTACTGGTGACAATTCTCTGTTCTGTGTGTGCGTCTTATGTATACATTTGTTCATACTAAGGTATTGAAAGCCAGAGGCCCATAAGAGCTCCCATACCAATCATGGGAGGGATGTATCCAACAGGTGTCCAGCCTTGCCTTAAATTGTTTTGTTTTGCTAATGACATTTAGAGGAAGTTTGTTCCAGTGGATGATACCCTTAAAGTGTAGGAAAATTGTCTGAAAGGTTTTTCCAATTAATTGAAGTGGGTGGCCTCTGGTATCGTATATGTCCTTAAATTGTAGGTCCAAATGTCATTAAGGCAGGATCCTGGACAATATTGTCTAGAAACAAATCCCATGCAACTGTTGAGGTTTCCAATGACAGCAAATTAGTCTATTTTTATAAGGCCGATTATGCGAGTACATGTATTTGTACACATGTATTTATTCATTCATAATTACTAGTTGCTGTGCTAAGAGTTCTATGACTAAAGTATTCCAAGTCTTCTACACAATGACTCACTGTATCCCATCATGCTCACTTGTAAATATGCTTATGTAAATGCTCACATGTAATTATGTATTCTACTACTCTTCTATTATGTCCCTCTGATCGACCCTTCCACATCCACCTTGCAAGTGAGTTTCTCAATGGTGCTTCGCCTGGCAAGAGATCTGATTGACAATTCAATGTACCAAGACAGTGAAAGATTCTAGAGCTGGACTATCAATTCCCTTTTCAAAAAAAAAAAAAAAAAAAAAGAAAGCCACCACCAGAACATGTAGATGAAAATTGAGATACTGACAGACAAAGGGGATATCCCCCCCTCCCCCATTTGTGTAGTTTACCCCCATTAGAATAGGGCTGGGGCTCTTGTTTTCTCTTGTTTGAGAGGAGAGTAAAAAAAGTACACACAAATAGGGGGCCAGAGTCTGGGAGGAAGCTCTGAATGCAAACTCCCAAGAAATATAGTAATGATGTAATATCCATTTCCTTCTTATATGGCAAACAGTGGGGAGAAGATGAATTGCCTGTAGGAAGAAAATGTACCATTGTTTTCCCCCTGCCCCTTACCCACACATTAAATGTTTTGGTACCTGTTAGTTTTGCTCCAGATAATTACCTCTTCAATCCCTTTCTTAAAGGGGACAGTTACCCCTTGGGGCCTCATCTGGAATACAGAGAGTGCCCCCCTCCCCTGCAGGCTAATGTTCTGCTATAGCCAACCCTGTCTAACAGAGCCAGCTATGAAGTCACAATACCACAGTATTATATGTATATAGTTTGTTAGAGTGGTCCCCCCAACCAACCAACTTCTGTATTTTTCCATTGGATATCGTGGTTTGACACTACTTTTGAATTTATTTCTTGTTTCAGCCAATTGTGGAGTTGAGATGTTTCGGAAAAAACTGGTAGAGCACATGAACAGAAATTACAGTATGTGCCTGTTAGAACTGGAAAGAAAACTTGGGGACACTGCACTCAGGACCCTGGGGGTCCCTTATGTGGAGAAGGGACGCAATCATGGTCAATTAAGGTGGTCTTGCAGAAAGTGAACGGCTTCAGCAGCTCAAAAGAGGGGAGATTTCTCCAACTTAAAAACTCCACCCTCATTTAATCTTATTACAAGAGACCCATTGTCACAAATCAAGCATCAGAAACACCAAACTGGTTATAGAACAGGTTATAGCCAGCTCACTCTATGGGCAGGAAGGCAACAGATACTACTCCCAAATTATTTCTGTTTTGAACTACAGGACTCTTGTGATAAGGTTGCCTGGCCATGCCGAGAGGTATATGGTGGGTGAGGCAGTACACCGTTAAGCAATAAGGCATGACAGAGTGTGGGTTATTAAAGGATATACCATGGTCATGTGATGGTTTGACCAATGAGGTTACAGGATTTCATACCCCACTGTATAATAGTGGGCATCCCCATGGGGGGCAGACTCCAGCAACATCTACTCAATCAAATACCACAATTTAAACAAGGGGTCCTATTCTTGGGGTAGGAAGATTTTTACCCTTTATTGATGCATGCAGGAAGGGATAGCACCAACAACCAAAGCCACTACAGGGCAACAGCATGGGAGAATGCTATTAAAAGCTTTAGGTCTAATGGATGGAGACATCCGAATCCGATAGGTAGGCAATATGCATTTTATTCAGGTGCACACCATACCTATTCTTGAAGAAATTACTTTCATTACAGGAGAATGTATGGATTATACAAAAATAAATGACCATTCAACCGCCAATAGTAACAGAAGAATGGACCCCCAGGCAATGGTGTTAACACATTGCTGAGAGAGAGAGAGAGTTTCTAGAAATGGTATTGACATACCAACAAATTCTGGATGAGAACACCTCTTCAGACTACCTCAGGGTTAATTTGTAATAAAGACCATGTCAAGGGGATAATTTATCTGTGCAGCAAATAAATGCCCGAGAACAGAAAAAATTAGAGCAGGAATTAGAGAGGTTGCCAAAAGCTTATTCCAAAGGGGACCAGAAGGCCCTTCCTCCAATATTAGGAGGGAACGGTGGCCCTGCAGGGGGACCTGGAGGCTCTGGAAAGATGGTCTAGAAAGTGGAAGCTGAGGTTCAATGCAAGGAAATGCAAGGTACTCCACCTGGGAGCCAGAAACCCAGGCCAAGTGTACACCGGGGAAGAGAAGATGCTACAAGTCTCGATGGCTGAGAGGGACCTGGGGTGGTGGTGGATGTCAAGATGAACAACTGAGACTTGTAGGAGGGCAGCAGCAAGGCCAACAGGATGCTGGGATGCATCGCTGGGGAGATCACCTCCAGAAGGAGGAAAGTGATACTCCTCTGTAGAACTGTTTGGTGAGGCCGCACCTGGAGTACTGAGTGCAGTTTTGGAGGCCACACTTAAGAGGGACATTAACCTCCTGGAGAGGGTCGAGAGGAGGGCAACCAAATGATTAGGGGCTTGGGGACAGGACCTGAGGAGAGGCTCAAGAGCTAAATATGTACACATTGGAAGAGAGAAGGACCGGGGACATGATAGAGGTCTCTCAGGCACATGAAGAGGGTAAATAGAGGAGGAACAGTCAGGGTGCTTCAAGGAAGGAGGAAGGGGCCACTAGAGGGCATGGGTGGAAGTTGGAGGGGAGATTCAGGGAGAAAGGAGGAGGTGCTACTTCACTGAGGGTGGTGGAGCCATGGAATGCACTACCTAGGGGGCTGGTGGAGGCAGAGACAGTGGAGGGGTTCAAGAGGGGGTGGGACAGGTACAGGGGAATGGTTCTGGAAGCAAAATCCAATGCAGCAAGAATATCCGGAACTGGGAAGGGAGAAGCCAGAGAAGGCAAGGGGGACAGCAAGGTCAGCACCCAGGGTGGGGGCTGGCCAAACGAGCAGACACGAAAGACCGTTAGGCCTATTCTGCTGGCATTTTAGTATGTTAGTATTAAAAACAGATGCAACTACAAAGTTAACTTGCATTATAAAAATGCAATTTGCTCCCCTTTACCTTAAACAGAGGTACTATGAAGGGGACACTAAAGCCTCAAAAATCCTTGCATTTCAATTAGGGACTGCTATTGCCGATTTTAGTCGCAAAGCTTAAACATCCAGGCGAATCAACTGTTAAATAGAACAGAGACATTCAGACAGGCTTCTTATATGAAGAGGAACCTGAACCAGGGGAGAATAAGAACGCATTCTTTCAAAAACTACCCCAGTACACAATACAACAGAATGGACTCCTTTGGCCAATCAGCACTTCAGAAATCCACACAGCAATCAACTTGAAAAATTGAAAAAGCCCAGGAGCCATATGGCTATACTCCAGAATTTTACAAAAAGCTTTCAAAGACGTATTAGTACTGGTGCAAAGCCCTCTTCAGACATACAAAAGGGGATACTCCTCTGCTCTCCAGCTGGCAATATGCCAATATTTTGGCTATATTAAACCTAAAAAAGGACCCCCTAATTTGTGAGTCATATCTGCCAATCTCTGTACTAAATCAAGATGACAAATTTATGCTAGCATACTAGCTGAAAAGGGTAGAGTATTCTTCACACTGTTATTCATGAGGACCAAGCAGGATTTTACAAACTACAAACTAGACATTAAGCAGATATTTGTTAAAATCAAAGGACATCCACCCCTGCTGTTAGTGTGGATGCTCCAAAAAAGCCTTCAATAGAGTGTCATGGAAATTTAATACATGTTAATTAGTTTGAGCAATTTAGAAGTTAGACCTCCCTCCAAGCCATAGTTAAATTTAATGGTACCTATGTCCGATCACTTTCCTCCAAACAAGGGGAAAACAAGGTTACCCGTTATCAGCCCTTTCATTTGCAATATGTGCCAAGCCCTTGGCACAGACTAAGGGACGAGAAACAGATAGCGAGAATTGAAATAGGGATGGATCACAAAATCTACTGAACCCACCCAGGAGGCATCTGTCTCCACTATTGGAACTATTAAAGGAGATGGATGAGTTGGCCAGAGGTCCCAAGATTTAGTTTCTATCTAAAGAGGATCTGGCTGATCACTTCCCTTACGTTGGGGCAGCAAAAACCAGCCCCCCCGGAACAAACTTAAAGATCTACAGCAATATTTGTCCCTTCCTCTAATACAGAGAATTAGAATGAACATTCTCCAGTTTTTACGTCTACTCCAGAATATCCCCCAAATCATACTTTCAAAGATGGACAAACTAATAGAATTCATCTGGCACAGAAAGAGCGCAACAAGTTTTACAACTCCTTAAAAATAAAGGGGGCCTGGCTCTCCCCAACTTAATGACATTGTGCAGCACAAATGGCTTATGCCCTACAGTGGCTAGATGCCAGCTCGTCCCTACAGTGGAGAGAGACTGAACTATCAGAGGGGAACTTGGTAGATTGTGTGCAACTCCTCCATATCCAGTAGTAACCCAGAAGAAAAAGATTATTCACCTTAGTAATGTTTCTTCTAATGGAGTCTTGCTATACATTATGACATATGCAGTATAACCCCAGGTTATAACTGCAACGGAGGTGAAAGTCAACTTCCATGCAGAGCATGGAATCTTGAGCACGAGCTCAGTTGAACACACTGTCGAAGCTCAAACTTAAACAGTCAGATCTTTACAAGCAAAAACTCACTAAGGTTCTGTGTGGAAGCCGTAAACCTACACTAGCCACTGGCTACTAACTACAAAAACACCATTTTGATCTTGATCCCAAAACAAAGACTCAAGTTGGGGGATTCAAGAAGAAACTTAAGCACAACACTTAAGCACCCTAGAAGGGTGAAATAAAGTGGGCAGCAAAGTAGTGCCAACATTGCATTGCCCACCTCCCAAAAAACAGAGGTTCCGAGAGGGGCAGGGTGGGGGGGGGTCATAATATGGCAAGACTCCATTAGAAGAAACATTACTAAGGTGAGTAATTTTCTCTTCAGACATGAAGTCTTGCTATATTATGACATATGCAGACTACACAGCAGTACCTCCATGGAGAAGGGACAGAACCTACTTGGGAAATAGGATCTGAAGCACAGCTGTGCCAAATCAAGCATCACTCCTAGCCTGGATATCCAAAGAGTAATGCTTAGTAAAAGTGTGAACTGTTTTCCAGGTAGCTGCTTGACATCTCTAGGATAGGAATGTCCCTGGCAGCAGCCAGAGATGCAGCTGTACCTCTGGTAGAGTGAGCCCTCAGGCCTGAGGAAGGAACCTTACCCAGTTTTTCCTAACAAAATTGGATACAAGAGACAACCCACCTGGCAATGGATCTTTTAGTGGCAGGTTTCCCCTTTACCAACCTCACCATAAGTGAGGAACAGTTGAAGGGAGTCAAACTTGTGACCCTTGGTATGCTCTATGTAGTAACCAAGGGCTCTCTTCACATCTAAGCTGTGCAGCCTCCTCTTGCCAGAGGAGGAATAGTCAGTGAAGTACACTGGAAGAGATGGATTCAGATTTCCACCTTAAAATCAAACCACCTTAGGCAAGAACTTCCTGTTAGTCCTGAGGACTACCTTCTCTATGAAAGGAGATAAAAATCAGGCTCCACTGACAAGGCTTGTAGCTCACTTATGCGCCCAGCAGAGGTGATTGCTACCAGAAACAGTTTTCCAAGTCAAGTACTTCAGCTCTGCTGAAGACAATGGCTCAAAAGGGGGTTGCATAAGCTGAGCGATGCAAATATTAAGATCCCAAGCAGGGGCAGGATCCCTGAACGGGAGATTGGTGTGAAGCAACCCTTTAAAAAAAAAAATAACTTGAACACAGGGTGAGCTGATAAAGAAGAGGGCTTACCTGCTGACAAGCAGACAGACAGCTGCCAAGTGCACCTTAAGGGTAGCTGGCTTCAGCCCCAAGGAATTCAAATGCACCAAATAATCCAGGATCGTGGGCACACCAGCAGATTCTGGGGAAATATGTTTACCAGCACACCATATGGAAAATCTCTTCCATTTTGAATTATAGGTAGCACTGGTGGAAGGCTTCCTAGAGGCCTTCAAGATATCCAATACACCTTGAGAAAGGTGTAGGTCAACAAACTAACTCTTCAAGAGCCAAGCCTTGAGATTGAGAGATGAGGTTCGGATACCCAACTCTCCCCTGGGCACAAGTTAACAGGTTGCGATTCCTGGGAAGGCATAGGGGAGGGTGGACTGCTAAGGACATGAGTGGGTAACAGGGCTATCTGGCCCAATCTGGAGCGATCAGGATCATCTTGCAGGATTGAGGTCTGATTCTGACTAGCACTTTGAAGAGGGTGAAGGGGGAAAGCATAGAGAAACTTCCTTTCCCAACTAAAATGCATCCAGAGGGACTGAGCCCAACACTGGGGGCCTGCAACAAAAAAGGAGAAGTTGGTGATTGTCTGGGGCTGCAAAAAGATCCATTTGCGGAGTGCCCCATCTGGCAAATATTACCTCCAGTACTAGGGGATCCAGTGCCCATTTGTGATGGCCCTGGGAAATCCTGCCGAGAGCATCCGCTAGGACATTGTCCTTGCCTGGGAGGTGAACTGCTGAAAGGGAGGCATTCAAGGAATATGCCAGAGACCACAACTTCATTGCTTCGGTGCACAAGGCTGTAGACTGAGTGCCCCCTTGCTTGTTGATGTACCACATTGTAGTGGTATTCTGTTCTGACCTGAACTACCTTGTTCTGGACAGCTGTGGAAACCTGAAGTGCTAGAAAAAGTGGGGTTTAAACTTGTGAATGGGGTGGGATGGGAGAAAAGGCAGTCAAGGGGGTGCCGATAAAGGAGGGACTCTGTCTCCACCCCCCTGGGGACCAGGAGAATTGCAGGAAAAGACCAACTGGCAAAGTGCAGACCAGGAGAAAACAGAATCCCCAAGGGAACACGAGCAGGGGAAATGGAACTATAGGGAAAGGGTGGAAGGTAGTCCTGCTAAATGCCAGGAGCTTGGGCAATAAAATGCCTGAGCTCCAGGCGATGTTAACTGAGGGAGCAGTGGATGTGGCAACGGTCACTGAGACTTGGGCCACTGCAAGACATGACTGGGACCTGAACCTGGAGGGTTACACTATGTTCAGGAAGGGTAGCAATGATAGTAAAAAACTGCATTGGCATAGGGGGAGTAGAGGAGGCGGAGGGAACCGTGGAGGCGATTTGGGTCACCTTGATAACAAGGGGGGGGCAAGAGAGTAAAAATAGGAGTGGTGTATAGACCCCCTGCCCTGGCAGAGGAGCTGGAGGACAGTCTGGTGGCAGATGTTAGGAGACACTGCAGACTGGGCAGAGGAAAGGTGGTGGTGTTGGGGGACTTAAAACATGCCAGGAACAGACTGGGAGACTATGACATCCTCTGTGACCAGGGAACAGTGGTTGTTGGATGTCTTTCAAGACATGTTCCTAACTCAGCAGGTGAGGGAACTGACCAGGGAGGCATGGGTACTGGATGTGGTCCTGGCAGACAGTGACCAGATTGGGGGCCTGGAGGTAAGGGACCCATTGGCGGGGAGTGACCATGCCACAGTCTGGTTCTGCCTGGACCTAGGAGGGGTAGAAGGCTGCACAAAGACGGAAGTAACAGACTTCAGGGGGGTGGATTTTAAGGAAATAGGAAGGATCCTTTTGGATGGGATTGGGTCAGACATGGATGCTGATAGTAGGTGGGAAATCAGGAGAGGGGTGCAGGATGCTACCAGCACCTGTGCAAGAGCAAGACGAAAATGCGGTAGGGCCCCAAAACCCTGTTGGTGGACCAGGGAGGTCCAGGAGGTGGTGCGGGGAAAGAAAGCAGCCTATAAGAAATTCAAGTGCTCAAGGAGTGAAAGGGATCGAGGGGAGTATGAGCTGATGGCTAGAAGGGCCACTAGAGTGGTGAGGGTGGCTAAGGCAAGGAAGGAGCAGAACCTGGCCAGGGAAATTAGGAGAGGAAAGGGGTTCTTTAGATACATTGGGGAAAGATAAGGGTGAAGGGGCAGATTAGCAGGATTAAAATCAGGAAGAGATGGGCACAAGACCCAGAGGAGCAGGCTGAGGTACTAAATGAGTATTTCCACCCAGTTTCACCAGGGAAAATGGGGATGCTGCATCATACATGGGAGGAGACAGAGATAATGAGGAGGGGGCCCTACCAATCGGCAGGTCTGGGGAGAGGGGGCATCACTGGCAGGTGGGGAGGGCTAAGCAGGGAGAAGAGGTACTGGAAGTGGAAATCACAGCAGAGAAGTGAGGGAAGCCCTCAGCTCCTTAAGACGGAGAAAGCACGGGGCGGATAAATTACATCCTAGGTGCTGAAGGAACTTTGCAGATGTCCTGGCGAAACCCTGGCAGAGCTTTTCACCATCTGAGGACAGGGTGGGTGCCCCAAGACTGGAAGGTGGATGCATGTAGTGCCTATCCACAAGGGGGATCAAGGGAGTGGCAGGGAACTACAGGCCTGTCAGCCTGACATCAGTGGTGGGCAAGGTGATGGAGGGCATTGTCAAGGAGAGGCTAGGGGGGACCTGGATAAGTCAGGGTGCCTGGACGATAGACAGCATGGATTCATCCCGGGGAAATCATGTCAGACAAACCTGGTGGAGTTCTATGACTGGGTGACAAGTGCCTTGGACCTGGGTAGACCAGTGGATGTCCTCTTTCTAGACTTCAGCAAGGCATTTGACTGTTCCTCATGTGGGCCTGTTGGATAAGCTAGGAGAAATTGGGGTGGGAAACCAGATCTGATGGATAGGCAATTGGCTCCAGGACTGGACCCAGAGGGTTGTAGTTGGTGGGATAGTCTCTTCCCCAAGGAGGGTCATTAGTGGGGTCCCACAGGGATCAGTCCTTGGTCCCCTTCTGGTCAACGCCTATGTATCTGACATAAGGACAGGAATCAGGAGTGAGATGAGTCTCTTTGCAGATGACTCGAAACTGGGGCGGTGGTGGATGGGAGGAGGAGGGTGGCCCTGCAGGGGATCTGGAGGCTCTGGAAGATGGTCTAGAAAGTGGAAGCTGAGGTTTAATGCAGGGAAATGCAAGGTACTCCACCTGGGGGCCAGAAACCCAGGCCAAGTGTACACCCTGGGGGGGAAATACTACAAGTCTCAATGGCTGAGAGGGACCTGGGGGTGGTGGATGTCAAGATGAACAACTGAGACTTGTAGAAGGGCAGCAGCCAAGGCCAACAGGATGCTGGGATGCATCGCTAGGGGATCACCTCCAGAAGGAGGGAAGTGATACTCCCTCTGTATAACTGCTTGGTGAGGCCGCACCTGGAGTACTGCGTGCAGTTTTGGAGGCCGCACTTAAAGAGGGACATTAACCTCCTGGAGAGGGTCCAGAGGAGGGCAACCAAAATGATTTGGGGCTTGGGGGACAGGACCTATGAGGAGAGGCTCGAACAGCTAAATATGTACACTTTGGAAGAGAGAAGGGACCGGAGGGGACATAGAGGTCTTCAGGTACATGAAGAGGGTAAATAGGGGAGGAACAGTGAGGGTGCTTCGAAGGAAGGAGGAGGGGCCACTAGAGGGCATGGGTGGAAGCTGGGGGAGGGGAAGATTCAGGGGAGAAAGAAGGAGGTGCTACTTCACTGAGAGGGTGGTAGAGCCATGGAATGCACTACCTAGGGGGCTGGTGGAGGCAGAGACAGTGGAGGGGTTCAAGAGGGGGTGGGACAGGTACAGGGGAAGGGTTCAGGAAGCAAAATCCAATGCAGCAAGAATATCCGGAACTGGGAAGGGAGAACCCAGAGAAGGCAAGGGGGACAGCAAGGTCAGCACCCAGGGTGGGGGCTGACCAAACGAGCAGACACGAAAGACCATTAGGCCTATTCTGCTGGCATTTTAGTATGTTAGTATGTTAGAAAAACTGCTGAGCTCCAGCAAATTGATGTGCAGCAGAGATTCGAGGGGACCACAGCCCTTGGGTGGAAAGGTCGCCCATGTGAGCTCCCCACCCCAAGAGGGTGGCATCTGTAGTAATGGTCAAGGAATGAGACTGGGGAGTGAAGGGAACCCCCTGTCTCAGATTGTTCTGAAACAGACACCACTGGAGGGCCTGGATCAATTTGGTTAGGGGATCTGTCCTTTGAGACCAAAAGGCTCTCAAATGGAACTGAATGTCCCTCATCTGAAATCTCGCTCCCTGCACTACTGCTGTAGAAGCAGCCATGTGCCCCAGGAGCTGTAGAAAATGCCTTGCTGGCCAAGAGACCTGCAGAGTGAATGAGGAGGCCAGAGAGACCAGGGTCCTTGCCCTGTCCAAAGGAACGAAAGCTCTGGCTTCTTTTGTGTTCAGTTCTGTGCCTATAAAGGTGAGAAGCTGGACAGGCTCCAGAACAGACTGGAAGATTGAGAAGGAAACCTAGAGATGCAAGCAGGTGCTGGGTTACTTGTAAATGAAGTTTGACCTGTTCTGGAGACTGGCCTACAATGAGCCAGTCATCCAGATAAGGAAAGATGGCAATCTTTTGCCTTCTTAAATGAGCAACTGCTACAGCCAGGCATTTTGTGAACACCCTTGGAGCCAAGGAGAGGCCGAAGGGCATTGCTCTGAACTGGTAATGGCCTGAGGGCAGTTCTGAATCAGAGGTACTTTCGATGGGAGCTTCTGATGAGAACATGGAAATAGGCATCCTTGAGGTCCAGGGAGGCTAGCCAGTCCCCTGGCCTTAGAGGGGACAATAATCCCCAGGGTCACCATTTTGAACTTTGGTTTTAAAAGGTGCTTGTTTAGATACCCGAGATCCAGAATGGGCTGCCATTCTCCTGTCTTTTTTGGGGTAAGGAAGTACCTGGAGTACAACCCTTTGCCCTGGTGTATGGGTAGAACCCTTTCCACGGCTCTGAGAGCCAGGAGGGCAGAAACTTCTGCTTCCAGGGCAAGTGCCTCTGATGGGTTTGCAGGTGGAAAAGATCTGGCTCTCCTCTTCGGAAATTTTTTGAAGCCGAGAACCAGTCCCTGGCTTACTACTTCCAGGACCCACTTGTCTGATGTTAAAGACCTCCAGTCCTGGACAAAGTAAGCCAGCCTGCCTCCTACTGGTAGTGGAGAATCGGCACTGGCTACCCCATCAGGGAGCCTGTTTTGCAGGGGCTTTGGGTTGAGGGGTAGAAGCAGGCTTACTAGAGCCCCTTCTGCCCCTTCCTCTAAAGGGCCCCCTCTGGGCATAAGCAGAAGGCAGCCTGGGCTTGGTAAAATGACCTATGAAGAGGCCTGCCCCCGACGTGCTGCCTTTGAGGAGTGACTTGCCTTCCTTTGGCCTGTGCACTCCTATAGGTGGTCCTATACTCGTCCATTTTCTTCATACAAGTCTGTTTGCTCCCCAAACAGAATTTCCCACAACAGGAGAGTCCATAGCCTTAGACTGGGTATCCTGTGACAGGGCAGTACATCTGAGCCAGGCCATTCTGCAAAGAAACACAGATGTAGCCATAACTCTAGATGAATGAGTCTACAGCAGTGGTTCTCAAATGATGAGGCCAGCCTCCCAAGGGAGGCCCCAAATTGTGCCAGGGGAGGCCCAGTTAAGTCTGAGAATGTACAGTATTTCAATTTTAAGTTTTGGCTGTTGTGTGAAAGGATAAAACATTTAATATGGATAAATGCAGGTGAATTTCTTTACTTATGCATAAATATTTGACCAGGAAGTCCCGATTGAGCCAAAGCTTGTTTATAGGTGTGCATTTATATGTAAATGAATGCCTGGGGAAGATATGATGAGTCAAGGCTCGTTTCTACAATAGATATTTATATGCAAATTAGTAACTTGGAAAGACACACTGAGTCAAGGCTCATTTTTATAGTAGATAATTATATGTAAATTAGTGACTGGGAAAGACAGATCTGATGCATGTTTTCAGGTGTGCCCTGAGGCAAGGGTACAGGAACTTGCTTAACAGGGTAAGAGAGGGAGAGATGAAGTGGCTAGGTTTGGTTGTTCCAGATAGAGAGGAAACAGAGTAACAAGGGCCCAAGAGTCAGAAAAAAGGAGTGACAAGTATAACCTGGGGTGCTGGATCAAGGTTGGAGAGCAGTAAGTTGAATAAAAGAGAATATACTCAGTCAACTTTACTAGTTTCACTTAATTCCTGGTGTACTGTGCAAAGTAGGATTTATTTTTTTCTGTGGGGGAGGCCCGAGATTTTTTTCCAAATTTGAGGGAGGCTCGAAATTTTTTTCATGGCTTGGGGGAGGCTCACTATCACAAAGTGTGAGAACTAATGGTCTACAGCAGCATGAAATTGCACCTTGGATGCCTCAATACCGTCCGCAGCCACCTGCTCCAGCTCCAGCTCCCTGGCAAGCTGTGCAGGGGCCTGTTTTGCTAGGGCCAGGACAGTATCCCACCTGGATTTCTGGTACCTAGCTGCGTAAGCCATATAATTTGCTTGTCAGTCCCAAAGATGCTGCCATGTACTGCTTTTTTGCCATGGTATCCATCCTCCTGGAATCCTTTTCAGGAGGGGTGAGAGGCTAATTCCTCTAGCCTTGTCACAGGCTGTAGCCTGCACTACCCCCACATGGCTGCACTGCTGAGATAGGAACTCTATCAGAGGCCGATACACATACCTCTTGTCCATCCTTTTATCCACAGGAGGATAGAATGAGGAGTTCAGAATTTTTACTGTTTCCTAAAAGATTTATGCAAGGGAATAGACAGTCTCCTAGACTCAAATATCCATCATTTCCACAAAATCAGGCTCTTCTTGATCAGCTTCCTCAACAGGGAGTTGCAGAGCGACAGCAATTTTCTTGTAAAACAAAAAATGAGAAGGGGACTCAGATAGCCTGGGAGGGGATACTCCTGAGGGTCTGTCTGGAGACATGTCCAGTTCAATGGGCACTTCCAGACTGTCAAAAATCACACTCACTCTCCTTGTACCCCCTCCTCCCCTTCCCCTGGTTCATAAAAATCTTCAAAATCATAGTCTTGAACTGAGGGAACTGACCGAACCGGGCACTTGCCCAATGGTGCTGGTTCGGACAGAACTAGGGAAAGAGACTAGACAATTTGGATAGCTTTGGCTATTTCCTCAGCAGTTGGAGAAAGAACTTTTGGCCCCAGACTAGCTGACCTAGCCCTTTTAGTTGGAACCAGCTCCTCAGAGCTGGCTCTTAGTTTGCCCGAGGAAGCATCGCCCTGGTCAGAGGGCACTCCCTCAGGTTCGGTTGGAACTGAACTGGGCTGGCCATCTGGGTCAGTGGACTTTTTGGCCTCCCTTTCCCTGAGCCTACCAAATCTCTTTTTTATGGTGGCAGCAGGAAAATTCTTACCAATCTGGCAGTCTGCATTGAGGTGGTCAAACCCCAGACAATATATACAAATGGTGTGTGGGTCAGCCTTGGCAAAGGCTTCCCCACAGAGGCCACAGTGCTGAAACCCAGTGGGTCCGGTTTTCCTTTTGGGTTTCTCAGACATAGTGCCAGCCTAACCAAAACTTGCCCATTAATGGCAATCCACCAAGCAAGACTCAGTTCCCAACCATGTCACGGGTCGTGGAAAAAACTAATAAAATCCATTTTAAGAACTGATAAGAACCGGGAACTGCACTCTAAAGGGCTAGAAAGTAATTTTTAACCCCTCTGATAGATTCAAACCGAACCGAAAGATGTTTACAAGTTCCACAAAGAAAAAATAAATAAGCCTATCTATTACTTACAAACCACAGCCAGCTTGAACCAACGATTATGGTTAAATTTTGGTAAAATAAACCAAGAATTACACTTTAAAACTGAAAAACAAACCAAGCAGCAGGAGGAATCTCTAGAGCAACTGTTCAGTGAGGCGGAGTAAAGAATGACAGTTTACGTTTGAGCTTCAACAGTGTTCAACCGAGCTCGCGCTCAAGATTCCATGCTCTGCATGGAAGTTCTCTCTCACCTCCGGAGCAGTTCTAACCTGGGGTTATACTGCATATGTCATAATATAACAAGACTTCATGTTTGAAAGGGAGGAAGGGTCACTATACTTGCAACATAATGGACACTGGAGGAGAATCCATTTGCCCCCCAAAAAAGTGCAGGTTCCATTTATGTCAATGCTAGATCCTGCTTTTCAGCAGGCGAAGATAGACTGCACATTTAAACAATGGCAGTCATGGGGCCTGAAGCACCCGCTTCAGTTCTATGAGGGAGGTGCTTTTAGGTCTGTTCAAGACCTGAAACAGACACCTACTCAGGCAACAGGATCATTTTTGTTGCCTACAGATAAGACATAGTAATGCAAGACTAGGATTAACCTGGGCCATAAAGGAAGCACACCCATTAGTGCAGCTGGGCACCCTGGAAAACAGATCTCCAGAATACACAAATACATTCAACTAATCTCTACACAGGGGATTCCGCTATTGCAACATAGATGGGAGCAGGAGTTAGGTGCATCTTTCACAGACAAGGCGTGGACAGTAATTTATAGTGCCCAACATAAAATTAACTCCCCAGATCTCTGGAGCAAGTATGGATGGAAATTCACTACACTACTTCAGAACACCCCAAATAACTGGAAATAAGACCATGCAAAGGGCACCAGCTGCTGGAGGGGATGTGGGGAGGTGCCACACAAATTCTGGGACACAATAGAGAAGGCTTTCATGGAGCCCTTTCCTGAATTTGAAATCCTCACGGTACAAGGTACTCTTACAATGTCCTCCTATTGGCAGTTAAAACAATCTCTAGAAATTGGCTAAAGGAACAAATACCTACACCATACTGACTGGGACAACAGTCCAGCAAATATGTCAAATGAAAAGAATGACAGCCATAGGTTTGCAGACAATGTTTCATGCAGTTCTGGAATAAGTGGCTAATATGGGTAACAGGCCATAGAGAATATAGTGCCTTTAAAGTAATTGGAACACAATAGAATGCAAAGTTGGCCCAGTAATATGCCTAGGATAGACCACTGGTAGTTTACAGTACAGTTACATAGAAGTTACTGTAACAGCAGATCTTCAAGAGAGGTTTTAGTAGGTCATCACAAGTAGGACTCCCGTCACCCATCAGGCTGCACAGCAGACTTTTCTAGCAATCCCTGATGGCGGACCACCTACCTAATGTGGTGTGACTGACATCAGCGTGATGGTATATAGTGGGCAGTTCCCACACCTGCCCCCCCCAGTTCTCCCGCCAGAGCCAGGTAGAGGCCTAACAGCAGGAGCCAACAGGATTGCAGACCCTGTAAAAATTGAAATAGGAGGGAGGGGAAAAAAATGACCTACTGAAGGAACCTCTCAGATCTACTGTTAAGTTCCTATGAAATTATTATCTATCTTAGAGGGTTCCTTCAGTAGGTCATCACAAATGGGATAAAGACCCAAGCAGTCCCCCCTGAGGAAGGGGAGGGAGAGAAACTAGGAAGGGACAAAAAACCTACAGAAGACTGAGGTCTGAAAAGGACCCAGCCTAGTACAGACCCTGCAGGACAGCTAGGCCAAAGTCAGCCCTCCGCCTAGAAGCAATGTCCAAACCATAATGCTTGGTAAAGTTATGGACAGAACTCCAAGTAGTGGCGGCACAAATAGATGCTGCAGAAACATTATGAAGGAAGGCTGCAGAAGTGGCCATGACCCTAGTAGAATGACTACTGAGAGTATCTGATGCAGTTGCCCAACCACTTGCAAAGGCCCTGCTTGGAAACCAGTTTGCCTTGAGTTAGAGGTCCAAAGGAGACAATTGGTCACAAGAGTGAAAGTCCTTGGTTCGGTGCGTGTAACACCGGAGAATCCAGTGCACATCCATCATATGGAGAAGTGCCTCACTCCTGATAGTGGGAGCTGGATAATATACTGGAAGTATATTATCCAGGAGGGATACTGGAGGGAGAGAGGTGATATGATCGAGACATTTAAACACCTTAAGGGCATAAACAAGGTGAAAGAGTCTAACATGTTTAAATATAAGAAAAATAGCAGGACAAGAGGACACAGCATGAGATTAGAGGGAGGCCGATTAAGGGGGAATGTGAGGAAATTCTTTTTCACAGAAAGGGTGGTAGATGCATGGAATGGCTTACCACAAGAAGTGGTGGCTATGAATACAGTGCAGGGCTTCAAACAGGCATGGGATAGGCATAAGGGAGCAATACAAATGACTATGAATAGATAGGTCACTGACAGAGCAAAGGCCGATGGCACATTTATAAGGTAGAAAAAGAAATGGGCAGACTGGATGGGCCTTGCGGTCCTTATCTGCCGTCAACTTCTATGTTTCTATGGAAGCTCCACAGATTGGTTCAGAGTAACTTCAGACACCACCTTTGGAGGTAACCTCGGATGGGTTCCGAGAACTGCCCTGTCCCGGTGAAAAATAAGGCAAGTCTCCTTACAAACCAATGCATGAAGCTCCACAATTCAAGCTGAAGTGATAGAAAGTGTAGGTCACAGCTCATTGCTGGTTCAAAACGTGGCAAGGTGAGCTTTTCTAGTATGAAATTCAGGTCCCATGGCAGTGTTGGGCTGTGGATGGGGTTTCAGATTGAGAATCCCTAAAAAAAAAAATGAGATCCAACTGAGCCAAGGGTTTTACCATCCACCAGCTCGTGGTACGCTGAGATAGCAGAGAGGTGCACTTTCAGAGAGGAATAGTCTGGACCAGAGCCCGATAAGTGAAAGAGGTATTCCATGACTTGTGGGCCGAGCAAGGAAAAGGGTTCCAGCCCTTTGCAGTCGTCCAAATGGAAAACAGCTTCCACTTCAATGCACAAGTGGAATGGGAAGGTTTTCTGGCTTTGACAAGGACCTGTGCCACTCAAGAGGATACCCCAAAGCGAGAGATGGCTACGTCTGCAGGAGCCATGCATGCAGATGCAGTGTCCAGACCCCCAGATGAACCAGACAACCTTGGTCCAGAGTAAGGAGGTAGTGTGTCAATGGCAGTGGAACCGGTGGTTCTCTGGATAGCTGCTGAAGCAGCAGAAACCAAATCTGTCTCAGTCAAAGAGGAGCGATTACAATCTTGGCCTTCAGTCTGTAGTATGACGAGAACCCTCTGCAGAATAGGAAACTTAGTGAAGGTGTATAAAAATGTCCCCATCCAGGATGGAGATAATGCATTGCTTCAGAAAACACCTGGCTCTGGAACGAGCAAGCAAAGCTTGGGAAGTTGTGTTGAATTGAGGTGTGAATATGAAGAGTTCTGGCCACCCCCAATTTTGGAAGATGGATTCTGCCACTTCCTAATGAAGTTCCCACTTTTGGGTGGGGGTCTGCGATCTGCCGAGACTGCCAGGATGTTTAGAACTCCCGTTGCATGCAGCCACTAGGCACAAGTGGTGCAGGACTGCTCAGTTCCACACCCATGTCACTTCCCTGCAAAGAGGAAGTGACCGGGTTCCTCTTGTTTGTTGATGTACCAAACCACTGACATATTGTCAGTTTGGACGAGCAGTGTTCCCTTGGGCAGCTGGGGGTTGAAAGTTTTAAGGCACACAGAACCACCCTGAGCTCTAGAACATTGATGTGAAGAGAAAGCTCCAAGCTGGAGTCAAGTCCCTGGGCTTGGTGTTCCCCAGATGTGCACCCCACCCCATGTTCATGGCATCTGTGGTGAGTGTGGTTATGGGTGCTGGTCTTCGAAACTGGAGACCCAAGGAAAGATTGTGTGGATTCATCCACCATAGAAGATCCCTCCAGACAGCCGAGGACCAGATATTGCAGATGGTCCAAAAGCTGGTCCCATTACACCCTCAAGGACCACTGAATGATCCTCATGTGGAGCCTGGCTAAGGGGAACAGTACAAATGGAAGCTGCCATGAGGCCCAACAGGTGAAGGACCTCCCTGGCCAGGATGGTCTGGCAAGATGCCACTTTGGTGGCCTGGTGAACTAGAGTATCCACTCTGTCCTGACTGTCAAGGACCTCCCCAATAAACTGTAGACTGGGTGGGGATGAGGTATGATTTGGGTACGCTGACAGTGATACCAAGTCAGTTGAACAAGTCCAGGGTAAACAACAGAGCCCCCAACACCACAACCCTGGAAGGGGTCACTAGAAGCCAGTTGTTCAGGTAGGGAAACACTGCAATGCCCCTGCAGTGTAAAAACGCTGCAACCCCCACTAGGCACTTGGTAAAAAACCAGAGGTGCCGAAGATGGCCAAAGGAGAGTGCTTGGAACTGGAAGTGCTCCCACTGGAACAGGAAATGCAGCAACAGATTGTGGTTGTGCAAAATAGGTTTACATCCTGCATATCCAGGGCACAGAGCCAGTGGTTCAACAGGAGTGGCAGAAGGCTCTAGTGTCTGCATGTGAAACTTGTACTCAAAATGATTCAGCTGACTGATCTAGAATGGGTCTGAAGTCCCCAGTCTTTTTTGGAACCAGGAAGGGGAAAAAAAAAAAAATAAGAAAAAAGGTAGAAGCATTTCCCAGTTTGCCCTGGAAGGACTCGCTCAATTGCTTTTAGCAAGAGCAAATTTACTTACTCTAACGAGGAAAGCCTGATCCCGAGTGTATGAACACTTACTGGAGGGTTTCCCCCAGAGGATTTCCAGTAGCTCTAGTGCGACTGGAGGCCACTAATTGCAGGACCCACACTGAGGTAACTGCCCTCCACTCCTGCATGTGGAGAGCAAACATCTGCCCCCCCCCCCACCTGCTCCTCGCCAAAAGGCTGAGGAGGCAGTGGGGCCAGGGAGTCAAGAAGTGGTGGGTCAATCCGATGCAGATTCTTGGAGGTGGGGGTAACTGTACCCATGGCCTTCCACTTGCCTTGGCGAGTCACCCGAGCAGGTTTCCCCTGCCACCAGGTCACCTTCCGAAAGGGTTGCTGTCGTCTTTGAGGAACAGCAAATTGGTACATTGACCAAACAGATCTAAGGGCAACACCTTTGTCCTGTAATTATGTTTTTGGTGTCACCTCTAAAGAGGTGAGAGCCCTGGAAAGGGGCATCCCGAATTGCCAACTGAACCTTGTTAGCGAGGCTAGAGAGGAGAAGCCAGGAGTGATGTCTCAGGGTGATGGCAGTCAGAGGTATGGTCCACAAAATAGACTTAATCTTAGGTGGCCAGTAGAGCATGCCTACAAGAAATCCTGGAGACAGATCCTTAGAGAGTTCCTCCTTGAGAGGTGAAGTATCCATACTGGACTTTCGCCTCCAACCAGGCCATAGTTACCTTTTGGTGGGACACCATATGGGCCATGTAAGTAAGGGAGCAGAGCACACACATGGCCGAAGACTTTGCCAAACTAGTCCATGTGCCTCGACTCCTTATCTGGAGGAGTGGTGCTCATGTGCTGGGGTGTATCGGAGTGATCATGAGCCACTGAAATGGCCATGGAGTCTGCCTTCAGATTGAACTTCAAAAACTGAGCATCCTTAGGTGCCGGTAAAGCCAGTCTGCCCTCTTGCAGAGGGCTGGGATAGATAGAGGCATCTGCCAGACTGTGGTGGTGAGCATCCATGGAGGACTTGGGACTGGAGACAGGGACTCCAAATTGAGGCACTCTGCCAGTCATCTCATTGGGTCCTGTTCCTGACTCCCAATTGAAATAATCTGAGGGCCCTCAAGAGATCCGAGAAGGAAGGATCCTCAAGTGGCAATTTTGGTGAGGTCTTGCCTTTCGGCTCGGGTTCCTCCACAATTTTCTCCTCCAAAGAGTCCTCTCTCCCAGAGATATTCTTCTCCATTGGAGAATGTTCAAAGCGAGAGAGGGGAACATCCAGTAGAGTCTTCTGAGATGTGGACAATTTGATCCGAACTGCTCAGGGAAGGGGACCTATGAAGTGGCGGAGGTAGGAGTCTTGCTTCTAGGTCCAACTAACTCAGACCTTGCTCCCTGCCGCCAAGACTACAAAAAAAGACTAAATCTGGCATAGCCGGGGGGGGGGGGTGGAGAGAATAAGGAGGTGGAGGGGGTACAGCAACTGGCTGAGGGCAATACCCATGTAATGGGTATATGGATGATAAACTGTCCCAATGGACTCCATCCAGGAGCAGGAACCTCTGGTTAAGGATCCCCAGAATACTCATGTAGGTAATGGGGGAAGTGAGGGGATGGTTGTAGAACCCAGTCAGCCCCGACATTGGGGGAAAACCCATGTCGGACCTGCTGTGGTATATATTAAATTGGGGTGTGGCATCTGAACAGTCCATGTTCTAGGGACTGATGTTGGCACTGGTGCCACCCAATCTGGTGCCAGAAAAGGATCTGGTGTCAGAACTGGACAAAGGGCTTCAGTAGCAGGAGTCTGGTCTGGGCCGATGGAATAGGTCCGATCACCAGGCCTGGTGTTGGGACTGTTGTGGGAACCAGTGGCGTTGGAGGTGCTGGCAGTCCTGGTGTTTGGACTGGTAACTGGCAGCACAGGATGCCCCTGTAGTCAGTCCTCTAGCTGAGGGGCCTCCTGACCCTGGTCCCCAGCAGGGGAGAGTGGGGAAGAACCATCAAAATCAGTTGGGTCACCAGTGACCCCCATCAGCCTCACCAGATGTGTCTGAAGTAGAATGAGAGGACACGGGTGAGGGAACAGGAGGGAGCGGGGCTGTCTCCCTTCAGTCCTGCTGGATGTTTGTTGCAACACCAGAAGGCTAGGACGGGGGAAACAGCCCATGCAGTTGTTGGGGACGGCTGACTTAGGGTGGTCGGGGAAGAGAATCCTCAGCTGACTAGACCGAGCAACTGCCCCCAGCCGGGGGAGTAGACTTAGATACTGGGTGATCTCTGGAGGAGGCAGACTTATCTGCATGAAATTTCTCCTTACCTGGTGCTTAGACAGTGGCTGGGCCTTGCTGGTAGAGGGCCCAATGTAGTCTGCGGAGCAAGCCCACCCCTTTTTTAGGGGAAGATTTGTCAGACGAATCCCTAATCTTGTCCATCTTCTCTAGTGGAAGTAGACGGGCCTGAGATGGGCCTCCAATGCCTGCTGTCTGCTTTTTGGTAGCCTGATTGAAGGACGGACAGTCGGAGCAGGAGGAGACTGGATGGTCTGGGCCTAGACAGATACTTGGATACCACACAGACAGGCATTCCAAGTGCCACAGAGAAGACATGAACTATTTAAACCAAGAACTAGCGAGTTTACAAGTGTGCGAAAAAACACTTTCCGGACACTAAATGGAGTCTGCAAAGCAACTAGAATGAGGTGATGGTGGGAAAGAACTGGAGGGCGGCTGTAGGGACTGCCCACTATATACAGTCATGCTGACGTCAGTCACATGATATTGAGTGGGCACCCTTCCCCCACGTCAGGGATTGCTAGAAAAGTCTGAAGTGCGGCCCGATGCCAGTCCCATTTGTGATGACCTACTGAAGGAACCCTCTCCAAGTAAGATCTGGTAATTCTAACATTCTAACATACTAAAATGCCAGCAGAATAGGCCTAATGGTCTTTCGTGTCTGCTCGTTTGGTCAGCCCCCACCCTGGGTGCTGACCTTGCTGTCCCCCTCGCCTTCTCTGGCTTCTCCCTTCCCAGTTCCGGATATTCTTGCTGCATTGGATTTTGCTTCCTGAACCCTTCCCCTGTACCTGTCCCACCCCCTCTTGAACCCCTCCACTGTCTCTGCCTCCACCAGCCCCCTAGGGGGGCTGTTTTATAGCGAGTCAAGACTCATGCTTGGAAGTGTAGTGTCAAGATGTGTTCAAGTGTCATATTGTAAAGGTAAAGTGATGTTTGAATATGCACAGACTACTACAAAAAATACAAAATTTAAAAACGTTACTCAAGACTTACTGTTCCAAGGTACTTGCCCGGCAGCAGCCAATTGAATTTTTGTCTACAGACTTGTCTTATTCTCCAATTCCCAGCCTGATCCTCTCCTCACTCTGCCTAGTCCCAAACTAATCATGCCTCAGTCCAAGGAAAGTAGCGCTAATGGAAACCCAGACCCCTTTCTCAACCCCTCCCTGCACTTCACCCAATCCCCCTCATCCCCATCTATATGGAGGCTTGCACATCAGTGCATGCAACTCAGAGATCAGTCTGCCAGACTGAATGGTCATTAGACACAACAAGCCACTGGATTCAGCGGGCTAATTCTCTCAACCATAACATTCAAATTTCAGGGACTGGATCCCCAATAGGGGGATGAAGGTGCAGAATACCCTTCAAAAAGGGTTAGAATTAACAGCAACTAGGACAAAGGAATGTTTCCCACAGGCAAATGAAATGCAGCTATAGTCGAAAGCTTGACCTTCAGAGAAATATTTCAGTCCACTGTCAAACAAGTAGAATAAATAATCTAGGATGCATGGGGTTGGGGGCAAAGAACATTGATAAGGATTAGAGGCCCGAGCTGACACCCATGTAGAAAATGCATTTCCACTTCCAATAGGAAGACAGTAGATTGCTTCCTAGCAGCCCGGAGAACTTCTGCTACCATTGGGATACCTGGAAGTGCTAGAGGACCCAAGTCCTCAGGAGTCCAGCATGAAGCTGGAGGGAGCTATGTGCTGGAGACAGTAAGGCTCAGCAGAGAGGGAGAGATTGGTTCTGTGTCAGAGCTGTAGAAGCAGAGGGAACCAAATCTGTCTCAGCCAGGACAGCATTATGAGAATCATAGATGCCTTGTCCTGGACCAGTTAGAGTAGAATTGAGAGAAAAGGGTGAGAAAGCATATATAAATCTTCCTGTCCAGGAAAGCGACAGTGTGTCCTACCACAGTTCCAGGACCTCGCTCAAGACAGCAGTAAAGAGACAGTTTTGCAGAGAGACAAACTGGTCCAACTTCAGTTGACCCCACAAGCAGAAGACATTGTTAAGAACGTCAGGCAAGATTTCCCCACTCGTGGGCATGGGCAGAGGATCCACTCAGGGCATCCACTAGGGTGTTGGACACTCCCAGGATGTGTACATTTCTCAGGATTGCCCACTACTACACCCTCATTGGTAGGGGGCCGCCCATAGTTCCCAGACACCGATGTGGAAGTGGGCCACCACTGACCTGCAAGATTCTATAGATACAATGTGCAAGAGGCAAGCACCCCACCCAGTCAACAAGAGTCTGTCAGAATGAGAGACTGGACAGGTGACCACCACAGCATGCCTTGCACGAGATAGTCCCTAGACCTCCACCATTGCAGGGCTCGAAGAGCCAGGGAAGACGGCAGGACCCGAGGGACCACTGAAGACTCATTCAACCTAGCATTGGGGACCATCAGGATCATGGCCGCCAAGTGTCTCTGGCAGTGGAGAGCTCTTGCAGAGATAGTCTGCTTTAGCAAATGGCTTGGAATCCAGCAATCAGGGAGTCTGCCCTAGCCATGGCCAGAAATGCCCTTCCCACAGAATACAATACTGCTCCAATATACTGGAGGTGACGACTACAGTCCAGTTTGGACTTCGGATAGTTTACTGCAATCCCTACTTGGGTGAACTGTAGGTGAGAGAAAGTGAGACAACTGGTGTCGAGAATGCTTTCAGGAGCCAGTCATCCAGGTAGGGAAAGACAGAGGCCCTCCCTTTGGAGGGCTGCAGCGACCACTGCAAGGCATTTTGTAAAGACTCTCAGGGCAGAGTGAAGACCGAAAGGGAGGGCCCTGAACTGGTAATGACATCCCTAAACAGAAAGAGCTAGGTGTGCATGATAGAGAGATGCACCCTTAATATCCAGAGAGCAAAGCCAATCACCCTTGTTCAGCAAAGAGGAGGCGTCAGAAGGGACACCACATGGAACTTTTGGTAAATGTAGAGGCAGACATTTCAAATCCAAAATTGGGGTGCAAATCCCCTGTCCAGTTGGGGACCAGGAAAAAGTAAAATCTGAGAAGGAACTGGCTCTATAGCAGACAGTAAGGCAGCAGTCTTGTCTGTAGGACAAGTGCCTGGTCTGTTGGGTAGCAAGAGACGGAGCAGTGATGGAAGAGGCATCTCCCAGAACTCTAGTGTGTCCTCTATCATCAGTTGCAGTAGCAACTAGTCTGAGGAGATGGCCTGCCACCCTTGCAGGTGCTGGGAAAGCCTGCTCCCGGCCATGGGTAGGGCCTCCAAACCCACAACTGCAAAAGACCTTCAGGCAGAAGGCTAGCCCTGCTGAGGGGCAGCAGGTACGCAACAGGGTTTGTGGGGCATTTGTAATTGAGGTTCCCTTTTGACAGGCTGCCTATTGAATGAGGGATGGCCCCTGTATGGGGCAGCATCAAGGAACCTTTAAAAGGTTGTTTGACCTTTGGGTGGTAAAGGGCCCACACTGATTGAAGGGCACAACCAGAGTCCTGCAAGTCTTTCAAGATGGCCTGGGTCTGTGGACCAAACAGCTGAACTCCTTTAAAGAGCATTCAAGATGGATTACTTGACATCCTAGGAAAAAACACCCTGAGTCAGGTGCGACACCAGAGACATACCAGAGGATGGAAGAGCAGTGGTATCCACAGCATCATACGTGGCTCTAAGCATGTGGCAGCCTACTGCCACAATAGACTGAAACTATCAGGTTATCTTGGAAGGTCTTTGACAGCACCCACTGAAAGGGACTGGACTGTTGCCCGAGAGGCTTAGAATTTCCTCCTTGTATTTAAGGAAGTCCATGTAACAGAGGGACAAGGTGGCAGAGAGGAAAAAAGTTTGGCAGTGGCATAGTTTTTTTTGACTCTGCATCTGGGGGCTGAGCACTCTGGTCCTCAGCACATATCAAGTGTGGCACTGATCAGAGTCTACCCGAGGCAGAGATGTGAAACAGGGGTGAGCCACCAGAGCCTGATAAGCCTAGCCGCCTTCCTCAGATTGGAGGGAATCTTGAAAGATTGCTTCCAGGCAGCTACAATAGCCTCCTCAAAAGGCTATCAAAGAAACAGACATAGAATGATGGCAGATACAGACTGCTTGGCCCACCTAGTCTGCCCATTTCTACACCGATTGGATAAGCTGCAGATTCTAGTCACAACAGCCCATTTCCTACTGTAATGGCCTTATGGCTGTCCCATGCATTCTTGAATTCCCACCATTTGACTCCATGACCTCCCCAGGAAGGTGGTTCCATGCATCCACCTCTCCTGGGGAGGAACACTCAGTTGCCCCAAGCTGTCCCTACTAGCTTCAAACTGTGCCCCTTTTTCTTGCAAGTCTTTCTGAAAGATACTCCGACTTGGACTATGTAGATTCCCTTAAGGGAAATTTCCATCATGCCCCCCTTTCCTCAAGGGTACACATTAAGCACTTTGTCTCTTCATATGGTTTCTGTTGCAGACCCTACACCATTTTAGTTACCCTCTGGACTGCCTCCATCATGTCCGTCTTTGCAGAGATTTTTTAATTTGTTTAGTTTTTGTTGACCAGGTACGTGCACTAGACAAATCTTGCCCATTTTCAGGCAAGACCTGGGGGAAGGGGATACAGATGAATGCCAACTGACCTTGAACCAGATGAAACTGCTGGTGGTATTTAATGAATGAGAGAAAGTTGGCCAGGACACCAGGGAAATTCCTACTCTTTTTGATAAAGGCCATAGGATCTTTAACATCCCCCTGAACTACCACCAATCTAGGCAGATGGGGCTCCAGAACTGCATGCAGTACTCCAGAGGGGGTCTTCCCAGCTGTTTGTACAGAGGGATAGCTTCCTGTTTTCTACTGGTAGATGCCTCTCCCTATACATTCTAGCATTTCCCTAGCCCCCCCTTACTGCCTTCTCATGGTTTACCTACTTTAAGGTCATCCAATGGGACTACCCCCAGGTCCCTTTCCATTTGTGTTAGTACAGGCCTCAGTCCAAGGAAAGCAGCGCTAATGGAAACCCAGGCCCTTTCTCAACACCCCCCAAATATATGTACTATTCTCCTGGGTTTGTTTCACCAGGTGCATTACTTTGCAATTTTTTGCACTGAATCCAAGTTGCCATATTTTTGACCATTCCTCCAACCTTGCGAAGTCCCTTCTCATCCTTTCCACCACCTTGTGCATCAACCCTACTGCAGATCTTTGTATCTTCTGCAAAGATGCACTTTTTCTTCCAGCCCCTCTGCAATATCCCCTATAAAGACATTTAAGAGGACTGATCCCAGTACTGAACCCTGAGGTACTCCACTAATAACCCCCCTTTCTTTACAGTGTACTCAGTTTACCATTACCCTCTGGGTCCAGCCAGCTTGTTACACAAGCTGGCTAACTTTATTAATCTTGTGTGGGACTGTCAAATGCCTTGCTAGAGTCTAGGTAGGCATTATCCACAGCCCCTCCCTGGTCTACTACTTTGGTCACCCAGTCAAAAATCAATTAGATTCTAGTCTGACATGACCTTCCTGCTGTGAATCCGTGCTGCCTCTGGTCCTGTGCCCCACTGGCCTCTAGGTGCTCATTTCTTTCCTTCCTTCAGAAGTGATTCCACCATTTTCCCTACCACTGAGATCAAGCTTAACAGGTCTAATTTCCTGCCTGTGTCTTGCACCCAGATTTGTCAAGAGGAATCTCATGGCCCATGTTGTCCCCCTCCTCCCAGTCTGCTAGACCCCTCCATGTATTAAATTTGTTTAGCTGTACATGTTAGTCTTCGTGCTTTATCTTTAGGTGCCAAATACTACTACTGTGCAACTAACATTGTAAAATTATACAAATATTCATTGTCATCATATTGTGATATGTTTCTAAACTGTTTTGATAACCTGCGTGTTATCCTTCCCTACTCCCTTCCCCCAGGTCACACCGTGAGACCAGCATAGTTTGCCCAGTATGCCTTTCCTGGCGACTCAATCACTAAAATTTCCACGTCTTGGGTGTACAGACCTGGGGAGACTAGGGAAAAAATGGCCAGTCGGGCCAAAGGAGGTAGAGACTGAGCAGACACCAGTGGTGACCTCTCCTAAGGGGGGCATTGGGAGACAGTGAGGTCCAGGACTGATTTTTACCAGTGTTTGGACATCATAGCCATCTGTCCAGAGGAAGTGGTTATGGCAGACTGGGCAGAGCAAATGAGCACCGCTGATGGGAGTTGGTGCAGGCAGTGGGACAAAATGAGCAGCCATTGACAAGGGGGATGTATAGGACCCCAAAATAGTCAATGGTACCAGGCTGGTAATTGATGTACCCCCAGTCCCAGCCATCTATGATCACATTGAAGGAGTCATACAAGTTGGCTGCAGTTTAACCTTAGTCGACAGAATGCACAGTATAGTAGACAGGCCAAGATGTAGGACCATCAACAAGCCAGAGACCATAGTTGACAATGGCTATGCAGCACTGAAGGTGGGGGCAGCATTGGGAGCTGCAAAGTGACCCCAGAGGTGCTAGTCAACGGATTTGAAGACCATGTGTGAGGGGCTACCTGCTCCATACTTACATCAGTAGAGGATGAGACAGGGGCAGTACAGACATGCTTAGTCTTAGATGCATGTTTTCTACCATGATCTTGTGACAATTTGGTGGAGGGGCCTCCCATGGAGTGGTGAGACCCTGAAGAGGATGTAGAGTAATCTCTTGAGAGGAGCAGTGCTGTTGCTCCAAGAGGGCTACCTTCTGCTCCACGACACATGCAGCTGTTGCAATAGTTGGTGTTTTGTGACTGTTTAAAACACAAAAGGCACACTCCAGTATGTTGTGTTCAGAATCAAAACAGACACGAGGTCTTTAGCAATTCTGTGGCTACAGAACACAGGTTACAAAGACATTAGTGAATAAAAATTAAAAAGTTGGGTTGTAGAACTTTTAAAATGACTAAAGCAGGAACTCATAAGGAAGAGTGCTATGCAGGTTGTGGTTGAAGACAGAGGAGTGACTGGGACCTCCCCTTTTATGCCCATCAAGTGTGTAGGCCATGTGGTGGTGCTTGGGGGGGGGGGGTCATCCCAGGGTCAACAGCTGTACAAGTACCAGAAGGAGATGGTGCCTGTGGATGAATCCCACTTATGACCTGATGCAAGAGAGATTGCCTCTAAAGATTCACATACCCATCTCCTCCATGGGGGGGCTTCCCAAAACTTTCCCCAGTTTGTAAAGCCCCATGTTAAGTGATAGGAAACTACACCTCAAGATGCCTCTCATTTCTTTTATTGGATACCCAGTATTCAAATATGTTTGATCTTTGTTAATCTAAATTTGCTTTTTTAAACTACCCTGAATCTCTCCTCCGTAGCTGCTGCTCCCTTGATACTGCCTGAACATTCTATGACATCACAAACTCCATTCCAGGCCATTTAGATGAATGGCATGGAATGATAGTCTGATGTCATAGGTCTTAGAGAGATGAAAATAAAGAGCAGTAGCTGGTGAATAGAGTGGAACCGGTCCTCTTCAATGTCTTTATAAGCAACATTGCAGAGGGACTGGAAGGAAAAGTGTCTTTGCAGATGACAAAGATCTGCAACAGAGTTGATGCACAAGGTGGGGTGGAAAGGATGAGAAGGGACTTGGCAAGGTTAGAGGAATGGTCAAACGTATAGCAGCTTAGATTCAATGCCAAGTGCGAGGTAATGCACCTGGGAAACAAAAACCCAGGGGAAGAGTACACAGTGGGGGTGAGATACTAAAAATGGAAAGGGACCTGGGGTAGTTATATCAGATGACCTAAAGGTGAGCAAGCAATGTGAGGGCAGCAAGGAGGGCTGGGGGATACTGGGATGCATAGTGAGGCATCACCAGTAGAAAACAGGAAGTTATTATCCCTCTGTACAGATGGCTGTTGAGACCCCATCTGGAGTACTGCGTACAGTTCTGGAGACCCAATCTCTGCAGACAGACAGGATGGAAACTGTCCAGAGGAGGGCAACTAAAATGGTGCAGGATCTGCACCAGAAGACATAAAGAGACTTAAGGAGCTTAATATGTATAGCCTCGAGGAAAGGAGGGAGAGGGGGAACTGATAGAAACTTAAGTACCTCATGGGAATCAAAGTCCAAGAGGGTAGCATCTTAAAAAAGTGTGCAAGAACAAGGGGGCACAATTTGAAGATGGGGCAGCTCAGAGGTAATTTAAGGAAGTATTTTTTTCAGGGAGGGTTGTGGATGCATGGAACAGCCTTCCGGAGGAGGTTGTGGAGTCAAACAGTGGTGGAATTCAAGCATGCATGGGACAGTCATAAGGCAATTCTAGGGAGTAGGGGTAGGAAGAAGTAGGCTGCTGGTTAACTAGGATCTGCAGCTTATCCATTAGGTAGGAAAATGGGCAGACTGGGTGGGCCAAGTGGTCCTTATCTGCCATCAAATTCTATGTTTCTATGTAACTCAATGTAGATCTGAGCACCCTAAAGCTACATTTATAAGAAATCAAAGCATATCAGAATACATATCTGGCATGGAAAGGAAGATTGAAGGGAAGTTAAATATGCAAAAATAATGTTTCCATTTCCTTAAAGGGATACCCCCAAATCATTTAGTCGAAAACCCACATTCCAAGTGCTTACTTTCTCAAATCAAACCCATGGGTGACCATCTCCTTGAATAGATGAAATCCCGAGACCAACTATGGCACTGTGCTAAAGCATCCAACACTAGGGAATACTCAAGATTACAAATCAGCGTGGACTGTTTGCACAAGAGCTATCCACCAGGTGAAAGCCTACTATAGGAATGAGCTTGCAAACACCTGGAATGATGGGAGGAAGTTCTGGGATAACCTCAGATTATTCGGGGGGGGACGCACAAAGTTTCACCTGCAATGCTCAACACTGAAGGAACCATGACCCTGGATAAAGTAACCATTGCCAATTCCTTCAGCTCAACATCATGAGCTTAAACATGTGCTCCCACCTAGCTTTTTTTTTTAAATTCGTGTTTGTTGGCAATAAGTGGGTACACATTCAAAGTACTTACAGTAGCAATGTAGGTACAATCAGGTAGTTTTCATCCAATGATAGTGAGTTTATTTCTACAAAGAAAATTCTAGAAGTGCCCGGCCTTTTCATTAGAGTCAGGCTCCCCAACATCTCACTGTGCCAGGTTGTGAGGCTACAGCTTTCTTCTTTCCCAATGGGCCCAGCCCCTTCATCATTTTGTTCCCTCACCCCTGTATTAGGTAAACGTCTTGTTTCAGCCAACCACTGTCCCCGGACCTGGATTCCTATGTTCATCTAACCAGGTGAACCATCTCGTCCACCTACGAGTAAACATGTGTCTGCAGGCTGATTTTAAAGGTCAATTCTTCAAAGTCTGAGATTTCTTGTATGATTTGAATCCAAGTCTCCGTAGCAGGTGGCTCTGGCTTCAGCCAGGCACGAGTAATGGTTTTATGTGCTGCAGCCAATATTATAGCCCAGAGGTACATGGAGTCAGCACCCCTAACTGCATGAGGTGGAACACCCAGAATCACCTCTGGCCACTCCAGTGGGCATTACAGCATGAAAAGCACCCCCAGTATTGCCATGACCTCAGACCAAAAAGGTTGTATCCTAGGACATGTCCAGAAAATATGTAAATGATGTGCGTCGTCTTCCCCAGTCTCCAGCATGTATGAGGATGGGTTGGGTCTCTATGGAGAAAAGTGTTGGGGTAAGAAAGTAGCGGACCCTTATTTTCCAGCTAAATTCTTGCCAGAGTGGAGATCTGGTTGTTTTAGTAGCTATGTGAAATACTTTGTCCCAATCCACCTCCCTGCCATCCATACCAAACTCCCTTTGCCAATTTATTTTAATTTTTTCCAGGGGGTCCTTCAGTGCTACCAATGATTTATATAATACAGATACGCGTCATCTGGACTTGGCCAGCTGTCATGCTCTTCATACATTCAAGGAGAGGGGATGCCCGCCCCGGGTATGGATTTGCCTCTTGACACTTGTGAATATGTTCTAACTTGTAAGTATCTGAAATAGTCAGAGCGCTGGAGTTCATATTGGCTCCAGAGAGTCTCAAAGTCTAGGATTATGTTCCCTGTATAAACTGTCCAAAATTGGACAGACCTCACCTACTCCAGGCCTTAAGTGTGATCTAACCGGGCTGGTGTAAAATTCAGTGACCATGAGAGTCCGCTCAGGAGGCCAAACGGACTTCCCAATTCTGTATTTCTGCCACACCTACGTATGGCCATCAATGTGCTGTTAACTACCATCAGCAAGGGGGTCCATTATGGAACCCTGGGGAATCATGGTCCTGGCACCTAATGGGGCGTCACGTCAGTCCTCCTTGCCTTGTTCCATTAGCTTCCAGTTAGAAACAGGTTGTATTTGACCACTGCAGAGCCCTCTTCAATTGTGTGGCCAGGTAATAATCCTCCAAGTCAGAGGGATCTGCTGCCCTTTTTCATGTGTTTGTAATATGCGCAGGTTGATTCTTGCTCTTACCATTCCAAATAAATCTTGCAATCTTCCTGTGCCAGTTCTGGAATTGTGCTTTATTTATAGGGATCAGAAGGCAATGAAACAAGTATAAGAACTTTGGGAGAATGTTCATAGTGATTGTATCTTGGCATACATGGGAAGATTTAGTGACCATCTCTCAAATTCCTTTATCTGGCATATCAGGGGGCTATAATTTGCCTTGAACAACTGAGACAGGTGTTTAGTGATACAAGTGCTCAGGTATTTCATCTTATTTGCTGCCCAGTCTAGTGGGAGCATTCCCCTTATCTTATTTGTAGGTGTGTAATAAAAGCCAAGGACCTCTGTCTGTTCTGTTGAGTGTATAGCCCGCGTGCCTACCAAACTCCCCTAGCAGTGACCACACTTGGGTAATCTATTCCTCTGGGTTTGATAGGAATAGCAGAACATAGTCTGCATATAATTTTTCGGTCCATCCCCCCCCCACTTCAATCCCCTGAATCCGCTCTAATTGACGTATAGCTGATGCTAATAGTTCTATGTAGAGGGCAAATAGGAGGAGAGAAAGGGGACAACCCTGTCTGGTGCCCCGTTAGAGTCTGAAACGTGAGGAAATTCCTCCATTCACCCCGACATAGGCTTGGGGACCAGTGTATAGTACCTTCAAGCCATCTATAAAGGATTGCAGAAAGGCCATAGTCTAGGATTAAGAATAGGAAACTCCAAGAGACCTTATCAAAGGCCTTTTCCACGTCCAGACTCATTAAACCCACCCAAGCTTTTGATCCTGCACCAACAGTAATCCATCCCACCATCCCTCAAGCAGCCCAGCTACACCCATTTTATTTTAAGGCCATCACTGAAGGACTAGCCAGGAAACGTCTACTCAAAAGTACTCTGGAAGTCCAAGCATAGTGCCACCTCCCTCGATTTGAAACCCTCCCTCACTTTTGATGAAGTTCTGCCACCCCTTACAAAAATTCTCAGCCACACTTATGCTCACAATTCACAAGCAAACTGAAGTGCACTGTGGCAACTCCTATCCACAAAGGTGATAGGACTCAAGCAACTACAGGCCTATATCCATCCTTCCCCTACTCTAAGACTTTGGAAAGGATAGTTCAACTTGTAGACTACCTGGAAAAAATATAACCTCTGATGTTCCCAACATGGTTTTGAAAAGATCACAGCACCACCACTGCACTGGACTACCACCTTCATCCACCATGCACTAGATCACAACCAACTGGCCAGCACCTTTATTCATCTAACTAAGGTGTTAGATACAGTTAACCACTCCCTACTAACCAGACAACTATCACATCTTGGCCTTTCACCAGATGCCACTTGCTGGTTCCAAAGCTACCTTAGTGACCACTCAATTCAAGACAACATCTTGACCCCCCCCCCCCCCAATCTGTTCAGGTGTACCAAAGTTTCCATCCTTGGCTCCCCTACTCTTCAGCATCTTTATGAACAACCTCCCTGCCACAACTGAATTCTACTCTATGCAAACAATTCAGTCATTTTCTCAAGCCAGATCCCCCCCATACCACCTCCAGCAACAGCTTGGTTTCTCAGAAGCCAAAACCTAGTTCAGGTCATGTAGACTCATCCTAAGCAACTCAAAAGCCAAATCAATGCAGTTTCACGATACTGAAACTCCAACAACTGCTAATGTACAATAGTGGTGGCACTGTGCTGAACAGGTACAGATGACCAATTCAAATACCTGAGAGTGACCCTTGACTCCACTCTTTCATACTCCACACATGACCTTGTTAAAGCTGTGAATACATGCATAGACCTGCTATACAGTCATAGGCACTGAGAAAGCATTAGAGCTTGCCATCCAGAGCTCAATCCCCTCTAATAGACTATGGCCTTGCAGTTTATGGATCAGCTACTGACTGCCCTCCGGTGTATAGCCATAGCCTTAAATAAGGCCTGCCAGATCCTCACCACAGCCTCTAGACTCATATGTGATCTCTATGAACAGGCTAACTGGCTACAACTTCAAGGCAGAATTCTATCAGACCTGCTTACCAGCCAAGACGACCACGCTAGGCCTCCTTCCACCAGGGGTTCCGTCTACTTCCCCCTCACTGTGCCATCCACCTTACCAGGAGTTCTGGAACACTACTCTTCTCAGTTCCCCACTGCCAAACCATTCAAGAGCAGCACTCCTACAAAGTTAGGGCCTCCAGCTGGTTCACACACCCAGTGGCTATCACAATGCACACAGACTCAACTCCTTTAAGCACCAACTACAACAGCACTTGGTGGCCAGTGCCTACTGTGACTGCTACCCAAATTCCCTGCTCGCCCTCCTGGCCTTCATTATTTATGCACTCCCACACCCCACTCTCCCAATAACCCTTTCCAATATCTCACGTCAGCCACCTCAGCCTCCTCTTGCCCTGCCCCAGATTTCACTCCCTTCATTCCCTCACATCCTTGCCCGCCAGTCACCCATTACCCCACACACCTAGCTCTCACTCTCCCCTAGTTCTCATTTCTCTTTCTCCTCCATGCCCATCCTTCCTCTTCTCCTCCCCCACTTACATCTCCCATCCCTTCTGTCCACCACCTACCTTATCCCTCCAATCCCCCACTCCCTTTGTTCTTGCCCATCCTACCACCTTGTCCTCAACTACCTCTGTCCCTCAAGCACTCGACAGACCATTTCAACTGTAACCGTCCCAGGCTTTTAGTACAATGTCTGGCGATATTGCACCATTGCTTCTGTCCACGTTGATCCTGCAAAGCCGTTGGCAGCTTATGCCTTCTGTAATGTTTTACCAGTTATTTTTTTTATGCTCCCCTCACAGCTGTCCTCTTAGGGAGACACCTATGGCCTTTTTAGCCCTCGCTCAGCTACCAGGTGAGCAGAGCAGTCCATCCCCATGGAGCCGTGGCTGTACCCCCCCAGGCGGGTATGGGATGGGGCTGTCAGACCCCAAACATCTATATTCGTCGGGATGCTGTCTCCAGGCCTGGTAGGGCATTGAAGGTTGGGGCCTGGTCTTCGTATCAGAAGGCTGCAGGCACCCTCCAACATCAAGGCACTGAGGTGCCGACATCTGGCACATCACCTCCACTCGGCATCTGACTTGTCTGTAGCTCAGGTCTCCACCCAGGGCCAGACAAGAACAGAGCTCTGGCACCCCGGAGAGGACAAGTGGTCCCAAGGATGCTCAAGTCCTCTCCCCGGCTGGCCCTCCAGCTCCCCAAGCTAGTTCCCAAACCCAGGTCACTGGCATCACAAGCGGAAATCCAACCGCTGCGCCGGCTTAGTTATTAATTCTATTGTCTTAGCCAGACAAAACCACTGATAGCTCATGTACTGTAACTGTATTAAGTTATCTACCTGCCTACTCTTGTCTATACAGTAGATTGTCCATGACGTGGAACCTTTGTAAGACAGTACTGATTGCTCAAAGTCATTATCTGAAATGGCCATAAAAAAAAAATTCAGTCAACTGTTTTCTGCTTCCTTTCTCCGTAGGACTAAAAATGCATGGCAATGGTGCAATTATACCAAGCCTTATTTGCTTCAAATCCTTACTCCAAGAATGTAAGGACCCCCCCAAAAAAGTGCAGCCACTTGTTATGCAATAATATCCAGTCGTTACACAGCATTAGGAGTGGCTAGATCGTGTGGGAATTCACATCAAGATGCAGTGGAAGCAGAATGACGCACACACGCACGTACGCACACTCAGTATGGTGTGGGAAGTCTTACTGAATCAGACAAGCAACTATGTCAGTACCTCTAGAATGAGTTTTATTTGAGGCCCAAGGTGCTTGACTGTCCTTTTAACAAAGGTCAATTCAGTGCATTTGTTATTCCAGTTTGAGTGGAAACTGGAATACTAAATTATGCTTGCAGTAAGGAATAGAGTTAGAAGTAATGGATACATTTTCACCCAACCCTTCTATGCCAATTGTGCTATATTATGCATGCCTGTGTCTTCCCCAGAAAACTGCAAGGATAGGGGCATTGTCAAGCAAAGGAGATTACAAGGTCCGCTTCCTGGATCTTTTATTTTTCTCCCTAGTTTGTGTCCATTTATTCTTCTTTCCATATTTGTGGCCCTAGGTCACCCTTCTTTGTGTTTCTTTACTGCATCTAGCAAAATGCTATAGTTGTAACAATACTGGGGAACAAGGCTCTGTGATAAATACCAGACTGCCAGACCTATGCTATTAGCATACAGTTAAAGTTATGCCACTCAAAGCTACCTTTTGGTAGTTTCTGTACCAATTTGAGTTGGGCGGCTTCTCTCTCCCCACAAAAAAAAAAGTCAAACAACCCGAAACCAAGAACAGCATGCACAAGCCTATGCTGTATTCACAAAAGCTTTATGCTACACAAGTTGTGGTGGTCCAGTATTCTCCACTATTGCCCAAGGCTGCGATACAACACAGGGGAGGGGAAGCATGGGGGTGTTAATTATGGGGATTCCTAGGAGACCAAGTTGGGCAGCTTGGGTCCAAAGATGGTAAACTAGGTATGACACCAAGTTAGGCAGATAGTGGTTGTAAATATTGGTTCACTACAGAGAAGTGAGGGTAACCAGCAGTGTGCCTCTGGGCTCAGTCTCTAATGTCTTCATACTGTCATTACAAATTAATTTGAAGAGAAGGTCCACCTCTTAGACACCAAAGTCTACAGTAGTGTGGACACTAGTAGGGGAAGGGATGGAAAGAATGCAGAGATGAAGTGTGGTCATAGGTATGGCAGCTGGGTTTCAAAAAGCATTACAGTCATGCACCTGGGAACACAAAAACCCAAAGGCAGAGTACAATAGGAGAAGTCATGACAACCAAACAGGAAAGAGACCTAGGGGCAATCCCATCTCATGTCCTGCAGGTGGAGAGGCAGTTGGAGGGCCAGTGGGATGCTGGGGTGCAAAGGAAAGGGCATTGAATGAGGTAGCATTGTCAGTGTCCAGATCGCTACCAATACCCCACCTAGATTACTGTGTCCAGTTCTGGAGACCACATCTCCAGAATGACAAAGTGGATATGTTCAGAGGGCAGCCAAAATGATGCAGGGTCTGCATCACAATCCCTATGAGAGGCTAAAGGACCTTAGTATGTGCACCCTAGAAAAGGTGGTAAGACCTGTAAATATTTCAAGTAAATAAAAAAGTTTGAGAAAAAGATGCAAGAAAGGGGACATGCAATGGAGCTGGGGGGCAACTTGAGGAGATTTGAAGTAGTATTTCACAGAACAAGCAAACTTAGAGGGGTGAACCAGTGACTCTGGGACTGGTGGGGGATACTTGGGAGGATGAGGGGCTATATGCCAGGGATAGGTTACACCTCAATCTAGAGGTTAGGGAGATCTTGAAACTAAAGCTTGCTGGACTTATAGGAGAGGGGGTGGGGTTTAAACTTGTAAAGGGATTAAAAGAAAGGCTCCAGGGCGCACACAAAAAAAGGTTGTAGGCTGCACTGCAAATCCATGGAGAATTGGGCAGAAGAGAGAATGCATAGGAGCAGGGGAGGAGAGAAGAACAGTAGTCCTGATCAATGTCAGGGGTATGGGCAATAAAATGCCCAAGCTCCAGGCTATACTGGTTGAGGGAGCAGCAAATGTGGCAGCAATTATGTAGACATGGGCCACCCAGAGAAATGATTGGGAGCTAAACTTGGAGGGCTACAAGATATTCAGGAAAGAGGGGGAGGTGTTGCACAGATTGTCAGAAATGAGTGGTTAGTGGAGGGGATTAAGGTAACCCTGCAAAAGAGGGGAGAAAAAAATGGATGGGGTAGTGTACAGCCTCCCCCCCCCCCCAAACAGGGGAGGCTCTGGAGGAGGAGGTAAAGGGTCAGTGACCTTGGAAAGAGTAGGGTGGTGGTCATGGGTGATCTTAATATACCAGGGGCAGACTGGGACAGACATTCTCTGTGACCAGGGAACAGACTGACATGTCTTTCAGGATGCCTTCCTGGTCCAGCAGGTGGAGGAACCCACTAGGGAGGAGTGGATATTGAACGTTGTCCTAGCAGTGACCAGATAAGGGGCACGGAGGTGTGCAGTCCACTGGTGGGTGCTGAACATACCACAGTCTGGTTTCTGCTGCAGTGGGAGAAGAAAGCCACACCAACAGTAGTAATATAGTAGCAACTCTGCTTCTGACTTCCATAATTTTGTGGGCATGGGTAGGATTCTATGGGAGAGGTTGGACAAGATTAAGCCAGATATGGATGCTGGAAGCTTATGGGATACCATTAAGAAAAGGGGTGCAAGAGGCTACTAGGTCTTGTACAAAAGGCGAAAACATGTTAGAACCAGCAAGCCAGGTTGGTGGACCAAGGAGGTGCAGGAGGCAGTGATGGAAAGAGGCTGCCTACACATGTTTTATGTGCTCGGGGGGCAGGGAGATAAGGAGTGAGGAGAGTATAAACTGATGGCCAGAGGGTCACCAGAGTGGTGAGGGGGAAGCCAAGGTGGGGATGAACAAAACCTGGCTAGGGATATCCCGGGGAGAAGGGAGAAGAGGGAGAGAGAGAGAGGAAGGGATTCTATAGATGCACAAGAGAAGAGGGGGGGGAAAAAAAAAAAAAGCAAGGACACAGATCAGCAGGATTAAGACTGGGGTGGGCACAGGAAGCAGGGAGACAGGCAGAGGTGCTAAATGAGTACTTTAGCTCAATCTTTAGAGGGAGACAGGGGATCCCTACAGCCTGAGGAAAGAGGAGCCAACAAATTCAAGAGGTCAGTCCAAGACCAGAGGACTGAAAGGCTAGGGTACAGGCTGGTCCAGACCCAGAAGAGGTGGGGTGGCTCCATAAAGGGGGAAGAAACCAGTGGATAGGGTGAGGGAGGCCCTTTGGAAACTTAACACGATAGGCATCAGGGCTGGACGGGCTACATCCAAGGGTTATGAAGGAACTGGTGGAGGAGATGGCAGCTCCACTGGCTGCACTCCAACACCTCTCTGCAGACAGAATGGGTGCCCAAAGACTGGAGGGTGGCTCATGTAGTGCCCATCCACAAAGGGGGGGCTAGAGAGATAATGGGAATTATAGGCCTGTTAGCCCAACATCTGTGGCAGGCAAAGTAATGGTGGGCATCAAGGAGCAGCTTGGGAGGCAGCTGGAAAGGTTAGGGCACCAGGATGATATGATAAGTATGGCTTCATCCCAAAACCAACCTCGTAGAGTTTTATGACTGGGTGACAGGGGCCCTGGATAGACATAGGCCAGTCAATGTCCTACACCTGGATTTCAGCAAGGCATTTGCTTCGGTACCCCATAACGGGCTAATAGCAAAGCTGGGGGGGGGGGGAAGAGAGATTGAGGTGGGAAGGCAAGTGCTCAAGTGGGTAGAAAGTTGGCTTACAGGACCAATACAAAGGGTAATGGTTGGTGGGATAGTCTCTTCCCCCAGAAAGGGAGTCAGTCGGGTCCCCAAAGGTTCAGTATTGGGGCCACTCCAGTTCAGTGCCTACATCTCAGATAAGGCAGAGGGGTTAAGAGTAGGCAGAGTCTCTTTGCAGATGACTCCAAACTGGGAGCACTGGTGGATAGGAACAAGCAAGAGAGTCCGGGGGACCTGGATACCCTAGAGGCGTGGTCAAGGATGTGAGGGATTGAAGTTTAATGCTGGGAAATGTAAGGTACTTCTTTGGGGGGTCAGGTCACACTACAAGCCACATCAGGCGAGAGAGAGATGTTGGGGTAGTGGTAGACGTCAAAATAAGGAGATAGTGGAGTGTGTTAGACCAATCGTGGTGCAGCGCTCAATGTGCAACAGATGCTCAATCATGTAGTATGGTAGGTAGCTACCTGCTATTTACACATTCGTGGTCCCTGTAGACTCAGGATGGCCGTTGTGTTTGTATATTTTTTATTCCAATTTATTCTTTTCTTTAAAAGATATAGGGAGGATATGCGCCCCCCCCCCCCGATGAAAGGTGGAACAAACAGATTGTACAATTGTGATTATGTCTAAGATAGATGAGATAGTACAGCGTGTTGGACTAATCAATTTGTTTTACTTTTTCATATTTAGTTTTTATTGCCCTATTGATGGTAGTTGTGCGAGATGAAGGGGTTGCGGGGGCTCAGCCTCCCAACCCCCCACTTGCTAGGACAGTTGCCGCACATGTCTTGTCACCATTGCTTCACTTGCTAAGCTATGCTCACCTCCCGAGTTGCGTTGTGCTTATGTCGATTGTGGCATGAGATTCCTGTAGCATTTGCGCTACACATGGGTGGTCTGACTCTCCACCATCATCATGAATTCCAAAAATCTGTAGAACTGCAAACAGGATACTGGGTTGTATAGCCAAGGGAATTATGTCCAGGAGGAGGGAGGTGATCCCCTCTATATAACTTAGGCTGTAACTCTAGTACCATGTACAGTTCTGGAGATCTCATCTGAAGACAGACAGCACTGCTAGAGAGGATCCAGAGGAGAGAGACCCCAGGATGATTCAGGGCATTGGGGCAAGCCCCTATGAAGACAGACTGGAAGAGCTTGGGCTGTACACACTGGAAGAGAGGAGAGACCAGGGAGATGGGGGTCTTAAAGTATGTAAAAGGAATAACCAAGAGCAGAACCAAGGAGCTGTTCAAGCTAAAGGAGGGAAGGGGAGAGAAAAAGAACTGGGGGGAGGCCACGACTAGAAGCTGGAGGGGGTGGGAATGTAGGAAACATTTCACTGAGAGGGTGGTGGAGCCATGGAATGCACTGCCCAGGAAGCTGGTGGAGGAGGGCACAGTGGAGGGCTTCAACAAGGGGTGGGACAGGTACAAGGGGTAACTGAAACCAAAGTAGCCCCCCCTCAGGGGCTGGGGGGGCGTGACAACAAGCACTCACTAAGTGGCTGGCTACCAACCAGACACGACAGACCATTAGGACTATTCTGCTAGTTTTTAGTATGTTAGAAGAGTGGTTGATGCCTGGAACAGTTCCAGTAGAGGTGGCAAGAGCGCAACAAAAAAGTGGTGGATTTATAATATTAGACATGAACCTTAGTGGAAAATATGAGAGGGGTGGGGGAAGCAGAGATTGTAAGGTCTGCAGTGACACTGCAGAAAGGAAAAAAATGGGTAGACTGGATGGGCCAAGCAGTCCTTCACCATCAAATTCTAGGTTTTGAAATGAAAAGATGGAGAGGCACCCTCAAGCATGTTTCAGGGGAGCCCTGCATGCAAGCCCTTGTGAAAGGGTCCTTGGCACACCAATGCCATAACTAAAAGCCACACAATAACTTGCAAGTGCTACAATTCTGGTAAACCACTAAAGCACTAAAGTAAAACGCAATTCCTCCTTGCAACTGGCTGCCCCCATATAAAATTCCAACTTACAGGCATAAACAGCAACCAAACCCCATCTTTCAAGTGCCAAATCTGCAACCACAAGAAAACTGTAGTAATAGAATTCTCCCCCAGTCAGGACCCAAGAGGGGAATTCTAGGCCGCAAGCAAAATTTAGACTCCGATGCCACTATGCAGCATCATACAGTAGCATGCTGGGTGACCCAGGCACTTTTTTAGTGCTGGGCCCCAGGCATTATCCCCTGCTCCCAAGGGGAGATGGGTTTGCAACCCCCCCCCCACCCCACAAACTCAAACTGGAGAATGCTTCAAGCATGTAGCAAACTTTGAAACTCTTACCTTAGATGGCTGCATCCCTCTGGTTACAGCTTTATTTCCAATCTCTCCCAGAACAGCTCTATTGCCACCCACTTGGCCTTTGCCTTTTGTAGGCTCCACGATCCCAGCATTCTCCACCTCCCTGGCAATCTAATTTTTTTTTTTTTTGGGAGAGAAGAAGGAAAAACATGTGAGCTGAAACACGGTATGACATCTGTACTAAGAACGCGGTTGCAATGTTTACACTAACATTTGTACTACAAAACCATTTTGCAGAACTACACAAGACGATCTAAGAAAAAAATATTGAACCCAATTAAAATGTTTCTATGTGCTACCTGGAGTTAACACAGCTTTTTGTTGCAAATTACAGGAGTAAAAAGGCATACACGTTCAGGTGAACCTTCCAAAGTTTGAAAGGCTCACAAATACTAATTAATTCACATTTCCAAAATTGAACTGCATACTTACAGCGCGACGAGTCAAAGCCATAAAAACTGAAAAACTAGACTGGGGGTTTTAAATAAAAAATAACACAACACCACAGAAGACTAGCGAGTCACAGCTGGCCGAAAAAATTTAAAGGTAACTAAAGAATTCGCAGAGCCCTTGCCATTCAAATACCGCTCCGCGAGCGCTCATTGGATACGTCTTCGTAGAATGCGTGCTTGTCATTGGTTCGTCTTGGGACCCTAGAATGCATCCCTGTGGTAACGATTTGGGAATTTTAGAAAGCAAAAGACTTGAGTTTTTCCAGCTATGCGCTTTCTACCCATTTACGAAATTTGTTGGGCTGTTGTTGAAAAATAAGCTGCTCTGTATTTTTAATTTTTTTTTGCGAGCCCAGCCCCTTGTTAGTTGTCCCGCAAGGCTTAATGGGAGTTGTAGGAAATTGTTAGTAAATTAGTGGAGGAGTCACGTGACTCGTCGAGAGCGCTCGAGAGGAAAAAAAGATCGCGGCTAATTACAGAGACGAATCCGATGTGTGTGTCGTGGGTGTAGGCAGGCATACTCCAAGCACTCCATGGTGGCAATTGTATTTAAGGGGGTAGCAAATAGGCTCTGAACTGCTTCCTTTTTCCATGAAAACTAACAAAGAAAATACTGAACCTTTCTGTAATTTTATTCCTAGGCGTCAAAACTAGAAGGACTGGTCAGGTCACTAATACTCTCTTTGCATCCTAAGGACAGTACAACTTTACAGGCTCTGGGCTGGTATGTGGGTGTATTAGGGAACAATCATGCATGGCATTTGTATTTACCCATGCATGGCAACAACCACTGTCATGAGATACAGAAGTTGTATTTATTGTGCGGAATGAGGCAACAAACACGGTCCTGGTGCACATACTGTCTGGGGGGAGGGGTAGCATTGAGTCCACTTGGTGTGCAGATCTGAAATCCTTGGCTACGCCCCTGCTGTGTGTCTATGATTAATTCCCACACACGTAAGTGACCGAGCAGCGTTTGCATGTCACGTGATCAACATGTTATGTGCAGGTGGACATCACCTACTGTAAGCGTTGGGAATGTCGAAGAGACTGCAAAGGTTGGGAATTCGCCGCGACCAAACGCTTATACTGTTATTGTAAGGAATAAGGATTTTGCCTTAGTTTTCTTTTATGCGGTCCGTAGGGTGAGGATTTGAATCTGTGTGTGAGTCTGGTGTATAGGGTGTCTGGGCTGAGATTAAGGAGTCGGGTTGGAGCTCGTGTACCCTGTATTGTTTTTCTGAGCCTGGCCCGGTTTGGCATTGATGTCCCGGGAAGGAGCTGAAATGCCTCTGTTGGCAGCGCTGGACCTAGCTATCCGGGGGCCCTGTGCAAACCTCCTTGCCGGGGTCCCCTCTCAGAAGTTGTGAAGCCCCTAAGGAACATTCCTACCCTGGCCTTCATATGTCTTCATTTTTCAACTAGTTTTGTGTCACTTTTACACTTTACTTGAATTGGAAAATAGATCACTGGGAAGAAAGGTCAGCTGGACAGCTGAGGCTTTTGGGGGGCCTGTGCCAATGCGATAATGAAGGATTACAGCCAGATCGCTTCGCTGCGTTCAGAGACTGCTCGGTAATTTGTCTCGTAGAGCTGCACGAGTGAGTGACAAACAGCTGACACGCCATACACACAACACAGACTGGCAGCGAGGCAAACCACACCAGAAAAAAAGCAGATACCATACTGAATGCAGTCAAAATGTTTATTTTAGTTGAATGAACTATGATTGAATTAACACATTCAAAAGAAAGGAGGAAGGGAATAGATCAGAATGGGGCTATATTGTGATGCTTGCAGTCAGCAAATTAGGGCATATACGCGCATGATTTCAGTGTTCGAGACATGAAACGCAGCTTAAGGCACATACTTGCCTGAATTTTCTACCTACTGTTATCGCTGTCTCTTTCTATTAGAGACATCAAACACAGCTTAAGTCACGAATTATACTGTGGGCTGGATATTCAAAAGGGTTGCGCCTGTGCAAGTCCGAAATTGCGCCATTCTGCGATATTCAGCAGGAGGCAGTTGCGCCCCCCCCAAGTCATGCTGAGCAACAGCGCAATGCTAATGAAGGTATACTCAACTGGAGGAGGAACCATGCATAAACTGCACAGCCCAATATTCAGCGGGCTGTGCAGAGTTGTGCAGGCGCGCCCCAACCTGCGTGCAACTTTGAGCCAAAAAAAAAAAGTAAGTCGAGGGCCACCCACAGGTGACCTGCCGCATACAGGCGCAACACAGCAGCTGCACCTGTGGGTGGCCCTCCACTTCTTCCTGTGCCCCCGCATGTCCCATCGGGCATAATAAGTAACCCCTCCCCCGTAGCCCAATTGCGGGCAGAACATAACTGAACAACCCCCACTTGCCCGCATCGCAGGCATAACATTATTAACCCCCAACTGGCCCGGTCGTGGAAAACAGAACCCCCACCCCGACTGGCGATCACAGAGCAAACAGAACCCCCACCCCCGACTGGCCAGATCGCGGGCAAAACAGAACCCCACCCCTGACTGGCCCGATCGCGGGCAAAACAGAACCAAACCCCACCCCCACTAGCCCGATCAAGTGGCAGAACGAGATTCAACCCCCAAAGACCAGAACATCCCTGGTGGTCCAGTGGATCATGAAGCCCGATCGCGGGCATTAGTGTCAACTCCCCCAACAGCAAAATCCCTGGTGGTCCAGTGGACTGACGGGCCCGATCGCGGGCATTAGAGTCAACCCCAGGTCCAGTTACTCTGGTGATCTAGTATCCCTCACCCCACTCACCCATGGAGCCCCACCACCCGCCTCCCCGCCCGCCGGGCGGGCGGCAGCACCCCACCTGCCTGCTGCCCGCCAACTGACTGCTCGGTAGGGCTGCACGCCCACTGGTTCAGAGCAAGAGCAATGGGCGTGCAGCCCATACCGTACAAGGCAGTCCACATATGTGAATGAATGAAATTTACTTATTTATTTATTGAAAATATTTCACCAGGAAAGGCATGCTGAGCAAAAAGATGCTCGTCTCACGGTGCAACCTGGGGGGGAGGGTTACAGACGAGGCAGGTTTACATGCAGTAGATGATTTTAGCAGTAATCCAATACAGACAATATACATCGATCAGAGGTATTACAAATGAGCTTGTTACATAAGGAGAGGAATACAGAACAATGAACAGGATCGACGGTAAATATGACATAGGTAAAAGGCAAGGTAAGAGCAATATATAACTTGCACAACAGGGACAGGGTAAACACGTCATGGGTATACATATCAAGTGTACAGTCATGGTAGGAGCAAAGCAGAGCAAACACTACAGGGGAGGGGTGAACATACAATGGATACTCTAAGGGGAAATACACTAGTTACGTAAGTGCCATTAGCACACTAGTGTGACAGGTCAGAACTTGAGTGCCTGTGCCAGCCATGAGCTGCAGTGGGATGCACAGGAGCCTGTTGGAGTTGGGGGGACTAGTATGCTTAGGAGCGTGGGGGGTAGGTATAGGTGAGGTGACAGGGAGGGCAAATGGTGTTGATGCTGAGGGTGAGTTGGGGTGGGAGAGATGGGGAAAGGGAGGTTTAGGAGTGAGAGGGGAGTAAGCATGAGTGTAGGTGCGAGACCAGTGTGTATTCAGCAATTTGGCTATTGCCAGGCAGCTGGTCAGGCTCGGGGAGGCAGCTAGAGGAGAGTGGTAACGAGGTGGGGGGGAGGTTCAGGGGCAGTTGCAACTTGTTGCGAGAAAGTTAGTGAGGGCAGAGGATAGGGAGTATTTGGATGATGAGTGGCGGATCTGAGCAGGTAGGCCGTTCCAGAGTTTGGGGAAGAGGTAGGAGAAGGCCAATTGGCTGGCGGTGGTCTTTCAATGGGGGATGGCTAATAGCCTTGTGTCGGTGGATCTGAGGGTGTGAATGGGGGTAGGTGGTGAAGATAGGGAGGATGCTAGGTAGGGTGGGAGGGAGCTGAACCAGAAGTTAGAAGCGAATTTTACAGTGTGGAGTAGACGCCGGTTGCTCAGGGCTGGCAGGGCCAGTGAACGGTAGAGCTCGCAGTGATGTGAGCGAGGGGGGGCATCGAGGGCAAAGCGGCAGAACGCATTAAAGAGGGGGTCCAGTCTGGCTAGAGTGGTCTTTGAGGCGGAGTTATAGACTACGTCACAGTAGTCGAAGGTGGGTAGAATCATTTTCAGGACTAGATCACGTCTGATGGGTAGCGAGAGGGAGGAGCAGTTCCTGTAGAGGACCCCAAGTTTAGGGCGCAGTTTGGAAGTGATGGCATCTACGTGTGTGGTAAAGGAGAGGTGGTGATCGAGCCAAACCCCTAGATACCTAAAGGACGGCACTTCTTCGAGGATAGTATTGTTTAGGGTATGAAAGATCAGTGGATGGGTGAGTTTGGATAGACGCTGTCTTGTGCCGAAAGTCATAGAGACGGTTTTCTTGGGATCTAGGGAGAGTTGGTTAGTATTGAACCAGTGTTGGATTTTGTTGAAATCCGTTTGTAGTTTGGAAGTGAGTTCTTCATGGGTCTGGCCGGAGGTAAAAAGGACCGTGTTGTCTGCATACATGTGTATAGCGGAGGAGGAGCATAAATTTGGCAGTTCATTTAGGAGGATGGAGAATAAAACGGGACCAAGAACTGAGCCTTGGGGAAGGCCGGTGGTGATAGGGAGAGGGGGGGGAGATGTGGTCAGCTATTCTAGTGGATTGGGTTCTATTTAGTAGGTATGTGCTGAACCAGTTTGTGGCAGAATCGGCTAAACCGGCCCTTGATAGACGGGATAGTAGGAGAGGGTGGGAGACCGTGTTGAAAGCTTTAGCTAGGTCTATGAAGACAGTGGCCATGATTAACCCTTTATCCATCCCGGAGAAGATGTTGTCCGTGAGACGTAGTAGGAGGAGGTGGTAGAGTGGTGTTTTCTGAAGCTGGACTGAAATGGGGTGAAGAAGTCGGTTTCTGAGAGAAAGTGGGAGAGCTGGGATAGAACTAGGTGTTCTTGGAGTTTGGCGAGGGTGGGGAGGAGGGAGATGGGACAGTAGTTTGTAGTGGAGGAGGGATCACCACCTTTTGGAAGAGGTAGGACAGTGGCATGCTTCCAAATGGAGGGGAGTGACTCGGTGGTAAAAGATAGATTTAATAGGGCGGCAAGGGGTGTCGCAATGGCTGGGGCAGAAAGGAAGAGGAGTTTGTTATCAAGACTGTCGGGGATTTGCCTTTGGAGGGGTTCAGGAGCATAGGGCATCTAAGATTTGATAGGGAGATGGGTCTGAAGGAAAAGGGGTCCTACCTGTTGGCAGGGGATAGGATGACGGGGTGGAGGAGGCTGTCGATGTGTGGGGTGGGCAAGGTTGCTGGGGGTAAGGAATCGAGGAGGGTTTGGGCACAAGTAGTGAAATAGGAGTTAAACTCGGCGGCTACCTTCTGGGAGTTGGTGAGGAGTGTCCCTTGGATGAGGAGAAGAGGTGGAGGGTTTGCTGTTTGAGGGGTGAAGAGGGAGCTAATGACTTTCCAGAATTTAGAAGGATTCCCAAAATTTGCGTTTAGGGTGTTTTTGAAATATTCGGCCTTAGCAAAACGGATGGCCTTTGTACATTTGTTGCAGAGCATGTGGTAGGTGACAAGATTGTTTGGGAGGGGTGTGGCTTTGTAGTTATGCCAGGCCTTGTCCCGGGCTTGTTGGCAGGCTATCAACTCAGGGGAGATCCAGGGTAGATGAGACCCACGGACTCTTGCCCGGTGCAGGAGGGCATGTTTGTCCCAGGCAGCGAGGAAGGTGTTTTGAAAATGTGTGAAGGCCGAATCCATGCTAGAGCAGTCAGTGCTTGGGACCCAGTTTGAGTGAGCGAGATCTTCCAGGAGGGAAGAGAGGTTGAATGATTTGTAAGAGCATTGGAAAATAAATTTGGGAGGGGATTAAACTCTGTGGATTTTGCGGACCAAGTAGATTAGGTGGTGGTCACTAATAGAATCGGAAAAGGAGGCCCGAACTGATGACACGATGTGGGTGGGATGTAAGCGCCCAGTCTAGTAGTGTGTGATTACCGGACTTATGGTTTAAGCGGGTAGGTTCCATAATAGTTTGGGTAAGGTTGAGAGCGGTTATCTCAGTTTGGGATTTATTAAAAGTGGGAGTTAACCAGTTGTGGTTAAAGTCTCCCATGACGTATAGTTCACCCGACTGGGCATGGGAGGAGAGTTGGCCCAGTAGGTCAGTTACTATTGTGGTAGGAGTGCCTGGGCGGCAGTATATGCCAGCCACGAAGATAGGTAGTGAGGAGGGAGGGGACAGCTTTACCATGAGGAGCTCATAAGCTTTGGGTTCTGCTTTTGTGAGAGAGACGGTGAAATGAAGGGCTGATCTGATGTAGATAGCCACTCCTCCACCTCTGGTGGGCCGGTCTTGCCTTATGGTTGTAAAACCAGGAATGGCAATGAAGTTATCAGGTAGGCCGGTGTTTAGCCAGGTCTCAGATAGGATAATTATATCCGGGGTATGGTGGGCGGCTATGACCTGAAGCTGATCGAGCTTAGGGACAAGACTACGAATATTTAGGTGGAGGAGGCGTAGGCCTCTGGGGAGGTAGCCAGGACGTGTGTTGGAGGTGGCATGGGCTGAGGAGTTAGGTATGGGGCGATCTGGACCTGGGGTAGGGGTAGGGCCGGGGTTAGGGTGAATATCACCTGCAGTCAGAAGGAGAAGGGCAATGATTAGGTGGCAGTGTAGGACCTGGAGAGACTGGGATTTTACTGTGTGCTGCGTGGGGGTGGTGGGATGGGGTACGGTGTGGAGGCAGTGGGTACTGGGGTGGGTGAGAGATGCGACCGGGCTGCAGGGGACGTCGATCCCCAATGGCTGCTGCCTGGCAGGGCGCCAGGTGCAAGTTGTCAGGGATTGGCACCTGCCTGCTAATGGCATGCAAATGGGGCCATAAGTAGATGCAAATGGCCCCCCCTGCTCCTTGCATAAATTATGGCCCCATTTGCATGTCACCTTTTGAATATCGGAAATTTGCGCATGACACAATGGAACTTGCGCCACCGCATCTTGAATGCTCCACTCTGACCACTTGCGGTGGTGCAAGTTCCACTGCACCATGCAGAGTGGCTGTGGCCGGCGGGCAATATTCAAAGGAGTTGCTCAATAGCGCAACTCCATTGAATATCGCCCCGGCCACACTCCTGCGCAACTTTTTTGAGCAGCACAAGGGCTTGTGCCACAGAATGGCACAGTTTGAATATCCAGCCCTGTATATTCTACCTACTATTATAACAGTTTCTTTATTCTGTGGGGGCAGAGTACTTGAGACATCAAACACAGTTTAAGGCACGTATTTTTCTGCATTTCCTACCTAGTACACTGTTTCTTTCTACTGGAGACATCAAACACAGCTTAAGTCAGGTATTTGTTGTTCTAGACCTCAGTAAGGCCTTCGACACTGTAGACCATGACCTCCTAATCACCTGTCTTGCCTACATAGGTGCCACTCCACTTACCTTACACTGGTTTAGCAGTTATCTCACAGGAAGGATACAAAAAGTCAAAGCTGATTGCCTGCTATCTGCCCCCCTTCCAATTGCCAGAGGAGTCCCTCAAGGCTCCATCCTCAATCCTTTTTATGTTGCTTGCACGCATGTGCAAGAAACATAGTGCCATCATCGGAGATTTCGGAGGTGCGTCACCTCCTCCTCCAATTCAGTCAGTGAGCCGGCAGGCGTGGCCCCTGTAAGCCAATGCATTTTGGAGCTGTCTATGACACGCTCCAAAATGCAGTAACGCCCTGATTGAAAGGGAACTCACGCTTCAGTGAGCACCAATAAGCGTAGCTCCCCACATGCAGGCGTGCGCCCCGCGCGTCCTGTGCAGCCGATGGGGTGCCCAATCCCGCCCGGCTGAGCTGCTGTCGTCTCCCCGTGCTGGTGCTACTCGGGAGCCACCCCAGCGTGGCAATCAGTTGTTTGGCTGGCCAGGGGTGCCCAATCCCGTCGGCTGAGCGGCCCCGTCCAGTGCCTTGCGCTGGAGCCACCCCAAGCGTGGCAGCGTCCACTGTAGTCTTTTTTAGTTGTGTTTGGCGGCCAGAAATGGTGCCCAATCCCCGTTGGCTGGAAGCGGCTCCCAATCCTTAGCCTGCGCTGGGAGCCCACCCCAGTGTGGCAAATGTCCCTCGTAGTCTTTTTTTGTTTGTTTTAAACCTGTAAAAAGCGGTCCCTAGCGCGTCTCGACCCCACAACCCGCACCCACCCTCGCGCACCCCCCACACCCCCTCACCCCATACTACCTCCGGACTCCGGTGATGCTCTTGGTGGACCGGGAACACGTCTGCACTCTTCAAAGGCGACCGAACTGAGGAAATGCCGGTAAGCTGTATAATGGGCTAGATAGAATGAGGTTCAACTTTTATGCATATCTCAGGCATTTTTGGGAATTTGTACCAAATTTTCAACATGGGGTTTAGGACCCCTTCTCATGAATGATGTCACTGTCATGGCGTTGGCCGGACCGAAGGGTGATTTCGGCGCAGTGACTGTGAAATCACCCGCCGGGCCTAACCACCATGACAGTGACACCATTCATGAGAAGGGGTCCCAAAACCCCATGTTGAAATTTGGTGAAAAATTCCAAAAATGACTGTTTCTGGCGTGCGTTACGCAGTTCCTCGCGGGCTCGTAAGTTCACAATTTCAATATTTTCACTCCAGATTTTCAACATTGCCATTTTACCACACCTTCTTATGAGCAGTACAGCTGTCATTTTCACATCTCACCCAAAATGTGTTTCTGCCCTTATGGCGCCAGAATGTAGCAGTCGATGTCTTGAGAAATCAATGTACCGGGACAAATTAAAGAAAATCACAGTGACACTGTTCATGAGCAGAGGTCTTAAAATGGCTATGTTGAAAATTTGGTGAAAAAATTCCTAAAAATGACTGTTTTACGAGCGTGCGTTGCGCAGTTCCTACGCAGGCTCGTAAGTTCACAAATTTTCAATATTTTCACTCCAGATTTTCAACATTGCCATTTTACCACACCTCCTCATGAGCAGTACAGCTGTCATTTTTCACATCCTGCTCAAAACATGTTTCCGCCCATGTAGCGCACAATGGCGCAGTCGGTGTGCGAACTCAGTGTATAGGACACATTAAGAAAATCACAGTGTCACTGTTCATGAGCAGAGATCTTAAAATGGCAATGTTGAAAATTTGGTGAAAGAATTCCTAAAATGACTGTTTACGAGTGTGCGCTATGCGCTCCCACGCACGCTGAGGTTTTAATTTTCAATAGTTCCACTCCAGATTTTCAACATTGCCATTTTACCACACCTCCTTATGAGCAGTACAGCTGTCATTTTCACATCCTGCCCAAAATGTGTTTCCACATATGGCGCACATGGCGCGGTCGGTGTCGCGAACTCAGTGTATGGGACACATTAAGAAAATCCAGTGTCACTGTTCATGAGCAGAGATCTTAAAATGGCAATGTTGAAAATTTAGTGAAAGAATTCTAAAATGACTGTTTTACGGTGTGCGTTGCGCGGTTCCGCGCGCTGCGCTCGTGGGTTGTAAGTTTCAATAGTTCCACTCCAGATTTTCAACATTGCCATTTTACCAACCTCCTTATGAGCAGTACAGCTGTCATTTTCACATCCTGCCCAAAGCGTGTTTCCGCCCATAGTAGCGCGCAATGGCGCGAGTTGGTGTGCAAACTCAATGTATGGGACACATTAACAAAATCACACTGACACTGTTCATGACCAGAGGTCTTAAAATGGCTATGTTGAACATTTCATGAAAAATTTCCTAACAATGACTGTTTTACGAGCGTGCGTTGCACAGTTCCTACGCACGCTCATAAGTTCTCAATTTTTCAATATTTGCACTCCAATGACTTCCAAATACCTAAACAGCACATAGAAGCAAGCAACATTCGACATTGATAAATGCTTGTTTCCCTGTACATCAACAGCCTTGACTCTCACATAAAGAGCTCTAGCATACATTTCTTTGTGGACGATACGGTTTTGTACGCATCAGGCTTGTCCTTAACTGAAGTCAGGGAAGCACTCCAAGCTGACTTTATCCAGTTAGAAAGCAACCATATCAATGCCAAGCTTCTCTTAAATGCCAAAAAAACCAAGACAATGATTTTCTCGAGACTTGCCTTGTCTGGTGCCCTACCTACCCCACCTGAAAACTTCATAGTTACCAATAGTTGAACCCTTGGAAGTCGTACCTAAATTTAAATATCTAGGTATGTGGATAGACAACAAGCTTTCCTTCAATGACCACATCGAGGATCTATCAAAGAGGCTTAAAGCATGCTTGGGTTTCTTCTTTAGAAATAGGACCCTCTTTTCTCTCGCGACCCTCAAAAGACTTGTCCAAGCAACATTCCTTCCCTTGCTTGACTACAGAGACATTATCTTTATGTCCTCCCCAACCTTGAGCCTATCTAAACTGGACGTACTCTATTACCGTGCACTTTGCTTCATTACTAACTCTGCGTACAGGACCCACCACTGTGATCTTTATGCAGCAGTTGGGTGGACCTCACTGTGCCACCAGACGCCTCCTGCATGCTGGCATTTGGACCCTCAAATTACTACTACACAAACTGCCTGTCTATTTAATGTCTCTCATACACATCTCACATAGCGTCTACTCCCTAAGGAAATCTGACCTTATCCTACTAGATGTTCCCAGGACACGTACCACAGCTGGCCAAAGAGCTGTCTCATATGCCCTCCCAAACATTTGGAACCACTACAAGCCATGCTGAAGCTAACCAGCATCGTATCCAGTTAACTCCTACAAAACGCTAGCTCTCTCCTGAATTAAAGACATATAGGTCTGCTGAGCCCCAATGCCAAGTCAACTTCCTAGGTACCAATTAGTCCTCTTCTTATTAAGCTGAAATGTGTTGCATAATTTTAGGGCAAGGTTAAAGCTGGAGTGTACTGCATATATAGCATAAGGACTTCTATTGTGTATACCTCTTGTATTATATATTTTTTTTCTTTGTCGTTCAACATTTTATATTTCCTGTCTATATAATTGCGAACTGTATGTGCCTCAGGACCTCCTTGTGAATGAGCTTGCTCAACGGAGTCTTTCCTGCAATAAACTTGAACTTGTTGTAACCACTGTTTCTCCCCCCCCCCCCGCCAGTCCTATGTGCTGTGTTACAGTACAGTTCCTCAGAAATAGTTGATTTGCCTCACAATAATTTATTACTATTTGTTGCTGTAACCACTATTTCTTTCTTCTGTGAGGGCACTCTGCCCCACACACCCTAGGTCTTATGTGCTTCGTTACCGCACAATACTTTGGAAATATGAGTTGATTTGCCTCACAATAATTTATTACTGTTTGTTGGTGTGACCACTGTTTGTTTCTTCTGTGAGGGTGCTCCGCCCCCACCCCCACCCCATCCTAAGCAGTTATTGTTTCCTTTATTATTCTATTATTCTGACCTGGGCATGGACAGGAAGAGGCATCACTTAAGACGCAAGTCTGTTACCATACATCTTTCGTGTCTGCTTGCGCAACCGCCATAATCGTTCACTGCTAACCATTTTTTGAGTAAGTCCATGATACAGTACACAGCATTAATAAAACTATATAATTTATTACATTTTGCTAATCGATCTGTGCCAAGTGATGTGCCTTTTGGTTTTTTTCAGTCAAGGTGTTAATCCTCCCTTGGCAGGCCACAGCTATCCATCTGCCAACCTATCGGACTCTGGGGTCGTTCAGGAACTTAAATGCTGTGTGTGTCCTGAGTGGACCACCGGAGCTGGCCCAGAGGCTTCATCCTGCTGTGGCCCTGAATTTTCCTTGTTTTCCTCCCCATTTGCAGGGGCCCCAGACAGAGGTGCATGTGCGTGGGCGTGCATCTGCCCTCTGCGCGGTAACAGCCCTTCCTCCCACCCTATTGGCCTAGCAACCTAGCTCCCTCAGCTTGGGCTGCCCCCTGGTCTCCACCGCGAGGCAGCCAAAAATAGTGGGAAGCTGAGATCCTTCCCCGGAGAGAGATCCTGCACTGCAGCCTCCCCCAACCCCCGTGCTGATCTCCAACAGCCTGTGCTCGTTACCGAACACGGGTCGCCGGCATGGCGAGAGGTAAGGTGTCCAGCGCCTCAGCCCTCTACGCCACCGGGCCAGCACAGTGCTATGCATTTTTACAACTGATTAGCATTTCACGTGTCAATCTGCCAATCATTTTTTTTTTCAGCTTATTTAAAACCCTGTGTCTGCATGGTGCCTGTATTTTTTAAATAACTTTAAAGTGCCTCCTCTGATAAATTGTAGAGGAACCACGGAGAAAAATCAGAAGTGCCTTTGTTGGCAATAATGCATCTGCATGGTACCTGTATTATTTTTTTACTGTTAGATTCTTTCTCCTTCCAGGCGGCTCTCCATCCTACCTAGTCCCCAGCCCCGTCTCCCACTCGCAGTTTACCTCCATGGCTCCCCCCGTGGTGGGGCGTGAGGATCCCTCAGCCCCATCGTAGCGATCCGGGGCTGGGTTACTGCCTTTCATGAGGCGGGGCCTGCGGGGATTGGGATTCATGCTGCGGCGCGGAACACTTTCCTCATTTTCTCCCCTCAGGAGTGGAGGCATGCAGTGATGCTCTATGGAGAGAGGGCGCACACATCCCCGCGTGCTCCTCCAAGCGTCTGCCTCCTCTGCTCCCCCTTCTGGAGCGTTGGTGCGCTGTCCCCAGCCGCTGCTAGGGACCAGTCATGCACCAACTGCTGATGACCCCCCCTCCCCAGAGAAGGGGAGCAGTCCTTGGACACTCAGTCCTACTCCTCCGCTGCCGACCTGGGTGGCCTGTACTCATTCCCAAACACAGGTCAGCGGCATAGCACGAGGTAAGGCATCCAGCACCTCAGCCCTCTGTGCCCCCGGGCCGCTGGTACCTGTATTTTTTGAATACGTTTTAAGTGCCTCCACTGAGCATTTGATAGTTTCTGGTTTCTGAATAGCACAGGTGATGATGGCGATTACATTGTTTAAAAATATAATTTTCCTTGTATTGGTTAGGTTGAGTGGGTCATGAATAGAACAGCTGGAGTGTTTGCATGTGGTTATATAATCAAGTATTTTTTGGTTTTTTTAGGCACCAAATTAAGTGACTGCCAGGGGTGGAGGTAAGTGCTTGGACTGTCGCGGGTGGTCAGCCCTGTGACGACCGGGGGAGGTTCAGGGGCAGTGCTGTGCTGTGTCAGTGGTGGGGGGCAGTGCTGTGACTACTAGGGGTGAGAAGGCAGTTCAGTAATTGTCAGGGGTAGGTGGTCGGTGCTGTGGCTGCTGGGTGAGGGGCTGTTCTCTGGCTTTTGGGAGTAGGAAGGAGCAGTGGTGTGACTGTTGGGGGTGGGGATCACTGGGTTGCGCCTGCTCCAGTCACATCAGGTGGCAGGCGAGGAGGCAGGGGCCGGCACGGATATACCAGGACCCTTCGTGAAACTGTCACTGGGGCTGCATTTCGTGTTTTCTCTCATGGTGCTCTTGGAAGACACCAACACATAAGGGGAACAAATGCGTAGCATGCATAGGGAACAAAGGCAATCCAGATGTCAAGGAGAGTCTGTAACTCCCTGATCCCTAGTAGACTTTCCTAATCTGGGTAAGTTGACCCCTATGTCATAGATACATAGACAGTGTCGGCAGATAAGGGCCTATGGCCCACCCAGTCTGCCCATTTAAGTCTGTAAGTTCAGTTTATGTTTTCCAAAAAGTCTGTTGCCCCTTACCCCTGACCTCCAGAATTCCTTTATGTCTATCCCATGCATTCTTAAATCCCGTGATTGTTTCAGCCCCCACCACTTCCTCTGGCAGGGTGTTCCACTTGTCCACCACCCGTTCTGTGAAGAAATTCTTCCTCACGCTTCCTCTGAATCACCCTCCCTCCAACTTCATCCCATGCCCTCTAGTCCTGAAACATCTTTTCGCTTAAAATAGTGCATTCCTGCACCCTGTTCCTCCCTGTAAGATACTTGTATGTCTCTATCATATCCTCTCTCCCCGCCTCTCCTCCAGGAGTACATGTTCAGTGCCTTCAACCTGTCCTCATAGGACTTGTGATGCAATCCATGCACCATCTTTGTTGCCCTCCTCTGAACCTTCTCTACCCTGTCTATGTCCTTACGTGAGGTAAGGTCTCCAGAACTGCACAGTGTACTCCAGGTGCGGCCTCACTAGTGTCTTGTACAGTGGAATTATGACCTCCTTTTCCTGCTGGTGATGCCCCTGCCTATGCATCCCAGCATCCTATTTGCTTTACCTGCTGCCTTGTCACACTGTTTCCCTGCCTTGAGGTCATCAGAGATGATAACCCCAAGATCCCTTTCCTGCTTGGTGCATGCTATATCCTCCCCCCCCAACTGATATATTGTTCCGGGTTTTGTGCCCCATATGCATTATCTTGCACTTCCTTGCATTGAATTTCAACTGCCAAACCCCTGACCATTCTTCAAGTTTCTGCAGGTCCCTTCTCATTCTGTCTACACCCTCTGGTGTGTCTACTCTGTTACAGAGCTTTGTGTCATCAGCGAACAGTGAAATTCTGCCTTCTAGGTCCTGCTAATGTCACTGATGAAGATATTGAATAGTACCGGTCCCAGCACTGATCCCTGTGGTACCCACTGGTCACTCTTCCCTCTGTGGAGTGACAGCCATTTACCACCACCCTCTGTGTCCTGCTGCCCAGCCAGTTACCTACCCACCGCACTACTGTCCTGCCCACCCATATTCCCCAGTTTGTGCAATAGTCTTCTATGTGGCACAGTGTCAAAGGCCTTGCTGAAAGTCCAGATAGCCATGTCCACTGCCCTCCCTGATCCACCTCCCTAGTCACCCAGTCAAAAATTCAATGAGGTTGGTCTGACATGACCTTCCCCTGGTGAAACCATGCTGCCTTGGGTCCTGTAGTCCATTGACAACCGGATGTTCCACCAATCTCTCCTTCAGTAGTGCTTCCATGATTTTCCCCACTACCGAGGTGAGGCTGACTGGTCTGTAGTTCCCCGCTTCCTCTTTGTTCCCACTTTTGTATAAGGGGACTACATCTGCTATCCTCAGTCTTTGGGTACCTCCCTGTTTCTAGTGATCGGCTAAACAGGATAGCAAGAGGTTCAGCCACCACCTCTCTTAGTTCTTTAAGGACCTTGGGGTGCACCATCTGGCCCCATTGCTTTATCAACTCTTATTACTTCCAGTTCCTTCAGGACCCTTTCTCGTGTAAAGGGACTTATGTCCATTTCTGCACATTCTCACCCCTTGTGCCTCCGTTCAGACCCGGTACCCTCCTCTTCCTCAGTAAAGACTGAGCAAAATACCTGTTCAATATGTCAGCTTTACTGTTGTCATCCTCCACACAGCCCCCATCATCCCCTTCAGTCTCACTATCCTCCCTTTGCCTTTCTTTTTCACTTATGTACCTGTAAAGGTTTTGTCCCTCTACCCACTGATTTTGCAATGTGTTCTTCTGTCTGAGCTTTGGCTTCCTTACTGACCTCCCTGCCTCCTTTGCTTCTCCTGGTACTTCTCCCTATCCCCTTCTGCCTGTGTCTTTTTGTATTTCCTGAATGCAATCTTTTGGCTTTCACTTTCTTTGCTACCTCTTTGGAAAACCATAATGGTCCTCTTCCTTTTCCTCTTGCTAACCTGCTTAATACATAATTCTGTTGCTTTTGTAATCCCCATTTAAATACTTCCACTGTTCCTCAGCCCGGATTCCTGCCCATTCCCTTAATGCCTCTTTTCAAGTATCTCCCATTTTCCCAAAGTTTGCCCCTAAATCCAAGATCGTGTTTTTGTGTGGTTTGGGTCTGCTCTTTCTGTGATTTCAAACCACAGTGACTGGTGGTCACTGTTCCCAGGTGCTCCCCACTCTTACCCCATCACTGTCCCTGTTTGTGAGCACAAGGTCCAGTATTGCCTTCTGCCGAGTTGGTTCCATGACCAGTTGCTTGAGGAAGGCACCCTGAAGGGAGTCCAGGATAAATCTGCTCCTAGTTGATGCTGCTGCTGGGATGCTCCAGTCCACGTCTGGAATATTGAAGTCTCCAACCAGTACTACCTCACCCTTGTCTGCCATCCTCTGGATGGCTAGCATCAGCTCCCTATCTGTTTCTTCCTCCTGGGCTGGTGGTCTATAGACCACACCTGTGCGGATGGCTGGCCCCATTTTCCTTTCCAGTTTTTTCGCTATACCTATATGTCCTATACCCTTGGCTACAGGTACCTACACTGTACATACAGGGTTCATTTTTGGGTGAAGGATTAAGGACAACTGGCACATAGATTTTAATTTTGACCCACCTTTTCTTGTACTTATGGGACAACCTGCTCAATTGGCCTCCTTCTACTCTCATGCTGTGTCCCTTTTGTCCTGCTATTTTTCTTATATTGAAACAGTTAGACTCATTCACCTTGTTAATGCCCTTAAGGTGTTTGAATGTTTCAATCATATCACCTCTCCCCCTCCTTTGCTCTAGGGTATACATATTGAGCTCCATTAATCTGTCATTATATGTTTTCTGATGCAGTTCATGCACTATTTTGGTTGTCCTTCTCTGGATTGCCTCAATTTGGTTAATGTCCTTGTGAATGTGTGGCCTCCAGTGCTGCACGCAATACTCCTGATGGGGATTAACCAGTGTCTTGTAAAGAGGGATTATTACCTCACTCTTCTGACTTGTGATACCCCTACTAATATACCCTAACATCCCTCCCCAGCCTTACCTACTGCTTTAGTGGTCTGCTTGGATGTTTTCAGGTCATCTGTGATGATGATGCCCAAGTCTCTTTTTTCCCTTGTGACTGCTAGCAACTCCCCTCCCAATGTATAGGTGGCTTCAGGGTTTCTCTTCCCTAAGTGCATGATCTTGCACTTTTTTGCATTAAACCCCAGTTGCCACTCTTCTGACCATTTTGCCAGTTTACCCAGATCTCTTCTGATTCTGCCCACCCCATCTGGATCATCTACTCTGTTGCAGATCATGGTGTCATTTGCAAACAGACACACCTTACCCTGTAGTCCATCTGCAATGTCACTGATGAAGATACTGAAGAGGATTGGCCCCAGGACTGATCCCTGAGGTACCCCACTTGTGACTTGCATCTCTTCTGACTGTATACAGCTTACCACTACTCTCTGTTTTTGGCCTGTCAACCAGTTTGCCACCCAGTTGACCAACTTCTGATCCACCCTGAGCCTACCCAGCTTATTAATCAGTCTTCTATGTGAAACAGTATCAAAAGCTTTGCTGAAGTCAAGGTAGGTGACATCAACTGCTCCCCCTTGGTCCACCACTCTGGTTACCCAGTCACAGAAATCTGTGAGATTAATTTGACAGGACCTTCCCGTTGTAAACCCATGCTGTCTTGGATCTTGTGCTCCTATGGATTCCAGGTGTTGCACTATCCTTTCCTTAAGGAGTGCCTCCATAATCTTGCCCACTACTGAGGTAAGACTGACTGGTCTGTAGTTCCCTGCCTCCTCCCTGCTACCACTCTTATGGAGCGAGATCACATTAGCTCTTCTCCAGTCTTCTTGGACCTCTCCTATGCTCAGAGACTCATTAAACAGTTCTTGTTGTAACATTTTTTATTTTCAAAAAGAGTTAACATAACATACATCAATAAAGTCAATGTCTTCAGGGTTTTATTTAACTCTAAAAATTGATTAGCATTTTGCTCATAAAAGTTCTAAAACATTGTGAGAATGCATATCACTTGCCTCACTGTGTTTAACAAACATAACACTTCTAGAAAACCTATATAAATGTTTTCTGTACAGTTAGTATTGTCCCAAGAAAAAAACTGCTAATCAATTATTTAAAACCCTGGTCTTATATAAGCATTCACTATACAGGTACTTACAACCAATAAGAAAAGAAAAGAAAGGAGACTGGGTGGGGGAAGTGAGGAGAAAAAAAGTGGGATGACAAGTGGGGAAAAAATAAATCAGAGAGGGGGAAGGGAAAACGAGAGCAATCGACAGGGTACTGTTACAAATGTGTGCAGGTAAATCCAGAAGAGAGTTACATGCATTCAGGGTTACCAAGTAGGAGAGGTACAGGATTAGCCTAATACCTATCCACTACTACTACTAGTGGGGCTGGTGAGACTGAGAGGGGATGGGTATTGTGGTAAGGGTTCATGACGGAGGGGGGATACAGCAGTGATTCAAGCATATAGCCGAGTGTATGTCAAGCAGTTGTACTCACCAGAGAGAGATCTCTGTTGAGAGTTGACAGTCTTTGCTGGACATAAGCACACCAGACGTATCCTCTATGTCTAGTCAAATCAATCAAATCCCTTTTCACGGCCTCAGGAGAAGAGTTGAGCAAGAGTGTGTGTATATGTTCTGCAAAATCTAGACTTAACCTAAAACATAAACAAATATATCCTAAAGATTGTAGTTCTTGACTTGGATAACCTTTATAATGTAAGTAAAGAAATTAAGAACATAGACAGATAGCTTCATAACAACAAATAAGTGTATCTGAAAGTAAAGGGATAGATCCTGTACTAAACCAAAGTATTGGCAGTAGTTAGGCAGTAGCTGCCCTATGAAGAACACTGAACCACCTTTTAAATGGCAAAGTTGTGACCTGACTGCCTCCAGCAGGGTAAGGGAGTGATTCATCCTACATCTGTCTGAGGGTGGATGAAATTTAGGTAGAGAACCCAGCAGAGCCTGAATGTGGGGATTTGGGATGTCTGGAGATGGAAAATTCTGTCTAGCTTGGCCAGGGCCGAAAGAGACACCAGTACCTCTGTCGATGTGGGGACCAAGTGAGGACCTCCATTTACAGAGCAAGGCTCTCTTAGTTTGCAGGGTCAGCAGAGCAAGCCACCTGTACTCCGGCAGGGATAGCTTAGGGAGGTTACTACGTATTCCCAGTAGATAGAAGAGGGGACTAAGGGGGATCTGGTGGTGGAGCACCTTAGAGGCTACATCTTGTATTTCCTGTCATAAGGGCTGGATCTTTGGACAGGACCACAATATGTGCAGCAGGTCTCTCCCACTCTCTGGCATCTCCAGCACTTGTCTGACTCCAGAACTTTGGCTTTGTGGAGAACCGCAGGGGTTCTATACCAAGAGTGGGCAATTTTATTTTGGATTAGTCTGGATCTGGCATCCCTAAACAGCTGTGTGTCTTTCCAGGCCTGGTCCCAGGCCACGGATGGTATAGATGTTGCAGCATGGTTTCCCATTTATGCTTTGCTTCCTCAGATTGAAAGGGTAAAGTGTCCATGAGCGTGGCATAGATATGCTCTGCAAGGCCCTGAGGGTGTTGTATCCAGGTACTGAGAGTGGACGGTATACAGTGTGTCAAGGGTGGAGTCAGAAAGTGGCAGAGTGCATTTCTGAGTTGGAGGTATCTCTAAAAATCTGAATGGGGGATTACCCCATAGTTGCCGGTGGAATTGAAATGTATGGAGAACCCTAAGGTTTGGGTCCATTATATCTCCCATTTTGGAAATGCCCAAGTCAGCCCAGTGCTTCCATCGTACCCAACATCGCCCTATAGTAATGAGGGGTTTTGCCACAGAGGAATATGAGAAAGCGGGGGAGGGTCCATTTTCTTCTTCAGATGACTGGTAAACCAGTTGGTTCTGGACACCACTCCCGTGGGTGAGGTATGACCATGATTAGGTCTGTTGTGCGGTCTGAGTTTAGAGTTGGTACATGCAAAAAGAAGTGAGGAGGAGTGAATGGTCCCTGTGATGTCCAGCTCAATTTGGAGCCATTGTGGAGAAAGGGGTGATGGGGGATGCATCCATTTAACAGTTTGGGCTAGGAGGAAGGCCTGGCGGTATCCTTCTGTCCAGGGAAGTTTCCAACCTCTATGCTCCCAATGAGCCCTAAGCTTGGAATAGCTGTATCTGGGTTTGGAGCCTTCCCAGAGGAAGTCCCCGGATAATTTATCAGTGGCCCTGTGCCACTGCTTGGGGAGACGAATGGGCATGTGCATAAGAAGGTAGAAGAGTTTAGGGGCGGAAACCATTTTTATAGCTGCAATTTTCCCTGCCAGGGTGAGTTTGAGTTTCCATCTGTCAAATTCTATCTTGATGGAGGAGAGAAGAGGTTGTATGTTAGCTTACCGGAGTGTATCAAGGGATGGAGTCAGAAGAATTCCCAGATAGGTGATTCCGTTAGGAGCCCAGAGGAGGTCAGCTGATTCTGCCATCTGCTGAGTACAGTGGACATTCAGAGGAAGTAATTCAGTCTTAGTTTGATTCAGTTTTAGGCCCGAGTACCTACAGAAGGCTTCTAGGAGATGGAGCAGGGTAGGTATGGAGTGTTGGGCATCTGCCAGAAGAAGGAGGAGATTGTCGGCATACATAAGGGTTGTGTTTCTCACTGTTAAGCCAACTATTATCAGATTGGCATCGTATTGCCCTGGCCAGGGGTTCAACAGCCAGAACAAACAGGAGGGGAGAAAGGGGGCAGCCTTGCCTTGTTCTTCGCTCCAGTAGAAATGGGGGAGAGAGTAGAGAGTTTGTATTGACTGGCTGAGGGAAGAGCATATATGGCTTGCACCCTAGAAATACATTTTTCACCCACTCCAAAGTGTGCTAGGACTAGGTAGAGGTAGTCCCATTCTGCTGAGTAAAATGCTTTCTCAAAATCCACTGCAATAGCAGCTGCTGGTGTAGGAAGGGATTTAGAGAAATGCACAAGATTCATAACGGTTCTCAAGTGGTCTGAACTATGACTGCCATGGATAAAGCCCAACTGTGAGGGATGTATGAGTCCAGGAAGTAAGGGGCTAAGCCTGGTTGCCAGAATTTTGGTATACAGTTTGCTGTCAAGATTGATAAGAGAGATTGGACGGTAACTTCCTGGATTTGTGATGTCCTTGCCCTTTTTGGGGATGACTACAATAGTAGCCTCCTGCATAGAGGGAGAGAGGAAGGGTGCCCTTAAGCTCTATCTCCTGGAATACTTTGGTTAAAAACGGTAGGATGTTTGGGGCTAGAGCCTGGTAAAAATCTGCCGTGTAACCGTTGTTACCAGGGGATTTTCCCACTTTCAGGATTTGGATGGCTGATCTCACTTCTTCCCTGGAGATAGGGAGATCGAGGAGCTGTACCTGCTGTGCAGTCAGTCTAGGTAAATGTAAAGTATCTAGAAATGGTTGGGTCTCTCTGTTTGGTTCTGTGTGTGAGGAGGAATAAAGGGATCTGTAGAAGGAGGCCATGATGGTATTAATGTCCTCTGGGGAAGACCCCAGTACCTCTTGCTTGTCCTTCAATCCAGAGATGTATCTACTGACCTGCTGTTTATGAAGTTGGTATGGAAGTACTTTGCCCCCTTTATCACCTCCTTCCCAGAAAGTGTGTCTTAGGCGAAGGATGGCCACTTCAGCCTTTCTCTTAAGAAGCTGATTAATTTCAAATCGGAGGCCTAAGATGGTTCTACCTGTAGTAGTCTGGGTGGAGGGGGAGGACATGGACTTGAAGGTAACTTCTGCTGCTGCTAACTTCTGTTCTAGGGCAGCCAGTTGATGTTCCCTTTCTCTGCGTTTAGCAGCTGCAAACCCCATGATGGTACCCCGCATTGTGGCCTTAAAAGCTTCTCATGTGGTACCTGCCGAGGTGTCTGATCTAGGATTTTCAGCTATAAAAAGAGAGGCTTCATTTCGGGCCCAGGGGTTAAAATCTGGGTCTTTCATTAAAAGTGGGTCTAATCTCCAATGTCTGGGTAGGGGAGCTACAGGGTCCCATTAAACAAGGAGTTGGACCAGGGCATGGTCAGAGATGACCCGGGGGAGAATTGAGACATTAAGAGTTTTTGTTGTTAAGGTAGGTGAGCCAAGCCAGAAATCTAGCCTGCTGTATGAAGTGTTTGCTTCTGAATGGAAGGTGTACTCCCTTGTTCTGGGGTGGAAGAATCTCTATATATCTGTAAGCCCCCAGTCAGAAATCATTTGGTGCAGGGCCTTTCCACTCCTTAGGTGTGATTCCTTACCCCTATCATTCCTGTCTAGGGATGGCACTAATGTCAGATTGAAATCACCGCCTATAAGGAGGGGGCGGTCTGGGGGATTAAACTCCAGTATTAACTCAGCAATATTGTGGAAGAACTGTGGAGTATCCTCATTAGGGGCATAGAGATTGCAGAGGGTAATCGGGCATGTGGGGGTGTTGTATGTCGCTATCACCCATCTGGGTCTGAAAGTGCCTGGACAAGGGTCCAAGGGAGGGACTTGTGCAGGAGAATAAGGACACCATGTTTTCTTGACAGGGCATTAGAGTGAACCTGCTGGCCCACCCAGTCTTTGGGCATATGAACATGATCCTCTCCTGTTAGTTTAGTCTCTTGTAAAAAATGCCACTTTAGAATGCAAACGTTTCAAGTGGGCCAGCACCTTCTTACATTTCACTGGAGAATTCAGCCCTCTGACATTCCGGATGTGGAATGCAATATCAAACATTTTGATCTGGGGGATAATTGTGTGATTTTAAAGTACACAAGGGCACTAGGAAAAATGCAGATGAGGGATAAAAAGGTTTTCCGCAGTGAGAGCAGGGAGGTATGTTAACTGGGTGCACGCTTCCACTCCTCTCTTACGTCTGCGAAGGGTAACAGTAGTCACTGGGGTATTTAGGCAGTTCAGTATTTGTTCTAAGGGATCAGATTACAATTAATAAAATACAGTTAGATTATAGGAGCACCTGTATACTATAGCGAGACGCTCTAAATTTAATTAATTTTTATTTGAACAAAACAGCAGTAAAGAATGTGAGAGGACTTAACCGGCTGAATCTCCAGCCAGTGGTATGCCTGGTTGCGTTTGCGAGGCGTGGGAAAGGTGAAACAACAGTGAGGGGGAATTATACCCCTAAATCCGCCGCTGTGAATAACTGTATAATGGTTTTGTCAAGAAATTCACAGTAGGTGAAAGTGAGATAGTTTTGCAGGCAACTGCCCAGTGTCATTCAGAGATGCTCAAACCCGTGAAACCCCCAAGCAGAGAGTGGGGAGGTCACTGCGGGATCCTAGTAGTTAGGAACGTGGTTAGAGGTCTACCGGGTGAGCATTTATAGTCTCCCAGGGGGTACTGTTTCAGAACTCCTGGGGATTTAATGACCAGCAGTTGGGTGTGCCTTGGTTGATAAGGGGGTGCAGTTTGGGAGCTATAACATCCGATTGTGGCTGATAGCATCGCAATCCTTCCCATCACTGCTTAATAATGGGGTCTGACGTATCTGTTTGGGGGGTCTGAAGGTGGCCAGTAAAACTCAACACTTTTCTCAGACCTGAACATTTCACCAGAAGGCAACATTTAAACAGTGCTATAAAATTAGCAACAATTAACTTCCATATTGGTATAACATAACATGTATACCTCCAGGTAGGGTGACCGGGGGGGGGGCTGCTAAAGTTCAGCCTATTTTATAGATTATACTGAGGGGTTTCAATAAAAGGGAAAAGAGCCCAGCATTGATTCTTTGCAGTTTGGGTCTTAGCCCTGAGCCCCTTTCGATGGTATCCCGTTATCCCCCTCCATTCTTTCTTTTTACTCCCCAGGACACCAGCCCTTCAGTACTTGTATGAATAGAGAAAACTCGATCAGTCTGGGCAGGATTGCTTCGATTAAGCGGAGCTGGTTTCTGAGCCACGGCCTGGTGAGGAGCAGGGAGCCAGTGTATGTAAGTCTAAGTCCTGCATTGGTAAGGCGACATCCATGGCAGAGGCCCATGAGTTATAGTCATCTTCGGGGTTTTCATTGTCGAGAACTGCAGGGTTGGTATCCGTCTCCTCCTGAGATTTGGTGTCAGGGTGATCTTGTAATAGAGAGAAGCAGTTGTGCATGAAATACAGGCTAGTGTATTCTGGCTCTTCCGTGTCTGGTGTGTAGGAGTTCTGGTCCTGTTTGTCCAGAGGGCATCTTCTGTCCTGAGGATGTTCGCACTTGGAGTGGGGTGATTTCGGAGGCCTCTTTCAGATTTTGGGATTGCGAGGTTCCAGTTCCATCAGCTGAGATTTAGGTGGTTCCGTCGCTGTGGCATCAGAGAGATCTCCTTTTGCTGGAGAGTGGCGATCATTTCTCTTGATCAAGTTCGGGCTGTGTGAAGGACCCTGGCCTTACACTGAGCTGCCAAGTCACTAGAAGAAATATCATAATCGTGTGATCTCTCCACTGGAGTTGACCCAGTTCTCTGGCCCTGGCCTGGATGGCTTCCTTCTCGGCAAAATTTAAAATATGGGCAATAAAGGGTCTTGGCCTATCACCCTGCGTGGGTTTGGGCTGCAGAGAGATAATGCACCCTTTTGATCGTAATTCTAGTGCCAGGAGGGAGCTTAAGGATGTCTGGGAGCACTTGTTGTAGGAAAGATGGGGCTTTTCCTCCTTCGCAGCCCTCCGGGAAGCCGAGGATCCACAGGTTGTTGTGGCGGCTCCTGTTTTGCAAGTCCTCAAGTTTGTCCTGCATAAGGCAGATTTGCGCTGCCTGATCACGCATAGTTGCACAGTGGCCTTGAAAAATGTCGTCGTGGGCAGTCACTTTTTGTTCAGCCCGATTGACTCTTCTGTCGAGTTGTTGAATAGAAACTGCAGTGGTATTCGCTGCTAAAGTTAAGTCATTGATACTAGTAATGATCAACACAAACATTTCTCTAATGGAGGGTTCTTCACCTCCTGAAGCAGAGTACGCCATGCGGCCTTATCTGTAAGGGTTGCTCAGGTTGAAATAAACATTAGCTGAGTAATCCTGCTTCTAATTTTCCCCAGTTTCAGCCAGTGTTAGAGGAATACTTCCGATTACCACTAGAATTAAGTTTTCTCATCTGGGTTCAACAGTTGGCTGGGTTTAGTCGGGTTCTGGGCTCTGGGTTTGTGGTGCTAGTAAATCAGGTCGCCATCTTGGTTGCTGGTTGGCCAGCCCCATTAAACAGTTCTGATAATGGCTCTGCTAGTTCCATCCTTGGCTCCTTTAGTACCCTGGGATGTACGTCATCATGTCTCATTGCCTTGTCCACCCTGAGCTTATCAAGCTCTTGTAGGACCTATTCTTTTGTGAAGGGACTAGTGCACACCTCCCTTCCCCCCCTTGTCCATGGTGCTGAGCTGTGGGCCCTGCCCTGATTTCTCTTCCGTAAATACTGAGCAGAAGTATCTATTTAGGATAGATGCTTTTACATGGCCCTCTTCCTCACCCCCCCCATCCCCTTTGATCTTAGCAATACCCCTCTGGACTTTCTTCTTTCACTAATGTGTCTATAGAAAGTCTTGTCACCTTCTTTTACTGTTTGTGCTAGTGTTTCCTCGGTTTGGGCCTTTGCCTGCCTTACTGCCTTCCCTGCTTCCCTTGGGGAAGTTTGGTTTGCCTCCCTATCTTCATCCCGCTGCATTCCCTTATATTTCCTGAAGGCCAGCCTTTTGGCTCTGACATTTTCTGCTACAGTTTTTGAGAACCAAAGTGGTTTCCTTCTTCTTTTGCACTTTCTTTTCTCTCTAACACAATGGGATGTTGCTTCAAGTATTCCATCCTTAATGCTTGCCCACTTTGCCTGTACCCTCTCAACTGTATTTCTTTTTGCCAGGGCTAGCTTAACTCTGTTGGCCATCTTATCAAAGTTAGCTCCTTTGAAGTCCTATATTTTTGCCTTGGAATGGGATGATTTAGTTCTAGTGACCAAATTGAACCATACCATGTTATGGTCACTGGCCCCCAGGTGACCTTCTACCTGGAGATCTGTGATCCTTTCCCTGTTAGTGCTAGATCTAGGATAGCCGTGTCTCTTTTGGGTTATTGTACCAGTTGTTTGAGGCCCTCCCCCTGCAGGAAATCCACTATGTGTCTAGTTCTGGCAGATATTCCTGTTGGTTTCGACCAATCTGTATCTGTCATGTTGAAGTCTCCCATTATCAAAACGTCCCCTTTAGCTGTCATGTTTTGTATATCTTCTGACAGTAATGTGTCTGTGTCCTCCCCCTGTTCTAGAGGCCTGTAGACAACCCCAGTTCATATGGCTGTCCCATTTCCTGTTTCCAGGGTGACCCACAGTTCTTCTGACTCCTTATGTGTATTCTGAATTTCTGTAGGTTTGATATTTTCATTGATATAAAAGGCCATTCCACCCCCATCCCCCCCTTTTTGCACCTCAGTCTCTTCTGAACAGTACATAGCCAGGTACTGAAGTCTCCCAAGTGTGGTTACTGGTAACCATGTCTCTCTAATGCTACTATGTCCAGTTTAGCCTCTGTCATTATTGCCTGCAGGTCTGGGATCTTGTTTCCCAGACTGCAAGCATTTGTGTACATGATTTTCCATTGGCCAGATTTAGTGTGTTAGTTGTTGGCAGGTCATGCTTCCTGTGCGTCGTATGGGGAGCCGGACCTTTTTCCTTACTTGGTGATGCAAATGAACTACAAACATGCTGAACTCCTGTTTAACGACTAGCTGAGGGGGGAGGGGTGTTCCTCCCATTCAGAGTATTGGGTGCTGCACCACTCTTCCCTATTTGCTAGTTTAAATACAGTATTCTGCAAAGATGTCAAACTTCTGCCCCAATGCACTGACTCCCTCTTTAGTCAGATGCAGTCTATCAAATTTAAATAACTTTTGCTCCCAAAACTGTTGCCAGTTCCCTACAAATTTGTGTCCCTTTTCCTGGCACCAGCCCTTGAGCCACATGTTTAGCTCTCCTATCTCCCCTTCTCTGACCTTCCGTCCACCTGCCCCCCTCTCCCAGACTGGCAAGATCTCAGAGAAGGAGATGCCGGATGAAATGGATGATAGTTTGTCACCCAGCCTGGTCAGGTGTTCCTTGGTCTCCACAACTGACCGGCCGGCAAGATCGTTAGTCCCTATGTGTACCAGGACATCAGTGTTTTCTCCTGCTTCCTGTACAGTTTTAGCAATGCAGTCAGTCTCTCCACGTTGATGTACCTGGGAGACATCTAACCATTTCCCCTGCTGAAAAAGAAGAACCACGGATGAAAGAAACAAGGAGGTAAGAGCAAAAAGAATCAGCCAGCTACAAATGCAGTAGCCCTGAAAGCTTATCCTAATGATAGATAAAATGTTAAACCTGTAATAATTTCACAGAAGATATACCCTGTAAGAAACACTTTGTTACAGAGAAAAATAAAGCAGTAACAGAAGATATACCTTGCAAAAGACAGTTTGAATGAGATTACAGCAGTAATCTGTAAGCACACACCTGTAGGCACGCTCTGTAATAATGCAGCAGAAGGTATACCCAGCAATAACATTTTGAATCGGAGAAAAATAAAGCAACAAACAGTAACAATCCTTGTGAGTACAAAGTAAAATAATAACACACAGTAAATCTGCTTAGCCAAAAGAAGCCTTAATCCTTTTCCTTACTCTGGTAAGGTCCTTTGCTCTGTCCTTTCAAGCAACCTAAAAGAAAAGAGCTCAGGTGAAGCTATGTGCCTTTGCCAGCAAACCTAGTCTTTCAACTACAGTTTTACAAATATGGGTTCAGTTGAACGATATAACCAATATTTCTTTTCATTTTACCCATACTTTTTATACCCAGTGAGTCAGTGTCCCACTGAGATTAATATCTGAAATGAACCTTGTACATAGGAAGGTGACCATGTGCAGACTATAAGAATGTGCTACAATAAAATATATTTTTGTCCCATAAAAACTTTAGGTCTGCCCCCTGATATGAGTTTACTTATTGTATTGCTGCATTTTGTCTGCAGTGTACTGTGATTGTACCTCAAAGCTGTCAAGAATCTGCATAGTATTGTTGTATTTTCGTCTGCTATGTATTGTGATTGTACCTAAAACTGTCATGTATTTGAACTGTCCTGTACCCAAACAATTCTTTGTAACTAATTCCAGGTCACCCCTGAAAAAGGGACCTCTTGGGCCCAGTGGGCCTAGCCAGTGAACAAAATTAAATAAATGCGTGCACAGCAAGGTGGTACAAAATGGGTAAGGTGTCAGTGTGGCTTTATTAGTAGCACATCTGTCTCCAGGCCAGAAGGTTCTGCTCCCACACCAGGATTGGGTTCATACCATAAACACTAGCACTACAGTGTTGTACTGAGAGGGATGCTGTACTGTCATAGTGTGCCATCTTTTGGTGAGGGGTTAAACCGAGGTCCCTTCTACCCATTTCTGCTGCTGTCCTCCTGGGTATACAGGTGGAAGTAAAAGAACCCAAAGCAGTGGTGCAGGAAGAGTGGTCCAGTTGTGGGTGGCTGGAATGTGCATGGTCCAACTCCTAACAGGGTGCTCAGCTTGGGAGCTGGTCTATGAACAGGAATGGTGGTCCAGTGTGTATCTTTTGGATGGTATGGCCCACTGTTTGTGATGCGTTGCCAGTACTTCAACAATTGTCAGATTTATTTCTAGGGACGTGGATATGTTGCTCAATCCACACTGTCTGACAGGTTCCTTGCTGCTTTAAGATGCTTTTTGTAATAAATTCAGCAGAGCCACAAAATACCTATGGTTGCAACAGCTCCACGAGTATCTCATAGAGCAGAAGGTAGCCCTCTTGGAGTGACAGCACCGCTCCTCTTCTAGAGACTCTTCGACATACTCTTCAGGGTCTCACCGCTCCACGGGAGACCCCTCCATCTTGACACAGGGTCAAGGTAAGAAATTTGTCTCTAAGACTAAGCATGTCTCTCTACCACCCCTGTGTCGTTCTCTGCTTCACATATAAGTATGGAGCTGGTAGCCCCTCACACATCATCTTCAGAACCATCGCCTATTGTGGACTCCTCTCCTTCCTCTTCAATGACTCCTCCGTCGACGAGCAGCTCTGGGGTAATCTTGCAGCTTCCAGTGCTGCCCCCACGTTCCATACTGCATAGCCATCATCCGTTGACGATGGCTTCTGGCTCGTCAATGGCCCTACCTCATGGCCCATTGATGATTCTTCGTCGACTATGCACAGCGCCTCCATCGACATGGATCCTTCGCCTGTGTTGTCTTGTCGACGGCAGTAGCTGGGAGCCCGTAGACAATCTCTTCGGCCAGCCTTGCACCATCGTCGATGATATATGTGACACTTGGACAGCTGGTTTTGATTACTCTATGATTTTTGCAATATTAAAATGTGTTATTGAGTATCTCTCATGAGACGTGCTGTACTCCTGGGATGAGCCCCCCCCCCCAGGTTTCAGCTACAAGATGTTGACCTGAAAGCCAGGAGATAATTAAATACTAGAAGAGACATAAATTAAGGATCTCCTGTTTATTGACTTAATTGTAGCCTGCCAGCATGACGTTTAGAGGAAGAAAACAGGTTACGTCACTTTGGTGCTAAGTCATAAATGTTCTTTGATGTCCGTGAAGTGCAGGAAGACACACTAGATCAAAGGGTCCAATGGGAAAATGAGTTTTTGCTGATGTCACCTTATTTAATTTACCTTCTAATGATAAGACATCCTGGTTGTATAATTTTTAATAAACGGAGGAGAAGCTGGGTGACATCATGGAGAAGGCAGGTTCAAGACTGTTTTTTAATTATGCTGTGGGTGACCTGTAGAGTCATCCATGTTTGGACTCTGAAGAAAAAGCATCTACTTCTAGCACTGTTAGAAGATATACATTAGATAGGTCGCAAGAACTCTGCAGCTCTCCCCCCAAAGCCCACAAAAGCCACTGAAAACTGTGACCAGCCGACCCCCGAGGACGACGGATGTCGTGAGAATGCAGCTCTCCCCACAGCCCACAAAAAGCCCCGAAAACTGACCAGGTACGCTGATCCCACGGTCTGCACTGCTCCTGGATGCGACCGTTGCTGTGAGCGCTGACGCATTTCAGATTCAAAAATCAGCCTCTTGGCGCCTTTTTTCTTAAGGACACTTTTTATTCAGCGTGCATGTGGAGATAGTTTATTCCATTATCCTTTAGGCTTGAGAACGCAATTATACTCATTACTGCATGCTATTTTAAAATTGTTCCCTTTAAACTGTGTTTTTCTATCTGCTGTATCATATTTAAAACCCTGCTGTTTGAATATGAAAATAACCTTTAGCTAGATAGCTAATTACTGCCTTAATTTAACTCTGAACTGATAGCCAAGTTACCATTTTTTCACATTTGTAGCCCTGCTGTTGCAATAGCAAAGTAACCTTAAGATAGATAGCTATTTAGTGCCTTAATTATTTCTGAACTACTAGGCACGTTAATCTCTCAATTTCACTCAGCTCCCTGCTATGCGTTCAGCTCCCCACCACCCTCACCACCACCCTTGGTCGGTTTGCACATAAATAGGGGATCTTTGCAACACTTGATAAAATTTACCTATCAGCCCACTTCTCCAGCAGCAGCTTATACCAGTATACCACTAGTGGCTGCTTCTATATTCAGACCACCCCCATAATCAAAATGTTCCTATTGCTGGTAATCCCTGTCCTCTTTGCCTCTATGATCCCCCGCCTATCACTCCTACCCCCTCCTGTGGAGCATCTGCTACATGACTGTTACACTACTAACAACGCCATAATAACCCGGTATGGCGTTATTTTGCTCTATTTGCCTACACACAAGTCCCCCCACCCCAAGTAACACGCACTTTCATACGTCTACTCCATCCCAGACCTAATAACCAGTCCCTACGAGCACAACTCCCGCTGCACTACTACTACTCTGATACCCCTCAAGCTACAGCCCCCTAACATTCCAGTTAGCACTGCACCAGGTACCCTCCCTCCTATCACCTTGATAACCCACCTCATATGCACCATTCCAGTCCCTACCACACTCATTAAAAAAAAAACACTATTTCCCAGACTAACCGGGCCACTCCAAGAATGCTCAGGCTAGCCCTTTTACATCATGCTCTCCTTCTCCTGTTGCTTTCTGGTAATATACACCCCAACCCTGGCCCGCCTCACTCTACTGTCCCCCTGACAGCAAACATGGATGCCTCCTGCTGGCAACACTTAATATCTGCAGCCTCCCAAAAAAACTCACCCCTCTCCAAGGCTAGATAGCCCGCCCAACACTCACCTGCTGTCTTAGCTCTTTCTGAGACCTGGCTTTCCGATAGGATACCCAATGGGGCTGTCACCCTCTGTGACTACACCTTCTACCGAACAGACATGGTTAACAAGAGGGGAGGCGGCTGTGCCATCTACGTTTAATCCTCCCTCAAGTCCCTTGAGGTCCACACCCCACCACTTGTGCATGGAGCCCAGACCCTAACAGTCAAGCTCAGTCTGGGCACCCTGGGAAAAACCCTTTACATTATGGCGGTGTACATTCCCCCTAGCAACCAAAAACTCGCTTTTGAATCAGTCCTGGACAGAATCTCCCACCCCACCCTAGGAGCGAAATCATCTTACTAGGTGACTTCAGTGTCAACTGGCTGGCATCAACATTGTCCCCCAGCAAGGACGCTGCCCTTGCTTGTGACCTCACACAGGTCATCAATTCCCCGACCAGAAGGGACTCTAGAACAGGGACCTCAACCCTAATAGACCTCATCTTCACTAACAAACCTAAGAACATCTCCCAAGTTACTGTGCTTGCTGACTCAGTTAGTGACCACTCACCTGTTACCTGCCTATGATCTGCCAGAATTCCTTCTGCCCCCCCCCGTATCACCGAACATAGACGACTAAAAAAAAGGAGCCCTAGCACGTCTCAGATCTCCACCTAGCCTCCTGCAACTGGTCCCTATTACTCACACGTAATCTGGGTGACGCCAGCTCTCACCTACTTTATTGCTACCTTCAATACAGCCTGTGATATATTCGCACCCTTCGCCAAACAAGTAATCAAAAAAGAAACACCTCGTGGATCTCCCAATCGTTGCTTGATCTAATGCAGCAGAGGGATAACCTATGGCATAAGACCCTTGCTTCACAGCTCCTGCATGACAGGCAGCTATACAGAGAGGCTCGTAACAAATGCACATGGGCCATCAGGCAAGCCAAAGCTGCATACTATAAATACACCCTCACCTCCACCTGGGGCTCTGGGAAAAATTTCTGGAGTAACATCAAGGAGCTCTATGGGAAGCCTGTCTCCCCTGTCCCTACCCAGCTTACAGTAAATGGGGTTACAACCTAGGACCCGACAGCAATCTCTGAAGCCCTCAACACTTCCTTCTCTGACCTCTTTCATATCCTTCCACCTAACTTCTTTGACCCTACCTCCTTCCCCCCCTCTGTCACCTCGGCCAACAACACCTCAGCCCCCTTTAGGCTAAGAGTCATCTCCTGTAACAAGGCAAAACGCTACCTCACCAAAGCTCTGGCAAATTCTCGTTACAGTTCAGACGCGCTGGACCTCAGACTCATTAGGTTGTCCCTGGATGTGACACTCCCACATCTCACCAAAATCCTCAACCTGTCCTTGTGCCTCAGCTAATTCCCCTCGGCCTGGAAGGGAGCAGTAATAACCCCTATTCTGAAGGGCAGGGACCCCACTGTGGCTACCAACTATAGACCAATTTCAATTCTACCACTACTCTCTAAGGCTCTTGAAATAATTGTTTCGGATCAGCTTACTGACCACCTATCCAAGTATGACCTACTCTACCACGAACAGCACGGTTTCCAGAGGGGCCATAGCACCTCCACTGCCCTCATTGAATTCACTACCTTTATTCATGAGGCCCCCAAACAAGGATCTGTGGCAGGGGCTGTCTATGTTGATTTAACCAAAGCATGTGATACTGTCAGTCGTGAGCTATTACTCCATACCCTCCCTTCCCTTAGCATTACACTAGAGGTCACCGCCTGGTTCAAAGATTACCTCTCAGGTCAATCGCAACAAGTCAAAATTAACACAACTATCTTCACACGCAAGCCGGTTCGTGCTGGAGTCCCGCAGGGGTCGATACTTGGCTCCCTACTCTTCACCCTCTTCCTTAACTCCCTCCACACATCCTGCAGTGGTCACTTACTGCTCTATGCTGATGATGCAGTAGTTTATTGGGAACACCCACACCTCAACTCTCTTCAACTTGCCTTGCAAGGATACTTTTGTGAGCTAGAAACCTGGTTCTCTGAACACTGCCTTATTATAAACTACAAAAAAACGAAGTCTGTGATCTTCACCCACCACCAAAGTCCCCACTGTCACGCGCCCCTAGTAATAACAAGCACCCATGGCTCTTCCCTGGAGCAGAGCTCTTGTTTTAAATATCTTGGAGTCACCTTAGACACCTCTCTCTCCTTCCACACCCATATACAGCAGGTCTCCTCCTCTATCAACATGAGACTAGGGATCCTTTACAGACACAAGCACTGTCTACACCCCCAAGCCATGCACCTCGCAGTATCCTCCTCTATCCTATCCTTGGTGGACTACGGGATAGTCATTTACAGGTCAGCAGATGAAACTGCCCTGCGCAGCATTAACCTCGCTCTCAACAAAGCCTGATGATTAGTCTCTGGTTGCGTAAAGTCAACCCACACCTGTGAGCTCTATGAACATACTGGATGGTTTAACTTCCAAGGCAGACTTAAATACTTCACCTGTCTCATGGCCAAAAAGATGCAACTAAAACTAGCCCCTATCATCCTCCACCTGATTTTATGCACAGCCCCCCATAGGCGGGCACAACGGCATGCTGCTAACTCCAACCTGCTAATCCCCTACTGTAGAACATCTCTTGGACAAAGATCCTTCCGCTATCGGGCCCCTCTCTGGCTGAACAGCCTCCCGTCCTCCATCTCAATGACCCACAGTCTCAACCAGTTTAAGTCAGGGCTCAAAACCCTATTCCTTGACTCCACAACCTGTGACTGTAATTAAAACCCCACCCCACCCTATCCCTCTCACCAACCCCCCACCCCTTTCCTGAGTCAGTTTACTCAGGACCCTCCTGTGTCTCAGTAAGCATCCTATAATCCTTTGGTTGATTGCTGCTAGCCTCCCTCCCAAGGCACCCACTCTTCTCCTATCCCTTTTATGCAGGTACTATGACTCTGGGTCCCTCAGGATTAAATGTTTCCTGTCTTAACTTTGACCCGGGGACTCCAACGTGCTCCCAGATGATATAACTTACTAAGTTAATGTAAACCAAGTTTATCTAACCTGCATTTTTTAACTACTACTGTAAATGTATCTTTATTGAGTCTTATGTTGTTCTTTTACTTTACCTGACATGGAGCCTTTGCAAAAGAGTCTATGACTCAAAGGGTTGTAATTCTGATTATTTTCAATAAAAAGTCTTAATTGTCTGGTGGTAGGAATTTGTACTTTTAAATCTTTTCTTTAAAGTAATTGTATGCATTGTGATATAGTGTTCTGTATTTACATTTTACATATTTGTATCTATTTTAAAGAAACTGCTTGGTGTGCCTTCGAAATTCTTTCTATGACCAGTGAAGCATATATGGTGAAAGTTGACACTGTGCACAAGCTTACTGGTTTACCAAACTGGGAAAAAGATAAAGAGTTTATCTGAGGTCTTTCACATAGTTTTTAAGGGTTCATTTTTTACACCTAGTTAGGTACCTGTAGGCGAAAGATATCTGGCATTTCCCCGAAGAGCAGAATTATCTGAGCCTGTACATTTGGGTACGCTAGCAAGAGGTTCACAGTTTGAATCCCTCCAGAACTTGAGACCAAAGGTGATTCGAACCCACAAAACAGACAGGAGGGTTACCCTGTTTCTGTTCCTGTTCCTGTTTACAATACTGCGCTCAGAAGTTGGCACTGTGGGAGCAGAGGGCCTGACTTGCTGAGTGGGGTTGTGACAATATACACTCCTTGTCAGCGGTTGCTCATTTGGTCCCGCTGCCTGCGATCATTTCGTCAGTGGCGACTGTTTGCTCTGCCCAGTCTGCCATGGCCAATTCCACTGGACAGATGGCCATGATGGATGTCCAGGCACTGACGAAATCCATCCTGGACCTCACTCAGACCGAACGCCCCCCTAGGGAGGGGTCACCTCTGGTCTCTGCTCCGTCTCAGCCTCCTTTGATCCAGCAGATGATCAATTCTTCCCCTGTCTCCCTGGGTCTGTACACCCAGGAAGTGGACATGGAGGACTCTTTCCTGCAGGACTGGGGTCTGGCAAACAGGGAGGAGGAAGACGACATAGACCATGAGGAATCCCATCTATTCAGGGGGGGGAAACCACCCCTGTCCTCCCTTGTTCTCTGCCAGATGACCCGTTTTCAGGTATCATGATCCACCTCCAGAAAACATTTGGGTTCCAGGGCACTGAGCAGGAGGCTTCTCACAAGAAATTGGCTCAGTACCTAGATGTGCCTGAATGCCGCACTCTGGTTAGCCCGCCTTTGAAGATGCTATTATGGCTGCCTGGAAGCAACCTTTCAAGATTCCCTCCAATCCGCGGAAGGCTGATAGGCTTTATCAAACTCAGGTGATTCACCTCTACTTCATGTCTCCACCTCAGACGGAATCGATGCTGATCAGTGCCGCATGTGATAGGTCCTCTAGGCCTCATTACGTGAGTGCTCGGCACCCGGATGTGGAATCAAAGAAATTGGATGCCATTGGAAATGTCCCCCCCCCGGCCACCTTGTCCCGCCGTGTACTCTATTACATGGGATACTGCCTGAAATACCAGGAGGAAATTCTAAAAGCCTCCCAGTGGGCTCTGTCCAAGAGGACCTAATAGTGAAACTATCTGCTGTGGAGGCGGTAGGGCGCCACCTGCTTTGGACCATTTATGATGCCGTGGGATACTACGGCTTGCACATCCTCTGCAGGTATATGTCTCAGGTGTTACGCCTGGCTCAGGGTATCTGGTTTTTCCCAGTATGTACAGCAGTCCATCTTGAATGCTCCCTTTAAAGGAGTTCAGCTGTTCGGTCCACAGATCCAGGACATCTTGAAAGATTTACAAGACTCCGGTCCTACCCTTCAATCGGTGTGGACCCTTTACCACCCTAAGGCCAAAACATTTTTTCAGGGTTCCTCGAGAGGCTGCTCCTACAGGTGCCATCCCTCACTCAACAGGCAACCTGTCAATAAAAAATCTCAGTTGCAATTGCCAGGTCCTAGAAATGTCCAGAAACCCTGTTACCTTGCTGCTGACCCCCAGCAGGGCCAGCCTTCTGCCTGAAGGTCTTCTCCGGTTGTGGATATGGAGAACCCTAACCACAGCCATTGGAGGCAGGTTTTCCTTGCACCTGCAAGGGTGGCATGCCATATCCTCCAACCAGTGGTTCCTGCAACTGATCGAAACGGGACACACACTGAAGTTCACAGAGATGCCTCTTCCATTGCCACCCAGGGTCTCTCACTACATATCAGACCAGGCACTGGTCCAACGAACCAAGATCAGTGCCTTACTGTCAAAATGGGCTATCGAACCAGTCCCTCTTCCTCAGAAGGGTGCAGGATTTTACTCCCACTTTTTCATGGTCCCCAAATGGACGGGAGAATTACGCCCCATTTTGGATCTGAGGTGTCTCTCAGCTTCTATATCATTTACCAAAAGTTCCACATGGTGTCCCTTCCGACACTTCTCCTTTTGCTGAACACAGGAGATTGGCTCTGCTTTCTGGATATGAAGGATGCATACCTCCATATTATGATGCACCTGGAACACGAGACGTTTTTTCCGTTTCATGTTCCAGGGTTATCATTACCAGTTCAGGGCCCTCCCTTTCGGTCTTTCTTCGGCCCCGAGGGTGTTTACAAAATGCCTTGCAGTGGTCGCAGTGACTGTCCGAAGGGAGGGCCTCTGTGTCTTTCCATACCTGGACGACTGGCTCCTGAAAGTGTTCTCCAGACACTGGTTGTCTCTCACACTTTCTCGAACCCTACAGTTCACCCAAGTAGGTACTGCGGTAAACTGTCTGAAGTCCAAAATGGATCCTGTCAAAGCCTCCAATATATAGGAGCCATGCTGAATTTCTCCATGGGAAAGTCATTTCTGCCCATGGCTCGGGTGGAGGCCCTGATTGCTTTAGCACGCTAGCTTAGAATACAGCAGATTGGTCTCTGAAAGGGACTATCTCTGCCTCCTGGGACATTTGATGACCACAATCCTGGTGGTCCCAATACCAGGTTGAATATGAGGGTCCTTCAGTGGTCCTTCAGAGTCCAATGGGACCAAAAACAGGATGATTTTGATGCCCCGGTCCTGCTGTCTTCCCCGGCTCTTCAAGCCCTGCAATGGTGGAAGTCATGGGACAATCTCATGCGAGGCATGCCATTTTGATTGCCTGTCTTGAGGCTCATTCTGACGACAGATGCTTCCTTGATAGGGTGGGTGTTCACCTCCTGCACATCCGATCGCAAGGATCTGGGACATTGGTGGAGGCCCGCCTCCACATCAGTGTCTTTGAACTATGGGCAGTACTCTATGCCTTACAGGTGTTTGAGGCTCACCTCCTTCCAGGTTGCCTGCAAGTGCAATCAGATAATTCTATGGTAGTTCACTACATAAACAAACAAGGTGGCACCCATTCCTATCCTCTGCAGAGAATCGATGAGGGTATGGTATTGAGCGATCCCAGAGAAATATTCATCTTCTGGCAGTACACATCCCTGGAGTGTCCAACACCCTGGCGGATGCCCTGAGTAGATCCTCTGCCCAAGCCCACGAGTGGGAAATCTAACCCGACATTCTCAATGACGTCTTCTGCTTCTGGGGCCAGTCAGAGTTGGACCAGTTTGCCTCTCTGCGGAATGCAGAACTGCCACTTTACTGCTCTCTCATGCGAGGTCCTAGAACTGTGTGACGGAACGCATTATCTCTTTCCTGGACAGGAAGATTTCTTTATGCTTTCCCCGCCCTGTCCACTCGTTGAGAGAGTACTACTCAAAGTGGTCCACAACAGTGCATCTATGATTCTCATAGCACCGTTCTGGCTGTGACAGATTTGGTTCCCTCCGCTACTACAGCTCTCAGACACGGAACCAATCTCTGCCTATTTGTCGAGCCTTACTGTCCCAGGCTCCCTGTTACACTCGGGCCTTTGCTCCCTCCACGCCTTGCTCTTGAATACGTAGTCTTCTCGTGCTTCCAGGTGTCCCCAAAGGTGGCGGAAGTTCTCCAAGCTGCTAGGAAGCTGTCTACTCAGTCTTCCTATTCTCTGAAGTGGAAATGCTTCTCTATTTGGGCATCCGCTCTGGATTTGGAGCCTTATGAGTGTGCCCCTCAGTGCATCTTAGATTATTTGCTCTTCTTGTCAGAGGGTGGACTAAAATATTCCATTGTGAAAGTCCACCTTTTGGCCATAGCTGCAATTCATTTGCCTGTGGACAACATTCCTTTGTCCCAGTCAAACCTTGTTTGAAAGGTATTCTGCACCTATGTCCCCCTATCAGGGATCCAGTTCTTGTCTGGGATTTGAATTTCGTGCTTGAAAAATTTACTGCAAGTCCCTTTGAGCCCACTGAATCCAGCGACCTCTGGTATCTATCCTGGAAAACTGTTTTTAACTGCCATCACATCTGGCAGACAGGTCTCGGAGTTGCACACACTGATGTGCAAACCTCCATATATTCAGTTTCATAACAACCAGGTGTCTTTATGCACTAACCCAGTGTTCTTGCCTAAGGTGGTTTCTGAATGTAATTTAAATTGTATCATCCAGTTGCCAGTATACTTTGTGGAGCCTCTGAATCCTGGGGAAGCCTTGCTTCATACTCTCGATGGGCATAGAACATTGAGTATTTACCTTCTCCACACTTCACAGTTGCAAAAATCTGAGCATCTTTTTGTTTCTTTCATCCCTGAAAACCAGGGCATCTGTGTTTATAAGCAGTGCTTGTCCACGTGGTTGGCCAACTGCATTATGTTTATTCATGCTAAAAACAACTTACCTCTCACAGATGTTGTAAAACCACACTCTACCAGAAGTATGGTCACCTCTATGGCTTGTTTCTGGGGCGTTTTGGCCTTGGATATTTGCAAAGCCACCACATGGTCTATTGTACATACCTTCACTAAACATTACAGTCTAGACATTGCTTCCAAGAGGCGAAACGTTTTTGGACAGGCTGTCCTACACTGCCTCCTATCCTGAACATTCATGATTGACTTCCTTCTCCCGCTGGGTATGACAACTGCTTGGGAATCTTCCCACTAGTTATGACCTGCTGCAAGAGATCGCCTTGAAGAAAATAGTATGGTTGCGTAAGAACGTACCACAACAGTAGATCTTCAAGAATATCTCTTGCAGCAGTTCATGCAGCCCCACCCTCCTTCCCCCTTGCTGTTGCTTCAGAAGGGTTCTTTGCTCCTGTCTCTTGTACTCCATGAGCTGCTGCCTTAATTTCCCTCCTCAGTTCCCATCAGAGGCTCTAAAATATGGTTACACATACGGTCTCCGGGATAGAAAAAGAACTGGGGAGTGACTGGGACTGCTCCCTTTTATACCTTCCAGGTGTATAACACGTGGTGGTGCTAGGGGAAGGTCCCAGGGTCGACTGCTGTGAAAATCATCCGAAGGAGATGACGCCTGCGGCTGAATCCAGCTAGTTATGACCTGCTGCAAGAGATACTATTGAAGATCTACTGTTATGGTAAGTTTTTAAGCAACCGTACTTTGTGCTCTGTCTGTCCCTTACATCCTTTCCATTGCCTGTCCCCATGCAACCTTGCATATCCTCATGCCCCCTTTGCATTGCCTGTTCCTGTTACCTTGTTTGCATTACATGACCACATTGCCCCTTTGAATTGTCTGTCCCCGTTGCTCACTTTGCATTGCCTTTCCCCTCCTGTAGCCCGCACACATTGTCTATCCCCATTGCAGTGCCTGCCCCTCCTTATAACCTCCATGCACTCCAGATGGGGTGGACAGAATGAGAAGAGATCTGGATAAAAAAGCAAAATGGTCGGAAGAGTGGCAACTGGGGTTTAACGCAAAGAAGTGCAAGATCGTGCACATAGGGAAGAGACACCCTGAAGCCACCTACAGGCTGGGAGGAGATTTGCTGACAGTCACAAGGGAAGAAAGAGACTTGGGCGTCGTCATCACCGATGACCTGAAATCATCCAAGCAGACCACCAAAGCAGTAGGTAAGGCTAGAGGGATGTTGGGGTGTATTATTAGGGGTATCACCAGTCAGACGAGGGAGGTAATAATCCCTCTTTAAGACATTGGTTAGGCCCCATCTGGAGTACTGCGTGCAGTACTGGAGGCCACACCTTCACAAGGACATTAACCAAATTGAGGCAGTCCAGAGAAGGGCAACCAAAATGGTGCAGGGACTGCATCAGGAAACTTATGAGGACAGATTAACTGAGCTCAATATGTATACTGTAGAGCAAAGGAGGGAGAGAGGTGATATGATTGAAAAATTCAAACACCTTAAGGGCATTAACAAGGTGAAAAAGTCGAACATGTTTCAATATAAGAAAAATAGCAGGACAAGAGGACACAGCATGAGATTAGAGAGAGACCGATTTAAGGGGTAACATGAGGAAGTTCATTTTCACAGAAAGGGTGGTGGATGCATGGAACGGCCTACCTCAGGAAGTGGTGGCTATGAATACAGTGCAGGGCTTCAAACTGGTATGGGATAGGCATATGGGATCAAAGCTACAGAACTAAAAAGTAAAGGGGAGGACAAGAGGAACTCTGGGTCACCTTGGAGACAGGGAATGGCATCACAATCCACACAGGGGTTGTGCACAGACCCCAGTCTCAAGGGGAGGAAATGGACAAGAAAATGATAGAGGGCATTCTCAAAATGGCTGAAAAAGGGGTGGTACTGTTGATGGGGGACCTGAATATGCCAGATGTTAACTGGGCGACATGGACTGCAGCCACATCCAAGAGCAGGGTCATTCTCGATGCCCTACAGGGAGCATGCCTTAGACAGCTAGTGGTGGAACCCACCCGGGAGGGAGCGATATTAGACCTGGTACTCTCAAATGGAGAGAGGATCACAAACTTAGAAGTCAGTAGACTTCTGGGAACAAGTGACCACTGCACAGTGTGCTTCACAATAAACACAACCATAGAGACAAGCCATACAAAGACAAGGATACTGGACTTTGGAAGAGCTGACTTTGGCATAATGGGTGAATACCTGAGGAATGCATTAGCAAATGGCCAGAAAGGAGGGGTGGAAGAACAATAGAGAAAAATCAAAACTGCCATCATGGAGGCAACAAGCCTTTGTGTGAAACAAATAAAGAAAACAAAGCGGAATAAAAAAAACACTATGGCTCTCAAAAGAGGTGTCAGGGAAAGTTAAGGAGAAACAAGCTGCATTCAAAAAGTATAAGGAATCACAGACGGAGCACGACAGGGAATTGTATCAATTAAAGCAGAAAGAAATGGGGAAGGCAGTCAGAAAAGCAAAGGCCCAAACTGAGGAAAAGATAGCCAACTCAGTGAAGAAGGGGGATAAAACCTTTTATATGTACATTAGGGAGCATAGAAAGGTTAAGGGAGGGATAGTGAAGATTAATAAAGGAGAGGGGAGGTGGGCAGAAGGAGACAGTGAAAAAGGCAGAGACACTGAATTAATACTTTTGCTCAGTATTCACAAAAGAGGAAGAGGAGGAGTTACCTAAACCAACAGTAGAAGCACTCTGGATAGTGGTGTAAAACTCTGGTGGACAAAGCAATGGGGCCTGACAGGATTCACCCTAGAATCCTAAAAGAGCTAAGGGAGGACCTAGTGACACCACTAATCACACTTTTTAACAAATCATGGGAAGATGGGGTGGTACCTGAGGACTGGAGGAGGGCAGATGTGATTCCCCTTCACAAAAGTGGGAGCAAGGCAGAAGCAGGAAACTACAGACCTGTTAGTTTAACCTCAGTGGTGGGGAAAATGATGGAATCACTTCTGAAAGAAAGAATTGTTGAGTACCTAGAGGCCAGCGGGGCACAGGACCCAAAGCAGCATGGATTCACAGCAGGAAGGTCATGTCAGACAAATCTAATCGATTTCTTTGACTGGGTGACCAAAGTAATAGACCAGGGAGGGGCTGTGGATATGGCCTACCTAGACTTTAGCAAGGCATTTGACACAGTCCCGCACAAAAGATTAATAATCAAGTTAGCCAGCCTGGGAGTGGGTTCCAGGGTGGTAGCCTGGGTAGCAAACTGGCTGCACAGCAGGACGCAGAAGGTAATAATGAATGCAATACATTCTGAAGAAAGGGGGGTTACTAGTGGAGTACCTCAGGGCTCAGTACTGGGTCCAGTCCTCTTTAACATCTTTATAGGTGACATTGCAGAGGGTCTGGAAGGAAAGGTATGCCTCTTTGCAGATGACACAAAGATCTGTAACAGAGTTGATACACAAGGGGGGGTTAGAAAGGATGAGAAGGGACTTGGCAAGGTTGGAGGAATGGTCAGACATATGGCAACTTAGATTCAATGCAAAGAAGTGCAAAGTAATGCACCTGAGAAACAAAAATCCAGGAGAAGAGTACACAGTAGCAGGGGAGGTACTAACGACAACAACAATGGAAAGGGACCTGGGTGTAGTCATATCAGATGACCTAAAGGTGGGTAAGCAATGTGAGAAGTTAGTAAGGAGAGCCATGAGAATACTGGGATGCATAGAGAGGGGCATCACAAGTAGAAAAAGGGAAGTGGTTATCCCTCTATACAGACAATTGGTGAGACCCATCTGGAGTACTGTGTGCAGTTTTGGAGACCTCATGTACGCAAGGACATAGGATGGAAGCAGTCCAGAGGAGGGCAACTAAAATGGTGCAGGGTCTACATCAGAAACCATATGAAGAGAGACTGAGAGACCTTAATATGTATACCCTTGATGAAAGGAAGGACGAGGGGACATGATAGAAACTTTTAAGTACCTCAAGGGAATCAACAAAGTCCAGGAGGGTAGCATCTTTCAGAAAAAGAGATGTGTAAGAACAAGGGGGCACAATTTAAAGTTAGAGGGGCGGCTCAGGGGTAATGTGAGGAAATTATTTTTCATGGAGAGAGTGGTGGACGCATGGAACCGCCTTCCTGGAGAGGTTGTGGGGTCTAAAACAGTGGGGAGGAATTCAAACATGCATGGGACTGACATAAGGCAATTATAGTGGGGGGCTGCAGGAAGTAGGCTGTTGGTTAACTAGAATCTACAGCTTATCCAATAGGTAGGGAAATGGGCAGACTGGGTGGGCCAAGTGGTCCTTATCTGCCGTCAAAGTCTATGTTTCTGTGGAGCAATACAGATGAGTATGAATAGATAGACCATTGACAGAGCAAAGGCCAATGGCACATTCATAAGGTAGAAAAAGAAATGGGCAGACTGGATGGACCTTGCGGTCCTTATCTGCCGTCAACTTCTATGTTTCTATGAGCTTAATATGTTTACCCTTGAGAAAAGGGGAGGGGGGACATGATAGAATCTATCACGTACCTCAGGGAAATCAACAAAGTCCAACAGGGTAGTACCTTTCAGAAAAAGAGATGTGCAAGAACAAGGAGGCACAAACTGAAGGTGGGGGGGGGATGGTCCAGAGGTAGTGTGAGGAAGCATTTTTTCACACAGAGAGTTGTGGATACATGGAACAGCCTCCCTAAGGAGGTAGTGGAGTCAAAAACAGTGAGGGAATTCGAGAATACATGGGACAGATATAAGGCAATTCTAGTGGTGGGGGGTAAGAGGAAGTAGGCTGTTGGTTAATTAGGATTTGCAGCTTATCCACTAGGTAGCGAAATGGGCAGACTAGGTGGGCCAAGCGATCCTTATCTGCCATCATATTCTATGTTTCTACCTACCATCACAGGTATGATGAAAGTGTGAGTGGTCTGGTGCGGGGGTAGGGTTAGCTACAGACAGCCTGGTCTGCTGTGGGGTAGGCTTGTCCGGAGTCTTGGGGGTGATCCTGCTAGAGGAAGGATGCTCGGCTTCAATCAGTCAGTGTGGCATTGTGACTTTGTCACTGTTTGGGCTTTCTGGGCAGATGATTTCTTGTTTTAAAAAAGGCATTTATTGAACATATTTTTGAGCTAGAATCTGGCTGTTGGTAGGAACCAGCTTTCCTGGCATAGTGTTTTAGTTTTGATAGAACACCTGAAGTAGCAGCCCACTGAGTTCTAGAATATTGAGATTGAGATAGTTACATTTGGATGGTAAAAGTGAAATATAGAGGGTAATGCATGGTCTTCAATCAATAACAAGCGTATAGATGCACCAAGAGGTTGCCGTGACGGACTTCCGGTGACGTCAGGGATCTAATGGCAGCATAGACCTAGAGCTCTGTCTCCCTCCTGACTATAATCTACTTACATCATCCATTTAGAGGCATGCCCTCACCAGCAAAAGCTAAAGAAACAGAACTGGAAAACTTCCAACAACTCCGATGCAAAAGTTAAGAGAGATGATGAGAGAGGAAGGCAGACATGACCCGCAAGAGAGAGACGCAACGCATGGCCTGCAGTGCTCAGAGGCCTCAGTGGATGAAGTCCCAGCTAGTCTCAAAGAAGTTATACTACAGACAGCCCATACAGTGACTAAGATCGACCAAACTTTAAACGACTTCAGATCGGATCTTGCCAAAGTCAATCATAAAACAGAACAACTTGAATTGTGTACTAATCAGCTAGCGGAACAATCGGACCGCCAAGATTGCCTCCTGATTTACTTACTGGCCAGAGACCGCGAGCTCACCCGTAAACTAGACGATGTTGAGGGAAGAAATAGAAGACAGAATATCAGGTTTTATGGCATCCCAGAGGGGTCCGAGGACAAGCATCAGAATGTCGCTCAGTTTCTACAGAAAATACTGAGGCAGATACTCCAGATACCCCAAGAGATGGACCTCTCGATGGATCGGGCTCACAGAGCTCTGGCCCCCCACCCCAAAAACCCAGATGCGAGGCCTCGCTCCATAATCGCAAAGCTTACCAGTTGTCAAGTAAAGGAAGAAATCCTGAAGGTGGTCTGGAAGCAGGGAGCACTGAAATTCGAAGGCCACAGGATATACATAGACAATGACCACACTACAATTGTTCAAGATGCCAGAAAGCTACTCTGGCCTGTCATGAGGCAGATACGAGCCCGTAACATGAAGGCTCAGATCCTTTACCCAGCATGACTCAAAATTGTTGCGGAAAAAGGCCCGAAAGTCTTCCAGGACCTGCTGTCTGCGGCTCCGTTTTTAGAATCGCTGGGAATAACCGTACCACCACTGGTGAAAGAAAAACTAGAAAGGGACCTCCTTACCTCAGCATGGTCGATTGCTCAGAAGGGCCCTATGCGAAAGGGTGCTATTCAGGGAAACCAGCGCACGAACCTGCGGGCAGACATCTCCTCCTTGATTGCTCAGTTAGGAGACCCTGCAAAGCTAGACAAAAGAGCAGCACACCTCTGAATGGAAGAAGAGGAGCCTGTGTCGGGAGAGGAACCCGAGACTGCAGACGAGACATGACTTGGAAGAGAGAGAAGAGCGAGTGTGCTTTTGCTCACCCTAATCCACGTTGAAGCGCAGATTGGTTTCTAACACATGGCTGAGATTCTCTCAAGCACAGCAAATGGTGCCCTATTTAGGACTTTTTTTTTTCCTCTCCTCTCTCCTTTGCCTGTTCAATGACTCCCGTTGAAGCTCCGCTCCGCTCACGTCAAACGCGGGGGGGGAGGGGTTACTGGCGATTTCCTAATAAGACAAGGAATACATGCAAGCCTGATAGACTTTGTCACGGGAGTTCATGCAGATGAACATTAGTACCTTAAGGCGGATCACACCCCCCAGGAATCTTCAAAAGGAACATTGAGACTAGTTTACCAGCTATGGAGCCTCAGTCGCTAGTTCGGGTTAAAGCAACCCAGGCCAATTTGGCTAAATAAACATTGAGACTCATAGATTAAAGCCACATTTCCCCAAAGTTCCTCTCGGGGGGGAGGGGCGTGAGCTACACTTACTGGGCCACGATTGCTAAGACTCTCTCTTCTAGTAGCTCAGTTACTTAAAGTTGGTGATGTTGTGGCACACACCCCATGAACAACATATGTTGAAGCTTATTTTTCCGACTGGAGTCAGGCGACTGTGGGGGGGAGAAGGCTTATCTGACTTTTTTTTCTCTCTCGCTCTCTAGACGATAGCGCATTCTGCCAGGGCTGTTTGTATAAACAATCATACCAATTTGCCTGTCACGGTTCCTTAAAAACTGTCAAAGGGATGATTTATTTGTCATGATATGGACTCTTCAGAACCCCGGAGGGAGACGGACCAAAGTTAAGTATGTCACTCCCTGAGTCAAGAGCAACCCTATTGGGGGATCCCCCCCCCCCGGGAAGAGGGAATTATACTCCATATCCATGGAGTTCCCTCTTAAACTGCGCTTATGCGCTTGCTCCACAGCTGGAGTACGACCGCCAGCCTTCCCCAGGAAGTCGACCAACTCCATATTCAAGAAGGGCCTATCGGGCCCTAATGGGTCCACCTGCCCCATTCTTTTTCATGCCCGGGCCCCCAGTGGAGGATAGCCCCGAGGGCATGACCCCGGCTCTTGACCGGGACCTTGTTCTCCTGTTGTTTAGTTTCAAGTTACAGTTGTTGTTTAAGTTATGCGGGTCTTTGTATCTTTTGAAGAGGATAGACATGTCAAGTGTGTGGATACGAAATATTCTCCTCCAGATTAGTCTTAGTATAAATATCAATGGTTTGCCATAATATAAAAGTACTCTCCTATAATATCAATGGATGCTCCAGTCCGGTTAAGAGAAAACAGCTGCAGAGATATATTGTTAGGCAGAATTGTGAGGTAAACTTTTTGCAGGAAACCCACTTGTCTCCCTCAGAAGCCGTAAAATTGAGAACTAGATCACACCCACAGGTGTTCTTTTTGTCCCTGGAGTCTGGACGTAGGAGAGGAGTAGCCATCTTGCTCTCAGCGTCCTTCCCGTTTGAGCTGGAGGACACTGTGATGGATAGTGGAGCAAGGTACATCATGCTGGTGGGAAGAGTACAGGACTCCCCAGTAACCCTGGTTAATGTCTACACTCCCCCAGGTTCCCCCACGACATTTTATGCCTCTTTTGCCCAGATGGTGACGGAAAGATCTAAGGGACTCCTAATCATGGGGGGGGACTGGAATTTGATTTGGGACAGAAGCCTCGACACCACCTCAGATACTCGAAGTTCAGACCAGCACAGGGCGCGGGCAGTCAAAAGCATTTTGAACCAGATGGGGCTAGTAGATGTCTGGCGAGAAAGGTACCCCAGAGTGAAAGAATACACGTTACTCACCTAGGTTTAAGGTGTACTCGAGGCTTGATACGTTTTTTGCCTTTAAAGACAGTGTCCCCGCCTTGCCCTCAATGTGGGTAGGTGTTTCCACTTTATCAGATCATAACCCGATATTTTTAGAAGTTGCTATCTCTCTGCCCAGAAAGGTAACACATTGGAGACTGAATACGTCCTTACTTCAGGACAGGGAGGTAGTAGACAAAATAAAACAGCACATAGTAAGCACCCTAGCCGAAAACTCCTCACCAGGGATGACTTCGCGAATCATTTGGGATACCTTGAAGACCACAGTCAGGGGGCAACTTATAAGCATAGCCTCACGGAAAAAGAGAGACGGGCTGTCGAAGCAACACAACTTACATAAAAAACTGGGAGAACTAGAGTCCCTTCAAAAAGTAAAATGGGAGAAACAAAGAGATACCGAACTTAAATCCCTAAGAGCTGAAATTCAAAAGCTTCAGAAGGAAGAGATTGAGAGGAATCTCTTTTACCTTAAACAAAGATATTACGAGGGAGGGCCCAGGGGTACTAAACTCCTGGCAGCCAGACTGAGGCAGTTCAAGGCGAGGGCTGCAATAACTAAAATCGTTTCTCCCACTACAGGCCGCTTAACCCGCAAGATCGAACAGGTTGCAGAGGCCTTTGCCTCTTATTACCTCAAACTCTACACCTCCCATGAGCCAGTTTCAGCCCAAGATACTATAAAATATCTTAAGGCCATGTCCCTCCCCACCCTCTCTCAGGAAAAAAGTCAATTCTTACTTAAGCTAATTACACATTCAGAAATTTTAGAAACCATAAAGGCCTTGGAGAGAGGGAAATGCCCTGGACCAGACGGTTTTGGGGCAGAATTTTACAAAACCTTTGCTACAGAGGTTGCCCCAACACTGAAGGATGTGTTTTCGGAGGTCTGGCAGGAGACGAGTCCGGTCCCTCCCTCCTGGCAGTTTGCCACGATCACACTGATACCAAAAGAGAATAAAGACCCGGCCAGGTGTGAGTCTTATCGACCGATTTCACTTTTAAACTTGGACTATAAGATTCTCACCTCGATCCTGGCATCTAGGCTGAACCCCATACTGCCAGAATTAATTAACCCAGACCAATCAGGATTTGTCTTGGGCTGTCAAGCCCCAGACAGTGTCAGAATAGCCATCAATATAATAGATGCTATCCACCGTTCCTGTCTTCCTGCCTGCCTAATGAGCTTAGATGCCGAAAAAGCTTTTGATAAAGTCTCCTGGCCGTTCCTGTTTTTGGTCTTAGAACATATGGGATTCCCGTGGAAGTTTATTGACTATATTAAGTCATTATACTCTGGCCCTCAAGCCTACGTCAGGGTTAACGGAGGACTTTCTAAAAGGTTTAGCCTAAATAGAGGCACCCGTCAGGGTTGCCCCCTGCCTCCTCTGTTGTTCACCATTTACATAGAACCATTGGCGGAGGCGGTTCGTTCTGCCCCAGGGGTGCGGGGTATCGAGGTGGGGGGGCAACAACTAAATATATCGTTATACGCCGATGATGTCCTCCTCTGCTTGTCCCATCCTGAGGATTCGATCCCAGAAATATGGTCAATTCTCTCCGAATTTGGTAAGCATTCAGGGTACACCCTAAACAAAACCAAAACAGAGGTTTTATCTTTCTTTTATACACCCTCCCACAGGGTTGCGGAGTTCCTACCGGTGGATTGGTCAGCCACTAAAATGTCATACCTTGGGGTCTGGTTGACTAAACATAACTCCCAACTCTTTGGGGCTAACTACGTTCCCCTTTTTAACCGAGTCAAAAAAGATCTAGATAGGTGGTCATTAATAAATTTCTCACTATATTCAAGGATAGAAACTATAGCTATGAATATCTTGCCCAGATATTTATATCTATTTCAATGCCTCCTAACCTTCATCCCTAAAACGCAATTTCATGTCTGGCAAAAAAACAATAATAAAGTTTATTTGGAATAACAGAAAACCTAGAGTAAACGCTCATATACTTTGTCTGAGCAGGGCGAAAGAAGGCAGAGCACTCCCAGACCTTGAGGATTACTATCTAGCGGCACAAATTAAAAAGGCCTTGTTGTGGTCCACCTCTACCTATAGTTCCAATTGGAAGGAAATAGAGGAGACGGAGGAGGAAGAGCGAGGACCCCCACTAGGGGTACGTACCATTCAGGCGGGGACATTCGGGAATTTTCCTCCCCCCTACTTAACCTCTGTGAGAGACACCCTAAGGGCAACGTATAGAGCCTGGCAGAAATATAAGATAAAAGCCTTCCTTCGGCCCCTTTTCAGACTTTCATGGGATGCTGCTTTCGCACCGTCTCGACTCGACCATACCTTTAGAACATGGGAAAGAATGGGCCTAATCTTTGTTAAACAATTTATGTCTGGGGAAGAGATCATGGATTTCATGACTCTTAAGAATAACTTTGGTTTACGTAATGCGGACCATTATCGCTACTTACAAGTTAGAGACTATATCCACTGTTGCAGTAGGGCAAACCCCCAAACAGAAAGGACGGCCCCCTTTGTGGAGAGCCTGTATACAATATTGTCCTCACAGAGGGCCTCAGACTTCATCTCTGTATTATATAGAGCCCTCATGGGTCTAAAAAAAGATTACTTAGAAAAAATTAAGTACAGATGGGGAGAGGAGGGAGAAACTGAGTCCAGAGTAATTAACTGGGAAACAATATTTAAATTAGCATCCAAGACTACTTGCTCTCCGTTCTGGCAGGAGTATAGCTGGAAGGTGAGAATACGCTTTTTTCTCTCTCCTCTCGCACTTCACCGGAGGAGCCCAGAAAAGGATTCCTCCTGCTGGAGAGTGTGCGAGGAGCCAGCAGCGACCTACCTCCATATTTTGTGGCTATGTCCACGGCTTAACCCCTTCTGGAGGGACGTCTCTCAGGCACTTACTAAGATTTTTGGGCTGGTTGTCCCCTGAGTGGCCCTGTCTCATACTGGGGGAGCCCCCCCAGAACATGTTTGGAACAGACTGACTATATCTTTGGACCCTCCTCTTAGCAGCAGCTCATAAATCTATTACTAAAAGGTGGCTGAGACATGATATACCTACTATAGATACATGGATTCAGATTGTCCAGGGAATTGCAGAAATGGAAGAGCTGACATTTAAGATAAATCGTAGATTACCACTATATATCCGGAGGTGGACTAGATGGGTGCTCTGGCGAGACACAACTGCTGTCTAGCGTCCCACCTGGCTCCACTGAAAGTTCACCTCTGAGGTAGACCCCAGACTAAGTATAGCAGTAGAGGAGTTACTTGTTGGGAGGAGGCTTCATTTTACTGAGGGATGAGAGGAGTGTGTGTGTGGGGGCTTCACTGGAACCGGCCTGGAGATCCACATCCATTAGACTTAGTCTTTAAATAAAGAAAAGAATGTATCATAAGGGGAATGTGAAGACTATGTATATCATATGGCTATCCTGTATTACTATATAGAATTTGTCTGGCAGATATGTATTAACTGTACCCGTTGGTTGTCAATAAACTTAAATTAAAAAAAAAGAGGTTGCCTTGACGACAGTTTGAACTGCGAGAGCGAAGCTTGAGAGGTTCATCACCATGGCAACCTCAAAATGCCTACATATGCTTTTTACTGATTGTAGACCATACATTGTCTTTTACAGTGTGTGGTCTACTATCCGATGAAAAAAAAAAAAAAAAAGGTTTTGCTGCTTACTTTTGTACTTTTTCAGTGTGAGCTGCTTGCTCTTCCAACTGCGGCCGCTTCCTGATCGGGGCGGGCAGTGTGATGCGCATGCGCGAAGGTGTTCATTGTTGTTATGCTGCTGTAGCTACATAGCTAGTGTAGCATAATGGCTACGATGACGTAGCTACTGTAGCATAACAGCGCTATTCTAGGGATGGATTTCAACCCCCTAATAGCGTTTCACCATACTCTATAGAAATTTTATGTATTTTTGAATTTTATAGTTTTGTATAGCTGAAGGCTAGGAGAAGCTGGGCTGGGAGGATGTGGGGGAATAGGTATATGCATGGGGAGCAGGAGAGTGGTAAACTGTAGTAGTTGTGGGGCAGCAGTCTTTCTAGTGGTGAAGTGGAGTAAAGGGGGCTGTCCAGTGTGTAAGAGCCTGGAGTAGCTAAGGGCTGAAATAAGACTGCTGAGATGGGAACTGGGGAGGATGGTGTGGGAAGTCAGAGGAGCAGAGCAGTGGGGGGAAGGCAAAGGTGTGGTGCCCAGGGGGGCAAGGGCATCAGGCAGGAAATGGGAGTGGGGAGGACCACCCAGTATACAGGAGTATCTCTTTCTCAGAGGACCAGGGAGCCCAGGGTGGAGGACTGATAAGTGGTAAGGGGAAGGGGTGGGAATGTGAGGGTAGCATCAGGGGTGGTAACTTCTGAAGGAGTGCCTTTATTGAATAGATTTGCACCACTGTCTGGAAGGAGGGAGCAGCAGGAAGTGAGGTAGGAGGTCGGGTTGAGCCAGGAAAGAGAGTAGGAGTACAGGGAAGGGGAGAGGGAACTAGTCAGGGTGGGCAGAGAAGAGGAGGCAGGCAAAATGGAGTGGAGAATGGGAGAGGAAAGGAAGAGTGGAAGCAGACAACAGATAGAAGGGAAGGGGAAGAGTGGGAGATGGAAAAACAGGGATAAATAGTGGATGCAGAGATAAGTTCACTAGGGTGCAGGGGGAGCATCTAGTACAAAAGGTAAGAAACAAAGGACTTGGAACATGGGTGCAGGGGGTGGAAGGGTGGCAATCCGAGGGGACTCCATAATTAAGAATATTCACAGAGGAAGGAATGGGGACCCAAATGCAAGCAGGAGGGTAGTTTATATGCCAGGGAGTACAGCGGGGAAGGTGGGCCCAAGAATAAGGGAAACAGTAAGGGAGATTGGGAGTAAATCTAGTTTAGTTGTACACATGGGAACCAATGACCTAGCTCGGGAGGAGACTGAGGTAGAGCAAAGTAGGTTCAAGGAGTTTGGGAAGAGCTGCAGGGAGAAAACAAGTTCGCTGGCTTTCTCAGAGGTGATACCAGTACCAAGGGCCAGCACAGCCAGAAAAAGAAGAATAGAAGATTTTAATGACTGGCTGAGGAAATGGTGCAGGGAGGAGATGTTCATCTGTATTGGGGACTGGGAGGAATCCTGGTCAAACAAAGCATCCTTTTTCACCAGACTGGTTACACTTTTGTTTGTAAGTGAATATTGTATTTATGTTTTGTATACATGTTAATGTATCACATATGAAAACGGGCAGATATGCTCATTATGCCTACAAGTATAAAATAAAATAAAAAAACTTCAGTAGGGAGGGTTCTAGGGTAAGCAGGGACAAACTCAGGGAATACATAACCACTACATTTAATTTAAACTACTAAGGGGGGGGCAGCAGGCATGCAGGCCCAAAGACTCCCAAGAGGAGGAGGTCAATGAAAACACACACACACAGTGATAGAAGAGGTCTGGAGGGAGGAGGTGGAAGGGGTGAGAAAACAGTTTGCAAAGGATGGTGGGGGGTGCGCACAGAGGGGAGAAATGAGAAGAGAAGAATAGATGAAAGGGAAGGAAGGTCAGATTCTAGATGGAGGGTGGTGTCTGTGAATGTGCGGAGTCTTGGAAACAAGATGGATGACCTGCAGGGCTATTAGCAGGCAGGAGGGTGGACATAGTGATAGTAAGTGAGACTTGGGCAACACCACATCATAACCAGGACCTTGTGATCCCTGGATGCAAACTATACAGGAGAGACAGGGTATTCAGGAAGGGGGGAGGAGTGGCGGTTTACATCAAGGAGGGAATAACTTGCATGAGGGAGGAGTTGGAGGAAGGGAAGGGAAGGAGGAAGCATTATGGGTTTAGTTACAATCCAATGGAGGAAGAAAGGTGAGGTTGGAGGTGGTTTATAGACCACCAACCAGGATGAGGAGAGGGACAGGGAACTGAGCTCGCAAATATTGGAAGCTGTGGGGAAAGGAGAGGTAATCATGGGAGACTTCAGCCTGTCCAAGGTGGACTGGGGCGTACCATCCACAACATGTGTTATGATTTGGGTGATCCTGGCAGAACTGCAAAATAGGTTCCTGACTTGGGGCATCACAGAACCAACAAGAGCAGAGAAAATTCTTAATCTAGTCCTCAAAATTGGGGAGCATATACAGGAATTAATGGTCAGGGAGCCCTTGGAGAGTTGACCATTGCACAGTGTGGTTCCAGTTGGATATGGGCAGGGAAAGCACCCCGACTAAGACCAAAATCATGCATTTTAGGAGGGTGGAATTCAGAAAGATGGGTGAAGTTCTAGGGAGCCACCTGGTAGGCATCAAAGCAGATATGGGGGTGGATCAAAGGTGGTTCATCATTAAGGAAGGAATACTGGTTGCCATAGAGTGTAACAGGGTCCTGTTATGAAGAGAAATATCAAGAATTTACAAGATGCCCCCCACACACACACTTTTCAATTTTCACTCTATCCTGTCTGCTTCTATATTCGTATCTATCCTAATTTTCTTGTCAGGGTGGCCAACCTTGGCAATCTTTAAACCTTTCTTTACTGTCCCTGATTATCGTTAAAACAATCTGGCATCCAAATCTTGATAAGCTGAAAAGCAGTCAGCTGAAATTCTAGCTGTGAGGAATTTCATAAAAAACAAGCATTATGCAGCACATATAAAGAAATGTTAGAGGAGACTACTGTGTAAAAATATTTACCAGAATTGTTGTCTAAAATAAATGCATGTTTACTTTCTGACAATTACATTTAAAAGTAAATAGAATCCCGAAACCTTGCAAGGAAGACAGATAGGGAGCGCGCCCCTCATCTGTTTTTCCTTGCCAAGGCTGCAGATTTTATCTCAATCTTTAACAAGTGTTTCTTTTCTTTCTGTATTAAAACAAAATGAATGTGTACCTGAATGTCTTGCTTTTCCTGCTGAGGTCCTGCTATAGGGATCACAGCCTACAAAATGGCTAGTTTTATAGTATTCAGGTAATGTGATGTCACAATAGGGGAGGGGCTCAGTTCAAGATACACCCCTTCTGGAAAGTATATAAACCCTCCACTAGGAGACCTGTTTAGATAGAGAGAGGAGAGCCAGTATTCGACTGACCACAGAGCAAGAAGGTTGTGTGTGTGCTTCCACGCAAAGTGCTGTTCAGACAAAAGGAAAGGAAAAGGCAATTCAGGAGTCTGTGGAAAGAAGTATTTCCTGTTTTTGGGTGTGAAGACTAACACCGATTTTTTTTTTTCCTCTTCTTCCTTTATGTGAACTTTAAGTTAAGAATATTTTTTTTGTTTTGTTTTTGGAAATAAATTGACAAATGCATACCTTTGCGTGTTTTTTTTATGCATCTTAAACCTTTGGTCTGGACATCTGTTATTTCCCACGCTTCTACATAGAGGAGTACTGGTTGCCGTAGAGGAGTACGTTGAGCTCATGGGGAAGAACACAAAGTTCCCAGCTGGTTTAGTTCTGGGGTCGCCGAGGCAGTAAAAGAAGAGGTTAGCCTATAGAAAATTCAAGAAGACTAAGAGAGAGGTGGCTAGGGAAAACTACCTAAGGTTAGCTAGTGAGGCAAGTAAGGAAGTCTGGCAAGCTAAGGCACAGAAGGAGCTGTAGATAGCTGAAGGAATTAAGGGGGAGAAGGCTTTCTTTCGCTATATAAGTGAAAAAAGAGACAAGAAGGACAGGATTGTTAGGCTTAAGAAAGGGGTGGAGAGTAACCGGGGAAGAGCAGAGATTCTAAATGAATATTTCTGTTCCATCTTCACCTGGGAGAAGGACGGGCCAGTGCCTTCAGGTGGGAGAAGAGGAGTGGTGGGGAGGGGGGGACACAGATGTAGTGATAGAGAAGGTTATAGTGAGGGAGGGGCTGCTAACATTGAAGGTGGACAAATCACCAGGCCCGGACAGAGTACATCCAAAGGTACTAAGAGAACTGGCAGGCCTATTTAATGGTTCACTAGAGTCAGGCGTGGTACAGCAGGATTGGAGAATAGCATGTATGGTGCCCCTGCACAAAAGCGGTCCCAGGGATGACCCAGGTAGTTACAGACCAGTCAGTCTGACCTCAATTGTGTACAAGCTTATGGAGACAATACTTAAGGAAAGGTGGGTAGAATATCTAGAAAAGCATGGTCTCCAAGATGTGTGGCAGCACGGGCTAATGGGGGGGAATCTGATTGACTTCTTTGACTGGGTCACTAAGACAGTAGACAGGGTTCAAGCAGTAGACATCCTCTATCTGGATTTCAGCAAGGCCTTTCACTCTGTACCCCACAAAAGGTTAATCAGGACATTGGCAGATCTCGGGGTTGGAGATAAGATGTCCAGATGGGTGGAAAACTGGCTGAGGGGCAGAATTCAGAAGGTGGTTCTGTGTGGGGGAAGTTATCCGGCACCAGAGAGGTAACCAATGGGGTCCCGCAGGGCTCCGTGCTGGGGCCGGTGTTCAGTGTTTTCATCAATGACACGGGGGATGGCATTAAGGGCAAAATGTGCCTATTCGCAGACGACGCTAAGCTGTACGGGAGCATGGACACAGCTAAAGGGATACAGGACCTACAGGATGATCTGAAAAAGCTGGGGAGGTGGTCTGGGATCTGGCAGCTTGGCTTCAATGCCAAGAAATGCAAAGTAATGCACATTGGAGCCAGGAATCCCTGGATGGAATACTACCTGGGGGAAGTCCAGGTATATGCATCGGAGGAAGAGAAGGACCTGGCAGTGATGATCACTAGTGACCTGAAGCACTCCACACAGTGCAAGAAAACAGCAGAAAGGGCGGACAAGATGTTGGAATGCATAGTTGGGGGGGTCAGTAATAGGAGAGAGGAGATTATACTACCCTTGTAAAGGTCACTGGTGAGGCCACATCTAGAGTATGGAATTCAGTACTGGTGTGCCCCCCCCAAAAAAAGGACAATAACCTTCTGAAGAAGGTCCAGAGGAGAGCTACAAAGGGGGGCGCTGTGGAGCATCCAACAGGGTGGACGTCTTTTCTTCGAGCTCTGTGTTATGGACATTACAATTTAATTTTTTGCCAGTTTTAAGTGCCGATTTGGTGGATCCTTTTATCACTACCTGTCAACAGAGTCTTTGTGGATCACCGTGAGCTTGAAAAAGCATAACCAACCTGTTGCCTCGAGACTGGATACTTATTTTAGTCAGCCCGGGACCAGTGCACCATCCAAAACGGGAAGCCTGACTCCTCTATTGCACTTGGATTATACCAAAATACTACCACTTCTTACTAAATTGCAGGAAACAGGAAATGAAATAAATAAAACGCTGGGGACTGTGGATCAGAAACTTGCGGACCTGGATGCAAAAATTTCCACCAACCAAACAATTGTTGGCCTTAGTGCCTCTTCAGAATGTCAGTCAGAGGTCAGTACTGGACTGATTCGTGAAGGGCTAAAGTAGAGACACTTGAAAACTGCTTCAGACAGAAGAATGTGTGTATTGTGGGCTTCCCCCCCGGCTTGCTAGTCGCACTGACTTGCTTTCAGCGGTGGAACGATTGATCTTTGAGGACTTGGGACTTTTGCCGAGGGATATGGGAGTCCGAGTGGTACAGGCCTTTACTGTTCCTCTGCGCCCTAGGCCCTGAAGTAATTCCTCGGAGCGTCCATTAACTGCAGTCGTCACCCTCTCTACACTGGAGGCCAGAATTCCCTTGCTGCAAGCTGCACGTAGCAAGGGTGAAATCATGTGGGAAGGCAGTTGTCATGGTTTCTTCCCTGATTTATCGTCGCAAACCCAGGTACGTAAAAAAGTTACAAACTGAAAAATCTTTGTTGGCCAAAGGGATGAAAGTGCAGGTACTTTTTCCAGCATGGCTGCCAGTTTCACACCAGCAGAAATTGCATGTGTTTACAGACCCTAAAGCAGCGGCCAGCTTTTCAGAATAACTGTTTGCTCAACTGGAGCCTGATGCTTTAGATTATGATTTGTACTGGGAACCAGTATGAGTGCAGCGGGACTGTAGCTGATTCACACACTTTAAATGGATGGCTGGATGAGACCTGAGGATATGTTTTAAAATGTTCCTGAGGATGCGTCAGGAATACTGTTAGCAGGCAGGATAGTTACATTTTAAGTGTTCTGCTTTAATTGTTGTTTGGTGCACTCCTTCCTTTTCCTGCCTGCCTGTTTATTGATTTTCTTGCATTGGGATTGACTTTTAATTGGTGTACCAAAGTGCACTGCTCTGTTTGTGCACTCAGAGGTCTCTTGTTCTCTTCTGCCCCCTGCATAACCCCCTTGGAGGTACCTATATGTGCAGGATTAAATCTTAACTGAGCCGAGACAATCTATATATCAGTGTAGTATCCCAGTTGTATTTGGTCTCTTCCTCCCCCCCCAATAATATGTTTTAGTTCTGCGAGGGGAGGAGAAGCTCGGTGCAGAGACCCAGACAGTATCATCCTGTGGTGAGAGCATAATTTTCTATGAGCTTATTGTCTCTGTTTATTCCTGTGAATATTTGGTGGGTGGCAGGCTCATGCTTGGGAAATGTATTTTCATATCGACGGCTTGATGAGTCTGATTAGACGTGTTAGCCTTTTGCCCACTGCTCTTTGCATATGTACTACTGTATGATATGTACATGTTGCAACTTGTAACTTGAAATTTCAAAAAGAAGTACAAAAGAAGAGAGCTACAAAGGTGATAACGGGCCAGCATGGTAAGGGACACTAGGAGAGGTTGAGGGCACTGAACGTGTACTCCCTGGAGGAAAGGAGAGAGAGAGAGAGAGAGAGGGCACATGATTGGGACCTTCAAGTGTTTGAAAGGGATAAATAAGGTGGATAAGGAGGGTCTCTTTAAGCTGAGTGACAATCCATAACACGAGGGGGCACAGTCTTAAGCTGGAGAGGGGAGATTTAGGAGGGAGGTCAGGAAGCACTTCTTCACAGAGAAGGGTGGTAGACACTTGGAATGCACTGCCAAAAGAGGTGGTCTCGTTGAAGACAGTGGGCAGCTTCAAGAGAGGCTGGGATAGGCATAGGGGGAAGGTAAGGATCATGTGTAGGGAGGAGTGGGAAGGGGGGCCAGGACAGTAGCTCAAGCTGTGGACCCTGCAATACAAGCAGACTGGCTAGATCAAATGGCCTTCTTCTGCTGGCTTCTTTGTATGTTTGTGTATTTATTGGAAGGCAAAGTGAGAGCAGGAGCTCTCTTTTTTACATTTGCGTCCATAATAGAAAGACATTAACAGTGTGGAACAGTAAGTAATTACATACAGTTGCATCATTTAATTACAGATGGTAAGAATGTGTTACAATAAGTGCACAAGAAGGTGGGAGGTCAACCATAACAAGTCACAATGGCAATGCAGCAGTCTAAGCATGCCTTGTGTAACAGGGTTGAATAAGGCCCTGCCCCATTTGTTATGCAGAGTGGGGTAAATGCAAGGATCTGTTCTATCCTCTCCTTTTCTGTCTCTCCTCTGTCTGGTTGTGCAACCAAATATTCTTGTGTGACCTAGGAACTGATCACTCCGGTTTCGCAATTCTCCACCTCTCGTATCTCTGCCTTCACTTGCTAGTTCTGTTTTTTCATCCCCCTTGCATATCTACAGGTATAAAAATATATGTGAATATTTATATGGAAATGTCACTGATATTGGGATCCCTTTGTTTAAAATTGTATATAGTTATACTGTTGAAATGATTGCAAAAAAGATTTGGAACTCAAGGGAATAAACTGAGATGCTGGTGTGCAGACTTTACAGAGTTGTCAACAAGAGGTCAGTTCTGGGTCATTATGTTCTTTTTGATGCATCTGCAAGAACATTGGAAACTTACAAAAACATTCTGTGAGAAGCAGGCTCTCTTAACGAGGTTCCCAGACAAAGTCTTATGAGAGAGTAGCAATGCTTTTGCTAGAGAGACAAAAGTGAGAGACTGAAACTTGGAATTAAGAGAAGAAACACTCAGAAGGACTTTGTTTTCCCTGTTTGTACTGCCTTTGTAAATAGTTATACTGAATAATTTTTATTTTGCTGTTATTGAGAAAATAAAATGCTATTTGCAAATTTTGAAACTGCTCCTGGTTTTCCTATACTCCCTGACCTGTGCCTCAATGACAGATGGTGTCAGACTAAGTGAGAGTTACGTCATGCATACTCTAAACCAGGAGATTTGTACGTGGATACTATACCTTGTACCAGGGAAGTATAGAAGAAAGGTATGGATTCTGCAGCAGCAAGTCCAGGAGTGAATGGCAGCCAAACTAGCAGAGACTAATGTCCAAGCTGAGACTGTACAGCCAGCACCAGCGATTTTTTTTTTTGTGGGGGAGGGGGAGAGCAGGCAGTGACAGAACCTGAAAGCCTGACTGCCTTTTTCAAATGGTGGGCTATACAACAACAAGAAACGGAGAAACCGAGAAGAGAGGAGATGCAGCAGAGAGAAAAAGAGATTCAACGTTTAGAGGCACAGAGAAAAGAAATGCACCAACTCGAGAAGCAGAGAAAAGAAGAGATGCAGCGACAGGAGCAACAAAGAAGAGAAGAGATGCTAGTGACAGGAGTAGCAAAGAAGAGATGTAGCGATGGGTGAATGCCTTGCAAGTTATCAAAGCTGGAGGATCTGGCACAGTCCAGCAGAGCAATAAGACACAAACAACTTAAAATACATTAAAGAGGACAGGAAATGATTTGTAATTAGCAGTTGTTTATAATGTTCCTAGTTTCAGAAAATATATTCATACCCCTAAATGATCCTTGTGTAACTGTACCTAAATAAAAAGTGATGTGAAAAACTGCATTTTCCATGGTTTTGTTTTTATGGGCAGCATTTTGTTACAGTTTTCATTCGGGGGGGGGTACAGTTGGATGAAGAAGTAGACATACAGTTTACCATTTAACATAGCCGAGAAATTAAACATTCAGTTATATTTGTAACAAGACACACAGTTAAAAAATATAAATAATCATAATCACATTTGTGACATAACATACAGTTAAATAAATCATACCTGTGGAATTTGCATGTAATTACAAGTGGCATATCTGAGGAACATAGTATAGAAGTATAATGAAACCTTGGAGCCAAATCCTTACAGGAATGGATCACAGTTAAGAGACAGATAATTTAGCAATTATTGAATGAATGCAGTGCAGTGAGAGGACATCAAGGAGGGTAGAGGGATAGATGGGAAACCAGCTGGGGGAAGGAGGATAATGATAGGGGGAACATTACCGGAGCAACGTGAGCAAAAAATCAGTTGCGAGGAGCAAGTTAACACAGGGCTAGTGCAATCTGAGAGCACCTGAGACAGAACAAAAAGTGCAAGTTATTAGCTCAAGTGAACTAATTCCCCTTGTTTAAGTGCAGGGGGTAGAGCGGGGGCAGAAGGGAGGTGGGGGTAAGGGATAGGGTAGGAAAGGATGAGTCATGCCTGGAACTGGCTCCTTTAGAGTGCAGAGATCACTGCCAGCAATGGAATGAGGTGAGGACTTAGAATAAGAGGCAGGAGTAGGCAAGAACAAGTTGGGTAGCGATAGACGGGATGGTAAAGGGAAGGAGGAGGAAGGGTGGGAGAAACTTGCCTAAGACTAGGCCTCTTCAGGATGCTGAGAACCCTGCCAGAGAGCAGAATCAGATGAGGACGAGTTAGGTAGGAAGGATGGAGGGGAAAAGGGAGGGAAGGAAGAGTCATTTCCCAGTGCTAGAACCCCTCCAGGATGCTGAGAACCCTGCCAGGGGGCAGAACTAGGTGAGGACACGTTGGGAAGAGAGAAAAGAAAGAATGGAGGTAAGAGGAGGGAAAGAAGAAGCTTGCCCAAGACTAGGCCACTCCCGGATGCTGAGAACCCTGCCAGAGCGCAGAAGCAGGTGAGGACTAGTTTGGTAGAAAAGATAGAGGGGGAGAGGGAGTGAAGGAAGAGTAATTGCCTAGAGCTGGGCCCCTCCAGGATGCAGAGAACCCTGCCAGGGGATAGAATTCGGAGGACAAGTTGGGCAGAGGGAAATGGGTGGGGGGAATAGAAGAGGAAAGGAAAAAAAGGAGGGAGGGAAGAAGCTTACCTGAGAGTAGACATCGCCAGGGTGCTAAGAATCCCAACAGAGGGCAGATTTAGGCGAGGACAAATTGGGTAGAGAGGGAAGGGGGAGGAGGAGGCTTGCACATTGCTAGACCCCTCCAAGATGCTGAGAACCCTGCCAGAGGTCAAAACTAAGCAGGGGCAAGTTGGTAATGGAAGAAGGTTAGAGGTAGGAGTAAGGGGGTAGGCGGTGAAGGGAGAGGAGAGCGTGCTGAGAAGCAGGCTCGGGGAGGAGGTTTAATAGGGGGTGTGAGTCATGGAACCAATGATCTGGAATTTTAACTTTGTCACAGTTTGAGCTCAGAACTCTGAACGTGGTTTTGATAGGGCAATAGCTCATACTTAGCATTCCTTACACTAACCGTGACATAGTAAAAACTCCAAATTACTAGATCCATGAAGAGGACTATAACAGAATGCGTTCCATAAAAAGGAAACAATTGAAAATGCAATTTTTCAAATCAGTGCTTATTCAGTTGCTTTTAAATATACAGTAGATCATTTCGAGGTGTGTATTTCATTTCTGTAAATAGGAGCATCACTAACTGCTGCCAATTAGCACACATTTCCTGTCCCCTTTAAACTTACAAAGTTGTGTCCCTCAGATGATATTGAAGCATACCTGACAACTTTTGAAAGGGTTGCCTGCCAGTGGCCAAAGCAGCAATGGACAGTCAGATTCAGAATCAAAATTTATTGATCGGTTTTAAAACCATTACAGTGTAAAAGAGTAAAACCCTTTAAGTGTGTATATGTGTGTGTATGTATGTACGTACGTGTGTGTGTGTATATATATATATATATATATATATATATATATGTATATATATATATATGTATAATAGTATCGAATATGTATATATATATATATATATATATATATATATACACATACATACATACGCTTGTACAAACTAATAAATACATTACATTTCCGTATTTCACACTTGGTTAAAATGTTCCTAATACCAGTAGCAATAGCACTTACAAATGTATAGTATGTAAATGGTTGACTACATTCGATAGTATAGTGAGATCTTGGCTATTAAATAATTCCACAATAGTCTTGTTTGCTGGTATGCTGTATGTACCCAAAGCTTTTCCCAGCCATTTATCCCTATTTTCCTTATACAATGGCACATTAAAACTATGTGCTTCAGATCATCCTCTAGTGATTTTCCGTACTTACGATGGGGTGTAAGAGTATCAGGCCTTTTCTGCATGAAGTACAAGTAGTTAGCTTTATATAATTCCATTCTATATTTTCTTATTAAGTGTCTGGATTCTGGGTTTGCTGGCTTTATCATGTATGTTTCTAATCTTTGAGTTGTTTTAATTTGTTTGTACTATCTGTAGCACTTATGATTAGTTCGTTTTTCAAAGCTTTTTGCTATGTCTATATCTCTTACCTGGGTTATTACAATATGCTTAGTTTCTTCCCAGGATTTTACATAAATTTCATTTAAAGTTGAACCTGAATCTGAATAATATGATTAACAGATTTTAAGATCCATTGAGAGTGGCCCCTGTATTGGTAACGGGCCTCACTCAGGTACTGTTTGCTGTATCATTATTGTGGATATTTACATTGGCATATGTTTATTCTTTGGATCTGTATGGAGCATGCTTGAGTCAATAAAGATGAAGTATAAAAAAAATAAAGTTGAACCTAGGCCCAAGGAGAAGAGCTCTTTTTTAATTATAGTGGTCAAAGGTGTCTTGTGGCCTTGGTCAGCATATTCTGTTTGTTCTTATAAACATTGTCTGGGAAGCCTTGATTCTAGAAGCAAAAAAAACCCAAGTCTTCTTTCTCTAGCCGTTGATTCTATCGCCCTAGTTCTAAGCATAGCAGGCAGAGGAAACTGACTGGGGTACCTTGAGCAAATGTCTGTATAATTTGCTCACTGGTATCTCAATGTCCCTCATATTTTCCTGATTCCACACTTCTGCTGCATACAAAATGCTCATTTTAATCTTAGCATTCAACACATTTAGGGCTCCCTTAACTGAACTTCTTCGTAATTTAGTGTTAAACAAATGAAGGGCAGCTGAAGCTGTCCTCAATCTATTCAGCATCATTGTTCTGTCTCCTAAAGCTGGTCTCTGGGCTCATAACTACTGGGAGGTCCTTCCTGGTACCATATGAGGGGCAGGATACAGATTTTTGCAGGGAAACTACATCCCACCCCCTCAGTTTTCTGTAGCCATCAGTTTAACTTCCTGCCTGGCAAGAGGCAGGGGCTCTGTCACAGGAGTGACAGAGTTGAAAACGTCAAACTGTAAGTCTGGAAATTTTTTCTCAAGGATCTTATCAGGAGTGAGGATTTATTTCCTTTGGTGGTATTTGGCTCGCTACATTGCGGGGTTTCCAGTCTCAGCCTTGCGTGCTGTACAGACTTCTGTACCCTCTTCCCTTTTTTTCCTGCGCTTTGAGTAGGTCCTGTGGCGCTGCACCTTCAGCCTCCCCCATCTCCACAGGGGAGCAATCCACAGACATGGACTCAATTTTTTCGCAGCTGAAGAGCCACACATTGATGGTCCCGCCGACCGCCACTGCAGCTTAGGCAGTCTATGCCACTTCTCATCGACGATCCCCCGGTCCTTGTGCAGCACAGGCCGTCGACACTGCTCCTCGTCAATGAGCTCCTGGTTCTTTTGCTCATCGATGGGCAGTGCGCTCAATCAGAGCCACAGAGAGAGTACTGAGCAGCACTAAACAAGCATCAGTCCCTCGATGAACCAGCTCGTCAAAGTGGTCACCCGGTGGCTGGGCACCCACAAGGAAAACAAGGGGGCAATACCATTATACATCAGCAAGCATCAAAATCCAGAGGCCTGCTCATCAACACTGGATTCACCAGTGCAACAGCGCTTCACATCGAGGAGCGCCCCACATTACACCTAGAGACCTAACCTGGGCAGACAAATTCCCTTGGAGGGGGATTCGACAAGGCCTGGAAGAGTGGGGCCCCAGGGCATATAACCAATTCAGGGGGAATCCCAGGCACAATAATATCCTCAGGGAAGCTGGACAAGCCCTCGGGGGGGTCCACAAATGCAGGTTTCCCCTGCTGACCATCTTTGCAGGCTTGCTGTGCCTAAAGTGTGAATGCAGCAGCCACAAGATGAGAGGAGAGGAGACAATGGAAGCTCCCGTGTCAGAGTCTCAGGAGCAGTAGATCCTGGCCACGAGGTCGAAGGGCCCCTCCACCTCAGATGGTCATCAAGGGGAATGCCTTTTACCCAGAGATCTAGCACCAGACCTTACCGAAAAACTAAAGAGGGCTTTTGCCCTCAACCTATCATTCTTTGATATGCTGCCACAGTCTCCAGATCATAGGACCCACAGGAAAGCCGCCTGAAAACAAATCCCCGCCCCATCTTCCAACGAGGAGGAGCATCATTCCTCGTTGCATGTCAGGAAGAAAAAAAGGTCCAGATCCAGAAGCAGGTCTCGGGACTCCCACAAGGGGAAATGCCAGCGAGACAGGTCTCCAGATTCCTTGAAGTACAGTTACTCCTCCTCAGAAGAAGGGGAACTTCCGGACGATGACTCGGATTCAGATGCTTTGCCTTCCGGAAACTTTGACTTGCATGACCTAGATTTTTTCATCAAACACATGAAGGAGATTCATCTGGAACCCTCCTCACCAGCCCCCAAACACTCAAAGCCAGCCTTTAGACTTGCGTCAGCCTCCAAGCCAGTTACAACATTCCCCATATCTCCCGCCATAGAGAATCTCCTAAAAGAAGAGCAGCAGAGGTCAGAATGCACTTACCCAGTCCCCTGCCACCTCTCCAAGCTGCTAAAATTTGATAAGTTCTCAGAGAAATGGCTGGATTGACCCATTGATCTCCAATCTTACCAAAAAGACAGTTATCCCAGCAGAGGGTGGGTGGATGGAAAAGTGGACGCTTCTCCAGAAAATAAAAAAAATAAAAAAGGCCTCCAGTCCACCACAACCTCTCTCAAAGCAGCAACAGCCAAACTGTTCTCGGCACGAGCCACACTATCTTGAGCCACTGATCTGGCATTCCAGCTTGCTGATAAGCTAGTGAAAAACAAACACACCCTGCAACTCATGGGGATAGCTTCTGCCTACTAAGCAGACGTGTCTGAGGAGGCAGTCAGGTGTGCAGCAAGAGCCATGTTTTACCAGACCTCGGCTTGTCACAGCCTATGGCTGCGGGCATGGCAGGCGGACGCCTCCTCAAAGGTTCTCTTGGTGAATGCTCCCTATGAAGGAGGCCTTCTGTTTGGATCAGCTCTGAAAGAGGCAGTCAAGGAATCTGGAGAAACAGCAAAAGTTTGCATGCCGCAAAGCAAGGGCAGGAACAGGTCCTAGTCGTCTGGCTCCAGACAGAATTTTTGGGCCCAAAATTATTCAAGGGGACAAAATAAAACATGGACAGTTGGGTGCTGGATATAGTACCTGAGGGTTACTTCATCGAGTTCGAATTGAAGCCCTCGCTACCCCATGTGATGCCCTCACCTATATCCAAAAATTAGGGGAAAAAAGTGGTGACATTCCAAGCGATCACAGACCTTCTCCAGGCACGAGCGATTGAACACATTCCTATCTCAGAACACATAGTTCCAAAATGATCAGGATGATTCAGGCCCATATTACACCTAAAATTTCTGAACGGCTTTGTTCGCAACAGAACATTCAAGATGGAACCTCTTTCATCCATCATCGGGGGAATCCATCAGGGGAATTTTTTTGGCCTCAATAGATTTGCAAGATGCCTATCTGCATATCCCCATCCGAAGGGCTCACAGACAGTTCCTCAGATTCAAGGTGGGGGAATGCCACATCCAATTCACAACGTTCCCCTTCGGCCTGGCCACAGCCCCAGAGTCTTCTCCAAGGTCCTAGTGATGGTGATCACTCACCTCAGACAACAAAGAATCTAGCTATTCCTCTATCTAGACGACATCCTAATCAAATCCTAAGGGGCTCGGATGGAGTGATGAAGTGAGAGTGATGAATCATTGGTGGAGCAATTTGTGACACTAGTGACAAGCCACAGTTATTTTGTGCTCAAGTCTTGGTGAGTACCTTCACGTGGTGGGCCCTGTTTTAACATAATCTCACCAAGGCGATACTACTGTATAGACAATATATAGTATGGAAAGAGACAAAAATGAAACTGAAAGCTGGACGCACAGATCCCAGCATAAAAAAGTGCCCAACCCTAGCCTAGGCACTAGGGCAAGGGTTGGACGATGTGATAGTGCCGCATCCTCGAGTAATAGTACCATCCTGCCACAGTGTCAGACCATGAAGTGCATTGTCCCACAGTGGTAGCAGAGCCAGCAAGCCACAAACAGTAAAAGACTGATAGGCCAGCCCAGAGGACTGCAAACAGTTAAGTGGACTTACGAGGACAAACTAGAAATTATGTATTGTTATTATTATGCGACGCACCCTGAGTTTCCAGTAAGAGGATATACTATCAGACTTCGGAACAAATTGCAGCAGTGAGAAATAATTGCCACAGACAAACTGAACAGTGCGACAGATGCAAACTTTAGATCCCTAATAGGACAAATAAAAACAAAAAAGTACATAGATGAGATTAACTTGGGCAGACTACAAAAGGAAGCAGGTGAAGAGGTAGCAAAAGAGAAGGAAGAGGTACCAGAGGCTTTCATAGCAGGAAGAGCAGATACATGGGACACAGCAAAGAAAAAGGATCTGATATGGTGTAGCATTTATGCCAAAAAAGCAGCTCTTACCAGCACAGCAACAAAATTGCAGATATATTTGAACAGGCATATAGACAGAGACACCCAGATATGGCAAACATCACAAAGAAAGGAATAAACCACACAAAGTGGAATGTAATGAAAAGTGCACAGTTTAGTGATCTAGAAAGGCAACACATGAAATAGAAGTCCTTGAACAGTTAAAGAAAGAAGGATTTGAGGTAGAGACTCAGCCTACCCAATATCATCTGGTAGCCGTTACAGCAGACAACTGCTCAGCCAATATTGGTACACAAAGCGAAACATGACACACCTCCTAAAGACACCCAGCAAAGTGCACAACAAGTGCCATATCCGAGCAAAACAGCTGAAGCTCTAGGTCAACCCATACAGAGAGCTGGAAGAGCAGAAAATGCCAATTACTGGAACAACCCTTAACCAAGAGGAAGAAAACATGAGAGAAGACTTGCTGGACCTAATTGACATGGATAAATATATCAAAATACATCAAAGGAAAGACTGCAAAATTACGCCTGACATACACAGTTAGGAGACAAATAAAACAGATAAACAAAGTTATTGGAACCATCCAGAGGGATCCATACGATGTCACTGAAATAAACAGAATACATTATTGTGCAGCGAGACTAATAACAAATAGAGCAATGCCAAAAAAGCAAGGAATGAAGAACAAAAAGAGAGGGAAATCCAGCATACCACCATGGAAAAAGCGGATAGAAGGGACAATTATGGAATTAAGATCAGAAGTATCACTGCTGGAGGAGTTTAGAAAAGGTAATAGATCAATGAAAGTCATCAGGAAAGTGGATGAAATGAAACAAAAATGCTGTATTAAAACAGATCAGGACCTAAATTTTACCATCTCAAATAACAAGCTTAAGATTTCTGCTCAAGCCGAGAAGCTCAGGAGATAGTGAAAGGAATAATGAAAAAATGCAAAATAGATGGTTTAGAAGACCGAAGAAATTCTATAGGAGCTGGGAAAGAAAACAGCCATTATAAAAACTCCACCAGTAAAGAAAGAAATTGAGGAATTCTGGAGAAGTATTTATGAAGATCAGTTGAACATAATAGGGATGCAAAGTGGATACAGGAAATAAAAGACAGCATTAGAAATGGTACTACTAGAGATATGGAGTGGCCTGACGTAACAGCTAAGGAGATAGACATGAAGATAAGGAAGGCCTCCAACTGGAAAACCCCAGGTCCAGATGCAATACCCAACTTCTGGTTGAAAGTATTAACATCTTTGTACCAAGATTTAGCTACCTCAAAAAACTATTTATACGCACACCCTGACTTAACACCTAGATGGTTAATGACAGGGAATACCACACTTCTTATTAAATCTGAACCTGCCAGTCTCCCCAAGAACTATCGCCCAATAACCTGTTTACCAACAACATATAAACTATATACTGGAATCGATGCAGATAGAGTCTACAATCATTTAGACTGCAATAAACTCATGGCAATAGAACAAAAAGGTAATAAAAGAAAATCATATGGCACAAAGGACCATCTCTTGTTGAACAAAGCCATTATGGAGAGCTGCAAAAAATGCCGAAACCTCAGTGTAGCATGGATCGACTACAAAAAGCATTTGACAGTATCCACCTCCTGGATCACTGAGTGCTTACGGATCTACAGATACACCCTACACTGATAAACTTCATCACAACAACAATGACAAAGTGGCAAACCACCTGCAATTAAATCATGAGAAAGGTCAAATCACCATCCCAAATATAAGTATCCAACGAGGGATATTTCAGGGTGACTCTTTGTCACCGCTTCTGTTTTGCCTTGCCCTCAATCCCTTGAGTAACCTAATCAACAACCTAGGCTATGGATACAGCTTGAATCCCAGAAACAAAAATAATCAACAGCTAACATCTCACCTTCTATTTGTAGATGATCTAAAACTTTACAGTTCATCTGACAAACATTTGAAAGAACAACTACAAATTGTTAAGACCTTTTCTGATGACATACGGATGATGTTTGGCCTAGACAAATGTGCCAAAACAACATTTGTAGCAGGAAAGTTAACTCGTAAAGAAAACTTGAATCTGGCGGAGGTCTGTGACATAAAAGAACTTGAGCAAGAGGGAGTGTATAAATATCTGGGAATAGATGAAGGAGCAACAGCACAACATGAACAAATGAGAGTAAAAGTAAGCAAGGAATATTTTAGAAGGTTAAAGCTAATTTTGAAAACTGCCTTGACAACACGAAATAAAGTGCAAGCTATAAATCAACTCACCCTTCCAGTGATATCATACAGCTTTGGTGTGATAGACTGGCCACAGAAAAGTGTTGAACCAGCTAGATATAAAAACAAGAAAATGTTTCATGCTCACCAATTAATATACAAAAATCAGTGCATGCCAAGATTATACATCCCAAGGGCAGAAGGAGGCATGGGCCTCACTGAGATTGATTACACATATAGATCCACAATAGTGGGGTTGCATACATACATACTGACATCCTTGGACCCAAATATAGCCAAGGTCTTACATCATGAAGAAAATAAGCCTAAAATGACTTCACTCATCAAATTAGGAGAAGCCTTCAGAAGGGTAGCAGAGATTGATGTCAATCCAAAAGTAGATAAGGAATTGTCAGCAACAGAAAACGCAAAGAATCAGAAAAAGGAGTATAAGGATAAAGACCAACAGAAAAGAAAAAACAATTGGAAAGTCCATAATTATAGTGGAAAATACAGGGAGCTACTGGAGCAACCACAGGTCGATCAAGCTCTGACCCATGAGTGGTTAAAAAGAGGTGAATTTAGGCCACGAGATGAGAGACTAATACTGGCAGCCCAAGATAGTGGGCTACGCACAAGATGGTTCACAAAATCCATTGAAAAAACAGGAGAAACAGACAAGTGCAGGTTCTGTAGTACAGAATTAGAAACGGTTGCACATCTTGTGGCTGGATGTGAAGTACTCATGGCAGAAGGCCTGTATACTGAAAGACACAACAATGTAGCAAGATTGATCCACTGGAAACTGTGAAAACACTATAACATACAGGTAGCAGAGAGACACTGGAAACATGAACCGCAAAGAATCACAGAGAATGAAGAAGTAATGATCACATGGGATCACCCAATACCAACAGCCAAGAAAGTGGAAGCAAGAAAACCTGATATTGTAATACAAGAAAAGAGAACAAAGGTAGCATTACTGATTGAAATAGCCACCCCTAGTGACTACAGTGTGCTGCGTTCAGAGAGACACAAAATCATGAAATACCAAGATATGCAGTCAGAAACTAAACTGATGTGGAATAAGGACACACAGATTGTTCCAGTAGTGCTTGGAGCAATGGGACTAATCAAAAAGAACTTTCAGGCACATTTAAATATGCTACCAATACTTGTGACACCTTATGAACTTCAAAAGGAAGCTATTTTGGGCGTTACGTGTGCTGAGAAGAAGCGCTCTCAGCAAACATCAAAGATTAATACAGTACTAATTTCTTGAGTTTTGAATATGCCCTGGCTAAAGAATGGGGTCCATTCTTGCCACGGTATTAGAAATCCCTAAACATTTGGAGACACTAACCCCGGGGGATTTTTTGGCCTCAATAGATTTGCAAGATGCCTATCTGCATATCCCCATCCGAAGGGCTCACAGACAGTTCCTCAGATTCAAGGTGGGGGAACGCCACATCCAATTCACAACGTTCCCCTTCGGCCTGGCCACAGCCCCAGAGTCTTCTCCAAGGTCCTAGTGATGGTGATCACTCACCTCAGACAACAAAGAATCTAGCTATTCCTCTATCTAGACGACATCCTAATCAAAGCCCCATAGTACGATCAAGCAGCTCAGGCAGTGACTGAGGTCATCCAATGCCTCTCCTCTCTAGGTTATCAACCAGAAAAAGGGCCCTCTATTACCATCCCAGACCTTGAATCATCTAGGTGTGGACTTCAAAACACTACAGAACAAGTTGTTTTTTTCCCACAGAACTGAAGTTCAGGGACTTTAGGGCTCCTTTCAACAAATTCCAGTCGGCACAGTGCCTGCCAGCTCACACCTTCATGCAGCTCATAAGGACGACAGTCTTCCTGGCAGACTCAGTTCCCTGGGCACTGATTCACATGCGTCCCCCTCCAGTCAAGCCTTCTCCAACAGTGGACCCAGTCAAGGCACAGTCTGGGCCAGCACATACAAATCTCTCACCAGGTGAAAGCATTTCTTCATTGGTGGACTTGGCAATCCAACATCATGAAGGGTCTTAAACTGGGGCATCCTCAGCAGATGAGAATCACTACTGATGACAGTCTTCGGGGCTGGGAAGCTCACATGGATCAGCTTTCGACACAGGGCAGGAGGTGCAGCATCAGTGTTCTGGAGATGCAAGCAGTCTGCCTGGCACTTCAGTGGTTCAAAATGCAGATCTCCATCCAACTGGAATGTTCTCATCCTCACAGTCTATTGACAATGGCCCTCATCAGTCCCCAAGGAGGCACAAAGAGCTCTCAGATGTTAGAAGAAACCCTGTTGCTCTTCCAGTGGGCAGAGCACCACCTGGGAAGTCTGATGGCTGTGTAAATCTTGGGTCAGGAGAACATCACGGCCGATTGGCTAAGTCAAAAGGACATTCTTCTAGGAGAATGGGAACTGAACAACAATGCTTTCCACCTCCTTACTTGTATAGTGGAGCCTTCTGCAGGTAGATCTTTTCACCTGCCAAGAAAACTACGAAGTTCCGCAGTTCTGCTTCCTAATCTGGGACTAGCTGGCAATAGCACAGGACTCCTTCTCCATAAATGGGAGTCAGTACGATCTCCTGTACGCCTTTCCCCCAATCCCACTAATCTCAAGGATCTTGCACAAGATCGCTCTCGACCAGGCGAAGCTGATTCTGATCCGTCCACGCTGGCCCCGCCGGCCAGGGTTCCTTCGATTGGTTCAAATTTCACTACAACTGCCACTGACTTTTCAGGCCAGCCCAGACCTGCTGCATCAGGGTCTGGTACTGCACCCCAGTCAGCACAGTCTGTCTCTCTCAGCGTGGAAATTGAGTGGGAGACTCTCAAGGAGATAGGTTATCCTCCACCCACCATTGAAATGATAATCCATGCAAGATGGCCTTTGTCTTCCAAGGTCTATTACAGAGTATGGTGAAGTTTTCTCTTCTGGTTACAATCCATCCATATACCAGACAGCACAGTGTTTCACCTCACTATACTGCAATTCCTTCAGGAAGGCTTCAACAAGGGTCTCCAGCCGACAGCCTTGTGGATCCAAGTTCCAGCTCTGGGTACACTTCTGCTGGCGGAATCAGGGGAGTCTTTGGGAGCTCACCCTCTTGTTAGACGATTCCTGAGAGCAGCGATGCTGGAACTTTCTCCAGTCAAGCCCATCGTCCCACCTTGGAGACTCGACCTGGTCCTCAAGGCCCCCTTTGAGCCTTTTAAAGAAGTATCCCTTCTCCTCCTGACGATGAAGGTTGTTTTTCTTACAGCAGTCACCTCAGCTCAACGCATCAGTGAGACAGGAGCCCTGTTGACCACAGAGCCATACACTGTGTTTAATCAGGACTCTGCGGTCCTGTGAACAGATCCTTCTTTCAAACATCATGAAGTCTTGCTGTATTCTGACTATCTGCAGTTAGCTCCAGCCTTTAAACTGCCCTGGAGAAAATGGGGTTAATTTTCTATGCAGTGCATAGAACGTTGAGCTCAAGCTCAGTAGAGGTCTCTGTCTGCAGCTCTTTGAAACCCAACAGTCAGATTCTTTACTCCGCTTTACTGAACAGTCACTCCAGAGATTTTTCCTTCAGCTCGGTTCGAAAGTCAGTTAAAGTGTCGATTGAAGTTGTCTGTTTTAAGCCAAATTTATTCCGCATAGTCAGTTCGGTCTCTGTCTGCGGTACCGTGAGTACTAGATAGGTTTTTGTCTGAATTCTGTGTGGAAATTGTAAAGTTGTTGATCGGTTCGGCTGAACCGATCTCTTATAGTGAATTCTTGTATTTTACTTTCGAATGTGGTTACCGGTCCTTATCGGTTCTAAAAAAAAAAAAAAAACTGTTTTGAACGTTTTTTTAAAATACCCATGACACGGTTAGGAACCGATAAGGGAGTCTTGCCTAGCAGTTGCCATAAAAAGGGTAAGTTTGGTTAGGTTGGCCATGTCTGAGAAACCCAAGAAGAAAACCGGGCCCACTGGGTTTCAGCACTGCAGTGAGTGTGGGGAGGTCTTTGCTAAGGCCGATCCCCACACCACCTGTGTTTATTGTCTGGGGTTTGAACACCTCGATACAGACTGCCAAACTTGTAAAAATGTTCCTAAGTCTACCCTTGAGAAGAGATTAGGTAGACTTAGGGAAAAGGTGTCCGAGAAGTCTGCTGACCTGGATGGCCAACCCGGTTCGGTTTCGACCGAACCAGAAGGAGTGCCCTCTGACCAGGGCGATATTTCTTCAGGCAAGAGGAGAGCTGATCCTGAGGGGTCAGTTCCTACAAAAAGGAAACGCAAAGAGAAATCGACCAGTTTGTATCTAGAGGTTCATGTTCTGACCACTGAGGAAATAGCCAGAGCGATTCAGATTGTGGAATCGCTTCGCCCGGTTCTGACCGATCTGGCACCTTTTGGCAGGGGCTCATTTTGGTCGGTTCCCCCGGTTCAAGATTATGCCCCTGAAGACTTATGAACTGGAGTTTGAGGAGAAGGGGGAGTTCGAAGATGATGGTGAAAGTCTGGATGTTCCTGTGGAACCGGACATCTCCCCAAACAGACCTTCTGGTGTTTTCCCTCCTAGTCTCTGAGTCCCCTCCCCACTATCTGTTTTACAAAAAAGTGGCTGAAACCCTGCAGCTTCCTATGGAGGAGGCAATGGAGGATCAAGAGGAGCCTGATTATGTGAAGATGATGGACATCCCCAGAGTCCAGGAGACTGTCTATTCCCCTTCACAAATCCTTTGGGAAGCAGACACAGAAAATCCTAAAGTCTTCCAATTCTGTTCCTCCTGTTGACTGAAGGATGGACAAGAGGTATACACTATCAGGCTCAGATACGGAGTTTATATCCCAACAATGCCGCCATGTTGGGGTAATGCAGGCTGCTGCCTGTGACAAGGCAAATATTCCCTTGGCTTCACATCCCCCAGACAAAGACTCCAGGAAGATGGATGCCATGGCAAAGAAGCAGTACATGGCATCTTCCTTGGGTCTCAGGCAGGCAAACTATATGGCCTATACAGCCAGGTACCAGAAGTCCCGGTGGGACACTGTACTGGCACTGGCTAAACAGGCCTCCCACCCCCAGCTGGCCAGGGAGCTGGAAGAGGTGGCTGCTGATGGGATTGAGGCATCAAAGGTACAATTTCATGCTGCTGTGGACTCCAGTGATGTGTCATCAAGAGTCATGGCTACATCTGTAGCTCTTCGGAGAATGGCTTGCCTCAGATGTACTAGCCTCTCTCAGGACACCCAGGCTAAGGCCATGGATTTTCCTGTGGTGGGTAATTCTCTGTTTGGGGAGCAGACAGAGAATTACAAGAAGAAAATGGATGAGTACAGGACCACTTATAGGAGTGCTCAGGCCAAGGAGAGGCAGGCAGCTCCTCAGAGGCAGCAATCTAGGGGCAGGCCTTTTCATATGCCTTTTTACTAAGCACAGGCCTCTTCTCCCTTTTCACAGAGGGGGTTCTTCAGAGGGAGAGGCAGAAGGGGGATAAACAGGGCTGCATCCACTCCTCAGCCTAAGGCCCCTGCCAAGCAGACACCCTGATGGGTCTGCCCGGGTCGACTCTCCTATTCCTGTAGGGGGCAGACTGGCTTACTTTGTCCAGGACTGGATGTCTATTACCTCAGACAAGTGGGTCCTGGAAGTAGTAAGCCAGGGACTGGTTCTCAGCTTCAAAAAATTTCCAAAGATGAGAGCCAGATCTTTTCCACCTGCAGGTCTTTCTGAGCCCCTTGCCCTAGAGGCAGAGGTTTCATCTCTTCGGGCTTTAAGAGCCATAGAGAGAGTTCCTACCCTACACTGGGGCAAAGGTCTGTACTACAGGTACTTCTTTACCCCAAAAAAGACAGGGGAGTGGCGACCCATCCTAGATCTAAGATACCTGAACAAACATATTTTAAAACCCAAGTTCAAGATGGTGACTCTGGGAATAATTCTTCCCTCTCTAAGGCCAGGGGACTGGCTAGCCTCCCTGGACCTCAGAGATGCCTATTTTCACATTCCCATCAGGTGCTCCCACAGAAAGTACCTCAGGTTCAAGTTGCCCTCAGGCCATTATCAGTTCAAAGCAATGCCCTTTGGTCTAACATCAGCTCCAAGGGTTTTCACAAAGTGCCTGGCAGTATTTGTTGCCTTTCTAAGAAGGAAAAATATTTCCATTTTTCCATATCTGGATGACTGGCTCATAGTGGGTCAGTCTTCAGACCAAGTTAAGTCAGATCTGCAAGTGACCTAGCAATTGCTAACATCTCTAGGATTTATTCTCAACCTTCCCAAGTCAGTTCTCGAACCAGTGCAGCTTCTTCCCTTTATAGGGGCAGAGCTGGATACTGTCAAAGCAAGAGCCCTTCTTCCCCAGGAAAGGGCAAGAGTTCTTATAGAACTGGCTTTTTCCTTCAGCCTTCAGGTTTCCCGACCAGCAAGGCATTTCCTTCAGCTCTTGGGCCACATGGCAGCTTCTACAGCATTGGTCCAAGGGGCAAGGTTTCAGATGAGGGACATTGAGTTCCATCTGAGGGCCTTTTGGTCTCAAAGGAAGGATCCTCTTACCAAACTTATTCCAGTGACTCGGACTCTGATCCAAGCTCTTCAATGGTGGCAGGATCAGGGCAATTTAAAGCAAGGGGTCCCATTTGTCACTCAGTCTCATTCAGTAGTCCTTACCACGAATGCTTCCCTTCTGGGCTGGGGAACCCATCTGGGGGCTCTCACTGCCCAGGGACTGTGGTCCCCTCAGGAATCCCTTCTTCATATCAATCTCCTGGAACTCAGGGCAGTTTTTCTGGCCCTGCAAGTTTTCTTTTAGTCAGTGCAGAACAAGGTGTTTCAGGTCAGAACAGACAACACTACCACCATGTGGTACATCAACAAGCAGGGGGGCACTCGGTCCATGGCCTTGTGCACGGAAGCCATGAAATTGTGGTCCCTGGCTTATTCCCTGCAGACCTCTCTGATAGCAGTCCACCTTCCAGGGAAGGACAGTGTGCTAGCAGATGTACTGAGAAGGACTTCCCAGGGCCATCACTAATGGTCCCTGGACCCTCTGGTGTTGAAAGTGATTTTTTCAAGGTGGGGCACTCCAGAGATAGATCTCTTTGCAGCCCCAGACAATCACCAACTTCCGCTCTTTTGTTGCAGACCCCCAATCTTGGGCTTAGTCCCTCTAGATGCTCTGATTCTGAACTGGGAAGGGACATTTATGTACACCTTCCCTCCCTTTCCTCTACTGTTCAAAGTTCTAGTCAAGATAAGGTCACAACCTTGCAGAGTGATCCTGATTGCTCCAGACTGGGCCAGACAGCCTTGGTACTCCCTTTTGCTGTTTCTAGCAGTTCATCTTCCTCTGTCTCTCCCAGGAATTACAACCTGCTAACCTCCTCTCAGGGGAGGATTTGGTACCCCAATCTTTGGTCTCTTAATCTCAAGGCATGGCTCTTGAAGAGTTAGAATATGCAGATTTGCATCTGTCTCAAGGGGTCCTGGATATTCTCAAAGCCTCTGGAAAGCCCGCCATCAGAAAGACCTTTAACTCCAAATGGAAGAGATTCAGTATTTGGTGTTCCAAGAAGCATATTTCTCCAGAGACTGCTGAATTGCCTACAGTTCTGGATTATATGGTCCATCTGAATGGCCTAGGCCTCAGACCAACTACTCTTAAGGTACACTTGTCAGCTGTTTCTGCTATTCTGTCAGTGGGGAAGTCTTTCTCACTGCCATCCCATCCTGTGTTCTGTAAATTTTTCAAGGGATTGCGTCATACCAATCCCCCCTTTACGGATCCTGCCCCTGCCTGGGACTTAAACGTTTGCATTGCTCAACTTATTCAACCTCCTTTTGAGCCTATGTCCTCAGCAGAGCTTAAGTACTTGACTTGGAAAACTGTGTTTTTGGTAGCCATTACCTCTGCCAGACGTATCAGTGAATTGCAAGCCCTGTCAGTGGAACCTGAATATATCTCCTTTATAGGGATAAAGTGGTCCTTAGAACCAACAGAAGGTTCTTACCCAAAGTGGTTTCCGACTTCCACTTGAATCAGTCTGTCTCTCTTCCTGTCTTCTTCACTGATCATTCTTCCTCAGGAGAGAGGAGGCTACACAGTCTAGATGTTAAAAGAGCCCTTAGCTACTACATAGAGCGTACCAAGGGTCACAGGTTTGATTCCCTCTAGTTGTTCCTAACTTTTGGAGAAGTGGGAAAGGGCAAACCTGCCACCAAGAGAACTATTGCCAGGTGGATTGTGTCTTGTATACAATTCTGCTGTGTGAAACTAGGAGAGATTCCGCCCTCAGGCCTGATGGCTCACCCTACAAGAGGTACAGCTGCTTCCGTGGCTGCTGCTAGGGATATTCCTCGCTTAGACATTTGTCAAGCAGCCACCTGGAAAACAGTCCATACCTTTACCAAGCATTACTGTTTGGATATCCAGGCTACGAGTGATGCTCGGTTTGGCACAGCAGTATTTCAGAGCTTATTCCCAAAGTAGGTTCTCTTCTTCCTCCATGGAGGTACTGCCTGGTAGTCTGCAGATAGTCAGAATATAGCAAGACTTCATGTTGTTTGAAGAAAAAAATTACTCACCTTAGTAATTGTTTTTCTTCCAGTGGAGTCTTGCTGTATTCTGACCTCCCCTCTCAGAACCTGTTTTTTGGGAAGTGGGTGGCAGGTGCAGTGTTGCACCCCAGAGGTGCTTCTTACACCCCTCCCCTTTTTGTTTGGGTGTTTTGTTGTATTTATCCTTATTTGGATTGGTTTTTGGTTTTGGGTTTCCTGATTTGAGTCTTCCTTGGGAATCCCAAACTCTTTGTTGCTAGTTGGCTAGTAAAAGTTTTACAATTTCCACGTACTGTAGTTGTTAGTTTTTGCTCATGAGAATCTGACGGTTGGGTTTCAAAGGACTGCAGACAGAGACCTCAACTGTGCTCGAGCTCAGCGTTCTATGCACTGCATAGAAAACTGACCCTATGTTCTCTGGGGCAGTTTAAAGACTGGAGCTAACTGCAGATGGTCAGAATACAGCAAGATTCCATTAGAAGAAACACAGTTACTAAGGTAATTTTTTTCTTTTTACCGAAGCTAATGTCTCCTTTTCACTGCAACCAAGAATTGAACCTTCCTTCTTTCTGTTCTCACCCTAAGAACGAGAAAGAGAGGGACTTTCACATGCTGGACCCTAGGAGAGCACTCAACCTATACATCAAAAGAACCGATTCCATACACAAGGCTTCAAGTTGGTTCCTTCTCGCTTCAGGGCACAATATAGGCAAAAAAGCATCAAAAGACTATTGTCAGATGGATTCGTCCCACCATATCCATCGCCTACCAGAAGGTAGCCCTACCAGGCTCAGTGAGGGCCTATTCAACTAGAGCAATGGCGGCATCCAGGACAGACTTCAGAGAAGCCTCTCCAGCAGACCTATGCAGAGCGCCACTTGGTCATACTAACATACTAACATACTAAAATGCCAGCAGAATAGGCCTAACGGTCTTTCGTGTCTGCTCGTTTGGTCAGCCCCCACCCTGGGTGCTGACCTTGCTGTCCCCCTCGCCTTCTCTGGCTTCTCCCTTCCCAGTTCCGGATATTCTTGCTGCATTGGATTTTGCTTCCAGAACCGTTCCCCTGTACCTGTCCCACCCCCTCTTGAACCCCTCCACTGTCTCTGCCTCCGCCAGCCCCCTAGGCAGTGCATTCCATGGCTCCACCACCCTCTCAGTGAAGTAGCACCTCCTCCTTTCTCCCCTGAATCTTCCCCCCTCCAGCTTCCACCCATGCCCTCTAGTGGCCCTTCCTCCTTCCTTCGAAGCACCCGGACTGTTCCTCCCCTATTTACCCTCTTCATGTACCTGAAGACCTCTATCATGTCCCCCCGGTCCCTTCTCTCTTCCAATGTGTACATATTTAGCTCTTCGAGCCTCTCCTCATAGGTCCTGTCCCCCAAGCCCCAAATCATTTTGGTTACCTCCTCTGACCCTTTCCAGGAGGTTAATGTCCCTCTTTAAGTGTGGCCTCCAAACTGCACACTCAATACTCAAGCGGCCTCACCAAGCAGTTATAGAGGGAGTATCACTTCCTCCTTCTGAGGTGATCTCCAGCGATGCATCCCAGCATCCTGTTGGCCTTGGCTGCTTCCCTCCTACAAGTCTCAGAGTTGTTCATCTTGACATCCACCACCACCCCAGGTCCCTCTCAGCCATCGAGACTTGTAGCATTCCCCGGGTGTACCTTGGCCTGGGTTTCTGCCCCAGGTGAGTACCTTGCATTTCCTTGCATTGAACCTCAGCTTCCACTTTCTAGACCATCTTTCCAGAGCCTCCAGGTCCCCCTGTAGGCCACCCTCCCCATCTCCCCATCCACCACCGCCCCCAGTTTCGAGTCATCTGCAAAGAGACTCATCTCACTCCTGATTCCTGTCCTTATGTCAGATACGTAGGCGTTGAACAGAAGGGGCCCAAGGACTGATCCCTGTGGGACCCCACTAATGACCCTACTTGGGGATGAGACTATCCCACCAACTACGACCCTCTGGGTCCGGGTCCTGGAGCCAATTGCCTATCCATCTGATCATCTGGTTCCCCACCCCATTTCTCCCAGCTTATCCAACAGGCCCACGTGAGGAACAGAGTCAAATGCCTTGCTGAAGTCTAGAAGAGGACATCCACTGGTCTACCCAGGTCCAAGGCACTCGTCACCCAGTCATAGAACTCCACCAGGTTTGTCTGACATGAATTCCCCGGGATGAATCCATGCTGTCTATCGTCCAGGCACCCTGACTTATCCAGGTCCCCCCTAGCCTCTCCTTGACAATGCCCTCCATCACCTTGCCCACCACCGATGTCAGGCTGACAGGCCTGTAGTTCCCTGCCACCTCCCTCGATCCCCCCTTGTGGATAGGCACTATATGCACCACCTTCCAGTCTTGGGGCACCCACCCTGTCCTCAGAGAGATGGTGAAAAGCTCTGCCAGGGGTTTCGCCAGGACATCTGCAAGTTCCTTCAGCACTCTGGGATGTAATTTATCTGGCCCCGTGCTTTCTCCGTCTTAAGGGAGCTGAGGGCTTCCTCACTCTCTCTGCTGTGATTTCCACTCCGCACCTCTTCCCTGCTTAGCCCTCCCACCACCTGCCAGTGATGCTCTCCCTCTCCCAGACCTGCCGATCGGTGGGTCCCCCTCCTCAGTATCTCTGTCTCTCCCATGTATGATGCAGCACCCCATTTTCCCTGGTGGAAACTGAGGTGAAGTACTCATTTAGTACCTCAGCCTGCTCCCCCGGTCTTGTGCCCATCTCTCCCCTGATTTAATCCTGCTAATCTGCCCCTTCACCCTTCGTTTTTCCCCAATGTGTCTAAAGAACCCCTTGTTCCCTCTCCTAATTTCCCTGGCCAGGTTCTGCTCCTTCCTTGCCTTAGCCGCCCTCACCACTCTAGTGGCCTTTCTAGCCATCAGATCGTACTCCCCTCGATCCCTGTCACTCCTTGAGCACTTGAATTGCTTATAGGCTGCTTTCTTTCCCGCACCACCTCCTGGACCTCCCTGGTCCACCAACAGGGTTTTTGGGCCCCACCCCATTTTCGTTTTATCTTGCACAGGTGCTGGTAGCATCCTGCACCCTCTCCTGATGATTTCCACCTACTATCAGCGTCCATGTCTGACCCAATCCCATCCAAATGCTCCTTAAGGATCCTTCCCATTTCTTAAAATCCACCCCCCTGAAGTCGGTTACCTGCTTCGTAGCAGCCTTCACCCTCCTAGGTCCAGGCAGAACCAGACCGTGGCATGGTCACTCCCCCAATGGGTCCTTACTCCAGGCTCCCCAATCTGGTCACTGTCTGCTAGGACCACATACAGTACCAGGTTTCCTGGTCGGTTCCTCACTCTGCCGAGTTAGGAACGTGCCTTGAAAGACATCCAACAACCTCTGTTCCCTGGTCACAGAGGATGTCATAGTCTCCCAGTCTGTTCCTGGCATGTTTAAGTCCCCCAACACCACCACCGTTCCTCTGCCCAGTCTGCAGTGTCTCCCAACATCTGCCACCAGACTGTCCTCCAGCTCCTCCGCCAGGGCAGGGGGTCTATACACCACTCCTATTTTTACTCTCTTGCCCCCCACCTTGTTATCAAGATGACCTAAATTGCCTCCACGGTTCCCTCCGCCTCCTCTACTCCCCTTATGCCAATGCGGTTTTTGACTATCCTTGCTACCCCTCCTCCCCTTCCTTCCCCCCTGTCCTTCCTGAACATAATGTAACCCTCCAGGTTCAGGTCCCAGTCATGTCTTGCAGTGGCCCAAGTCTCAGTGACCTGCCACATCCACTGCTCCCTCAGTTAGCATAGCCTGAGCTCAAGCATTTTATTGCCCAAGCTCCTGGCATTTAGCAGGACTACCTTCCACCCTTTCCTATAGTTCCATTTCCCCTGCTCGTGTTCCCATGGGGATTCTGTTTTCCTGGTCTGCACTTTGCCAGTTGGCCTTTTCCTGCAATCCTCCTGGTCCCAGGGGTGGAGACAGAGTCCCTCCTTATCGGCACCCCTTGACAGCCTTTTCTCCCATCCCACCCCCTTCACAAGTTTAAACCCCACTTTTCACCAATGAACCTCTATTTTCAACTTAAGGATTCCTCCTCCAAATTGAGATGTAGTCTATCTCTATACAGCTCCTTATCCTCCCAGGTCTCCCCAATCCCCCATCAACCCATACCCTCTGGCCTCACACCACTCCCTGAGCCACTGGTTTATCTCCCTAATTTTCCTTTGTGTTCCCCCACTAGCCCTTGGCACTGGCAGGATTCTGAGAAGGAAACTGTGCATCCTATGTCATGACAGACTCTGCAAGCCCCTGAATCTTGCCTGTATCTCTAGCTCAGCTATTTCCTCAATGTCATTTGTACCCAGGTGGACCAGTATGTCTGGGGAACCCTACAATCCTTTGCCAGCTGATATACCTCGTGCTTAGCCCTGTGCACCGTTAGTCCAGGGAAGCATCTTGTTCTAACTGGCCAGGCTTCTCCCTCCCTATCCCATTTGATACCCCTGATCATAGAACCCCAGCAGGAGCACCTGACCACTCCTTTCCTCCATTCCCCCTTCCATGTCCCTCATCCTTCTCTACAGGCCTCTCCACCCTGCTGGCTCCTTGTTCCTCCCTCTATCTGGGTGCCACATGCCACCCCTCCTTATTTACCATGGCCACCCCTCCCTCCAATCCTATGCCCTCCTCCTCCTGAGTATCCTTCTGTACTCACACCCCCTCACTGCTCAAGAACTGGTCCTTCTCCCCATCTGCTAAACTAGCCTGGCTCATCCTCCCTTCCTTCCTGTCTCCATTTAGTTCTCCTTGCTCGCCGTGGCTCCCCTGGCCTAAACCCTCAGCTCCCTTTACTGAATCCTCCTTGTACTTCTGGTCCTTCTTTACCTTTCCTCCCAACTGGTCCTTCTCCTTGCGCTTTCCTCCCTCCTCCCTCTTCCCCCTGCCCCTCCTGCTCGAGAAGCCTCTCTGGCAGATCTATGCAGAGTGGCCACTTGATCATCCATACCTTTACAAAGTTCTACGAATTGGATGTGTTCGCGTCCATGGAGGTGTCCTTCAGTCCTTCAAGCAGTGGTGGACCCGTAAAGATCTGTTAACATTCTTCCCACCTCGAAAGCAAGGGGATGCACTGCTTTAGTATATCCTAGTAGTTATGAGCCTGGAGACCAGCTTCAGGAGAGAGAAATAGAAATTTAAATACCTATAAATTTTCTTTCTCAGACTGCTGGTCTCCGGGCTCCTTCCCTCCCAGAATGTTTGAAGTGGACCTCCTGGTCGCATGTTCAGATTAACGTTTCTTCTTTTTGTTTCCAAGTTATGTAGTACAGTACTGCTTTAGGAACAACTGATGGCTGCAGGAAATGGGGGGGTGTAGTCTCCCTGCAAAGATCTGTATCCTGCCTGTCGCATGGTACCAGGAAGGATCTCCCAGTAGTTATGAGCCTGGAGACCAGCAGTTGGAGAAAGAAAATTTACATAGAGAATAATGTATATGTAGGGGGTTGATATGCAGTTTTTTTATACACCCAAGGTGTGTGATATCAGAGAAACCTCGAGAGCGAAGCTCGAGAGGTTTCACTATGATCACACACCGAGGGTGTGTAAACAGAAAAGAAAATAAAAAATGCATATCAACCCCCTACATATGTTTGTTTTATTTTTTATAATAACTGTTGCAAAAAGACTACGTCACCTTATTGTCGTGGTTTTGAGTCAGGTAAAGTTGATGGGTCAAGTAAATCACAATCGTAGCAATGAAGTGAAAAAAAAAACTTAAAAAAAAACAACTTTTTTCCTACTTATTTAAATAATTTGCCCAAGTCCTTCAGCTTCAGTGTGTGTTGTTTCATCATCTCAATGGGTCAGGGTCATTCCAGTTGCTGGGAACCAAGGTGAAAGTTCATGCCGCCTGTGGAAACAATAAGGGGTAGTCGGGGAAAATACACTTTTAGTGGAGAGATTTTCAGCTGGTAAATGCTTAATTTCTAAAGAAAACGATTACACTTTGTCACTTGTCTCTGTACATTTCTTTTAAAATGGAGGTTATGCTGTGAGTGAGAATCCATGGTTGGAAAACCGTCTTGTGATGCCTCAGTCTGTCTAAATGGTCTGGACTGCTGCAGGCTTCTCGGCGCGAGACTGTAAAAGTCACATCAACCCGCGGGTTGATATACAGAGAATAATGGATTGGCAAGTGTGTGTTATGAATATTTTTTTCACACTCGAGGTGTGTGATGACTCATAAACCTCGAGAGCGAAGCTCGAGAGGTTTATGTAGTCATCACACACCGAGGGTGTGAACAAAATATTCATAAGCACACATTGGACAATCTTTTATTTTTTATAATTGCTGGTACTTTTTACTGTTACACCGCATGAACGAACAGTCAGTCAGTTGCGGTCGGTTCCCAGTGTGACCGACTGCCGAAGCACTGCCCTAAGTTCGAGTACTGCAGGATCAACCGGATAGTGTATGGGGTTATTTTTTTTGTTCCGAAGGCAGGATCAACCACATAAATAGATTTAAAAGTAATACATTACTTGTGCGAGGGCTAGCAAGCAGATAGTCATGCCGGTGTTTCTAGTCCGCTCAAAATGGAGTGCCATATTGAAAATGTCGAGCGTCCACCACTGACAAACTAAGGGCCAATAAGGTGGCACGCTAGGCTTGAAAGACAAGCAAGACAGGGCAAGTGTACAGATTTTTAAAGCAAAATACCGTAATAACTCGTTTTCGGGTTATTACGTCATTTTGCAGAACCTGAAAACAGGTTGATAAAGGGGGTCATCAGTAATTATAAGTTTTTACAGTACTCAAAAATGGATTGATAATGGGTCACCAGTTATCATAGGTATTTACATTTCTGTTTTTGTGATTCGTCCATTTGGTATTCTGTGAAAATCTAACCTCGAAGTAATCATATGTTTTTACTGTTTCTAGTTTTTTTTTTTGTTCTATCCATATTTTCGGTAATGTCCTTTATCCCAAAAATCAGTAATTTGATTTTATTTTTAGTTGTAGCATTTTGCATTTTTTTGAAAAATAATTTAATTTCCTCTGCAAACCTAGAAGTGAAATAGATAATAGGACCAGATCATCTGTGTAAGTAAGTGCTGGTATAGAAGTATTGCCTTTTTTGGGGGAATGAAAGTCAGGATTATACAAACTGTCCAATATCATGTTAATATATATATATATATATATATATATATATATATATATAGGACAGGTGCCAACAGGCAATCCTGCCTAACTCCTCTGTTTTTTTATGAAGCTTCTTGTTATTTGTCCATTTTGATCATATTAAATTTGTGTCCACATATCTGTGTAGTTGAATTATGTCTACTATATTTTGATCTAATCCTATTTCTTCAAATTTTTCCCAGAGTATATTTCTACTAATACTATCAAATGCTGTGGAAAAATCCACAACAATCGACAGTAAAACTGGTATCTTACCAGACAGGGAAAGCCCAACTTGCCTACAGCAATATGGACACTGCAGAGTCAGAAAACTATGATCTGATGAAAAGAGAGGTTCTTAAAAGATATGACATCTCAGGGAAACCTACAGGCAGAGATTTCAGTCTCTGAAGTATACCTCGGTAGACTCGGAGAACTCCTTATGAAATGGCTCCAACCAGAGGGCAAAACACTCCCACAGATCATCGAAACATTTGTAATGGAGCGGTTCATCAACATCCTACCTACAGATGTGCAGCTTTGTGTCAAAGAACACTGACCAGAAATTGGGGAAAAGTCCACTCTTACTTCAAGTGGGAGCTTCTGCAGCAGGCTCTTACCATAAGGACTATACCACCAGGCAGTAAGACCCCACAGAAACCTTCTAGCTAGAAGTCTTCAGCTGGGACTACCCCCAATTCTGGCTTCATCCCAACGTCAGCCAGTGGTACATAGGGGGCAGTCCCCATCCCCACCTCAGTTCTTTTCCGGCCGTTGATCTGTCTGCTTCGGCTCTTCGGTCACCTTCTAGAACTACAGTATCATTTTCAGTAAATTTTACTGTAAATTTTCTTGAAGAAAAGTCCGCCTTTCTTAGATTTTTGCATCTCCTGCATGTCTTCTTCACCATCATCTGTTTCCTCTATGGAGAAGAGGAGGGCCAAGTGTGCCTGCAGTCGACCGATCCCGGCCAAGGACAAGCACAAGACCTGTGTCTATTACCTGAGGCCTGACCACGACACTAAGGCCTGTCCCATCTGTAATGGCTTTAACAGCTGGGCTCACATCCACCGCCTTAAGACACTGAAGGCACGCATCTTGGAACAGCAGCTGGCCATCAAGCAAAGCTCACCAGCCGAGAAGTCTGCCTCTTGTCCCATTCTTCTATGCATAAGCAGAAGAAAAAGGATCAGGACCAGCGCAAGGCCCATGAGAAGGACTGGGATAGGTCTATGGGGCATTCACGCTCCCAGTCCCCACATCACAAAAAGACCTCCTCAGGTTCTGACTCTGGGGGCTTGAATCACTCCTCCCTCCACTTCCATCATTCTTCTGGGTGGCAGGACTCCTCTTCTCCGCCAAAACCCTGACGTCAGGTAGTGGAAAACAAGGCTCGGGCTCCTCTAGCCTGGCCTTGGTTACCATGCAAGCAAAGGCCACATCTATGCAGTCACCCTCCGCCTCAGTGGTCAGGACTTCCCCTTCTGCTAGCACGGGGACCTCGGTCCTGTCGCAGAAGGTCCCGATGTCAGTCTCTCCCAGGACTCTGGGTAAGGCCAAAGAACACCAGGGTCAGGAGTCTGCCTCCAAACCAACCTTGGCTCACCACATCTCGGCCTCTCAAATGCCTACATCCAAGCCAGTGAAGGTCCACAAAGCAGATAGCTCCAGACCATTGATAGTCCAAGCCAAGGGTCGTATATCAGATGAGGTTCCTCTGTACCTCACTAGTTCACCTGTCCAAGGGCCCTCTACTCCCGGCAACCAAGGGGACTGGTCTACTCCTTTCCCCCAGGGATCAACCAGATTTCTCTCCTTCTCCTGCCGCTCCACACATGCCAGGCAACCAAACACCTCACTCCCTAGCGGGCACTGTGGTTCCCCAGTTTTGCAAGGAAGAACTAACAGAGATCTTTCAGTTCTGGTGAAGCCAAGTAAAACAAAATGTCCTTCCACTGCAGCCAGACTCCACCCCGAATGCGGACAAGGACTGGAGCCAGGAGGACAAGCCATCCTCACCCTCTCCAAAATCAAAGTCCCGCTCTCACAGTCCCACCGACTCCCATGGCAGGACTTTGCACTGGGAACAGCGCCACCAGCGTCGCTCCTCCAGCCATAGGCAGTCTGACAACCGATGTCAGTTGGATAGCCATCAGCACTCCGCCGGCTGTTACTGGTCCTATAGTGGGTGGCATCCAGAGGAAGGGTGCAGGTCTTCCTCCAGATCTAGATCTGCTTCCCTCTCTTCCAGAGATCCCGGATTGGACTCTTAACACATCATGTTCTGATCTGTCTACTTCTAGGGAAAGACATGCCTCACCAGTGGAGAAGGACACCCCTAGATTACCTCTTGATGATCCTACCTTTATGGACGTCATGAGGCATATCCAGACCTCCAGTGGATGGGAGACAGAGGATCTGGATCCAGACCGCCGGAGGTTGGCCAAGTACCTGAGGCAGAAGGAGCCAAAGCCCTTGATCGTTCCTTCTTTAATGGACACATTCCATGATGTTACCAGGATTACCTGGAAGCATCCCTATACCACTCCAGTGGTCTCTAAGAAGTCAACTAGGTTGTACTGGGCGCCGAGGGGCAAGTCTTTCCTGGCAGACCATCCTCAGGCAGACTTGATCATTGTCATGGCTGCTCACAGTAAGTCGAAGAAGCTGAAACACTTCAGCTTGTAGCCCCCCAACACAAAGTGCAGACTTCTAGACCAAGTGGGCAACAAAATTTATCCTGCCTCAATCTGCTCTATCATATCTTTAAACTTTCTCACACACATGGTCCAGTACCAGAATTCAATGTGGGAGAAAGGACTAGAGGTTGCTTAGGCCTTGCCAGACTCTGCTTAGAAGACTGAGCTCCTGGATATCCTCAAGTCAGGATTGGACATAGGCACTCATGTCCTGAGGGCCTCATACGATACTGCAGATACAACTTCTAGGGCAGTAGCATCCAGCGTTTGCCTTAGACACCACGCCTTACTTAGAGTCTCTGAATTCTCTTAGACTCACAGGATCTGCAGTCCAGTATCTTGGGCCTTCACTTCCAGGGTTCCTTACTTTTTGGAGAGGAGACAGAAAAACTGATCTCCCATTACCAGGAGTCCAGGAATTCCTTCTGGTCTGTCCGTAAAATGTACAAGGGGGACCAGAAGCCTTTTTAGAAGTGTCCCTTTCGGAAGTCCTCAGGGCAAAATTCCCACAACCAGTTCCATCAGAGAGAGGGCTTCAACAGGAAGGCAACAGCCCAAACTCCTGAGAACTCTGTCTCTGGAGGCCACAAGCCCTCCCAACCCTCTCTGCCTGTTTCCGGATCTGCCCGATAACTTGCTACTTGCCCCCTCCTCTGGCGGAGACCATGGGGGAGGCAGTAGGGAGTCGCTTCTCCCTCTACCTAGAGAGATAGAGCAACATCACCATAGACCTCTGGGTGTTGGATCTGATCAGGAGAGGACATACTCTAGAGTTCCTACAGATCCCTCCAGACAAGCCACCAGGGTCCTCCCATTATCCTCCTCCTCACATACCCCTTTTAGAAGCAGAAATCCAGGCCCTTCTGCAGAACCAGGCCATAGAGCCGGTCCCCCTGGAACAACAGGGGCAGGGTTATTGCTCCACATTTCTGCCTGGTCCCAAAAAAGACCGGAGACCTTCAGCCCGTTCTGGACCTCAGCTCTCAAAATCTCTTTCTTGAGTATAAGCGGTTCAGAATGATCACTCTTAGCCAGCCCGGTGGTGCTGAGGGTTGAAGTGCTGGACACCACACCTCACGCCCGCCAGCGACCCGGGTTCGGGCGAGCCGGGTGTTGGGGAGTCGGCAGGGAGGAGTTGGATTGAGCTTCCAAGGGACAGCTCTCCTCTCTCCTCTCCTGGGAGGGATCCAGGGTCTTTCCGTAGCAGTAGAGACCCTGGTGGAGACCGGGTACTGCTAGCACGGAATAGATATCGGGGATGAGTGGCTAGTTATGGGCAGCTTATGCTGACACCATTGTACGCTGCACTCGGAGGCACACGAGAAAACCCTTATGCCAGGATATGCTACGGTTCCAATCCGGGCCACCACCACACGCCATCACCAGACTGTGCCTCCACCTCTCGCCCCTCCTCCTCCCCTGCCAGCACTAGATTAAAGATAGAGCACCGGTAGGAGTGGCGGCCCTGCCCCAGGGGGGCTCAGAGCTGGGGGGTTCCTTGGTTGGAGGAGGGGCAGCATACCCTATGAGGAGGCAGGGGATTAGGTCAGTGGTTGAGCGGCTGGTGAGAAGAGGTAGCCTGAGAGAGTTCCAGGATGTAAGGAGATTAGACAGAATCTTCCAGACCTCATTCCCCTCTTGCACCAAGGGGACTGGCACTGCTCCCTGGACGTGCAAGACTCCTACCTGCATATACAGGTCCTTCCTCCCCATCAGAAGTTTCTGAGGTTCCACTTCAAGGGGAGACATTACCAGTTCTGAGCCTTACCATTCAGTCTCTCCTCCGCTTTTCGAGTCTTCAAGTGTCTAGCAGTGGTGGCTGTGGCTTTAAGACACCAGGGCCATTATGCCTTCCCTTACTTGGACGACTGGCTTCTGGCAGCTCGTTCCAGAGCTCAACTACTTCACACTCTCAGAGACACCTTTACACTCTTCGGAGAGTTGGGGATCACCCTGAACCTTCCAAAGTTATCCTCATGGCCCAGTCAGCGACTCCATTTCATTGGAGTGGTTCATCAGGGCATGGCTTTTCTCCCAGAAGACAGAGGACAGCGCCTGAGGAATTTAGCCCGAGCATTATCCGTGGCTCCCCAGGTCCCTCCCAGGATGTTCCTCAGACTTCTGGGGCACATGGCAGCCATGCCTACAGTTCCCTTGGCCCGCCTCCACATGAGGGTTCCCCAAGGGTGCAATGGAACCAGAGGTCAGACAACCTAGACAAACCAGTCAGGAACTCCAACCCAGGTTAGAAGGACTCTATCTTGGTGGCTAGACCCCTCCAACCTGGAACGAGGGGCCCCCTTCTGGCATTAAGCCCCCAAGACGGGTCTTGACTGCAGATGTGTCTGGTCTCGATTGTGGTGCTCACCTGGAGAACAGACAGACCCAAGGGACCTAGCCTCCAGATGAGCAAATGCTCCACATTAATGTCCTAGAGATACGAGTGGTCCTGAACGCTTTGCAGAAGTTTCAGTTGGACCTTTCACCAGGCCCTCTTCTAATCCTGACGGACCAACATGTCGGTAGTGTTTTACATCAACAAGCAAGGGGCACACATTCTAGACCTCACTGCCATTCATGTTCCAGGCGTCCAACACGTCTTGGCCAACAGCCTAAGTCGGTCTCGGTCCAAGGCTCATGAGTGGAAACTCCTTCAGCCTGTAGTAGACCAGGTATTTGACAGGTGGGGCCATCCAGAGTTGGACCTCTTTGCATCTCCACTCACTGCCAAACTGACCAATTTCTGTTCGCTAGAGCCAGGGCCTGGTGTATTTTGGCCAGTGTGTTGTCCCTTTGTTGGTTGGAGAGGTTTCTGTATGCTTGCCCTCCCTTTTTCCATTCTCCTGGGGGTTCTCCTGGAGTTGCAGGCCGAGGAAGCAGAGATGATCCTCATCGCTCCCTATTGGCCTCGGCAGATTTAGTTCCCACTACTTCAGTAGCTGTCAGTGAAGCCTCCAGTACAGCTGCTGCTGAGCTCGCACTTGCTATTGCATGATCAGAGCACCATGGTCCATCCAGACCTCAGATCCGTGAATCTTTACGCGTGGCTCCTGAAGACTTAGTCAAGTTTAGGTATGGGGTCTTCAAGGAGGCAGCGGATGTTCTCGTCGCAGCAAGAAAGCCTTCAACTAGATCCACGTACACCATGAAATGGAAAAGATTTTGTCTGGGTTTCACCCTGTCACTTGGACCCGCTTACCTAGCCAGTGAATTCTGTCTTAGAGTATCTCCTTTCCTTATCAAACCAAGGCTTGAGCTACTCCTCCATTAAGGTACATCTTTCTGCAATTTCTGCTTATCATGTGTAACCCCTAGATGGCGCTATCCCAGGGGCTACTACCCATGCCTGATTTGCCACTAACAGGTTGAGGGGCCTGGATCCAATGGCGGGTGCCTCCACTCAGAGGTCAGGGTTTGCAATAGTTAAACTTACTTGGTCACAGCCCTCTGGGACACTGCAACCCCTTTCTTCCCACTAGTGGCCCACACAATATATCAGAATTACCTTCTCACAGTATACACTTACCCCAGGACTAGTTCCGCACTGGGACCTCCTGTGAAATAAGATACAGTGCAACAATCACAGTACAGTACTTTAACATAGACAAATACCTCAGGCAGTATAACTTTGCTGAAACAAGCAACTCTGATTTATTTAGGGGATATAACAAGGACAGGGGAAATCAGGTTAATTAGCTTATCACTTTACTATCTACCTATGGCTCTGTGTACAGGCCTATCCCTACCAGTTACTGTCCCTGGGTACCCAAGCCCATAGTGGCTAGTCCAAACCGTGGCAGCTGGTAGGGCCCTTTCACACAGTGAAAAGAAAATTAGTTTAAACAGTCAGCAGTACAGTGATTCCATTTGGATTTAATGTGGCAATTCAACAGGGAGCGACCCTGAATTAGTACTCACGACCTCCAAACAAGATAGGGTCCTTCAACGTCAGCAGGGCTAATCTTGAGCTCCACGAGACTCTTCACACATTTATATGGTAAAAAAGAAAGTACTATACCAGGCAGGCTGCTTCTCTATCCCGATCGCAATTACTGCACAATACCCGGGAGAACACACAGCAGATTCAGTTCCTGACAGACCGAGTGCAATTCAACAATTTCTCCAGTCTTCTACAGGGTGAGCCTGGTTTCTACTCTTCAGAGTTCATTTGATTCTTTTCACAGGACGTATTCAGTCCTAACAAGCAGTTACACAAGCTGCAGACCGGAACTCTGGGCCTTACACACGTTTTTTGACTGAAACTGTGCACTGAAGGAGCACAGGGTTTCTTTCCCCTTCACTCCAGAGCTAAACTGAAACTCCAACAGACAAAACCGGGCACTTCCTTTGAGTTCCTCCCAGTTCTTGACTGGATTGGCTGTCACTCACAATAGACTGTTGCTGTTGGTCCAAAAAGGCGCAGAAGTCTAAACTACATCTCCCAGAGTCACTGCCCATACAATCCTCTTGTGGCTGGCTCAGATTATGAGTCCAAGTTCTGATTCGTCCAAGGCACCATTTTAGAGCTAGCTTACCCCACACTGATTGGTCCAGTTCAGCAGTTCAAAACCAGAATGGGGAACTAGGCAGACACAGTTCTGACTGCAAAGAAAGCAGGTTAGACAAACTGTAATTTCATTATTACTGTAAATGATTTCTGGCAAACAGTTACATCTTTCAGATAGGTTCCTTTGCACTCCTAGTGACTGCAAAATGGAGTGAATTGGCAGCAGCTCGAGTGGTACTCAAACAGAGAAGCACACAGTCCCCCTACACAAACTAACCATGTCTGCAAGCAGACAGCTCTTAAAGAGACAGTATCAGAGGCTCTAAAAACACTCACTGATAAATGGCTTAAACGCCAAACACCATTCAGGCTTGGAGCATTCAAGCAAGCTCCTGGAAGTCTTTTGGGAACCCCCATTTGCAGGGGGGTTACACATGTACCAATGGGGGTGGAGACCCTCGCCCAGTTGGGCATGTCCCACACTTTTTTACGGGTCATACTGCACAGTAAGCCTCCCATTAGAGATCTTGTACTGCCCTGGGATCTCCTCTTTATGCTCAAAAAGCTTGCTCTTTCCCCGTTTGAGCCTGCCGTGGACTGCGAGCTTCACTTCCTTTCTTGGAAAGCATTATTTTTACTTTGTTACTTCTGCTCAGAGAGTTTCCGAGCTTCAGCCCATGATGTGTAAGGAGCCATATTTAGTTTTCCATAAAGACAGGGTTTCCTTATGTACCAAACCTAAGTTTTTATCTAAGGTAGTGTCTGAGTTCATACTTAATCAGGACATTAACCTGCCATTATATTGCCCTAACCACTTGAATAGAGGGGAAGTGCTCCTGTATACTCCAGATGTCCACAGGGCACTACAGTACTATCTCAAACATACTGCTCAGCACCGTAAGACAGATCAATTGTGTGTGGCCTTCACGTCTCGCTGTCAGGGCGCTTCAGTGTCTAAACAGACCTTATCTAAGTGGCTGGTAAATTGCAGTGTCTTCTGCTATGATAAGTACAATAAACCCTTTCTGTGCTCAGTACGGGGTCATTCCACCAGGGGAGTGGCTACTTCTTTCGATTCAGTGCGTAACATCTCGATAGCAGACATTTGCACAGTGGCTACCTGGAGCTCAGTGCATACCTTTATCAAGCACTACAGCTTGGACATTGCCTCTAGGCGAAGGGCAGGTTTTGACCTGGCTGTCTTCAAGGCCTCCTATCCTGATACCTCCTTCTGGCAGTTGCACTTCAGCCTATTCCCAAACCTAGATTGGTCCTTTTTTGGAGACTGCTTGGGAATCTGTCCTTATGGTAAAAGCATGCTGCAAGAGCTCCCTCTCGAAGTAAGATGGTACAGTTGCATAAGAACTTACCGTAACAATAGATCTTAGAGAGGAGCTCTTTCAGCAGGCACTGCTTTCCCTCCCGTCTTCTCTCTGTGAGTCTCTGCATCTTTTTAATGGCAAGCTTTGGCCTGGTCTGCCTGCTGGCCTTACAAATGGGTCTCCAGTGGGAGAACTGAGGTGTGGCTGCGGACCACCCACTTGGGTACCATTGGCCGATGATGGGGCTGAGCTGGCGTTGGAGGCAGTCCCAGCTGAAGACTGTTAGCTAGAAGGTCTCCGTGGGGTCCTAGTGCCTGTCATCTAAGTTCTTGGGCAGACTAGGTGGGTCAAGCGGTCCTTATCTGCTGTCAGATTCTGTTTCTTATGATAATAGCCTGCTGCAAGAGCTCCTCTCGAAGATCTGTTGTTATGGTAAATTCTTATCTAACTGTACTTTTCTTTGGTTGAGGACTATCAGATGGCCAGACAGACCACACAGCAGCGAGGTTAACAGCCAAGTACCAGTAAGACACTCCCCCCACCATTTAAACTCAAAGTCTGATAAGAACTCTGGTGGGGGTAACAAATCTGCTCCCAAAGACTTTATTTGCTATAACTGTAATAAGCCAGGTCATACTGCAAGAAATTGCCATAGTAAGAAGAGTGACACTGGAGCAGATTGCCCTTAGCAAATTGGAGAAAGTACTTAACAAATGTGAAGGTGGGAGATAGGACTGTGAAGAGATTTATAGATTTGGGAAGCAGACAGACCATAGTGCACATTGAAGTGCTGGGAAAAATATGACCAAAAGGACCAGGTACTGGTGTCATCTGCATCCACAGGGACACTTGATACTATCCCACCAGCCAAGTGATTCTGACTATTAATGGGGTGTCGCACCAAATGAAAGGGGAGGTAGTACCTAAGTTACCTGTACCTGTGATTATTGGAAATGACTTTTCAGGATTTACTGAGTTAATCAAAGAGGGAGTAAATCCTGATGTTTCAGCAGCTGTGGTGACGAGATGGTGGGGACTTTTTTTTCCTTTGGCTGATTTTGATTCAGACTTGTTTGAGCATAGCTCCAAGATCTGGAAGTACAGAAAAGAAAGACAACATCTGAAGAAACAGTGGCAACGAAAGACTGATGGACATAAGGGTTTAACATATGAAAATGCTGAAACTAAACTGATCATTGATTGTGATTTTCCTTCAGAACAAGCTAACAGTGTTTCTCTTCAGGGTTATTTTAAGCAGCTGGGGGTGAAACTGAAACAGGGTGAACCTACTGTTTAAAAAATGTAACGGGCTACTGTACAGAGTTTGGGTTAAACCTCCAGACACAGGATCAGATAGAACAATTGGTTATACCACAAAAGTATGGATTTGAGTTGTTACAGATCGCACATGATAGTCCTATGGCTGGTCACTCAGGGAGGGATCGCACCCTTGCCAGATTGCTGTACAGATTTTACTGGCCTGGAATTCATGGAGATGATGCCACCTATTGCAATTCTTGTGCTGAGAATCAGAAAGTAGCCCCAGTGACTAAAAAAGACAAGGTGCCCTTGGTACCCGTACCCTTGATAGATGTGCCTTTTGAGAGAATTGCAGTGGACGTGGTTGGCCCCTTAGACAAATGTGAAAAGGGCAATCGATTCATTCTGGTAGTATGTGACTATGCTACTTGATACCCAGAGGCAGTTCCAATGTGTACTGTCACAGCCCCAAAAGTAGCAGCAGAGCTTGCCAAAATTTTCAGCAGGGTGGGCATACCTAAAGAGATGATTACCGATCAGAATAGTAATTTTGGTACTGCATTACCGAAGGAGCTGTACCAACTACTAGGTATCACTGCCATAAGAACCTCCCCTTATCACTGTCAGACAGATGGCCTCATTGAGCATTTTACTCAAACCCTAACACACATGTTAAAAAGGTTTGTGAAATGGGAAGGGAAAAACTTGGAACAATACTTACCTTACCTACTTTTTGCTTACAGAAACGTGCCACAGGCATCAACAGGTTTTCACCATTTGAAATGATATATGGTAGACAATCTAGTAGATATACTAGAAACATGGGAAGATTACCCCCAATCTGTTACATCGTACATGTGTGCCCTGAGAAAGAAGCTGGCAAAATAGGTTGAAATTGCCCATAGTAATCAGGAATAGGCCCAAAACCATCAGAAGGTGCATTATGATCATGGGGTAAAAGAAAAAGTTTTTGAGCCAGGTGATAAGGTCTTGCTATTGTTACCCACTACAGAAAATAAACTTAATGAAGTGGCAAGAGCCTTATAAAGTGCTTAAATATACTGGCACAGTTAACAATGAGATTGAGACCCCGATAGGAAAAATACTACCAAGATATACCACGCAAACCTCCTGAATAAATGGGTTGAAAAAACACCACAGGCTACTTTGCTAGTTTTGCCAGAAACTGATAAAGAAGATTTTGATACAGCTTATGATAGACTGGAACAAACTGTAACTGATGATGCCGTAAAGGTGAATGTTTCCTTAACCTCTAAACTAACCGCAGAAATTCGTAACTTGCTAAAGACATTTAACAGTACTTTTACCATAGTACCAGGCCGAGCTAAAGGGGGTTGAGCACATAATAGTGACAAGGAATGCTCACCCTGTTAGACAAAAAACATACAGATTGCCAGAGTGGTTAAGGAAATACCCTTTTGTATCATAGAAGAGTTGAGAAGTGCTTGGTCATCACCAGTGGTGATTGTAAACAAAAAAAGAAGGGGGTGTAAGAATCTGCCTTGATTTTTAGGAAACTTAATCAAGTGTCAGAATTTGACGGTTATCATATGCCCAGAACAGATGATTTGGTGGACAGACTGAGGAGTGCTAAGTACATCAGTACCCTTGATCTCACCAAGGGTCACTGGCAAAGCCCCCTAGCTAAAGAATCCAGACAAAACTGCATTTGCCACTCCTATAGGATTCTATCAGTTCACCATCATGCCGTTTGGTTTACATGGTGCACCCACTACATTACAGCAGTACATATGTAATTTTATCCCCTCACACTGGTTATTGTGCTGCATACTTGGATGATGTTATAGTGTACAGTCCAGACTGGAAACACCACCTGGAACACCAATGAGCAGTTATCCAATCAGTCAAAAAGGCAGGTCTGACAATTAATCCTTCCAAGTGTGCATTGGGCATGCAGGAAACTAGATATTTGGGCTGTGTTTTGGGAAATGGAAAAGTCAAGCCAGAGGTTTTCAAGATGGAAGCTGTAGCTAACAGCCCTGTCCCCAAAACCAAGAAACATGTCAGGACATTTTTAGGGCTGGCTGGTTATTATCGGAGATTTGTTCCCGGTTTTGCCGAGTTAGCTACTCCCCTCACTGAACTTGCAAAGAAATGGTTCCCAAATAATGTGAAATGGACCCCAGGATGCGACAAGGCTTTTCAGGCCATTAATGCTGCATTATGTTCTGCCCCTGTTTTAAGAAGTCCAGACTTTGAGAAACAATTTCTGTTATAGACAGATGCATCAGAGGTAGGCCTAGGTCCAGTCTTGAGTCAGAATATAGATGGGAAAAGAACATCCTATTCTACACATGAGTAGGAAATTGCAGAACAGAGAGAAAAGGTGCTCCACCATTGAAAAAAATGCTTTGTGGCAAAGTGGGCCATGGAGTCCCTCAAGTTTTACTTACTAGGAGCTGACTTTGTACTTGTAATAAATCGCAGTCCTTTCTGTTGGCTTAACCAAATGAAGGATAACAATTCTAGAATCACATGGTGGTACCTGGCACTATAGCCATTTAAATTTAAAGTGATGCATAAATCTGGGAAAGAATATCAATGCTGATTTTCTGTCAAGATGTGGATCAGGAACCAAGAATTCTGAAGTTTGAAAAAAAATGTGAGTTGAAATGTTTATGTTTGCTATGCTGCATATGCACTGAACTGTAAAGGTTATAAGCTAATTTTAGAGGGGAATGTAATAGAACGTTTAAGAAACCCATTTTTGTAAAACAGGTTCCCTTTTAAAAGGGGAGGGGTAAGTAAAGGGGTTGAATAAGGCCCTGCCACATTTGTTATGCAGAAAGAGGTTAAATGCAAGATCTGTTCTATCCTCTCCTGTTCTGTCTCAGTCTGGTTGCGCAACCAAATTTTCTTGTGAGACCTAGGAACTGATCACTCCGGTTTCACAATTCTCCACCTTTCGCTATAACTCTGCCTTCACTTGCTATTTCTGTCTTTTCATCCCCCTTGCATATCTGCAGGTATAAAAATATATGTGTGAATCTTTATGTGGAAATGTCACTGATACTGGGATCCCTTTGTTTAAAACTATGTATAGTTATATTATTGAAATGATTGCAAAAAACTGTTTGGAACTCAAGGAGTTAAACAGAGATACTAGTGTGCAAACTTTACAGAGCTGTCAACAAGAAGTCAGTTCTGGGTCATCATGTTCTTTTTGCTGCACCTGCAAGAACATTAGAAACTCAAAAGAACATTCTGTAAATTTACAAGAACATTATGTGAGAAGCAGGCTCTCTTATCGAGGTTCCCAGGCAAAGACTTATAAAAGAGCAGCAGTGCTTTTGGTAGCGAGACAAGGAGAGTGAGAGACTGAGAGACAAACTTGGAATTAAGAGAAGAAACACTCAGAAGGACTTTGTTTTCTTTGTTTGTACTGCCTTTGTAAACAGTTATACTGAATAATTTTTATTTTGATGTTAGAAAATAAAATGCTATTTGCAAATTTTGAAACTGCTCTTGGTCTTCCTATGCTTCCTGACCTGTGCCTCAGTAACACATTGAAATGGATGATTGGTACAATGCTAGTCATTTGTACTGTTTTCTAAATGGTCTCCCATGTATGTGGGATTGTTGTTGCAAGAGCACGCTCCCTGACCTTCATTCAAAATCTCGGCAGTACAAAATTTGTCAGTGAGGTGGATCTGAGTTTGTAGGTGTTTAGTGATCTAGGATTTAGTTTGCTTAGTAGATAGGATGGGATTGGATTAATAATGAATTTATGTACAAAGGTATACCAATGCAGTAGTCTCTGCATGGCTAGAGAGGTCCAGCCCACAGCCTCATATAAGTGACAATGATGGGTGTTCCATGGCAGACCTGTTATGAATCTTAAGGCACTATGAGAGAGAGGGTCCAGTACTCCCAGAAGTGTTTCTGAGGGGGTTTCTAAAAATGCAGTTCCTGTAGTCCAGTTTGGACAAAAATATGAGTTGACCAGATTGCTTCTAATTGGTAGGCTAAAAATGGCTTCTTTTTATAGAAGAATGCTAGTAGGCTTTTCAGTTTGTTAGACAGGTTTTGGATATGGGAGCTAAATGACAGCGGTTCATCTAAGTAAATACCCAGGTATTTATAGGTAGCTACTTTAGAAATTACATCTCCCCCTATGGCATTTAGGGAAACTTGGGTGGAGTCAGCAGCTTTCTTGCTGGTGGTTGTGGGGCTGGGGAGGTGGTCCAGATGGAGGGACAGTAGTCGGCTGTTGGGGGGGGTTCAGATGCATGGAGGCAGGTTGCATAGGAGAGTTGTCTGCTGAGGAGATTGGTCGGATGGAGGGAGAGGCCTAGTCCAGAGTCTGAAAGGATTGTTAAGCTACATGGTGGTTGGTCAGCTCGGAGGGGTACCACGTCTGGGACCTGGAATGTTTTCTAGCCCAATCCCATCGCAGCCCTTACAGCTGGTTACTGATCCTCATTAACTTTGGCATTAGGCTTTCGAGTCACCCCTCCCGCCCTAAGGATCTTGTGCCCACTCTGCCATCATAGCTTTAGGCTCCCATGAACATCCCCCCCAAGAAATGGCTGGCAGGCTCCCACAGTTTTCTTAACTGGAGGATTTGCTAACCCGAACTGGTACTCTTTGAAGAAAGCAGCATTTTTGTAGTACTGGGAACCCTGTAGAGTTCTGAACCTCTGCTATTGCACTGTAAAAAGGCACAATCTTGGCTCCTGTTTTTAGTCCCTGCTCCCAGAATACCCCTGACGCTGACAGTAGATCCCACAGAGTAATCTGCCACTTGGCAGAGACGGGTTACAATGACAGCTCTTAAAAATGATGCTCAGATCTTGCTGCTCACACATCCTGTTTATTTACCGGAGAGCATGTGTATGTCAGGGGTCAACAAAACTTAAAAGTAACAAGTGGCTGGATTAAAAGTAGTCCTGGTGCTTGAGCTGGTAGTCAAGTTAGAAATAAGTATAAGTGAGTTATTTTCTATTGTATGTTTTCTGTCTTCCCAGAATATCTTGCTGTCAAGCTGCAGACCACCAGTTGTCTTCCCAATCCACTCTCCATAAAGTCTGGGAAAATTAACATACAAAAGTAGACTGAGAGAGTTGGACATGTATTCACTGGAGGAGAGGAGGGACTGGGGATATGATCGAGACCTACAAGTACATGACAGGAATAAACGAAGTCTAGTACAGAAGGACTGCTCAAAGTAATAGTGGGGGAAGGACACTCCATGGCATGCTCTGAGATCGAAAGGTGTGAGGCTGAGGAGGGAAATGAGAAGACATTTTTTTTATGGAGAGGGCGGTGGCAGATTGGAACACACTACTAGCAGAGGTGGTAGCCTGTAGAACAGTGGGCTGCTTCCAGAGGGGCTGGGACAGAGCAAGAGGGAGGGAGGGAGTGGAAAGTGGGAGGGGCAGCCAGAGAATAGGGCTGCTAGCTGCAACATCGAGCAGACTCGATAGACCAACAGTTTAATGATGGAATACTGTACTGCATGGTTTTGCATGTCCTGTAACTTACAGATTCAGAATTGGGTCTTCGAAAACGTCATGCCTGACTTCATGAAGCTGGACTGGGGCACACCACAGGAGGGACTTCATTGTCAAGGCAGACATTGTTGAATCCAGATGTCTGCATTTCACACTAAGCATCTGTAAAACAAGAACCCTGATATACAGTAACATGAATTACAACATAATTCTGTAATGATGACTGTCTACTGTAGTAAAAACATTACCCTGACGCTTGTCAGCTGCCGCCTCAATTTCATGGCAACAGATGCTGTCTCGCTCAGTCGGCATGACCTCACAGGAGCCGCACAAGCACCACTCAGTGTTTCCAGCTCTGTCTTCAGGCACTTCCATGTCCCTGTCACTGTATTCAGAATCTGAGCTCGAAGAGGTTACAGCCTGTTTGCTTTCATGTGGGAGCTCACCATCCGGGTACTCTGGTTTAAACATTGAAGAGTGCCCCTGCTTCGGTGTGTTGGTAGTTCATCCCCACTGAAATCAGAATACCCGATATTGCAATGTTTCTCACCGCTGTTGAAAAAAAAAATTGCCACACCTGAAAGGGAAAGTACTAAAAGCATATTACCTGTCATCAAGCACTGTATGGTAAGTATTAGTGCAGTCACACAAGGACAAATTACCAACATTCACATAAAGACAGTAGTTGTACAACGAACAGTGTTACTCCCCTGAAAATAAGTAAGGAGAAATGTTAGTAAAAAACCTTGCCGCCTCAACACAGGGATCGACAAATTTCAAAATGACATGCTTGTCCAAGGACAACTGGCCTTGCCAAAAATGGTAGTCCCAGTGTCTTGAGTGGCAGTCCGTGGTTGGAAGGCTGTATTTCAAGGGAAATTACAGAAACTTAATGTAGCGACAAAGTACGTGGTGTGGAGTGTGTACTATTAATACAAGGTAGGTAGATGGAGAACATTAGAAAGCAGGAAAAATCATGTATATTCTTGCTGTTACTACAGGTTGAGTCAGTCTTTGTTCAACTGCCAGAACATTATATACTTAATAAGATATGACAGGTATTGGTCTCCCACCTGGTAAGATTCAGTGGCCCCCTTACACCCCCCAAGCAGTACCAACAAAATCAGGTTACTGTGCACTACAGTCAGTTTAGAGCACATTTGAAGCACACCATGCAGGTGATGCTATAGAAAAATCCCCAAACTCCATTTTATAAATCCAATAATACACAGTGTGATGCATTATCCAGGGGTGTAAGGACAGTTAGCCTTTGTGCTTATACCTCACAAACCCCTGGTACGTGCATCACAAATGTTTGAAATCACAGCCTGTCATTTATTATTGGTTATTTAATTTAAATCACCTTGTTTTAAAGTAAAAAAATACCCAACTCTGTTTATCCCTGTGAGACACCAGTGCATAGGATATCACAGCCATCTATAGCAGTATGTGTGTGTGTGGGGGGGTGGTAGTTAAAATTTGTTTACCTACCTTGCGTCTGGATACATGCCACAGAATAACTAAGTGTAACATACTATTAGGAAAAAAAAAAATTACTGTACTAATTACCAGATAGTAGTGCCATCATGTTTCTTCACTTGAGAAACATTGAACATTCATACAATATGCTATCTCAGTTTCCATTCACTAGTCACCAGTTTTAATTTATCGTGCCTCGTAAAAAACAAAAGCAACTTCAATTCAGACGGACAACAAATCACACACTAGTGTTCTAGGGCAATACAAGCAAGGCAATTAGGGGAGAATAAAAGGGAGACTGACTCCATCCATACCTTTTTGCTGTCCTCTGCCTCGCCCAATGCTCACTGTCTGATCAACTCCACTCCGAGAGCACTAGCACTACTTGTTATTAGCCAGAGTCTTCAGTACACCACTTTGTGTCTCTTGCCCAACCAGGCTGGGCCTGCTGCCCCCAGCACAGTTACATGCTGCCATGCAGGTTCTGACCTGGCCACCCCAGCTCCTCTTTGCTGCCTGGCACACTCACAGCCCTTCTTCTGCTGATGATCGTGCTCTATGCAAACTCTTTCCACAGTCACTGCCATAATGTCATTACCACCTGCCTGACAGCATCTGCGGCCTGCAGTTCCCCTCACCAATTGTCAGACACCCATGCTTTCCCTCTGCTGCTCCCGCGTCCCTTACTTGCTAACTGCTAGAAGACATGCCATCACCCGACCAATCCTGGTGCGTGCCTGCTCATTCAGCCATCACTTCAACACTGCATTCAAGAGCTCTCCAGCAGATTCACCCATAAAGTGCTGCGCACACCCATTTGGCTGATTCCCTTAAAAAAAAAAATAATCTCCACAACCTCAGATGCTGCAACCCCTCCTGGCTGGATGACAAACACAGAGATACCTATAATCAGTTGATGCAGACTGACGCTTCTCTGTGGGCAAGTGGCCAACTAAAAAAATTCTTGTCCCAGGCAGAAATTAGGTAGCCTGGGACGTCCAGCTAACATACTAAAATGCCAGCAGAGTAGGCCTTATGATCTTTCGTGTCTGCTCGATAGTCAGCACCCATACTGGACACCGATTCTGCTGTCCCACCCCCATCCCCTTGGGTTTCTGTATCCCCAGTCCAAGATATTTCCCTAGTATTGGACTTCCTCAGCTTCACCCTCCCCCTATACCTGTCCCAGCCCCTCTTGAACCCCTTTACAGTATCTGCCTCCACCAGTCCCTTGGGCAGTGCATTCCATGGTTCTACCACCCTCTCAGTGAAGTAACACCTCCTCCTGTCCCACCTGAGTCTCCTCCCCAGCTTCCACCTGTGTCCCCAAGTTGCCCCCCCCCTCCTTTGGAACACCCTGACTGAGCCTCCCTTATTAATCCCCTTTATGTACTTGTAAACCTCTATCATGTCCCTCCTCATCCTCTCCTCCAGAGTGCACATGTTGAGCTCCTCAAGCCTCTCCCCGTAGGTCCTTTCCCCCAAGCCCCAGATCATTTTGGATGCCCTCCTCTGGACCTTCTCCAGGAGTGCAATGTCCCTTTTTAAGTGCAGTCTCCAAAACTGCACACAGTACTCGAGGTGCGGCCTAACCAGGCAATTATACAGAGGGAGGATTCCCTCCTTCTGGAGGTAATCCCCCTGCCGATGCATCCCAGCATCCTATTGGCCTTGGCTGCTGACCTCCTACAAGTCTCAGAGTTGTTCATTTTGACATCCACCACCACCCCCAGGTCTCTCTCATCCTTCAAGACTTGTAGTTTGTCTCCCCCCAGGGTATACACTCGGACCGTGTTTCTGGCCCCCAGGTGCAGAACCCTGCATTGAACTTCAGTTTCCACTTCCTCAACCACCTCTCCAGGTCCTCCTGCAGGGCCACTGCCCCCTCCTCCCCATTCACCACCTTTCCCAGCTTTGAGTCATCTGCAAAGAGACTCATTTCACTCCTGATACCTTTCCTTATGTCAGAGACATAGGCATTAAACAGGAGTGGCCCTAGGACCAATCCCTGGGGGACCCCATTAATGACCCTCCTTGGAGATGAGACTATCCCCCCAACCACCACCCTCTAAGTATGCTCCAACAGCCAATTTCCTATCCATCTGATCATCTGCTTCCCCACCCCACTTCCCCAGCTTAGCCAGCAGGCCACCATGAGGTACTGAATCAAACACCTTGCTGAAGTCTAGAAAGAGGACGTCCACTGGCCTACCCTAGTCCAGGACACTCGTCACCCAATCGTAGCACTCCACAATGTTTGTCTGACAGGATCTTCCCGGGACGAAGCCATGCTGTCTATCGTTCAGGTACCCCATTTGCTCCAGTACTCCCCCCAGCCTTTCCTTGATGATACTCTCCATTACCTTGCCCACCACTGATGTCAGGCTAATGGGCCTGTAGTTCCCTGCCTCCTCTCCTGATCCATCCTTGTGGATAGGCACAATATGGGCCACCCTCCAGTCTTGGGGTACCCACCCCATCTTCAGAAAGATGTTGAAAAGCTATGCCGGGGGGGCCACCAAGACATCCGTCAATTCCCTCAGCCTGGTGCATTCTCCATCCTAAGGGACCTGAAGGCTTCCCTCACTCTGTCTACCGGGATTTCAGCCTCCCTGTCCCCCTCCTTTGCCTTCTGTTCTGCCTTTTCCCCCACCTGACGGTACTGCCCCCCAGAATTGACAGGGCTCCCTGGTCTCTAAGGGTCCCACTACCTCTGCAGGTTGACCATTACTCCCCCATCCTTCCTGGTAAAAACCAAAGCAAAGTACTCATTTAGTACCTCGGCCTGCTCCTCCACATCCCGTGCCCATCCCTCCCCTGTCCTAATCCTGCTAGTCTGTCCCCTCACTTTCCTTTTTTCCCCAATATATCTAAAGAACCCCTTGTTTCCCCTCTTGATTTCCCTGGCCAAGTTCTGCACCTTCCTCTCCTTAGCCAATCTCACCACCCTGGTGACCCTCCTGGACATCAATTCACACTCCCCCTGATCCCTTTCGCTCATTGAGCACTTGAGGTGCCTATAGGCAACCGTCTTTTACCTCACTGCCTTCTGAACCACCCGGATCCACCAACACAGTTTTCTGGCCCTACCGAATTTGCGCCTAACCCTTGCAGGGGACTTGGTAGCCTCTTGTACCCACCTACCGTCAGCATCCATGCCTGGCCTTATCTCATCTAAATAAACCTTAAGGATCCTTTCCATACCCCTGAAATCCACACCCCTAAAGTCAGTTACCACCGTCTTTGTGTGGCTTTCAGTGCCCCCAGGTCCAGGAAAAAACAGGCTGTGGCATGATCATTCCCCGCCAACGTGTCCCTCACCTCCAGTTGCCTAATCTGGTCGCTGTCTGCCAGGACCACGTCCAGTATCCGTAGTTGGCTCCCCCACCTGCTGGGTTAGGAATGCATCCTGGAAGACATTCAGCAATCTCTGCTCCTTGGCCACTGGGGATATCATAGTCCATCTGTCTGTCCCTGGCATGTTTAGGTCCCCCATCACCACTGCCCTTCCATTGCCCAGTCTACAGTGGCCCATAACATTTGCCACCAGACTTCCTTCCAGATCCTCCGCAGTTTGGGAGGGGGTCTGTACACCACTCCTATTTTTACTCTCTTACCCCCCTGCGTATGCAAGGTGATCAAATTGCCTACATGCCCCCCTCCACCTCCTCCACACCGCCTATACCAATGCCATTTTTGAATATCAGTACTACCCCTCTTCCCCCTGTCTTTTCTGAACATAGTGTAGCCCTCCAGGTTTAGGTCCCAGTCATGCCCTTGGGTGGCCCAGGTCTCAGTGAAAACTGCCACATCCACTGCCCCTCAACCAGCATCGCCAGGAGCTCAGGCATCTTATTTCCTAAGCTTCTGGCATTTATCAGGACCACCCTCCACCTCTCTCCCCTCTTCCCATCTCCCACCCTCATGCTTCTGTGGCCACGTGCCCCGCACCCTACCTGTTGGCCTTTTTCCATATCCCTCCATCCCCTTTACGGGAGTGGAGACCAAGTCCCTCTTGGATTTGTCGATCCCTGCCCCGACAAGGCCATTCCTCCAGTGGCACTGGTTAAAGACTAAAAGAAACATAGTTAGATGTCATCACAGATAACATGAATGAGAACAAACAAAAATTATTATGACCGTGTCAGAACAGTTTCAAGGTTGCACACAATGACAGTATGAATCAGACATGCAATACAACAGTACATATTAATGACAGCAACACCTTTGAAAATGAGCAATGCCAAAGTATTACAACAGGTCCAGGATTCACAAAAATATGCAGAATTCAATGATAAACTTACTGTGCAGCCTTCTGTTTGCAATACAGGGTACTCATGATATTAACAAGGGGATAGCAATGTACACTATGTGACTGTAAATGTGGAAAGGTGGGTGCATAAGTAAGCCTGTGCTGCCATTCGGAAAGTCAGCTGCAGTGTCCTCACAGCCAGAAGGGACAATGGTTCCACACCCAATAATGATTAGGCGCTACAGTGTTTTTCTTTATTTGTTTTTTAATTTATACTGTTTGGGCTACCTCAGCCCAGGTCATGGTCCTCACCGTCCCTCGCTACCCACATGAGACGCTACTCCCCTTCAATACCCCCTGGCTTTCCTCCCAGGGCAGGGCTGCGGCACTGGCCTTAAGTGCCACAGACATCGGGATTGGTCGAGGGGAGTTGGCCTGGGAGCAATTTTGGGAGCAGCGAGGTGGAAGCCATCAAGGCGCCGGATGTGGCATTTTGTCTTCCCCTGTAAGGGAGGGTCGGGAGCATGGAATGATGCCTGCATCTGTCCTGCCCCTCAGAATCTTGCTCTACGCTGGCTGCTGTGGCACCCCCAGCCTACACCGGGGTCCCTCTAGCACCGGTCATGCACTGCACCCTCCCCCTGGAAAAGGAGAGCAGTCCATGGGATGCTCGATCCTTCTCCCACAGCCGGCCCTCTGACACCCAGGTCCATTGCCGAACCCGGGTTGTCAGTGTCGAAAGTGGAAATCCAACCGCTGCACTGATGGGCTGGCTAGGCGCTACAATGTTATTGAGTAATTGAGTACTTGAAATTAGACCATTGTACAGAATGGTGACACTGGCTGATAGCGTGAACTTTGTATGGTTCTGTGCATGACATCACTGTGGCGGTGCATCGCAGTAACCCCAATCCCCTTAAAACACACACATAGTCACATCACACCATACTTCAGCTGAGTATACTGTCTACACTTTGAAAGTCAGATGGCAAAAATCATTACTTTGAAAAATTTACAGAGTTTCAAAATTGTCACTGAAAACGAAACAGTAACGCCATTTCACCATCCTTCCACACACCTTCAAAGTAACTCAGACTGATGGTTTATAATATTAATAAGGGGTGGTAGGATGGGCACAGTCCAAAGGAAAAAAAGTCTGAAAGGCTAAGTTTCACCAGTCGACGTGTATTTCACCAGGCTGCAAGTCCACAACTTCGTTGTTGATGTGGCTGGTTGGAACACTGTGGTAGCAGGGTCCACACTTATGGCCCAGGGCATGGTGCAAACTTTCTTGTGGATGTGAGGGTTTGTTTCAGTCAACCTCAGGGACTAGTGTGGGATTGGGGTGGTATGGGGAGTGATGGTTGCCAGTGTACACTATGGAGAACTTATGTGAAAGGGGAGAGGGAGGGTAGCGGCTGGACACATGGGATAACTTATGGGGAAGGGCAGAGGTAGGGGGTGCCACTGGACTTATGGGAGAAATTATGGGCAAGGTAAGAGGGAGGAGATTGCCAGTGCACATGAAAAGAAATTATGGGTAAAGGGAGAATGAGGGGTGCCGCTGGACACCATGGAAACTGTATGGGGAATGGGACACTGCCACTGGGCACCACTGAGAACTTAAGGGGAAGGGGATGATGGTGCCACTTGAAAACGGAGAACATGATGATGAGGAGAGAATCATGGTAATGCCAGTGGCCACCAAGGACATGTTTTGAGGAGAGGGAGGGAGTGGTGCCAGTGGACATCAGCGAGTGTTTATGGGGGAGGAGGATAGGGAGGGGGTAGCACTGGTAAATGCTGAATAATTGCAAAGTGATGGAAAGAAGGACTCCTTCCCTCCCCACTGTACTCCCCATTATCGCTCAGGGCAAGTACACATCTTGGTATTACTATCGAGTGTGCAATCCAGGACTGAGGTGTTACTATACACACACATAAATTTCGTATTACACTTTCTTCAACTGTGCCTTGATTGCATTGCTGTATGTTATTGACATTGTGGACATTTCACAATCACTGTTGTCTGTATGATGTCACACACATAGCATTAAACGGTATGATTGGTTGAAGTTACGCTGCATAAAAGGGTGATGTGTCACTGTCACAAGTACTGCAGTTAAATAATGGATGGCACATAACCGATGTACAGCACAGGGTGATCCATTTAGTTATGACACAATTCTAACAATAAGGAACAGAACAGGACAATTTGTAGTTGAGACAGCAACAAGTTATGAACATACAAGGACACAAATCGGAAACATCTAGGAATCAATTATTCTCACACATAGTGCAGAATGTATACAACAACATAATGGTGGGTGTTTGCGAAATTGAATACACATAAGACAACACTGACTAATGTGAAGGGGGATAAAGACACATATAGTAGGGTCACGAATACAACAGTAGGTATATTGAAAGGGAATACTGAGTACAGCAAGCGTAACATACTGGACAATCATTTGAGACTGTGACATGTTTATAGCAAGGTTGTGATGTGATACTGCTTACACCGCACACGAGCTCATTATCATGCCTGACAGGAAGGGCTTCAGCTGTTGAATACACATACCACATGTTTATAAGACCACTATACATCTGCTGTAATACAAGTGGATTATAACTTATAGGTGCACAGTGATAACTGTGCCACTGTCATGTAGTTATCCGTCTTCAGGTAACAGCATGATGTAACACCCAGTAGCACAGACTATCACAAAGGCAAAACAAGCACCTTAGGATTGACAACATGAATATGTCATTACACATAAGTAAGCAACCTACTTTAGATCATGCTTAGATACTCCATATCATGGTTTGATCAACTGAGACAGTACTGTAGATTGGGTGGTCGTCATCACTACTTGCTGTACCAAACCAACCAAAAATAATGCACATGTACCCATTACGTACATGTGTTGTACATCTCACACCTGAATGAATGCAGAATGCGGTGTACCAAAAGCAATACAGCTGGGTTGGGGGGGGGGCATCAACCGTTCAGCACAGTGCAGCATTGCCACAAACCTGCTTTGACAACAGTTATCTCCTAATATTTATCCCGTTAGCAGCAATCTGTCATTAGGTTTGACAGTCTTAGAAATGGTACAACAATGCATTTGGGTAAACTTGCACAAAATACAGCTGGTGGAGAGAGGAACAAAGTTACTTACTGTAAATATAAAATAATTCAGATGCACTGTAATGGTGATTACACTGAGCACACAAGCCAAAAAGAGAAAGGGGATCACATAATAATGTTCGCAAGCTACAGAAACCACACAAAGAGTCTGGCACACACTGGCAGCAATACCTGATAACCCTGCAGCACAGAACACTGACTAGCACTTTGCAGTGTCACCGAACAGTACAGCTCAAATCACACAAAAACAGCTCAAATCACACAAAAATTATCAGATGATGAGACAGAGTCATAAAAACAGAATAATGGTCACAGTAATAAATTGCTGCTTACTAGTTTGGTTCAGATATTATGCAGTTTTAATCCCTTTTGGCAAAGCTGACCGGAGCAGGAAGTAAATACTATATAGTGCAGTATACAAACAGGCGACCTGTTGATTGCATCACATCAGACTCTCGTGAAACGAGACTGCTCACAACATGCAGGATGAACTTCAATGGAGCAAAATAAGGTAAAAATACATATTTAAAAAAATATTTCTGACAGAAAACGTATATATATTACTAACCCACTTCTAAAGGACGCATTATGACCGCGGGCACGATCTACCCTTTTAAAATTTTTATTTTCTTTAAGTTGTAGTGATGCGTGTAACAGATGACAAACAACAACCTTTTCCCTGTCTAAAGTTTCATTTCTAACCTCTGCCGATAAGCTGGCTCCTCTTCCTCCAACAGCGTTCACCAACTGCATACACATGCTCTTGGCTCCCACACTGCCTTTTTCACCCCTCCTATTCACTGCCACAGACAGTAAGACACCCTGTGTATCTCATAACAGCATCATCACTTTTTTGGCTGTCCTGCTGTCACTCAAACTACTGCTGTGCCATGGACACACTCGCTCCTCCTGCTTGACCACATGCTACTGCCGCTCCAGCTCGCTTCACAGTCCATGACCTCCACCTCCTTCCTGGCCATCACACGTCCTAATCTTGCAGTTTGGCCTCTCACCCTGATGCTCTAACTCCAGCAGTGCTCCGAATATGTAGCATCTCTCACAAAGTCGGCTCCCTAGTGGCAGAAGAGAAGAAAGGCTGACATAAGAAAAAAATGATTGAGGAATGCTTTGCTGGTTGTCCATGGGACAACTAGTTGGGTTGTTGATGCTTGTCCTGGCCAGTGAACTGATAATCCTGCACATCAGGCTATGGTATTTGTCCACCCTTAGTGTATGTGGTCTGTGGGTGTGGCAACATTCATGAAGTATGGGGTCAGTCGGTGCGACAGCATGCATGGGATTGGTGGGTGTGACAGCATACATGGGATTTGTGGGTGTAACAGCGTGGGGTTTAGAAATGTAAGGTGTGACATCATGCCTGGTGTTATGAGGTCTGGTGTGATAACATGCATGAGATAGGTGGGTGTGACAGGGGGCATGGAGTCCTGAGATGTGACAGCATGCATGGTGGAGCTGAGTCAGTGAGTGACAGGGTTTATGGGGATGATGGGTCTGATAGAGTGTATGTATGTGGTCGGTGGGGTTGACAGTGTGAAAAAGAGCATGGGGTGGGTTGATGGATGTGACAGCATGCATGGGGGTATGGTATCATGAGGTGTGACCGCATGCATGGGGATATGGGATCGGTGGATGTGACAGCATGTATGGGGGTATGGTATCATGAGATGTGACCACATGCATAGGGAATGGGTTTGGTGAATAATGACAGCGTGCATGGGGAATAGGATCGGTAGATGTGACAGTGTGCACGGGGAATGGGATTGGTGAATGTGACAGTGTGCATGGGGAGTGGGACTGGTGGGTGTGAAATCATGCATGAAGTATGGGATCACTGGATGTGGCAACATGCATGGTGGTGTGGGATCGGTGGATGTACCAATGTGCATGGGAGTATGAGATCAATGGATTTGACAGTGTATGGAGTATGGAATCATGAGGAGTAACAGCATGCATGGGGTAGGGGGTTGGTTGGTGTGACAGAATACGGTGGCATGGGGTCATAATTAACCTGACTACTTGTATGGGGCTATGGGATTATGAGTTTTGGCAGTGTGTCTGGGTGTCAGTTGATGTCACACAGTGTGCGTGGGGGGGAGGTATGGTGTCACGTCACCACAACACTTTCAGGTGGCTTCTTGATCTTCATTAGACTTTGTATTCATGAATTTAGGATTCCATGCCCCTTCTCAAGAAATGTGTGTCATACTGAGGTACACCCCCACCCCCCATGGGTCTCATTACTGGGAGATGTGCTAGAGTAATGTGCAAATGACCAAAATTCCAAACCATCTGGGTGCAGCGCGATGACAAAAAAAAAAAGCATCAAAAACCAGTGATTTTTTTTATTGTTACTTTTTTTCGCTATTCGCACCTTGGAATCTGCACATCCAACTGGAGCAAAACTTGGCACATCAAGAAATCTACCCCCACAAGACTGCGCATGCAAAATGTGCAAATCCTGTGAACGGTTGCAAAGTTATTAAAGTGCAAAAAATTGGGATTTAACATTTAAGTGCCTACTAGACCATGAATATAGTGGTGGTACTGCACCACTGTGGAGTCCTTGTGAGTGCATTCTTGTAATTCTTTGTTTTAGTATTCACTTATTTGAGTTGCATCGTTGTTGTTGCTCGAGTAATGTACCTTTCACAAGACACTATATCTGTGTTCTGCTGTTCATTCAGAGAACTTTTTTTCTTTACTATTTATTTTTATTGTTTGAAGTAGATGTCAAAGTACAGAGATTTTTTTGACAGCATGCTAAGCACAAATTAAATAGAGTATTGCTCTGCAGGTTTCCATAGATATAATTACATATATTATTCAGGGATCACAGTTGGCACCATTGTACTTACTACATGCTGGTAGATTTGGTATCGAGATGCTAAATTTTGGTAAGTGTCACTGCATACTTGTTTTGGAGATGGTTACATTTCAGTACGTACACCAGCAGCACCAGTGGTGGGACCTAGCGGATTTTTGTAGTCGCTCAACATGGTTGATCTTACTTTGAGAGTCAGCTGTGCAGCAGGTAACACAATAAGGACTGTAGCTGGCAGGTGGCAGGACCCCACGGAAAACTTCTAGCTAGCAATCTTCAGCGGGGACCGCTCCCCCAGACGTCAGCCTGCCCCCGATGTTACGTATGGTATAAAGGGTGGGCAGTCCCCAGTGTCCCTCAGTTCTTTTCCTGCCATCGACTCACGTTAATTGGCTCCACGGATCACCTCTTGCTAGTTCAACCGCCATTTTGTATTTGCCCTTCGGGACGTTTTTCTTTAACTTTTCACCAAAAAAGTTTGCTTTTTCTCTGTTTGAGACTCTTGTATGTCGTCTTTGCTGACATCCTCTATAGAAAGGCACTCCTCAAAGTGTGCCTGTGGCAAACATCCCCTTCCAGGAACAGCCATTCCACCTGCTTGCTGTGCCTAGGCCCAGACAACGACACCCAGGCCTGCCAGCAGAAATTCAACAGCAGGACTCAGATCTGCTGCCAGAAGACTCTTCAGGCCTACTTGACCAAACAGCGCCTAGCAGCCATGCAGACAGAGTCCTCTCACGAGAGAAGTTCTTCCCACCATAAATCAGGGAAGCATAAGGAAAAGGAGATATCTCCCTCCAAATCCTGTTCATCTGACTCCCACTCTGCATCCTGGGGCAGTTCTGACTCCCAGGCGACCCGTTCCCCCTCCCAGCTAACAGTTCTGAAACCCCCGGCCCTGGTACGGGCATTGGGAGAGAAAGGCCATGACTCAAGCTCAACCCTGCAGCCTCTAAAGAGTCACCCGCCTGCTCAGTCGACAGGCCAGCATACCGAGCTTTCCAAACCGATGATCAGCCACTCCCGGTCGGCCTCAGTGTCGGGCATCGACCCCCGGGACTGTTGCAAGGCTTCGGGGCACTCCTCCAGGAGGTCAGCCTCTCAGCCTCCAAAGACATCCAAACTGTCATCAGACAAATGTTTGTTGACCACATCCAAACAGTTGTTGACCAGTCTTTCATTGGGTGGTGAACCCCACTGACGATATGTGACCGACGTTGCACCATCGGTGACCCGTCCTTCGGCACCAATGACACAGTCCCCGGCATCACTGGTCTTGCCCCCACCACCGGCTGATGAACAGTCAGGACTCGGCCCTTCCCAGTGACAGTATACGACGGCCTCAAACCAGGCGTCACCTTCTAATGTCGGGTCCTACGTCCCTGCCCTGACGTTGCCTCCTGTCCACCTGCCATCATCAGACAAATCCTGGCCAGACCAGGGTGCTGGCCCAATATCAGGTCTGATGCCTATCCCAGACCTATTTGGGTACTGGTCGGAGATAATACGTATGGACTTGTTGCCACCTAAACTACCGCAGACTGTGGTCCCTCCAGCTGGTGCAGGGGCTCCTCTACCCTCTCCTCCCATTCCCTCTGTAGATAAGGACACAGGGAAGGAGCCCACCCCTCCTTCAGGCAAAAGCAAGGGAAAAGCTTCCCACAAACGTGGCTGTAGGTCTAGGTCAGGGAGCGTAAGTTCCTCAGGTTCTCCTGACCAAGGTAGACCAAAACGTACCACATCCAAGTCCTCCTCTTCGAAGGAGGACTCAGACTGGTCCTCTGACCCTTATTCCTCTGACCACTCATCTATTGGGGACCTATCTCCAGACCCTAGAGATAGCCCTAAGTCACCACCTGATGATCCCTCCTTTATGGAGATCATGCAACACATCCAAGAAAATATGGGTTGGGAAACGGAGGACCTTGACCCAGAAAGGCTCAGACTTGCAAAGTATCTACGTTAAAAAGACGCTAAACCAGTGGTTATTCTGCCCCTGGTTGACACCTTCACGGATGTCACCAAGGTGGCCTGGAAATGGCCCCATTCAGCCCAGGCCATACCCAAAAAGGCAGACCACCTTTGTAGGGCCCCAAAAGAAGAGCCCTTTTTGAGGGAGCAGCCACTGGCTGATTCAGTGGTCATTTCGGTCGCCCACGACAAGTCACAGCGGCTGAGGCACCTTAGCACCCAGCCTCCTGATAAGGAGTCTAAGCAGCTGAACTCTATGGGGCGGAAGGTCTATTCTTCCTCCACCTGCACCATCAGAAGTCTGAATTTTCTGACTCACATGGTGCAATTTTAGAATGCCCTCTGGGAGCATGGACTTGACATAATCAAGGAGCTCCAAGACTGCCCACAAAAATCAGAGCTTGAAAAGCTGATGCAGACGGGCTCAGATGGAAGTACACATGTCCTCAGATCTGCTTACGATTCAGCGGACATGTGAGTGTGTCCAGCGGCATTCGTAGCTGAGGGTCTCTGGCTTAGCCCAGGACATACAGACGAATATTCTGGATGTGCCATTCCATGGCTCCGTCCTCTTTGGTGAGGACTCAGAACAGAATCACCAAATTGCAGCAAAGCCATTAGGTTGGTACATTCTGTGTACAAACTAAAACAGAGGCCCTTTCATAAACCTCACTTTTGAGGAAGAGGAGGACAACAACCTCGTTTTCAGCAGCAGCAATGAGGAAACAATGGTCACAAGGGCCCCGCCTCCATGGCAGCTAAATCAGCCCAGGCCGCCCACCCACAATGCCTGACTTCTTACAGGACCCACCCCCTCTCCTCCGGGAGACCAGGGAAGCGGTCAGAGGCCGTTTTTCCTCTTTACACCTGAGGGTGGCGGGAGATCACCTCCAACCAGTGGGTCCTACAGCTCATTGGCAAGGGACACTCGACCAAGTTCCTTCAAAAGCCACCAGACAGGCCCCCCTCCCGCAGCTTCCAGGTGCATGCACAGCTCATTCTGTCAGAGATCCAGGCACTTCTGACAAAAAGGGCCATAGAGCCTATACCACCTTCTCAGAGTGCACAGGTTTCTATTGTCACTTCTTTCTGGTCCCCAAAAAGACCAGGAATCTGCACCCTAGTCTGGACCTCAGCGACCACAACCAGTTTGTAGACTACAAATGGTTCCAGATGGTCACCCTTCAGGGGATCATGCCATTAATCCATCAAGGGGACTGGTTAGCGCCTTTGGACATGCAGGATGCGCACTCCACATACTGGTAGCGAAACCGCACAGGGGGTTTCTCCGGTTCGAGTTTCAGGGAAGACATTACCAGTTCAGAGCTCTGCCCTTTGGCCTATCATTGGCACCAAGGGTCTTTACCAAGTGCCAGGCAGTGGTTGCAGCCACCCTCCAAAGGAGGGGACATTGTCTTTCCTTATCTGGATGATTGGCTCTTAACAACCCCATCCAGAGGACAGCTGCAGCACACGATTCAGACCACCTGTTCTCTTTTCAGAGAACTAGGGATTACAATCAATGTGGCAAAGTCCTCCTTGATTCCGTCCCAGTCCCTCCAGTTTTTTGAGCACTGCTCGACACCACCAGTGGGAAGGCCTTCCTCCCAGAAGATGGGGCTCTCCAACTCCAGGGGTTGGCCCACCAGGTCTTGTGCCTCCCAAGGATCCCAGCCATGTTGATCCTCCGGCTCCTAGGCCATATGGCCACCTCCATTGTTACCTTCCCACTTGCCAGATTGCATATGAGAATGATTCAGTGGACTCTCAGAGTCCAGTGGGATCAACATTGGGATGACATGGGTCTCCCAGTTTCCATTTCGGAACCGGTTTGCTGAGAACTGAACTGGTGGATGACAGCCCCTTCCTTATTGGAGGGGATGCCCTTTCAGAGGATGACTCTGACCCAAGTCCTGACGTTAGATGCCCCGGACATAGGCTGGGGAGCACATCTGGATGTTCGCTGAACACAGGGCACCTAGTCACCGACCGAGAAAACTCTCTACATCAGTATTCTGGAGATGAGGGCAATTTTGTATGCTTTACAAGCTCTGAGCTTGGTTGTCTGCCTGGGATGCCTTCAGATTCAGTCGGACAACATGGTAGTGATTTTTTTACATCAACAAGCAATGGGGCACACATTAGTACACCCTCTGCCGAGAAGCCATGAGGGTCTGGAACTGGTCCATTGCTCACCGCCTGGATATTTCCGCAGTTCACATCCACAGGTTACAGAACATCCTGGCAAACTCACTCAGCAGGACACAGTCCATAGCACACAAATGGGCCCTTCTGCAATCAGTCTTCTACAATCTGTTCTACAGATGGGGCAGGCCAGAGCTGGACCTCTTTCCTCCCCTATCAACACAAAGTTGCCCAATGTTTGCTCACTTGATCCAGGGCATGGAGTTTTCAGGTGAGACACGTCCCTTTCCTGGAGCGGGAGGTTCCTTTATGCATTTCCTCCCTTTCTGCTTCTTCAGAGGGTGCTTCTCAAGCTACAAGCAGAGGGAGCACAGATGATCCTCATGGCCCCTTTGTGGCCATGACAGATCTGGTTTCCACTGTTGCAACAATTGGCAGCTGAACCACCCGTTCTTCTGCCTCTGAGCACTCACCTGCTCTCTCAGGAAAAGGGGACCGTGATCCACCCGAACCTCTGCTCACTGCATCTCCATGCATGGCTCTGGAGGACCTAGCCAGGTCATGCTTTGCAGTCTCTGACAAGGTGGCCACTGTTCTGGTGGCAGCTAGAAAGCCTTCCACCAGAGCCACTTATGCCGTGAAATGGAAGTGCTTCTGCCTCTGGGCATCTGCCCACCGCCTAGATCCTTTGGCCTGTCCAGTGAACTTGATCCTTGAGTATCTCCTGACCCTCTCCGGCTCTGGATTGGGCTACTTCTCCATTAAAGTACATCTGTCATCCATTTCTGCCTATCATACCTCTGTCCAGGATGGAACTGAGGCTCAGCTGGAGATAGCCCGGACCTTCATGAGGGGTATCCTTCATTTGAAGCCCCCCATTAGAGACCCCAACCCTCCCAGGGACTTACTTTTTGTGCTGGAAAAGCTCACCCTACCCCCTTTTGAACCAGCCGCGGATTGCAAGCTTTGCTTCCTTTCTTGGAAAGCATTATTTTTAGGTGGTATTACTTCTGCTCAAAGAATTTCCGAGCTTCAGGCCCTGATATGTAAGGAGCCTTATTTGATTTTCCACAAGGACCGGGTGGCCTTGAGGACCAATCCTAAGTTTTTGCCGAAGGTGGTATCTGAGTTGACCCTTAATCAAGACATCCACCTTCCTGTTTATTATCCCAATTACTCTAACAGGGGTGAGGCTCTTCTCCACACGCTGGACATTCATCACGTTTTGTGATTCTGTCTCTCTAGGACTAGAGAGTGTAGACATTCGGATCAGCTTTTTGTTTCCTTTGCCCCCAGTATCAGGGGAGCATCCGTAGCCAAACAAACCCTTTCAAAGTGGCTTGTTAACTGTATTACTTTCTGTTACCAGAAGTATGATAAACCCTTGCCAGGCCCGATGAAGGGTCACTCTACGGGTTGGGGGGGAGTAGCGGCGTCTTTTTTCGCCCTTCGAAATGTGTCTACATCGGACATTTGTGCAGCAGCCACATGGAACTCTGTCCATACTACAGCTTGGACATTGCCTCCAGACGCAGAGTGGGCTTCGGCCTCATGGTTCTGCAGGGACTCCTCTCTTGAGCAGTGGGCTCTCATATGTTTCCTCCTCCTCCTCCTCGTCCCAATTCCTGTCTGGGTCTCCTTTACTGCTTGGTACTCGGTCCTTATAGTGTTACCTGCTGCAAGCGCTGACTCTCAAAGTAAGATAGTACAGTTACATAAGAACTTACCGTAACAGTAGATTTTCAAGAGAAGCTGTTGCAGCAGGTATAGCTTCCAGCCCACCTTCCCCTTTGGAGATTCTCTACTGCACATGGCTTTCATTGGCAACATTTCAGTTGCCTGCTGCAGTACTTGCCTCGGTTCTCTGTTCCTGTTCACCTTCCATCATTGATGTCGAAGTCTCCAGCAGGAGAACTGAAGGATGCCGGGGACTGCCCACCCTTTATACCATATGTTAACGTAGAGGCGGGCCGGGGTCCCCACTGAAGACTGCTAGCTAGAAGTTTTCCATGGGGTCCTGCTGCCTGCCAGCTACAGTCCTTATTGTATTACCTGCTGCAAGAGCTTCTCTCGAAGATCTACTGTTATGGTAAGTTCTTACGTAACTGTACTTTACCGGCTGAAGAACGTAAACGAACACTGTCAACTTGTTTTCCATCATATTATTTCTAGTTAAAAACCTACATTTTGTGATTGCCTACCTTCTCTAAAATTCATTGCTGTTGCTGTTTGTTTTGTCTGTGTCCTTGTTTAGTAGAACTGAAAAGCATGCTAATGTATATTTATAAAGTTTTGTTTTGTTTCAAATCCTGAATGCATTCTTACTGAATACTTCCTGAACATTATAAACACCCCCAAACAGTGGAGCCACTCATGATGCAATAACCTCCTAAACTCCCACTGCATCACGAGTGGCAAGACTGTGTTGGGGGTGTTCCCAATCCCTGGTAGATGCGGCTGGAGTTGATCAAGTAATGTAAACAAACCTCTTTTTGTGTGGTAACACCAATATGTCGGATAGTCTGTTTTTCACTTTTTAGAAGAAAAAAGAATCAGAATCAAACTACCAGCTACATCAGCAACCTTTATATAATGTTGGCAATCATAAAATGCATTTTTTAAACGAGGGACACTTTGAGGTCTAAGGGGGTTGACAGTGTCCCTTTAACTTGGACCATGGTTATTCACTTCCATTAAATGGGTTTATAAGTAAGCAATAAGAAATGACAGGGAGTGCATTATGGTGAAATAATTGCATGCCTTGTGTGTGTTGTTAGGCACGAGGCACAGCTGAGTGCCATTAAATTCACCTGAGAAGTGCGATTATTTCACCATAATGGCACACCCTGGAGTGTCTTATTGCTCTTATAAAATGGCATTTAAATATACAGCTTAAAATGAATGAAAATAAAAAGAAAGTATGTTAGAAAGATAAAAATTGGACCTTTCTTGAAATATGCTTCCATTTTTACTCTGAATGCAAAAACTAGTCTTTATTCTGGTAATTGTAAGGTTAGCTAAAACATAAAACATAATGAAAACTGTGTGGCACACATTTTTATAATAAAAAATGATGCCTTGCATTTTAAATTAATATAAGTATTGTTTCTTAATGGAAATGTGTTCAAAACGTAAAATCTGTCAATTTGCCTTTTTTGGTGTGGGGGTGATAGATTTCACCTGAAAATACCCAGGTATGATTCAAATGTATGTGCTTTTATAAATTTCAGGAATGTATTTCAGCAGTTTGGATTGGCTTCTGCCTATGTAACTGTGTTTTCCCACATTTGATCTTTGTTTATAAAGTATTCTAGGGACGTGGATATGTTGTTCAATCCATACTGTCTGGCAGGTTCCTTGCCGCTTTAAATCTTGCCGTAAGGTCTTCAAGCTGGCTACTCCCACCCACCCGGGTGGTAGAACACTCAGCTTCACCCCATGATGCCAGATCTTCCTTACCACTTGGAAGCTCAGGTTCCCTCCTTAGCGCTCTGCATTTTAGGCCTGGATCCACATTCTTTGGAATTTCCGAAACTACTTTTAAAATTTACAAGACTTCGGTCTTCATCTTCCCTCGTGGCTGCGATGGACAAATCAACTCCCGGCTTCCGTTGGTGCCCGTGTGGGCAGAAGATGTCCCGGACTGATCCGCACTCTACATGTGTCTACTGCCTGGGGCTCGGCCATGATTCGCAGGCTTGCGAACTGTGCAAGTCCTTTTCGGCTCCGGTCTTGGAGGACCGCGCTGCCAGACTTCTTCTTGGGTGACCTGAAAAACGGTATCTGCCGGTCAAGTCTAAGGAGGCCCTTTAGGCGATGTCCGCGGCGGCAGGCTCCGTGGAACAATTGGAGCAGTTGATCGGCCTTGAGGAGGAGGCGGCCCAGGCCATTTCTTCTTCATCCTCGGTTGTGGCATTTATCCCGCTCTCTTTCAGCTCCTCCTACACAGCTTCATTTAAGGAGCTTTGTCAGTCCCTCTCCACCAAGAGAGAAGGGCCATCGAGACATTCCAGTCGGTCCAAGAAGAAAGACTTTAAGTGTAAGTCCCACCATCGACGTTCGTGGGAGCGGGAGAGATCCCCTTCACCGAACCATCGACTTTCGACTTCGGTTGAGGTTGTGGCTGTGGCCGCAGGCTTCACGGTGTCCCCATCAGGTCAGCCGGCCAAGACTTCCGTCGATGCGGTCGAGATTTTTCTCGACCCGTCGGACGGTTTATCGACTGGAGAAGCCGACAACCCTACTTCACCGGTTCCCCCGGTTGAAACCGAGGACTTGCCTGTGCCTCCTGTGCCGAAGTCCCTGGTCAAGGTCCCCGTACTGAAGGAGAAGCGGGTTTCCCCCATCCCCTCTCTGATCCACCCTCGGAATCCCGGAAGGTCTCGGTCTCGGTCATCTTCCAGGTCCAGTCGGTCCCGCCAACATCAGTGGTCTCGGTCTCGGCACCATGGAAAGCGGCTTCGCTGCTCATCCTTGTCGTCCTCTTTGGAGGATAGGCTGTGGCGCAAGTTGCATCAGCGCTACAAAGATTTAATGTGGCAGCAGCTTTTACTTGACCAGTAACAAGCCGACTCCGTCGCCTTCTCCGGCCATTAAGTGGCTGTCACTGGAGCGGGTTGAAACAACCTCAGAGTCATCGAGGAGCCACCCCGCGCCAGTTGTTCGCCAAAACCAGCTTGCTCCACCCATTGTGGTGGAACCTCCTCCTCCACAACCAAAGACTGGGGCCCCGACCAAGGATTCTCGGTCGGGTCAGGGCTTGTCCCACAGGTTGTCAATCACCCTCACTCACGATCAACCTTGGCAGGTCGAGCATGGCTCAGGCGCTTGGCAGCTGTTCGCAGACTCCTCAGAGTCTGATGACAACTCCTCCCTGTTCTCCAGGCTGCTTGACCTGGAGTCTGCAGGGGGCCAGTCGGTGGACGAAAGCCCATCCTCATTTTTGGGTTTGCTTCGGCTCATCTCAGAGTCCACTGGGATGCAGCTCGAACCTGTTTCCAAATGGGCCAAGTATCCCCTTATGGAGATACTAGACCGAGGGGATTCCCCTACGGAGGCCTTTCCGGTGGCCGGAGCCATTGTTGGCCCAGCCCTGGAGTTGTGGCAGCGGCCAGCATCTTGTCCCATGCCTTCAGCCAGGATGGCTCACAAGTGTGCAGTCCCTACTGGTTCACTCTCCGGTTTCTCGGAGCACCCCTCTGTGGAGGGGCTAGTGACCGACAGCATTTTTCAGCATTCCGGGAACACACGGGATGTGGACAAACCGCCCGATAAGGAATCCAAAAAGCTGGATTACACGGGGTGGAAGGTTTATGCTGCTTTCTCCCTAGGCCTTCGACAGGCTAGCTCGGCCATACTGATGGCACATTTCTCACACGCGCTTATGGCCTCCCTAGATGAGGTGATTCCTCATCTCCTAGCTGACCTTCAGATGACGGTCAAGCAGGTGCGGGATCAGGGAAAGGCGGTGGTAAAACTGCAGCTCCAAACATCATTGGACATTGGAGATTCTTGTGCCCGATCAGTAGTGGTCGCAGTCGCCATGCGCTGCAGAGCTTGGCTGCGGATCTCCACCTTCACGGTGGACACCCAGCACAAGCAGGCAGACGTTCCCTTCCTGGGCACCGACTTGTTCGGGCCCGGAGTGGAAGGCCATCTCCAGAGGATCGAGAAGTTCAGTGCCACCTTGGACTCTGTCACGTGTGCCCAGAAGGACAAAGGCCGCTAGCAGCAGTGTAAGCCCTTCCGCCCCTGCGGCACGTCCAGCCCAGCAACACCAGCACCAGGGCCAGCAGGCACACACTTGGCACCCCAAGGCCAAGTCAGCCGTTTCCTTTAGTAGGAAGCCTGGAGGCAAGGGTCCAGAAGGTCCCTCAGTGGGTCCTTCCTCCAAGCCTGCCCAGTGACGGGTTGAGGGGTGTCGCCCCCAACCTCGTCTCTCCTCTCCGGGTTCCCCCCATGGGGGGATGGCTTCACCACTTCTTTTCCACCTGGTCCGCTATCACCACAGACCGCTGGGTGTTAGAAGTGGTAGGCAGGGGTCTGCCTCTGGAATTCGAGCAGTTCTCTCCCTATCGAGCCGTCGCCCCACAGGGGACTACGGGTTCCACAGCCTCTCTGTCGGCTCGTCGAGCTGACATTGCCTTGCTCCTTCAGAAGGAGGTGATCATAGAGGTGGTGGACCCTCCAGACCCAGGGTTTGTGTCCAGGTACTTCTTGGTCCCAAAACGGATGGGGGGGCTGGCGCCCCATTCTCGACCTGCATGACCTGAACAAGTTCCTAAGGCCGCGCACCTTCAGGATAGTCACTCTGGCTCAGATTATTCCATCCTTGGTGCAAAGCATGTGGTTCTGTTTTCTGGACCTTCAGGATGCGTTCTTTTACGTCCCTATCCATCCGTCTCATCAGCAATTCCTCCGCTTCAGGGCAGAGGGATCTCTTTTCGAGTTCTGGACCATGCCCTTCTGCCTCTCTCCAGCTCCCAGGGTCTTCACCAAATGCATGGCAGTGGTGACAGCATTTCTGCAGCACCGAGGGGTCCGGATGTACCCTTACCTGGACGACTGACTGATTGCAGCCCCCCCTCCAGGTCAGAGGTGGAGCGGTCCTGGGATCTGGCCCTCCAGGTCTGCTCTCAGATTGGCCTCCTCATCAACGAGGCCAAGTCGGAACTCGTGCCATCGTAGGTGAGTCAGTTCATCGGGTCAGAGCTCGACTGTCTTCAAGCCAGAGCCCGGCTCCCGGATAACAGGGCCAAGGTCCTTTCCTCCTTTGCCCAATCATTTCTGATTGGGCAATTGCAGCCTGCCCGGGACTTCCTGCACCTTCTGGGCCTCATGGCGGCCTGCACCAGCGTGGTCTGTTGGGCCCGCTGGCATATGCGCTCCCTGCAATGGGGACTAGCCCATCAATGGTCACAGCACTGTGGTCCTCTGGACCAACCAGTGACGGTGACCCAGGACATGTGGGATGGCCTCCAGTGGTGGCTCGTCCTAGCTCTTCTGCGGGAGGGTATCCCATTTGTCTGCCCCGAGCCGATGGTCACTCTAACGACCGATACCTCTCTGATGGGTTGGGGTGCCCATCTGGGGGAGCTCAGGGCCCACGGCCTCTGGTCCCCTCAGGAGTCTTGATGCCACATCAACCTGCTGGAGCTCCAAGTGGTGTGTCTAGCCCTCACCGCCTTCGCTCCGTTTGTACGGGGTCAAGTGGCTCAGGTCCAGATGGACAACACCACGACCATGTACTACTTCAACCGACAGGGCGGGATGCACTCCTTGCCTCTGTGCAAAGAGGCTGTCTGCATTTGGTCTCTTGTGATCAGCCTGGAGGCAGATCTCCTAGCCATCCATGTGGCAGGAGCCTCCAGCAGTCTGGCCGATGCCCTCAGCCGGATAGGCGCTGCATCTCACAAGTGGTCTCTCCTGCCAGAGGTAGTACAAGATCTGTTCTCCCATTGGGGCACCCCTCAGGTGGACCAATTCACCTCCAGGGAGAATGCGAAGCTGACGCTGTTTCATGCCCACCCCCCTCAGCAGGGCTCGCTGCAGGGGATGCTTTCTCGAGGCCGTGGACCCCAGGCCTCTTCTATGCCTTCCCTCCATTTCTCTTGATCCACAAGGTGCTTCTCAAGGTGAAGAGGGACAAGGTGCAGGTGATTCTGGTAGCCCCAGACTGACCCCGTCAGCTCTGGTATGCAGATCTCCTTAGCCTCAGCTCCAGGCTCCCCAGGCGACTTCCAGCCCACCTGGACCTGATCTCAGTCAACAAGGGAAAGGTTCTCCATCTGGACCTTCAATCCCTGCACCTGACGTCCTGGTTTCTGAGCGGCTAGAGTTCCAGGCCTTGGGTCCTTCCGACGAGGTCCTCGACGTCATTGAGGCGTCCCGTGAGGAGTCGACCAGAAAATGCTATGCCTTTAAATGGAAGAGATTCTCCATTTTGTGTCAGGACAAGGGGTTGGACCCTTCTTCCTGTCCATTGGCTAGCATTTTGGGCTACCTGTGTTCCCCTTCTCAGCTAGGGCTTCGGTTGACAACCCTTGAGGTGCACCTGGCAACCATCTCTGCCTACCGGGCGCAGGCCGTTAAGCAGTCGGTGGCACAGAAGAAGGTGATAGGGCGCTTTTTCAAAGGCCTTGATCACATATCCCCTCCAGTGCGAGAACTTCCACCTCTGTGGGATCTACTGCTGGTAATGGCTAAGCTCATGGGCAAGCCATTCGAACCGATGCACAGGTGTCATATCTCCCACCTGTCGTGGAAGACCGCCTTCGTGGTGGCTATAATGTCAGCCAGAAGGATGGAAGAGCTCCAGGCGCTTTCCATCGAGTCTCCTTATCTGATCTTCCACAGGGAGAAAGTTGTCCTGCGCCCCCACCCAAAATTCCTTCCAAAGGTGGTGTCAGAGTTTCACCTTAACCAGGTGTTGACTCTGCCAGTGTTCTACCCCAATCACACCTCGGAGGGCGAATATAGGCTCCATACTTTGGACCCTAGAAGAGCGTCCTGTTATTATAAGGAGCGAACGGCTGAGGTTCGGGGAGAGGTTCGCCAGCTGTTTGTCACCTACGCTGAAGCCACACCTGGCAGACCTGCAGCCAAGCAGACGATAAGCAGGTGGGTCACCTCCTGCATAGATCTCTGCTATAGGTTGGCGGGCATGGAGCCTCCCAAAGAGATAAGAGCTCATTCTACCCGTCATACCGCTGCTTCGGTGGCTGCTTCTAGGGATGTCCCTATCCAGGAAATCTGCAGGGCTGCTACCTGGAAGTCAGCACAACTTCATTTCCCATTACCACATTGATCTAGAGTCATGCCGGGATGCTGGTTTAGGGACCTCGGTTCTCCAGTCCTTATTCCCTAAGTAGGCGGTGCACACCTTGCCTCCCTCCTCCCAGAGAACTGCTAGTAGTCTGCCAGACAGTGTGGATTGAACAACATATCCACGTCCCTAGAAATACAGGTTACTCATCTGTAACAGGAGTTCTAGGAGTGGTTTATGTTGTTCATCCACACGACCCATCCGACCTCCCTGGCTTCGACTCGCAACCTGGCTTCCAGCAGGCTAGATCTGGCATCATGGGGGTGTGGAGCCGAGGGTTTTACCACCCGGGTGGGTGGGAGGAGCCAGCTAGAAGACCTTCCGGCAAGATTTAAAGCGGCAAGGAACCTGCCAGACAGTGTAGATGAACAATATATACCACTCCTAAAACTCCTGTTACAGGTGAGTAACCTGCATTTATTACCTACTTTCTTCATCCTGTTTTTTTTCCCCTCTGACTTTCCCCACATTCAAGATGTGGAATGTTTACCATGGAATGCTTACCATGGCATACAGGGATTCAAGATTCTGCTCAGTTCCATTGGCAGAATGTTCCTTTTCTAACATACTGTACACAAACTCAGCAAAGGCCTCTTTTAGAGCCACAGACTCTCTTATCTCGCTGTCAGGGAAAGCAGAAGTGATTTCTCTGATAAGCAGTTAAAGACAGAAAGAGGATTTTTCATTATCAGCAAAGAAACAGTCATAATGAAAACTATGAACAATACTTAATGTTTCTAATGTGTTTATGTGTGTATGTAGTGTGATGATCAGGGAAACAACATTTAAATTCATTTGTTTTATTTTTTATTTAAGGTAATTTTGTTTTTAGGGCCCAGTTGAAGGTTTTTTTTACACTGTAAAGGCAGCAGCCATGTTTGTGGTGGAAGATCAATTCTGGTTATAGGGGGACTGATTGAAAATAGTTCTGGTTGTAGGAGGACTGATTTGCTCATTCTGTGATATGGTTTAGGATCAGAATGACTATGCATTATTCTCTAATATTGAACGGTCACCTGACTGGTTTTAGCCAATTAAAATGCTTTGATTTTTAGACCCATTTTATAAGTTATTGCAATGGGTAGTGCAAGATGGGAACAAAGCCGAATATTTACAGTTTGAGTCATGGAAGTTAGCATGTTGCATGGTATTTGTGAACTCAGTAACACATGAATCAGTATGATTTCTCATGACAATATTTCCATAACACGCTTGTGCGTGTTCCTGCATTTGAAAGTTAGGGAGATATTAGTCTCCATGCTCACACTGGATTTGATTTGAAGTAGTAAAAATTGACTTTATGTACATTATGCTATACAGGTTTGGCAATTTCTTGAAATATTACTCATCCAGTTTGTAGCAATTACATAAGTGTTTGAATACAGTACCTTGTTTATATTTGGCAATGACAATAATAAAAATATACTTTTTACACAATCGGTCTTGCTTTATTTTTCGTTCGCTCATCCCTTATCCACCTGTATGTATATGTGCCTTTGTGTAGATTAAAAACTCCAAAAACATGCGGTGAGAAATAGTAGAGTGTAACACAAAAACATAAGTAAAGGGGATAAATGCTGAAGAAATGTGGTCAGTGAACACAAATAATAAAGTGTCAGCATGTCGGTACAGCAGTACAGCGACCATTCACAATGCCAGTGACCCAGGTTCGGTAACAAGCCTGGGTCATCGTGGCCTGGCCAAGGAGAGGAGGATGGGACATCCTAGTGGACATGCCCCAGCTTGCTGTCCTTTTATTTATTTATTTATTTATTTATTAGAAAATCAGTTTAACAACCTTTGAGCCAGAGGCTCATTTACAAAGGTACCTCGTCACAGAGAGGACAAAACAGTGCAAAAAACAAACATAGGGCAGACAAAAAAAAAAAACAATCAGGGTACATTTATGAATCAGGCAAAAATACAGGCATATGTCAAGCAGAGTATACAGGCTTATATGTGGGCTTTACAGAGTAGACAATATACAGTAGTTACATGGAGATTGATTCAGTAGACAGATAAAGGTAAGGCTGGGTGGAAGACATCAGAACAGGAGCATGGGGGATAGTAGCAAGTGAGGGTAGAGCTGGACAGAAGGTCAGAAAGCAGCTCAGCGAGCTTTGTCTGGAAGGAATAGGAGGAGGCATTAGGGGTAGCTACAGCTGCGTGTTGAGCGCAGGTGATTTCTGAGGCCAGCTTTAAAATAAGATAACGAGGTGGCATCAGTGATTCCGGCGGGGAGGGCGTTATACCAACAGGGGGCTCTGTAGTGGTAAGCCCTTTGAGCTTGTGAGGTTCTCGCCCTTGGTATAACCAGTGCAGTTTTGCGGGATATACAGGTATGTACTGTAGGGTTTGCTCGTTGGATAGTTGTTGACAGACCCGTTGGGGATAGCCCAAGGAGTGATTTTTTTGTTAGGAGGCAGGTTTGGTATTTGAGGCGCTCATCTAGGTTGAGTAGATTAGCCATGGCGTAAAGAAGGCAAGAGTGGGTTAGTCTAGGAGCCCCAGTTATGAGCCTGCAGGCCTTGTTTAAGGTGAGGCGGATCTTGTGCAGGGCAGTCTGGTCTGCTGCACTACACAGGTAAGTCATAGTCTACTAGAGATAGAACTGAGGATGTGACTGCAAGTCGGAGGGCATCCGTGGGGAGGCAGTTTTATGATTATAGAGGATACCCAGCTGAGTGTTAGAGGCTGAGGCAAGGGCAGAGATGTGGGAATGAAAAGAGGCGGGTCAAAGGTTATGCCTAGGTATTTATAAGAGTGAACTAGATCAATAGGGAGTTTAGAGGTGAGTGGATCAAGTAGAGGATAGTTACTGGATTTATATTGGGGTGGGCAAAGAGCATGGTTTTGGTTTTCTTTAGATTAATTACGAGTCTGTGCTCAGTAAACCAGGCTTCTACGTCGTTGTAGGATTCCTGCAGAGAATCCTGAAGTGCGGTAGGATTACGGTCGGAGGCAAAGAGTACAGCATCATCTGCGTAAAGAAGGATTTTATCAGTACATTCTCCGGGCAGGGAGTTGAGAAAAAGGGAAAAGAGCAAGGGCCCAAGAATGGAGCCCTGTGGGACTCCGGAGCAGATAGGGCAGGTGCTGGAAAGTTTCCCATTGATTTTCACATCGCTAGAGTGGGCCGACAAGTAGCTGGAGCACCAGGAACAGGCCCAGTGGCAAAGCCTAAGGACTAAGGGTAACTAGCAAGAGGGGTTGGGAGACAGTATCAAAGGCTTTAGATAAGTCAATGAACATGGCACCTGCTAGGGAGCCAGAGTCCAGTGAGGTGTGAAGAAAGTTAGAGAATTCCAGGAGGGCAGTATTGGTGCTGTGGCCTGCTCTGAAACCATGTTGTTCTGGGCAGAGAATGCTATATTTATTGAGGTATTCTGAGATTTGGGAGGCTACTATTTTTTCTAAGGCCTTAGAGAGAGGGGAGAGGATTGAGATAGGTTGATAATTGCTAGGGAGGGTCCTATCACCACCCTTGTGTATTGGGGTGACAATGTCCTTGGTGCATTACTGCCACCTGAGTGATCACAGATGGTGGTGCAGTTGAGGACAGATGAGTGGGAAGGGAAGATGCAGGCCGGGAACCCATGTTGTGCAAGTATTGTCTGTGTGTGGGTCAGCTGGTATGCCCCAGGGTTAGAAAAGGGGAGGAGCCAGCTGTCAGAGATAAAGAGCTGCTCTGAGCTGTCATTTGGGGAAGCAGCCTTAATGGCAATCTCTGCCTGTCTTCCCTGACTGATTCTTTTCTCCAGTCGGGTTATCAGAATTTAAGTTTGGCAGTTTGTGGCAGTGGCTGATGCCATAAAATACCCAGCTGGTATAGTCTTGCAGTAAAGCATAATAGGAGCTGCATTTACATCAAAAAGAGGGACAGAACTGAATCTGAAACAGGATATCAAGCTGAGGTGAACTGTGTGTGTTTGTGAAATCGTGGGCACTTGTGTCCCCCCCCCCATGGCAACTAATGCCCATGTAAGATGGTTAACATAGAAACATAGAAGTTGACGGCAGATAATGACCACAAGGCCCATTCAGTCTGCCCATTTCTTTTTCTGCCTTATAAATGTGCCATTGGCCTTTGCTCTGTCAATTGTCTGTCTATTCATACTCATTTATATTGCTCCCTTGTTCCTATCCCATGCCTGTTTGAAGCCCTGCACTGTATTCATATCCACCACTTCCTGAGGTAGGCCGTTCCATGCATCCACCACCCTTTCTGTGAAAAGTAACTTCCTCACATTACCCCTTAATCGGCCTCCCTCTCATCTCATGCTGTGTTCTCTTGTCCTGCTATTTTTTCTAATATTGAAACATGTTACACTCTTTCACCTTGTTAATGCCCTTAAGGTGTTTGAATGTTTCGATCATATCACCTCTCTCCCTCCTTTGCTGTTTAAGATCTTAGATGGACTGGACTGGGGTCACTTAGCTGATATAAGGGCACATTATGACCAGTCTAAGTGTGAATTGGAGGTGGGCATAGGATCTTCAGTTTGCTTCAATATCTGGATGGGTATGAGGCAGGCATATGCTTGACAGACCAGGTACATCCACCGTATACCATGTCTGTGTGGATGCACCCCAAGCATTTTGAGGGCAGTTTGGCCAAACCCACTGCTCTAGGTGGCCTTGATAGGTAGCCATGTCCCTGGTCTTCTGCAAGTGTCCAGAGGACTTTATATGTTAGAGAGTGTCCACCATTTGGGAAGGAAACTGACAGTTGAAGCAACATCTTTGAGAGAGTGTACCCCTCCCCCCAAATAAAAGGATTTTCAACTTAGACTGTTTCTGATTAAATTACAAATTGGTTTATCCTGCAAGTACAAACTGAGGACTATAACAGAATATATTTAGTTAAAAGTTTTACCAGGAAAGACGTACTGAGCTAGTAACAGATTGTTTCCAGTTGTGTCTTATGGGAATGGGATGAGGGGGTAGCAATAACAAAAGTGCACAATAAATACAGAATACAAAATACAGATACACAGTATAGTAAAGGGCAAGAACATAGAGAAAAATGCCTGTGCAGATGTGTGTGTTGTGAGGACTGTTCACACTCCCAAGGTGTGTGATAATCTCATAAACCCCAGAGAGTGAACATCGAGGGGTCTATGCGATTATCACACACCAAAGGTATGTGAGAAACCCTCCTAACACAAAACTTGCTCAGGCATTATTTTTTATAATAACTGGTGCAAGGTTTAGAGAGAAAAACTTTAGTCTTTATTTGTGCGAGAGAGCATGTTCCTCGACGGCCACTGTACTCACACAAATACAGTGGGCTTTGTTTTGCCATTCAGTGAAGTGAGAGTGTGAGGAGGAAAATGCCGTAATAACCTGCTATTGAGTTATTACAGAATTTAGTGGGTTATTATGACGTTTTATGAGGACTGGATATTCAGTCATTATAGGGGTCACCAGTTATTATAATAAAATATAACACAGTTTGGCAGAGGCAATAAAATACAAAATACAGAATGCAGATTTCACCATACATTTGGGTATAAGAGTAATAAAAATACCATACTGCCGGGCAGTGAAATGCATTTAAACCAGTGTAATAATATAAAAATATGAAAGGTGCATGGACACGACAAGGAACAAGTGCAAACAGTAAATGGCAAATTCACGTGTGAGCTCAGGTCAAACAGATAACTGCTGTGCTGGAGAGGGGGCCATCAAACAGGGAGAAGGGAAGGGGGATGCTTTTGAAGGGGTTAAGTGCTGTTGCAGGAAGGGATAGTAAAATCATGAAGAAAGGACTTGAGGGAAGGTAAGGAAGAGGCACAGCAGATAGAGGAAAATGTGACAAAAGGAGGGGACGGTTCAGCAAAGGTTCAGGGAGCTGGCAGAGTGTTGCAGGATGGTAGCGAGTTCTTTAGTTTTCTCTGAGGTTATTCTGATCCCCAGCGTCAGCAAAGCAAGGAAAGAAGGCTAAAGGACTTTAACAAATGGCCAAGGGACTGGTGAAGGGCAGAGGGGTTTGTTTGTCTTGGAGGATGGGGAAACAGGTAGTTGGATGAGGGACTTTTTTCAGAGGATAGGCTACACCTAAACAAGCGGTTTGAGAATCCTCAGTGAGAAGCTTAAAGAGTACACGGCCGAGGTCCTGTGTTTAAACTGTTAAAGGGGGAGTGTGAGGCTAGGAAGGAAGAGAGGGTCAGCAAGGGAGGAGGGAACCTAGCTGGTACTCCCCCAGAACTAGGGAATGGGACTAAAACAGGGGAAGGTACCAAGGGAGGGAAAAATGTATGCCATCTGTGTGAATGCCTGTAGCTTGGACAAGAAAATCATGGACTTAGAGGCCACCATAGCGGGGAGGAGGGGACCTGGATTGCCATCACAGAAGCCTGGTGCAAGAAGCACCAGGACTGGGACTTGGTCATTGCTGGTTTTACTGTATTTAGAAGGGATGTGAAGGGAGAAGTGGGGAAGGATAGCTCTTTATGTGAGGGACTACATCAAGGCTATAAAAATACAAGGGAGATGGGGGGAGTAGAGGTGTACTGTGGGTCGCATTGGAGAAGAGGAAAGGGTCAGTTATACGCATGGGGGTGGTGTACAGACCTCCAGCACAGGGAGAAAAAGAGAGCAGGGATCTGTTGCAAGCCATACAAAAGATGGCTAGCAAGGGAGAGTTGTTGCTGGTGGGGGACTTCAACCTTTCGGATATGGAGTGGAGCCTTCTATCAGTGCCAACCTCAAGGAGCAAGGACATCCTGAACTCTCTGCAGGGTGCGTGCATAAGGCAGTTTGTCATGGAACTGGACTGTATCGATCATGTAGAGGTGTCAGACCACCTGGGGACCAGTGGCCATCGGTCAGTGAGATTTAATTCAAGAACTGGCCCAGAGCCAAGCCACAACAAAACGAGGGTCCTTGACTTCAGGAGGGCTAACTTTAAGAAAATGAGGGTATGTCTGAGGGGCACCCTGGTAGAGGTGGGAACAGAAGGGGGTGGAGGAACAGTTGGCTGCAGTAAGATAGGGAATCGAAAGAGCAATCAAGCTATGTATCAGGCAGGTCAGCAAGAGTAGGAGGATAAGGAAGCTGATCTGGTTCACTAGGGAGGTAGCAGAAGAGGTAAGAGTAAAAAAAAACTAGCCTTCATAAAATACAAAACAACTCAGAAGGAGGAGGATAGAAGGAGTGTTACTGGGAGAGGCAGGGAGGGCAGTTAGGAGGGCAAAGGCATTAATAGAACAGACTATAGCCAAAACAATAAGGGGCAGGGACAGGGGCATAAAGGGTAGGAAAGTGGTCACCAGCCCCTTTATGAAGGAAAGAGTCCTGAGTGAGCTAAAGAAGCTAAGGGTGGACAAGGCGATGGGTCAGAACACAGTGCACCCCAGGGTGCTGAAGGAACTCTCTGGGAAGACTAGTTGGCTGCACCCCTCATTGCACTGTTCAGCCTATCACTAGAGACAGGGGAAGTACCAAGGGACTGGAAGAGAGTGGATGTGGTCCCACTCCACAAAGGTGGTGATGAGGAAGAAGTTGGAAATTACAGAACAGTTGGCCTGACATCAGTAGTGAGCAAGGTAATGGAATCACTGCTGAAGAAAAGGATAGTTGAATACCTTGATACAAGTGGCCTGCTGGACCCAGGACAACACAGATTCACCAGAGGGAGGTCCTGCCTGACAAACCTAATAGAGTTTTCTATGTTAAAGCATGGAGAAATGATATAAGAAAACGTCTTGGCCCACAGTAGTTTTCATGGAAGGTAGGAAGAGGGAATGGGATCCAGTGTTCCAGAGAAGCTAAGAGGAAGGAAGGAGGGAGAGGCGGGTTGAAAGGTAGGGAGGGAGAGAGCCAAACCAGAATTTAGAGGTGAAAGAGGCACAGTGGGGGAGGCCTGGCATCGGGGGGGGGGAGAGAAAGGAAAAGAGTAAAGGGAGCAGTGATGGATGGAGGGGCAATACAAGGTAAAATGACAGAAAGAGTGTCCGGTCTGGCAAGGGAGGACTGGGATCAGCACTGTACATAAAGTCACCAAGTCGATGAAGGGGAGGATCATCTTCGACACTGTCGGCAGGCAGGAAGTGGGATGCTAGCTTTGTTCATGTAGAGTGCACCCATTTTGGGGTGGAGTTTTTGGTGGATGGCATCTCTGTGTGCCGAGCAGTCAAGGTGACTATCTAGCAAGACCAGAAGGTATTTGCAGAAGACATCTTTAATTGCAGTACCATTGAGTGTGTGGAAGGAGGGAAAGAGGACCTTTTCTGTCCCCCGACCCTTAACACCATCTGCCACCCCCCATCTCCTCTGTCTCAAATCCAAGATCATACTATAAATGTTTTTGAACTGTTAGAACCTGCACAGTTTATTTGAATGGAACCATTGAAATTGTATACTGTTATTGTTTGTAACCTATACCATCTGTTTGTTTCTCATCGCTTGTTTATGCTCATGTACTTATTATCCTTGTCAACCTAGTTTTACCCACTGTATACCTTACCCTGCTACCTAGAGCGGGATGGATGTGCACTGTATTATGTTTCCTGTATGTACCATTTGTATCTGTTGCTGTTTTTGCCACCTTGTGGCCTGGGTCGTGACTGAAAATGGTCCTCTGGATCAGTGCTCCTACCCGGGAAAGGAAGAATGAGGGAGGGAGGAAGGAAGGAAAGAAGGAAGGAAGGAAGTAAGTAAGTAAGTTATAAAAATGCCTGATATAGTCGGACAGCAAGGTCAGCCGCAGAGAGCCCAGAGATAAAACACTGAACAGTTTACATGTGAATGAACATGGAGGGACAGGCAGTGGGGAGGCCATTCAGAAATACGTAAGAGTACAGAGTCCAGGGCACATCCTTGTGGAACGCCAGTGCAGATCGAAAGTGGGAGACATACAACGTCTCCAATATGGACAGCCTGCATGCTGAATGCAGATGCAACAAGACCTGCAGCCTTAAGTTTGTTTAAGAGAAGGGGTGGGACACGGTGTTGAAAGCTTTGGCAAAGTAGACAAAGATGGTGGAATTGAGGTGGCTATGATCCATACCTGACAGCATGGAGTCAGTGAGACAGTGCAGGGAAGTGGCAGTGGATTGGTATTTTCTAAAGCCGGACTAGTGAGTGATAAAAGAGGAGTGAAGGAAAAGTAAGACTTGAGCTAGTACAAGGTGTTCCTGGAGCTTGGCCATGGTGTGGAGGAGAGAGGTAGGCCAATAGTTTCCAGGGGAGGAAGGATCAACACCTATGGGGAGGGGAGTAGCCATAGCCTGTTTCCAGTCATCCAGGACAGAGGCAGAAGAGCAGGAGAGGTGGAGGAGGTGGGTAATGGCAATGACAATGGCAGAAGCATAGAGATGTAGATGTTTGGGGTCAAGCCCTTCAGGACTCACACCATTATGGGGGTTAAGTGCAAGAAGGGCCTTGTGAGAGGCAGAAGGAGAAAGAGTGTGAATGTGAGGGGGTGGGGAGACACAGGGCACAAGTGATGAAGGAGTTAAAAGAAGAAGCTATAGTTGTGCGGTAACCCGTGAAGTGGGCACATGAGGAAGGGCGCCATCCGTTACAGCGACACCTTCCTCAAGCAATCCACTCACGGCGACCGACGGGTAGGGCGACTGGATGAGGGGTGGGCGAACTAGGCAACAGGATGTCTATCACGACATCGCTGGGGGGTGGGAGCGAGCACAGCGAGCATGGGCTGGGGGGGAGAGGCTGTAGGGGGTGGTGCGGTCGTCGGTTGAGCTGTGGCGTGGTGTCGGGGATTGGGCAGCGGCCGGGTGACTGAGGTATTGGGTTCGGGTCCGGGCGCTGGTCCATTTTTATTGCGCCCGGCCAGAACCTTTTATTTTACTACTTCACCCTGACATGCACCCCTGGAGCTGAGAATCCCATAGGGGGGGTGCGGAGGACGAAGTCCCCACGAGGGCACAGCGGGGCAGCCTCTCACAGAAAGTAGTAAAATATGTCCTGGCACCATTGTGCTGGTGCGCCAGGGTTGTCAGAGTGCCGAAAATGTGTTCAGCACTCTGAATGAGCGATAACGGTGATCGCCTTTAGGCGTTCACTGTTATCACATAGATCCCAGTTGTGCGAGGTCAGTGATGTGGGAGTTGCCAGCCTTAGGGACAATGGTGGGGGGATCTACTGGGTTGTGGGAAGAAAAAGGAAAAGATTACTTTCCAGAACTTGGAGGGGTGGTTAAAGTTGTACTGGAATGTGGATATGAAGTACTCCAATTTTGCCAGCTTGGCTTTGGTGCAAGCATTGTGAAGTGTCCAGAAATTTAACAGGGCAGCAGGGGAGCTGGTGATCTTGTAGGAGTGCCATGCTAGGTCTCTGGCTCAAAGGCAAACCAGAAGCTCAGCCAGTTCAAGGAAGGTGGGAACCACGGACCCTGGTTTTTCAGAGGGGGCATTGTGGTCCCAAACAGCCATAAATTTGGTTTGGAAGAATCTGAGGGCAGAATTTATGTTGGTGGTTGTAGCAATATGGTCCATGTCAGTGGATGACAGGTCCAGCAACCTGAAGGACTGACCATATGAGGATGATTTTAAGGGTAGAGTTATGGCAGTGGATCTTACACACACAGTAGACCATATGATGATCACTGAGGGCATCAGGAAGGATACCTGCACCCACAGTACAGTGGCAGTAAGAGAAGAGCACACAGTCCAGAAGGGAGTGGTTTTGGGATTAGAAATTAAGGGTGGGATCTGCCATCAAGTTAGACATTTGGAGGGTCTAAACAACTCTGGCTAAGCTTGTGTGCTGAGGGGGAGAACCAACTGATGTTGCAGTCAACAAGGAGGTGAAGACTTTGTCTGAAGCAGAGGATAGGCACAAGCAACAGAACACGCCAGCAAGAAAAATAGGGACTGAGAAAGGGAAGAAGAGTTTAAGGAGGAGATGCTCATAAGCTAAATGGAGGAGACCAATAACACAGGTGCAGATTGGATGCCAGAGAAGAGGTTGACTGCAAAACAACCACCCCTCCTGGAACAATCCTACAAGAATAACCAGGGGTGGATACTTCAGAACCTAGGACTTTGGGGGAGAGCACAGATTTGTTTTTGTTATTGTTACCAGGAGAGACACACTAAGCTGAAAGCTTGTTTACAGGTGTGGCCTTGGAGCACAAGGAAGTTAAGTGACATGCTTAGAATCACAGTATGCAAGTGGGGGCTGTGTGATTCAAACCTAGCCTTAAACCCTGCACTATATCATCCAGTCAAATGATGAGGACATCCGACTGAAGATTGACCATGAGGGGCTGCAACTGACCTAGTTTTGGGAGGAGGCTGTGGATGTTGAGGTGGGCAATCTGCAGTCCTTTGGGAAGATGCATAGTAGAAGGGGGGGATGGGCCAGGATTAAGTTCAGTGTCTTCAGCTACCATAAGTAACAGGAATATAAGTAGCTTAAGCGAGGCAAGGATGTGCTTGGTGGGAGAGGAGGGATGGGGTGGGTAGGTAGTGATTATGAAACCTGAATGGGTACTCTTCCACCTTCTTTAAGATCAGGTAAGTCCAGGGCTGACTGGCAAGTAGTTGTAACAAATAATTGTACTATCCAGGACACATGACCCACACACAAAAGTCACTAGACGTGACGATTGACCCTTGTAACATGGCCTAACATTTCACCTCATCTACGTCTTCATTTTTGTGCAGGCCCATCTCTCTGAAGAAGCCAATGAGGCAGGGAAGGTAGCAATGAGGGGAGAAGTAGGACAGGGGCAAGAGGCACAAGAAATCTTCAAGGTGGAGCCAAGGAACCGGTAGGAGAAAGCATCCAGGATGCTATTGGGAGTGGGGAACTGAGGGGTGAGAGAAGGAAGGTAGGGAAGGAGAAAGAGTGGAGATTGAGGGACGGGGGAGAGGGGGCAGTGGATGGGGAGGGGGAGGGAGAGTTGGAAAGCAGGAGAGGGAGAAGAGAAAGAATAGGGAGCAGCATGGTGGATGTGCCAAGTAATGTGGTAATAACACAAGGCGTGAAGGCACAAACCAGAATCAGGAAGCTAGCAGAAGCATCAGTTTGACCCAGTTAAGGAATCTAGGAGGGACATAGACTGTACCCAGATATGGAAGCTCACTGAAGCGTAGGTTTACCCAGATAGGGTGGCTTAACAGAATAAATAAACCTTAATAAGTTAAGGTGTTCTGGTCGACCTAAAAGAGCATAAACAATGTAGAAGTTACAACTGCTGCACAAGTGCCAAATAGCAATAGTACTAGTTCCCACCTACTCCACAAGGCAGCATAACACCAATACTACAAAACATACAGGTTGCAGTTTAGGCAGGACACTAACTTACAGGTTGCAAATATGACATCTTAGCTGTTCTTACAGGAATACATAAGACAGTTTAGAAACAAGTTGCAGGTTGCAAGGTGGAAGTTAGGGCGGAGTCCCCCAGTATCCCCCCCTCTGATGACTCCCTTCCAGGACTCCCACTCCTGCTGGTCCACTCACACTGGGACTGCTAGATGGCCCAGTAGTTAAGACAGCTGGAACTCTTCTCCACATGAGTGCTTTAGTGCCGACAGGCTGAAATAAAGTCACACAATATTGCAGCTCCTGATGTTAACTGGAAATTGCAGCTGGATGGTGATTGGCTACAAAGGTGGGAGATCCAATGGTAGAAAGGCGGATAATCCCTTGGATGCAGTCAATGGTGACTACCTCATGGGCCCAGGGAATATGCTCATAGCACTGAAATTACGTGATTTGGATCCAGCTGTTAAGACTCCAACCTCTTTGTATGCCTCTGTTACTGTTGTTAGTGTTTTTGAACTATTTATTGTTCACTCCCATGCTTTGTAGTACAGAGTCTCGACGGCAGTGACCAGTATACCACAAGGTCACCCAAAGCCAAGGAAGTCAGTTACATGAAGTTTGTTTGTTTGCACTTTTCGAATTTTCCATCATGTGTACCCCCAGACTGGGGAAGTGGCAACATTTATTAAGTATAATACAGCAATAAGTATACAGTGAGTTGGGTTTATGGGGGGAGGATAATAATGGGGTGCCTATAAACTGAGGACAAAGTTCAGTGCAAGAAGTACAGAACAGAATGAGGTCCTTTTCTTATCTGAACTAGCACTTCCAGATTGAATCAGATAGTTCCAATGAGAGAAAAGGACCAACAGAAAAAGTGGAATACAGTACAGAACAGAATGAGGTCCTTTACTCTTATGGGAACTAACGCTTTCACACTGTATCAGATAGTTCCAATGACCGAAAGGGACCAACAGAAAAAGTGGAATACAGTACAGAACAGGATGAGGTCCTTTACTATTATGGGAACTAGCACTTTCACACTGTATCAGATAGTTCCAATGAGAGGAAAGGACCAACAGAAAAAGTGGAATAGAGTGAACAGAATGAGGTCCTTTGCTCTTATGTGAACTAGCACTTTCACACTGTATCAGATAGTACCAATAAGAGGAGAGGACCAACAGAAAAATTAGAATACAATGCAGAAGAGAAGGAGGTCTTTTACTATTATGGGAACTAGCACTTTCACACTGTGTCAGATAGTTCCAATGACAGGAAAGGGACCAATGGAAAAAGTGGAATACAGTGCAGAACAGAATTACTTTACTGTTATGGGAACTAGCGCTTTCACACTCATCAGATAGTTCCAATGACTAAAAGGGACCAACAAAAAGTGGAATACAGTGCAGAACAGAATGAGGTCCTTTACTGTTATGGGAATTAGCGTTTTCACACTTATCAGATAGTTCCAATGACTAAAAGGGACCAACAAAAAATGTGGAATACAGTGCAGAACAGAATGAGGTCCTTTACTGTTATAGGAACTAGCACTTCTAACCCCAGGAATCATTCATTATGATTAAACTAGTGCAATAAGCCTCCTGTGGTGAACCGCCCGGAGAGATGGAATGCCATGCAAATGATGGAACTCTGATTATACAATGGCAAGAAAGAAGGCTTGCCTCCGATTGGTCAGTCTGGGACTGGACTCGTGATGTTATCCCAGTACAACATCACGGGTCTAGTCCCAGCACACAAACGACCGCATCAAATGTAAAAAAAAAAAAAAAAAAAAAATATGAATCATTCCACAGCCGCGATTAGTTGCCCCACTATCACCCTCGCTGACACCACAATCTCCTTCACTTCCTGGTTTGCCCCGAAACAAAGAACACAGTAAAACAACACTTTGATTCATTTTAGTAAAAAAAAACTGTTTCTTTCTACCAAAAAAAAAAAAGAAACAGTGAAATATCCCGATCCCTCTCAGTTCAGACCGCACCAAGAGAGCGAGCAAGAGCGTCTTTTAGTTACCACGTGCCACTTCTCATAATGCTCGCTCGTCCAGTAAATCTTATTTTATTTTTGTTTTTTCCCCAACCCCACCATGTAAAAACAAAAAACTTTACCACCTACCTACTAAGACAGTTAAACATCATGATCCCGCTCATTCCAGACCGAGCAAGTGAACAAGCAAGCGTGTCTTTTAAGTAGTCACCGCACAGCTCTTAACACTCGCTCGGTCTTCAAGTCAATTTACAAATCAACGCCAGCTTGAAGAGTCGGGAAACACAAATACAGGGAAACAGAAAAGCAAAAAAAAAAAGACCCAAGGAGGAAATGATAGGGCCTCTTAACACTACAAGCATTCTCCTATGTAGAGAACAGAGGCACATTAAAAATATAACATCTCTACCCACTGGCTGAAACAATAAATAGGCACTATTTTTTAATAATGTATTCCTACCCACTTAACAAAAATGAAAAAAACAAACTTGAAATGTACTTCTTCGTCTTTTTTTGGTTCATTTTCCAAATAAGCCATTGTATTATAGCAATAATGCACTCCAGGGTGTGTGTTGTGCTGGGATAACGTAACTTCTGGGGTGATTAGTCGCACTCGGCCTCATGCCTAATCACCCCAGGCATGACGTTATCTCAGCACAACACATACCCTGTTGTGCATTATTGCTTAATTGGCTCATGCCAATTTCAAACTGCTGCCCTAACAACTGCTACACTCTGAGTGCTTCAGATTCTTTACTCTGCCTGCCTAGTGAAGACATCCCGGAGAGCTTTCGTTCAATTGACTTCAGACACCCTAAATTGGTTGATAAGTACAGTTTTAAGCTATTAATTTTAGGTTGCTGCCCTTATAAGTTAGTTTAGTGTAGTTTTCTAGTGTTTCATTACTTTTTATTGTTTTTTCGCAGTTCCCTCACAGTTCCATGGAACCGAGGGACTCGCGGTTCTCTGTGAGGTTTTTACCTCAAATTTAGAGTAAATTTTTGTATATTTGACAGTTCCCTTGCAGTTCCATTGACCACTTGTATTTTTATTAAAATTTAAATTATTTCCTGTTCAAGGAACCGATTAGCGCTCAGTTCCAGGAACTGCTAGTGGTTGTTTATATTTAAATTTGTTGGTTCCAGGGAACTGATTATTTTCACAATCATCTAAAACTCTGTGCTTGCTCAGTGTCAGAGGTTCCTGTTGATAAACCTAAAAAATGCACAGGACCCATGGGGTTTAAATATTGTGAGTCTTGTGGTCAGGTCGTAGGAAAAGCAGACAAGCATTCTCTTTGTGTGTTTTGTTTGGGAACTAGTCGTATTTTTTTCAAACTGTGAAATTTGCAAAACTTTTTGTCCTAAGACTTTGAAGAAGAGATCTAAAAAATTAGAGGAAATGACTTCTGCATCTGCTAGTTCTGCAGAAGGACCCCCCCCCCATCCCTAATAAGGACAGGGTTAAGCCCAAGAATACGGACAAGGGGTCAGATAAGACTGAGCAAGGTAAATGTAAAAGGGCTGCTGAGACAGTAGCTGAAACTGTCCCACTTAAGAAAAAATACAAAGAAAAACATGTCACTGTGCCTCCGACCGAGAAGGCCAAGGAGCTCCCAGCAGACAAGCAAAATATGCCCTCAGCTGAGGACATTGCAAAGGCTTTACAAATTTTACAAGCCTTACAGGCTGTGGTCCCGGTTCCCTCACTAGTTACACCAGTTCCTGTGCCAGTTCCAGCACCACAGGAACCACAACCTCTGTATTGTAATCCAGAGGAATATGAAGGGGAACCCATACAGCCTGAGATCTCCCCCGAAAAAGATGATGGCTCCCCTCCCTGGGGACTAGAAGACTACACCTCTCATTATGCCCTTGTAAAAAAACATGGTGGATACCTTCAATCTTCCCCTCCAAGAGACGGAGGAGGATGTGAAGGAAGAAAAATTTCTGGATATGATGGGACTAGCTCCCACAAAACACTTTCTGTTGCCTATGCACAAATCTTTAAAAAAGGCTGTGCTGCAGATATTACAGACTCCAAATTCAATACCTGGAATGGACAAGAAAACAGATAAGAGATATCAGCTGGATAGAACCATTGCTAATATTCTGTTCGGTCACCCTGATCCTGAAGGGGTGGTTCAGGCTGCTGCCTGTGATAAGGCCAGGATCCCTTTAGCAACCCATCCTCCTGACAAAGACTCAAGAAAGATGTATAACATGGGAAAGAAGGGATATATATGGCTACCTTACTCATTGTTAGGCAGGCAAATTATATGGCCTATGCTGTGCAATATCAGAAGGCACTATGGAATTCTGTCCTTGCTCTGTCGGATAAAGTCCCAGGGGAAGTGGCAGTTGACTTGCAAGAAACAGCAAGGGCTGCACTTGATGCCACCAGATATCAGTTCCACATGGCAGTGGATGCTAATGACACCACAGCCAGACTGATGGCTTTATCTGTCTCCCTCTGGAGATTTGCCTAGCTAAGAGCTATCAACCTAACCCTGGACACTCAAGCTAAGGCTATGGATTTTCCATGCGAGAAAAATTCCCTATTTGGTGACAAAACAGAGGTTTACATGAAAAGAGTGGAGGAGTATAAGGCCACCAATAGAAGTAATTCTAAAGAAAAGCCTTCCACCTCTTATAGGCCCCAGAATAGGGGAGGCAGGGGTAGGGGATCCTATGCCAGACCTTTTTTGCAAGCACAGGCTTCACAGGTCTACCAGCAACCGAGAGGCTATTTCAGAGGGAGCGGTAGAAGGGCCATGAGATGGGCTTCCCCCTCACCACAAATCCAGGTTCAGCCCACACAGAATCCCTGACAGGCTGGTACAGGTCACTCCACCACTATCACCACTACTGGTGGGTGGCAGATTGGCTCACTACCTCCAGGTTTGGCATGCTATCACCACAGACAAGTGCATCCTGGAGGTAGTGAGCCAGGGGTTGTCACTCAACTTCAAATCACTTCCCAAGCTGAGAGTAAGAACATTTGCCCCAGTCACCTCTGCAGACAGAATCCTGCTGGAGTCAGAGGTAAAACACCTCCTATCAATCAAAGCAGTGGAACCAGTGCCCCTAAATCCAAGGGGCAAAGGCTTCTACTCCAGATACTTTCTTACCAAAAAGAAAAATGGGGACTGACGACCTATCCTGGACCTAAGGTTTCTGAACAAGCACATTTTGAAACCAAAGTTTAAAATGGTGACCCTCTCAATAATCATCCCCACACTGCAAAAAGGAGATTGGTTAGCTTCTCTGGATTTAAGGGATGCCTATTTTCACATTCCTGTCAGATCAACTCACAGAAAGTACCTAAGATTCAGACTGGTCTCAGGTCATTACCAATTCACAGCACTCCCATTCATTCTGACTTCTGCACCAAGGGCAATCATAAAATGCCTAGCAGTGGTGGTCGAATATCTGAGAAAGCAAGGTGTGACAGTTTTCCCCTACCTGGACGACTGGTTGGTTATAGGCAGGGCCCCTGGTGTTCTGCGGCAGAATTTTCTCATTTCTGCAGCAGGACTCCTTGACTTCTGCGGCAACATTTTCTGATTTCTTCGGCATGATTTATTCATTTCTCTGGCAGAATGCAGTCCTGTCATTGGCTAAATATGATGTGACGTCATTGATGACATCATATGCTGAGCATAGAGGAGGAGCTTCAGGATAAACGAGGTGGGAAAGAAAGCCTGACACTATGGAAAAACAGTATATTTATATGAAAATTCACCAAAAACAATGAATTCTGCGGCACTATATATATTCTGCGGCATGATGCAAATTCTGCGGAAGATTCCACAAACGCAGAACTGCAGAATTCCAGGAGCCTTGGTTATAGGCCAGTCACTGCAACATGCAAGGCTGTTATCCATGTTGGAACATGGAATAACAGCAAAAACCAGTACAAGTGCTGGACTTCATTGAAGCAGAGCTGGACACCAGCCTGGGCAGAGCTTTCCTACCCCAGGAAAGAGTGGACAACATCGTACAGGTTCCAAGTTCCATTATGCTGGGCAAGCCCAAGCCAGTCAGAGAATTCCTCAGGCTACTGGGACATATGGCAGCTGCCACCACAGTGGTGCCAGGTTCCAGATTCCAAATGAAAGACATCCAGTTTCACTTGAGACAGTACTGGTCACAAAGGACAGACCCCCTGTCCAAGCTGGTTCCAGTCACCCACAGGCTACTGCAGGCACTTCAGTGGTGGCTGGACGAACACAACCTCAGGGTAGGTGTACCCTTTCTAAGGGAACAGCCCTCCCTAGTTCTAACAACAGATGCTTCCCTTCTCAGTTGGGGGGCACACATGCTGGATCACACATCAAGTGGCACATGGTCTCAAGAGTTCCTGCAGCACATAAATCTGCTGGAGCTCAGAGCAGTGTACCTGACTATATTAGCACGTGCCCCTCATCTACAAAACAAAGTGGTGCAGGTCAGGACAGACAACACCACAACTACGTACTATATCAACAAACAAGGAGGAACCAGATCAGCCCCACTTTGCACAGAGGCAATGAAGCTGTGGTACCTGGCATATTCCATGCAGATATCTCTTTCAGCCATAAACCTTCCAGGGAAGGACAATGTATTGGCAGATTCTCTCAGCAGGACAAGTTAGGACCACCATGAGTGGTCTCTGAATCCTCAGATGCTCAGCACAGTTTTCAGAAGGTGGGGCACTCCAGATGTGGATCTTTTTAGCTCTTCGGAAAATCACCAATAGCCCCTGTACTGCTGCAGGTCTCCTCACAAGGGTACGGTTCCCATGGATGCAATGGTTGTGGATTAGTCAGGGAAGTTTGTGTACACCTTCCCTCCTTTCCCAATAATATTCAGGACCTTACTGAAATTAAGGTCCTAGCCAGCAACAATGATACAGTTGGCACCAGACTGGGCAAGGCAACACTGGTATGGACAAGGCAATACTGGCTTCTACTGATTCTGTCAGTGACATCCCCAATTCACTTACATAGATACATAGATACATAGACAGTGTCGGCAGATAAGGGCCTATGGCCCACCCAGTCTGCCCATTTGAGCTTGTAAGTTCAGTTTATATTTTCCTAGAAGTCTGTTGCCCCTTACCCCTGACCTCCAGAATTCCTTTATGTCTATCCCATGCATTCTTAAATCCTGTGATTGTTTCAGCCCCCACCACTTCCTCTGGCAGAGTGTTCCACTTGTCCACCACCCGTTCTGTGAAGAAATTCTTCCTCATGTTTCCTCTGAATCGTCCTCCCTCCAACTTCATCCCATGCCCTCTAGTCCTGGAACATCTTTTTCGCTTAAAAATAGTGTATTCCTGCACCCTGTTCCTCCCTGTGAGATACTTGTATGTCTCTATCATATCCCCTCTCTCCCTCCTCTCCTCCAGGGAGTACATGTTCAGTTCCTTCAACCTGTCTTCATAGGACTTGTGATGCAATCCATGCACCATCTTTGTTGCCCTCCTCTACACTTGCCCAGAAGTCACAACCTGCTGACCTCCTCTCAGGGCAGGATCCTGTAGCTCAACCTCAAATCACTGAGAATCAAGGCCTGGTTCTTGAGGACTTAGAGTTTGCTAATCTCAAGCTGTCAGAGCAAGTCCTGACAGTGCTCAGAGGCTCCAGAAAACCTTCCCCTAGAAAAACATATTCCTCTAAGTGGAAGAGGTTCTCCATTGGCTCTCGGGTAAAGGTACTGACCCATCCAGGGCTGATCTTGCTGTTCTTCTGGATTACCTGACACACTTGCACTCATTAGGACTAAGGCCCTCGACCCTTAAGGGCCATCTGGCTTCAGTCTCAGCTTACCTGTCAGTTGGTAAGGAGAGAGTCATGGCCTCTTGTCCAGTTTTCAGGAAATACTTTAAGGGCCTCAACCTCCTTCACCCTCCTTTGAGGGAGCCTGTCCTGGCCTGGAATCTAATAACAGAATGAGGTCCTTTACTGCTATGGGAACTAGCACTTTCACACTTATCAAATGGTTCCCATAACAGTAAAGGACCTCATTCTGTTCTGCACTGCATTCCACTTTTTCTGTTGGTCCTTTTTAGTCATGGAACTATTTGATACAATGTGAAAATGCTAGTTCCCATAACAGCAAAAGACTTCCTTCTGTTTTTCACTGAATTGCATGTTTTCTGTTGGTTCTTTTTGATCATGGGTACTATCTGATACTGTGTGAAAGTACTAGTTTCAATAACAGTAAAGGACCCCATTCTGTTCACTATATTCCACTTTTTCTGTTGGTCCTTTTCAGTCTTCCAACAGAAGTGCAGGACTCTTGTGGGCCCTGCACTTTCGTACAGCAACGGATGTGAAGAATTCATGGAACTGTCGGGCGGGCTGCAGAAGCGCAGGGCCCTATGGTCCACGTGCTTCCATATGGCAGAAGATACAAATGCACAGGGCAAAGAGTGCATCTGTCAGCCAATGCACAGGGCACTCTGCCACCCACGTGTGGAGAGGTGCAGAGCCGTATACCAAGAGGATAGCTGTCTTCACTATATAGCACCCGGGCCCATACAGATAACTGTGCACCTTTCCTTCCCTGGCTCAGGAGGGTCACATAACCCCCCACGCTCACCTCATCCAGCTTGGTCACTGAGCTCACCTCCAGACTCAGCTCAGTGGCATGGAATCACAAAGCATACTCACTGGGGTGAAGACTTCCACTACACACAAAGTTTAACAATTGTATTTATTTATAAATTTTGACCCCAGGTTTTCAAGATAGTCATTTTATGATTCCCCTTATGTACAGGATATGTATAATTTATAGTACATTGGCTGAAATGTCATTTCGCACCAGAAGTGCGATAACACATTTTATCCAAGATTTTAAAAATGTCACGTGTCATGTTTATAAAGTGGTGTGGAAAAATGGCTATGTTAAATGTTTGGAGTCAAAATATTGAAAATTAGCAAAGTTATGAGTGAACGTTGAAATACTACAATGTTTACTCATAACCTGGGCACTTTACTGTATTTGTACACCAGATATTCAGCATAGCCTTTTTATTACCCTACCCCACCTCATGAACCCAGTAGGTGAAAATGTTCGAATCCTCACCGAAACATTATCCTGCACCTCTGAAATGTCATTACAGCTGTCACATTTGTGAGGTGATATGAAAAATGTTTTATGTTCAAAATTCGGGGTCAAAATATTTAAATGTACCAAAGTTACAAGCAAGCATAGGGACATTTTAATGTACACTCATAACTTTGCCGTTTTTGCATATTTTAACCCCAGATTGTCAACATAGCCTTCTTATGATCCCACCTCATGAACAATGGCAGTGCAAATTTTCAAATCCTACCCAAAAGTTTTTTTGCCAAGCTACCACAGAATCACCTTCCGGGCCTGATTTCCATAATTCCACCAGCACTGGTTAGGAGGTGGGGTCCCCAAAAAGGCCATGTTGAAATTTTTGAGTCAAATATGCAAAAATTACAAAGTTATGCATCAAAGTTCAAAACCCTACTGAAATATATTGAACCACACTTACCTTATTTTCTCATATAGCAGTTCCCAGTTCCAGTAGCAAGCCCTGTCTTCGACTGGAGAGTGGACCTTTGCTGTGGGACATGTTCAAGTGAGTGAGTGTGTGGGTATGGGGTGATGGGTGCTGAGTGGGAGGTCAGGGTGGGGGGATCAAAGCAGAGAGGAACCGTTTTCTTTCTTGCACAGGAAAAAAAACAATGAGGGACAGTTTTCTTCTTTACAGAGGATATGACAAACACATTCTGACACTGGGTATTAGGCACCCCAGTGTGTCAGGTTACTGTTTGGTGGCACCAAAGGTGGGCATCCTGATGCCACCACCTACAATATGGGAATGGGATGGGCAACCTGGGGTTAAGACAGATGTACCGGGGGGGCACCACAGTCCACCTATAAAATGAATATATACATATCCAAGAAAACAAGGGAGGCGGGAGAAAGAAGTAGTGCTGGGGTGGGCACCCCAGTCCACTTAACAAATAAGTACAGATAGATAGACAGACAGAGAGAAAGAGACAGAAAGGGAGAACAGAGGATTGGTGGCTGTCTGTGGATGGGCACTTGTAGGGGAAGTGATATATCTTTTTTTTGTGTTATCTTTTTAACCTCCTCCTGCACTCCGGCGCCCCCCTCTCTTTCAGGCATCCAAGTACCTCCACTCCCTCTGGCCATCCTCTTCCCAAGCTCTGCTTTCTTAGCCACATATTGCAGCTGACCATCTGAATCGTCCCAGCGTATCCCATCGCCGAGCAGGTCCCCCTCCTCCAAAGGGGAAGGCACTGGGGGGCAGGGAAACCCAGCACACTATTTTCCTCACTGACCTGGGGTGCTACTGTAGAGGGGCAGGCTCCCTAGAGGTTCCGGTGGCGTGGAGCGTATGGGTGCCGTTATCTGGTGACCGCCGAAGTTGTTTTCTGCTTCCTGGTTCTGCCCCTCCTGTGCCACTCCTTGTAGTGCTCCCGGTCTCCACCGGGGGCCACTACAGAGTGAGGCTTCCCCCCTACACACCCCAGGAGAGGAGAGGAGAGCAGTCCTCTGGATGCTCAATCCTCTGCTTCCCCTGCCAACCCCCCGCGTCCCGAGTCAGTTTCCAAACCCAGGTCGCCAGCTTGGGCCAAGGTGTGGCGTCCAGTGCCTCAACCCTCTGTACCACCGGGCCAGCTGAAGTGATATTTTTGGATGGTTGGTGATGGGGTGGAGCATTAGTGGCAAGCTGGGATGCCATAACAAGGTCCTCCCCCCATCGACCCTGTTTAAAATAAAATAAAGAGAAAATAATACTTATCTTGTGTGATGGGTCCATGGTGGTTGTCATGGTAGCCTGTGGATACTGGGATTCCAAGGTGCCTGTGTGGATCCTGGCTACGATGATGGATTCGGTCTTACATATCATACACAAACAGAGGTTATCGTACACCTTATTATGTCTTTCAACAGATACAAAGATGAATGTATAAAGAAGGCTGATCCTGTGGCTAGCTGCAGGGAGGGTGGTTGACTGTGGAGGGCCACTGTTGAGAGGTAGTCCAGTTACAGGGTGGCTGGCCAGCTGTGGTAGTTGCAGTCTTTGCATGTTGCCCCAGCCCATTGTGCATTGTGCTCCTGTGATGACAAACCAGGTTTGCAGATGTGCTCGAGGAGCCATCTGGTTGACCCAAAGCTGGTGTACAGTGTTCCCAGGTTGTAGTGCTCTCATCCTCGAGAAGGAAGGCACACTGTTCTGTTGTACGGTAACATCTTGTGACAGGCCTGGAAGCCTTTCCTCACAATGGGTTGATGTGCATGTTGAGCCTGATGGGGCCACACACTGTATCAGGAGAAGTGGCTTAGCATGAAAAATGAGGAAAAGAACAGATGACAGGATGAAGTTCCAGTCGCTGCAGGCCCTGTCCCACTGACAGGCCCCCTACTGCTGCCAGCTTCACTGCTTCATCACCCTCCATGCCAGGGACTTACCTTGTACCTTTGGTACCCCACTGCAGATTCCCCCATGGTGGGAACAGTAGGGTAAGGGGCATCCTTCCAACTTTACTCTTAGCCTACTTGGCAGTCCTTCACCCTGGCAATGTTGCAGGGTGTACGAAAGCTGGTGGCTTCACCATGACCAATTAGCAGTTACTGAGTGAAGCAACTTGCCCCCCTCCCCCCCCCAGAGATGAGTGGTCTCAGGGATGCTGAATCCTGTCCATATCCCCCATGCTGGCTTCCACAAGCAGCACTGGTCCATTCCCAAGCTTGGGGCAGTACCGTCGTACCAGTATGTACACTGCCAGCCAACCCACTTTAAACAACAAAACAAAACCTGCAAGCCCTTTCCTCACAAAACAGCTGATCGGTATCTTTATTATTCATACTAACTCATTTTCTACTTTATGTCTACAGGTCCATTGGAATTATGATGACGGTATATCAAAAAAGGTGCATCAGGACACCAACCCCAGAACTGGAGGACACTGATCACGTGTATCAGATAAGAAAGTATTGTATGTTTAATACCTTGTGTGCCCCAGTTACAGTAGTTACTAAAGAGCTGCATATCCTTTGTGTCCCTTTTGCTATTCTTATATACATATATATATATTTTTGTAAAATTTGTAAACGTTATTTTACTGAAATGATAGTACTCATGTGACATACATACAATGTAGTTTGATACAGAATAATAAAAAAAATTATTTGATCAAGCAGCGACATAGCTATGCGTCATTACACAGTGCATTACAGTTGATTGAAATACCCATCAAAGACCTGTATAAATGGCTATGGTGTATAAGGCTTTCATTTTATGGTTATAAACACATTTAAACCAATATAATCATATTGCAGGCATTAAACATATTACAGCCAGCCAAGGTGGGGGTAGATGCTGAGGCCATCATAATTTTAAGACGATAATACAGCCTGAAGGTTGGTGGCAGGCAAGAAGCTCCATTTTGAGCGCATAACATATCATAGGGACCACCCTTGGATATGACATCAAGTGGAGAAAAAGCTCAAGTTTCTACAGCATCAGCCAAGGGGGCCCAAATTGATTCAAAGATTTCTGCTGACCCATTGGTACTATATTGAGTGTGTTCACGTTTAAAGCACCCCAGCAGGTTTTTGCTCCATAGTGAGATACTAGGTGGGTCTTCGTCCAGCCAGCATTTGGAAATAGTTTTTCCACCATTGATTAATGCCAATTCCCACAGTCTTCAGGTGCCCCAGAGAATTCTGGCTCAGTCCTCTGCTCCCAGAAGGAATTCAGTTGGGAAATTTGGGAGGTTCTGTCCCACTACTGTTTGCATGATTTTATGAACTTCAAAGCAAAATCCCCTTATCCTGGCACATATGAGGATCGGTTTTACCATAGCGCTTCAACAGTGCTTGCACTGACATCCCCTACAGTGACAGCTACTATGCCGACTGTCGGCATTGTAGCCTCGGGGATGTTGGTGCACACAATCAGGGGGGCTGTGCCCCCCTGAACCCCCCACACCCCCTGTCTCTAGGATTCTTAATCCGAGTTGGAGCTGGACTTGGGGGGGGGGGGACACCCAGCGAGGCTGTCCCGGTCACTGCACAGACCATCACAGTGAAGAGCGGGTTTTGCCTGATTCCTGTCACTGTGATGGTCTCTGTGGTGCCGGGGTCGCTTCAGTGACAGTATACCATGAGGATCATATGCAAAAAATCCTCATTCTCAACTCCACATTTGGGACACAAAGGGGACTATGTGGAGTCAAATGTATGCATTCGGAGGGGTGTAAGATAGATCCTATACATTAAGTTCATCTGGACATGCTGCAGTTGGTTGCTCCTTGCACAGTTGCTGAAGTGCAAGGTGGCAGTCTTCCAAGTTTTATGTGGGATGCCCACATCTAAATCCTGTCTCCATTTGGAGATGATCTCATCCATGGGTTCAAGGCACCCACCCTGGAGCAATTTGTAAAACACTGTTAAGGGTCAGTAGTTTATAGGGGGATTATACACCAGAATCTCTGGTGGGGAGAGGTCAGCAATCTCCCATTGCTGGGTGTCTTCCCCCCACCCCCCACCGAGCCATTTACTAATTGTAAGACAGGCAAAACAATCCCCAAATTCAATTGCAAATAGATCTCTCAGTACGGTGAAAGAACATAAGTGCCCACCTCCATATAGTATTTCCACACTATCTATTCCCATGCATTTCTAATGTAGGATCCCTTGGTGCTGGAATACATTACATCCTGGTTTATGTTTAAAAGTAACTGATTATTTGTTTTTGGAAACATACCCTTTGGGTGATTGGTGTACTTATGGGCAGCTAGCCATATGCGTGCTAAGTTAGCAGTTAAGGGGTTCACTAACCCAGGGGCTTTCATATCAAGAGCAGTGGGGATAGGCCTCCTTTGCCAAGATCAATACTATGGTCTTCTTTCTCCAAAACAACCCAAGCAGGCCACTGTTGGTCTGTCCCTGAGGGCATAAAAGCCAGCTGTGCAGCCCAATAATAGCATTAAATGTTTGGGAGGACTCCTGCCCTCTCTACCACCAGTTGCTTGTCAGATAGATCTTTTAATGCGGGCTGGCTTGTTTCTCCAAATTAATCTGTGAACTATACATTTATTTATTTAGGTTTTGTTGACTAGGAAGGAGGAGTAGGCAATTTTTTTTTTGCCTGTTTTCAGCCTCGTCCTAGGAGGGAGGGGGATACAGATGGATGCCAACTGAAACTGAACCAGATTGTAAGCTGTTGGTGGTATTTTTAGTGAATGGAGTCAGTGGCTTAAAAAAATGCTGTTGGTAACATGACCAGTAGCGTCTGGAAAAGCTACCAGCACTTCAGCAGGGCTCACATCTTAATGACATTAATTCTCACCAATAAGGAGAGTGGTAGGGCATGCCACTTCTCATGTTTTGCTTTAAGAAGTTTTAGGAAGGGTTTCTAATTATTTTTATACAATACAGATACAGAGCAGGCAAGCTGGGTGTCCAACTACTTAATGGAGTCCATAACAAATAAGCCCAGTCGGTTTCAACTAAGTAGCTTCTTTTAAGCTTGCCCACCATAAGCAATTCACTTTTACCTCAGTTTACCTTGTGTCCCAACAATGCTTCATATTCTTTCACCGGTGTGCGCTTCTGGCACCCTTACAGTGGGATCCTGCAGAGGGATAAGGACATTGTCAGCAAAGAGTGATAGTTTGTGCACCTCATCCACCCACCAGGCCTCTAATGAGTAGGTTTGCCTGAACTGCTGTAGCTAGGGGTTCCAGGGACAACATGTACAGCAGCTGGAGAGTGAGGACACCCCTGATGAGTACCCCACGTAAGAAGGAAGGGAGCTGTTAATCTCCTGTTTATCAATATATGGGCTTCAAATCAAATCAAACTTTATTTGTAAAAAGGAGCCTTTCCAAAACCAAGGCGCCTGTACATAACATAATAAAAATAAATAAATAATTAAAACAATATAAAAATTAATCCAAGGCAGCAACATTTAAAAATCATCATATGCAAGGCTAAAAAGATGTGTTTTTAATGCCCCCTTAAAGCTTTGGACAGTCGGGCAATCTCGCACCTGATGAGGTAGAGAATTCCACAGGGTTGGAGCCATAAAACTAAAAGATCTGGCCCCAGAGGTCTTTAAACAAACCCTGGAAATCTCCAGCAATCTCTCGTCAGTGGATCGAAGAGAGTGGGAGAGACAGTAGGGACAAAGGAGATCTTTCAGGTAGTCGGCATGGTAGCTGTCGCTGTAGGGGATGTCGATGCAAGCACTTGATATAACACACTCACCCACCACAGGATCTGATCTCCTAGTTGAAAATGACAGTGTCAAAGACCTTTTCCGCATCTACTGTAAGGACCACAGTCCTCTCTTTTGTTGCAGTTCCGGACCACCACTGAATAATGTTTAGAGTTCATCTAACTATTCTTTTAATTATTCATTGAATTTATTTATTTATTGTATTTATTATGCTGCTGCTACTATTTGCATTTATTTGATATGTAAGGTACCTAGAGCCCGTGGGAGTGGGCACCTGAGAAATAAATATACTACTGCTGCTAACATGGGCTTTGTCCTGACACCCTTTAACAAAGCCAGATTGATTGGGGGTGTTTCATTTCCTGCAAAACTGGCTCTGAAGAAGAGGCTATTCTTTTAGTCACCTCAATTTTGTTTTCTGTTATAAAAACATAGAATTTGAAGGCAGATAAGGACCATTTGGCCCACCCAGTCTGCCCATTTTTCTCCCTGCTTATACTGTCACCACAGGCACCACTTGGTCTCCTGTTCCCTCCCTCACTTCCCACTAAGATTCTCTTGTGCCTGTCCCATGCATACTTGAAGCCTACCACTGTTTGTGCCCCCATCTACTCCACTGGAAGACTGCTCCAGACATCCACCACTCTTTCAGTGAATAAGCACTTCCTCACATTTCTGTTGAATTTACGCCCTTCCGGCTTCATTGCATGTCCCTTTGTTCTCTTGTATCTTTTCCTCTGAAAAAAACTCCCCACTTGTACCTTATTTATTTCTGTGAGATATTTATAAGTCTCTATCATATCTCCCCTCTCCCTTCTCTCTTTCAGGGTGTACATATTGAGATCCTTCAGTCTCTCATTGTAGGACTTCTGATGCATACCCTGCAACATCTTAGCTGCCCTCCTCTGGACTGCCTCCACTCTATGTCCTTCCTTAGATGTGGTCTCCAGAACTGGACACAGTACTCTAGGTGGGGACTCACCAGCAATCTGTACAGTGGCAACACCACCTCCCTCCCTCCTACTGCTGGTGATATCCCTCTCTATGCACCCCAACATCCCACTGACTCTACCCACTGCCTTGTCGCACTGCTTCATCACCTTGCGGTCATCAAATATCATTACTCTCGGGTCCTATTCCTGTTTGGTGACTGTCAATATCTCTTCTCTCATTTTGTATTCTGCCTCTGTTTTTGTGCCACAAGTGCATGAGTTTACACTTTTTTGAAATGGAAAACCCAGCTGCCATGCGCTTTACTCCTCTTCAAGTTTTCTCAGGTCTCTGCACATTCTTTCAAACAACATGAAGTCTTGCTGTATTCTGACATATGCAGTTAGCCCCAGCACTTGAACTGCTCTGGAGAGGAAAGAGTTAACTATATGAAGAAAGCATAGAACGTTGAGCTTGAGCTCGGTTTCAAACCTCTGTCTACAGCACTTCAAAGTGTTACTGTCAGATTCTTTACTCTGCTTAACTGTTCAGTCGCTCCGGAGATTGCTCCTTCGCTACTGTTGGTTCGGTTAAGAATCCATTGGTTTAATCATTTTGTCGCATTTTCGGCTTCAGATCCCTGTCTGCGGTACAGTAAGTGTTGTAGGTAGTGGACTGTAGGGTAGAATTGTTATATTTCTGTGGAAATTGTAAAGACCTGTGGATTGGTCAGGTTCGGAACCGATTGTTTAGGGTTTTTCTTTATTTTTTTTGTTTAGTGCGAGGTGCCGGTTCCTATCGGTTTCAAAAAAATTTGATTTTATACGATAACCGATAGGAGGGTCTTAACTAGCTAATAAGCTGTAAAGGGTAAGTTTGTAGCCTGGCCATGTCTGAGAAACCAAAGAACAAAAATGTGCCCACTGGGTTTCAACACTGTGGTGAGTGTGGGGATGCCTTTGCTAAGGCAGACCCTCACACCACTTGTGTTTATTGTCTGGGGTTTGACACCTCGATTCAGACTGCCAAATCTGTAAACATTTTCCGAAGACCACCCTAGAAAAGAGGTTGAGTAGGCTCAGGGAAAAGGAGGCCGAGAAGTCCACTAATCCAGATGGCCAGCCTGGTTCGGTTCCTACCGAACCTGAGGGAGTGCCCACTGACCTGGGAGATACTCCCTCGGGCAAAAGGAGATCCGACCCTAAGGGGTCAGTTCCATTGAAGCGCAAAAGAAAATCGGTCACTTCAGATCCAGAACCGCATAATCCAACTGCCGACAAAATAGCCAGGGTGATAAGTATTGTGGAATTGCTTCTTCCGGTTCCTTCCGATCCGGTGCCTCTCAGTAGACGCTTGGTTCGGTCGGTTCCCCTGGTTCTAGAATATGTTCTGGATGAATTTTATGAACCGGAGTGCGAGGGGAAGGAAGAGCAAGACGATGATGATGAGGATGGTGATGAAAGTCTGGATGAGCCCATTAAACTCAGACTCCCCAGATAGGCCTTCTAATGTTTCCCCTCCCAGGCTTTCTGAGTCCCTATCCCACTATTTGTTCTACAAGAAAGTGGCTGATACCCTCCAGCTTCCCTTGGATGAAGCTGTTGAGAAACAAGAGGAGCCTGATTTTGTGGAAATGATGGGCATCCCAGAGTCCAAGAGATTGTCTATTCCCCTCCATAAATCCTCTGGGAAACAGACACAGAAAATTTTTCAGACCCCAAATTCTTTACCTCCTGTAGATAAAAGAATGGACAGGAGATATATGCTTTCAGGCTCAGGCACAGAGTTCTTGTTCCACTGATGCAGCCATGTCAGGGTAGTGCAGGCTGCAGCCTGTGACAAGGCTAACATACCCTCAGCTTCACACACCCCCAGATAAAGACTCTAGGAAGGTGGATGCTATGGCCAAAAAACAGTACTTAGCATCCTCCTTGGGACTCAGGCAGGCAAATTATATGGCCTACACAGCCAGATACCAGAAGTCTAGATGGGATACTATTCTGGAGCTGTCTAAACAGGCCTCCCCACAGCTAGCCAAGGAGCTGGAGGAGGTGACTGCTGATGGGATTGAGGCATCCAGAATTCAATTTCATGCTGCTGTGGACTCGAATGATGTGGCATCACGAGTCATGGCTACATCTGTGTTTCTTAGGAGGTTTGCTTGGCTCAGATGTACTAGCCTCTCACAGGACACCCAGGCTAAGGCCATGGATTTCCCTATGGTGGGTAATTTTCTGTTTGGGGAGCAGACAGAAAATTACATGAAGAAAATGGACAAGTATTGGACCACCTACAGGAGTGCACAGGCCAAGGAAAGTCAGGCAACTCCTTAGAGGCAGCAGTCTAGGGGCAGGGGTAGGCCTTTTCACAGGCCTTTCTACCAAACGCAGGCCTCCTCTCCCTTTCCACAGAGGGGGATCCCCAGAGGGAGAAGTAGAAGGGGGATGAGCAGGGCTGCATCCTCCTCAGTCCAAGGCTTCTGCCAAGCAGACACCCTGATGTGTCAGCCCGGGTTGACTCCCCAATCCCAGTAGGAGGCAGGTTGACTTACTACTTCCAGGCCTGGAAGTCTGTTACTTCAGACAGGTGGGTTCTGGAGGTAGTAAGTCAAGGACTGGCTCACAGTTTTGCAAGGTTCCCAAAATTGAGGGCCAAGCCTGCAAACCTTTCGGAGACCACTGCTTTAGAAGCAGAGGTTTCCTCTCTGCTAACCCTCAGGGCTATAGAGAGAGTTCCTACTCAGCACAGGGGCAAGGGTCTGTATTCCAGATATTTTCTTACCCTAAAAAAGACAGGGGAGTGATGGCCCATTCCAGACCTAAGATATCTAAACAAGCACACCTTAAAGCCAAAATTCAGAATGGTGACTCTGGGAGTAATTCTTCCCTCTCTAAGGCCAGGGGATTGGCTAACTTCCCTGGACCTCAAGTATGCCTACTTTCACATCCCAATCAGGTGCTCCCACAGAAAGTACCTCAGGTTTGAATTGCCTTCAGGCCATTATCAGTTCAGAGCAATGCCCTTTGGCCAAACATCAGCTCCAAGGGTGTTCACAAAGTGCCTAGCAGTAGTAGTGGCCTTCCTCAGGAGACAGGGGATGTCCATATTCCCATACCTGGACAACTGGCTCATTGTGGGGCAGTCTCCAGACCAAGTCAAGTCAGGCCTACAAGTTACACAACAGCTGCTCACTTCTCTAAGTTTTTTCTCAATCTGTCAAAGTCAGTTATTGAACCAGTACAACTCCTCACCTTCATGGGGTAGAGTTGGATACTGTGCAGGCAAAGGTTTTTCTCCCCTTGGCAAGGGTGAAGGCCCTTACAGATCTTACTTCCTCTTTCCACCTTCTGGTGTCTCAACCAGCAAGACATTTCCTTCAGCTCCTGGGCAACATGGCAGCTTCCACTGTGGTGGTACAGGGAGCCAGATTTCAAATGAGGGACAGTTCCACCTGAGGTCCTTTTGGTCTCAGAAAAAAGATATTTAACCAAACTGATTCCAGTGATTTAGACTCTGGTCCAAGCTCTCCAATGGTGGTTGGATCAGGACAATCTCAGACAAGGAGTCCCATTCATCATTCAGACTCATACAGTGGTACTAACCACAGATGCCTGTCTCCTGGGCCGGGGAGCCCACCTGGGAGCCCTTACAGCACAAGGTGTCCGGTCTTCTCAGGAGTCTCTACTTCATATCAATCTTCTGGAACTCAGGGCAGTATTCCTGGCTCTCCAAGCTTTCTGGGACTCAGTGAGGAACAAAGTGGTTCAGGTCAGGATAGACACCACCACCTCCACCATGTGGTGCATCAACAAGCAGGGAGGCACTCGGTCTGTGGCCTTGTGCATGGAAGCCGTGAAAATATGGTCTCTGGCTGATGCCCTGCAAGCATCCCTAGTAACAGTCCCTCTACCAGGGAAGGACAGTGTGCTAGCAGATGTCCTGAGCAGAATATCTCAGGGCCACCATGAATGGGCCCTGGACCCCTTCATACTGAAAGTAGTCTTCTCCAGGTGGGGCAGTCCAGAGGTAGATCTCTTTGCAGCCCCAGACAATCATTAGCTTCCTCATTTCTGTTGCAGACCACCGGTCATGGGCACAGTACCCCGGATACTCTGGTTCTGAATTGGGGGAGGGGCAAACTTCTTCATGCCTTTCCTCCCTTTCCCCTGTTATTCAAGGTCCTGGTCAAGATCAGGTCACAACAGTGCAGGGTGATCCTGATTGCACCAGACTGGGCCAGGCAGCCTTGGTATCCTCTGTTGTTGTCCCTAGCAGTCCATCTTCCCATATCTCTCCCCAAGAGGCAGAATCTTCTAACCTCCTCTCAGGGAAGAATCTGGTACCCCAATCTTCAGTCTCTCAACCTCAAGACTTGGCTCTTGAAGAGTTAAGAGTATGCAGGTCTCCACCTGTCTCAGAGGGTGCTGGATATTCTGAAAGCCTCTCGAAAACCTGCCATCAGAAAAACGTATAATTCCAAATGGAAGAGATTCAGTATTTGGTGTTCCAATAAGGATATTTTACCAGATACTGCTGATCTGGCTACATTTCTGGATTACATGGTTCATCTTAATGGCCTAGGCCTCAGGACAGCCACTTTAAGAGTTCATTTAGCAGCTGTATCTGTATTCCTGTCAGCAGGGAAGGCTCCTTTTCTGGCATCTCATCCTGTCTTCTGTAAGTTCTTTAAAGGTTTGGTTCATACCAACACTCCCTTTAGAGACCCTACCCCTGCTTGGGATCTTAATGTTTGCATTGCTCAGCTCATGCAACCCCCTTTTGAGCCTCTGGCTTCAGCCAAACTCAAATATTTGACTTGGAAAACTGTGTTACTGGTAGCTATCATTTCTGCCAGGCGTATTAGTGAATTACAAGCTCTGTCAGTGGAGCCAGATTTTATCTTATTCCATAGAGATAAGGTGGTCCTTAGAACCAGTAGGAGGTTCTTACCCAAAGTGGTCTCAGATTTTCATCTGAACCAGTCCATGTCTCTTCCTGATCAGTCTTCTTCAGGAGAAAGAAGATTACATAGTTTGGATGTTAAGAGGGCACTTGGCTACTACATCAAGCACACTAAGGCACATAGGTATGAGTGTCCCCAATTGTTTCTTACTTATGATGAGGTGGGGAACAGTAAGCCTGTTACTAAGAGAACTATTGCCAGGTGGATTGTCTCTTGTATACAATTCTGCTATGAAAAGCTAGGCAAAATACCCCCCTCAGGCCTGAGGGCTACAGCTGCTTTCCTGGCTGCTGCCAGGGATATATCTTTACTAGAGATATGCAATGCAGCCACCTGGAAAACTGTCCATACTTTCACCAAGCATTACTCTCTGGATATCCAGGCTAGGAGTGATGCTCGGTTTGGAACAGCAGTACTGCAGAGCCTATTCCCAAAATAGGCTCGGTACCCCCCTCCATTGTGGTACTGCTTGGTAGTCTGCATATACGAACATACGACATTTGCCAGCAGATAAAGGCCTAGAGGTCTATCAAGTCTGCTCGAATGTGCAGCTAGCACCCTTATCCTGCAGCTGCCCTCCCTTCCACCCTTCCCCTTCATTAACCCTCCTTGTCCTGTCCCATCCTCGCTTGAAGCAGTCCACTGTTCTACTGCATACCACTTCAGCAGGTAACGATTCCACCCAGCCACCACCATCTCTGTGAAAAAGTGTCTCCTCATCTCCTCCTGAACCTTCCTCGCTCCAGTCTCATATCATGGCCCTGGTGGCCCTCCCTCCTTACTTTGAACAGCCCTCTGTACCTGCCTTGTTTATTCCTTTCAGGTATTTAAAGGTTTCAATCATGTCACCCTGTCTCCTCTCTCCAGTGAGTACATATTCAACTCCTTCAACCTTCTCTCATATGATAAGTCCCCAGCCCTTGATCATCTTTTGTCGCCTGCACTGCACCCCTTCAGTAACTTAATGTCCCTCTTCAGATACGGATGCCAGTACTGCACGCAGTACTCCAGGTGTGGTCTAACTAATGACCCATACAGTGGTAGAATCACCTCCTCCTCGAGGATATACCCTGCAATACAACCCATCATTTTGTTAGCCTTGCAGCTGCCTTCCTACATTGTGCCGAGTTGTTTATTGACCTGTAATGAGCACACCCAGATCCTTCTCCTCCTCTGTCTGGGCTAGCTGCACTCCCCCTAGCTGGTAACTCCTCCTTGGGTTCTTCATCCCAAAATGCAGCACCTTGCACTTTTTGGCATTAAAGCCCAGTTGCCAGGTGTCTGACCAGGTTTCAAGCTTTGCCAGATCATCCTGCAACCCCTGCCATCCTCCTAGGTCATCCACCACCGCGCCTACCTTGGTATCATCAGCAAACAGACTGATCTTGCTCTTGATGTCCCATGATATGTCTGCAATGAATATCCCAAACAACACTGGTCCCAACACTGAGCCCTGTGGAACACCGCTCGTCACTGCCCTTGGGTGTGAGAGCTCCCACCCACCACCACCCTCTGTTGCCTTCCCTGCAGCCAGTTTCCTACCCATCTCACCAGCTTTGCACCTGCCTCTGTGCCTACTAACTTCCTTCCCAGCCTTCCATGTGGCACTGAGTCGAATGCCTTACTGAAGTCCAGATACAGGACATCCACTGCATGGCCCCTGTCCAGTTGCCTAGTTACCCAGTCATAGAACTTGACCAGGTTGGTTTGGCAGGATCTGCCACATATGAAGCCATGCTGTCTGCTGTCCTGTAGTTCTTTGGCTTCTAGGAGGGCCACCAGCCTCTCCTTCAGGATAGTCTCCATTAGCTTACCCACGATGGATGTGAGGCTCACTGGTCTGTAGTTTCCAGGTTCATCCTTGGGGCCACTCTTGTGGAGGGGCACCACATGAGCCATCCTCCAGTCCTGAGGTACACACCCCGAATGTAGTGAGGCATTAAATCGATCTGCCAAAGGTCCTGCAAGGACCTCTGCCAGCTCCTTCAGTACCCTGGGGTGGATGCCATCTGGGCCTGGCGCCTTGTCCACCCTCAGTGCCTTCAAACTCTCTCAAATTCTGCTTTCCATAATTTCCCCATCTGTCACCACTTCCCCCCCTGCTTCTGCCATTTCTCCCACCTTGGGTGTCACCCCCTCTTCTCTTTAGTAAATACTGAGCAGAAGTACTCATTTAGTGCTTCCGCCTTATCGCACCCTGCTTCCACCCAACCCCCCTCCTTCCTAATCCTCATACCTCTCAACCTTTTGTCCCCCAAATGTGGAACATTGCCTCTCAAAATGTGGAACAAATGAGCAAAATGTGGAACACTTAATCAAATCTTAACCTAGGAGGCTCAGAACACTGTTAAAAGGTTTGCATTTATGTTCAGAAAGTCTGTTCTTAATTGAATAATACATTTTTTTGCATAATTTACTATAGATTTTTGCTTTAAAATGTTAACACTGAATGTGGAACAAGTCCTCACAATGTGGTACAGGGAGGTTTTGTGAAGTAAAATGAGGAACGTTCCTCATAATGTGGTACAGTTGAGAGGTATGCTAATCCTTACTATGTGGTCCTTACAGCTCCTTTTCTCCCTGATGTACTTAAAGAAGTCCTTCTCCCCCTTCTTAATGCCTTGTGCCAGCTTGAGTTCCGTAGATGCTTTGGCTCCCCTTACTGCCCTTGTCACCTCCTTCGATTCTGTCAAGTACTCCTCCCTGTCCTCCCCCCTCCCTGTTTTCTTGTACTTCCTAAAGGCAGCTCTTTTCCTCCTTACCTTTTCCATGACCTCCTTGCTCAACCAGATTGGTTTCTTAGCCCTAGCCTTCTTGCTCTGGGCTTTGCAGCAGGTTTTGGTTGCCTCCACTATCCCCAGCTTTATGAGCTCCCACCTCTGGTTAGTGTCCATACTAGATTGAATTCTGGCCAGGTACCCTTTTACCACTTCCCCAATCCTCCCAAAGTCGGCCCTCCTGAAGTCCAGCACTATTGTGCCAGATTCCACTCCTTCCTTGTCCATATCCAATGTGAGCCATACTGAGCGGTGGTCACTCCCTGACAGTGGTTCCTCCACTGTAAGTTCTCTCACAAAGTCCCCATTTGCCAGCACAAGGTCAAGGGTATTTCCTAACCTGGTTGGTTCACTGACCATTTGCAGCAGGAAGCTGTCCTGGAAGGCATCCAGCAGTACCTGCTCCCTTCTGTTCCTGGTTGTTGGGGTGCTCCAGTCCATTCCTGGCATGTTGAAGTCCCCCACAATCACCACACTACCCTTCTCGCAGGTCCTCCTGATCTGTCCCGCTAGTTCCCTGTCTAACTCCTCCGTCTGAGATGGTGGCCTGTACACCACTCCCATTCTAAGAATCCTATTCTTGGAATCCTGGATTTGCATCCAAAGTGACTCTGTACTACCCTCCTCCCCTTCCTCCCTTACACACTTCAGTCCTTCCTTCACATATAGTGCCACCCCCCTCCTTTCCCAATCACCCTGTCCCTATGAAATAACCTGTACCCTGGTACAGACAGGTCCCAGTCATTGTATTGGGTGGCCCATGTTTCTGTGATGGCTACAATGTCCACCTCTCCCTCTGCCATGAGAACCTGTAACTCTGCAGTTTTCCTCCCAAGGCTCCTAGCATTAAGGGTATGTCAGATATGTCAGAATACAGCAAGACTTCATGTTGTTTGAAGAAATAATTACTCACCTTAGTACTTGTGTTTCTTCTAATGGAGTCTTGCTGTATTCTGACCTCCCTCCCTGCCTCCCCTCTCAGAACCTATTTTTGGGAAGTGGGCTGGCAGGTACAGTGTTGCACCTCAGGGGTGTACTTGGCACTCCTCCTTTCTAGAAGGGGGGAGTGGGTTATTGTTATGTTGTTTTTTGTAGTTATTTGTTGGTTCACTACCTGGTTATTATTTTGGGTTCTCAACTTGAGTCTTTGGGGAACCCAATTTGTTGCCTGTTGGCTTATGTTCCTTTAAAATTTCTACCACAGAAGTATTGTTAGTTAGTAATAGCTCGTAAGAATCTGACGGTTAGACTTTGAAGTGCTGCAGACAGAGGTTTGAAACCGAGCTCAAGCTCAACGTTCTATGCTTCCTGCATAGGGTTAACTCTTTCCTCTCCGGAGCAGTTCAAGTGCTGGGGCTAACTGCATATGTCGGAATACAGCAAAACTCCATTAGAAGAAACACAATTACTAAGGTGAGTATTTTTTTCTTCCAGCCCCTCTGGAGTGTTTACCCTATTGCAGATTCTGGTGCCATCCTCAAAGAGGCATGCCTTCCCTTCCAGCTCACCTGCAATGTCACTTACAAAGAGAGGACTGGTCCCAGTACTGAACCTTGTGGCACACCACTGATCACATCCCCATCCCTGGCGTGAACTCCATTTGCCACCAACTACTGTTGTTTATCCCTTAACCAGTTTTGTTGCCCAGTTTACCACCTTTTGACCCACCACTAAGCTGCCCATTTTCCTTATGAGTCTCCTATGTGGAACAGCATTGAAAGCCTTACTAAAATCTCAGTAGGCCACATCCACTGCCCAGCCCTGATCAAGTTCCCTGGTCACCCAGTCAAAGATATCTATCAGATTTGTCTAACATGACCTCCTTCCCATAAATCCACATTGCCGCAAGTCTTGTAACCCATAGTCTTCAAGATTTTATTTATTTATTGAAATTTGTTAATCGGGTAAGCCCACTGAGATGTAATGTCTCTTTTTCAGGGGGGACCTGGGATTAATTACATTCAGTAACAGACAGTGATTTACATTTAGTAAGAGACACATTATTCACTGAGACAGGGAATCGACATATCAATAAACATTTAGGGAATAAAAATTAACATACTTAGGTTAAGTTAATAAACACAGTTCATGAACTGAATCAAATACACAGTAGACATAAACACATTGCAAGCAGATGATGAAATGTAACTAAGTGCAGGCAGTCCCACACAAGGGGAGTACGTATAGGTGATGTGCTACACAAGAGCAGGAGCAACTTGGTAACAAATATGTCTAGCAAGGTTAATATTCCTTGTGTAGAAAGTATATATAGCTAATAGTAGGTAGATAATATGCAGAGAAACCCTTCTGAAACATCAACTGCAGTTACACATACTAACCACTGGCAAGTATACTACATAATCCTTTCTGTTAGTAATGGCTCCATTAGTTGTTCCACCAGCGATGCCAGGCTGACAGGCCTGTATTTGCTAGCCTCCTCCCTGCTACTGCTTTTATGAAGCGGAACTACATCTGCTCTCCTGTAGTCCTCCGGAACCACTCCTGTTCCCAGTGAGTTGTTAAAAAGACTGTTAGAAGTACAGCAGATAACTCCTTGAGGTCCTTCAGTACCCTTGGGTATACCCCAGCTGGCCCCACATCTTTGTTCACTTTCAGATTTGCAAGTCCCTTCAGGATTCTATCGTCTGTAAAGGGACTTGTGTCTCCCTCCCCCCAGTGTCCATATTGTTTATATGTGGCCCATCCCCTTTCCCTTCCTCTGTGAAGACTGAACAAAAGTATTAGTTCAGGATATCTGCTTTTTCCTGATCCTCCTCTGCACAGTCCCACCTGCCCTTTTTAACCTCACAATCTTGCCCCTTTTCTTCTTTTCACTTATGTATCAAAAAAAGTCTTGTCCCCCGTAGTTACCCATTGAGCTATTCTTTCCTCAGTTTGTGCCTCTGTACTCCTTACTGCTTTCTCTGCCTCCATCTGTTTCTCTTGATACACCTCCCTGTCTTTTTCCCTCTGCTTCTCTTTATACCTCACAAAGGCAACCTTTTTCACCTTAAACTTCCCAGCCACTTCCTTTGAGAACCATAGCAGTCTCTTTTTCTTGTTGTTTTTGCTCACTTCCTTTGAACAGAGGGTTGTTGCCTTTTGTAACCCCTAGGTGGCGCTATCCCAAGGGTTACTACCCCTGCCTGCTTGGCTAGTAGCAGGTTAAGGGGCCTGAGTTCTGAAACGGGTGCCTCCACCCAGAGGTCAGGGTTGGTAGTGGTCAAGCTAACCTGGGCACAGCCCTCTGGGACACTGTAACCCCCCCTCGTTCCCCTCTAGTGGCCTGAACACTGTACAATAATCACTTTCTCAATACCCCTGGTACACCACACAAGTACCCACACTGTTTGCACTTACCACCAGGACTGGTTCCTCTGGCTCGACCCTGGGGACCAGCCGTAAAAAAAGGTTATGTACAGCAAATAGCAACAGTACAGTACTTTGAGCACAAACAGGAACCACAGTCAGACTACATGCAGAAAAAGTTAGATCTGATTTATTTAGGGGACTTGAACAAGGGAGGGGCAAAATCAGCTTAATTAACTTGAAGGTTATATCAGTCAAGCAGTTATGCATGCGCTTTGAGTCCCCCACACAGTCACACCTCTGGGTACCCAGGTGGAGAAGAGATGGGCTAGCCAGGACTGATGCCCAGGGTTGGCCGGCGTCGCAGCTGGTTGGGGCCCTGTGGTGGAAAACACAACATGCACAGTACACATTATTTGTAATCCTGAGCCAGAGGGCTCAGTTTGCAAAGGAAAAGAAACAACAAGACAATCAGATGACACACTCAGATTAAGCTGTTGTTGCAGGGAGCTACCTGGTATTTACTCACGATACCCAAGACTGGACACAGGCTGGACGAAAATCGAGACTGCAGGTGGTTGATCTGGAATGCCAGGAGAAGCAGGGCTCACACGAGTCACAGAGGCGACATTCCTGTTCAAGCGTGGAGCAGGGGGCTGATCACCAGGCAGGTCTCTCGTTGATGGCTTCTCTGTGCAGTGGGTAGTCTGGCTGGGCCAGTCTGGCAAGGCCCAGACCGCATGGAGACAAATTCTGATGCAGTCCGTTTTGGGCTGGACACAGCTTCCAGCAAGCAGAACACAGTTCATACAGTGGGGGACTAACTCTCGACCCACTAGCAGCTCATAGCACATTTACATGTGAGGGAATTCTACTGTACCAGGCAAAGTGCTCCCCGCTCACAATTACAAAGTCTCTGCACACACCGGGAGCTTAGGGGTAGCTGGAACTCCTGACAGGCCGATCGCATTCAGCAAAATCTTTGGTCTTCTTCAGGTTGAGCCTGGCCCACTTGAGTAGCTTAATTTAGCCACACAAACTTGGATTTAGTCCAAAATAATTCTCTTCTCTCCCTCTCAGGAGCAACACACCGACATGCAGACCAAAACTTTGCCTTTTCAGAGTTCTCCCATGCGAATCCACTCAGGATTGCTGCTCAGAATCACTTCAGTTCCTTCTTGTTCAGCTTCCAGCTTAGATCTAACTAAAAACTGCAAGCAGTGTGGGATTTCCCCAAGATCCAAAAGGTTTGGTTGGTTAATTTGGCTGTCAGTCAAAGCAAGAGCTCCCCCTTCAGTTGCAAAAAAGGCGCAAAAAAAGCCCCAAACTACAGTTCCTACAGATTTTGAATTCAGACAGCTCCTGTAGTCCAGGTACATTTTAGGTCCCACTAGAACTGATTGGTCCAATTTGCAGTCCAGGACCAAGATAGTGGAGACAAAACAAAAAACAGTCCTTGCTACAAAGAAAGCAGGTTAGACAAACTACATTATCATTATCACTCTAAATGATTTTCAGTAAATAGTTACATCTTTCAACAGAGCTCCCTCTCAGGTTACTTAAGTTGCAATTAGGCAGCTCTTAAAGAGACAGTACACAGAGGCTATACAGGCTCTGGTAATCACATTTAAACTGCTAAAACGCAGGACACCAGCCTGACAGTGAGCATTTAGGCATGCTCAAGGAAGACTTTTTGGGAACCCCCATTTGTAGGGGGGTTACACCTTAATGTGTCTTTCTGTAGCGCTCCACATTGTTAATGGGTAATTAATACATATGGGTAATGTGCACTCTTACTAGGGGTAGTGGTACAGCCCAAAGCTGTGAACAGCATAGAACCCTGGGCACATGACAATTCCAAAAAACAAGAACTCACCAGCCTTTGCTGTGCCACTTAGTGGTAGATAGCATGGAAGATTCCCTCTGAAGAATTTTGTTGTTTTTGTTCATTGTCAAAAGTTTGCAACTGTAGAGCAGGTTGGGGCTACCTGGTGACAGGGAGCACCCCCAAATTTAGAAATCATGCCTGTTAAACTACAACTTTCAGATTGACTAACCTGCCAAAAATTTTCCCCATTATCCTGCCTTCTTGTGCATGGATTGGGAACCAAGTGCCACTGCATCAGAGTAGGGTGTTTCAGATCTCCGACCCCACTAGTCTGGTGCCTCAGGTAAGTGATTTAGTTTTGCTTTGGTGGAGAGGCACAGTCAGTCAAGTAGAGGATTCTTTGTAAACTCTCTCCTTTTCCTTCCTCCTCACAGCATTCTCTGAGCGATGGAACTCCCTCCCTTCCTTAGCTAGCACCATGTTTATTAGTATAGAGCCTCTTAGTGACAAGGTTGCAGTTTCTTTCCTTTTTATGTTTGCCGTGTGTTTGCCATGTGCTTGTGTAAGCAAACATATTGTTATGAGAGTAGGTTCTGAGACGTGTGTCACTGTCAGTCCAATGTAGGACAGCATGCAAGGGGCTCATCTGTGTCACTCCAGTCATCAATTAGGCTGCTCATGACACTGTTCTGGCTTGGCTGGGTGGAAACTTCATGTAGTTCAAAGGAGAGAGCCGACACAATCATAGAGTGGCTCTTTCCTTTGATCTGCTTGACACACCCAGCAGACAGCTGACTGATGTCCTGATCAGCCTGCCCCAAGTCCCCCCAAAAAGTCCCTTCCCCTGATTGCTGCACTGATTGAAAAAAAAAAAACATGAGCATTGCACACTCTCACACAGACTGTAGTATTATTCCACAAATGGGTTAGATTGGCTTGCTTACAGTACTGCATATCACGCGGAAAAGGCCTCACCATCCCATGGTTACAATGCTGTCAAAATAAGTAAAACTGCCTGAACCTGGCAAGCTGGCTGGCTGGGAATGGAGCAGCCTGCCGCAGAGTCTTGCTCCATCCAGCTAATATCACAGCGTCAACAACGTGTAATGCCATAAAAAGAAATAGAAATCTTGTCTATTCATCCAAGTTCTGTGTTATTGAAACAAGTGTTTTATATTCCGTATTTTCCTCGGAGTTTTGGCAAACGTTATACTAACACCTGGGTGACGGGCTTCAAGATAGATTTCATAGCAATGCTGTGACGACAGCAGGGCTCACTCCTGCTGACTGTTGAGAGATGGAGTGAGTGGCGGGAAGGGGGGAGAGCCACACTTATCTCACTTGCTTGCCCGCCTGAGGCTGAACTTCATAAACTCGTGCTGCTGTCGACTGCCGCTGCTGCGCTGCCATGCCCGATGATGCCTGTGCCACATTTGGAGCACATATGGTGGGACCAAGGTGCCTTTCCCCTTTTTCGCTCTCCTCCTCGGTTTTCAGTGTCTCTGACTATGTGTCTCAGGCATGTGCCACTGATTGATAAATGATAAGGAACAGCTAGGAGCAGAACGGAATGTCATCAGTGGTGAAGGGGGTAGCGCCTGCCTGTGTGATGCGCTGAGTCCGGAGACACAGCTGTTCTCTCCTGCTGCTGCTTGGGTGCTCTGTTCCTCACTGGTCACTGTCATGGGAGCCTCAGCAGCATCAGCAGCAAGAAAAACCAGGAAACAGAGCAGTAGCATCCCATGCCTCCCCCTTCTCCTAGCATGCGTACAGTAGTACCTCTTGCATAAACAGCCTGATAATAATGCACTGTGAAGTGGCAGCAGGTGGCTAGCAGAGCAGCTCTTTTAACTGTTTTCAGCCCAGGATTTGGGTCATCATGCTATGCCCAAATTTTACTTTCTCACTGCTTGTTTGTAAATCAAGGATAAGACTCCTCCAAAATACTGTAATAAATTTAAATGCTTAGACTCAAGGTATACCATTGTAACAACAACAAATGCCAGTTGTCAGTGTTCCCTTGAGTCTGCGTGAGGGGAAGGCATATAACAAAAGCAGAAAGAGGCCACTTTTTTGTTTGTATAGTTTAAAATGTAATACAGTCTTCAAAATTGATATACCAGGTCAGGATTCAGATTTATCCCACACATGACAGTGTTTTTTTGAGTAATTGTTCAAACGTTGACTTGAACTACAAGGAGGAGTCTGTAAAATGAACAGTCAAACATAATACGAATAAGACAAAGGCAAAACAGCCACTAATAGCATCAGTAAACCGAAAGATATAGTATTTTAGTACTCCAACCCAAACAAACAGTGCCTCTCAACTGTCCCTCATTACGGGAACAGTTGCTCATTTCATCTCACACAACCCTTCTGTCCCACTTTGAAAAGGTACTGTCCCACGTGATTACAGCAGAGCCTTGACTACAAAAATCCAAACAATGAATATGATAGCGCTAATGCACTGCTCAGTAAAACAGAACAGGGTGTGAATGGGGAAGGCACACATTTTCATAATGTTTCGATTGATTCAAAGTGGAAGTTTTGAAGTGATTTCACATTTTGAGGGACAATGCTCCACATGTGGGGAATGAAGGGTAAGAACTAGTACAGTGTGCTTATAAAAGTAAGGCTGTGAATAAAGTTTGGGGGGGGGGGGCGTAGCTGAGATGTCTGCCTTAGAAGCTCATGCAACAATGTATTTTGCTTACTATTGGAGGGGGAGCTGGCTATACCTCCAAAGTGCAAATTCAACACTAGAGACTACTGTAACCCCCAGGTGGCGCTATTCCAAGGGCTACTACCCCTGCCTGCCTTACTACTGGCAGGTTGAGGGGTCTAGGTTCTATGACGAGTGCCTCCACCCAGAGGTCAGGGTTTGTAGGAGTTAGACCAGTTGGTTACAGCCCTCTGGTACACTGAGACCCCCGTTTATTCCCTCTAGTGGCTCACACAGTACACACGAGTTACAGTCCCAATACCCCACATATATACACTGTTCACTTATAAGGTACCACTTACCCTTGAGACTGATTCTGCAGCATGTCTCTGAGGACACCCTGTAAAACAAGGTTAAGCAACACACACAGCAAAAGGCAATACGGTTTCCATAAGTACCAACACCACAGACAGTATATAGTATAATAACAACAAATCTGATTTATTTAGGGAACAGTAACACGGGAGGGAGCAATCAGGTTGATTAGTTTTGGCCCAGTTCAAATCACAGTACTGTACACATATATATAGGGTCCAAAATGTCACTCTCTGGGTACCCAGGATGGGGAGGAGCTAGCCAGGTCCATTGCCCGGGGTTGGCCGGCAGGTGCAGATGGATGGGCCCCTATGGGAAGAAAATATATATGCAACACCCAGTTGTAATCCGGAGCCAGATGGCTCAGTCCATGAAGAAGTGAAACAACAATTAGATGACACACTTGTAATTGATAGCAGGCTGCAGGGGAATACCCTGATTTGTACTCACAATACCCAAGCTGAGAACCGGTTGGTGGATGTTCTTCTGGATTGCCAGAAACAACAGGGTATGGAGACAAGGTCCTTGTAACTGGATCCCACTGCAGTTGATAGCAAACGGATTTAGTTCGAGACAAGCTGGAGTTTGCTTCCAGCTTCAACACACAGCACACAGCACAGGGGATTGGAAATAGCGATTCCCCACAAGCACTACGCACATTCATATGTAAAAGGAAAGTACTATACCAGGCAGGCTGCTTCTCGATCCCGATCGCAATTACTGCAAAATACCCGGGAGCACACACAGCAGCTTCAGTTCCTGACAGACCGAGCGTAATTCAGCAATTTCTCCAGTCTTGTACAGGGTGAGCCTGGTTTCCACTCTTCAGACTTCCTTCTTTCTCCTCACAAATTGGATTCAGTCTGAACTGGCATTTACAATGGCTGCAGGACGAACCTCAGGGCCTCACACGCGCTTCCTGCGCAAAACTATACACTGCAGAAGCACAGAGCTCCTTCTCTCTTCACTGTCACAACTGATCTGAGCTTTCCAATAACAGAGCAGGGCATTTCCTTTAGTTCCACACCATTCTGTTGGCCGGCTCGGCTGTCACTCACAATAAGACTCCCTCTGTTGGTGAAAAAAGGCACCAAGGTCAAAACTACGTTTCCCAGAGTCACTGCCCGTACAATCCCCTTGTGGCTGGCTCAAAATTGAGAGTCCAAGTTCCAATTCATCCACAGGCTCCATCTTAAGGTCTCCCTATCATCCTGATTGGTCCAAGTCAGCAATTCAGGACCGAAATGAATGAGCTACACTGAAACAGTTCGTGCTGAAATGAAGACAGGTTACACAAACTACATTTTCTTAGTCACTCTAAATGATTTCTGGCAAACAGTTATATCTTTCAACAAGGCTACCTCTGCACATGTAGTGACGGCAGAGATGGAGCAAATTGACAGCAGCTCGGATGGGATTCGAGCATTAAATACACAGTCCCCCCATACAAACTAATTAAGTCTGCAAGCAGACAGCTCTTAAAGAGACAATATGTGGAGGCTTAAATAGCACTCACTTGGAACCACATTTAAACAGCTCAGACGCCGAACACCGTCCAGACTTAGAGCATTCAGGCAAGCTCCTGGAAGACTTTTGGGAACCCCCATTTGCAGGGAGGTTACACCCTTCCTGGCCTGGAAAAACTTGGTGTCCACGTTAAGTAAGTACCCCCATAAATTTCAATACAATCATACATATTTACATCAATATCACATTAGGCTTATATATGTAATCATCAGTCAACATATCACCTTACCAGAAACACATTTCTGAAACTTTTCAGTACATCACTTTTTACACAGTATTATATACACATTGTACCGTAACTCAGGTTATAACCTTCTGTACATGAAACCTGAAGAGAGGGAGCCATTCCCTATCAGCTATCTTGGGGCTGGATGGGGCAGGGTCACCATACCTAGAGGGCAACACAATTACCCTGGAGTTAGCACTTATGCTCAGTTTGGGCAATGAGCTCAGGGACATATACACTCCTTTATGGACAACATTGAGAGGCAAGTCCACAGGCCTCCCAGGAGAATCATAGCTGAGGTGCACCACAGGCTTTACAGCTCGACCAGTCTTTCTAGGGGGAACTGTTACAGTCTCTGCACTCAGCCTCATTTTTGGCATTGTCCTCACTTGTCAGTGGAGTCTCCATTGGGGTAGAGAGGCTAGAACTTGGGGCACTTTCAGCTCCAGGAGTTACAATCTCTGAGTCCACAACACTTGGCTCACATGGAGAGCTTTCAGACACTGGCAGTGGGCCGTCAGGGCACTCAGAATACTCTTCTTGTTCTGGTATATCACCAGTCTGTTCCAGTTCATCATTTTTCTCCTCTGAGAGCTCATACAGTTCCACCATGCACAGTGATTCCATGTCATCGAGACTTGATACTTTGCACTTCACTTTCTGGGAGCATTGGCTCCAAAGACAAAGCTGGGGGCTTAGGCAGTCCAGAAGGCCCAGCTGCATCTCCAGGATTGGTTAGGGGATTGCCCCAGAACAATTGACTCAGTTCATAAGAAGGGTAGTATTCAAAGTCACGCTCACTTTCCTCTGACATGGACTGACAGTCATATTTCAGCTGGGACTTGTTGTGGGGAACACTTTAACTCAGCATCTGTAGGTGCAGACTTTCTTTGCTTTTGCTTAGCTGCAGCTCGGGTCACTGGTCCAGAGCACTTTCTGGGGGTTCAGACTCAATCAAGATTTGTCCAATGGGCAAGAAGTGATTTCTATGCATTGTTTTAACATTTTTTGAATTATTCTCAGGCCTTACTTTGTACACAGGCAGATCATCTAGTTTGCCTACCACAATGTGGGGGAGATGATGCCACTTATCAGCAATCTCATGTTTGCCATGCAGTCCCAGATCTCTTAGCAATACATGATCTCCCTCCAGGAGTTCCTGTGCTTTCACCTTTTTATCATACCTTTCTTTGTTGGCCAGATTTGAACCAGTTGGTATGCATGATTTAGCTGGGCCTTTTACTTTTGCACATACTGGAGATAGTTATCAGCTCGAACCCCATCAGGAGAAACTCTGAAACAAACATGTACTGGTAGTCGGGCCTCTCTTCCAAACATCAGGCGATAGGGGGAGAACCCAGTGGCATCACTTTTAGTGCAGTTGTAGGCATGTACCACGGTGCAGATTTGTTGGCTCCATCTAGGCTTGTCCTTGGGGTGGAGGGTGCCCAGTATATCTAACAGATTGCGGTTGAAACATTCAGGCTGTGGGTCCCCCTGAGGGTGGTAAGGGGTGGTTCTGGACTTTCGCACCCCCCACAGAGAAAGCATCTCTTTGATCAAACGACTCTCAAAGTTCCTCCCTTGATCAGAATGGATTCTTTGTAGAGCCCCATAGTGAACAAAAAAGTTTTCTACAAGCACTTTGGCCACAGTGGATGCCTTCTGGTCCTTGGTGGGGAAAGCCTGGGCATATCTCATAAAAGTTTCAGTAACCACCAGCACATTACTAATATTTCTTTGATCTGGCTCCAAACTCAGAAAGTCAATACAGATCAGCTCCATGGGGGCACTGGTGGTGATGTTAACAAGGGGGGCAGCCCTATGGGGCAAAGCTTTACTTTGTAAGCAGTGACTACAAGTTCTAATGTGTTGTTCAACATCAGCCCCCATCTTAGGCAAACAGAATATGGATCTCACCAAGTCAAGTGTTCTGTCTATGCCAATGTGCCCCATGTGGTTGTCTAGTGACCTCAGCACCAAGTCTCGAAAGGCAGTGGGTAAAACTAGCTGTTGTTTATCTATTTGTCCCCCTCTGTCTACCGTTTCTCTGTATAACAGTCTATTAATCAGTTTCAACTTAGGACCTTCCTTATATAACAATGCAGTTCTCAAATCAGTGGAGCGTAACTTGGATACATCTTTCCCTGCGTATAGGGCTTATAGAGCTGATTTGATCATGGGATCTCGGGATTGAGCCTGCTGAATACTGTCATTGTCCAGCTGAGGCAGTGCACCAATGTCTAATGCAGTAAAGTGGCAATAAGCAGCAGGTATGCAATTCTCAGAGGGTCCCAAACAATCCACCACACAGTCCACTGCGTCTGTGGACATTTGTTCCTCCCTGTCAAACTTCTGGCAGAGTGCTCGAATATCAGGTTCTGACAGTCTGACCCAGTCATTCTGGGGAACAGGCCTCCATGAAAGAGCATCAGCATCAATGTGGTTCAGACCTGCTCTGTATTCAACAGCATAGTCGTATGTAGATAATGCAGAAAGCCACCTATGGCCAGTAGCATCCAACTTAGCTGAAGTCTGCACATAGGTCAAAGGATTATTGTCAGTTTTTACTAGTATCTTAGCCCCATACAAGTACTCATGGAACTGGTCAACAATGGCCCACTTCAAAGCTAGGAACTCTAACTTACATAGATACATAGATACATAGACAGTGTCGGTAGATAAGGGCCTATGGCCCACCCAGTCTGCCCATTTAAGTTTGCAAGTTCAGTTTATGTTTTCCAGGAAGTCTGTTGCCCCATACCCCTGACCTCCAGAATTCCTTTATGTCTATCCCATGCATTCTTAAATCCCGTGATTGTTTCAGCCCCCACCACTTCCTCTGACAGGGTGTTCCACTTGTCCACCACCCGTTCTGTGAAGAAATTCTTCCTCACGTTTCCTCTGAATCGTCCTCCCTCCAACTTCATCCCATGCCCTCTAGTCCTGGAACATCTTTTTCGCTTAAAAATAGTGCATTCCTGCACCCTGTTCCTCCCTGTAAGATACTTGTATGTCTCTATCATATCCCCTCTCTCCCTCCTCTCCTCCAGGGAGTACATGTTCAGTGCCTTCAACCTGTCCTTATAGGACTTGTGATGCAATCCATGCACCATCTTTGTTGCCCTCCTCTGAACCTTCTCTACCCTGTCTATGTCCTTACGTAGGTAAGGTCTCCAGAACTGCACAGTGTACTCCAGGTGCGGCCTCACTAGTGTCTTGTATAGTGGAATTATGACCTCACTTATGTACAGGATAGTTATTTTCGGATGGGGTCAGGCTTCTACTGGCAAAGGCCACTGGTCTCAGGCCATTCTCGTGCTCCTGGTACAACACAGCCCCCAAATCTTGCAAACTAGCATCAGTGTGTAGGACATAGGGTTTTGCTGGATTTGCATAGGCCAGGACAGGAGCGTGGGTAAATTGATATATAATCTCATGGAAAGCAGCTTCACAATCAGGCATCCATTGTGCCCCAAAAACTTCATTAGGATGGAAATACACTCTCTTTTTCTCAGGGGGAGTTGACCTCTTGTATTTTTTGTGGGTAGGAGAGTAACCTTGAGTAAGATTAAATGAAGGACAGATCACTCTTGAATAGTCCTTGATGAAATGGTGATAGTAGCCACAGAATCCCAGGAATCTTTGCAGTTCTTTTAGATTGTGGGGCTGTGGCCAGGTGGTCAAAGCCTCAGCTTTACTTGGGTCGGTCTCTATTTCTTCGGTGGAGACTATATGCCCCACATACTTTACAGAGGGTTGGAAGAACTGACATTTATCGATGGACAGTTTCAGGCCAAAGTCTTCCAGTCGGTCCAACACCTTGAATAATATGTTATCATGTTCCTGCAGTGAGCTGCCAAACCCAATAACATCATCTAGGTGTACCAGGCACTCTAATAAGTTCATTTCCCCCACTGCACGCTCTGTCAGTCGTTGAAAGGTGGCTGGGGCACCAGAAATCCCTTAAGGCATCTTCATGAACTCACAGAAGCTAAGTGGGCAGATAAAGGCTGTCTTCTCACGGTCTTCCGGGGCCATCCAGATCTGGTAGTACCCACTGCGAAGATCCAGCACGGAGAACCACTTGCTACCATTCAGGCAGTCTAAAGCATCCTGGGTGCAGGGCATTGTATACTGATCAGGGATAGTCCGCCAGTTCAAGGTGCGATAATCCACGCACATCCTTACTGTCCCATTCTTTTTTCTCACTACCACAATAGGTGAAGCATATGGGCTTCTGGATTCTTGTATTACACCAGCAGCAAGCATCTTTTGCAGATGCCATCTCACATCATCTATGTCAGCAGGTGCCAGGTGTCGAGACCTCTCACGAAATGGCCTTTCATCATGCAGCCGGATGTGTTGCTCAGCTCCTTGCACACATCCTACGTCTCATTCTTTGAAAGAAAACACCTGGTCTCTCTGGGCAAGCTTTCTACTGATTCTCATCTTCTATTCGGCTGGCAACGGGGAGTCACCAAAATCAAACAAGTCGGGCGTCACTCTGTCATTCTCCCCCGAACACTTGTTACTAGGCAACACTGCAGTATCCGCACAATGCACGTTAGCCAGGGTGTAACCTCTATTTACTCGAATATCTCTATCAGACAGATTATGAACTGGGACCATTACCTGTCTGGCATAAGCATGGGCTCTGGCAGGCTAAATACTTGGCTTGACCAGCAGTCCTGGCAATTTCCCATCGCCTGGAGCATCCCGCATGAGGATTTTATTCTTGACATCCTTTCTGATACGGACCTCTCCCTGTAAGGTATACTGGGCATTTGGCGCCAGGATCAGAGACTCTGGATCCTTTTTCCAGACAATTAAAACCGGTTCCTCAGGCTCCACTTTGTCAGCATCTCTCTGGGCATCATAGGCTTTCTTGATCAATGCTGGAATTCTTAAAGCTCTACCAGTCTGTGACCCCTGTTACTCCTAACACAACTGCACCAACCATCCAAACATATGTGCATTTGTCGCAATTAGTAGCGGAACCCCATCATACAGTCTGGTAGGGGGACACACTAAGGTCAGGGTCTCAACTTGCTCAGCCACTCCAACCACGGAGGTGGGAAAAGACAGCCAAATTCGGATATATCCAGAGTAGAGGTAGGCCTTCTCACTTAACCCCCAGATGTGCAACCCCTCCAACGGTTGTAAGGGTACATCAGACAAATGTTTCTGATACCAATCTTGGAACATAATTGTCACTTGGGAACCACTGTCTAATACAGCTCTTGTAGACACTCCATTCACCTTTACAGTGGTCTCCATGGAGGGATCCACTATTCTGGATCAGTCTGGAGAGGCAGTAGCAGGGACCTGGGCAACTGACCTTGCCACAAAGGGAAGTGAGTTAGCATTTTTGAGACCCTCACTGGGATCATTTTGTGCACCTCTTAACCACTGATTTGTTCTCCGAAGCTCTCCTTGTAGCCGATATACAACTTTGTCTGTGTCTTTTGGGAACCGGCATTCTCTCTTCATGTGCCCATCCTTCCCACAATTATAGCAAAACATACTTTCTGGAGTTTGAGCTGGCCAAGGCATCATACTGGGAGCCAGGATGGGGGTACTACTAACTGGACACCTTGGTGCCATCTCTGTTTACGGCGTGATAAGCATTTGGAGGCATCTCATCAACTTCCCCACTTCCATGGTCAAGACATTGAGTTTTGAGCTGTTGTCAGCAGGAGATGCCTGGGTGGGTACCCCCACCCCCATAGCAGATGCAGTCGTATATCGATCAGGGCCTGTACTTGCAGGAGCAGTCTTCATAAAGGGACTGTTTTTGAATTCCCTGATCTCTCTCAGCAGTTCACACCATGGTGGCACACCCTCATTGGTCCCCACTTTACAAGGACCTTCTGATGCTGTGATCACTTGGGCTGCGCTCACCCTAGAATTAAAATCCCCCTCCTCATCTCCAACCTCTTGAAGTTCTTTTATTAAGTCACAGTAGTCCAGTGGGTTACCCCTTCTGTCTGGGAGCCTTAATTGAAGGATCTGCAATTTAGAATGCTTTGCATGCTGTAGTAGGTGCTCCAACCTTACATGGTTTAAGTCACTGGCAGCTACCCCACCTTTTCGGTAAGCCTTCTGCAGAGCTCTTTCCAGATGAGTAACATATGCAGAAAAACTTTCCCCCGGCCACCTTTTTGTACCTTGAAATTTCCACATCAAGCTCTCCCCTGACTCAATGCTCCCAAAATTGCCTTCAAGTGCAGATAGGTACTTCTGGGCAGATGCATCAGGATTTGTGGACCTCAAAAATTTAATGGCCTCTAGGGTAGGACCCCTCAGGACTTTCTAGGATTCTTTTTTGTTTCTCAGCCTCCGCACACTGCCATTCAGGTATCGGGGGGCAACACAATCTATCCAGGTGTCCCAATCATCCTCCCTTGGGGGTGGGGAGGGTGCCAGAGAAGATCTTTAACCTTCAGTAAGAGTCGTGACTAATGGCAGGTACAGAATTAGGAGTCTGCAGTGGTTCAGCCACAGAAAGAGGGGCAATAATGGGCACTGGAGCGGGAGGGGGTGTTGGGAGGAACACCCCTGGGTGGCAGAAATAACTTCTTTAAGTCCTCCACAGTTTTCCCTTCCTCCAGCAACAACTTAGCAAATTTCTCCTCAAAAGTTTCAGATAGTGGGGGGAGGGCTCATTCCCCCTCGGGTCTTTACTGTCCTTAGTTATCACTCTCCAGGCAGTGAGGGCTCCCTCTGGGTTAATAGTCTGTGGCACTTTTGAGCTATCTGTGGGATCCTTATACTCTACTAGGGCCATGAAAGTGTGGATGAGCAGATTAGCATGTTGACTCACTACCACAGGGTTTTGTAAGCCTTCCACCTTAGAAAGTACTCCCTCTACAGTGTCCTTACTGGTACCCAGCAGGATATCCAAGATAAGTATAGCATTTTGGGGGTCGATATCCTGCCCAGTACACCACTCTACCAAGTGGTGTACAGCCACTTTTGTCGGAGTATCCATTTATTTTTAACAGTGATTCGTAAATGTGGCCACTAGAGGATGCTAATCCCAGTGGTGCCTCCAAGATGTAACCCCCAGGTGGTGCTATCCCAAGGGATACTATCCCTGCCTGCTTGTCTACTGACAGGTTGAGGGGCCTAGGTTCTATGATGGGTGCCTCCACCCAGAGGTCAGGGTTTGTAGGGGTAAGGCCAGTTTGGTCACAGCCCTCTGGGACACTGAGACCCCCTTTTATTCCCTCTAGTGGCTCACAAAGTACACAGGCGTTACAGTCCCAATACCCCACATATACACACTGTTCACTCATAAGGTACCACTTACCCTCGAGACTGATTCTGCAGCACGTCTCTGAGGACCCCCTGTAAAACAAGGTTAAGCGACACACACAGCAAAAGGCAATACTGTTTCCATAAGTACCAACACCATAGACAGTATATAGTATAATAACAACAAATCTGATTTATTTAGGGAACAGTAACACGGGAGGGACCAATCAGGTTGATTAGTTTTGGCCAAGTTCAAATCACAGTACTGTGCACATATATATATGGTCCAAAATGTCACTCTCTGGGTATCCAGGATGGGTGGGGGGCTAGCCAGGTCCATTGCCCGAGGTTGGCCAGCAGGTGCAGATGGATGGGGCCCTGTTGGAAGAAAATATATGCACAACACCCAATTGTAATCTGGAGCCAGATAGCTCGGTCCATGAAGAAGTGAAACAACAACAATTAGATGACACACTTGTAATTGATAGCAGACTGCAGGGGAATACCCTGATTTGTACTCACAATACCCAAGCTGAGAACTGGATGGTGGATGTTCTTCTGGATTGCCAGAAACAACAGGGCATGGAGACAAGGTCCTTGTAACTGGACCCCACTGCGGTGGATAGCAAACGGATTTAGTCCAAGACAAGCTGGGGTTTGCTTCCAGCTTCAACACACAGCACACAGTACAGGGGATTGGAAATAGCGATTCCACACAAGCACTATGCACATTCATATGTAAAAGGAAAGTACTATACCAGGCAGGCTGCTCCTCGATCCCAATCGCAATTACTGCAAAATACCCGGGAGCTCACACAGCAGCTTCAGTTCCTGACAGACCAAGCGCGATTCAGCAATTTCTCCAGTGTTGTACAGGGTGAACCTGGTTTCCACTCTTCAGACTTCCTTCTTTCTCCTCACAAATCGGATTCAGTCCGAACTGGCACTTACAATGACTGCAGGCCAAACCTCAGGGCCTCACATGCACTTCCCTGCACAAAACTATACACCGCAGAAGCACAGAGCTCCCTCTCTCTTCACTGTCACAACTGATCTGAGCTTTCCAGTAACAGAGCAGGGTATTTCCTTTAGCTCCACATCATTCTGTTGGCTGGTTTGGCTGTCACTCACAATAAGACTCCCTCTGTTAGTGAAAAAAGGCGCCAAAGTCAAAACTACATTTCCCAGAGTCACTGCCCATACAATCCCCTTGTGGCTGGCTCAAAATTGAGAGTCCAAGTTCCGATTCATCCACAGGCTCCATCTTAAGGTCTTCCTATTATCCTGATTGGTCCAAGTCAGCAATTCAGGACCAAAATGAAAGAGCTACTCTGGAACAGTTTGTGCTGAAATGATGACAGGTTAGACAAACTACATTTTCTCAGTCACTCTAAATGATTTCTGGCAAACAGTTATATCTTTCAACAAGGCTCCCTATGCACATGTAGCGATGGCAGAGATGGAGCGAATTGACAGCAGTTCAGGTGGGATTCGAGCATTAAATACACAGTCCCCCCCATACAAACTAATTAAGTTTGCAAGTAGACAGCTCTTAAAGGACAGTATGTAGAGGCTCAAATAACACTCACTTGGAATCACATTTAAACAGCTCAGACACCGAACTCCGCCCAGACTTGGAGCATTCAGGCAAGCTCCTGGAAGACTTTTGGGAACCCCATTTGCAGGGGAGGGTTACACTACATGAAAAATAGAAGTTCATTTTACTTCCGTACATATGGTATAAAACAGAATATGCCATGACTCTAAGAAAAAAATTGCTGGATATTTTAAAAGTGTGCATCCCCCAACACACACACACACACACACACTCTGCATAAGATGTGGAGTCAAGCCTATCTTTGAGTGAGGTGACTGGGGAGAAGGATGTACAGAAGTAGAATCTCCAGCATATCTTTAAGTTCGCTGCGTGCTTGCGCCAGCAAACATATTATGAGAGTGGGTTTTGAGAAGTGTGTTGCTGTCAATCCAATGCAGGGAAGCCTGCAAGGGCCTTGTCAGTGTCACATCAATCAGCCAGGCTGCTCGTGACACAGTTCTGGCTTGCCAGGTGGAAACTTCATGTGGTTCAAAGGAAAGAGTTGACCCAATCATAGGGCGGCTCTTTCTTTTGATCTGCATGACACCACCCAGCAAACAGCTGATCAGTGTTCTGATAAGCCTGCCCAACATTCCCCCCAAAAGTCCCTTCCTCTGATTGATGCACTGATTGAAAAAAATGTGAGAGTAGGTGGGTACACCGGTGCAGTGGTTGGATTTCTGTTTGCGATGCTGAAGACCTCGGTTCAGGAATGGACCCAGAAAGATGGCGGGCCAGCCAGGGGGAGAGAAGGATTAAGCATCCTAGGGACTGCTCTCCTTCTCTGGAGAGAGGGGGAAGAGTGTCCAGCACATTGTGGACCTCTGGTGGAGGCTGGGGGTACTGCCATGCCGGCACTGTAACCTCAGGGGGCGAGGGGGACGCTGGTCATCATTGCATGTCCTCACCCCTAGATTGCCGCAAAAACATTACCGGACCCCTGGGCATGAAGCTCTGTTCCGCCGCTGTCCCTGTTGCCACCGGTGTCCTCCAGGGGGGGCTGCTCCCATAGCCCCACACTGGGGGTTAAGCCAGGGCAAGCTACCAGTGACCATGGGGGAGGAGGTGTCTGCCCGGTGGCCCTGCCCAGGGAGGTAAGCCTAGCATAGGGGGACGGCGTGTTGGCATGGCCTGAGCTCCCTTCCGGGAGTGGAGGGTGATCTGGACAAAAAAAAAAGACAAAAATGTGAGAGTGACTCGCTCTCACACAGCCTGTAGTATTATTCCACAAATGGGTTTGAAGGACTGGCTTACAGTACCGCATATCACATGGAAAAGGCATCGCTGCCCCATGGCTGTCTGATACTGCAGTGCTGTCAAAATAAGTAGAACTACCTGAACATGGCAAGCTAGCTGGCTGGCTGGGAATGGAGCAGCCTGCTGCAGAGTATCACCCCATCCAGCAACATCGCAGGTCAACAAAGTGTAATGCCTGCATTTAACACAGTAACGTTTTCGCGACCACTCTGACATGCTCTCCTACAAATATAAATGCTTCTTTGTTTTAGCTCACAGTGTGTCTTCTGCTTATTTCATTGACTGAGACCAGCTTGGACGTTTGTTACCTCTGTACTTTAGTGAACTTGGTCCCGGTTATTTTTTTAGCTACCAAGAGATTACTTTACCCTGTTGTGGGCTGCTGTGTCGCCTTACTGCCTCTGTTTGTTTTTGTGCTTCACTTTATTCATTTATGGCCCTTACTGGGCTTCTGCAGCTCTGTCAATTTATTTTATTTTGAATGACCCCTTTTTTTGTTTATTGCCCTGTACAGCGTGGCTGAGTGGTGCTGAGCCTCTGTCTGTGGCAGAGTGGCCGAGCTGGGAAGTAGGGCTCTGTGCATCTGTAGCACTGCTAAGTCGGAACCACGTTCTCACTATTGGAGTGGTGGCAGGCATTCTCTGTGGTTGTGTGCAGCTGTGTTTGAGAGGGCTCTGCTGCACATGTAAAGCAGGGGGGGCAGAGAGAGAAGCCACAATGTGAAGCAGAGCTGGAGTGGCAGGCCCCGTGGTGCAGCTCGGGGCTGTTTGGTCTGTCAGAACCTTTGGCGGCCAGAAGCAAGGAGCTCAAGAACATGGGGCAGTCTGCAGAATAGCCACCATCAGGAGTGAGTACTGTGTTGCAGCCATGAGGGCTGAGTGAATTGGGGAGTGATGATGGCCATGGTTCAGTCTGAGGGGCAGAGTTGCATTCAGGGCAGAGTATCATGGGAGTCCTGGAGCATGGCTGGAAGCAGTCCTTCAGCACGGGGGTGGAGGATATAAACCACGTTGTTTAAAGGCAAGCTAATGTGGGACCACTTGCTAATGCTGAACGAGGGGGCAATTGTTGGTGTTCTGCTGCCCCTTTGTAAAACGTGATTATCTCCTTCCCCATCCTCTAGAAGGGGTAACCTATCAGTCTCCCATCCAGTCAACTGCTGCAAAATTTTCTCTGGTTAGCTGGAGGTCGGCAGTGATATATTCCATCTGCTGTGTAGTGGACATGCACCCCTACCATTCCTCTACTATAGGGGGTGTTGGAGACAGCCATCTCACCCTGATCTCTTTCAGAGCCACTAAACTCATGATTCTGCAGAGTTCCCTGGCCTTATTGCCCCTCAGTCCAGTGGGTGGGATTCCCAGTGCATGTGTCTGGAATGTTGCAGGACACTCAGTCCATAGTACTTTTCCCATTTCACTACTAATTTGTGTCCAGTAAAGTATAAATCTGTCACAATTCCAGAATATACAAAAATGGTTCCCTAAGGTCACACAACCCCTACAGCAGTGTTCTGAGCAAGCAGAGCTGAAGTGTCTTATAACGCAGGGGGAATGAAAGAATCATGTTAGGATATGCCATCTAAACTCCCTCCACATGGATGAGGAGATAGTTTTCCATCCTTTCCCAAATCTGAACCCACTTCTCCTCTGATATTGTCTTGTTAGTTTATTCTTCCCATTTTGTTTTCAGTGCAGCAGTGGGTAGTTCGGAGGAGGTGATCAGTATATTTTAAGCCTGGGAGATATATTTATTCCTCTGAGTGAGTTGTAGTGCCCAGCATAGAAACTCTCCCAGCTTCGCCTGCTCCCTGGCTACCATTCCCAACCTGTCCTCACACTATAAGTATTGGTGCACCTAAAAGAAGTGAAAGGTATCTCTGGCTGGAAAGGTAAAGGTGTTTTTAAGATGGCTGAAAAGTAAACATACCCTCTCTTTAAAAGCTGGTCATATTGTGTAAGTCATAACGCGTTCCAGGTCCAAAAACCTACATCTTGAATACTGTTTGGAAAGTCTGTGTCCCCTATGATAATTGTCAGAGTTCCAATGCTATTTTGAGATCTTGTTCTACTAAGAAGTTGCTCAAGGATGTCCAGGGTGTGCTTACTCCAGGGATTACTGATCTGCCCCTTAAGAGCCAGGGAAAGTCTCACAAATTGTAGGGTGAACCAGGGTGTTAGGAGTGAGGTGCTATTCAAGTGCATACCATCCTGACTATGTGTCTTGTCTTACCCAGGAGATTATGCTTTAGTTTTAGTTTATTTATTTCACCAGGAAAATGCTCCACTGAGCAAGCTCATTTACAAGGAGGTCCTGGGTAAGACAGCATACCATGAAAAAGCTAGGCCCAATAATATGCAAGCAATAACACACAATGCAGTGTGGTTTATCGCCTGATAAGAGCACACCCAGGGGTGTACTAAGACACGAGATGCTTGAGTCGAGTGCCTTATGCCCTGGCATGCTCTTATCAGGCGATAAACCACACCTTGAAGTGTGTTATTGAACTTATAAAATGAGTCTCCCAGTAAAGAAGTTATTTTTTTTTTAAATCACATAAAAAGTGTACATAGAAATTATAAAAAAATATGATTATATTAGTAGAAAAAAAAATAGTCCCTGTCATTGTGTTGTAATGGAGTTGTTTTAGCATTTACTGTGATATTTCTGGCTCCCTACCCACCCCCAAGATAGTCAAATTATTATTTTTTTAAGTTTTTTTTCAGTGTTTATATCTTGTTAATGTTCACTGTGCTGTACCTATCCATATTCTGTTAATTCTGGACTGCTGCAGCAAGCGGCTCGGTTGAGATGGATGACAGCCTGTGACTGAGCTGACCAGGGAAGAGTGACTTTTGGTCAATCCCCTCTGAGATTTTATTTGTTTCTGTGTGGTTTTCTGCTTCTTTTACAGTGTTTTTTTTGAGGGGTGCCTGATTTCAAAGCGGGTCATGTAACTTTTGTTTTGGGAGTTTTATTCAGTAAGGTTTCCCGAGTCGACTGCTGAAGTGTTATTTCTGGTTTTCCGGTAAACGTTGAATATCGTGGTCAGCAGTGTCATCAGGATTCCTGAATCATGATGATTTTGGTATGCTGTGTACTTGTTTGTTTACAGCAATGGGATGTGTGAAATATTTTAAAGTGTTATGACTGTAGACGAGGTGCATGAGCCGACTGCTAAGAACAGACTTCCGGTTTTGCTGTTGTTGACTGGGACGTAAACATACCAGGATACACTGTCTACAGGAGGGACAGGGAGGGTAAAAGAGGAGGAGGAGGAGTTCTTTACATAAGGGAAGGAATAAAAGCAACAGAACAAAAGGGTAAACAGGGAGGAGAAGAAGCACTGTGGGTAAATTTGGAGACAGGCAATGGCACCACAATACGCAAAGGGGTTGTATACAGACCCTCTTCTCAGGGGGAGGAAATGGACAGGGAAATGATAGAAAGTGTACTTAGAATGGCAGAAAAGGGGGAGATATTGCTGATGGGTGATCTGAATATGCAAGATGTTAACTGGAGTGCAGTTGCAGCTGCCACTTCGAAGAGTGCAGTTATTCTAGATGCCCTACAGGGGGCATGCCTTAGACAACCAGTACTGGAGCCCACTCGAGAGGGAACAATATTAGACTTGATTCTCTCAAATGGAGATGGAGAAAGGATCACAGATGTAGAAGTGGGTAGCCATCTGGGAACTAGCGACCATAGAACAGTATGGTTCACAATAAACACAGCAATAGAGTCAAGCCATACAAAGACAAAAGTGCTGGACTTTAGGAGGGCTGACTTTGCCAAAATGGGTGAGTGCCTAAGGAATGCACTAGCAAATGGGCAGGAAGGAGGGGTGGAAGAACAATGGGGAATAATAAAAACTGCCATCACAGAGGTAACGAGCCTTTGTGTGAAGCAAATAAACAAAACAAGACGATGTAAGAAACCACTATGGTTCTCAAAGGAAGTGGCAGTGAAGGTTCAAGAGAAAAAGAAAGCATTCAGGAAGTACAAGGAATCGAGAAGGAGCAGGACAGAGAACTGTACTGAAGAAGCAAAAGGAGGCTGGGAAGGCAGTCAGAACAGCAAAGGCCCAAACCGAGGAAAAGATAGCCAACTCAGTTAAGAAGGGGAAAAACCTTTTATAGGTACATCAGGAGCAAAGGAAGACCAAGGGAGGATAGTGAGGCTTAATAAAGGGGAGGAGGGTGGGCAGAGGAGACTGTGAAAGGCAGAGATACTAAACAAATATTTTTGCTCAGTATTTACAAATGAAGAGGGGAGGTACATAAAACAAACAGTAGTAACACTCTGGATACAGAAGTTGATACCAGCCCATTTACAGAAGAAAGGGTTCTGAAAGAACTCTTAAAACTGAAGGTGGACAAAGCAATGGCCTGATGGGATTCATCCTGAATTCTAAAAGAGCTAAGGGTAGAACTAGTGACACCACTGACTACCCTTTAACAAATCATGGGAGGATGGGGTAGTACCCAGGACTGGAGGAGGGCAGATGTGATTCCGTTCACAAAAGTGGAGCAAGACAGAAGCAGGAAACTTCAGACCTGTTAGTTTAACCTCAGTGATAGGGAAAATGATGGAATCACTTCTGAAGGAAAAAATTGTCGAGTATCTAGAGGCCAGAGGGCACAGGACCCTAGGCAGCATGGATTCACAGCGGAAGGTCATGCCAGACAAATCTGATAGATTTCTTTGACTGGGTGACCAAAGTAGTAGATCAGGGAGGGCTGTGGACATGGCCTACCTAGACTTTAGCAAGGCATTTGACACAGTCCCACACAAAAGATTAATATACAAGTTAGCCAGCCTGGGAGTGGGTCCCAAGATGACAGCCTGGGTAAAGAATTGGCTGAGAATAGGACACAGAGGTAATAGTAAACAGAGTCCACTCAGAAGAAAGGAGGGTTACTAGTGGGTACTGCAGGGTTCAGTATTGGGATCGGTCCTCTTCAATGTCTTTATAGCTACATTGCAGAAGGACTGGAAGGAAAAGTATGTCTCTTTGCAGATGACACTAAGATCTGCAACAGAGTTGATGCACAGGGTGGGGTGGAAAGGATGAGAAGGACTTGGCAAGGTTAGAGGAATGGTCAAATGTATGGCAGCTTAGATTCAATGCTAAGAAGTGAGTAATGCACCTGGGAAACAAAACCCAGGAAGAGTACACAATGGGGGTGAGATACTAACAACAACAAAAATGGAAAGGGACCTGGGGTAGTCATATCAGATGACCTAAAGGTGGGCAAGCAATGTGAGAGGGCAGCAAGGAGGGTTGAAGTTACTGGGATGGCAGGGAGAGGCATCACCAGTAGAAAACAGGAAGTTATTATCCTCTGTACAGACAGCTGGTGAGACCCCATCTGGAGTACTGTGTGCAGTTCTGGAGACCCAATCTCTGCAAAGACATAGACAGGATGGAAGCTGTCCAGAGGAGGGCACTAAAATGGTGCAGGGTCTGCACCAGAAGATATAGAAGAGAGCCTTAAGGAGCTTAATATGTATAGCCTTGAGGAAAGGAGGGAGGGGGGACACGATAGAAACTTTCAAGTACCTCAAGGAATCAACAAAGTCCAAGAGGGTAGCATCTTTCAAAAAAGAGGTGTGCAAGAACAAGAGGGCACAATTTGAAGATAGAGGGGAACGGCTCAGAGGTAATGAGGAAGTATTTTTCACAGAGAGGGTTGTGGATGCATGGGCAGCCTTCCGGAGGAAGGTTGTGGAGTCAAAATCAGTGGTGGAATTCAAGCATGCATGGGACAGTCATAAGGCAATTCTGGGGGGTGGGGGTAAGAAGAAGTAGGCTGCTGGTTAACTAGGATCTGCAGCTTATCCAGTAGGCAGGGAAATGGGCAGACTGGGTGGGCCAAGCGGTCCTTATCTGCCATCAAATTCTATGTTTCTATGGTTTCGGAAGGTATCGTTAGTGCAGTTGCTGCGTGGAGATCGGCCAGCCAAAAAGAAAGGATAAGGTAGTAAAGTTATTTTGCTGCTCATATGAGGGAAAGGAATAAATAAAACATTTTGTTTGGGTGAAGTACTGTGTAAAAAGTGGTGCAAATAAGAGGTGTTGTTTTGGGGAATAGTGGGAGGAACGAGCACCGGTGTGTTCTTGCATGTGAAAGCAGTTTAAAGCTTTGGGAAGTTAGTGATATTTTGCTGTTGTGAGGTTGGCAAGGGAAGAAAAGTGCTGGCTGACATAGATATCAGCTGATAAGGACACGGGTGAAAAGTCTTTTCCACCAATCAGTTTAAGGCATTTTGTTGACCCATTTTATAAGCAGCAGTAAGGATGATTTTGTGTGGGCTGTGCAGCCAGGTAGTAGTATTTAAAATCCAGGAGTGCTAGGCCTCATTTAGTCTCTGGGGGTACCAAAAGATTGTACTTGGTATGTACCTTTTAACCTGCTCAGATGTATTTCAGTACCATCTACTGTACTTTTTTTATTACAAAAGCTGCATGCGATAGGAATAGGTAAGGTTTTAAATAAAAATAAGAGTTGTGGGAGGATATTCATTTTGAGAATATTTTTATTCTACAACCCAGTATGTGGGGAAGTAGCCACCTGGTTGCAATGTCCCTTTATAGTTCTGAAAATAGCCTCCCATAATTTAACAGTTTGGGGAACTAGGAAGTGGATCCCCAAATAGCAACTGTTATGGTGTGCTTATTGGAAGAGAAAAGAATCTTTGAATTCCCTGCAGCAGTTTCCTGAAATACAAATGGCCTCTGACTTCTGTTAGCTAATACGGCTGTGCTATCTTGGGTAAATACAGTGTAAAAATTGGAAAAAGCATAATCCCACTGAAAAGATAGCATCTGAGTGGTGCTATGTTGGGTAAATACAGTACAAAAATGTGTCAAAGTAGGACCCCATTGAAAATGAGATATTGCACCTCAGCTGGATTATCCTGGGTAAAAATATTACAAAACTTTAAAAACAGGACCCAACAGCAGACCCCCACTTAAAAGGACATGTTGGGCCAGATATTCAGAAATGTGCCAAAGGCCGGCACAACCCTGGCGCAATGCAACACAACTGCGCCATGGCGCAGTGACTGCAATATTCAATGATCACACACGGTGACATGCGCCAGCACAACATGGCTGAATATTGCAGGGATGTGCTATGGTGCAGCCAGAGGTGCGCCAGGAAGCAGCCCGACCTGCGCCATAGCACAACCAGAGATGAGCAAGGGAGCAAAGGAAAATGTGCCAAGGCACTGAAGGACCAGCCCCATGCACCACTGGGAGCAAGGGGGGGGCAGCACAGGGAGACAGTGGAGCCTGGCCGGGATCAGTGGCAGGGACGCACAGCGGTGGGCCACAGGTGACCACCACCTGCAGGGCGCACACAGGCAGTCGGCCCCCCACCACCAGGGCAGTGTACACAGGGAACAGGCGACACCATCGGCCAAGGGTCAGCTGCCACCACCCCCGCTGGATGGCATGCCCCCACCCACCCAGACCATGGCAAGCCACACCCTGGCACATGGCGCCGAACACATACGCCACACATCCTGTGCAGCCAGCCCATGGCCACCCCAAGGCACAGCCATCAATCAAGGGGCAGGACACCACCATGCATGACCCGCACAACGACACAGGCACACCACTCAGACACCCACCATGCCACTGCAGCATGGCTCCACTCACCAGCTGCAAAGCAGACATGGACACAGGCAGGTAAGCTTGTAAAATGTATTAAAGAACTATGTACAATAAAACCAGAGGGATAGGGTAGGAGAGTGAGTGATGGGGACAGGGACTGTACAGTGGGACAGGGGAAGGGAAGGCAGGGGCAAGAAGGATGTATGGGGCCTGCTACGGGCGGCCATGGCCTGCCACTGCCTGATGCCTCCATCTTTGCCTGTCACGCAGCACTATCCTGCTCGTCTGTTGTGCAACTTCCAATGTGGTGGAGGTGATCAGAATGATCTGCCACAGGAGCCGGCAGTACAGCGGCAGCCGCGATCTCCTCCAGATGCCTATTACAAAGGAATGGACAGGTGATCAGTGCATATCCATAGAAACCATGCCCTCCCACTGTGTGCAGCGGACAGTGGGAACACACGCCCATGGAGTGGCACCCTGGTCACCCATAGTGGGTGGGCCAATGCCTGCCAACACCCCAGCATGCCATGACAGTGCACAGTGGTGGACACCACCGCACAAGAGCCACCTGACCGCTCAGTGGCAGGCAGTTGGCAGAGTGCGACAGCAGCACCAAAGCTGCACCGGTGGCAACCAGACACACACCCATCCCACCAACAGCTGCCACACATGTGCAATGGCGGCCCCATGGTGGCATGCACACCACACAGTGTGCTGCACACAGCTGACATGGCACATGGCACAGGTGGCCATGGCCGCACCCCCACTCCTGCTGACCAGTCGGTAAGGAGTAGAGGAACAGAACAGTGCCTACATGTCTGCTGCAGCACTGCACACACTGGTCCCACAGCCGCTCCACCTCCTCCACTTGGGCCAGCTCCCCCAGCCGGTTGTCCTGCAGTGGCCTGCTGTGGTCTGCCAGGCACCCCTGCCACCCTGGCATGGCATCAATCCTCAGGCCCTAGGAAAGGAACACAGACAGGCACATATCAGAACACAGCCACAGCATGAGCCCACCGCCCCAACCCCTATGCACAATGTGCGCCCCAGCCAGGCATAACCCACAGGGCAGTGACACAGCGCACCCAGTGTCTGGCAATGCCACACCACAGGGCACACACCAACAGTGCCCCCCCAGGGCATGGCAGGCAGCCCAGCCAACACCATGGTATGGCAGTTGAGCACAGAAGCAGCATGTGCTGACTTACCTGGCCGTGGCATGGCCCCCCTGCGGACACGTGCCTGCAGTGCCCTCAGCCACTCAGGGTCTCTCCGCATAAGGTCGCCATACCGGTGGCGGCAATGCTCTCCAGTGCATTTTACCCCGTGGCCTAGACCAGGCCAGCAGCAATGGCCTGCCACACATCTGTTCTGGCCTGCTGCAGGGGCTGCTGTCCAAACAGGCCCGCTGCATGTGACGCAACCTGGCCACAAGGTTCACCAGTTCCACCTGGCTCCAGTTGCAAGCATGTCGCACCCCTCACTGCGCCATGCCGCCTATACGATTGGTGATACAAAATGGCGCCCAGTAGCGCACGTGCACAATGTGTGCGGGATGCGTGCCTTGTGGACAGTTGCACAGCGTCTGCCAATCACACATCACCATGGATGCATGGCATGGGTGTGGCCCACCTGGCACACGTATGAGCACTATAGGACCCATATCGCATAGTGCGCGATAGGCCCTATAGCACTTGAGCACCATGGGCCCTATAGCGCTTGAGCACCATGGGCCCTATAGCACCTGAGCACCATGGGCCCTATAGCGCACCATACACAATGGGCCCAATAGTGCCTGAGCACCATAGGGTCCATGGTGCATTAGGCACTATGGCCCCTATAGTGCTCCTAGCGCACAGTGCACAATAGGCAGGAGCACAAGCCATGATGTATACATATTGTGGGCCGCGCACTGCGCATGTCATGGTATTGCGCCACAACATGCACCAGAGCAATTCCATTGCACAAGGAGCAAGTGTGCAATATTCAGCCATCACATGCTAATGAGCTCATCAGCCCATCCGCAGTGCACTGGGGATATTAGCATGTCATTACCATTGCGCAACAGCTCATTTGCATGTGATGCGCTATAAAGGCGCCGCACATCAGCACAGACCATGGATCGGTATTGCAACCATCTGAGGTAAGTTGCACCTGCCTTGGGGACAGCCAGCACAGCAGGATGGATGGGGTGGGCCGCTGCAGCCAGTAACCAAATGTCCATGTCCACAGGTAGCAACATGTCTGAGCATGAGGAGATCGAGTAGTGTGGGTCTGCCCGCAAGCACAGGCCCAACTTAATGAAGGTGGAAGCCGATGCCGTGTTCGAGGCCTAAGACAGGGAGCAATTGGTGAGTGGCACCACTGGCACACCACAGGCCAGGGCAGTAGCCTCGGTGGAGGTGGCAGTGGCCGTGAACCAGCAGGGCATCCACTAGCGGTCTGTGCAGGAGTGCAGAAAGAAGGTGGGCACTGACAAACACCAGATAAAGGAGAAGGTGGTGGCCAAACGGGCTGCCAGGACAGCCACTGGTGGGGGCCATGGTGCTGTGCCACAGTTCACAGTGCAAGAGGAGCTTGTGGTGGCCACCATGCGGTGCAGCACAGTTAAGGGTGTGCCAGGTGGTGGCTTCCAGACAGGAGGGGGCCCATCACTGCATGGTATGTATGCTGGGGGGGGGCTGGTACGGCGGTACTAACACATCTGTTTTCCCTAACAGCACCGGCACGCCAGCATGCAGTGGCAGGGGCACCAGCGAATGCCGTGGGGTCAGGCCCAGCCCCAGATGACCAGCCATCCACCTCCACGGGCATCCTGGGACCCGATAGACTGCAGCACACCACCACTATCCAGCCAGATGTCCTGGGCTTGGTGGAGGATGAGGCCCTGGCTGTGTTCCAGCAGGATGCCAGTCATGGCTTGCTCTGCATGGAGACACAGACCGGAGTAGGGTCTGACACCGATGATGACATGACCATCAAGCTGGACAGCATGGGTGTTGTCGTGGGGGAGACACCCATACCTACCACCATCTCTGGCAGCGCAGCCAGTGGCCTGTCGGTGGTGGAACAGCTGCCCGCCACTGCCCCTGGTTCCGCTGTGTGCACAGCCACAGTGGTGCTGGGTGATGATGGTGGCGCAACCACTCAGGGGCCGGAGGGGTAGCAGCAGCAGATGGCTGGGTACGTTGGGTGGCCAGGTGCAGAGTCTGCCACCAGTGTGCCTGACAAAGACCTGCCCCATGGGGACCCCGCTGTGCAGCATCAACCAGAGTGGGGGGCCATGCAGCACGGTCGTACACCACCGGTGGAACGGCGGCATGCCCATGCACCCCTGGTTGCCAACCCATTGACTGAGCACACCCAATTGCTGTGGGCCTCCATGGAGCAACAGATGCTGCTCGTAGCTGGGGTACATGCACTCCACACCGAAGTGCGCCAGGCAGCCAAGCAGCGCGAGAGGAGCACTAAGCAGGTCCTGGAGGGCATACAGCACCTGCAGGAGGACACGACCACATCCCTGGACTGCATTGTCAATGTGCTCTTGGTCGGCCTTGCGCCCTGGCTTCTACAGGGTGTGGCCACCAGCCACAGTCACCATGGAGTGCACTGTCTACACCATGGACCCAGCGTCAGGCGACACCCTCAATGTCAACGTCGGGCTCCACTGTCAGCATCCCAGGCATGCCTGGGCCTACGGACCCCTGCGAGGACCTGGTCGTGATCCTGCAGTTCGACCCCTGGGGGCAGTTGCATACCCCTCCGTGGCCATTGAGCAGCCTGTGGCTGCCGAGTGGCCATGGCACAGCTGCCCCGGTGTCCATGGTGGCCCTGTGTTCACGTGGCAGACCGGATTTGCATTCTGCCCTGGCTGCAGTAAGCTGCCACCGCCCTGTGTGGACATGGGCAGTGTGTTTGTATGCATGACACAGTCGTGGCAACTGTGTGTTATGCCACACGCTGCCCGTATGCGCACCTGCCCAGCCACTGGCCCATGTGGTGTGTGCATAATGATGGTAGCACAGCACTGGTTGCACCTGTGCACCGGCGCCCTGCATCTGATCCATGCCACGTGCTAGTGCCTGGGTGCATGCTTGCATGTGCCAGTGTGTGTGTGTGTGCATGTGTGTATGTTGCTGTACAGTGCTGCGTGGTACCACCACCCCACCCCTGCCCCACGCCTGTGTGTGCATGCCCATAGCCATGCCTGCCCTTGCCCGTGTGCTGTGCCATTGTGTTTGTTCATTGCATGGGTGTTTCTCCACCTATCTGCATGCGCTGAAGTGCTCCTGTGCAATCGTGTCCCGGTGCTGATGTGCCCCCCCAGCCCATTGCCCCTATCATCCCCCACTGCTGTCCTCCTCTTCAGCCTCAACAGCTATCCCACGGTCAATGGCCATGTTGTGCAGCATGCAGCAGGCCAGGAATAGGCCACAGGCCTTCAAGGGGCTGTACTGTAGGGCACCGCCAGACCTGTCTAGGAAACCAAATCGTGCCTTCAGCATCCCGAACACATGCTCAGTGATGTTACACATGCTGGCCTGTGCCTCATTGTACTGGTCCTCTGCTGGGGATGACGGGCAGGTAGGGGGTGAGCAGCCAGGGCCTGAGTGAGTAGCCACTGTCACCTGTGTAGACAGATATATGGTTAGCCTGGTGTCCTCTGTTGCTGTGCCCCTTGCCAATCCCTGGCGCTCCCACCAGTGCACCTGCCCTGCCCCCCTCCCATGCCCTGCTGTACCCAGCTACCCATGGTCATCCCATACTCACCCACTAGGTGGCCCGTGGGGATATCCCTACTCTCAAACCTGTGGCACAGTGCTGACTGTACCAGATGAATGTGTAATGTGCACTCCCAGGGTGTGTGGCACAGACATTGGTTATGCGTCCTCTGGTATCGCACACCACCTGGCAGTTGACACTGGGGTAGCCCTTCCTATTCACATATGCTACCCCCTCCGGGCCAGGTGGCATACGGATGCCCACATGGGTGCAGTCGCTTGCCCCTAGCATGCCAGGTATCCGTGCTACTCTGTGGAACTCCTGCATGGTTGCTGTATGCTCTGCCTTTGTGCTGGGGAAATGGATGTAGTCCGCAGCACGTGGCAGCAGGGCGTTGAGGAACTGTGTGAGGAGCCATGACGATGCTGACTGGGTTATGCCTGTCATGTCCCCTGTTGGTCTCAGGAAGGTGCCTGTAGTGAGCAGGCACATGACGGCTGTCACTTTCATCTTCACTGTCAGGGTGTGGCTCTGTCTAGTGGGTGCCTGCATCTCCTCACTGCACAGCTCACAGAGCTGCCTCAGAATTGCCCAGTTCAGGCGATACCGGCCCACGATCTCCGTATCAGTGTTGATCTTGAAGCTGATATGGGGCCAGTACCACCTGTTCCGGGCATACCACCGACGGGCCCTTCCATGGCCACATCACTCTGCCTCCTGCCTCCTCACACCCCTTGTTACGGCCTCCATCTGGAAGGCTTCACTGGTCATGGCCCTTGTTGTCCTGTCTCTCCCTGGGCGTCCGGCTCTAGTGGACCGCTTGCCACCGTGGGGTAGTGCCTGTCACTCTGCCTGGCTCCCTCTTGTGACACCTGCCCCTGGCTTGCAGTTACCTGCCACCTCTGTCCCATGCCCCTGTGGATGCCTGTGTTGCTCCCTCCAGGGTCTGGTGGCTCTTTCTCTATCAGTCTCTCTGTCCTGCTCTCTCTCTCTCTTACTCTCTCTCCCCCTCCCTCTCCTTCTTTCTCTCTGTCTCTCTGTCTGCCTTTCTGTCTCTCTCTGTCTCGCTTCCCTCTGGTGCAAGTGCTGTCCTTCTGCTTGCTCCGTTTTTATAGGCTCAAGTCTGCTCGGCGCATCTGGCTGTTGCTCCACAATTGCACCACGGGTTGGGGGTTGAATATCGCACTGCACCGTGACATTCAGCGGGAACTCTTGCCTTGGCGATGCATTCATTATAGTTGCACATTGGCGCACTGCTACTTGCACTGCACAATGGCTCCCGCTGAATATCACTCCATGGTGCATTTCTGCAGTTGCACATGCATAACTGCTTTGAATATCCAGGCCCTTGTGTCTAAGATGATCTGTCCTACAAAAATACATTATAAAAGCAGGACCACACTAAAACTGAGATATCGCACCTCACCTCTACTATCCTCAGTAAATGCAGTATAAAACTGTGAAATTAGGACCCCATTGCAAATGATGTATTACATCTCATCTGGTTTATCTTGGGTACAAAAACGAATATAAGATAAAAATGTGTGCAAGAAGGACCCAGTACAACAGCAATGCAACTGGCGAACATTTGGCATTGACAAATGCTTGTTGGTGTTATTTTGTTGTATGGAACTGGGGCTGTCTGGTGAATTGAAGTGCTGTGGCTCTATTTTTCAGTTACTGAGCTACCTTGTTCACTAATTGCTTTGACAACCGCTGTTAGAGTGCTCCACAGCACTCCATTTCAGGGTTGCGCCATGTAGCCCATTTCTAACTTTCATAGAGCCACGTGTTCCTGCGACCATTGTTGGCAGTTTGCCAATGGAAGTTTGCACCCTTTTTTTTACAGGCACCTTCTGCCTCTGCCCACAGTTTCACATCCTGATCTCCGGGTGCATGCTTGCAGATGTGGTGACATCACAATCATAGGTGTGACATCACACAGTTTGTTTGCTTACTTACTCCCTCGGCCAGCTTACACTGCATTTTCTGTGCTGTTGAGGTAACCCCAAAGCACAGGATTGTCTTGATTCTTAGTATGCTTTTTTATTGCCTGTACAAATGATGGCTTTGCCTATGTAGGCAGCGTTACTGTCTCACGCTCCCTGTTAGGAAGTGTTTTTCACCTGGCAGCCCCACAGAAATCAGTACATTTTCTATGCTGCCCCCTGCCAGATTATGAGGGGGATAAGCAGGCAGTAATTTCTCCTAATTGGGGGTGAAGCATATAGAAGTCTTATTATTCAGTTTTTAACCCTTTATTTTGTGTATGAATTGAGGTATAAGGACAAGTGACACCATGTCATATCAGAGACATGTAATTTTCAAGCATTGTAAGACCTGGAGGAGGGTGATGAGACCCTCTCCTTTAGGGTCTTGTTGCCCTAAATGTGTAACAAAATCTAACATATCCATTTAGGTTTCCCCCAACCGAACCACCAAGCGGGGGGGGAGCACCTGGGGTACCATCTAACAGTGGAAAATGAGTTGCTTAAGTCTTTCTATTGCTCTTAAATGAGCTGCTGAGTTCTGATGTTCTGCAGGACATCCCAATCAACACACCAGAGGTTGAGGGGCCCATACAGGCATAGCCATGTGCACCAGCGCAAGACGATGCTGCTCACCCAGCTCCGCAGGCAACCCCCGACCTTAACTATATGGAGGGTGAAGTTGATGATACAGGGAGCCATGGGGAAAATCCTGACCCAAATATGCTTTCTGATGAGGGGGAGGGGGAGTAGACAGAGCTTAAGAGGAAGATTCCATTCCCCCTCGTCTGATACAAAAATCTCTGTCCTGCTTCATAATGGAGGCTTGTAGGATATTGCAGTTGAACACTGATAGTTCTAACAATGATGTGCCTTCTTTACAGATCTTCCTTGTCACCACACACTCTGCTGATATAAAATATTTCTGTGACATTGTTGAGAAAAACTGGTACATTTTAAATGCTGATTCTAACCTCTAACCTCATACAGTTTGTATGTGAGAGACCCAGGTTTGTGTACCGCAGAGAGAAAACAGTGGGGGTATGGGGTAACACATAGTTGGCAGAGGTGTTCTGAACCTACATGTAGACAGTGGTTACCCCGCAAAAGGAATTACACTTGTGGGCATTGTGGCAGAGTTGCCCCCCCCCCACGGAGTGCAGGTGGCATTTGGATATCCCGAGGCATTCCTCTTTCCCTATACCCCATTTCCTAAGTCTGCTGCAGCAGCCCTTATTCTTCTTTCATTGCTTTGCTTTCCCTTTAACTTCACATTTCTACTACAGTAGGGTGGCCTCCTACTGTAGTATCTTCAGCTATCGCTGTCCCCGCTTTCATTTTCTCTTTTTTCTCCGAGATATGCCTGGACCTATGTCCGTAGGTCGCTACTGAAAGCTATTCATTATGTATCTAAGAATCCCTCCCCAGCTAAGTTCCTTGGGTCTCGTTGTTCTTTTATACTGAACAGGACCAAAAAGCCATTTGTGTTTAGCTTGGCTGTGCCTGTTGCAATGTTTAATATTAACACCTGAAAATGGGTGTAAGAATGTCCCGGGAGCTCCATTTGCAGGAGACCTTTAAATTGAAGCAGCCAGCTCTTGTAATGCATGGGGAAAGGCTTTGGGAGCTAGGAACTGCGGTGTGCCATGGAGCACACTGAGAATGGTGCAAGGTGCATTTCACCACGGGGGCTGACAGCTCTCCCAGCCTCATATTCCTCATAGGCATTAATGCTGGAGCATGTACTGTAGGAATAATGCTCCTGTTATGTTTTTCTCGCAACCATGAATGTTCAGGTTGCAGGGGAAAAAGCTTGGCTTCCTTACAGCAGTGCCAGTCCCTATTATTAGACTGTAGGAGGACACGTTTGCTGAGTTGATAGAAACAAGTCTAGAGACTGCACAGGTGCACAGGGAGACACACGACAGGCAGTCAGACATAAAAGACTGCACATCCATAGCCTCTGGGCCCCATAAAAAGTAAAAGGGTTTACTGGCAGGAGGAACCTTTTGAAAGTTTTCCCATTGGCTGTCAATTTCAGTCGACAGGGACACAGTAGTATACATTTGTTTGTATAACCCAAAAGCATGTTACAAATATTCTACATAGTGCCCAAAAGGACACTCCAGGGAAAAGAAAGGAGGAATGTATTATGATTAGTATGCAGGAATGTTTTAAAAGTCCTTACCTTTTCGTTTCAGTTGCTAGGTGCTAGGAAAATGGTCGCTAATAGGAGGCAGTTGGCCCAGAATGAGGCTTATTTCTAAGGTGAGGGTGCCATATGACATCACCCTATGGGTGGAGCCTCACCTCTATAAGGAACTATTTGCCATGTATTCACTGTTGTAACCTCATACTTCCTATTTAACCATTGATTTTACATTACGAATCCTAGCAGGATGTTCCTTTTATTTGTATTGGTCTGTTTGATCCCCCCCATTGTTTGTATTAGTGTAGCTATCCTGATGTATTAGAAATAGGGTTGGATCAAACAGACCTTGTGACCTAATGATGTCATAGATAGACATTATAAAAGGACCTGAAAATCTCAGTTCAAGTCAGATGTGTTGGGAAGCAGTACTGATAACAAGTACAGCTGTGATTATAAAGGTAAAACACAGACGATAGTGGAGCATTAAGTTCTGATCCCTCCACTCTGTGTCATAGAGCACAACTAGGGAAGAGTTGTGCTTCGGCTCTAGTTGGAGCTAGGATTTATTTTGTTTGATTTCTTTTTATTCTGAGTTAAAAATAATTTTTCGTGTTGGTCATCTTCAATAAAATTTACACAAAGTCCTATTGTGTGTTTTAAAGCCTATCTGCTGTGTGGTGTCTCTGCTGTGTCTAATGGTTATCTTATCCCACACCCTATCACAGGCATTGCAGATTCTGTAACAGTATGTTACTGTGCATGGGTTTAGGATAACACAATTTCAGGCAGACCAAAAGTCAGGTGCATAAAAAAACACATGGTTGTGTTTATCATTTTACTTTATCAAGTAAAATATACAGAAAGCAAAATGGTAAGTTAGACAACTGCTTAGCTTCAACCATTTCTAGGGCTTTTCTTCAGCCTAGCATGAGTCAAACAGTGTGAAAGCACACACTACCAGGAGGTCTTTCACCTTCCTCAGTCAGTATCCAACTGACCACCCTATCATTCCCCTCTCAGTACTGAGGTAGGGCTTTTCATAAGTTCACTAGAAGTTGGAAAAACAGTTTCTCCTGCCTTTTGATTAACAGCAGACATAACATAAAACTAGCCACTAGGGGCCACTGTTGCTCCATAGAGAACAATTATTTGGCAGCCACCTGGAGTACAATACATAACTTGTTTACAGCATTGTTAAAGGTCAGAGCCAAGGTCAGAACATTCTGTGCTCTCTTAAACTCTCTTGCAGGGTTATATTGCCTCATGCAAAATATATTTTAGAAGAGGGCTGCTAACATCTAGAAAAAACAGACACAAGTTTTTGTTATTCTGATACTAAGACAGCCCTCTCATTTTGTAATTGTACTCTTAGTTTTGTTTTTACATTAATATGCACAGAACACTTTATAAGCACTTCAGCACTTAATTTATAACCAACCAACCAGTAAGTGACAGTGTCAGTGGCTCAGTAGGTAGCACACTCTCCTCTAAGGCCGGGAGATCAGAGGGCTGTGGGTTCAGTTCCCACATCTGGCACTTGTGTTAATATCCCAGTACTGACACTGTAATGCAGCATGAGAGGGGTGCTGCATTTCTGAGGTGCCGTCTTTTGGATGAGACATTAAACCGAGGTCCCATCTGCCTGGGCTGGTGGTAGTTCGGGTGGATGTTAAAGATTCCATGGCACTTATCGAAAAGAGTAGGGGAATTTCCCTGGTGTTCTGGCCAAATTTCCCTCATTCACTAAAAATACCACCAACAGCTCAATCTGGTTCAAGGTCAGTTGGCATTCATCTGTATCCCCCTCCCCCGGGTCGTGCCTGAAAATAGGCAGAATTTGTCTAGTGCACTTACCCGGTCAACAAAAGCTAAAATAAAAAAAAAAAATGTTGGACATTACACAAAACATATAAACTGCTTGGGGAAGGGGTTTCAATTTATCCCAGGGGTGTCCACTATGACAGGGGTCAGCCTGTCACACATCCCCCCGCATAAGAGGGCAACTGTCCAACGGTTGTCCAAATCTCAACTAACATCTTGGAAGGATGTGGAGCTTTGGCCCACCCTCACTGGAAGCTCCGTCTCAGGTGACCTTAAAAAAGGAAAAAATTGTAAAGTATCCTATTCATAACAATACAAATACCCTGAGACATTTTAAATCATTCTGAAATTCATCTCTCCATTAGTAGACTACAACATCATCACATACAGTTAGGAGAAATAACCACTAATGGCAGTTTTACGCCATCTACTGACTTTCCCTAACCAGATACACTCGAATGGCTGGACAATCCAGCACCCAGTAGAACTGCAATTGGGGGGAGAACTACCCTGTTCTGTCCCCACTTAGACATTTAAAGGTAGGCTCATAACATACCATGCTGTATGCCAAAGACCTGTCCTTCACCTCTGGGTTTGCGTATCAAATCATATACACTACTAGTGGTGTTGGCCACCACCTTGCCCCTCCTGTTCTGTGTGGGAGTCTCCACCTTTTCCATGGGTGCCAATTCTTGCCCTCTACCCTTTGTGTCACTCCTCCCACATTCCTTCCAGGTAGCTCTACCTGTTTGCCCTACAACAGGTCTTATGGTATGCTGCTACCTGCCTATACATGTCTGGCCAATAGAAATATGGGGTTTGTCTAGCCAGAACCTTCCCATGGCTCAGATGTACCGAGTGACTGAAGTGTACATCTGTCATCATCTTTATCCTATATGCCATGGGCACCACTACCTGGGCATCCACTTGCTTCATCTGGTTGGACCTTATATGACACAGAACTTCCTTCCTAAGTTCATATCACCATAACCTGTCCCCCATGCCACCATTAACCTGTCTCCCATCCTTGATTTGTGCATATTCTCTTAACTGGGTAACTTCAGGATCCCCCACCTGCAACTTTCCCCAGTCAACATCAGAAGAACAGTCATTTTTCATAGGAGAAGGTTTAAAACATGAAAAAGTCCCTTCAGCCAAAATGACTTCTTCCATCTTGCTTGAAGTCTTCTGCCCCAGTAATACATTGCCCATCAAAGTCTTACCTGTGGTCTTCTCCTCTCATGCGAAATCTTTCACCAAATAGCAGCCGGAAAAAATAGGCAACAATGGAATCTCTACAAATGTTGGTTGCAGATATTCCATTGGGGGGGTCCTCCTCCTCCAGAACCCATGGATCCTCCTCCACCAATTCTTCCTTGACATCATCAGAGTGGGCCCTCTCGAGTAGCTCCTGGCATCTGTGCTCCACCTTTCTTCGGTGTCAATCAGACTCTAGCCACCTCCCACTCATCCAGTGAAGAAGCCATATCAGGGTCTCCATTTGGCCATTGGGTCCATCTCGTCCCATCCATGGTGCCTTGCCCAGGTCACCATCTCCATCAGGTGCTGTTTTCCTCATCTCTGGCTCCATGCACCTCTGCTGTGTATCCTAGGTACCAGGTCTGGCACCAACTGACTGGACTCCCATTTTCTTGGACATCCAGACAGATCCCACTTCTGCTGACACCATATGTCACTGGGCATGGGTTTAGGATAACACAATTTCAGGCAGGCCAAAAGTCAGGTGCATAAAAAATGCATGGTTGTGTTTATCATTTTATTTTCATCAAGTGAAATATACAGAAAGCAAAATGGTAAGTCAGACAACTGCTTAGCTTCAACTGTTTCTAAGGCTTTTCTCCAGTCTAGAATGAATCAAACAGTGTGAAAGCACACACTACCAGGAGGTCTTTCACCTTCCTCAGTCTGTATTCAACTGAACACCCTATCTCTCCTTTCTCAGCACTGAGGTAGGGCTTTTTATAAGCTCACTAGAAGTTGGAAAAGCAATTTCTTCTGCCTTTTGATTAACAGCAGATATAACATAAAACTAGCCACTAGGGACAACTGTTGCTCCATAGAGAATAGTTATTTGGCAGCCACCTGGTGCACATTACATAACTTGTTTACAGCATTGTTAAAGGTCAGAGCCAAGGTCAGAACATTCTGTGCTCTCAAACTCTCTTGCAGGGTCATATTACCTCATGCTGTCTACTACAAAACATATTTCAGAAGAGGGCTGCTAACATCTAGAAAAAACAGACACAAGTTTTTGTTTTTCTTATATTAAGACAGCACTCTCATTTCGTAATTGTACTCTTAGTTTTGTTTTTAGGTTAATATGCACAGAAAGCTTTACAAGCACTTCAGCACTTAATTTATAACTAGCCAACTAGCATGTTGGACATTACACAAAACATGTAAACTGCTTGGAAAAGGAGTTTCAATTTATCTCAGGGGTGTCCACTATGATGGGGGTCACCCTATCACACAAACATCCTGGGGGTATAATTGCTTTTCTAACAATGTGTCAGGAAAGATTTTTGAAGTCAGACACTTTTTTTATCTGTGATACAGAGAATTTATTAAACAATATGGTATGACCAGGGGTTAGATTAACAGCCTGTAAATCACCCACTAGGGTTGTAAGATGGCATGAGACACAGCTGAGTGCCATATTCCCCATAGGGGGTGATTAACTGACTGTTAATCTAACCCCTGGGAGTGCCTTATGGTATTATAAAAATTATTCCGTAAGACAAGTGTTAAAATTGTACTCTTTCAATGTTTACCTTTTTAAGAGGGTGATTTTTAATAAAAATAGTTCTTCCACCAACAGTTTAAGAATGCTGGCTCAGAATCAGAATCCATCATTCCAGTCATTCAGTAGTGCTAGAAGGATGGAATGCTAGCAGGAAGAATTCATGTGCCATGGTGATCAGGCTGTACATGGCAGTATAACAGGGATTATTATAAGGGTAGGAATGAAAAAAAAATCTGATTAGTTGACAAAGTTCCAGGAGCCGTACATTAAATATAGAATAAAGTATGGGGTGGAGTGTGTAATGAGACGTTTACACACACCCGAAGTGTTAGATGCTATATAACCCTGAGAGCGCATAGCAATTTCTGTTTTTCATGGACTTGAGGGAATAAATACCAAGTCTAATGGCACTTGAAACAGAGTATTTAGGGGTCCTTAAAGAGGGAGTCTAGCCAAAATTTCTGGTGTCACTAAATTTGGATAAGCATATACCCAGTTAGCATTGTGCCAAAATGAGATCTCTGAGTTACTTTGTTTAAAAATTACAAGTCATTTTGTAACCCAGAATTCACAGCCTGTTCAAAAAAAGCCAGTTTCAATTAATTCTGCAATTGTGGAATGCAGTAATGACGCAGTCTCAGAAAGTAGCAGGGATGCACAATTTTGGAATGTGGTGGTGATGCTCAATTTCAGAATGTGGCAGTGGTGCAGAATTTCAGAAAGTTGAGGTGATGCACAATTTCAGAATGTGACTGAGGCCCACAACTTCAGAATGTGGTGGTGGTGCATAATTTTGGAATGTGGCCATGATGCACAATTTCAGAATATGGCAGTGGCGCACAATCTCTGAGTGTGACGGTGGTGCACAATCTCAGAGCATGGCAGTGGCACACAGTCTTGGAATGTGGTGGTGGCACAGTCTCAGAATGTGGTGGTGGCACACAGTCTCAGAATCTGGCAGTGGCAAATGTGGTAGTGGTGTACAGTCTTGGAATGTGGCGGAGGTGCACAGTCTTATAATGTGGTGGTGGTGGTGCACAGTCTCAGAATGTGGCACTGATGCACAATCTTGGAATGTGGCAGTGGTGCAAAATCTCAGAATGTAGCAGTGGCATACAGTTTTGGAATATGATGGTGGCACATAGTCTTGGAAAGTGGTGGTGCCATATAGTCTGGGAATGTGGTACACAAACTCAGAATGTGGCAGTAATGCACAGTTTTGGAATGTGGCACTGGCGCACAATCTCGGAATATGGCAGTTGTGCACAGTCTCAGAATGTGGCAGTGGTGCACAGTCTTGGAATGCAATGGTGTACAAATTCTGAATGTGGTGGCACATAAATTCTGAATGTGGTGGTGGCGCACAATCTCGGAATGTGGCAGTGGTGCACAATCTCAGAATGTGGAAGTGGTGCACAGTCTCGGAATGTGGCAGTGGCGCACAGTCTTGGAATATGGTGGTGCTGCACAATTTCATAATGCAGCACTGCTGCACAATCTCAGAATGTGGTGGTAGCACACAGTCTCGGAATGTGGTGGTAGTGCACCATCGCAGAATGTGGTGGTGGTGCACAATCTCGGAATGTCGTGGTGGCACACAGTCTTGGGATGTGGCAGTGGCGCACAGTCTCAGAATGTGGCGGTGATACACAGTCTCAGAATGTAGTGGTAGCACACAGTCTGGAAATGTGGTGGTGATGCACGGCCTCAGAATGTGGCAGTGGAGCACAGTCTCAGAATGTGGTGGTGGTGCACAGTCTCAGAATGTGGCAGTGGTGCAGTCTCAGAATATGGTGGTGGTGCATAATCTCGGAATGTGGCGGTGCCACACAATCTCAGAACGTGATGATGGCATATAGTCTGGGAATGTGGTGTACAATCTCAGAATGTGGCAGTAATGCACAGTTTTGGAATGTGGCACTGGTGCACAATCTCTGAATGTGGCGGTCGCGCACAGTCTCAGAATGTGGCAGTGGTGCACAGCCTTGGAATGCGATGGTGCACAAATTCTTAATGTGGTGGCACACAAATTCTGAATGCGGTGGTGGTGAACAATCTCAGAATGTGGCAGTGGTGCACAATCTCGGAATGTGGCAGTGGCGCACAGTCTTGGAATGTGGCAGTGGCACTGCACAATTTCATGATGCGGCACTGCTGCACAATCGCAGAATGTGGTGGTCGCACACAGTCTCAGAATGTGGTGGTAGTGCACCATCTCAGAATGTGGTGGTGTACAATTTCTGAATGTGGTGGTGGTGCACAATCTCAGAATGTGGTGGTGACGCACAATCTTAGAATGTGGCGGTGACGCACAGTCTCAGAATTTTAATTTTATTTTTTATTTATTAAATTCTCGGATTACAAATACCTTTGAGCAGAAACTGCTCGTTTACAAAGGTTCCACATCAAAGGATGAGGGTCAACATACATACAGAGGTATTAAAAGAATGCACAATAAACAACCAAAACAACTAAAAGAAAAAATAAAGATACCAGTTATAATATTCATATAACGAGCAGCTTGAGTAGGCAGCTGGCTGTGGTAACAATAAGAGATAGAGGGCACCATAGGCAGTTAGTATTGCAGGCATGTGACCAGGAGAGGAAGTTGGCAGGCTAATGGGCCACTGTCCGATGGTGGTGGAAAATGTCTTGTACCAATGGAGATGTGAAGCTGGAAAGGAGTCATAAGGAAGGCCCAGTGCCAGAGGGAATGAGACTGGGAAAGGGCGGGCTGTGAGACATGAGTGAGCTGGGAGGTGTTTAGAGAAATCTCTGTTCAGAGAAGCAGTCACATTGAGTGGTAGAGGTGAGGTAAAGTTTGAGATTCCTTTTGAAGGGTCCAAGTGTAGTAGAGGAAAGTGCTTCTTTATTGAGGGAATTGAACCATTGAGCGGCTCTATAGATAAAGGACCGCTGACCCATGGAGGTATGACATCTGGGAACCTGATAGGTTAGAGATTGGGCACCACGTGTTTGTTGAGTGCCACTGTAGGTAGTAAGGAGTGAGCTAACACCAGGTGGCATGAGACCACGGAGAATCTTTTTGGTAAGTAAGCAGGTCTGGTAATATATTCTGCTGCGTAGGGGTAGCCAGCTGGCCTGTGCATAGAGGTCACAGGTGTGAGTTTGTCGGGCTGCACCCATTAGTAGTCTACAGGCTTTGTTGAGAGCAACTGAGATCCTGCAGAGGGCACTTGTTTAGGCAGCGCCATAGATGGCAAGGCCATAGTCAATGATAGAGGTGACAGAGCTGTAAATGGCTAGTTTAAAGGGCATCCACAGGCATACAGTGCTTGTGTTTGTGTAGTAGTCCAATCCATATATTGGCGGTCTTGGCAATAGTGTCAATATGCTGTGTGTAGGAGAGGGTACTATCCAGGGTAATACCAAGGTACTTGAACTCCTTGACATGTTCGAGTGGGTTCCCAGCGTGGTTCTTGATGGTGAGGGACAGAGAGTTGTGCCTGCTCTGTCGGTTACAGAAGGACATGACTTTAGTCTTGCTGTGGTTCAGGACAAGTTTATGAAATTGAACCAGTCTTGATGCTTGAAGTCGAGCTGCAGCTGGGATTCAAGAACTGTAATGTCATGGTGGCTGGAAAACAGGACTGCGTTGTCTGCACATAGTAATATTTTTTGGTGGCAGGCACTGGGGAGATTGTTGATGAAGAGGGAGAAGAGTAGAGGTCCCAGAATAGACCCTTGGGGGACTCTGGAACGGACCGGTTTTTCATCCGAAGAGATCCCTGCAATCCTTACACGTTGAATCCGATTATCAAGGTAGCTGGTGAACCATGGAAGGGCATTGCTGGGGATCCCAATGGAGGACAGTTGCTTAAGCAGTAGGGGGTGGTTAACTGTGTCGAATGCCTTGGTAAGGTCTATAAATACTGCCCCTCCACAATTCCCTTTGTCAAGCGTGGCATGGATGAAGGTTGTAAATTCCAGTAGTGCAGTGGTGGTGCTGTGCCCTTTTCTGAAGCCATGCTGCTCTGGGCACTTTACATTGTACTTATCCAGGAATTCAACTAGTTGGTCCAACACTATTCGCTCCAGCACTTTAGATAGTGGAGAGAGGAGTGAGATAGGTCTGTAATTGGTGTGCAGAGTCCTATCTCCACTTTTGTGAACCGGTGTGACAGTGGCTTTCTTCCAGAGAGTGGGAAATGGCCCAATCTAAGCGAGAGATTGAAGATCTTTGTAAGTGGTTCTAAGATTTCATCGAGAACTTGTGCCAGCAGTTTCAGGTCAAGGGAGTCACCACTGTACCCTTGTTTGCCGATGGCCTTTTGAATGTATTTTCTAGCTACTTGTGGTGGGACCACCTTAAAAAAAAACTTTGGGGTTGTACATTCTAGTTGGGGGGTAACTTGGGAGGAGCTGGAGGGGAAGTCATTGAAAAAATTTGTGGAAGGACACTGTCCAGGTTTGTAAATGCATTATTAAAAGTGCTGGTGATGGTACCTAGGTCGAGTGTAGGAGTGCCATGAAGGCTGAGCATAGTGGGTGGTGCTTTAGGATCCTTGCCTGTGAGTTCTTTCATGTTGTTCCAGAATTTGTTTCTCAGGCCCCTAGAATTTAGTCAGAGCCTCTTTGTAATAGCCGCGTTTAGCATTCTGTATTTTTCGAGTGCAATCATTTCTGGCTGCTTTGTATAATTGTATGTCTACTTGCATCGGAGTTGCATGAGCACAATGCCAGAGGTGGTCTCTGTGCTTGAGCAAAGTTAAAAGGTCAGTAGTAACCCTGGAGTTGGTCTGTCCTTTGACCTTCATCTTTTTCACTGGTGCATAGACGTCACAGGCTTCGTTGAAATGTTTGATAAATAGGTCCAGAGCTTTGTTGGTGTCACTGAGGGAGTCAAGCACTGCCCAGTTCAGCCTGGTTAGATGGGATTTTAACAGCTGGAGGTGCCCTTGTTTGATAACCCTGGCATAGATAAGCTTGGGAGGGAGCTTGTGGTATTTGTTTGACCAGCAGCAGATGACAGGCGAGTGGTCACTTATTGTATCCGGGAGTACAGAAACATTGGAGATGCGTTCAGGGTGGTTATATAGAATCCAGTCTAGAAGCTTAAGGGAGCCTGTCCTATAGTTACACCTAGTGGGGGCATTGACCAGTTGAGTGAGGTGATGCACCGCGGCTGCATCCTTATAGGTAGCTGCCTCAGCGGAGAGCCAGTTAATGTTAAAATCACCCATGATTATGGTTTCAGAATTATGTTGCTGGACCCTTAGATATTCAATGATGCTATGGAAGCCAGCAGCCTGGTCTCTTGGGGGTAGGTAAACTGAGATGACAGTGAGTTCCTTGTTATGTGCACCAAGGAGGATTTTGATTGTGAGGACCTGAGAGGAGTTGCTCAGGCTAGGGGATGGGATGATGTGACCCATAAGGGTATCCTTAAGATAGATGGCACAGCCCCCACCCCGTTTAGCAATCCTGTCTTGCCTGAAAATGCAGTAGCCAGGGATAGAGACTGAGGTATCAGGGATTTTAGGGTTTAGCCATGTTTCCAAAACTGAGAGGACATCAGGGTTATGCTGTAGGATCCATGTTTGGAGGGAATCAAGTTTATTGAGGATGCTGCAGGTGTTGATGGATGCCATGGTGAGGGTCCCTGTCCTTCTGCTTGGTTCCACTGCTGGCTGCCCAGGTGGTCCTGGGTTGGGGTGAACATTTCCTGAGAGCAGGACCAGCATAAGGAGAATTTGTAGGAGAAAGGATTTTAGCATCTTGTAGATACCTGGTGGTTAAGTCATAAGCCAAAAGAAATTATCAACAGCTGAGGTCCGGAGTCACAGAATGTGCTAGAATTCCTGAAGGTGATGAACTGTGCCTGTGCATATGCAGGATGTGAAATCCTTTTGTCTGCATGCTTCTTTGTCATTCAAAGAAGTTGTTGAAAAGCCCACATACAGATCATGGAGCAGGTCAGACAAAAATGTGGATTCAAGCAGATCTAGAGTCACTGAGTTTGTTAGACTTAATTGCTTGACTTATGTTTTGCTTGGGATAGCTTCCAAAAAGTTGATTCTTAAATGAAAAATGCAGATACTTAGTGATGATGTTTTGCAGAAATCCAGTTCAGGAGACTTTCACCGATGTAGTGAGCAAGAATGGTGTAGTTACTCGAAGCAGAAAACCATGTAAATCCACAAAAACTAAGCTACAGACACAGACAAGCAGCCACTACAAACAAAGAAGGAACATTGAAAAAGAATGTGGCGGTGATGCACAGTCTCAGAATGTGGCAATGGCGCACAGTCTCAGAATGTGACAGTGGCGTACAGCCTTAGAATGTGGCAGTGGTGCACAGTCTCAGAATTTGGTGGCGCACAATCTAAGAATGTGGCGGTGGTGCACAGTCTCAGAATTTGGTGGCGCACAATCTAAGAATGTGGCGGTGGTGCACAGTCTTAGAATGTGGCACTGGTGCACAATTTCAGAATGTGGCGGTGGTGGTGCATAATCTCGGAATGTAGCAGTGGCATACATTCTTGGAATATGACAGAGGCACACAGTCTCGAAATGTGGCGGAGTCGCACAATCTCAGAATGTGACGGTGGCATATAGTCTGGGAATGTGGTGCACAATCTCAGAATGTGGCAGTAATGCACAGTTTTGGAATGAGGCACTGGCACACAATCTCAGAATGTGGCGGTCGCGTACAGTCTCAGAACGTGGTGGTGGTGCATAATCTCGGAATGTCACGGTGGTGCACAGTCGTGGGATGTGGCAGTGGCGCACAGTCTCAGAATGTGGTGGTGATGCACAATCTCAGAATGTGGCGGTGATACACAGTCGTGGAATGTAGTGGTAGCACACAGTCTCGAAATGTGGTGGTGACGCACAGCCTTAGAATGTGGCAGTGGTGCACAGTCTCGGAATATGGTGGTGGTGCATAATCTGGAATGTGGCGGTGCCACACAGTCTCAGAATGTGATGGTGGCGTGTAGTCTGGGAATGTGGTGCACAATCTCAGAATGTGGCAGTAATGTACAGTTTTGGAATGTGACACTGGTGCACAGTCTCTGAATGTGGTGGTCACGCACAGTCTCAGAATGTGATTGTGGTGCACAGTCTTGGAATGTGATGGTGCACAAATTCTTAATGTGGTGGCACACAAATTCTGAATGTGGTGGTGGTGAACAATCTCAGAATGTGGCAGTGGTTCACAATCTTGGAATGTGGCAGTGGCGCACAGTCTCAGAATGTGGCAATGGCACTGCACAATTTCATGATGCGGAACTGCTGCACAATCTCAGAATGTGGGGGTCGCACACAGTCTCGGAATGTGGTGGTATTGCACCATCTCAGAATGTGGTAGTGGCGTACAATTTCTGAATGTGGTGGTGCACAATCTCAGAATCTGGTGGTGACGCACAGTCTCTGAATGTGGCGGTGATGCACAGTCTCAGAATGTGGCAGTGGCACACAGTCTCAGAATGTGGCAGTGGCATACAGCCTCAGAATGTGGCAGTGGTGCACAGTCTCAGAATGTGGCAGTGGTGCACAGTCTCAGAATTTGGCAGCGCACACAATCTAAGAATGTGGCAGTGGTGCACAGTCTCGGAATGCAGCAGTGGCACTGCACAATTTCATAATGTGGCACTGCTGTACAATCTCAGAGTGTGGCGGTCGCGCACAGTCTCAGAATATGGTGGTAGTGCACCATCTCGGAATGTGGCAGTGGCATGCAATTTCTGAATGTGGTGGTGGTGCACAATCTCAGAATGTCATGGTGGCACACAGTCTTGGGATGTGGCAGTGGCGCACAGTCTCGGAATGTGGTGGTGACACAGTCTTAGAATGTGGTCATGACGCACAGTCTCAGAATGTGGCAGTGATGCACTTTCTCAGAATGTGGCAGTAGCACATAGTCTCGAAATGTGGTGGTGGAGCACAGTCTCAGAATGTGGCAGTGGTACACAGTCTTGGAATATGGCAGTGGCGCACAATTTCAGAATGTGGTGGTGGCATACAGTCTTGGAATATGACAGTGGCACAGTGTCTCGGAATGTGGTGGTGCCGCACAATCTCAGAATGTGACGGTGGCATATAGTCTGGGAATATGTGCACAATCTCAGAATGTGGCAGTAATGCACAATTTTGGAATGTGGCACTGGCGTACAATCTCTGAATGTGGCAGTCACGTGCAGTCTCAGAATGTGGCAGTGGTGCACAGTCTTGGAATGCGATGGTGCACAAATTCTGAATGTGGTGGCACACAAATTCTGAATGTGGTGATGTACAATCTCAGAATGTGGCAGTGGTGCACAATGTTGGAATTTGGCAGTGGCACACAGTCTTGGAATGTGGTGGTGCTGCACAATTCCATGATGCGGCGCTGCTGCACAATCTCAGAATGTGGTGGTCACACAGTCTCAGATTGTGGTGGTAGTGCACCGTCTTGGAATGTGGCAGTGGTGTACAATTTCTGAATGTGATAGTGATGCACAATCAAGGAACGTCGCTATGGCGCACAGTCTTAGGATGTGGAGGTGGCACACAGTCTCGGAATGTGGCGGTGATGCACAGTCTTGGAATGTGGTGGTGGCATACAGTCTCAAAATGTGGTGGTGGCGCACAGTCTCAGAATGTGGTGGTGGTGCACAGTCTCAGAATGTGGCAGTGGTGCACAACCTCGGAATGTGGTGGTTTGGCACCCAGTCTCGGAATGTGACAGTGGCACCCAGTCTCAGAATGAGGTGATGATGCCCAGTCCCAGAATATGGTGGTGGCACCCAGTCTTGGAATGTGGTGGTGGCACAGAGTATTGGAATGTGGCGGTGACGCAGTTTCAGAATGTGGTGATGAGGCACAATTTCAGAATGTGGTGGTGACACAACTTCAGAATGTGGCAGGGATGCACAATTTTATAATGTGACAGGAATGTACAATGTCAGAATATGGTGGGGGTGTGATGTACAATTTTGAAATGTGGTGGCTACATACAATTCTGGAATGTGGCAGGGATAAGCAATTTCAGAATAAATCAGATAATTACATTGTAACTTTTTACTGTACTCTTCTAATTATACCCATTAGGTACAGAAGTAATGCAGTGCATGTACATATGTAAGGGATATGTAACAGGGACCTGTGGAATACAATCTATTTTCACAAGAGCTGTTTGACCTAGGGTAACCTCACGAGTGGCCAAGTGGCGTAAGCCACGAGTGATGTGCCCAAGGTTAAACAGCTTAAGTGAAAATAAATCATGTATTCCATAAGGTCCCTGTTACATATTCCATTTATGCAATGTGGATCCTTTAGGACAATGCAGGGAGTTTTGTTTTAAACTGTTTATTTAATTTTTAATGTAAACTTACATGGACTTTTTGTGGTATTCCAAGTGTAGGTCTGCTTAGCATAGTGGTTACTAAGTGGTTGCTATGGACACTCCAACCTTACATTATGGTCAGTACATAATGAAAAAGTTTGATGCATGATTCTTTTGTTTTTGCTTTTTTGGGTGGGCATTTGTTCATCAAAAAAAGTGAATAAAAATTTAGTTTTCTGCCATTTCTTGCTGATCATGAAAAATCTAAAAGGTATTTATAGATGCAATACCTCGCATTTTGTAGATATTTTTGTGCTGAACAACATTTGTGCTCAGAGTACCATGTTATCATTTTTTTGTTAGTTATTTTCATTTGTTTGTCAAAAAAATGAAAACAAACCCCCCGACTTTTCTGCTGCTTCTTGCTAATTATAAAAAAATCTAAAAGGTATCTATAAATGAAACACAAATAATTTTGTAGATAGTTTTGGGCTGAACAACTTTCATGCTCACAGTATCATGCTATCATTTTTCGTTTTAAAGTTATTATTTGAATATGGTTACTACTGGTACAGAGGCTGAACATTCTAAATGAGTTCGGGCCGGCCCGCCGGCGCAGCGATAGGGCTACTGCTCACGGTGCCAGTGACCCGGGTTCGGGAACGGACTCGGGCAGCTGGAGGGCCGGCTGGGGGGAGGAGGATTGAGCACCCAGTGGCTGCTCTCCTCCTCCGGTTGGGGTGGGATGCAAGTTCCGCTGCTATACCACCACCTGGGTGATCACAGGTGGAGGCGCAATGAGACTGCACACAGCAGGGTGGGAGGACGTCTGCCGGGAGCCGGAGCACCAGCACGTCGCGACGAGCTCTGCCCCTATGCTTCCCTAGTGTGCAGATGTCCTGAGGGCAGGAAGACAAGAAAATGGAAAAATCCTGCATCAGGCTCCTGTAGACGGGACCCAGTCAACCCGAGAACACCCATAACCAGGCTCCATAGAAGGGGCTGATGAGCCTTCCGATGCAGACTTAAGGAGCAAGAGAGGGGAATGGGGATCCACCTCTCCGCCCCACCTGGGGGGTAAACTGAGGCAGGATGGGGACAGGCTTGCCAGTACCCAGAGGGAGGTACCTGGGGTGAGACTACAGGAGTGCACATGATCTAGAGATCCCAGAAGAGAGGATCCTGGTGCAGCGAGGAGGGTAGCAAAAAAAAAAAAAAACATTCTAAATGAGTTCCGAGTGCCTGTGCTGGACCTAATGACACAAGAACTGTGTGGATAAATGGCTGATAACATAAGAACTGTGTGGATAAATGAAATTTATGCACATATTTGCTCAAATAAACAGATTTCTTGCACTCCATTTACAGTGTTTGTTACAGAGAAGTTGCACAGCACCTCGGTATACGTCGTCAGCTGTGGTGTACCAAGAGTTATGCCAAGTGGTACCGCCTTAATTCGGCAGTTCAGTAGCAGGTAGGCCTATGCCATTTTTTGCTGATCATGAAAAATATGAAAGGTATCTATAGATGCAATACCTCTCATTTTGTAGATATTTTTGTGCTGAACAACATTTGTGCTCAGAGTACCATGTTATCATTTTTTGTTAGTTATTTTCATTTGTTTGTCAAAAAAAATGAAAACAACCCCCCCGACTTTTCTGCTGTTTCTTGCTAATTATAAAAAAATCTAAAAGGTATCTATAAATGAAACACTAATCATTTTGTAGATATATTTGTGCTGAACAACTTTCATGCTTACAGTACCATGCTATCTTTTTTCATTTTAAAGTTATTATTGTTTGAATATGGTTACTACTGCTACCGAGGCTGAACATTCTAAATGAGTTCTGAGTGCCTGTGCTGGACCTAATGACATAACTGTGTGGATAAATGGCTGATAACATAAGAACTGTGTGGATAATTAAGTAATAAGCCACTACAGGGTATGCATTAAAGAATTTTAATGCACCTCCCAGGGGTGTGCTAAGGCATGAGGCTGAACGCCGAGTGTCCTTACGCCTCTGGGAAATGTATTAAAATCCTTTAATGCAAACCCTGGAGTGGCTCATCACACTTATAAAATGGGCTACCATCATAAAATAATTAGTTTGGTGTACTCTGATAGGGATTAAAACTTATTTACTATTTTCAAAAGAGTGTATAATACATTCCTCTAAAACATCTAGAAACTGAAAAAAGTGTCCCTATTAATGTATAAAATAGGATATGTCAGCAATAGGTTAACTAGTACAGTACTTTACAGTAAAAGTATTTATTAGCAGAGTTGGCTGAAAATATATACTTTCTCTGTCACATGTAAATTTTATCATGTAAATGCACTGTAACATTTGTACATTTGTAAGACATAAGAAAAAATTACTCACCTTAGTAATTGCTTTTCTTCTCATGGAGTCTTGCTATATTATGACAATTAGCAGTTAGCCACAGCACTTGAACTGCCCCGGAGAGGAAGGAGTTAACTCCAGGCTGACTGGAGTTCCAAGCGTGAGCGCTTTGTTGAAAGCTCTATCTGGCTAGTTTCAAACTGAAACTGTCAGATCTTTACGGAGCCAACACTAAGCAAAAGTCTGTGTGGAAAAAACCCTACACTAGCCAAATGGCTACCTACTAGTAGAATAACAATAACAGAAACAACAACAACAACAATATCACCCCTAACAAGCACTATTGGGCCCCCTCCCCAAAAGACAGAAGTCCAGGAGGGGGGCCAAACATACAACCAAAAACAGAAATACCTAGTTTTCCTAATCCTAAAGAAAAGGGAAAAGGAAAAGAGCTATAACGGCATGACACAGTGCTTGCACTAATTTGCCAACCCCTACCCAAGTAGAAGTTCTGAGAGGGGCAGGTTGGGGTGGTTAATATAGCAAGACTCCATGAGAAGAAAAGCAATTGCTAAGGTGAGTAATTTTTTCTTCAAACACCATGAAGTCTTGCTATATTATGACAATTAGTAGATTACACAGCAGTACCTCCATGGAGGAGGGCCAGAACCTACTTAGGAAATAGGCTCTGAACAGGCTGTGCCAAAGCTGAGCATCTCTCCTGGACTGGACATCCAGGAGTAATGCTTGGTAAAGGTGTGAACTGTTTTCCAGGTAGCAGCTTGACAGATTTCCAGAATGGGAATATCTCTAGCAGCCGCTAGAGATGCAGCTGTACCCCTGGTGGAATGGGCCCTCAGTCCTGAGGGGGTTCTCTACCTAGTTTTTGGTAGCAAAATTGGATACAAGAGACAATCCACCTGGCAATTGTCCTCTTAGTGGCAGGTTTCCCTTTGCCAACCTCGCCATAGGTAAGGAAGAGTTGGAGGATTCGAACCTGTGACCCTTGGTGCGTTCCAAATAGTAGCTTAAAGCTCTTTTGACGTCCAAACTGTGCAATCTCCTCTCACCCGAGGAAGAATGCTCAGTGAAAAATACTGGAGGGGAGATGGATTGGTTAAGATGGAAATCTGAAACCACTTTAGGTAAAAACTTTCTGTTAGTCCTGAGGACTACCTTATCTCTGTGAAAAGAAATAAAATCCTTTTCCACTGACAGGGCTTGTAACTCACTTATGCATCTGGCAGAAGTGATGGCCATTAGGAAAACAGTTTTCCAAGTTAGGAACTTAAGGTCTGCTGAAGACAGAGGTTCAAAGGGGGGGTTGCATTAACTGAGCAATGCAAACATTAAGGTCCCAGGCAGGGGCTGGGTCCCGAAAAGGAGGGTTAGTGTGAAGTAACCCCTTAAAAAACTTGGAAAACACAGGGTGAGAAGAAAGGGAGGCAGGCTTTCCTGCTGATATAAAAGCAGAGACAGCTGCCAGATGAACCTTTAAGGTAGCTGGCCTGAGGCCTAAGGAATTAAGATGGACCAAGTAGTCCAGCAAAATGGACAAATCAGCAGATTCTGGGACAATTTGCTTCCCAGAACACCAGATGGAGAACCTCTTCCATTTGGAATTATAAGTGGCCCTAGTGGAAGGCTTCCTAGAGGCCTTTAAAATATCAAGGACACCGTGAGAAAGGTGTAAATCAGAAAATTCTAACTCCTCAAGAGCCAAGCCTTGAGGTGGAGGGATTTGAGGTCCGGATACCAAACTCTCCCCTGGGCACAAGTCAGCAGGTTGTGGACCCTGGGAAGGCCCAGGGGAGGGTGGACTGTCAGGGACAGAAGCAGTGGGTACCAGGGTTGCCTGGCCCAGTCTGGTGCAATCAGAATCACTTTGCAGGGCTGGGATCTGATTTTTACCAACACCCTGAAGAGAAGGGGAAGGGGAAGGCATACAGGAACTTCCCTTCCCAATCCAACAGAAAGGCGTCCAGGGGGACTGAGCCCATTACTGGAGGCCTGCAAGAGAACAGAGGAAGTTGGTGGTTGTCTGGGGCTGTGAAAAGATCTATCTGAGGAGTGCCCCATCTGGCAAAAACTGACCCCAGCACTAGGGGATTCAAAGACCATTCGTGATGACCCTGAGAAATCCTGCTGAGGGCATCCGCTAGGACATTGTCCTTCCCTGGAAGGTGAACTGCTACTAGGAGGTGTTCAGGGAGGCCAGAGACCACAACTTCATTGCTTCTGCAGCACAAGGCTGATGACCGAGTGCCCTCTGCTTGTTGATGTACCACATTGTTGTGGTATTGTCTGTCCTGACCTGAACTACTTTGTTCTGGACAGATGCTGAGAAAACCTGAAGAGCTAAAAGACAGCTCTGAGTTCCAATAGGTTGATGGGAGCAGAGATTCCTGGGGGACCACACTCCCTGAGTGGAAAGGTCCTCATGCGTGCCCACCCCAGCAAGGAGGCATCCGTGGTGAGGGTGAGGGAATGAGAAATGGGAATGAAGGGGACCCCTTGTCTTAGATTGCTCTGATCCTGCCACCACTGAAGAGCTAGAATCAGAGTTGGGGTCACTGGGACCAATTTGGTAAGGGGGTCCCTCCTTTGGGACCAATAGGCCCTCAAATGAAACTGAATGTCTCTCATCTGGAATCTTGCTCCTTGCACTACAGCTGTGGAGGCAGCCATGTGCCCTAGAAGTTGCAGAAAGTGCCTTGCTGGTCGAGAGACCCGCAGGGTGAAAGAGGATGCCAGGGCAATCAGCTTCTCTACCCTTTCCGAGGGGAGAAATGCCCTGGCCAACTTTGTGTCCAATTCCGCACCTATGAAAGTTAGTACCTGAACTGGTTCTAGAACTGACTTTGGTAAATTCAGCAGGAATCCCAGGGAAGTGAGAAGCTGCTGGGTGACCTGCAAGTGGGATTTTACCTGATCTGGGGACTGACCCACAATGAGCCAGTTGTCCAGATAGGGAAACACAGCAACCCCTTGCCTTCTTAAATGAGCCACTACCACAGCTAGACATTTTGTGAATACCCTTGGAGCAGAGGTAAGACCGAAGGGCATTGCTCTGAACTGGTAGTGACCTGAGGGCAGATCGAACCTGAGGTATTTTCGGTGAGAAGGCCTGATCAGGACATGAAAATAGGCATCCCTGAGGTCCAGGGAGGCTAGCCAGTCCCTGGCCTGAGGGAGGGCAAAATCATTGCCAGAGTTAACATTTTGAACTTTGGTTTCAAAAGATGTTTGTTCAGGTACCTTAAGTCTAGAATGGGCCACCATTCTCCTGTCTTTTGGGGTAAGAAAGTATCTGAGTACAGCCTCCTGGTGACAAGGAGGAACTCCCTTCCACTGCTTTGCAGTCTAGGAGGGAAGAGACCTCTGCTTCCAAAGCAAGGGCCTCTAAAGGGCTTGAGGTGGAAAATGTCTGGTTCTCATCTTTGAAACTGTTTGAAGCTGAGAACCAGACCCTGGCTTACTACCTCCAGAACCCATTTGTCCAAAGTTAGGACACCCAGTTCTGGCTGAAATAAGCCAACCTGCCTCCAACTGGTACAGGGAATGGCCCTGGGCACCCCATCAGGGTGCCTGCTTGGCAGTAGCCTTAGGCTGAGGGGTGGGGACGGTTTACCTGCGCCCTGCCTACCTCTGCCTCTGAAAACCTCTGTGCAAAAGCAGAGGAGGCTTGGATTGATAAAAGGCCTGTGGAAAGGCCTGCCACTACCTCTGGGAGTGTGCCTCTGTGGAGTGGCATGCCGCCCTTGGCCTGGGCACTTTTGTAGGTAGTTCTGTATTCATCCATCTTTTCATATAATTTTCCGCTTGCTCTCCAAACAGAGAATTTCCCACCACAGGAAAATCCATAGCCTTTGACTGAGTATCCTGTGACAGATTAGTGCACCTGAGCCATGCCAACCTACGGAAAGCTACAGAAATGGCCATGACCCTAGAGGAAACATCATTAACATCTACAGCAGTATGAAATTGAACTTTAGAGGCTTCAATGCCATCAGCAGCCACCTGTTCCAATTCACTAGCCAGCTGGCCATGGGCCTGCTTGGCTAACTGCAACACTGTATCCAATCTAGATTTCTGATATCTAGCCACATAAGCCATATAATTTGCCTGCCTGAGTCCCAAAGAAGCTGCCATATACTGTTTTTTCACCATGGCATCAATCTTCCTGGAATCCTTATCAGGAGGATGGAGGCCAGGGGATATTAGCCTTGTCACAGGCTGCAGCTTGTACCACACCTACATGACTACACTGCTCAGTGAGGAAGTCTGTATCAGGCCTGATAAGTATACCTTCTGTCCATTTTTATCTACAGGAGGACAGAATGAGGATTTTTAAAATTTTGTTGTTTGCTTCCTAAATGACTTATGCAAAGGAATAGACAACCTCCTAGACTCTGGGATATCCATCATCTCAACATAATCAGGCTCCTCTTGCTCATCCACAACCTCTTCCAAGGGAAGCTGGAGGGTTTCTGCAACCTTTTTGTAAAACATAAAATGAGAAGGGGACTCAGACAGCATAGGGGGAGATTCTAATGGTCTGTCTGGAGAAATGTCCGGTTCAATGGGCACGTCCAGACCCTCCCAGCCACATACATAATGATCAAAATCTTCCTCCCCCTCCTGTGGTTCATAAAATTCCTCAACATCATACTCTTGAACCACTGGAACCCAACGAACCAACCTTTTGCCAGCTGTTGGTGGTTCGGCCGGTCCCTGAGACAGTGACTGGACAATCTGTATGGCTTTAGCTATCTCTGCAGCAGTTGGAGAGGCAATCTTGCACTCCAGACCTGCTGATTTCTTAGATTTTTTTACTGGGACTGGTTCCTCAGAACCAGCCTTCCTTTTGCCCGAGGAAGTCTCGCCCTGGTCAGAGGGCACCCCTCTGGGTCCAGTGGGTGCTGGACCGGCTGGCCATCCAGGTCAGCGGACTTTTGGCTCTCGCCCTGAGCCGGCCCAATCTTTCTCCAGGGTGGCTGCAGGGAAATTCTTACACACCTGGCAGTCTGACAGAGGTGGTCAGCCCTCAGATAATAAACATGTGGTGTGTGGGTTCCTTGGCAAGGCTTCCCACAAACATCACAGTGTTGAAACCCAGTGGCCCGGTTTTTCTTTTGGTTTCTCAGACATAATGCCAGCCTATCCAAAAACTTGCCCTTTTATGGCAGTGCCAGGCAAGACACCCTTATCGGTTCCTAACCTGTCACGGGTATTTGAAAACCCAATTTAAGAGATAGTTTTTCTAGAACTGATAAGAACCGGAACCGCACTCTAAAAGCCCAAGCTATTATTTAAAATTGTTTTTAACAAACCCGATCGTTCAAAACCGAACCGATAATTAATTTCCACACAGACTTTAAAATCCTGTACTTACGGTTTACCAGATAGAGCTTTGAACCGAAATGCGGTAAAATAAATACTTATTGCCGGTTAAAATGTACTGAAAACACTCGTTTGAACCGAGAAATGAACCGAGCTGAAGGAGCAGATCTCCGGAGCGACTGTTCAGTGAAGCGGAGTAAAGAATCTGACAGTTTCAGTTTGAAACTAGCCAGACAGAGCTTTCAGCAAAGCGCTCGTGCTTGGAACTCCAGTCAGCCTGGAGTTAACTCCTTCCTCTCCGGGGCAGTTCAAGTGCTGTGGCTAACTGCTAATTGTCATAATATAGCAAGACTTCATGGTGTTTGAAGCAGTGTTTAAAACTTAATTTTTATTACACTGTAGTTATATAGTCTCATTGAAGGCAACCTTCTCTTAATTTTTGTTTTTTACTTATGTGCTGTGGTCTAGTACATAAAAGGAAAACTGCTATAGGATTGAGGTGAAAGGTTAGTAAGAAAACAAAATGTTAAACCTGCCAGGTTGCCTTTTTTTTGGTGGGCAAGGAGGGTAGATTTCACTTGAAAACTCCTATATAAGATTCAAATGTACATGCTTTTATTAACATTAGAAATGTATTTGGGCACTTTGGGTCTGCCTCTGCCTATTTAACTGTGTTTTCCCACCTTTTCTTTTTGTTTATAAAGTATTACTGTATTGCCTACTTTCTTCATTCTGTTTTTTGTTTTCTGTTTTTCCCCACATTCAAGACATAGAATGTTTATTATGGAATGTTTACCATGGAATACAGGGATTCAAAATTCTGCTCTATTCCACTTGTAGAATGTTACTCTCCTGACATTCTGTACATACAGACAACAAAGGCCTGTTTTAGAGCCACAGACTCAATTATCTCACTGTCAGGGTAAGCAGAAGAGATTTCCCTGATGAGCAGATAAAGACAGAAGGGGGATTTCTCACTGTTAGTAAAGAAACAGTTGTAATGAAAACTATAAACCATACTTAATATTTCTAATTTGTTTGTGTGTAAGGAGAGTGTGATGATCAGGGAAACAACATTTAATTAATTTTTTTTCATTTTTATTTAAGGTAGTTTTATTTTTAGGGCCCCGTTGAAGGTTTTTACAGTGTAAAGGTAGCAGCTACGTTTGTGATAGAAGACCAGTTCTGGTTGCAGGGCGTCTGATGGAAGATAGTTCTGGCTGTAGGAGGACTGATTTGTTCATTGTGTGATGTGGTTTAGGACCAGGATGACTGTGTGTATAAAGAGATTTAATGTACAGTCAGCTGATGTCTCTTGGCCAATGAGATTTCGAGATTTTTTCTTGCCATTTTATAAATGAAAGTTATGCACATAGTTGCTCAAATAAACAGATTTATCACACTCCATTTACAGTGGGTGTCATAGAGAAGTTGTGGAGCACCTCGGTATACTTTGTCAGCCGTGGTGTACCAAGCGTTATGCCGAGTGGTACCGCCATAATTCAGTAGTTCAGTAGTGGGTAGGTCTATGCAGTAAGCCCTTAATTATTTAAATCCCCACACCATCTGTTGTAATGCGGGCACGGCAGGTGGCACTGTTCCTGGCTACATTTGACCTGTTTTTCAATTTTTTCCCAGTAGGTGTCCCTCACAGTTTACAGTCATGCTATAGACATGCACCTTTTTTAAAGTAATTTTGTTAAATCAATGTTCCATTTTGCATTAACTATTCCCGGAGTCCACGGCTTTCTGTGATGTGAAAGTTTGTACCAAGCCTTTCTATAGGTTGCTATCAGGTTGCTAGTGGTTACTGTTCAGCAAGGCAAGATTGTCTGTATAGATGGAAAGTGTTATTAGTTAGCAGTTTAGGAGGTCAGAAGTACAATACAGTTCACTTGGTTTTCTGCAAAAGTCAGACTTTTTTTTTAGTAACTACATCTGTTGTATATGGCCGGCATATGAGCTGTGAGTGAAAGCAGAATTTGGAGTGTGACAGTGGATTTGAGCTACGGTAGGTTACAGGCATGAAGGGAATATACTGTGATTGGGTTGGTGGATTTCATGAAGTCACATATAAAACTGCACAAAGTATCATACCAGACTCCAAACAGATGAATGGCAGCCACATTTTGCTCAGTTAGTGAATCGATATGTTTTACTGACCTACTGTATCTACTATCTGCACACCCTTGGTCAGAATTCCCCTGCAGAAGCAAACCCCAAAACCTGGTTAACATCTGCCCCACCAAAAAAAGTTTCACAGTTGACAAGCATCCCCAATCCCGAAGCTGTTCTAAGCACAGTGTGAAATTACATGAAAAAACTTTCCCTGGTAGTCTAGCACTCCCCCCCCCAACACCACCACTACCACCACCACCATCCCCAGGCTCACAAGATACAGTATTAATAACATTTTCCCCAGTAGACAAGTGCTCCCCACTCCCTAATGTGCAAAAGAAAACTGTCTACCTGTGATGGTACCTTACCCAAACCCAACCTCCCTCTGTGTACCCATCCCCCCTCCGATAGAATGAGAACAAAATAATGTTTGGCAGAGATTAAGATTGTACAAAATTAGGGTAGCATAGCAATGCAGCTGATAAAATGAGCCCAAGAGCCCCTTTCAGCAGTTCTCAGATGCCAGATATTTCTTCCCTTATGCGCAAGTTGGAATGAACTTTAGTGCAGCAAATCCACAATACTGTGCAGTACTATACAAATAAAAAAGGTATGCCAGTGGTCCACTTAGAGTACAGAAAACACTTTGGGCTGAGGTCATCAATATTTGACTATTGGCAGTACTGTGAATGAAGTAATTAAACAACCAGGGAAGCCATCACCATTGCACAATTACCGTAGGTAAGCACAGTAATGCAGCTGGTAAAACGTGTCAACATTACAAAGCTTTTATTTTATTTAATTTTTTGGCAGTTGGTGAGAGCTGGGTGGAGGTGGTGATCAATATACAGGTATGTGACTAGACTGACAGACTAGCGGGATGGACTGGGGCAGCAAGTGATACACTCAGATCCAGAGGCAGATGCGACAGTGTAGCTGAGATGTGGACCTGCACTAGTAGTTCTTGCTCGATCATTTATCACTCTGTCTCTCCATCTCTGTCTGTCTCTCTCTCTCACCCCTATTATGTTAAACATCTGTCAGTGCTACTATTTGCCCGACAACGTACAATACGTGATCCTTAGATTGTTTGCTCCATTATCTCTCTCACTGTGCTCCCACAATCAGTTTGACAACTGACAACAGCAGAGTAACCATCATTTTAAAATGTGCATGCATAAGTATCCTACATATAAACCATGGTCAGACGGTCTTGTGATGGTCAACATTTCTTTTTTGTCTCTTTCTGGTTTCTGGTTAATTTTTTATTAATTAATTTCTATTAAAAATAAAGTAATAAAGAACTGATATCACTGCTGCACATTTGACCTCCAGATCATCCAGCCATACTGATTATCTCAAACAAGAGTGAGGGTGACCTTTGGTGACATGAATGTAACGAGACGGAGTGAAGATTTTGTAATGTGTAATTGTTATTGCTCACTGATTCCACTGGCTGTAGCTGATTGGCAATAGTGGTAAAATGTTGGCTCTTATTTACAGTATGACTATTTGTTATGTTACCGCATCCGTCATGCACACTCCATGTCTCCATTCTGGCATGGCACGGAGTCCAGTACCACAAAAATAATGTGTGTATAAAGATCAGTCAGCCTGGAAATGTACTACAGAATTCACATCCAGTCTCTTGTATGACAGCTAGTTAATTTGCTTGTCCATCACTGCCCACTGTACCATATATTTATGATTTTGTATGTTATAAAACAAAATCCCACATTCAGTTGCCCCAAAAAAAATATATCCACCTCATGACCCAAACAATTCTGTTTAGCATTTACATTTTCATCACATTTGTTTATCATAGAATACAGGAATTCAGTCTATGGAAGAATACCAGAAGCAGAATGTTCAAAGCAGAATGTTCACAACATCAAACACAACCAAAAGCCTTATGTGGAAGCACCATCTCAACTTTACCTGTGTTTTCAAGTTGCTGAGCAAGTCATCAAGCTCTTCAGTTTTTCAGCAGTTCAAAGACTTTCTGTTGCTGTGTCATTACTTAGCCAACATATAGTACAGTATGTCTAAATGTCTAAGTGCAGCAAGCATGGGTGCTGGATGGGGAGAAAAGTTGTGGGTGCTGATGTTCTAAAGGGTACAGCATAATTTAAGGCACCTTTTGCAAGCAACTTTTTTCTATACACAGTAATCCTCCAGGTTTCCATGTCTGTGTAGGAGAACCTCCCGGTACTGGTTCCAGTGCTGCTGTAGGTCCCAGTGTGGTGTTTGCTATGGGTGACACTGCACTAATTTATACAGTCCCTGCAGCTGGCATTTAATCACCCACATTCTGGAATGTGATAGGAAATATTTACAGGGGGAAAAACACATAGAAAGTGTTCCAATGCTGAGTTGCTACAGTGAGGCCAACAACAACACATTTCTTTGGCATTTTGTTAGTAAAACCAAGGTTAATTAAATACCAGAACAAATCCTGAAATATTGTAAAGCAAATAGAAGCTTATTTTAAAGTCTCACTGATTTATTTACTGGGCTTATGCAGCAGTCTTTCATGTGAGAGCAATGCCATTATCTTATCTTATCCTATCTATCTCTCTATCTACTGTATATGGATCCAAATATCCCCAATGTAATTGCTCAGATTTTATTAAATGCACAAACATACACTATTTGCAATATTTATGCTCCAAATGAAAAGTCACCATCTTTTTTCACTCAAGTTTTTTTTGGAACTTTCTCAGTTCTCAGCACCATATATCATTGGAGGCTATTTCAACCTTGTCCTTAACCCTACACTTGATAGATCAGGACTTCACTGGGAAAAAATAACTTCTGCTGCTCTAGAAGTCCAATACCTTATTAAAGAATTAAACCTATTAGAGATCTGGTGCCATCTATATATCGATGATCAAATGTTCTCGTAATTTTCTGATGTTTTTCAGTCATATTCCCAGATGGATTTTTTTCTGATTTCTCACTCAATACTACACTAGGTTAACATTGTTAAGTATCATAATATAATTATTTCCGACTACACACCCCATTCAATTAACACTCATATTCATTAATTCTATCTATCTACCTATCTATCTGTCTACCTACTGTCTGTGTCTGCCTGTCTGTGTGTCTCCCTGTCTAGCTATCTGTCTGGATACATTAATAACTAAACCTCACTCCTCCCTCTGCTGATCCCTCTTCAAATGGTCACAGATCAGACTGTTCCTGGGTCATTAAATAAAACAAAACAAAAAAAATAACATAACAGTCTTACTAACTGGACACCAGATGTAATAAATGGGAATCCTCCCTGTGAAGCTGTCCCTCCCCAACAGACTTATTGCCTATACTTCTGCCCACTAATTAATAAAAATAACAATAATAATTGCAGAAAGAGGCCACAGATTTAGTAACAAAAAAATTATCCCTCCTGCCCCTCCATCTTTCACCAGCCACCAGAAATTGTGGGATGCTATGATGTCTCATGCTCCCCTACTGTGTTAAATTACTGCCACAATGCCTCTGTCACAGTACTTTACAGGGGAACGCAAGGTTAGCAGTTGTATAACAACAAAAGTGGACCCATTAGTTTTGTTTTTTTGGCAAATGGATTTTTACCTAAAATGAGAGAGCACACACACACACACACACACACACACACACACAATCTGCCACTGTTTTATGTTTGCAATTTTTGAATTCTCTACCTTACATGAATGAAAAGTTAACTGTTTTGTCTTTCTTTGCTGAAACATGTTAATAATTCACTCACACGTTAAATCTGCATGCTTCAGAAACATAACATAGAAAAAAAATCAGTTTTTGGTGACCACAAAAGAGAGAAAAATATATGACCCCCTCCCCAATAATCTAAATAATAAAAAACATTATGTCAAACTGTAACTCTGCATTACAGCCTTAAGGAGCATCTATTGTCAGTTGTTTTGAAATGTACTGTATGTGGGGCTGCAGTTTGCTGTACTACTCTTTATTATAATAGTGTGTGTGACTTCTAGGGAAAGATGTTCATTAAAATGTGCAATGAAAATACACTCAATCACTCTTGTTTAGGAATAAATGGGGCAATCCAATGCATTTAAATCATAATTTAATAATTATTTTTGGCTCCCACACTAATCAGGAATGACATGCCTTTCTCAACCATAATGGCAGTATTTCTGCACTGGATGGAAATCACTCGGGAGCTTTAAATGCCATAGAAACATAGAATTTGATGGCAGATAAGGACCGCTTGGCCCACCTAGTCTGCCCATTTCTCTACCTAATAGATAAGCTGCAGATCCTAGTTAACCAACAACCTACTTCCTCCTACCCCCACTAGAATTGCCTTATGTCTGTCCCATGCATTCTTGAACTCCCCCACTGTTTTTGACTCTACGACCCTCCTCAGAAAGGCTGTTCCATGAATCTACAACCCTCTCTGTGAAGAAATACTTCCTCACATTACCTCTGAACTCTTCCCCCCTTCAAATTGTGCCCCCTTGTTCATGCACATCTCTTTTTCTGAAAGATGCTACCCTCTTGGACTTCACTGATTCCCCTGAGGTATTTGAAAGTTTCTATCATGCCCCTCCTCCTTTCCTTGAGGCTATACATCTTAAGCTCCTTTAGTCTTTCTTCATATGTCTTCTGGTGCAGACCCTGTACCATTTTGGGTTGCCCTCCTCTGGACAGTTTCGACCCTGTCTATGTCTTTGTGGAGATAGGGTCTCCAGAACTGTACACAGTACTCCAGATGTGGTCTTTCTAACTGTCTGTACAGAGGACCAACAACTTCCTGTTTTCTACTGGTGATGCCACTCCCTATGCATCCCAGTATCCCCCCAGCCCACCTTACTGCCTTCTCACATTGCTGGCCCACCTTTAGATCGTCTGATATGACTACCCCCAGGTCCCTTTCCATTTTTGTTGTCAGTATCTCACCCCTATTGTGTACTTTTCCCCTGGGTTTTTGTTTCCCAGGTGCATTACTTTGCACTTCTTTGCATTGAATCTAAGCTGCCATACATTTGACCATTCCTCCAACCTTGCCAAGTCCCTTTTCATCCTTTCCATCCCACCTTGCATATCAACCCTGTTGCAGATCTTTGTGTCATCTGCAAAGAGACATACTTTCCTTCCAGTCCCTCTGCAATGTCACTTATAAAGACATTAAAAAGGACTGGCCCCAGTACTGAACCCTGCGGCACCCCACTAGTAACCCCCCTTTCTTCACTGTGGACTCCATTTACTATTACCCTCTGTGTCCTGTTGTCCAGCCAGTGTTTTACCCAGGCTACCACCCTGGGACCCACTCCCAGGCTGGCTAATTTGTTTATTAATCTTTTGTACGGGACTGTGTTACATGCCTTGCTGAAGTCTAGGTAGACTGAGTCCACAGCCCCTCCCTGGTCTACTACTTTGGTCACCCAGTCAAAGAAATCTATTAGATTTGTTTGATGACCTTCTCACTGTGAATCCATGTTGCCTTGGGTCCTGTGCCCCACTGGCCTCTAGGTACTCAGTCCTTTCCTTCAGAAGTGATTCCATCATTTTCCCTACCAGAGGTCAAACTGACAGGTCTGTAGATGTTTTTACCAGAAAGACCTCATGAAAACTTAACTTAGACCATAGCATTTGTGTATTTCTCCAGTGTCCAGGGCTGTACTAACAACAGGGCATCCCTTTTAAGTAGAAACACTTAAGAAAAAAGAATGAACTCACTAGTTTAAAAAAAAAGACACGATCAGCACACATTGAGTCTGACATTTATCCATGCTGTCAAAACAGAAGTAACTAAAGCAGCTAACAAATATGTTGACAGATGCACAGATATGACTGAAACCAGCACGAATGCAATCAGGACATGGGTGTTAAAACTATTAAGAAATACGTTAGTCTGGCAGAAGCTACACAAGAAAAATCAGTTTGCTGCCATTTGGGAGCTTATAGTGGACTAAATGTATGGCAAATAGATCAACTTTCGCAAGTAATTTTCACATGCTATGACTGACAAAAAACTGTTTCCTGACAAAGTATTTTACTTTGGGCACATTTTTTATTCATGCTGTCAAAACAGAGGTAACCAAAAGGATGAGCAAACATGTTGGCAGGTGTAGATATAAAACTAATACTACAGAAACCAACACGGTTATAGTGAGTACATGGGCGTCAAACACATAAAGAAATACAGGTTAGGCTGCCATAAACCACACAAGGGAATTCTGCCTACTGCCCTTCAGGAATGTGTAAGGGCCTACCTTTCACAAATCAGTTTTACCTGTGAAAATTAAAAACAAACTGTTTTCTGTCATGGTATTTGACTTGAACACTGTTTTTTTTTTTTTTTTTTTTACAAATCTCAAATGCGATGTACAGTACACAGATCGCACTACCACTGCTAGGAAATGCCATACAGTATATCAAATCCACGCCACCTGCTGGTACACCTGCAAACACAAACTTAGACACTAGATGTGTAGCAGTCACCACCAGGTGGATTGGGGGAACTGCATTTAGATTCAAAATACACAGCAGTGATTCATAACAATACTGTGCTGCACTGAGCGGCACAGTGCCACAACAAGAGTTATACTGACCGGTACAGTGCCACACCGAGGATGATATACCTCGGTACCTGGCAACTTATCTGTAATGACCATTGTATGTCCACCCTATTGCATAAACTAAAATATGTGTTGCCCTCTTGTCAGAAATGGATTTGCTTTGAAATCAATATTCTATGCATGAGCCCTTAGACAGTTCCTCACATTTGTAAAACCTTTTATCTGTCAGAAAAAAAAATGCTGAGTCAGTGACAATGATCACAGCAAACAAACCAAATCTTGTGCAATTTACCGTGGCAGCGGGACTATTTTATGTTAATTTCACATAAAAATAAGCAAAAAATATTAAAACAAATTATTCGAACTACAGTAACTTGTAACCCAATTATAATAATAACAATAATGAACTCTGTGGAGTTACGTTAATATCCAGTTAATCACCCCCTGGGGGCATGTGGCACTTGGCTTCGCCTCATGCCATATTATGCTCCTGAGGTGATTAACAGGACATTAACATAACCCTCGTCGTTCATTATTGCTTGATTATAAAAATGGACTCAGAAATGCTACAATCTGATTGACTGTAAGGATTCTGACAGCCTTACATTAATCTCTGTTATACTGTCATTTACAGCCTAATCACCATGGCATATGAAGTCTTCCTGCTAGCATTCCATCCTTCTAGCACTACTGAATGACTGGAATGATGCATTTTGATTCTGAACCAGCATTCTAAAACTGTTAGTGAAAGCACTTTTTTATAAAAAATCACCTTTTTAATGAGGAAAACATTTAAAAAGTACACTTTTAATACTTTTCTTTTGAAATAATTTTTATAATAGCAATAAGATCTTCCCAGGAGTTAGATTTAGATTAACAGTCAGGTAGTCACCTCCTAGGGGCAATATGGCACCCTGCTGTGCCTTGTGCCACATTACACCCCTAGTAAGTGAGTAACATAGAGGATAATGGATGTTCTTCGGTGAATAACCACGCTGTAATTTCTTTGAGAGGTTGCCAGGAAAATGTAAACCTCGAGAGGTTTATTATTGTCCTGGCAATCTTGAGAAGAGATTTCAGCGAGGTTGTTCACTGAAAAATGTCCATTAAATTTTATAGTGTATGGAAAACAAGTATAAAACCATTTGTCCTGACTTTTTGTTTTTTTCCCTATAGCACCGCTCACCTTAAGCACCAGCACTCACCGCTGTGGCCATTTGTTTAGACGCTACTTTGTAAACCTCGCTCGCACAGATCCATTCCCGTTGTTATGGCATCATTGTGACATAGTCAAGAGGAGTTAACAACCTCTTGACATCACGATACCATAACAACATTATAAACATTGAGATTTCAGTATATAATAAGGGCGCCCCATACAGTATAGTCTATTAATCTAACCCCTGGTCATGCCTTATTGATTAATTAATGTAAAGCTGTCAGAATCCTTATAGTCAATCAGTTTGCAGCATTTCTGAGACCATTGTTATAAATATATATGGCTAAATGTGAAAGTGGTAGCCAGTGTGTTGGAAAGACTAGTCGAAAACTGTGAGAACTGGTGAACATCTTAAGGACATTAGGAATGGAAATATTGAGAATTCACTTGCTAGACATATCTCTGATCATGGTGAAGCTCGTAGGTTCAAATTCATGGAAATTGATAAGTGCTGGCCACTCAAACCGGGGTTGGGGGGTGCAGTTTTGAAACACTCATGCTTAGGAAGGAATCCATGTGGATGTAAACTGGATTCATTCCAGGAAGCCTAGAGTCTTAATGAACACTTTGACCTTACACCACATATCACTTAAATGTGTCTCTTTTTCTTTTTAGCTGCAGTTACACTCTGTTTAGCCTTGCCAATTTGCTTTTACGTTGTACACCTGTGTTCTGCCTGGAAGGGATTGATTTGAATTGTGACCCTTGAAGCTCTCCATTTGAAAATGATGGTGAAATGAAATTGGAAAGCACTGAGCTTTTCTTGAAGGACTGTGTTTCAACACAGAGCATTTAAAATGTCCATGTGAATCTCTTACATAAACCTTTGAAATGATATAGAATTTAGGATCCATTCAATTTATTATGCTATAGTTCATACATACATACATATGAAGAAATCAGCAGAAGAAGGCCATTTGGTCTATCAAGTCTGCTCGTGTTACAGGGTCCACAGCTTGAGCTACTGTCCATGCCCCCTCTCCCCACTCCTCCCGTCCTCCCTACCCATGACCCTTACCCTCCCCCTATGCCTGTCCCAGCCACTCTTAAAGCTGACCACTGTCTTCAATGAGGTTACCTCTTCTGGCAGCGCATTCCAAGTGTCCACCACCCTCTCTGTGAAGAAGAGCTTCCTGACCTCCCTCCTAAACATTCCACCCTTCAGCTTAAGACTGTGCCCCCTCGTGTTATGGTTGCAACTCAGATTAAAGGGACTCTCCTTATCAACCTTATTTATCCCTTTCAGGTACCTGAAGGTCCCAATCATGTCCCCTCACTCTCTCCCCTGTCTTTCAAGGAGTACATGTTCAGTGCCCTCAACCTCTCCTCATATGCCTTACCCTGCTGTCCAGCTATCATCTTTGTAGCCCTCCTCTGAACCTTCTCCAGCAGGTTAATGTCTTTTTTGAGGTGTGGGCACCAGTACTAAACTCCATACTCTAGATACAGCCTTATCAGTGACCTGTACAAGGGCAGTATAACCACTTCTCTCCTACTTCTGATCCCCCTAGATATGCATCCCAGCATCTTGTTTGCCTTTGCTGCTGCTTTCTTGCACTGTGTGGAGTGCTTCAGGTCACTAGTGATCATAACTCCCAGGTCCTTCTCCTCCTCTGATGCAGATACTCAGAATCCACCCAGGTAGTACTCTGTCCTAGGATTCTTGGCTCCAATATGCATAAGTTTGCATTTCTTGTTCTATGTTTTTAATCACAATTAATTAATTAATTAATTAATTTTCATTGTGTATTAGGATCATATGATGCACTGGTTTTTGCAAATAATGAGCACCTCTTTAGTTTGTCTAATTTAGCCTTGAGAAAGCACTGTGCGTAAAACTGTTGGCTTTGTTTTTGTGGTTCTGCTCGCTGCCTGTAAGTAACAATGTTTTTACGCACTTTATGCAATAAAAATAAGCACTTTACTAAGTAGTACACTATTAGCTTGTTTTGCTGCTGACCATGCACTAGTCAGGATTTAGAAAGGGACACTCCACGGGCACCATGCTCACCGATCTCATTAACCCAGTTGCTATATCACTGGATGGGAGGAGTCAGTGGGTGCAGTGCTCGTGGACTTATCCAAGGCCTTCAACACTGTAAACCAATTGATTTTGCTGCATAGGCTTAGAAATACTGAAGTCTCAGAAGAACCATGCAAATGGTTTGAGTTGTGTCTAACTAGAAGAAAACAAGTGATATGGGTAGGCAAGGAACTTTCAGAGGAAGCAGCTGTGATATGCAGAGTCCCATAAGGGTCAATTTTGGGGCCACTGCTATTCTTGATATATACTAACCAGGTGGCCACAGCTGCAGAAAATTCTATAGTTAGATTATATGCTGATAACATGGGTTTACTTAAAATGGGTTCTGACATAGATAAAGTAAAAATAGATCTACAAAGAGATTTTATAACAATCCAGGAATGGTTTACAAAATCAAATTTAATATTAAATAGTAAGAAATCCAGTTCAAAGATGTTTGTTAACAACTCTAGGATTAAATCCAGTTCTTTAGAGCTGGAAATAAAAACAATATCTGGGAACTTTCTGCAACAGATCACTAAATACAAAAATCTGGGTCTTTGGATGGACAGCAGTCTGAAGTTCATCATATTAAAGAACTAGTAAAAACAAGTAATAGAAGACTAGGAGCTCTAAGAAGAGCTAAAGATTGTATGGATAGGAATGTAAGGCAGATATCAGTTAATCAGATGTTAGTACCTTTAATAGATTATGGAATACATGTGTATGGTCAAGCCAGTATAACAGACGTGAGAAAAGTTAAGGTGCTATACAATTGATTGGCTATGTTTGTTCTATTGGCCAACAAATGAACCAGCCCATCATTGTAACATGTTGAGTTAAATTGGTTTACAGTAGAAAACAAATATAAAAAATATCTGATTAATCAAGTAAGAAACACTATAGTGACTGAAAAACCCATCTATTTACACGAGAAAATGGTAAAATCAACTCATTCACACAATCTAAAGAGGTATAAATTACTTAGGGATTACCAGATTAGGACTCCAAGATCAAGATATGGATAACTGACATATCTATATTCAGCCATAAAGGCCTGGAATGAACTTAAAATACAGATGAAAAATATTCTTGATAGTCAAAGAACATTTAATACTGCGTTAAGAAAAGAATTAACCATTCATTGTAGAAGCTTTGACTAGGAAGAGACCCATTGCTACACTTGAAATACAGTACATTTAATTGTTTGTAGGATGATTGTGTTACTAATTTATTGTGAAACTGTATGTGTAAATTTGTATGAAACCGTATGTGTAACCTTATGTAAAAATCAGGAGCACCTTGTAAATAGGACTTGTCCTAATGGTGTGAAACAACATCTGTACCTGACTAAAAATAAAGATTTTACTACTACTGCATACTTAAGGTGGAAGGTGTTTTTCGGGTGTGTGTGTTTTTTTTGAGCCACTTCTCTTTACAAATTTGTGATTTTTATGTGGTAATCTCCACCACGCTTATGGGTGTTTGTCTTTTGGTTTGCAAGTCATGGAATCACTGGACGTGAATCCAATCCTGTCCATGTCCTCCTCCGCACCAAAGTGTTTTCCAGACTTTGTGCACTATGACCAGATTATGGAACAGGAATGGGCAGGCACAGATAAACACAAACATCTGCCCAGGCTACCGGTGAGATGTTATCCATTTATGCAGAAGAGCTCCCAGAAGTGGGAAACCCTTCCTTTGGCAAATAAGGCTGTGCATAATTCTGTGAAGCACACAACCATACTGAGTGAGGGGTCGCTGACCCTGATACGCATGACCAGCAACTGGATGCCACATGCAGAAGAGCCTTTGCCTTGAATGGAATAAACCTGCACACTTCCTATGCATCTTTTATTGTTTCCAGAGCCTTAAACTCCTGGATTATGGCTCTGGGTAGTTTGTTTCCCCAGACTCTGAGGGGGGGTGAACATTTTATAGCTGGTATCCATGACTTCCGCTTTTCTAGGGGATGCCACAGTGGACAATCTATGAATGTCAGCATGCTCCGCTTATCACATTATGTCAGCCATGCAGGGTGTCTGGCTCAGGCACTGGTTGCAGATGAGGCATTGGAGGCCTAACTGTTTAACTTGTCCTTTGAGGGAGCACTGTTATTCATATCTGGCTTGAATGACATTTTGAAGGATGTCCAGGATAAGAAGGGACACCTCCTGGTGTCAAAGCAGCAACAGAAAACAAGTTAGATGCCAATGTGTCAAGGAGGCAGCTGCCAACGGCAGTCTCAAGGTGGTTTTCATCCCTTTGGGAATTTTGGAAACTAAAGGAATAGGGGAGCCTATTCTGCATTTAAAGGCAGTAGTAACAGAGGGGCCTTTTCCCACAGGCATAACAGGGGTGCAGGATGAAGAGGAGGTAACTCACAATGAAGGTACATGAGCCCATCTCCGCCTTCCTTCCCTTGGTGGAAGACTAAAGAACTTTGATATGAGGTGGGCTCAAATGATGTCAGGTGCATGGGTACCAGAGATACTGGTACTAAGTTATGCAATAGAATTTGCAACAGTATCCGCAAAGGGGTGTTTCCTGCAATCCCCTGTGCCAGAAGACCCAGTGAAGAGACAGGCGGTGTTTCAAACTTTGGATCACCTCAGACAGATTGGGGCAGTTGTTCCAGTGTCTCCCAGTGAGGAAGGACTGGGATTCTACTCAATTAATTTTGTGGTTGCCAAGAATCTGGGGGTTTCAGACCAGTTCTGGATATGCAGCACCTAAACAAGTGTATTGAGGAAGGACAGGGATTCTACTCAATTTAGTTTGTGGTTCCCAAGAATCAGGGGGTTTCAGACCCATTCTGGATCTGCAGCACCTAAACAAGTGTATCTGCCACATGACCTTCAAGATGGAGTTCCTGAGGTCAGTCATAAGAGCTGTCCAGTCAGGGGATTATCTAGCATCCATAGACCTGAGGGATGCATATCTTCACATCCCCATTCACCAGTCTCATCAGAGGTTTCTGAGGTTCACGATTCAGGGACAGCACTTCCACTACAGGGTGTTACCCTTTGGGTTGGCAGCAGCACCCAGGGTATTCTCAGAGGTCCTTATAGCACTTGTAGCACAACTGAGACAGGCGGGACATCACGTATATCCCATCCTGGATTACTTGCTCATTTGAGCGCCATCTGTCCAGATGGTGAAGAAATTCATGTCTAGGACCCTAGCAGTGCTGGAGACACATGGTTGAGTAGTCAATCATGAGAAGAGCTCCCTCAGCCCATCACAGAGTCTGGAACACTTGGGAGCAGTGTTCAGGATGGATGAAGAGAAAGTTTTCCTCTCTTTAGCCAGAAAGGGAGTCCTGAGATGGGAGGTTAAGTGGTTGAGAAGTAGATTGCCATTTTGATTGCCATTACCCCTGTGGGACTTGAATCTGGTGTTGAATGTGCTGTGTAAAGCATTATTCGAACCTCTTTCATCAGTTCCACTGGATATTTTGTCATACAAGGTGTGTTTTTTTTTTTTTATTGCAGTGTGCTCAGCCAGAAGAATTAGCGAGCTTCCGGCATTGTCTCACAAAGAGCCTTACCTTACCATTCAGGGGGAAAGGTTTTTCATGTAAATCAGAAAATCTGTCTGCTCAGCTGTCCTTCTGCCCTAAGCCAGTAAATCAAAAGGAGCAGGAACTGCACAAGTTAGACTTGTGCAGGGCAGTCAGGACTTACCCCAAATTAACTGCAGAGTTCAGAAAATCCAATAATTTGTTTGTGCTCTTTGGAGCAGTTAAGAAGGGCCAAAAAGTATCCAGGGCCACCTAGGCTAGGTAGATGAGGGCCTGTGTTGCCAAGACCTATGTGGCAGGGAAAAAGAAAGCTCTGGCTCTCATCAAGGCTTATTTCACCAGGGCTCTGGCTACTTACTGGGTGCAGAGAGGGGAGGCATTGGTGCTTGAATTATACAAGGCGGCAATGTGGTCCTCTGTCCACACATTCACTAAACACTATAGATTCGATGTTCAAAGTTCTGCTGATGCAGCCTTTGCTTGCAGAGTTCTGTAAGCAGTGGTTAGCAGATAATTATTTTTTGCCCATATGGGTTATCTATGGGACAGTATTCTTCCCCACCCAGTAGAGAAAATGGGTACTGCTTCTTAGAACCTATGTATATACCCATTGACAATGTGGAGTGCTACAGAAAGGAGTAATTCCTTCGTACTTACCGTAATTTGCTTTTCTGTTAGCTCCAACATTGTCAATAGGGCCTCTCCCACGAACCTTGGCTCCTTCTGGAGAATATTGTCTGGTATGTATCTAAGGATGTTGCTTTCAGAAATTATGGTTCGTAAATATAGTTAACATCCTAGCCAGAATTTATGTGCTAATGTAAAAACAGGTTATAGTTATCGGATTATAGGCACGCAGGTTAACTGGTTGATATTTCTAAACATGAGGTGGTGCCTCCCTGTTACCGGTTAGTGCTTACACAGTTTCTGCAGTCACGCTTCTGTTATTTCTGTTACTACTGTTGTACACCTTTATGTTAACAGCTTTGCTAGCAGCATAACATTTCTACTATTGGGCTGACACCAGTACAACAGGAAAGCCGATATGTGAGAAACGGCCTTACGTCATCCTGTTCTCCAGAGTGAGGTAGGCCATCATTTGTTGTTTCTTTTCTTAACACAAAAGCTTTTTGTACATATGTTGTGTTGATGCTACTAGAAAGTGGGAATAATATACATTGGGTGCTTTATCGATTTTTTGCTTACATGTGACTGTATAGGTAATGCAAGGACAGAGGTGACAGGAGAGTCCTTGCTGTTCGGAATCTTCATATGCCCAGGGTTCTAAGCTGTTCACAACTTTAGGCTGTACCACTACTCCTAGTAGGAGTGCACATATTTGTAGGGGTGCATATATTAAAACATAGAAACATAGAATTTGACAGCAGATAAGGACCGCTTGGCCTGCCTAGTCTGCCCATTTCCCTACCTACTGCATAAACTCCAGATCCTAACTGACCTGCAGATTACTTTACCCATTGGCTTAGATAGGTTACCCATAGGTTGTGCCAAATGTTAGTTTAATTATTGGCATTGCTCCTGGGCTGCCTTGAGGGACTGAGCTGATCCAACCTCTCTGAACTAGCAGGCTGCCATTATTTACTGCAACTGTGGTGAGGCATTTGGGGCATTTAAGGGGACTCACGGTAGGTTAGCGACTGTTACTTGGAGGCACAAAGTGCGCTACCGAGAGTCCCTGCACCCTCCCCCTCATTTCCCTCTATTTAAACCCTTGGACTCACCTCATCTCTTTACTTCAACAGGTGCTCAGAGACATCGGGGACCATCTTGGAGGTTGAGAGGGCTTCGGCTACTGCCCTCCTCCCCCCCTGCACTCTCGCTCCTCAAAACAGCCTGAAACTGCCGAAAAGGTAATTTCACCACTGCACTGTAGATGCACGACAGATTTTACATCCTGACTGTGCCAAAGCTTACCTGTGCTCCACCATGGAAAAGGCCTCGAGTACTGGTCGCCCGATCTACCAGCTGCTTGCCTGTTGCTGCAGAGGCTCACCTCTGCCCCACCGGCTTCGCTGGCTGCCCCATCGCCCCCACCAACACCCTTGGTCAGCGCTCCAATTTATATGCAGTTTTTTGGTCACGTGAGCAGATTTTACCTATCGGCTCACTTTTCCATCTGCAAGCTATACAGTCTCTCCACTAGGGGCTCCCTTATAGCTTTTGGTCACTTGTTATGTAGTGTACCTATTGATCTGTTACAAGTCTGCTCAAAAACCTTGTCTGACATCACCCTTATGACTAATTACTAACGCCAAGGCCTTAACTTACCAATCTAAGCTGCTGCCATCAAAATAATAATATTGTTAGCCTGATCGCAATAAAATTTGTAACAGGACAGCCAGATGCAGTAAGTGTCTAGTGGGAACAAATTAACTTATTGCTCTCTACCCATTTCTCCAGCCCACTATACACCTGCGTAGTACCTGTATCCCACCCCCCCCGTACTGAGTTGTATTGCATCTCTATGTAAACTAGGCATAGGATTGGGTCTTGATCTGAGGAGGGAGGACAATAGTAGCAACTAAACAGCGATCCCTAGCTACGTGTCAGCCATGGGAGGCCCTACTGTAGTCCATTTGGTGAGCTTATGGCAGCAGTTCCCCTTCCTGTCTCAACCTGACATACGTCTTGATACTGACATGGGATTCCCGGAGCAACTACCAAAGCTAGTCCTGCTCCAGTTACTCCTGGGCACCATCACCCTTGTGATCATTACTACTCCTTGGATCCCCTGGCTCACAAGTGGGGGTGCTCCCCTGAAGGGAGATCCCTGGTGTATGTGCTCCCAACCGGGGGACTCCGACTTCACCTTCTCCAACCTTCTAGCAGAGGGTTCATCCTTGCCCTGGGTCCTCGGTAGTCTTGACCTAAGGAGCTTTCTGAGACCTGCACGAAAGGTCAGACGCTATGACCGTAAGTCACAGACGAAGGATAGATCCACTCCCTTGAGGCATCTATTCTGGCTCATGCTGGTGACCCTTGTGCTAGCAGGGGACATAGAGCTAAACCCAGTACCTTCACTCCAGTCTTCCTCCACACTGGCAGGCTGGTCAGTGGTAAAAGGGCTGAAAGTAGCCCATCTTAATATCAGAAGTCTCCTGCCCAGCCTGGTGGAACTTCATGTCTGGGTAACTCGACATAATCCTGACATCCTAGGCATTACAGAAACTTGCTTAAAACCTGCTACACCAAACTCTGTGTGTGCCCTCCCTGGCTATGACCTCATCCGTCGTGATCGCCCAGGAAAAAAGAGGGGTGATGGTATCCTGGTCTAATACAGGAGCCATCTTAACCTATCTGCACTTCCTAGTCAACAGACAGTACAGTCCACCTGTGAGACACTGCACACAGTGCTGATACTAGGGATGTCAAAAAAGATACACATTGTATTCACCTACAATCCCCCCAAAGGAGGCGTAGAGGAGCTGACTGGCCTCCTTGACACAGTTGGCACCTTAATACGGCAAAATGAGCTAATCATTCCGGGTGACAACACCAAAGCCTTTGACTCATCACTTGCCGGTCTCTCTCTGACACAGCTAGTCAAGAATCCTACCAGGTGCCCCGTAAATGGTGGTAAGAGCTCCCTTCTGGACTGGATCTTGACTAACAGACCTGATAGGATCAGCTCGTCCGGTGTCCTGCCTGATTGTATCTCGAATCACTCCCCAGTGTACTGTGTTTGGAGGATCCCACTCCTGAAAATATCACATAAAATTATCCAGATCAGACACTACTCAAGGTTTGATCTCTCCTCCTTTCAAAATGATATTAATTACACTGACTAGTTGGCAGTATGGAATGCCTAGGACTCCATATCTGCTGTCAGTCACCTCCTCATCTCTTTAAGGGCACTGCAGGAGAAATATGCCCCCCTAATTAGATGGAGGGTCACGGCTACGGCTACAAAATGGCTTCATGGCAGCCTCCTAGCCCTCCTCAAAACCAGGGACAAGTGCTGGGCCAAGTTTAAGGCCACGGCTGACCAGGCTATCCTTCAAAAATACAGGCAACTCAGAAATGAGTGCAAAACAAACATCAGGGTAGCAAAAAGTGAGTTCTGCAAATCTGCACTACTGAACTCGGCTAGGGACCCAAGGAGGTTCTGGAGGAATATCAAACACATAGTAAGCGGTACACAGAGTGCGGAGTCCACTGATATGACAATTGATGGTTCCTGCTGCAACAACTCAGAAACCATTGCCAACTTCTTCAATCACTATTTCACAGATCTGTCTGAGTACACCTCATCATTACCAATGGTAGTGGCGACAGAGGCGCTCAGCCCATTGCATCATCTTCACCCCATCTGCCCTTTCTTTTCAGGGCAGTGACGGTTCAAGAGATGTGGAGACTGTTAGCTGGACTCTCCCCCTTCTCAAGTGCTGGCCCAGATGGCTTGGAACCAAAGCTCCTCAGCCTCGGTGCCCCCTGGCTTGCCCCTCTGGTGGCACACATCTTCAACTTGTCCCTGTCAACTGGTGTTATTCCAGACATATGGAAGGTAGCAAGGGTGGTCCCAATTCTTAAACAGGGAAACCCTAAACTGACAGAGAACTATTGCCCCATATTCATCCTATCAGCAGTTAGCAAACTCCTGGAGAAAGTTGTGGCAGAGCAACTCAGAGTATTTACAATCACATGATATAATGTCTCCAGTACAGCACGGATTCAGGAAGGGGCATGGTACTGTCCTCGTTACTGTTTCATCTTGGATCAAAGAGGCCACGGACCAAGGCAAACTCTCGGGCGCTATCTTTATAGACCTGTCAAAGGCCTTTGACCAGGTTGACCATGCCATGCTATCAACACAGCTAAGATCTATTGGACTATCCACTGCTGCTCTCAGCTGGTTCTCCAACTATCTGCATGGCAGAATGCAGCGGGTAAAATATGGTAAAGAGCTATCAAGCCCCATCCCAGTAACCATGGGGTTCCCCCAAGGCTCCATCCTTGGACCCCTGCTCTTCTCCATTTTTGTTAATAATCTCCCCACAGCCGTTGCTCATTGTAAACCAATCCTCTATGCAGATGATCTGGTCATCCTGTCTCACTCCCCAGAGGTGGGGGACATTAACTGCCACCTGAGTGCTGACCTAAATAATATCCAGACATGGATCCAGAACCATAAGCTAGTCCTTAATCTAAAAAAAAAACCCAGGCCATGCTTTTTGGGTCCCGGGCTAAGATTAAGGCCTCCCCAGTGCCTTTCTGTGTTTCCAGAAAGGGTGGGGTGTCCCGATCCCAATCATGGACAACTTCAAATACCTTGGGGTAACGCTGGACCCGCAGCTTGACCTTGGCCGCCATATCCAGATCACATGCAAAACTGTCAACTGTAAACTGGGTATGGCCTATAGAGCAAAAAATAACCTCACTCCGGCTGCACGTATTGCACTTGCCAGAGATATGCTTCTCCCCTCGCTATGCTACGGGGTCCTGTTGTTTGCCAGCACCACTAAGGTCCATCGCTCTAGGTGGTCGACTGCCTACAATAATGTCTGTCACTTCGCCCTAGCGGCCCCTCGGCTCACTCACCACTGTGATCTCTATAACAAACTAAACTGGCTCTCTCCCTCAAAGCACATTGACTTTGTCCTTGGTTGCTTCACAGGGAAGGTCCTTAGCACTGGCAGCCCCCAAGGGGTGGCAAACCTGCTTGTCCAAACTGTTCCCTCTTCCTACCACCTTAGGTCTCAGGGGTCGGCTACACTCAAGGTACCTGTGACTAGTACTCAAATGGGTGAAAGGGATTTAGCGGCGTGTGCCCCCAAACTATGGAACACCTTCCCTGACCAGATCCATGTTGCCCCTTCCCAGGGCTGCCTGCTTTCCTCCCTATGGAACCATCTCAAACTCGCATCAGCCTGTGGGTGCAAAAAAACCCCGTGATAAATTGTCTAGACTCAGCTCTTACATATAACTGTTGGCCCTTATGTTGCTGCCACTAATCCCTGCCTTGTACTGCGCCAATCTGGCACACACTGTTTTACTCTGTTGTACTTTAACTAAAAGTTGCCTTATGACCTGTACTTGTGTAGTCTAAATTAAGATGTTTGCATGTGACATATGAGTAGTTCATAACTTGTACCTTGTTGTCCTATGACTTGTAATCTTTCCATTATTATGTACCATGTTGTCCAAAGTGTGTTTTGTATGTAATTTCCTGTACTTTCCCAGGTCTTACCTGAAAATAGGCAAAGTTTTGTCTAAAAGCAAAACAAAATGGTTATATTAAATGCACATAGAAAATTGAGTTAAAAATCTACGTTTCGACCTTAGGTCTTCTTCAGGAAATATCTAAAAGAGAAAAAAAATCAAGTTAGTGTAGAGGAGAGGTAAAATGAGAGAGATATATATGTGGAGAAAGAAGAAAGGGGAGGCTAAGGGAGAAGAAGTGATAAATGGTAAGATTAAGAGAGAATCTGTGAAACAAAAAAGTGATGATGGGAAAGATAAAGCATAATGGGAGTGAAAGAGCTGGGGAAGTTTCCTGGGGGGACTAATTAACAGGGCCTAGTAAGTAGGCTGAAAGGTGACAAATGTGTGGGAAGGAGACAGAAATGGAGACTGTTGGTGAAAATAAAAAATAAATTAAATGAGTACAAAAACAAATAGACTTTAGGGAAAAAAAGGGATGGCTGAAAGATGTTAGTGGAAAATAAGTCTATCATTTAAAGCAGAGGGCTGCTGGAAGCCAAGGCGGATGATCAGCTTGGCTTCCATGTTTTTTTTATGGTCAGGATCCCAGAAGCCCTGCTGAAGGACACACACAGAAAGGTCATTGACATTGTGGTCCCTGGAGATAAAGTGGGATACAATGGGTTTAGCAGTTTCACCATTCCTGACTGCTCTGTAATGTTCCCAGAAACGGTCAGCAAGACACCTACCAGTTCTCCGATGTAAATAGCTGTACACTTCCTGCAAATAATACAATACACCACATTAGTGGAGGTGCATGAGAACTCCTTGGTGATGTGAAAAACACCTGTAGGCCCCCAAATCTCAGTCACACTGGAAATAAATTTGCAGGTGTAGCAGCGAGTCCTGTTGCAAGGTTTGGTACCTGGGAGGGAGGAACTGTTAGGAGTAGGTAGGCTGCTTTTAACCAGGAGATTCTGCATGTTAGGTGTCTGGCGGTAGAAGGCAATAGGTGGTTCTGTAAAGGAAGAACCAATGTTAGGGTCAGTTTGCAGAATGGGAAAGTTACTAGTGATGATCCTGTGAAGAGAAAGTGTGCTCTGATGGAAAGGAAGAACTAGTGAAATTCGTCGTTGTTCTTGTGTGACAGAATCCTTCCTGCGGGGGTCAAGGTTACGGGGCATGCTACTGACCCGGGAGAGTGCTCTGTCCACTGTGCTTTTAGGGTATCCCCTGTTGATAAAAAAAACTATGCATTATTTGGGTCTGCTCAGCAAAATCATCCTCTTCATTGCATAACCTGCGAATTCTAAGAAACTGTGAATAAGGCAGGCCATTCTTGACATGTTTAGGATGGAAGGAGCTGTGGAGGAGGAAACTGTGAGAGTCAATGGGTTTGTAATAGACTGATGTCTTCAGACCAGTGTTCTGGACTGACAGCTGGATATCCAGTAAAGGCAGTGTAGAGGAGGATACTTCAACAGTGTATTGAAGGGAAGGATGGGCCGTGGTAAACTTGTCAAGGAAGACTTGGAGGGTCTCCCTGGAGCAGGAGATGGCCCCCACACAGTCATCAATGTAGCGTTTGTAGAGTTCAGTCCCTGTGAATGAGAGAAAAAAACGTTCCTCCACCCAACCCACGAACAGATTAGCAAAGCTGGGACCCATCTTGGTACCCATGGCAACTCCACTGACCTGCTGAAAAAAACTGTTATTAAAAGAAAAAGCATTGAGTGTAAGAACCAGTTCTGCCAGATGAGTTAGTGTGTGTGTGGGTGGCTGCTGGACTTCCCGCTTATTCAAGAAATGCTGCAAAGCTGTCAGACCATCATCACGGGGGATCACTGTGTAAAGATATTTGATGTCCATGGTGAAGATGAGCTGATGAGAGTCACTGAATATGAACCTGTCAAATAACTGGAGAGCACGGTTAGTGTCTTTAACATAGGAGGGCAGGAACTCAACAAGGGGTCTCATGAGGTCGTCCAAAAATGCGGAGATGTGGGATGTGGGGCAGGAGCAGGCAGACACTATGGGACGACCCGGGTTACCTGTTTTGTGGATTTTGGGAAGGAGATAAAACCTGGATGTCTGGGGATGCTGAACTATGAGTCTCAGCAGAAGCAGGGAGCTCTTCGTTTTTAATAGAAGAGGTGATGGTGGTGGTGACCTCAGTCTGATAGTCAGCAGTGGGGTCCTGTGGAAGAGAAGAATAAAACCTGGTGTCAGAGAGTTGCTGTGTGGCTTCAGTGATGTATAGCTCCTTTTGCCAGACCACAACAGCACCTCCCTTATCAGCTGATTTAATAACAATGTCATTCCTACATTGTAGAGATCTGAGGGCTGCAAGCTCACCAGGTGTCAGGTTGGAATGGTTGTGCCTGCAATGAAGATTAAAGTTAGTGGTGTTTTCCATGCATTGGTTAACAAAATAATCAACAGCAGCTAAACGTCCTGGAGGGGGTGTCCATGCACTTCGCTGGGGATTGATTTCATTGATTGTTCTGGTGATACTGTCATCATCTGTGGGAAGAGGAGTCACATTAGAAAAATGAGCTGCAAGGCGTACTCTACGATAGAAGCACTGCAGATCAACTTGAACCTGGGGTGCATCAAGATATCTGGGTGTGGGCACAAAAGAGAGACCTTTGCTAAGGAGTGATTGCTCATCTTGTGTCAGGGGAAGGTCTGGAGGAATACAAAATACCAAATTGTTAGGTTGTGTCTGACTCGAGGGCTCATGTTGGTTGTTGATCTGCTGGGTGAGAGACTGGAGTTTGGCAGATTTGGTGTCCTTGAGAAACTGAAAGAGAGTGGAGTTGAGGTTTTGGATGCAGTGCTTAATAAAAGGAAGGTTATGTGGAGCCGTTCGCTGCAGGAAATCCTTTTGCCTTTGAATGGTTTTGTCCACAGAGATCAGCTGTGTTTTAATGGCGAGAACGGTGTGCGTGATAAGTTTCCTAGAGAAAGTTTTCAAAAGTTTGTTAGTAGAGGAAACGTGTCTCAGATCCAAATGAACAAGGATGGAATTTCAAACAGAAACCTTTAGGAATAATACCCAGCTAGCAGCATTTGGAAAGAAACTGTAAGTGACTGCAGAGTTTAGTCTTAGAGCAAATGGCAGAAAATAATTCAAGAGAAGGCATAGAAATATGAAAAGGGAATACAGACATAGATGAAATGAAGGAGCATCATAGAGAATTCAGAAGAGATTTCAGATTAGGCATAGTGGGTCGCAGCAAATGTAGCACACAAATTATAAAAAACAGAAACAAGGTGCTGTGTCAGCATGTGGTCTAAAAGTAAAACAAAATGGTTATATTAAATGCACGCTGAAAATAGAAAATAGAGTTAAAAATCTACGTTTCGACCTTAGGTCTTCTTCAGGAAATATCTAAAGAAAAAAAAAACAAGTTAGTCTAGTGTACTTACCTGGTTAACAAAAGCTAAATAAATAAATAAATTGACAATGTTGGAGCTAACAGAAAAGGAAATTATGGTAAGTATGAAGGAATTTCTTCTTCCCTTAGCCAACTGTTCCCCCATCCAGGTCTCCCCACTACAGTAGGTAATCTCTAAGGCATTCACCCATTTTGTTTTAAATCTGCCCTCCTGACGTCCAGGACCTTGTTCTTCTGTTGTTCCCTTCCACCTTCATCCTTATGTTGAACCACAGTGTACAGTGGTCACTGGTCCCCAGGTGGCCTCCCACCTTGACGTCTGCTATACCATCCCTGTTAGTGAGCACCAGGTCCAGTATTGCTCTGTCACCAGTGGGCTCCCTGACTAGTTTCCTGAGAAATGCCCCCTGCAGAGAATCCTTGATGTCCCTGCTTCTAGCTGAAGCTGGGGCTGGGAGGCTCCAGACTATATCTGGCAGTGAGTAGTGATATTGACCTATATAGGGCACAGAGGATGTGATCCTTATCAGGTTTTTCATGACCATATCAGAATGCATTGGGGGGGGGAGCAACAAACCTGCAAGCAAGCTCTCCAGAACCATGTTGAACAGGGGTCACTTAAGGCCCTGGCGAAGAAATCTCTGGATTTACTGAAACTAAAACTCATATGAGTTTCTTCTAATCGCTTGATGACCTCAACCATGATGGAAGACAAGTCCTCACCTGGTTTCCGCCACTGCACATATGGGCAAAAGATGTCTCGCACTGACTCGCATGCCTCGTGCGTTTATTGCCTGGGTGTCAGCCATGGCACCCAGACATGTGAAATCTGTTGTGCTTTTCAACCAAATGTTCGGGATGATCGTCTCGTATGACTGCTACTGGTCACTCTGGAGAAACGGAATCAGCCGGTCAAATCCAAGGAAGCCCATTGGGTGGTCTCTGTGGCTGCGGGGTCCACCGAGCAGCTCAAACAGATGAAGATCTTTGAAGAGGAGGTGGCTCGGGCCACGGATTGGTTCTCTTCCATGTCCATCTTTGTCCCGCTCAATTTGGGCTCCACTTTCTCAGGATCCTTTTGGGAATTGTGCCAGTCTCTTCCCACCAAGGGAGAGGGTCCTTCGGGCATTCACGTCTCTCGATCCTGTAAAAAAGAACAAGGAGCCTAAGGAACTTTGTCTCACTGATAACATTCCTGGGGGGAGATTTGGGGGAGATGAGACTACTCATTATGTTGCCAGACAGGTTTCTCTGCCACTGACGGTATGTGCACTCTACCCTGGTATGGACCAACTTTTTACAGTATATCTGCTATATGTGGGAGTCTGGGGGGGGGTAGGAGGGCACTTAGTAACCTGCCAGACTGGTCTCACTGCCTGCTGATAATGGTGCACACCACCCTGGTATGTCTTCCCTCTGTATCTCTTTTTATTCAACAAGTGGTTCACGCCGCAGGTGCCCCTACCACTACCAATTATGACTAACCAGGTAAAAGTCATTATGTGGAATGTCAGAGGGACCAACACCCCCACAGAAACGTGCACAGATTCTGACACATCTGAAAGGGTATATCCCATCTATTGTCTTCCTCCAAGAAATACCTCTGTGAACCAAACATGATGCTCCTTAGGAGACACTGGGTTGGCCAGGTATTTAGGAAGGTCTCAACGCCAAAAAAAGCAGGGCTGGCTATTTCGATAGCTTGAAATACACCTTTTCACATGCAGGAAGTCATAATTGACCCACAGGGCATTATATCTTGGTAAAGAGTATATTGGACAGATTCCCAATGGTGCTTGCTAATATTTATGGCCACAAAAGTAGCAACCCAGCCATGTTTTCCTCTTTGTTAACCCACCTGGTGGCGTGGTCCTCCTTTTCAAGTGTTCAAGCATGGCCTTAAAGCTCAACTTTTTAATTTGGTGTTCGATATCTACTAATTTTTAATTAAAGTAGAATGAAGTTTTAAGAATTTGAATGGCTTTATTTATTTATGCTTTATGATTGACTGCCCCTCGTTTTAAATCATTGAATTATGTATGTTTCTTGTTTCACCTCTATGTAAAGCACCCAGAGCCTCCGGGAATGGGCACTAAAGATGACTTGACTGTCTTTTCATCCTCGGAGGGGATTGTCACACTGTCAGACACTGATCTTGAGAGATCTCATGCACAGTGAAAAGGGCTGGCCCCTGGCTAGAGAGCACTGACAAAGAGCAAAGGACTCTTACATCTCAATGTTCTTTGCACTGTGATGCTAGAGGAACTGCCACTCCTGCTCACTGTGACTCCTCCAATGATGTTTACTGCATAAACTTTAGCTCATTACCTTACATCCATATATCTGTATCTATGCAATTGCATTTAAATGGCACTACCTCCTGTTGAACCTATTGCTATGTTCTGGTGGAAGTATCTTGTTATATGTGATGGTTATATGTTATTATGTTGTTATTATTACTATGTAATTGTTATATACGTTCACTCAACCTGTTATGTCTTAACCCTGCTGGCAATTGTTTTGCTCCAGGTCCATCTTGTAAATGAACTTGTCTCAATGATGTTCCGCCTGGCAAAATAAAGATTTTGATTGATTGATTGACTGAGAGAACTGCAGGACTCCCTCCATTGCAGACCCTTGGAGGCTCTTTTATCCCATCCAGAAATATACATTCTTCTCCAAGCCACAGGGCATCTATGGTTACCACCTTTTAAGAAGCCCAAAGTGGGACATTTCTTACTGAAACATGATTTTTTGCAGGACAATATGTAACCTCGAGCGATACAACAGACTTGTTTTCACTAAATAATCAGAATTAAGACTAAGTGTTGTAGTTTTTCAGTTGTTTCTGGTGTTTCTTATCATTTTAAGGTATTTTAATAAAGGTATTATAGTTTTTTGCAACATTTAGAGGAAAGTAAGAAAAATATTTGTTCTAATATAATGTCAACAAGTAGTATTTTTCATGTGTTTTTCACAGGACACAGCTGCCCAAATCAGGACTGTCCTGCAAAAATTGGGACAGGTGGTAACCCTAAGGGCACCTGTTCCAGGCTACACTATTTTTTTTATTAACCTTTGTTTGGTCCCTGGACCACACATGGTGGAGAGTCTTCCCCAGGTTATATCAGACCATGTCCCGGTATAATTATCCCTCTGTTTGGATCTAGCTGCAGAAGTAGACAGGTTCTAGAAACCTAATAACAATATTCTTAAAGACCCCAGAATGTTTCTTCTAGGACAATAAGGACTCTGTTCCATATGCCACCACTATTTGAATGTCTTTAAATGCACAGTGGGGGGCATAATTCGTATCACTACTAAGAGGAAAAACTCAATCAAGAGCAGTCTGTACCCTCCTCACACAGATTAAGACTTTAGAGAGAACTCTCTCTAGTTTTCTCACCACCTGAATATATCTGAAGGGTAAGGTTACTCTACTCTCAGCCCTCAGCAAAAATTAATTTTAACATGGTGCTGTTGTCTGGATTCTCCCTGTCTAATGGCACCAGGCAGGGGTGTCTCCATCTCCCTTTTTGTTGTCTATATTTGGAACCTCTGGCAATTAAGATGAACCTTAACAATAAAATGCAAGAGATTCCATTTGGTGATAAAGAATACAAAATTTCCTTATATACAGACAGCATCTTATTGCATGTTCAGAACCCCAAGGTGTCCATTCCTTAAGTTCAGAAAGAAGTGGAAAAGTTTGGTAAAACCTCCATGTACAAATTGAATATTTCCAAAATGTTTTTTTTTCCATTAAATCATAATACCAGATGATAGGACCTTGCTCATTTAAGATTGACATGGCACATAACATCTCTGCTATATTTGGGTATCTGTATTTCTACTTCATGTAACCAGATGATTATGGACAATCTTGCATCTCTGTCAGCCAAGATAAAACAAGACCTCCACCGCTGGTCCTCCTTCCCTATCACACTCTAAGGCAGAGTAAACATCAAAATGAATGTTCTTCACAGGGTGTTTTACCCTCTAAGCATGCTCTCGATCAGGCTTCCATTGCAATGGTTTGCTTTCCTGCATAGACCTGACTATGCCAGATGTTAACTGGAGCACCTTTGCTGCAGGCACATCCAAGAGCAGGGTCATTCTTGATGCCCTACAGGGGGCATGCCTCAGACAGCTAGTATTGGAACCCACTCGGGAGGGAGCAATCTTAGACCTGGTACTGTCAAATGGGGACGGAGAAAGAATCTCAGATTTAGAGGTGGGTAGCCATCTGGGAACAAGCGACCACCAAACAGCAGGGATTTATTTAACTCCAAAAATTGATTAGCGTTTTGCTCATAAAAGTGCTAAAACATTGTGAAAATGCATAGCACTTGCTTCACTGTGTTTAACAAACATAACACTTCTAGAAAACCTATACAAATACTTTCTGTACAGTTAGCATTGTCCCAAGAAAAAAACTGCTAATCAATTATTTAAAACCCTGAAACAGTGTGGTTCACGATAAACACAGCCATACAATCGAGCCATACAAAAGCAAGAGTATTGGACTTTAGGAGGGCTGACTGGGAAATTGAGAGAGTGCCTTAGAAAAGCACTAGCAAACAGGCAAGAAGGAGGGGTGGAGGAACAATGGGGAGTAATCAAAACAGCCATCACAGAGGCAACAAGCCTTTGTGTAAAGCAAATCAATAAAACACAACGAAGGAAAAAAACGCTATGGTTCTCAAAAGAGGTGGCAGGGAAGGTTAAGGAGAAAAGGATAGCATTCAGGAAATATAAGGAAACACAGAAGGAGCAGGACAGAGAACTTTATCAGTTAAAGCAGAAAGAGGCTGGGAAGGCAATCAGAATAGCAAAGGCCCAAACCGAGGAAAGGATAGCCAATTCTGTTAAGAAGGGGGATAAGACCTTTTATAGGTACATTAGGGAGTGAAGAAAGACCAAAGGAGGGATACTGAGGCTTAATAAAGGGGAGGGAATGTGGGTATAGGGGGACAGTGAAAAAGCAGGGATACTGAACGAATATTTCTGCTCAGTATTCACAAAGGAAGAGGAGGGGGAGGTACCTAAACCAAACAAGAGAAACACTCTGAAGACAGGGGTAGATATCAGTCCATTTACAGAAGAAAGGGTTCTGAAAGAACTAATAAAATTGAAGATGGACAAAGCAATGGGGTCTGATGGGATTCACCCAAGAATTCTAAAAGAACTAAGGGTAGAACTAGTGACACTGCTGACTACTCTCTTTAACAAATCATGGGAGGATGGGGTGGTACCTGAGGACTGGAGGAGGGCAGATGTGATTCCTCTTCACAAAAGTGGGAGCAGGACAGAGGCAGGAAACTACAGTCTAGTTAGTTTGACCTCAGTGGTAGGGAAAATGATGGAATCACTTCTGAAGGAAAGAATTGTTGAGTACCTAGAGGCCAGTGGGGCATAGGACCCAAGGCAGCATAGATTCACGATGAGAAGGTCATGTCAGATGAATCTAATAGATTTCTTTGACTGGGTGACCAAAGTAGCAGACCAGGGAGGGGCTGTGGACATGGCCTACCTAGATTTTAGTATGGCATTTGATGCAGTCCCACACAAAAGACTAATACACAAGTTAGCCAGCCTTGGAGTGGGTCCCAAGGTGGTAGCCTGGATTAAAAATTGGCTAGACAACAGGACGCAAAGGGTAGTAGTAAATGGAGTACACAGTGAAGAAAGGAGGGTTACTAGCGGGGTACTGCAGGGTTCAGTACTGGGACCGGTCCTTTTTAATGTCTTTATAAGTGACATTGCAGAGGAACTGGAAGGAAAAGTATGTCTCCTTGCAGACGACACAAAGATCTGCAACAGGGTTGATACACAAGATGCAGTGGAAAGGATGAGAAGGGACTTGGCAAGGTTGGAGGAATGGTCAAATGTATGGCAGCTCAGATTCAATGCAAAGAATTGCAAGGTAATGAGCATGGGAAACAAAAACCCAGGGGAAGAGTACACAATGGGGGGTGAGATACTGACAACAGTAAAAATGGAAAGGGACCTGGGGGTAATTATATCAGATGACCTAAAGGTGGGCAAGCAATGTGAGAAGGCAGTAAGGAAGGCTGGGGATACTGGGATGCATAGGAAGAGCATCAATAGTAGAAAACAGGAAGTTGTTATCCCTTTGTACAGACAGTTGGTGAGACCCCATCTGAGTACTGTGTGCAGTTCTGGAGACCCCATCTCCGCAAAGACATAGACAGAGTGGAGGCTGTCCAGAGAAGGAGCATCAAATGGTGCAGGGTCTGCACCAGAAGACATATGAAGAAAGACTAAAGGAGCTTAATATGTATACCCTTGAGGAAAGAAGGGAGAGAGGGGACATGATAGAAACTTTCAAGTACCTCAAGGGAATCAACAAAGTCCAAGAGGGTGGCATCTTTCAGAAAAAGAGATGTGCAAGAACAAGGGGGCACAATTTGAAGATAGAGGGGGGACGGCTTAGAGGTAATGTGAGGAAGTATTTTTTCACGGAGAGGGTTGTGGATGCATGGAACAGCCTCCCTGAGGAGGTCATGGAGTCAAGAACAGTGGGGGAATTCAAGAATGCATGGGACAGACATAAGGCAATCCTAGTGGTGGTTAGGAGGAAGTAAGCTGTTGGTTAACTAGGATCTGCAGCTTATCTGTTAGGTAGGAAAATGGGCAGACTAGGTGGGCCAAGCGGTCCTTATCTACCATCAAATTCTATGTTTCTATGTTTCTATAGTACCGTTTCCTCCTTTGGAAAGGCAAATGATCCTGGAGGGCCTACACCAAGCTGGCAGCCTTGACTAGGGCAGGCAGCTCAACCACTCCCAGTCTCTGAAGGTGACTCCTTGAGTGGCATCCCTCCTCCCCTCCCTGTCTAGCGGTATTTAGAATGTTACAGTTTGCAGAGAAAGGGGAGGGCACCAGTTCCTGACAGGCAGTTCAAACAGTCATTCAGCAGGGTAACAAACACAGTACCTTTGATGTGCAGATTTTGGGAGTCTTCTCTTGATGGCGTGAGCTCCGTCTGGGTGCAGGCTGATGTTCTCTCTTCCCTCTTGTCTTGGCTAGTGGGCACAGGCACAGTCTTTTATCTAATGGAGCAAACTTGTTAGAACAACATAAACCAGTTTGATATGGCCCAGGACTCAAAGATTTGGCCCAGGCAGGAATCAGGATGCAATCCAGCACATTTTATCTGATAAAAAGTCAAAAGGCTCAAGCCACAAACAGATCAATTCCATGGAGCAGCAGAGTATTTCAATTTATCTCCTCACAGTCACTACAACATGGCAGCTACAGCACAAACTATTTGAGGGACATAGGTCCCAAACCTGAATCCTGCACATTTACTTCTGGTGAGTCAAATGGGCTCCTCTCTCCTCTTCCAGCACTCTCTGGCACTCTAATACACAGGCCAATTTTCTGTATCCCTGCCAGTGGGAGCGGGGAAACTCTTTCTTCAAAGTACAGTTTCCTCCACGGGGCATTCTGATGTTACAATGGGCACAGTCCAACCTCCTAGGCCATCCGCCCTGCCAATCCACGGGCAGGGTTCGCACAGGGCAGTGGCCACCTTCCCTTGGGCACAGTTCTCTAACTCCACCACAGCAGCTTCCTTCTTCCAGATGAGTGAACATTGACTTAGGGCCTCCGGAACTGCTTCTGCCACACCATAGTCTGGGCCAGACATGGCAGCCACCCCAGAACTCTCTCTGCTTCACAGAGCCAGAGGGGCTCCAGCAAACTGACTCTCCTCCTACACACTGCTGCAGACAGCTGTCCACCCTCCCCACCGATGGCTTGTGGTGGTCCATCCACACTTTTGGGGCCGGGGGGGCAAACTCCCAACCCTGGCTCTGACTGGCGGCCCGATCCCCAACCAGCCTAGCCAGAGGCCTCTCCGCTCACCTTCCCCTGACTCCTCACTGATTCTCCTCTAACTGCCACCCTCATTCCAGTTGGTGCTTGAATTCCAGCGTGTGATGCCCAGGCTCCACCCCTTGGCAGACCTGGCATCTCGCATGCCCATTCCTGATGCCAATAGGGCATCACTAGTAACCCCCCCAATTTGGAACAGGAGTTATACTCATAATCTTCATCCATTATAAGGTAGATCTCACATATTTGAACATTGTGAGAGAGGCCCAAACAGTAGACACACACCTCATGTGTATCGTCTTTATAAATCTTCTCTCCGCACTCACAAAATTGGAATAATTTCAGGGGCACATTTGGTGGCATACAGGAGATCCAAAAATCACTAAAATAGTAATATTTAACTATCAGGAAAAAATAAATGACAGTGGCTAATGGTCGACATTTCTATCTGTAGGTCCGATACGTATGATCGACAGTGGGAAAAGAACAGAGGAGAGATGGAGCTGCCTGTGTTTATGTAGATGCTGACACATGATATCATCGTGGGTGGCCCCTGACTTGCCAAATTCTCCCGTGTGATCCTAGCGCTGTTGTGGGTATAGTTCCAAAGGTGTGGTCTGAAGAAATAAATATCAAAGAAAATCTTCTTGTATGCAATGTAGAAGTTCAGGCCTCGCAGATCCAATACAGGTCTGAGATCTCCTGTCCATCTGGGGACCTGGAAGTATCTGCAGTGACACCCTTTGCCTTTCTAATGTGAAGGTACAGGTTCTGTGTCCTCTTTGGTTACCAAAGTTTGCACCTCTTCTTTCAACAAGGACAGACAGAAACATAGAAACACAGAATTTGACGACAGATAAGGACCACTTAGCCAGCCTAGTCTGCCCATTTTCCCTACCTACTGTAACACCTCAAACCTTACTTGATCTCCAGCTTTGCCCCCCTTTCCTTACTACTAAGGTTCCCATATTCCTATCCCATGCATTCTTAAATCCCCGTTACAGTTTCTGCCCCCATCGGCTCCACTGGGAGGCTGTTTCAGGCATCCATGGCTCTTTCTGTGAAGAAGTACAGTGGAGCCCGTGTAAATGCACACCCTTGGGATAAAAGTTTTTTGTGCACTTAAGCAGGCTGTATATTTAACTGAAAAACTACTTCCAGACACATTTTAGTGTTTCCGTAATGAGCTTTATTAAATACAGTGCGCTCAAGTTAAAATGACACTACAATACAACACTAACATTACCGCACAGTCCTGCAACACAGTACTGTACTAATTGAAAAAGTCAAGTTTTCTTCTGCTTTGTGTGTTTCAGTGCAAGCTGCTGCACATGGGATTTAAAGAAGAAAAGAAGGCTATAGTCAGTCTTTTCTTTTGTAAAATGAATTTTCTTACTGTTACCATGCTCGACAGCACTGCGGCTGCAGTTATTGGCTCCTCCTCTTGGCTCCTCTCATTCTTGTCCTCCTGTCCATTCTCCTGCGATTCCCCACAAATATCCCCACCTATTTCTTGTTCACTGAGTGGGTCAACAGTTCACAAAGTGGCATCAATCTCTGTATAGTCCATAAAATCTCTCATGGATAGGCCGGCCCAGTGGCGCTGAGGGTTGAGGCGCTGGATGCCACACCTCACGCCACGCCAGTGACCCAGGTTCGGAAACAAGCCTGGGTCATTGGGGCAGCCAGGAGATGGATTGAGCAGCCACAAGGCAGCTCTTCCCTCCTGGGTGGGGACTCAGCTGCGCCTGCTGCAAGGCTGCCCCCAGGTGGAGGACCGGAGGTAGTGCAGTCGGGAGCGACTTGAGTAGGTAGGGTGCCACAAGTCACAGTGTGCATGTGCAGGCAAGTTCGGCAAGGGGCTGGGAGAAAACTGGCAAAATGGAACCAGTAGGCTCTATGACGGCCCCATGACACCCGCGCCAGCCCCCCGGAGTTTAGGTGTTGGTCTCTGGGGGGGAGGAAAAGTCAATGCCCTTCACCTCGGCCCTGTCACAGAGGGGGGCAACCCATGGGGGACTGCTGGGAGGGAGAGGGTCAGGAAACGTGGAGGTCCTGAGACTGAGCCCCTCCGAAGGGGGTGCCGGAGTCATCTGTCCAGATCCACCATGTACCCCTTTCACAAAGTATGGTGGGAAGTGGTGATGGGGGTCAAAAAGCTGGATAAAAAAATACATCTCACATGGACATGCCAGACGGCAGATCGGGAATCGGCAGCATATCGCTACTCTCAGCTTCCTGATCTGCGGTTCTCTCCCCTGATGTCAGCGATAATGTAAACCTGGCCTTCCGATAGCAATTGGCAACAGTCTCTTGATGCACATCAGCCCAAGCAGAGTCCAGCATCTGTATGGCATCAAGCAGTGAGATGCTCTTTGCAAGTTTTGAAAAAGTGTGAGTCGATCCTGAGTTCATGTATACAAGAACACGCTTGATGATCTGTGATAGAAAGGAAAAGACAGGTTAGCATTTGAACTTAAAGCATGGGTCAGTTTTCTCAGATGGGGAATTGTGACTCACCTTTTTAGGGTAGAAATCTTTGAGATTTCTAATGATGCCCATATCCATGGGCTGGATTAATGATGTAGTGCTGGGAGGCAAGAAAATAATTTTATGTTGAAGAGAGTAATGTTCGGGTGGGCACTGCAGTTGTCAAGCAGCATAGCAATCTGCCAGCATCTCATCATTTGTGTATTCACTGTAAGTAACCACCTGGTGAAAATCTTGGCTGTCATCCATGAGTTGGAGTTTGCCTCCTAGATGACTGGCAAGTTACTAACTTTGATTGCGTTGAAGCACCTTAGCTTACAGGACTTTCTGATCACCACAGGCTTCTGTTTTTCTGAACCAGTTATAATGGTGCACACCAGCACTGAGATGTGCTCACAAGCTTTTTTACCACCAATTGTGACCTCTTTTTTAAACGTAAGAGTACCCTCTGGTATCACCCTGAAGTACAGCCCCATCTCATCATAATTGAAAATGTCCTTGGGTCTGCAGTCACTTAAAATCTGTGGCAGAATATTTCTAACCCAGTGTTCAGCGGAGTCTGCATCTGCATCCTGTTTCTCTCCATGGCATTTCTTATGAACTATGCCATTCCTTTCCTTCCATCGAAACAGCCACCCATTTGTTGGTGTGAAAGGAATTTCCAGCATGTCAGCCAGCTGCTGGGCTTTTTGGAGAAGTATCAGTCCACTAATGAGGGCATCAACAGCATGGCTGGCAGTGAACCAGTGTAACAGTGCAGTCTCTACAGTATCACTTTTGATGATGCGATTTCACGTCCTCTCCAAATTCTTTCCACTCTGCCAGCAAATGGTCCCTTGAGGCATAAATCTTTGATACAATGGAGACATCTATACCATATTCTATGGCCAGGTCTGACCTCTTAGCATCTGGCTGGGATAATTTCTGCAATAAGGCAACCTTTTGCTCCAGCGTCAAGGTGTTCTTCCTGATTTTCTCCATTTTAATCTTTGTGGCTCTGTTCTGAGGTTCAGAAAGGTTGCTGACACAGTTGCTACTCCATTATATAGTACAGTACTGTGGCCAATTAAGGTGATTAGAATTAATCAAATATGATGCTAGGTGGACTACTTAAGGTGGTACAAAATGTGCACTTAAAAGTTGGGTTGGACTGAAAATCAATAGGAAAATAAAAAAATGTGCATTTAACTGAAATGTGCACTTAAGAGGTACATTTAACATTGAATGAATTGGAAAAAATTAAAAAATGTGCATTTAAGCAGGATGTGCACTTATCTGATGTGCACTTAAGTGGGCTCCACTGTACTTCCTCAGATCTCCCGAGTCTACCGCCCTCCAGCTTCATACCATGACCTCTTGTTCTTGAGTATCTTTGTTTTCTGAAGAATGCGTCCCTCTTGAACCTTATTTATACCCGTGAGGTGTTAGAAAGTCTCCATCATATCGCCCCTCTCCCCCAGGCTGTACATACTGAGATTCTTCAGTCTCTCCTCATAGGGCTTTGGATGCAGATCCTGCACCATTTTAGTTGCCCTCCTCTGGACCACCTCTACTCTGTCAATGTCCTTCCAGAGATGTGGTCTCCAGAACTGGGCACAGTACTCTTGGGTGAGGTCTCACCAGTGATCTATACAGCGGTATCACCACCTCCCTCTTTCTGCTGGTGATACCCCTCCCTAAGCACCCTTGCATCCACTAGCTCTCCCCACTGCCTGGTCACACTGTTTGGCCATCTTCAGGTCATTGGATAGGATTACCTCCTGATCTATTTCCTGTTTGGTGGTAATCAGTACCACTCCCCTCGTTTTGTATTCTGCCCCTGGGTTTCGGTGCCCCAAGTGCATGACTCTGCACTTCTTTGTATTGAAACTTCATTGCCACACTCTTGACCTCTCCTAAAGCTTTCTTAGATCTCTCTTCATTTTTTTCCACCCCCCCCCCGAGTGTCTACCCTACTGCAGATCTTACTGTCATCTGCAAAAGAGGCATACCTTCCCTTCTTGCCACTTTGCAATGTAGCTAAAAAAGACATTAAAAAGGAACGGTCCTAGTACTGATCCTTGTGGCGCACCACTGGTCACCCTCCCTTCCTCAGAGTGAACTCTGTTTACCACCACCCTCTGTTGCCTATCTCCCAACCAATTCTTTACCCAGTTTACCACTTTTGGACCCATTCCTAGGCTACCCAGCTTGTTTATTTATTTATTGAAATGTTTCACCGGGGGGGCATACTGAACAAGTTGCTTGTCTCACGGTGTAACCTGGGGGGAGGGGTTACATAGGGTTGTGAAGGATGATCAGTTACAATAGCATATGGGTAGTACAAACAATACAACACTGTAAGATTATGCAACAGTTGGAACACAAGGTATTGTACAATAAACAGTAGTGGAACATTGGGTAAATTACGAGTCTCCTATGTGGAATGGTGTCAAAGGTCTTACTGAAATCTGGGTAGGCCACATCCAGCACTCCACCCTGATCTAATTCCCTGGTCATCCAGTCAAAGAAATCTATCAGGTTTGTTTGACACTACTTCCCCCCAGTGAATCCATGCTGCCTCGGATCTTGTAAGTCACTGGATTCAAGATGTTCCACGATCCTTTCCTTCAGTAGTGATTTCATTAATTTACCCACCACTGAAGTCATGCTGACTGGCGTGTGTCATGAACCCACTCCTGAGGGTCAAGGTCCACTGAGCTCACAGTGCCTACCCCTAACTGCAATTCATGACAGGGAGGGGAAAAACAGGAACATCCTCCTTGTGTCCTTCCAGAGTGTTCACTGGGTATACAATAAAGCACTCACCACTAGGTCCCAGAGCATCCCTCTTTACTTTGGATCAGGGCACAATACCAGTCTTGAGTCTATTGGCCAAATATGAACCCTTTTCTTACACAAAGGAGGAGGAGGACCCAGGCTTTACACTCTCTTCAGGGTAGCAATGTAACACCTGATTTGACCTTCGCCCTACAGGACATGCAACAACCTAATTCACAATCCCTACAGACTCGTATGAGACTCTGGTATTCTCCCTATGCTTCCAGATTCCCTTTTTCAGACCCTTTTTCATTTGGTTGCTATTGGTGACCCCTCTAAGCATTTAACAGTTGTCACAGATTTTTAATAAACCTTCTACAGTCACACATACAATATAAGGAAACTCACACAGACACAATTTCTTTAGAAAAGCAAAAGTTTTAACTAAAATAAATAAATGCAGTTACCACTAAAAGAGGACATATACTAATTTAGGTTACAGTATAATAAAGAAACTGGAAAAGTATATAGAATAAAATGCACTAATACCGGTTAACTAAGTCTCCACCTTAAGTATGAAGATTTCAAAGTCTGTGTAGCCACACTAGGGTTCAGCAGTTTGGCTCCTGGTGTGTGTCAAGCAGAGTGTCCAAATAAAGTGTGTCAAGCAGTGTGTCCAGAGGAGAATGTGTCTCAAACTGCTCTGTGGACCATCTTACATACCTGAGGTCCAAGGCATTCTGTAAATCTTAACTTTTAGGCCAGTAGATGTCACTCTTGTGCTGTCCAAAAGTTTTACTAAGGTTCTGACACCACAACTTCCTGGCAGATATTAATAACGATGAACATGACTTCAGAGTTAAAACTCTGATGGTCTCAGTATAACACCCTGCAAGCTAATTCACAGTGTCCTGTAAAGATTGACTACTTCCCAAAATCCTGTTAAACACATCATGGGCTTTAAATTTTACAACAGGGAATAGCTTCTTCCATATCCTTAAGAGTTGTATTACCTTGGCTTCCCTCAATTAGTTAACCAAGAAAATACTCTGATCAGCTACCCCCAAAGCCTTTGACAAATAATTGTCAGTTTCCTGGTAGGCAAGTTGGTTCCTGTCAGGTCAGAGGAAGGTCAAAACTTTTAAAAAGCCAGTCTCTCTCACTACCCTATAAAGCCGTTCTTTAACACTGGCCTTCTCGTGGCATGAACATATACAAAATATAACACCACACATCTGCCCATCTGACTGGCAGGGCATATCTTGCCACATCCTGTAACTGCCAGCCTCCTCCCTGCTACCACGTTTGTGAAGTGGGACTACATTGGCCCTACTCCAGTCCTCAGGAAGCATTTCTGTCTCCAGTGAGTAGCTGAACAGGACTGCCAGAGGTGCAGCCAACACCTCTCTGAGTTCCCTTAATATCCTTGGATGTATCCCATCTGGCCCTATTGCCTTGCTCCCTTTCAGATTTGCAAGTTTCGTCGGGACTTTCTCCTCTGTAAATGGAATAGTGTCCACCTCCCTTCCTTCAGTGCTCCTATCACTTATCTGTGGTCCCTCACCTTCCCCATCCTCTGTGAACACTGTACAAAAGTTTCTTCTTCTGGATGTCTGCTTTTTCTTGGTCCCCCTCCACACACTCCGCCCTCCCCCGTTCCCTTCTTAGCCTTACAGTCCCTCCCCTGGTCTTTCTCTTTTCGCTTACATACTTGAAAAAATGTCTTGTCCACTTTATTTCCTGCCTGGGCTATTTTCTCCTCAGTTTGCACCTTTACACTCCTAACTGCTTTCCCTGCCTCCCTCTGCTTCTCTTGATACACCTCCCTATCCTCCTGTCTCTGTGTCTCCTTATACCACCTGAATGCTAATTTTTCACCCTTACCTTCTCGGCCATCTTTTTTGAGAACCAGAGTAGTCTCTTTTTCCTCTTGTTTTTGCTTACTCACCTAACACGGAGGTTTTTTGCCTTCATTATCCCCCCTTTTAGTTTTGCCCACTGTTCCTCCACTCCACTCAAGTCCTTCCTCTGTGCCAGGGCATCCCTGAGGCATTCCCCCCATCTTTGTATACTTGGCCTTCCTCAAGTCCAGGACCCTTGTCTTTCTGTGGTTCAATTCTGCCACAGTGCTTATATTGAACCACACAGTACGGTAATCAGTGGTCCCCAGGTGGCCACCCACCATAATGTCTGCAACACTGTCCCTATTGGTGAGTACAAGGTCCAATACTGCTCCCTCATGAGTGGGCTCTCATACTAGTTGCCTGAGGAATGCCCCCAACAGGTAGTCCAGGATATGTAGAACATAGAAATGTAGAAGTTGTCGGCAGATAAGGACCACTTAGCCCACCTAGTCCACCCTATATTCCCTTCCTACTGTGCCACCGCAGACCCTACTCGATCTCCGGTCTTCACCCCCCCTTGCCTTACTTCTGAGGTCCCCTTGTGTCTATCCCAAGCATGCTTGAATCCCATTACCATTTTAGCACCCACCTCTTCTGTGGGAGTCTATTCCAGGCTTCCACCACCGTCTCCATGAAGAAGTATTTCCTCACATCCCTTCTTAGCCTCCCCACCTCCAGCTTCATAGTGTGACCCCTTGTCCTTCAGCAGGAACTAATTAATCTAATTTTGACCTTTAAATCAAAGCTTGACACATGGATAAATTCAAACAAAACAAAATGATCCACTATTGAGGGGGACAAGCACGATGGGCCTTGGGCCTTCTTTTGCCACATACAAATCCAATAAATCCAGAAAATCTTTTTCTATGGAAAATGCTACCTTCCTGTACCTTATTAATACCTGTGAGGTATTTGAACATTTCTGTCATATCCACCTATCCCTCCTTTCCTCTTTAGAGTACATATTTAGTTTGAGTCTTTCTTCATAGGTCTTCTGATGTAGGCCCAGCACCATTTTGTTAGCCTTCCTTTGTACCACCTCCATCCTATGTCCTTCCAGAAGTGGGGCCTCAAGAACTGGACACAGTATTCGATGTGGGGTCTTACCAGTGATCTATACAGGGGTAATATTACCTCCCTCTTTCTACTGGTGATGCCCCTCCCTATGCATCCAAGCATCCTGTTAGCTGTCTCCACTGCCTTATTACACTGTTTGGCTACCTTCAGGTCATCAGAAACGATTACCCCTAGGTCCCTTTCCTGTTTTGTGGTTGCTAATAAAACTCCCCACTCAAGTGGTCCGTTGCCCCTGGGTTTCTGTGCTCCCAAATTGGATCTCCCACAGAGGCATAAAGATAGCCCATATGAATGTCTGCAGCCTGTGCCCCAAAATACATGAAGTCCACAGCTGGGTGGACCTCTGCAAACCAGGCATTATGGCAATCTCAGAAACGTGGCTAAAACCACATATCCAAACCCATGAAATAGATCTTTTCAGGGTATAATGCATTCAGGAAGGATAGGGATGGCAAAAGGGGAGGTGGGGTGTTTATCTACATCAAGGACTCCCTAGACGTGTCACTAACCTCCCTACCCAACACTGATCATACTGGGTGCGAGTCAATATTCATCAGAATCACCCTCGGCCTTGCCAAGCACCCAATGGTAGGCTGCCAATACAATCCTCCTAAGGCTGCCCCCCAAGCCCTAGAGGCACTAACCAAGGCAGTGGCTGAGAACACCCCCTCCGAGCTGTTAATACTTGGAGACTAACCTGAACTGGGCTCCTGACACTGAACTAACCCTCAAGGCTACCCTCCTGGATGCCAACCTCTTCCAGGTCATCTCTGACACTACTAGGCACAATGCCAAGACTGGGAACCATTCCACCCTAGACTGGGTACTGGCGTCTAATCCCTCAAACATCCAGGTGGCCGGCACCATGGCGGATGCTTTGAGCGACCACTCTCCAATCTTCTGTGTGTGGAAGAAAGGACAATTACGTACCTATTGTAATTCTTGATCTTCTCTTGTATCTTCACCATTCATTACTAGTTGGGTGTCAGCCAGAGGCGGGCACCTGCCATGGGAGTTTTTTTTTTGGGAGTTGGCACCGATGGCACGGCCCCTGAGAATGACGCAACACGTGATGCATGAGGGGCGGCCATTAGGTGCCGCAGACTCCTTCTCCATCTCAGTTCTGTTAGCCGGAGAGGCGAATAAAAGGGTAAGAAAAAAGGGAGTGAGGCAAGAGAGCTGAGGGACAGAAAAAAGGAAAGGATGTAAACTGAAAAAGGATAAGCTGGTAGAGGACAGAGGAAGAGAAGAGGATGCCTACCCTAAGGACCACAGGGCCTCGCTCCTGGGGCGGCTCCAAAGGAGGAACAGGAAGGAGGGGAAATAGGAAGAAAGAGAGAAAGGAAGGCAAAAAAAGGGGATGTGAGAGGGGAAAGGTCCTGCCAAGAGGGATTGGTTTGGAGGTTTATAAGCTCGGAACCAAAACAAGGGAGCAAGGATCCCATATAGGGAGTTTGAAAGTAAAAGTGTTTCGGCCAAACCAGTTGAACAGATTAGATACCAAGGACAGATTCTCTACATCTCTCATCATCCCTAACCCCCAAATCCTAGAGGAAAGCTCACAGACTGCGAAGGCAGAAAAATTATTCTGACAGGGGAGCGCTCCAACAGGAGGAGAAAGAAAACCCACTCGCACCTTGTTAAGTGCTAACACCAGAATGTGTAAGTGGAAGAGGGTTGGGCAGAACCCATTAGAGGGTACAGTTTTTATGTGGAATAGAGCAGGAACTCAATCGGACTCCCTAAGGCAAGCAAAGATTCCAGCTCAGGGTGAAATGCCAGAACAGTTCCAAGAACAGTTGAAACTGATACAAGGAGGTCTGAGCCTGCCTGAGGGGCCCTAGAAGAATGGACTGAACCAAAGGGAACAGTCTCTCAAAACTGTGAAGTGAACAGTATGGCTTGATTAAAAACAAAGGGCACCCACAAGGGGGATCAGAAAGAGTTCCCTCAGGAAAAAGAAGGTCGTCTCTCTACCTCAGCAGGAAAAAAGGGTCCATCCAGAGGAATGGAAAGTCTTTTTTGGCAAATGCTAGAAGAAAAGAGGGAGGGGAACGAGCAAGGAGCGGGAGATGCTGAAGAAGGAGGCCCATGAGGGGAAGGTGGGAGGGTATCAGTAATGAATAGTGAAGATACAAGAGAAGATCAAGAATTACGGTACATGCATAATTTTCCTATATTCCCTTGTCAATCTTCACCATTCATTACTGCTTGGGTGAGTACCAAGCCCCCTACCCCGGGGGGGGAGAAACAGAGCATTCCTGAGGGAACAAGACCCTCAGCCCTCTGTCGGTGACAAACAGAAGGGAGAGACCCACGGCTGATTGAAGAACAGCCTAAGGATGGGAGGAACTAGGAGGTGTCCTCCGAAGACAGGGGACAGAGAAAGCCCCTGCAAAAGCCTCCTAGCACTGGAGGAGAACAGACGGGTCCCTCGGAAGGTGGAGCGTATCACCCTATGCCAGGCCAGGGGTGTCAACCTTAATAGACGAAGCCACGCCATCCGTCTTATACAGATCGCTGTCCCTGCAAGCCTGGAAGTCACCTCATTGGCATCATAAGATGCCCTTGCTTGGTGTCTTGCCAGCTCCAGGCCTATAGCAGAGAGGGCAATGGCCTGTCTAGATTGCTCCAAATCAGGCATTGATGCTAGAAGCTGAGATAGCATCGACCATAAATGCCTGTTGTAGGCAGCATGGTTCACCTGATGTGACGCAATGCACAGCATCGCACGAGAAGAAGAGAACATCCTTCTCCCTCACCAGTCAAATTGTAAGGAATCTGAATCTAGTGGGTGGTCATGCGCCAGGCGGCGGCACCCGGAGGGAGTTTCTAGGAATGCCAATCCTGAAGGCGGGTTGGGAAGAGAACCTAGAGACTCCAATGGGGCACAATACCTTCTCCTGCAGTCTGCCAGGGCTGGAACAGGGACGGTTGGTAACTGCCAGGAACAGATAGATGCCTCCTGGAAGGAAATAGGCCAGGAAAGCACCACGAAATGCTGGGCACTGAATTCACTGAGGAATTCACACGTCTCCAGTTCAGTATTGTCTCATCTAACAAACAAGATATGAAGATCCCTCACCATCCTCAAAAGGAATTGCTAATATTCAGTGAAATCAGCGTTGGAAGAGAGATAAGCAGGGGGCCCCTCTCTCTGTGAGAAGGGAGACAAGGATAATGGAGAGCTCAAATGTCCAGAAGTCTCCTGCGGCAGTGGGGATAGGCGAAGCACCTGCTCATGCATACATCTAATGTATGAGGGGAAGGCCACCGCAGTGGCTCTGAACGTCTCCCAGGATGACGGGCCCATAGGACCGACATGGCCTGGGAGAGAGGGGGGTGGCTGCAGAGAAATGGGAGAGGGGAACCTATGATGAGGCAACTGTCCTCTGCTGAGGCTCTGAAATCTGGAAAATGGAGCCTGAGCTGGCAGGGTCCCGGATAGCAAACCAGGTTGCAGAAGGGAACCCTGAGGATGCGAAGCCTGGAAGAGCCTAGTAGGGGATCCTCCCCATGATGAACCTGAGGCTGCATGGATCCAGAAGGGCAGCCCACAGCAATGCTTCCAGAGGAGTCCCTGGAGCCCGAGAGGGAAAGATGAGGCCCAGCGCTATGACTCCTACCCGCACCCCGAGGGGTGGCAGGTGAAGACAGAGGCACCTCATCCCAGTCTCTCAACCCCCCGGACTCTGAGAATGCCCTCCTCCTCGACCCCAGCAACAACCCACCCCGAGCAGGTGCAGCAGCACCGGGACTGGCAGCTACCGCAACCCCCTCAGAGGGTGAGCCCCTCCCCAAGCCTCCACACCATCCTCCTCCTCCAGGGACCTCAGGCCACCACCAGCATGGGAGGCCTCAGGAGAGGACAGCAGAGGAGACTGAGGAATAGGCATGCTGGGCCACCTAGCACCTCATCTCACTGGAGACCCTGACTCTGAAGAGTCAGGGCACCAAGATGGGTCCAAGTCCAAATCACTCCCTCCAAGGAGGAAGGGACCAGCTGGACCTCAATACTGGCCACCCCAGGGGTCTCCAGAGAAACAGTGCCGTGAACGATGCTGGTGCCACCTACAGCGCTGGATGGCTTTGGCGCACCAGATCCCGGCCCTGACTCACCAACAGTGCCGGTCAGATCCCCCAACACTGCCCTCAGCACCAGGACCCGACACAGCACCACTAGAAGAATTGACCAGGCCCACAGCACCACTGACAGCACCGAGAGCCAACATGGTGGCGTGAACGGCACCGCCCCGATCACTGGTGCCGGGATCTGGAACAGCGCTGGAAGGCAGCATCGAGGGTCCACCAGTGCCAGGCCCAACAGATCTGGGCCTCAATGCTGGGAGAGCCTGCACCTCCTAAGAGGTGACTGCCGAGGCGGTGTCTCCACTGCAGCCCCAGGTGGGACTGCAGCGTTCCCCCGACACCACAAAAGAGGCCTCCTCCTCGGCAAGACCAGAAGATGAGGAGGCCTCCTCTTCTCCAGACCATATAGACCTGGGAGGGAACCCGGAGAAAGGGTCTAAAGATCTTACCTGGGAAGCCCACCTGGAGCGACGTCGTCCCCCAAAAGTCGGCGGAGCCTTACCGATCTTGAACGTGCGGACTTCTAGGATGCGACGGTCCATCAAAAAACAGGCGTCGCATGAATCCATATCATGGTTGGGTCCCAGGCAGCGAAGGAAAACATCATGCCGGTCTGTAACGGAAAAATGCCGGCCACAGGAGCACCGATGCATAGGGGCACAGCCCGCTTTCGATTTACGTTTTGCTCCCGAACCGGACATGATGCAAAAACAATATAAAATACAGCAAAAGCTCCCGGCACCGTGAAAAAGAAAGGAACAATCTTACCAAACTCAACGGCATCGGGAAAGAACTACTCGGAGAGGGGAGTCGCGAAAGTAGGCCTCTGGCGCAGACAAAAAACTTCACGCGTAGCAGGTGCAACCTCGATAGTGGGAGAAACAGAACTGAGATGGAGGAGTCATCTGCAGCACCTAATTGCCATCCCTCGCACATCACGTGTTGTGTCACTCCGGGTGCGCGCCTCAGGCTGACACCCAAGCAGTAATGAATGGTGAAGATTGACAAGGGAAGATCAGGATGCCAAAGGGTCCGCAATGACTCATCAAAGCCAGAAACTACTCAAATTCTCTACCAAGGCCTTCCAGGAGCACTTGGGCAGCCTGGACTGGTTCCCTGTCAGATTTATTTCTCCTAAGCCTAGATGAAGCCCTGGAATTCTTCCAAAACACCTTCATTTTCACTGCCAACCTCTATGCCCCAATACAGAGACTGAGAACAAAAGGCCGCTGCTACAAGTGGATCACTCCCGAGCTAAAATCCATGATGATAAACTGGGATAAGGTCTGCAAAAAATAAAAGAAATTGGTCCTCCTTGGGGATCCTGTAACCTATAGGACCCTCAGGAACCAGTGCAAATGTACTGCAAAGGATGCAAAGTGGCAGTATGTCAAGAACCTCCAACAGGCTAACCTGACTAATCCTAGGTCCTTCTGGACACACATCAATGCCTTGATAAAAGGCAGTGACAAACCAACTCAAGGCCATATACACTGCAATGGTCAAACTTCTCAATGACGCTCAAGAAGTTGCTGCCACCTTTAACGGGTTCTTCACTGACCTTGAAGAATACAAGGCGAGCCTCCCCCTAGTATCCCTGATCAGCCTAGTCCAGAGAACCCAATGCCCACTTTTTCGCCAACGGCTTGTACGACCAAAAGATGTACTCCCCCCACCCCCCGAAGTCCATCAAAGCTAAAGGCCCAGCAGGGCCAGACGACCTGGACCCAGGACTACTCAAGGCAGCCGCCCCAGCCATTGTACTGCCAGTTACATGGCTCATTAACAGATTCCTTCTGCAAGGAACAGTTCTTAACATGTGGAAGCAGGCTTACGTGGTACTGCTCCACAAGGGCAGCCCCAGGGAGCCAATAGGAAAGTACAGGCCCATTTCACTCTTATGCATCCTTTCAAAAATACAGGAAAGGCTAGTCTACTCCCAAAATCCGAAACTATTTGGAGGCAAATCAGCTGCTAGTGGATACCCAGCAGGGGTTAAGACATAAGCATGGGACTGACACGGCACTCATCAGAGTCTCCACAGATGCCCTTAAGGCCTTGGATGACAGCAGCCCTACCAGGGAAATCTTCATAGACCTGACCAAGGCCTTTGGTTTAGTACACCAGTAGTAACAAACAACTAAATGACAGAAATCACCTGAACAAGGGAAAAATGTACACATCAGGGTTTAAGACAGTGTATGCCAGTGTTTGGCCCTCCATGTGTGGATGAACAGGTAGGAGTGCAGAGGCCACTGGTTCTGGAAGAGGAGGCAGGGTAGGAGATTTATAAATAAAGAAGAATACCCTGGAAGAAACAAGGTTACTGTGGTAATTTTTTCTTCTAGCCCCAGGTATTCTTCTGTATTCCTAACTCTAAACAGACTACTAAGCAGTACCTTTGGAGGTGGGTACAGAACCTATTTAGGAAACAGGATCTGCAGGACTGCTGTGCCAAACCTGGCATCACTTCTGGATTGGGTGTCCAGGTTATAGTGCTTGTAACAGTATGTATCGTCCTCCAGGTAGCTGCCTTAGATTTCGACCAAGGGAACATCCCTTGAAGCTACCACAGAGGCAACTATACCCCTGGTGGAATGGGCTCTCAGTCCTACTGGGGGCTCCTTTCCTGCTTTGGAGTAGCAAAACTGAATGCACTGGACAATACAGCATTAAGTGGTCCTTTTTGATGCTGGATTCCCTTTACCAACACCCCCATAAGTGAGGAACAGCTTCTGTCTGTCCTGTCTGTGATCCTTGGTATGAGTAATGTAATAGCTCAATGCCCTTTTTACATCCAGGCTATGTAGTCTACATTCACCTTGGCTAGTATGATCAGTGAAAAAGACTGGTAGGGTAACTGATGGAGTCAAATGAAAGTCTGAAACCTCTTTAAAGAGGAATATTATGTTTGTTTTCAGCACTACATTATCCCTGTAGAAGAAAAGGTAATCCTTCTCGATACACAGAGCTTGAAGTTCACTAATCCTTCTGGTTGAAGTGATGACTACTAACAATACCACTTTCCAAGTGACATACTTTGCTGTAGCCATGGGCTCAAATGGGGGCTGCATAAGCTGAGCTATGCAAATATTCAGGTCCCAAGCTGGTACTGGTTCCTTAATAGGTGGGTGCAGATGGCACCGACCTTTGAAAAATCTCTTGAAAATGGGGATTGATGCCAAGGAAACAAGGTTTCCCAGCAGAAATGTAGGCAGATACTGAAGCCAGATGAACTTTCAGGGAAGTGTGTTGCAGTTCCTGGGCCTGCAAGTGAGTAAGGTAATCCAGCACAGTTGGAATACTCGCCTGTGTTGGTACCACCCCCTTGGAAGAACACCAAATGGGAGAACCTTTTCCATTTTGAAGCATAAGTTTTCCTTGCGGAAGACTTCCTGTATCCTCTCAAAATATCCAGAACACTTTAAGAAAGTTGCAGATTGGTGTATTCCAGGTCCTCAAGAGACATGCCTTGAGCCTGAGGGATCTGAGGTTCAGGTACAGGATCCTGCCCTGATTGGAGGTTAGCAGGCTGTGCCTCCTGGGGAGGTGTATTGGTTTGGCCATTGTAAAATATAAGGTTCTTGGTTAGTGGTCCCTGGTAATCCAATAAAGCCACCTGATACCAAATGTTGTTTTAAATCAGTTGCAATTTATTAATACCAAATAAGCCCTAACAATTTTACCTCTAACATGATCAAATCTAAACAGTTGATGGCTTATTACCACCAGGGCTACAGGTGTCCAGAGGGAATGAAGCAACATTCCTCATTCCTCTGGGTGACCCAAGTATCTATGGCAGCCCTGTTGGCTACTCCCCTTGGACAAACTGGGCAGGACATTTAGGTCCTGCATTTATACACACAAAAAAATGCATAGCGGAAATTTCCACCCTATTACAGCAAATTTTAGCCTAGACACTACGTCATTTAGTAAATCATGAAACTTAGGTTTAAAAGTATATTGGACATGAGATACCTCGGTCATAAGATACATTTGACACTTTGCCGAGACATGTGGTCATCGTTAGATGGAAAAACAAGTTATTAGGGGATTTTACATTTATCAAAAATAACTTGCTTTAGGATACAGAAAACATGAGAGGATGTGGCTATTGCTTACAGATCCAAAAGTAGCCTTGCACTAGACAGTGGCCAAAACAAGGATATAATTGTTTCTTATCAACTCTCTGTTACACATTTTTTTTTTAAATACAAGAAATTATAAAATGAGATACTGTATCTAAGCTGCAGTGGGTGGAAGCAGCTGGACCTTAACTTGGCTATGACCTTGGGTTGAAGGAAGGTTTTGTACAAAATATTTCTGCTTAGCAAGACAAAGCTAATTTTCTTTTAAAATAGTTGTTTTTAAAACACTGCTTGTGCTCTTTACCTGTGTTCTACAAGTATCATCTACAGGGCATTGACCATCTTTTAAACCCATGCACCTACATACATATCACTTTACCTGAGGGTATCATTGCCATTTATCCTGGTGGTGTCAGGTCATTATCTACTAGCCACTTGCATCTTTTGCTAGCCACACCTATTAATTCACATGTTGGCATAATTTATTTATTACTCATTTGCAGCCTCTCATAGCTTACTATTTATATAAAGGTTGTTATTAATAACTTTGCATGAACCTGGGCCACTGGTTACTAAAACTGTGGCCACTGGCCACTTTCAACACCATGACATGGAGAGCAGTAGGGAGTACCATGGCTGTCTGGCCCAGTCTGGTGCTATCAGGGTCATGGATGCAGTTTGTGACTTGAGCTTGATCAGTGTCCTGAGAATGAGAGGGAATGGAGGGAAGGTGTACAACCCCCTCCCTGATCAATCCAGAGTCAAAGCATCCTAGGGAATTGTACCCTTTGCTGGAGGCCTGCAACAATACTGAGGCAGGTGATGGTTCTCGTGGGGTGCAGAGAGATCTATCTCTGGTGTCCCCCATCTGAACACTGCTTCCAGCACCTGTCTGTTGGCCCATTCGTGGTGGGCCTGACTGATCCTGCTCAGGGCATCTGCTAGGGTGATATCCTTTCCCCGCAGATGGAGGCAGTATAGCACAGTGGTTTAAGGCTCTGAGCTGCAAATCTGGAGACCTGGGTTTGAATCCCACAGCCCCCACTTGCATACTGTGTGACCCTGAGCAAGTCACTTAACTTCCCTGTGCTCCCAGGCAGCATCTGTAAACAAGCTTTCAGCTTAGTGTCTCTCTCCTGGTTCAACAATTGGGGGAAAAAAAAAAGATGGACTGCCTGTAAAAAGGCTTTTAGTGAGTAAGCCAGACTCCAGACCCTCATTGCTTCTGTACAAAGAGGGTCTGACCTTGTCCCCTTTGCTTGTTTATGTAGTGCATTGTTGTGGTGTCTGTTCTGACCTTCACCAGTGGAGCAAATTCCTGCAAGGCCAAGAACACTGCCTTCACCTCCAGCAAATTTATGTGCTGAAGTGACTCTGTGCTGGGCCACGTACCGTGTGTGGTGTGCTCCCCTCAGCGCACACTCCATCCCAACAGAGCTGCATCTGTTGTGAGGATTGCTGAAGGGGTTGCCTGTTGGAAGGGATCCCTTCTCTCAGACTGCCTGATTCCTTCCACCACTGAAGTGCTTGGAGCAGTGTCCCTGTCACTGGAATCAGTTTCAAAAGATTGTTTCCTCTGGCACCAGTGTGCCCTGAGATTAAACTCTATGTCTCTCATCTGGAACCTGGCCCCCAGTACTGTGCCCGTTGCTGCAGCCATGTGTCCCAGAAGCTGCAGAAATTGCCTTGCTGGCTTTGGTTTGTTTAACCTGAATGAAGCAGCTATTTGCTGAATTTTCTGTACTCTTGTCTTGAGGGAGGAAGGCCCTTTCCTCTAGAGTGTTGAGTTTTTCTCCTATGAAGTGCAGCACCTGCACTGGGATGAGGACAGATTTATTTAGGTTTACCAGAAACCCTAAGGACTATAGGAGGTTTAGGGTTACCTGCAAATGGTCCTGGCACCTGCTGAGCTGAGTTTCCTACCACCAGCCAGTCATCAAGGTACAGAAAAACAGACACCTAACCTTCTTAGGTGTGCCGCCACCACTGCCAGACACTTTGTGAACACCCCTGGAGATGATGTAAGGCCAAAGGGTAGGGCCGGACACTGGTAGTGCCCTGATGGGAGTCTGAATCTGAGGTTGTTTCTGTGGGATTCCCTTATGGGAATGCAGAAGTAAGCGTCCTTCGGGTCCACGGATGCCAGCCAAGCTCCCTTTTGGAGGACTAGCAGTATCTTTGCCAGTGTGACCATTCTGAACTTTGGTTTTACTAAGTGCCTGTTTAGAAGTCTGAGATCTCAGATAGGTCGCCAATCCCCATTTTTTCTTTTTGGTGAGGAAATACCTTGAGTAGAATCCCTTACCCTTTTGCTGAGGGGGAACCAGTTCCACTGCCTTTAGGAATAGAAGGCTTTGCACCTCCTTCTCCAGGAGTTTCCTTTCCAGAAGGGAGGCTGGTTTGAACACTCTTGTTCTTAAGGGTGGGAAGGATTTGAAGCTGAGGCATACCCTGACTCACTACCTCCAGGACCCACTTGTCTGTGGTGATGGATCTCCAAGTCTGGTAGTGAACCAGCCTGCCCCCTACTGGGGTTGGGGAGGCAGCCTTTGCTATTGAGTCAGGTGTTTTGCTTTGCTTGGTGCTGGGCTGTCAGAGAGACCCTCTACTACCTCTGCCACTTAAGTACCCAGTCTGCTGAGAGTACCGCTGGTATTGGGGAATAGCCTGGGCCTGGTAAAAGGGCCTGTTATACGATCTCCTGCCTCTGCCACCCCTTCCATAAGGTCTGTAAGAAGGAGAAGGAGAAGGCTTCTCCTTGGCTGAGTTACTTTTGTAGGTGGCTGTGTACTCATCCACCTTCTTCATGCAGGCCTCTGTGTGTTCCCCAGACAGTGAATTATTTTCTACTGGGAAATCAATACTCTTATTCTATGCATCCTGTGTGAGGCTTGTGGCTCTGGGCCATGCAAACCTCCTAAGGACTATGGAGAGTGCCATCCACCTGACAGCAGTGTCGTTAGTGTCTGCTGCCATCTGTAACTGGTATTTGGCAGCCTCCAGACCAACCCTAGCAGTTTCAGCCAGGTCATCAGACAAACCTGAAGGAGCCGTTTCAGACATTGCAAACGCCAACTGCCACAGGGATTTCTGGTACTGCGCAGAATATGCCTGGTAGTTGGCTTGCCTAACTCCCAGGGAGGCAGCCAGATAGCATTTCTTGGCCATACGGTCTATTTTCCTTCAGTCCTTTTCAAGAGGGTGTGAAGCCAATTGCACTCTAGCCTTGTCACAGGCTGCTTGCTGTACCACACCTTGGTGATCAGGGTGTGAGAATAGTAACTCAGCCCTCTGCCTCTCCAACTGGTATTTCTTGTCCACCTTCTTATCCAGAGGGGGGACAGAATTAGGGGTCTGAAGGATCTGTAAAAGACCTTTTCTAAAGAATTTATTTATGGGGAATAACAACTTCTTGGTAGAAGTTAACACGATCATCTCCGTGTACTCAGCCTCATCTTCTATTACTTCAGCAGTGGTTAGGTCTAAAGCATCGACCATTTTACTCACAAAGGAAAAATATGAGGAAAATCCTCAGACCTGGAAGGAGACCCAAAGTCTTGCTCCGGAGAAACCTCAGGCTCAATAGGTTTGCCTTCCTCTTCCTCTTCCTCTAAGTAGTCAAACTCTTCAAATTCCATCCATTCCTGGGATGGAGCAGTGGCTGAGGAAGGAATAGGCGGGGTTTGAACCGGTGCCTGTGGAGTAGGAGAGCGCATAAGCCCTTGCAAGGCTTGGATTACTTTAAAAGCCTGAGCTATCTCCTCAGCAGATGGTAGGCTAACAGGAACTGAAGAAGCCCCATTAGTTTAACCGCCTGGGGTTCTATGTTTTATTTTCTTAGTTTTTTTAGCAGGAACCGGGGAGTCAGATGGTTCACCACTCCTTTTCCTGATGAGGATTCACCTTATCGGGTGGTTTGATTACCTCGAGTGGTTTTCACCCTGCTAGAGGATGTGGACTTAGGAGGCACCCTTATCCATTTCCCTCTGAAGCCTTTCAAGGCATTTATTTATAGTTTATTGAGAAAAGGATTTGCAGATTTCACAGTCTGCTGAGAAATTATCATGGCCCAAACAGACCAAACAAACCAAACAAAAATCATGTTTGTCTGCCTCAGCAAACATCACCACATTTAAGGCAACTGTTAAACCCCGGGGGCCATTTTCTTTTTAGGTTCTTCTGTAATTTTAAAATGGCAAAGAAACCAGCAACCGCAAAGTAAATGAAGCTTTTTTTTTTTTCGCAGTCGGTTCAGGAACTAATGAAGGTTCCGATTGGAACCGGCGTGAAAAGAACCGGGTTAGCGGTTCAAAAAAACAATGAATTTAGAGAATTTAGGTATTAAAATAAAATATACTGCACTGGAATAAAACAAAAACTTCAGTCAAAAAAGAATTAAACTAAAAACTCGGTTTCTCAGCGGTTATCCTGAACTGTGAGGAACTGAGAAAACTAAATACTATTAAACTACGGTTAAATAAAACAGAGATAAAGGCAGCAGTAAGAAAATTTTAAGAAATACTTATATGCAGCGAAGTAAAAACACTTCAGGAGTGACCGAGAGGGAAAGTCTCTGCGTCGTCTTGATTTGTCAGGCAGAGAGAGAAATCTGATACGTTAATGGAACGTTGCAGCTGATAAGGGCAGCAATTTGAACAAGTGACACGAGCCAATGATAGATTCTATCACTTGAACAGCATTCTCTCCGGGCACTTCTACTTAAAGGGCAGACTGCTTAGAGAGTTAGGAATATAGAATAATACCTGGGTGAGAAGTATAGCAAATTTAAAATGAACAAAAAAAAAAGTGTAAAGAAAGATCTGATGTCATGGCGTGGAGTTGGGGGAAAATATCTACGCCCATAGAATAGTAAGTTTTCAGTAATTGTTACTGAAATATGTTTGATCTCCTTCTAGGTGTCAATGGGAAATGCCGTAATTTTATTCCATTGTTTGTTTCATTTCCACAAGTCAGCAGAGAAGAGCTGCATCTCATTTTATCCCTCCTGAGGCTGTGCGTTTGAGGACAGGGAATACTATAAGCCTTACTTTCCATACACTGCAGCCAAAAGAGCTTTTCAAGCCCTGGACAGTCACAGAAAAGAACTGTCATGTACATACCATAACAGTAGATCTCTGAGAGAATCTCCATCAGGCCACACCTTTGGAACTTACAGCCGCTAGGCACTATAATCACATGGGAACTTGTGCAGTCTGCAAGATGCCGACCATGATCTCATCAGCATATACATAAACGTGGGCGTCCCCTCCTCTCTCCAGATTCCCCACCAGAGATCTGCTCAGAGTACATCACTTCTAGGGAATCAGGAGAGAACCCAGCACTCCACAAACCAAGTGAGACAGAGGGCTAGAAAATGGAACAATGCAGATATCAGCACAGAAATCCAGTGTTACAGACCCAAAGGGGCAAGAAGGGTGGAATGGCATGGCCTCATGAAAGAGATTCTCTCTAAGGTCTATTGTTATGGCAAGTATGTAACTGTTCTATCTTCTTTGAGGATATCTCTCTCAAAGATTTATTGTTAAGTAAGCAATAACACACGATAGGCTGTGCGGTTACTGGGGATTAATCAACACCCCGGGTACGTTGTGAGGTATGAGGTTGCAGGCTGAATGTCCTGACAGCACCCAAGGGGGGCTAATTAACTCTAATAACTGCAAACCCAGAGGGTTATTGCCTATAACATAAGCTAAGCATAATTGTGATCTATTTAACAGAAATTTGTTTTTTCCACCAAGAAATATATAAGATTTGCTATGTGTCCCTGTCATCGAGGCACAGGTCAGGAAACCTAGGAAAACTGGGAGCAGTTGAAAAATTTGAAACAAGTGATTTATTAACAGTAAAATGTTTGGTTGTGCAAGCAGAGAAGAGACAGAAAAGGAGAGAATAGAACAGATCCTTGCATTTAAACTCTTTCTCCATAACAACTGGGACAGGGCCGTATTCAACCCTGTCACAGTCCTTCCACCATACAAAGTAGTACCACTGTGGAACTGCTAAGTGCGGCACAGATGGGCAATGTGGATGGCTGTAAACTAAACTATGGTTTCTCTCACTATCACTGTGTGCGTTTGTCACTCGAGTGCTGTGTCCCTACAGCACGGAGAGGAAAGAAGTCACTGAAGAGAAAGAGACAGAACATTTCAGTTGTCACTGGAGAGACACAGAACATGACAGAACTGCTGCAGGAAGAGCCGGACCGGTGTTAGTTTCAGCAGGTACAGCAAAAAGAACACTGTGACCCAGAACTGACCTCTTGTTTACATTTCTGCAAAAGGCTTAAAAATTGCATCTCAGGTTAACCCCATGGGTTCCAAATAGCTTTTTGCAATCATTTCAACCGTAAAACTATATCAAGTTTTAAAAAAAGTGATCCCAGTATCAATTACATTTCCACAAAATGATTCACATATATTTTTATACCTGCAGATATGCAAGGGGGAAGAAAAAACAGAACAGCAAGTCAGGGTAGAGAGGTAGCATGAGGCAGAGAATTGCAAGACCATCGGGGTGATCAAGTCCTAGGTCTCATGAAAAAATTTGGTTGCACAACCAGAGAAGAGACAGAAAAGAAGAGAATAGAACAGATCCTTGCATTTAAACTCTTTCTCCATAACAACTGGGACAGGGCCATATTCAACCCTGTCACAGTCCTTCCACCATACAAAGTAGTACCAATGTGGAACTGCTAAGTGCGGCACAGACGGGCAATGTGGATGGCTGTAAACTGAACTCTATGGTTTCTCTCACTGTGTGTGTGTGTGTCACTCAAGTACTGTGTCCCTGCAGCACGGACAGGAAAGATGTCACTGAAGAGAAAGAGACAGAGAACACTTCAGTTGTCACTGGAGAGAAAGAGACACACAGAACATGTCAGACCTGCTGCAGGAACAGCCAGCCCGGTGGCGCTGAGGGTTGAGGTGCTGGATGCCACACCTCACGCTACGCCAATGACCCGGGTTCAGAAACGACCTCGGGTCAGGGTACCGGTGCTGGGAAGGGGAAGCAAGATTGAGCAAGCTGGCAGGCGGCTCTCCTCTCCCGGGGGTGGGTTGTCACCCCCCCGTAGTTCCGCTCCCACCAGGTGGATGTCCAGTGGGTAGTGTAGGCGGAAGGGGGTGACACCATTATGGGTAGGTAGAACAGGCTAAGCTGGTGCCACGGTGTGTGTGCCTCCACACACACACACACACACGCATGGCCGTGTGCCAGGGCCTCGGACCAGGAACAGAAGAAAACCTACAAAATACCTTAAAATATATATATATATATATATATATATATATAAGGAACTGCTGCAGGAAATGTGTTGTGTCCTTGCAGCATGGAGAGTGAAGATGTCACTGGAGACAGAGAGAGGGACAAGTTCACTAAGTCAGGTGACAGAGCCCAACAGGACACTGCAGCATCTTTCTCTTAATGCTCTCTCTCGGGCTCTGTCTCTCCGTGCTGAGCATCTTTCTCTCCCTGCAGCACACAGTTAAGCTGCGCTTCTTTCCCTCCCTCTCTCCCCGCTGCTCACGCTTCAGACTCACATGTAAAACATGCATTAACCCTCTCTCCCCCGACACCCAGAGATGCTGCCCTATATGTACAGCTCTCTGCCCCCTTCGGTCCCTCTCCTTACATGCTGCTCTGTCAGCACGAGGAGCAGAGAATGCTCCTCGTGGAACTGGGGCTCGTGGTGGTTGGAGACATGCACGAGGACAACCTGCACGGAGCACTGGGAGCGCAATGCAATGACCACAGAACCGGAGCTCGTGGGGGGGGGAGTGCATGACTACAGACTATGCTCACTAGCTGACAAGCCTTGCCGCTGATACTGTGGGTGGTCCAAGGAGGAATGGACGCTGTGGCTCTATCTGCTGTCACTGCACTGCTTGGTCCTGCTCTGCTGGCTGTGTGCGTGAACTGTGAATGCTGATCATGTTGTTGCAAACACTGCAAGCGGAGATCGTCAGGGGAGACAATATGGATGAACCTGTCTCCTACACTAATGCTGTTCCCTCTGTCCCGTACTTTCTCTCAGGGATGGCAAACAGTGCAGGATGGAGTAATGTGTTCCCAGTATGTCTCAGAACCACTTTCTAGCCCCGCTGCTGCACAGACAAATATGGACAGAGGCACAGTGAGAGAGAGTGAGTGAGTGAGTTTCAGGACGTTTGCATGAAATGTTATGGACCCGTTCTCTCTCTCTCTCGCCAGACCACCAGTGGGAACCCTGTCACTGCTCTTGCTCACACTGTATGCTCAAGCCCCGGAAGTCCGCAGGGCAGGTTGGTGGGTGTGGAGACAGAGGGGACAATAATTATAAATGGGGTATGACACAACAGGAACCCAAGCTAAGCAAAACTGTCAGCCTGATACCTATGGATTGGGGTATGACAAAAGAGGAACCGAAGCTAAGCAAAACTGTCACCAGCATAGAGCACAGTTACGTAAGAACTTACCATAACAGTAGATCTTCGAGAGAGGTTCCTTCAGTAGGTCATCACATATAGGACTAGCACCACCTGGCGTCTGGACCTCATGGCAGACTTTTCCAGCAGTACCTGATGGGGGACCGCCCACCCAATGTCACGCGACTGACATCAGCGTGACCCTATATAGTGGGCGGTCCCCACGTCCACCCTCCAATTCTCCTGCTGGAGATCTAAAAGGAATGACAGGAGAAGGAAACAGGAGTCTGGAGCCCCAAAAGAAAATTTGGGAAGGATGGAACTATGACCCTACTGAAGGAACCTCCTCTTGAAGATCTACTGTTATGGTAAGTTCTTTCGTAACTGTACTATCTTATTTCGAGAGGGCTCCTTCAGTAGGTCATCACATATAGGACGGAGTCCCAAGCAGTCCCTCCGAAGAGAGACCAAGAGAAACACAAGAGGAGGAGAAACTCTAAAGAAAAGAACAGAATGGAACTGGCCTAGGACAGAAGGTCCTGCAGCACAGCGATGCCAAAACCTGCCCTCCGCCTAGAAGTGATGTCCAAACTGTAATGCTTGGTAAAGGTATGGACAGAACTCCAAGTTGCTGGTGTGCAAATATCTGCTGCAGAAACATTACACAGAAAAGCTGCGGATGCAGCCATGCCCCTAGTGGAATGACCTCTAACAGACCCCGGCAGATGTTTGTCATACCTCTGGTAACAGAAGCGAATGCAGCTGGCTAGCCACTTGGATAAGCACTGCTTGGAGACAGCTTTCCCCAAGGATCTGGGGGCAAACGAAACAAAGAGCTGGTCATCCTTCCGTAAGTCATTGGATTGATGGGTATAGCACCTGAGAATACGATGCACATCCGAGGTGTGCAGGAGCACCTCACCTCTATTCGCAGGAGTTGAATAGTAGACTGGAAGTTCCACTGTCTGGTTCAGTGTGAACTCCACCACCACCTTAGGCAAAAACATAGAATTTGTTTGAAGGACCGCCGAGTCTCTGTGAAAAATCAAATAAGGCTTCTTGCACACAAGAGCCTGAAGCTTGGAGATTCTTCTAGCAGAAGTAATCACAACCAAAAACAGTACTTTCCAAGAAAGACAGCACAAATCACAGCTCATCGCTGGCTCAAAAGGAGGGAGAGTGAGCTTCTCCAACACCAAATTTCAATCCCAAGGTGGTGTAGGGCTGCGGATGGAGGGTTTCAGATGAAGAATCCCTTTCAGAAAGGTTTCTGAGACCTCCAACTGAGCCACAGGTTTGCCATCCACTAGCTCGTGGTACGCCGAAATGGCTGATTAAGTGGACCTTTAAGGAGGAATAGGAAGGACCTGAATCTGAAAGATGAAGAAGGTATTCCATGATCTGTGGTCAGAACAAACAAAGGGGTCCCAACTTTTAGTCATCGCCCAAATGGAAAAATGTTTCCACTTCATGGCATAAGTGGATCGGATAGAAGGCTTTCTAACCTCCACCAAAACTTGGGCAACACTGTTGAAACTCCAAAGCGAGAAATCGCTATGTCTGTAGGAGCCACGCGTGCAAGTGCAGGGTTCTGAGCCCCGGATGCATGAGCCGGCCTTGATTCTGCATCAAGAGGTCGTGCATCAATGGAAGCAGAACTGGGGGTTCCTTTGCCAGCTGCTGCAGAAGTGGGGATCAAATCTGTCTCGGTCAGAGAGGGGCGATGAGAATCATTCGTGCCTTCTCTGCCTGAAGTTTGAGGAGAACCCTCTGAAGAATGGGAAATGGAGGGAAGCCATACAAAAATGTCCCTATCCGAGAGAGAGAGACAATGCATTGTGCCAAAAAGCACCATGCCCTGGAACGAGCGAGCAGAAACTGACACGTTTTGTGTTGGATGGGGAGGTGAAAAGGTCACGTTCCGGATGCCCCATCTTAGAAATAGAGAATCTGCCACTTCCTGATTTAGTTCCTATTCATGACTGAGGGTCTGAAACCTGCTGAGACTGTCTGCTAGGACATTTTGCACACCTGGAATGTGCATGGCTGTCAGAGACAGGCCATGCTGGACTGACCAGTTCCACACTCTCGCCTCCCTGCAAAGGGGGTACGAGCGAATTCCTTCTTGTTTGTTGATGTACTAGACAACCGACATATTGTCCATCTGGATGAGCAGTGAACCCCAAGGAAGAAGAGTCTGGAACGCTTGCAGTGCATACAAGACCGCTCTCATCTCCAAGATACTGATGTGTAAGGACATCTCCAAGCTGGACCAAAGTCTCTGGACTTGGTGTTCCTCTAAAGTGAGCCCCCAACTCAGGTTGGAGGCATCTATTGTCAAAGATGCCTGGGGGACTTGGCTTCTGAAGGGGAGACCTATGGACAGATTGAAGGGATCCCTCCACCAACTCAAGTCTTTCTGAAGAGCGGATGGTCCAGGTCGTCCTGGAGTTGATCCCAATGGACCCGCAAGGACCACTGAGTGATTCTCATGTGGAGTTTTGCCAGGGGAATTGTAGAGATGGAGGCCGCAATCAGTCCTAGCAACCTGAGGGTCTCCCAGGCTGGGAGGGTCCTGGAGGAGGCTACCAAAGTGGCCTGCTTGATCAGAGTCTCCATCCTGTCTGGAGGAAGAAAGGTTCTGCCCTGGACAGTGTCCAAAACTGCCCCAATAAACGGACTGTAATCCCCAGTCTGGAGAATAAGTCCAGAGTAATGGATAGGGCCTCCGAGAAAGACTCCTGGACTGCGCTGAAATCAGCTAATCGTCCAGGTAGGGGAAAATCTCCATGCCCTGGCGATGAACGGCTGCTGCCACCACCGCTAGGCACTTCGTAAACACCTTGGGTACTGAGGAAAAGCCAAAGGGGAGAGCCCAAAATTGGAAATGCTCCCTTTGGAAACAGAATCACAGGAAACAGCAGTGGCTGGGGAGGATCGGGATGTGCAGGTAAATGTCCTGCATATCCAGAGCACAAAGCCAATGATTCTCCAGAAGGAGAGAGGAGGCGGCTCTGGAGTGTTAGCATCCAGAATTTTTTGTACTCGACAAACAGACAGACTGCTTAGGTCGAGAATGGGTTGCAGGTCTCCTGTCTTCTTTGGAACCAGGAAGAAATGGGTGTAGAACCCCCTTCCCCTTTGACGGAGGGGAACGATCTCTATGGCTTCTTTGAGGAATACAATCTGGATTTCTGCTCTTACGAGAAGAGCCTGGTCTCAGGAGTAGGATGACCTTCTGGGAGGAGATTCTGAAGAGAGCTCCAGAGTCTAGAGTGTGTCCTTGGGACACTAACTGCAGGACCCACGCATTGGAGGTGATGCCCCTCCACTCCTGCTCATGATGAGCAAACCTCCTTCACACCGGCTGCTCGCACTGAGGTTGAGGAGGTGATGGGGTGAGGGAGTCAGGAGGTGGCAGAGGGAGGTCCCCCTGAACGTCTCTGGTTCTGGGAGGCAGGAGTAGTAAAGGTTCCCGTGGTCTTGCACTTGCCTTGGCTCCGGGCCTGGGCTTGCTTCCTCTGCCTCCAGGTCCTCTTCTAAAAGGGCTGCTGCTGTCGGGTGCCCGATCGGTACATGGACTGCACGGATCTCAGGGCTTGGCCTCAGTCCTGGAGGTCCATGATTATGTCCTTGGTGTCCCCACCAAAAAGCACTGAGCCCCTGAAAGGGGCATCTTGTATCGCTGTCTGAACCTCATTAGCAAGGCCAGAGATGCGAAGCCATGCCTGTTGTCGAAGGGAGACTGCAGTCGCCGAGGTGCAGGCCATGGAATCGACAGAGTCGTAGTTAGCCTGCAATGCATGCATGTAAGAGATCTTGGTCAGGCGGATGTCCTTGGTGAGCTCCTCCCTGAGGTCCAAAGTGTCTATAGATTGGACTCTGGCCAAGGTAGCTTTTTGGTGAAACACCGTATGGGCCACATAATTGAGGAACTGTAACGTGCATGTGACCGACGAGAAGATTTTTTTACCGTACTGGTCCATCTGCCTCGATTCCTTATCTGGAGAAGAAGTGCTCATGTGTTTAGGTGCTGTGGAGCGGTCATGAGTAGCTGAGACTACCATGGAGTCAGCCTTCGGATGCGCATTGAGGAAGAGGGCATTCTTAGGCACCCGGTAAGTCCTGTCCACCCTCTTGGGGACAGTCAGGATTGCGTGAGGCATTTGTCAGACTGTACTGTTGAGGTCTTGATGAGGTCCAATCCATGGAGGAACAGGGACTGGGGACAGAGACTCCAGGTCAAGGTGCTCAGCGAGCATCTGATGCATGGGATCCTGCTCCTCAGACTCCCAATCAAAATGTTGTTGTATGGACTTCAATAGGTCTGAAAAGGAAGGATCCTCGGGAGTGGGGGTGGGGACTTGGGAGAATCCTTGCCCTTAGGGACCTGGGACTCATGGTCTGAGGGCTCCTTTGACCGTTTCATCCCCCGAGTCCGAGTGTCTCCTAAATCCGGAAGAGTAATGTTTCAAGAGGTAGTCCCCATTAAGTGAATGGTGGATGGGGACAAACTCACTGGGGAAGGTGACCTGGGAGTAGGAGTCTGCTCTCTAGGTCCATCACCAACTCTGTACACGCCTCCTGCCTCCAAGACTCTATAAGGGTCTTAAAATCCGGTTGGGGCACCGGTGGAGGAGAGGGAGGAGTAGGAGTAGGGATAGCATGGGAAGGAGGATAGTGGTAGCCTGGTATCCAGAAAATCCAAAACCCGGGTACGAGGTGTAGCCCGGGGATGGTCCGAAGGATACCCAAAGGGTAATACGGGACAGTGCGGGGTCTTGAGCAGAGACCCATCAGAGGGTCTGATGGTGGGGGAACCCACCCAGTGCCTTCCGTTGTATATATGGGTGGCAGGTCTGGCATAGGAGGTGCTGGCTGGGGCTGCCATCGGAACAGGCATCGTCGGGTCTGGCGTCGGAAATGGGTCCAGTATTGGATAGGCTGGTGTTGGGACTCGACGAAGGGGATCCGACAGGGGGATCTGGTCTGCTGGAGGAGCTGGCGGCAGAGGCAGACGCGAGGGCCCCAGCACAGACACAGTCGGAGAGTCCGGTGTTGGAGCCAGTCTCGCCGGAGGAACGGTGTCCGGCGTGGCAACATTCGCCGGGACAGGAACAATCCTCCCTGAAGAGACAGGAGGCGCCTCCGGTGTAGGGCTGGACAGCTGAGGAGGGACCTCTATCCCAAAGGGTGAGCAGGGATTAGACCCGGAGGTGTGCTGCACATCGAGGGGGCCGGCACTATCCTCGCCTGGGGTAGTGGCCGTAAAGGGACTGGCTACCGGTGGGGGAGAAGGGCAGTCTTCCCTGGATGTTGGGTGGGCTGCCGTTAGGCCCCGATGGGAGAGTTGTGTCTGTGCAGTCGCCTGCGGCCAACTGACCAGATGAAGGAAACGGGCGGGAGGGGGAAGAGCCCCCTGCCGACTTAACGGCTACGGCCGGGTGGGTCCCTGTGTCGTGGGAAGCCGACTTACCGGCGACCCCCAGATGAGCCGGGGGTCAACTTAGCAGCACTGACGGCGCGGAGGAGCCAGTGGTCAATCTACCCATTGCAGAGGCTGAATCAGAGTCCCCTCGTCGCCAACTGGGCCTTAGGCGGAGAACAGCCTTGCTGGTGGAGGGCCTAGTGGACTCGGCCTGAGAACCTTCTGAGGAGCAGTCCCACTCCTTATGTTTCTCCTTGCAATGTTTGGAAGGAGAAGTAGTAGTCTCTCTGATGCGTTCCATCTGCTTCTCGAGGGACGCCAACTGGGACTTCAAAAGATGGGCTTCTAGAGCCAGCCGCCTCCTCTTTTGGGTAGCTTTTTAAAGGGCTGTCAGTCCGGGCAGGTCACGGTTTGATGGTCTGGGCCTAGGCAGATGACACACTTGAAGTGGCCGTCCTTGTGTGGAATCTGCGTGCCACAAGTTTGACATGTCTTCTTTGGAGAAAACATAGACTATGCAAGAACAGCGTAGAAAAAAGGTAGGATTGAAAATCTGCTGACAAACTTTCAATGGTGATCGCTGTGGAAGTCTACCGTGAGGGAGCTGACACTAGGCAACAGTGGGAAAGAACTAGAGGGCGGGTGTGGAGACCACCCACTATATAGAGCCACGCTGACGTCAGTCACATGACGTCAGGTGGGCAGTCCCCCATCAGGTACTGCTGGAAAAGTCTGCCGTGAGGTCCAGACACCAGGTGGCGCTAGTCCTATATGTGATGACCTACTGAAGGAACCCTCTCGAAGTAAGATCTATGGATTTTAATGGCTGCTGCATTTACCCACCCATAGAGTACAGGTCTGCCCAGGGATCTCTTCTGCACAGCCGCTTCACAACTGTGCATATATCGGAGATGAATCAATGGTCAGGTGATGGTAACTGACCAATGGGGTTCATCTCTTCTCTCATAGCCCATGTAATAATAGTAAGTACGTAACTGTTCTATCATCTTCGAGGATCTCTCTTTCATCAGGCCACATCTTTGGAAACAAGTATCAAAAGCTAACAAGAGCCTTCAGGCTTATGACAATAGGCCTTGTAGTACAGCTAGGCTAAAGCCAGCTCATCTACAAGAGACAATGTCCAGAACGTAGTGCTTAGTAAATGTACGGATGGTACTTCAGGTAGCAGCTGCACAGTTTTTTACACTGGAGACTTTCCGAAAACAAGCTACAGAAGTGGCCATGCCTCTTATGGAATGACCACGAACCATACCAAGAAGTTCCTAACCATACGTCCTGTAACAAAAAGTAATAAAGTTTGCTAGCCACTTGGACAAGCACGGTTTAAACACTGGGGCACCCTCATTGACAGGGGTAAACAAAAAAGCTGTGAGGATTTTCCTGCAGTCCTTTGTACAGTGTGTATCGTACCGGACTATTCTATGCACATCTAAAGTATGGAGCAATGCTTCCCTTGGATTGGCATGCACTGGGTCATACACTGGCAGGTGGACAGTTTGATTTAAAGTAAACTCAGACACCACCTTAGTGAGGAACTTAGGATCAGTACACAAAGACACCGTCTTTGTGGAAAATCAAGGCGGCTCCCACATTAGAGCCTACAGCTCTGAAACCCTTTGAGCAGAAGTGATGGCAACTAAAAATAACGCTTTCCAATACAGAAAGCATAAGCCACAAGTCACGGCGGGCTCAAAGGGAGAAAAACTGAGTTTCTCCAAAATAAAATTCAGGTCCCAAACCGAGACCGGATTGTGAATAGGAAGCTTCAGATGTAGAATGCCCCTCAAGAACGTACAGACTACCTCCAGCTGAGCCACCATACAGCCATCTATTGGCACATGAAAAGCTGATACAGCAGTCAGGTGCACTTTGATTGAGGAATACTTTAGGCCTGAATCCAAGGACAGCAAGTACTCTAGAACCTGATTAACCAGGTAGGTGAATGGATCTAGGTGGTAAGAAGCAGCCCAAAAGGCAAACCGCTTCCACTTCATGGAGGAAGTAGTTCTGGTGGGCGGTTTTCTAGCAGCCACCAAAACATTCACCACTTTTTTGGAAACCCCAACACAGGCTATGACTATGTCTTCAAGAGCCATGCATGCAGATTAGGAGACTTCAGGTCCAAGTCGACCAGGGTTCCTTGTTCCTGTGACAGTAGATGCTTACACAGCGGGAGAGGTGCTAGGGGTTCCACTGCCAGTTGTTGCAGCAGGAGGAACCAGATCTGTCAAGGCTGAGGAGCAATGAGTACCAGGGTTGCCCCCCTCCATTTGTACCTTTAGTAGGGGATCTGACTAGAACCATCTTTCTAGATCATTTGTGAGCTGGTCCCACTGGACTCTTGATGTCTACTAGGGAATCTGCATGTGCAAGCTGGCCAGTGGTACTGTGACAGCAGCCACTGCCACAAGTCCCAGAAAGAGTAGGGACATCCTTGCTGAGAGGCAACAGCTGTTGTGCACTAACTGCTTGGGCAATCGGGTGGTAGGCTCTGTCCAAAGGCAGAAAAGTCAAACCCTGGGCTATGTCCAGGACTGCACCCATGTACTGTTGTCATTGGCAAGGTGTCAACACCGATTTTGGTATGCTGTCATTCCTCATAGCATCAAACAACTGTCTGGTTTGAGCTGAAATCTTCAAGAGCTGGTCCCTGGAATGGGCTTTCAATAGCTAATGGTCCAGATAAGGGGAAAACATACAGGTCTGGATATTCAAACTGCGCTATTCTTAGGCGCAAGCCCCGCAGCCTAGAAAATGATTCGTTAGGGTGTGGCGGGGAGATATTCAAAGGTTAGCTGTTGAGCAACTCCTTGAATATCACCCCGACCACAGCCACTGTGCATGGCGCAGTGGAACTTGAGCCATCGCAAGTTGTCAGAGTGGAGCATTCAACTTGCGGTGGTGCAAGTACCATTGTGCCACAGAAATCCCCATATTCAAAAGGTGACATGCAAATGGGGCCATAATTCATGGTGCAGGGGGCCATTTGCATCTGATTATGGCCCCATTTGCATGCCATTAGCATGTGAGTCGTCCATCCCCGAGGACTCGCGCTTGGCGCCCTGCCAGGCAGCAGTCCGCCGGGACCAACGCTCCCCTGCAGCCCGATCAAGCAGGCAAAACAGTGTAGAATCCCCCACCACCCCCAGTGGCCCGATCATGGGATAGTGTACTTCCCAGCCCAATCGCGGGCAGCAATGTGGCCCCTAGCGGATCCCTGGTGGTCCAGTGGACCGAAATGCCCGATCGCAGGCAATAAGTCCTATAAACCCCTCTGAACATAGCCCTGGTGGCTAGCATCCCCCCACCCCCACGGCTCCACCACCCCGCTCCCCGCAGCCGGCGGGCAGCATCCCACTGCCTGCCGCCTCCACTCAGGCTGACTGCCCGGTAGGGCTGCACGCCATTGGTGCAGGCAAGAGCCAATGGGCGTGCAGCCATACTCGTACATGACAGTCCAGATTTGTGAATGAATCATTTCAAATCTGACTGTCATAGACGGTATGGGCTGCACACCCATTGGCTCTTGCTCTGCACCAATGGGCGTGCAGCCTACCGGCAGTCAGTCGGCAGGGCAGGCAGGCGAGTGGGATGCTGCCGCCACCGCCGCCGGGGAGAGCGGGCAGGGGGTCGTGGGTGGGTGGGGTGGAGGGACGCAGCCACCAGGGCTATGTTCGAGGGGAGGGGTTTATTAAACTTACTGCCCATGATCAGGCATTTCGTCCACTGGACCACCAGGAGACTGCGAGGAGGGGTTATTATACACTGCCCGCGATCGGGCATTTCGGGTCCACTGGACCACCAGGGATACGCTGGGGGCCACATTGCTGCCCGCGATCGGGCTGGTGGGGAGGGGAGTACACTATGCCCACGATCGGGCCACTGGGGGGTGGAGGTGGGGATTTACAGTCGACTGCCCGCGATCGGGCTGCAGGGGGAGGGACACAGGGAGTGGGTTGGGGGCCAGCCACAGGTGGCAGCTGCTGTGTTGCGCCCTGCAATGCAGCAGCTCACCTGTGGGTGGCCCTCGACTTAAGCCTTTCTTTTTTGGCTCAAAGTTGTGCAGGCGCAGGTTGGGGGTTGCGCCTGCAAAACTCTGCACAGCCCGGCTGAATATCGGGCTGTGCAGTTTATGCATGGTACCTCCCCCACCAGTTCAGCATGCATTCATTTGCATTGTGCTGTTGCTCAGCCTGTTTTCAGTGGCGAAACTGCTTCCTGCTGAATATCGCAGAACGGAGCAAGTTCGGACTTGCGCATGGCGCAACCCTTTTGAATATCCCGCCCACAGTGTTTCCCTGTGAAGGGCTACCGCCACCACTGCCAAGCATTTCGTAAAGTCCCGTGATGCAGAAGACAAGCCAAAGGGCAACACTCTGAATTGATAATGTTCCCCTTGAAGAAAGGAATCTCAAGTATTCTCTGCGAGGGTTCTGAATCTTAATATGGGAGTACACATCCTTCATATCTAGGGAGCATATCCAATCCGGTTTGCAGTAACAGAAGGAAACCCTGCTAAGTGACCATCCTGAACTTCTTGTATTCTATGAAGAAGTTTAGATCTCGGATCCAGGATAGGCCTCAGGTCTCCTGTCCACTTTGGGAGAAGAAAATACAGGTAATAAAAAATGAAAATTACGTACGTACCATAAATACAGCTTACTCACCTGTAACAGGAGTTCTAGGAATGGTATATGTTCTTCATCCACACTGTCTGGCAGGTTCCTTGCTGCTTTAAATCTTGCCAGAAGGTCTTCAAGTTGGCTCCTCCCACCCACCTGGGTGGTAAAACTCCTGCCCGCCCCATGATGCCAGATCTAGCCGCTGGACCAGCTTAGGCTAAAGGTCAAGCCGGGAGGTGTCGTAGGAAGTCTAGGATGAACAACATATGCCATTCCTAGAACTCCTGTTACAGGTGAGTAAATCTGTATTTCTAGGGATATGGATATGTTGTTCTATCCACCTCGTTGACAGACTCCTAAGCAGTTCTCCGGGAGGAGGAAGCAAGGCAGCCACCCCTACTTAGGGGAATAAAGACTGAGAACCAAGGCCCCAAAACCAGCATCCCGGCGTGACTCAAGGTCGATGTGGTAATGGGTGATGAAGGTGTGTGCTGACTTTCAGGTAGCAGCCCTGCAGATTTCCTGGATAGGGACGTCCCTGGAAGCAGCCACCGATGCAGCAGTATGGCGGGCAGAATGAGCTCTTATCCCTCTGGGAGGCTCCATGCCCGCCAACCTATAGCAGAGATCTATGCAGGAGGTGACCCACCTGCCTATCGTCCGCTTGGCTGCAGGTCTGCCAGGTGCGGCTTCAGTGTAGGCGACAAACAGCTGGTGAACCTCTCCCCAAACTTCAGCCGTCCGCTCCTTATAATAAGCAAACGTTCTTCTAAGGTCCAAAGTATGGAGCCTATATTCGGCCTCTGAGGTGTGATTGGGGTAGAACACCGGCAGAGTCAACACCTGGTTAAGGTGAAACTCCGACACCACCTTCGGAAGGAATTTCGGGTGGGGGCGCAGGACAACCTTGTCCCTGTGGAAGACCAGATAAGGAGACTCGATGGAAAGCGCCTGGAGCTCTCCCATCCTTCTGGCTGACGTGATAGCCACCAAGAAGGCAGTCTTCCACAACAGGTGAGAGATGTCACACCTGTGCATCGGTTCAAATGGTCTGCCCATGAGCTTAGCCAATACCAGCAGTAGATTCCACAGAGGTGAAGGTTCTGCACCGGAGAGGATATGTGATCAAGGCCTTTGAAAAAGCGCCGACCACCACTTTCCCTGCTTTTCTGGGCAGCTTCCGCCGCGCCTTGATGGCAGAGATGGCTGCCAGTTGTACCTCAAGGGTCGCCGACCAAGCCCTTTGCTGGAGAAAGGGACCACAGGTAGTCCCAGAATGCTTGCCAAGGAACAGGAGGAAGGGTCCAGGCCCTTGCCCTGACACCAAATGGAGAATCTCTTCCATTTGAAGGTGTAGCATTTTCTGGTCGACTCCTTATGGGACGCCTCAACGATGTTGAGGACCTCGTCGGAAAGACCCAAGGCCTGGAACTCTAGCCGCTCAGAAACCAGGCCGTCAGATGCAGGGATTGAAGGTCCGGATGGAATACCTTCCCCTAACTGACTGATATCAGGTCCGGGCAGGCTGGAAGCCGCCTCAGGAGCCTGGAGCTGAGACTAAGGAGATCTGGATACTAGAACTGGCGGGGCCAGTCTGGGTCTACCAGAATCACCTGCGCCTTGTCCCTCCTCGCCTTGAGAAGCACCTTGTGGATCAAGGGAAATGGGGAAAGGTGTAGAAGAGGCCCGGGGTCCACGGCCTCGAGAAGGCATCCCCCTGCAGCGAGCCCTGCTGAGGGGGGCGGCGTGAAACAGTCTCAGCTTCGCATTCTCCCTGGAGGCAAACAGATCTGCCTGAGGTGTGCCCCAGAGGAGAACAGATCTTGTACTACCTCCGGCAGGAGAGACCACTCGTGGGACGCAGCCCCTATCCGGCTTAGGGCATCGGCCAGGGTGTTGGAGGCTCCTGCCACATGAATGGCGAGGAGATCCACCTCCAGGCTGCGCACAAGTGACCAAATGCGGAGAGCTTCCCTGCACAGAGGCATGGAGTGCATCCCGCCCTGGTGGTTTAGGTAGTACATGGTCGTGGTATTGTCCGTCTGGAACTGAACCACTTGACCCCGTGAGAAACGGGCCCGAGGCGGTGAGGCTAGGCAGACACTCGTGAAGCTCCAACAGGTTGATATGACATCGGGACTCCCGAGGGGACCAGAGGCCGTGCGCTCTGTGCTCCCCCAGATGGGCACCCCAACCCATCAGAGAGGCATTGGTCGATAGCGAGACCGTCAGCTTGGGGCGGACAAATGGGATGTCCTCCTGCAGATGTGCTGGAACAGTCCACCACTGGAGAGCGTTCCACATCCCCTGGGTCACTGTCACTAGCTGATCCAGTGGATCGAAGTGTTGTGACCACTGGCTGGCCAGTCCCCATTGAAGGGGACGCATGTACCAATGGGCCCAACAGACCACGCTGGTGCAGGCCGCCATGAGGCCCAGGAGGGGCAGGAAGTCCCGGGCAGGGCGCGATTGCCCAACCTGAAATGATTGGGCAAAGGAGGAAAGAACCTCGGCCCTGTCCGCTGGGAGCTGTGCTCTGGCTCGTAGAGTCTTGAGCTCTGCCCCGATGAATTGTATCACCTGCTTTGGCATGAGTTCCGACTTGGCCTCATTGATGAGGAGGCTAACCTGAGAGCAAACCTGAAGGGACAGATCTCTGGACTGCTCCACCTCCGCTCTGGAGGGGCTGCAATCAACCAATCCGTCCAGGTAGGGTACACCGGACCCTTGAGCGCGCAGGAATGCTGTCATCACTGCCATGCATTTGGTGAAGACCCTGGGAGCTAGGGAAGGCCGAAGGGCATGGCCCGGAACTGTAAAGGATCCCTCCGCTCTGAGCGGATGAATCTCTAGTAGGACGGATTGGGACATGAAGAAGCAGCGTCCTGAAGGTCCAGGGAACAGAACCACATACGCTTCCAAGGATGGGATTATCTGAGCCAGAGTGACCATCCTGAAGGTCCGAGACCTTAGAACCTGTTCAGTCGTGCAGGTAGAGAATGGGGCACCAGCCCCCATCCGTTGGGATGGGAAGTACCTGGACACAAACCCCGGGTCTGGAGGAGGATCCACCACCTTCCTGATCACCTCTTTGTCGAGGAGCAGGGCAATATCAGCTCGGCGGGCCGACAGAGAGGCTGCGGACCCAGTGACCCCCCCAAGGGGCGACGGCTCAGATGGGTGGGGCCTGCTTGAACTCCAGAGGCAGACCCTTTCCTACCACCGCCAACACCCAGCGGTCCGTGGTGATAGCGGACCAGGCAGAAACGAAGTGGCGGAGCTGTCCCCCACGGGAGGAACCCAGGGGGGAGTGACGAGGCTGGGGGAGACACCCCTCAACTCGTCACTGGGCAGGCTTGGAGAAGGGACCAGCTGATGGACCTCCTGGGCCTTTACCTCCCTGCTTCCTATTGGAGGAAGCCGTGGGCTTGGGTTTGGGATGCCAAGCGCGAGCCTGCTGGCCCTGGTGCTGTTGGGCCGGATGTGTCACAGGCACAGAAGGGCGAAAGGACGTGTGCTGCTGTTGGCGGCCTTTGTCCTTCTGGGCGGAGGTGACAGAGTCCAGAGTGGCACTGGACTTCTCGATCAGCTGGAGGTGATCTTCCACTCCAGGGCCGAAGAGGTCGGTCCCCAAGAGGGGCATCCACCAATTGTGCTGGGTATCCGCGTGAGGTGGATATCCTCAGCCATGCTCTGCGGCGCATAGGCCACTGCTGTCAAGAATCGATCTAACTGCAAGGAGTCTCCTATGTCCAGAGCTGTTGGAGCTGCTGCTTAGCCACTGCCCTACCTGGTCCCAGACCTGCCGGACCGTGGTCTGCAGGTCGGCCGGAGATGAGGATCACCTCATTCAGGGGCCATGAGCGTGGGAGAAGTGTGCCATCAGCACAGCCCGAGCTGGCCTGGTGGAGGCCAGAGGGAGGACCTAGCGTACACCTTGTGCTCGGCGTGGTCCAGCTTTCTGGACTCCTTGTCGGAGGCTTGTCCATGTCCCTAGCTTCCCGGAGCGCTGGAACGCTGTCAGCGACCAACCCTCGGCAGAGGGTGTTCCATAAAATCAGGCAAGAGCTGGTAGGGACGCATACTTCCTGGCCAAAGCGCGAGGGCAGGAAGCAGGCAGCTGCCAAAGCTCCAAGGCTGGGCCAACAATGGCCTCAGCCACGAAAAAGGCCTCCATGGGGAATCCCCTCGGTCCAGTATCTCCGTCAGAATACTTGGCCCATTTGGATACAGGCTCGAGCTGCATCCCGGTGGACTCCGAGATGAGCCGAAGCAAACCCATGAAGGACGATGGGCTTTCGTCCAACGACTGGCCCCCGGAGGACTCCAGGTCAACCGGCCTGGAGAACAGGGAGGAGTCATCGTCGGACTCGGAGGAGTCCTCGAAGAGCTGCCTGGGGACTGAGACACCCTCCACCTGCCGAGGACGGTCGGGAGTGAGGGTGACCGACAGCCCGTGAGGCAGGCCTTGACCCGACCGAGTCTCCTTGGTCGGTGCTCCCGATTTTGGTTGTGGAGGCGGAGGTTCCACCACAATCGGTGGGGCAGCAGGTTTGACGAACAACCAGCCCAGGCTTGGGCATCTCGACTGGCGAGGTTGTTTCGCCACCGGATGACAGACACTTGATGGCTGGGAAGACGCCGGCTTGCTCCCAGACAGAAGTAACTGCTCCATCAGGTCCTTCGCGTCGGCCATAATTTGCACGAAACCTCTCCTCTTCGAGGAGGAAAGCGAGGAGCAAAGCGGCGGCACTACCTCGTGCCGAGACCAAGACCGCCCGAAGTCGTGCGATCGGGCTGGACCGAGAAGAAGTCTGAGACCGAGACCTCGGTGTTTCCAAGGACGGAATCTGGAAGGAGCGGGGACATCCTTCCTCAGCTCGACGCTTAATCGGGACTGCTGCATCTGGGGTGCAGGCAGATCCTCGGTCTCCACCAGAGAACCGTGAAGAAGGGTTGTCGGCTTCACCAGTTGACAGCCCGTCCGGCGGGTTGAAAAATCTCGACCGTCATGTGAGTGTCTCGGACGGCTGGCCTGACTGGGACGCCGTGAAGCCACGGCCTTAGCCGCAACCTTGACCAAAGTCGACAGTCAGCTGTCCGGGGAAGGAGACCTCTCCTGCTCCCATGAACGCCGACGATGGGACTTACCCTTAGAGTCCTTCTCTTTGGGCCGAGAGGAATGTCCCAATGGCCCCTCCTTCGTGAAAGGATTGGCAAAACTCCTTGAAAGAAGCTGATCACGAGGTACCCAGAGAGGCGGGATAAATGCCACGACCGAGGAAGGGATGATGTGGCCTGGGCGCCTCTTCCTCGAAGCGATCATCTCTTTCGAGCTGCTCAGCCGCCGTGGTAACGCGAGCAGACCTCTCGACTTAACCGGCCGGGTGGCGCGCAGGTGCCCCAGCTGTAACTGGGCAGCCGGTCCTCCAGGACGCTGGGTCGAAAACGAACAGCATGACTTGCAGGCCTGCGGGTTGTGTTCTAGGCCGAGGCAGTAAACGCACGTGGAGTGCGGGTCCGTCCTGGACATCAACTGCCCACAAGGGCACCGCCGAAATCTGGGAGTCGACGTGTCCATCGCAGCCGCGAGGGAGAAAGTTAACTGAAGTCTTGAAAATTTTAAAATTAGTTTCGGGCGAACTGAAGAATTAGGATCCAGTCTATCACACAGAGCGTTAAGGAGGGAACCTGAGCTTCCAAGCGGTAAGGAAGATCTAGCGTCATGGGGCGGAGCCGAGAGTTTTACCACCCGTGTGGGTGGGAGGAGCCAGCTTGAAGACCTTCCGCAAGATTTAAAGCATCAAAGAACCTGCCAGTGTGGGTGAACAACATATCCATGTCCTAGAAGTCTTGATTTTCTCTTGTATCTTCACCATTCAATACTGCTGGGTGTAAGCGAGCGGCGCACTCGCTATGGGAGGTTTTGGAGGAGGTCAGCCAGCGGTGCGCCTAGAGCCATCACACACGCATGGTGCTAAGGGTGGCAGTTAGGGCACTGCAGACTCTTCCTCCATCCCAGTTCTGTAAGCAAGAGAGGCGAAATAAAGGATTTAGGAGAAAAAGAGCAAGGCAAGAGAGCCGAGGGATAGACAAAGGAATGGAAACAAACTGAAAAAGTAATAAGCCAATAGAGGACAGGAAAGAGGTGAACCCTACCCTAAGGGACCGTCGGACCTTACTCCTAGGGCGGCTCCGAGGGAGGAACAGATAAGGGAGAGGAAGAAAGAAGGAAGAGGAATAAGAGAAGGGGATATTGGAAGGAGGGAAAATTCTGCCACGAGTTGTGAGTTAAATTGGCTTTAAGGCTTATCAGCTCGGAACTTAAAAGCAAAGGAGTAACGATCCCTTCAAACAAAACTGGACTAACATCCCTCTATCCTATTACCCATCACTCAAGCTGAGAGCTCACAGATTGCCAAGGCAAATAATTTGTTCCGGGAGGAAGAGCCCCCAACTAGGTAAAGGGAGAAAGACCCCACTAGCACACAGACGTGTTAGTACTTTGGGGGGGGGGGCCTAAAAGAGGGCAACCTCTTGGTAAGGTGGACAGAAACAGAGAAGGAAACTTGTTCTGACTCTTGGGGGAGGCAGGGGCCAAGAGAAACCAGACCGCCAGTTCAAGAAGGCAATTTTCAAATCGGGCTAGAACAGACGTTAACTAGCCCCGGAAAGGCATAAACAAGATTCAGGGACACCAGTGAGGTCAGAGAACAGAAGGAAGAGGACTGTCCAATGAAATAGCCCTGTTGGCTGGTGACTGAACTAACTTGGCCTGAAGGTAAGGTGCCCGAAGGAACACCTTCAAAGAAAATCAGAATTCCCTCAGAAGGAAAGATACAACAGAAGATCAGGAATTACAGTAGGTATGTAATTTTCATATCTTCCCTTGTCAATCTTCACCATTCATTACTGCTGGGTGAGTACCAAGCCACCCGAAGGGGGTCTAGCACAACCCTGAGAACAGGACCCTCAGCGTCCTGCTGGTGGAAACAGGAAGAAGAGACCCTGGCCGTACTAGACTGAAAGCCTAAGGCCGAGGAGAGCTAGGAGGTGTCCCTGAAGGCGAGGGGATGGAGGAAGCCCCTGCAGAAGCCTCCTAGCCTTGGTGGAAAAAAGGCAGGTCCCTTGGCAGGCGGAGTGAATCACCATACGCCGGACCAGGTGTGACAAACCTCGACAGACGAAGCCACGCCGTCTGCCTAATGCAGATCGCTGTTCCAGCAAGTCTGGAAGCCACCTCATTGGTATTATAAGATACCCTTGCCTGGTGCCTTGCCAGTTCCAGGCCTACAGCAGAGAAGGCAATGGCTTGTCGAGATTGCTCCAAATCAGGCATTGATGCTAGCACCTGAGCCAGCATTGACCACAACTGCCTGTTATAGGCAGCATGGTGTGCCTGATGTGATGCAATACACAACATCGCACGAGAAGAGGAGAAAGCTCTTTGCCCCACTGGTCGATTTGTAAGGAATCAGGAGTTGCATTGGTCGGATTAGGTGTGCCTGGCGACGGCGCCTGGAAAGGGTCTCTAGGAATACCAAGCCCGAGGGAGGTGGGAGAGACCCTAGAGACTCCAATGGAGCACAATACCTCCTCCTGCAGTCTGCCGGGGCTGGGAAAGGGTCGGCTGGAGACTGCCAGGTGTGGATAGACGCTTCCTGGAAGGGAATAGGCCAAGATGGCACCACCAGATGCTGGGCATCGAATTCGCTGAGGAATTCACGAGTCTCCTACTCAGTACTGTCCCATCTCACAAAATAAATATGGAGATCCTGAACCATCCTTGAGAGGAAGTGCTGATATCCAGTGAAATCAGCGTCGGAAGAGAGGTGAATAGTAGGGAGTCGAGGAGGATGGGGAACTTGAATGTCCAGAAGACTCCTGCAGCAGTGGGGACAGGCAAAAGACCCATTCATGCATGTACCTAACGTATGACTCTGAACGTCTCCCAGGATAAAAGCCCCGTAGGACCCACATGGCCTGAGAGGAGAGAGGGGGGTGGCTGCAGAGGAATGGGAGAAGGGCACCTGCAAGAAGGTGGCTGTCCTCTGCCAGGGCTCTGGAATCCAGAGCACGGTGCCTGAGTTAGAAGGATCCCCGAGATCAGATCGGGTCGCATGGGGGAACCCTGGGAATGTGAACTCCGGAACAGCCCAGACGGGGAATCTCCCCTGTGATGCACCTGGGGTTGCATGAGTCCAGAAGGGCAACCTGCCACCAGAGGGGACCCTGGAGATCAAGAAGGAGAGGAGGGGCTCGGTGCAATGGCTCCTCCCTGCACCTCATGGGGTCGGAGAGAAGTGCTGCCGCCCCTTGCCTCAACCCCTCAGACTCTGAGGATGCGCCCTCCTCTCGACCCCAGTGAAGGAGTCCCTGATCCAGAGGCCTCTCGGAGAGGCTGCAGGCTCAGGGCTTCCAATTCCCCTGAGGAGGCACTGGCAGCACCAAGGCTGGCAGCTGCCGCTGCCCCAGAAGACACAACCCCCAAGCTGTCCTCCCTAATGGACCCCAGGCCACCCCAGCCTGAGAATCCTCAGAGGCAGACTGCTCCGGAGATTCAGGAATGGGGTGCTGGGCTGCCTGGCACTGTGTCCCGAGATCTCAGATTCCGAGGAACTGGGCAGCCAATCCAGGTCCACATCTGAGTCGACACCCTCCGAGGAGGACTCAACCAGCAGGACCTCATAGCTGGCCACCCCGAGGGATGGTGCTGGCATCTCCAGCGGTGTCAGCCATTCCCATCGCATGGCCCTGGAACCCAATGCAGTCCCATCCATGGCTCCTGCCGGGCCACCAGCGCTGCGCCGGAATCTGAAACAGCGCCAATCGAGGCATGCAGGTCACGGCGCCGTGAGGCAGCACTGAGGGCCTGCCAGTGCCAGACCCAGCAACCGTGGGCCGCAACACTGTGGGAGCCTGCACCTCAGGAGAGGTGACTGCTGAGGTGGCGTCGACACGACCCCGGGAGGGGCCGCGCCGCTCCGCCGACGCTGCAAAAGAAGCCTCCTCCTCAGCAAGGCTAGAAGATGAGAAGGCCTCCTCCTCACCAGACCGTATAGATCTGGGATGGGACCCGGAGGAAGGGTCTAAAGACTTAGCCTGGGAGGTCCGAGAGCGGCTTTGTCCTTCGAAAGTCGGCGGAGCCCTGCCAACTTTAAACTCGTGGATTTCCAGAAAACGGCAATCCATGGAAAAACAGTCATCTCATCTATCCATATCATGGTTAGGTCCCAGGCACCGGAGACAAACATCATGCCGGTCCGTCACAGAAAAATTCCGGCCACAGGAGCACCGATGCATAATGGCACAGTCCACTTTCGATTTTTGCTTGGCTCCCGAACCAGACATAATGCGAAATAAAATAAAACACAGCAAAAGATCCCAGCGCTGTTAAACAAATAATTGGAACGAACTTACCGGACGTGAACGGCGTCGGGATGTAGAACCGGGATGAGTCATCGTTGAAAAAGACGGCGTCAACAAGGTAGGCCTAATGGTGTACTACAAAAATGCTAACTTGCGCAGCAGGTGCAGCCTCAACGGCAGGAGAAACAGAACTGGGATGGAGGAGGAGTCTGTGGTGCCTAACAGCTGCCCCTCGCAGTGTGTCGCTCTTATGGGCGGTGCTGACTCCTCCCTAAAAAAAAAAAAAATCCCTGTACTGGATGCGTGCTTCCAGTTACACCCAGCAGTAATGAATGGTGAAGATTGACAAGGGAAGATCCTGTGTTGTTCTGTTCTAGAGGCACATGTTCTGTGGCCCATTTTTGAAGCAGGGTCTGTACTCCCTTTGTTCTAGAGTACTCCACCCCCAGGTTTCTGTGACCGAAGTGCATTATTTTGCACTGTTTTGCATTAAACCTTAGCTGCCAAACTTCTGACTACTTCCCCAGCCATTTTAAATCTTTTTTTCATCCTCTGCACCCCTCCTGGAGTGTCCACTCTGTTGCAGATCTTGGTGGCATTTGCAAAGAGGAAGATCTTCCCTTCCAGTTCCTTGGCAATGTCGCTAATGAAGATCTCAGAGAGGAACTGCCCCAGTACTGACACCTGAGGTACCCTGCTGGTTACTCTTCCCCCTCCTCTGAGCAGACTATTTACCACCACCCTCTGCCTCCTATCCCTAACCAGTTTCTTACCCAGGTTACCACCTTATTGCCAACCCCCCCGCTACCCAACTTGTTTACCAGCCTCCTCTGAGGAACGATATCAAAGGCCTTGCTGAAGTCCAGGTGGGCCACGTCCACCGCCCCTACCTAATCCAACAATTTGGCTACCCGGTCAAAAAAATATGTATTAGCTTTGTTTGGCACAACCTCCCCTCTGTGAATGCATGCGGCCACGAGTCGAGCAGTCTGTTAAGATGCCAGATGTTCCACAATCCTTTCCTTTAATAGTGTTACCATCAATTTGCCTACTACAGAAGACAGGTTGAAAGGCCTATAATTTCCTGTCTCCTCCTTGCTACCACTTTTAGGAAGTGAGATTATATCCACTCTTCTCCAGTCCTCTGGGACCATGCTGGTCCCTAGTGAACTGTTAAAGACGGTCAGGGGTGCTGCAAGTACCTCCCAGAGTTCCTTCAGCACTCCTGGATGCACATTTGGCCCCATGGCTCTGTCCACCTTCAGGTTAGTGAGTGCTTTCCTGACCCTCTCCCCAGAAAAGGGACTAGTGTCCACTTCCCTCCCCTCAAAGCCCTTGGTACTTATTTGTGGTGTCTCCCCTTCTACTGTGAACAATAAGCAGAAGTATCTGTCAAAGAGATTTGCCTTTTCTTGGTCTTCCTCTGTACAGCCCCCCTCCTTTTTTAATTGTACAACCCCCTTTGTTTTCCTTTTCTCGCTAACAAACCTGAAAAATGTCTTGTCCCCCCCTTTGATACTGTCTGAGCTATTCTTTCCTCAGCTTGTGTCATTGCTCTCCTTACTGCTTTGCCTGCCTCTCAGTTTCCCCAGATAACACCCCTCTCTGGGTTTCTTTATACTGTCTGAATGCTGTTTTTGCCTTTACCTTTTCTGCCACATAGATACATAGAATTTGATGGCAGATGAGGTCCGCCAGGCCCATCTATTGTTTATTTGCTTAATGTGTTAGCACAACTGGAAATATAACCCTTTTACAGGTGCGACCCACAAAGTCAAACATAAGTACAATTCCATAAGACACATTAAGAAAAACTTAAACATTTCTTCTATGTCAAAATTACAGATAATATAACATTTAGTCTGCCATCTCCTTCGAGAACCTTAACAGCCTCCTCTTCCTTCTGCTTTTGCTTACTTGCTTGATGTACAGGTTTGTTGACTTTACAGGGCACTGTTTAGGTGCTCTAGACTCACCATGGGCAGCATTAATCACCGCTAAGTTAGTCTCAGATTGTGTGGCATAAAAAGGTTTCCCAGAAGGGACAGAACTCTTATCTGCCTTCCTGGGGACAGCTGGTATACTGTTTGATATGTACCAATCTGCATAGGTGTCATTCTCCAAGACTGGGAGCAGAGGAGGCATCACAATGGCAGGAGACTCTGGGAGCTCCAGAAACTCTAGCAGGCTTTTTTGTGGTATCCTGCTCTTCTAATGCAAATCCCATGGTAGCTTGCTTTTGCTGCATCATGGTGAAAAATGTTGGGTCCTCTGGAGGGGACCTTAGTGTGTTCACCTCAGAGTCCTCACTGCATGTGGAGACTGCAGAGCTGGTGCATGTTCATATTGGCCCTCAGCATAGTCTTGCTTTTTGCTCCTCTTCCTGCATCATTAAATCAGTATTGTACTGATATTCGTTGTTGACCGGATCAACGGGAATGAGGGACGGCGCCGGTGCTGGCACAGGAGGTGGCTGTTGCAAGGGAGTTCCTTGCAGTGTTGCTAGGGGATTGGCAGCAGTCCCCACTGACTGGCTCCCTGGAACACAGAGACCAGGCAGTAGACGTCTTATGTCTGAAAAAGACACGAGGACTGCCTGACCATAGGTGCCCCTTTAGTCGACGGGCACGACTGGAGGAGTCCATGGGGGAGGCCGAGTTCCCAACATCAACAGCAAAGTGTACTGGATGTAGCAGGCCTGGTACTGCCTATGCCAAACCCTGACCTTGGTGTCATGTCAACGGTTGGGGGGTGGCCAACACCACTGCTGCAGCGGACAGCGTCAAAGTGGAGGTTGTACCTGTGGAGTGCAGGGGCAACCTGGAACATACCAGGAAAGCCTTCTCCTTTTCCCAGTTCTTACTAACATACTAAAATGCCAGCAGAATAGGCCCAACAGTCTTTCGTGTCTGCTCATTTGGTCAGCCCCCACCCTGGGAGCTGACCTTGCTGCCTCCGCCTTCTCCCTTCCCAGTTCCAGATATTCTCGCTGCACTGGATTTTGCTTCCAGAACCCTTCCCCTGTACCTGTCCCACCCTCTCTTGAACCCCTCCACCGTCTCTGCCTCCACCAGCCACCCAGGCAGCACATTCCATGGCTCCACCACCCTCTCAGAGAAGTAGCACCTCCTCCTTTCTCCCCTGAATCTTCCCTCCAGCTTCCACCCATGCCCTATAGTTGCCCCCTCCTCCTTCCTTCTAAGCACCCTGACTGCTCCTCCCCTATTTACCCCCTTCATGTACCTGAAGACCTCCATCATGTCCCCCTGGTCCTTTTCTCTTCCAATGTACATATTTAGTTCTTCGAGCCTCTCCCCATAGGTCCTGTCCCCCAAGCCCCAAATCATTTTGGTTGCCCTCCTTCTTGTGCTAGTGCATGTGCCTGTGACTCCCTGGCATTCGGATGACTGCAATTTGGTCGATGGAGCCATCGATTCCGATTTCTGCTTAAGCTTCTCCATTCTCTCTCTCTATGGTCTTTTGGAGTAAAAATTTCTCCAAAGCCCCTTTTCAGCATTGCCTGGCTACAGAATTAAAACTCCTGGCAGATTTCGTAGGCTTTCACGTTATGGCTTAGGCCCAGGCAGCAGATACAGACATGGTAAGAGTCTTTGGTGTAGATTTTTTTATCTGCACTCATAGTACTGAAAAAGTTTAGATGGTTCTTTTGACGTCATACAGGTTACTGAAATTGACTGTTTGTTTTGTTAACCGGGTAAGGCACACTAGACAGCCAAGTGCCTATTTTCAGGTGCGACCCGGGAGGGTTACAAGGGTAGAAGCATACAATAACAGTGAAGGAGTCAGTTACATACAAGCATACAATAGCAGTGAAGGAATCAGTTACATACAGATGGTACATAACTTAAGATAGGCAGCTAACATAGTAGGTAAAAAGAAAACAATTTGACAAACAAGAAAATAATAGACATAATCTTGGAGGAATAAGGAAGCAATACATCATAATGGTTTGTAGAATATGATACATCCAGGAGTGAAACATGAGATGATTGCTGGACAATTTTGGTGGGCTTGGGGGAGGGCAGCAGGAATAGAGAATGGGTGACCACTACCAATTCGGGAAAGTAAGTGCAGGGGGCACTGAGGGCCTGCAGTATACAGGTTGATTAGGTGTACTACGAGGTACAGGGACATACGGTGGGAGGAGTCAGGAAGTTCCAGAGAGAGGTTTTGAAGCAGTGGTGGGAGGAGGAGGAGGACCGGGTAGGGACAGAAAGTGAGTTCCAGATTTTTGGGGCATAGGTGGTGAAGGCCCAATCACCCGTGAGGGATCGAGTTCTAGGAACCAGACGATCTAGTGCTGCCCTTGACCTGAGATGATAGGAAGAGGGTGCAGGGTTGAGGGAAGGGGCGAGGGCAGAGAGGGTGGCCGATCTGATGATGATGTCAATGAAATTTCCAAGCACGAAGGTGCGGTGCTTTTCTGGAGGGAGCCACTGCAGTGAGTGAGGGGAGGCACGGAGAGGGCGAAGCGGCAGATGTTATCGTAGGCTGAGTCCCATTTCAGGAGGCTCGATGTGGGTACAGGGGCAAAAGTAACCAGCCCATAGCGGAGAGTAGGTAGGAGGATCCCTCTGTCAAGGGCCAAATGTGCAGCTGGGGTTAGGCAGCTTTTGGCTCTGTAGGCGAGACCGAGCTTACAGTTTGTAACCTTGTAGACATTTCAAATGTGCAGGGTAAGATCAAGCTGCAGATCCAGGGTGACACCCAGGTACTTTACTATAGCCACTGTCTGCAGAGGGGAGCCATCCGCACCATGTATTTGAAGGAGGGTGAGGCAGGATTTTATCTTGTTCTGTGACCCAAACAGCATTGCTTGGGTTTTCTTTAGGTTGATGGTGAGTCTATGTTCCACCAGCCAGGACTGAATGCATTTGAAGTCCTCATTTAGTTGGGGTTTATGGTGGCGGTGTCCCGGGCACTGGCCAGGATGACAAGGTCATCCGCATTCAGAGTGGTATGCCTGTGTACCGTGGTGGATGGAAGTTCGTTGATGAAGAGGGTTGGGCCGAGGACAGAGCCCTGGGGGACCCCGCAGCAAACGGGAGAGAGGGTGCGATTAAAGTTGGTGTACTGCTGCCTACCGGAGAGGTAGTTGAGGAACCACGCATGGGCAGGGGGGAGAAACCAAGGGATAGGAGAGTGAAGCTGAGAAGGGTGTGATCAACCCGATCAAAGGCTTTGGAGAGATCCATAAAGATGACACCAGTGAGGTTGCCCAGGTCGGCAGCAGTTCTGATAGTAGAGGTGACTACAGCAAGGGCAGTGGCCGTGCTATGTCCTCTTCTGAACCCATGCTGAGCCAGTGAGAAGAGGTTGTAGTTCTGTATATACTGAGACAGCTGGGAGGCCACAATTTTCTCAAGAATTTTGGAGGCGGCGGACAGTATGGCAATGGGTCGATAGTTCTGGGGATCCTTGGGGTTGCCTTGTTTTAGGGCTGGGGCAACCTTCGCCACTTTCCAGATATCTGGAATGATCCCGGAGTTAAGGGAGGCATTGAAAATGTGAGCAATGGGCCTGGCAGGAGATGAGCCCTAGTCTGAGCAGTCTTGGCTCAAGGGTGTCGTGCCCTGCACCGTGAGAGAGGCGCGAGGGGCTTCTGGGTCTCGTTTACAGACACTTGTTGGAGGTAGACTATAAAAGTTATTACTTACTAGGAATAAAAGAAATAAAATGGCAGCTATAGCAGCGATGTTTCCTCAGTGGTCCAAATCTGATCGATGGCAGAAAAAGAACTGAGGAGAGGAGGGGCCACCCATGTTTATGTATAGGCTGATATTTGACATCAACGTGGGCAGACCCTGGCAGACTGCTTGCAAAAGTTTCCATGCAGTCCTAGTACCTGGTGGCTGTAAGTTCCAAAGGTGTGGCCTGATGAAAGAGATATCCTCAAAGAAGATCCCTTATGCCTGTTCAGGGAGTTAAATATGTGTATTCTTTGGTAACTGAGTAAGGCCCGTTACGTAAAATATCTGTTTCCAACGGTGATCCAGGAGCACTGGGGAGGTTAAGTGACTTATTCAGCATCACACACACTATGCAAGTGGAGGCTGAGAGAATCAAATCCAGGACCGATGATGTACCAATCTCATTCACAGCTTGTTACTCTAACCTCTAGACCATACTGCCATGTGAGAGGTTAAGAAACATGAAGGGAAGTGGGATACTTCAACAGGACAGGTAATGGACTTATGAAGATCCCACGATACGCAGTTCTGGTGGGATTCAAACCTAGGTCTCAATGTCACAGTTCTGTGCTGTAACCATTAAGCTGCATTGTCTCCCAGGACAAAAAAAGGTTCTATTCTTTAAATGCAGAGCATTGCCTGAGGAGACTGTAGAGCTGGTGCATGTTCATATTGGCTCTCAGCACAGGGTCTTAAATTTAGACTGGCATTCTAATGCCTCCTCTCCCCTCAAATCCCTTTGTGGCTCTTTGGGGCTGTCCCAGCTCATCACTGAAGCTACGCGACTAAACAAGAGTAACCCTGCCAAAAGTACACTGTTGGACCTCATCATAGTTAGTAAGCCTCACCTGTATTCCCACTCTGGAGTCTTCTTCGCCATCAATGACCACTGTTTTGCCGCTTGTGCTAGGTCTTGCCATACCTCTACCCTCCCACCCAAATTCACCACAAAAAGAAGCAGGCACAATTTTGATCCTTGGTCATTTACTGCTGAGCTAAGTCGCTCTCCCCGGTGGCAGGACTTCTACCTAGCAGAATCCGTGGTTCCTGCCTATGACATTTTTCAAGACATTGTGGTAAATGCTCTGAATAAGCACGCCCCACTAGTTACATCCCTAGTTAGAAGCAAGCATTGCCGGTGGTTTTCTCCTGACCTAAAGAGCGCACTTCGGAATAGGGACAAGCTATGGAAAACTGCATGCAGAACTAAGCTCCCTAATGACTGGAATCTTTTTAGGAGAGCTAGAAACCTCTGTACCAAATTGGTTAGAGAAACTAAGGCTAATTTTTACCTCTCTCAACTCGAAGCTTCCTCTACATGTTTGTCAAAATTCTGGAGGACTATTAGAGATATTGAAGGCCATTCATCTGGTAACCCACTGCCTGCTGAACTTGGGTTGGTACTGCCACAATTACTGATAAACCTACTATTCTGGACTGTTCAACAATCATTTTGCCACTGCTGGACTAGCTTTTGATTCCTCCCCAGCTAGCACCCTTCAGGTACAGCTTGGGCTTGATACCCCGACCCCCCTGTAATTAGCCCATCCTTCTCTCTCCAAGCAACATCCAAGAAGGAAGTGGAGGATCTCCTGCTCCAGTTGGATGAAAGGAAAAGCCCTGGGGCTGATCTAATCGATCCATTCTTTCTAAAGGCAGGCTCCCGTGCTCTCGCTGTGCCCATTACTCACTTGTTCAATCTATCCATCTCCCAAGGTGTCCTTCCTACTGTATGGAAAACTGCCCATATTGTTCCTGTACTCAAGAATGGGGATACTAGTGATCTGAATAATTATAGGCCCATCTCTTTCCTCCCTGTATTGTCAAAATTGCTAGAGAAAATTGTTAACTTCCAACTCGGGACCCACCTGGAATCAGCGAACCTCCTCAACCCGCTCCAGTCTGGGCTCAGGGCACAACACAGTACTACTTCCACCCTTGCCAAAGTCAGTAATGACTGGCTGGGGGAGCTGGACAACAAGAATTTTGTCGGTGCAGTCTTTCTGGACCTCAGTAAGGCTTTTGACACTGTTGACCACCCTCTGCTACTATCATCTCTATGGAATGTTGGCCTGGATGCACCCTCTCTTAGGTGGTTCCACAATTACCTGACTGCTCTCAGCAAGTTAAGGCTGATGGTGAGGTCTCGCCCCTAAAACCTCTTGCTCGGGGTGTCCCACAAGGCTCCATCGTATGAACATATGAAGAAGCCAGCAGAAGAAGGCCATTTGGTCTATCAAGTCTGCTCAGTACAGGGGGTCTACAGCTTGAGCTAATGTCCTTTCCCTCCCTCCCTCCCTCCCCATGATTCTTACCTTCCCCATGCCTATCCCAGCCTCTCTTAAAGCTGCCCACCGTATTCAACTAGATGACCTCTTCTGGCAGAGCATTCCAAGTGTCCACCACCCTCTGTGAAGAAGTGCTTCCTGACCTCCCTCCTAAACCTTTCACCCTCCAGCTTAAGACTGTGCCCCCTTGTGATATGGTTGCCACTCAGCTTAAAGAGACTCTCCTTATCAACTTTATTTCTGCCTTTCAAGTACTTGAATGTCCCAATCATGTCCCCTCTCTCTCTCCTGTCTTCCAGGGAGTACATGTTCAGTGCCCTCAACCTCTCCTCGTATGCCTTGCCCTGCTGACCGGCTATCATCTTTGTAGCCCTCCTCTGTACCTTCTCCAGCAGGTTAATGTCCCTTTTGAGGTGTGGGCAATAGTACTGCACTCCATACTCTAGATGCTGCATTACCAGTGACCTGTACAAGGGCAGTATAACCTCCTCTCTCCTCCTACTACTACTGATCCCCCTAGCTATGCATCCCAGCATCTTATTTGCCTTTGCTGCTGCTTTCTTGCACTGCGTGGAGTGCTTCAGGTCACTAGTGATCATCACTCCCAGGTCCGTCTCCTCTGATGCAGATACCTGGACTCCACCCAGGTAAAACTCTGTCCTGGGATTCTTGGCTCCAATATGCATAACTTTGCATTTCTTGGCACTGAAGCCAAGTTGCCAGATCCTGGACCACCTCCCCAGCTTTTCCAGATCTTCCTGTAGGTCCCTTATCCCTTCAGCTGTGTCCACTCTCCCACAGAGCTTGGTGTCATCTGCGAATAGGCACATTTTGCCTTTAATGCCATCCCCAATGTCAGTGATGAAGACACTGAACAACACCAGCCCCAGCACAGAGCCCTGTGGGACCCCACTGGTTACTTCTCTGGTGCCAGATAACTCTCCCCCCACCACCACCACCCTCTGGGTTCTGTCCCTCAGCCAGTTTTCCACCCATCTGACCATCTTTTCTCCAACTCCAAGATCCACAAAATTCCTGATCAACCTTTTGTGGCACCCTTGCTTTTCGCAATCTACATTAATAGAATTAATGCCTCCATAAACAAGGCCAAAATTCATCTCTTTGCAGATGACACAGTGCTCTACACCAGTGGACCATCACCTGACTCTATACTCTCATCTATCCAGAGTGAATTTGATCTGCTACAACTCCAACTCCTAAAACAGAAACTGCTCCTGAACGCGAAAAAAAAACCAAAGCCATGCTCTTCTCCCCTGCCCCTCCCTCTTACGGTTCACTATCCCCTATCACTACCATTCTGGGGGATCAGCTGGAATATGTGTCTTCTTTCAAATACCTCAGGGTTTGGATTGACAGTTCCCTCTCCTTCCAGGGTCATATTGAAGAGCTTATAAAGAAACTCAGGTGGAGACTAGGACTATTCTTCAGGATAAAGACACGTCTACCAAGGGAGGCTAAAAAACGGCTAGTCCAATCTAAATTTCTCCCCGTTAGACTATGCCGATTTTCTATACAGCCAAGGTCCTGCTGGTACTCTTGCAAAACTCGATACACTCTACCAGAGAGCCTTAAGGTTTATAACGGAGCTCCCCTACTCCACCCACCACTGTCTCTTATATACTGCTGTGGGCTGGCCTTCCCTTACCCTTAGGCGCCAGAGAAATGCGGTACTCTGGACCTTCAGAGCTATTATGAATAACCTGCCCCACTATATCACTGATTGCCTACCATTAAGCTCCCAACCTATCTATGCTCTAAGAAGTGCTTCTTACGTAACCCTGAAAATCCCGAAGGTTAGATCCCGCTTCGGCAGGGCGTCTACAAGCCACGTACTTTCCTCGCTGTGGAACAAGCTGCAAAAAAACCCTGAAATTAAACCTCCCTTGCAGGCTTGCAGCATTTAAAGCTTTAATCGCCTGCCAACTCAAGGAACCCTGCAACTGCTTCCCTTAATCCCTCGGACTGCAGTCGTTTTGCTTATTACTGCTCCCTCTCTGTCATCCCTTGATCCAAATCCCTGCCCTCTCCTATGCTTCCTCTTACCTTCTGCGTAAAAAAAAACAAAACAAAAAAAAAAAAAAACAAACAAAAAAAAAAACCTGAAACTCAGTTTAGTGTTTTACATTATACCAAGCTCTTAACTTGTACAGCTCCTTTATGGTACTTTTATTTTGTATATTTAGCATTTTGTGTACATGGCTCTGCGTTAGCCTGCTCATATCTGATTATATGTATACTGTCGTGTTGGCAGCGACTGCAATCCTGTTTCTTTCTGTAGTTGTACCTTATCCCAGGTTCACCTCGAAAATTAGTTCTGCTCAACGATGCCCGCCTGGTTAAATAAAGATTTTGATTGATTCATTCATTGATTTTACAGGCTCGAAGTATAAAAGGTCAGCAGAAATATTTTCAAAGGTACAGTACACTGAAGGCTAAAGGAATTTTCTGCATCCTTACTGTTATTTTGATAAAGCAGAACAGGGCTGTTTCACTCCATGATGGATAATATTTTCTTGTAGTCTTTTAGAACTTCTGATTTCCAATGAGGAAAAAAGTGCAAAGGAATAATAAAACAAGACAGACACCACTGTATTTATCTAACTTTATTTATGTTAAAACTCATAAAATTCCCCTGAAAGTGCATCCTGGGATCTTTAGAAGTTCTATGAATGCATGGATACCTGCTGTAAGTACTGTAATTCTAATGCTTGATTGAACTGTTACAATGCTGAAGATCGGAGTGGATGTATTACCTAGACGTGCTTACTAGAGGACTCTTGACGAATATTATTCCACAGTCTGACTTCCTACACCCCTTACAACTTTCCTCATGTGCAAGTATCTGCAATCCATCTTGCTGAGATTAATATTAGTGTTAGAGCTGTTTCACAGCAGCAAAACAGATTTATTTTCAGACAAAGGTGGGAAAAATCAAATTCTTGACAACAGTGAAAGAAAATGATAAATAATACAATCTGTGAACAGAACAGACTAAACATTTAATATCAACATTCATATATATATTTTCACTGTGCTGAACAGAGCCTGGAAATTGAAAGTGTAAAACCTTGATTAAAGATGGACAATTGATATAGTAGATCTCCCTATTTTTCAGAGTTAAAATCTGTATTCGGCTTCCATTTCCGAAGTACTTCATGATTCTGAACTGAAATTGTATTATACAGCAGCTGTTTTCTTTCCTAATTAAGGAATGTTTTGATATATAATATTTTCGTTTACTAATCAATCTCTATACATTTATATATATGACTGATTAAATTAAAAAAATTCAAGGTTAGTAATGGATGTTGAAACTCTATTCCCATTAAGCATGACACTGTAGAAAAAAAAATTACAACAAAACCACATAATTCTATCTTACCTAGAGCAGCTAATCTTGCCTGCAAGTCTGGGGACAATAAAGCCCATTATATGTGCAAAGAAATGCAATATAAGGAACCATGCACAAAAAAACAAAAACAAAAAACAAAACAAAACAAAAAAAAAAGTAAAATGACTCAGAAGAGAAATAAGCTACATAAAAGCTTTATAAATACATTACAATCCAACTCTATACTGAACCGGTAAGGTCGAGCATAAATTGTACTACGTGGCAGAGTTGACACTCTAGGTTCAATGCTTCGGAATCTGCTCAGGTTATTCATGCCATCTTTGGTTGACTGCAGTACTGAGGAACAACAACAACAAAAAAAATGTTCTGGAAAACGGCATCAACTTTCAGTCGACAGTTGAGCCTCAATGTCCACTCTGCAGATGGGGCACTTCTTGTTGGTGATTAGCCACTGATCTACGCACACCTGGTGAAAAAGGTGCATACATGGAAGGCGCCTGTAAGGAAACAGAAAACAGAAAATGACAGCCAGTTCTCATCGCTCTTCATTTTCATAAGTCTAATAGATTTAATAGACAAAACTACAGTCTAATCAGCCTGACAGCACAGTGGTAGTGCTGTTGCTCGCAATGCCAGTGACACAGATTAGGGAACAGTCTCAGATCTCTGTGGCCTGGCTGGGTGTTCCAGGGACAGCTCTTCTCCCTTCAGGAGGAGGGACACAGCATTTCGCTATTCGACTTTCACCTGGCAGGGGCCACAGCAAGGGGAGGGGCAGCCATTGCAAGCTGGCACCCACGCACATGTGTGGCTGCACCACTGCATGCCGGTACAAAAGGGGTGAAAAATACAGGAGCTGAAGGAAAAGGCGCTGGCATACCATTGTGCCAGCACCTCGTGTAGGCCCCACATGACAGACATGGCAGGCCACACACCATTATCGTGGCCCTGGGAAAGTACTGGACAATCAGGAAGTCCATGAGAATGTCTGTGACAGGGCTGGAGGGGATGCCATTGGGCAAATTGGGGGGGATGGGAGAATGATTGGTTAAAAACAAACAAACAAAAAAAACACTACAGTTTTTACTCCCAAGCTTTCATATCTTTGAAGCAGGTATACAGCCACGTCAGACAGTGTGCCATCTTTACTGACCAACATATATATGATGTACAAAGATGTTGCAGTACACTATCTTATGGGGTCACACAGTCCTTTCATAATTTTTACATCTGACAAAGGGACCCATGTAGCCCTGAAAGCTTGTGCGGTTTAACGTCTTTGTACAACGCACTGTACCTGTAGCTCCAATAATTTATCAAACTATTCAGCAAAGTAGCACAGAGTGCTGAGTCACTTATACCACACCTGTCACCATGCCAGCAATCCGGGTTTGGAACGGACCTAGGTCACTTGGGGGTTGGTCAGGGGGAGGAGGATTGAGTGTCCCCCAGGATGCTCGCCTCCTCCGGGGAACTTGATCTGTTGCAGTATTGCCATCTGGGTGACTGCAGATGGTGATGAGGGCAGGAGCAGCGGATCGAGAGGGGGATGCTCCCTGACAGAAAAATCAGCACATTCAACATGAACATGTCAAGCTGTCAGCTCTGTGGAGCATTTGAGGGCAGGGGAGAAAAAGGACGGAAACAGCGTTGGCTGTAGTAGATGATGCCCACGGTTCCCTGCAGAAGCTACACCCTCTACTGGTCACAGGACCCATCTAACCAAGCAAAATATCAGGAAGGTGCTTGGGGTAACCCTGACAGCCCTGCCAAAGGCGGCAAGCTGTGAAGGAATACGTGGGTCCCCCCAGATAAGTCCCAGAGACGGCGGCTGATAGGGTTGGGGGGACGGGGACAGGACTATTTGGCGACTTTTGCTACCAAAGACCAACACGGATACAAACGGTCTTTCCTAAGTCAGTATACAAGAACAAAAGCCAAACACTGTACTTCTTTACAAGTAAGTAGTGACTACAAGCCACTAGAGGGCACATGTCCCTAGAAAGGACCATTACTTACCAGTAACATAGATCTCCAAGAGACTCTCCTCCAGTGAGCCACACATACTAACATACTAAAATGCCAGCAGAATAGGCCTAACGGTCTTTCGAGTCTGCTCGATTGGTCAGCCCCCACCCTGGGTGCTGACCCCCTCACCTTCTCTGGCTTCTCCCTTCCCAGTTCCGGATATTCTTGCTGCACTGGATTTTGCTTCCAGAACCCTTCCCCTGTACCTGTCCCGGCCCCTCCTGAACCCCTCCACCGTCTCTGCCTCCACCAGCCCCCTAAGCAGTGCATTCCATGGCTCCACCACCCTCTCAGTGAAGTAGCACCTCCTCCTTTCTCCCCTGAATCTTCCCCCCTCCAGCTTCCACCCATGCCCTCTAGTGGCCCCTCCTCTCCTTCCTTCAAAGCACCCTGGACTGTTCCTCCCCTATGTACCCTCTCTTCATGTACTTGAAGACCTCTATCATGTCCCCCCGGTCCCTTCTCTCTTCCAATGTGTACATATTTAGCTCTTCAAGCCTCTCCTCATAGGTCCTGTCCCCCAAGCCCCAAATCATTTTGGTTGCCCTCCTCTGGACCCTCTCCAGGAGTTTAATGTCCCTCTTTAAGTGTGGCCTCCAAAACTGCATGCAGTACTCAAGGTGTGGCCTCACCAAGCAGTTATACAGAGGGAGCATCACTGCCCTCCTTCTGGAGGTGATCCCCCTAGCGATGCATCCCAGCATCCTGTTGGCCTTGGCTGCTGCCCTCCTACAAGTCTCCGAGTTGTTAATTTTGACATCCACCACCACCCCCAAGTCCCTCTCAGCCATCGAGACTTGTAGCATTTCCAGGGTGTACACTTGGCCTGGATTTCTGGCCCCAGGTGGAGTACCTTGCATTTCCCTGCATTGAACTTCAGCTTCCCTCTAGACCATCTTTCCAGAGCCTCCAGGTCCCCCTGTAGGGCCACCCTCCCCATCCACCACCGCCCCCAGTTTTGAGTCATCCGCAAAGAGACTCATCTCACTCCTGATTCCTGTCCTTATGTCAGAGACGAGGGCTGAACAGGAGGGGCCCAAGGACTGATCCCTGTGGGACCCCACTAATGACCCTCTTTGGGGATGAGACTATCCCGCCAACTACGACCCTCTGGGTCTGGTCCTGGAGCCAACTGCCTATCCATCTGATCATCTGGTTCCCCACCCCCATTTCTCCCAGCTTATCCAACAGGCCCATGTGAGGAACAGAGGCAAATGCCTTGCTGAAGTCTAGAAAGAGGACGTCCACTGGTCTACCAAGGTCCAAGGCACTCGTCACCCAGTCATAGAACTCCACAAGGTTTGTGGAACACAAATGCCATCAGTGTTAAATCCATCCAGAAACTTCTGTCTAGCAGGCCCCCCTCGACAAAGCACATTGTTGACGCCTATGTAAAGTATGTAGGTGACCCCAAACCTCTTTAGTTCTGCCTGTGCGCAGGAAACAAAGAAACAATGGCATACCAGACTGACGAATGGCAAACACATGCATGCTGAAGCCCTAAAGGAAGTGACGATGAAAATCTAGTTCAGGGTAAAAAGGATAAAACAATGACAGACAAAACCCAAACCAGACCTCAACTAACCAAGGGGAAGGTGGGAGGCTGCGCAGTGGCTCACTGGAGAAGAGTACCTCTAAAACCTATTTTTACTGGTACGGAACAGCCCTATCTTCTTCGGGAATATCTTATCCAGTGAGCCATAACTATGGAACTATTTTCATGCAGCTCCTCAGACAACAAGGGGAAGGCCAGCAGGAAGGTATATGAGCCAACCAACACACAGACCAATGTCCCATAGGTCAAGAAGAAAGGAGATACAATATGACAAACCCAACAGAACACAGGGGTAAGACATTGGAACACCCCAGCTGAGGACATGCAAAACAAAACAAAAAGCACCAATGGAAGAAACATCATGGCCAGCATATAGACAGACCGGGTACAAACAAGGGAAGTTGATGGGGCCAGGCCCCGCAAGCAAACCACAATGTCAAAGGGAAACCCAGTAACTATGAAAAGCTATCAAGGCGAAGCCAGGAGGTGACCAAACACGAAACAGTTGGCGAGGAAAGACATGCAACTCAGCCCAAGAAAGCCACAAGCCCCGCGATCAGCGGGAAGGGGTGGTGGTGGCAAGGACCAAGTGCAGTGGCCTGGAGGACTTGCTGAACAGTCAAAAAACCACAGCAGATGGGAAAGCCAACAATGGCACCTGGGGAAACAGCCACGTAAGAAGGAAAGGGGACATCAGTGAGGCAAAATCAGGTGACGACTAACAAGGACGACAAATGGTGACTCCGCCCCAAACAGCAAGAAACGCTGATGAAACGAAAACCAGGCAATGCAGCTGGACAGAGCCATAAGTCCCATGGGGCATGCAATGAATCCAGGAACTAACTGAGGCGTCCCAAAGGAACGGCCAAACCGGTGGCAGAAAGTTAAGGTGAAGGCAAAGCCGATAACAGAAAAACATGAAAACGGCCATGCACACAGAAGGAGGACTGCTCACGTAGTGACGACCAGCAGAAAGGGGGAGCGCAGGAAAACAGAGAACCCCAACCCAACAGTGATACCATCGAGAGGGCAAGGACAAGTGCTGGTGGGACTGGGCAGGAAGCCAGGAACCGACTCAGGTGCCCCTGAGGAAGGATGGACCAAGCATAAAGCCAAGGTGAAGGCTGAGCAGATGGAAACATGAACACAGCCTTGCTCAAGGCAGGAGACTGGACATGGGGTGGGAACATCAAGGCACAGCCAGGGGACGACTAGCACCAAAGGGGAATGCTGAAAAAAACTGACCCCAGCGCAAACGGCAAAGCCAGGCAACAGAGCTGATGGAAGCTATAAGCCCTGCTGTAACAGGGGCTGGTCTGTCAAGCCAGAAACTGACCTTGGTGTCTGAAGATGGCTGGAGCGGCTATAAAGACCACATATATGACAAGCACTTAGTGCCTCAACTGAGCAATGCAGCCACCAGCAGGAACCTAGACAGCAATGGGAGACTGGCAGGGTTAGGGGAGACCAACAGCAGACATCCAGCAACGACAAGGCAGCAGGCAGCATCAGCAGCACAGGAAATAAGGTCCAAGCAGGAAGCAGGAGAACAGGCCCACATCACCGAAAACAAGAGATGAAGGCCAGCAAAGCACATACTAGTGAAGTCCAAGGAGGGAGTTCTTTGGTCCGATGTGAAGCCGATGGGTGAAAAGTTAAAAACAGGAGGTTTGAGGTCGCCGGCATTATATAAGCACCAACAGTGCATGTCATGTCTCCTAGACAAAAGTTTCCAGACAGATCCAATGCTGATGGCATCTATGTTCAACAGGTGTGGCTCACTGAAAGACACTCTGGAAGATCATCTATGCAGTACTCTCACACCAGCTAGTTTAACAAATGTCAGTGCCACACATGACACTATATCATAGAGGTTGTATGTTCCATTTGCTTTTCCCAGCAAATTTAGAGTTTTTTTTTTTGAGGAGCCTGTTAAGACTTAAGGACATCACAGCCATTTCAAACTGCTGTCAGTTCTGCTAATGTCTATAAATACCACGTTGGTATTTTACAAAGGAAGTGTTTGGTTTATTAATTGTGTGGCTATATGTGGACTTATTATTATTTTTACCTGACATCTTCTCCTTCCTCTAATATAGAGAGACAAATTGTACACTTTTCTTCTGTGTCTTCCTCGGCTCCTTCATCCTCATCCTGTTTACTGTGCAGCTTCCTCTGTAAGAACGGAGTCACCTTATTAGCAAAGGACACCATTATTAATCAACTTGTATAGACAGCAAAGACAGAACCACAGTCATTCAAATAAGCAAGTTTTAGTTTAATAAATCAACTGCAGTAAATAGGAAATTACAATTAATCTGTACAGGGGTAGAATAAAGGACACAAAAGCATGCTGCAAAAGTTCACTTTGCTACACAACTCATGCTAGCATTGTTTTCTGATATACACAGAACTATAGAGCTGAGGGCAGAACAAGGCTCTATGGACCATCCAGTCTGCCAGCTCAACTTAAGACTGGATGTTATAGCCCTGGTGGCCATTCACCCCCCCCCCCCCAAACTATTCCTACAGCCTTTGACAGTCACAGAATCATAATCGGAGAATGTATTGCCAGAAAAGGACTGGCATGCCCATCTAGTCTGCCTTATTCTCCCTGCCTAACACTACACCCTGGACTCTGTTTTGTCCCATAGGTATGTCCCACCCATATTTGAATCTCTTCACTTATTTAGCGCAATCTCCCGCTGCAGTTTGTTCCACCTATCTACCACCCTTCGGTGTAAAAATATTTCCTGACATTCTTGATAACTCTCCCTGCCAGTTTCACCGAGTTCCCCCTGGTGCCTGTATTTCCACTTCGTGTGAATTGCTCTCTGCTGCCCAATTTGTTTATTCCATGACGGTACCTGTATGTCTATCTCATCACCCTCTCTCTTCTTGCCTTCAGGGTGTACATGTTGAGGTCTTCCAACTTCTCCCAGTAGGGTTTTCATGTTGTCCATGATCACTTTGGTTACCCTCCTACTACACTTCCTCCTCCTTGTCCCTGTCTTTTGTTAAGTGTGAGCTCTAGGACAACATGCAGCAAAGTGTGGTTAAACCAGGGATCTGTACAAGGACAAGATCACCTCCCTCCTACTGCTTATCCCCCTTCCTAAGCATCCCAGAATTCCATGTGCCCTCACCACTGCCCTGCTGCACTACAATGATGTTTTCAAGTTTTCCTTAATTATCACCCCCAGGTCCCCTTTTCTTCTGTCATTCTCTCAGCCTCTATTTCTCCCATTCCGTATTCTGCTTATGGCTGTACCTTACGCTTCTTTGCATTACATTTTATATGCCAAACACTAGACCTCTTTGCATTAAATTTTAATGCCATACCCATGACTATTTCCTTGGTCTCTACATCCTATGAAAACACACTTTTTCCCCTTGTTGACTCTATTTATGCCACTCGGGCACGGATGTATCCCCTCTAGCTGCACCTGGACCTACCACTCAGCATCCCTCTCAGGCTGCCTAGTCTGGGAGGCCTGCAGCTGGCCCCGGTGGAGGGTCTCTCCGCAGGGAGAGTCCAAGATCCACTCGAGACCCCAGCTGAGGCATATACCTGGGGCATCATTCAGGGTCCAGGGGCATCACTAAGCTGCCAGCCCTTGGGATTTTCACTTTTGGTTCCCCCAGGAGGCACGGATGTGCAAGGACATCAGCATGGGTCGTGCATGCTCCCGCACACATCCTGCAGATGTCCATCACTTCTGCCCACTTGTGTGTGGTCCTGGCTGGTGAACACCCAGACTCCACTTGGTGTTACTTGCCTGCTGGGAAACCACAACCCCTCCCCCTGGAAGGAGCTGTCCATGGGACCTCATCCTGCTTCCCCAGCCCGACCCTTTGGCGCTCCGTGCTTGTTCCCGAACACAGGTCGTCAGCGTTGCAAGCAGACACCCGTACCGCTGTGCTGGTGGACCAGCTTACAAACACAGACTTTTTGCTAAGCAACTACTGTACTAAGGCCACTAAAATAATATTATGTTTCTGATTCGACTCCGAAAGTATCAGTTAACAAAAAAACAGAATGTCGACGGAGAAAGACCATCGGTCCATTCAATCTGCATGGAATTCCCTGCTGTACTCAAGAGACCTGCTGTCTATGCGGCCCATGTTCCCTACTTTACTGTTACCCCTCTGGGTAACTACTAAGCCCTTAACTCTGTCCTAGCCATGCTTGAAACCATGAATGGTTTTTGGCATCCACCACCTCAGCCAGCAGGCTGTTCCACAGTTCAGTCACTTCTGTAAAATAAAACTTGATATGTCCTTCTTGAACACGCCCCGTACCAGCTCCACTTGGACCTGTGTGAGGAGCTCCCACCTGCCCTGGATCACTGCCGACATTATGGCCCTCATCAGAGCAAGAGACCAGGCTTGAAGTCATTCAAAAGACTCCAGCTCCCGATGACCACGCATTATACCGCCTCCCGCGCCGACGCTGCACCAGGCTAATCAGATAGGCTAAGACAACTCACTTCAAAACTTCATTCAGACTAACCTAAACCAACTAGCTAAATTCTGGAAAGTGGTCAAATCCTCTTCTCCCACCCTCCCAACTCCCCACCCCTGTGCTAAAGGTTGGCGGTACTGAGGTGACAGATCCTTTAGCTGTAGCTTCATAACTTAATTCCTGTTTACAAGTTGCACCTTGGCACTGCTGACTGCTCCCCATAATCCAGCTGAACTGACCCCCACCCGTCAACTCAGACATCTCTTCTATTGCCCCAACTTTCTCCTTCTGCAAGGTCTCAGCTTTGGAAGTTTTCAATGCCTTAATCTCCCTGAACCCAAACAAAGACAAATGCCCTGAGGGCTGGACTCAAAGATGCTCTACCTAGCTGCTCCTGCCATCGTCGGCCCCTGGCTGGTCTCTTCAATTACTCCTTTGTCTCAGCGTCAGTCCCTCAGAATGGAAACAGCTATGGTTATCCCACTCCCAAAGGGAGGCAACACCTCTGCCCCAGGTAACTACCATCCTATTTCCCTCCTACCCTTTCTAGCTAAGCTTCAGGAGCACCTAGTCCTCTCTCAACTTTCCTCCTTCCCCAACTCCTCCTCATTCTTCTCACCCTTTCAGTCTGGCTTCAGGAAGTCCCACTCCACCACCTCCTCACTCCTTCGGCTCACCGACTCCATCCTCGATGTTATGGATAAGGGCTATACCATTTCAGAAATTTTTATCCAAGCTAGCCAAGGCCTTCGACACAGTTTCCCATGCCCTCCTAATTGAAAAGCTCTCCACTGCAGGGCTCTCTACCATGGCAATCAGATGGTTCCACTCCTACCTGGTAGGCCAATCCCAATCAGTAAGAATAGGAGGTTCCACCTCCTTCCCTCTACCAGTTACTTCAGGAGTCCCCCAAGACTCAGTCCTCGGGCCGCTCCTATTCTCCATCTTCCTAAACGACCTGTCCACACAAATCCATACACATGTATGCTGATGACACGGTTATGTATGCATCAGGCCCTTACACTGCTGAAGTAGTGACCAGGTTGCAGCAGGACTTCAATGACGTCCAGCTCTGGTTTCATGCAAACCAGCTATTCCTCAATGCTAAGAAGACTGTCTCCATGACCTTCGGCATGAGGCAGAGGCTCTCTCGGCTCCACTCCACCCCCACCTTCCACACCCTGGACGGGACCACTCTGGAGGCATGCATCTCCTTTAAATATCTCAGGGACTGGCTGGACCAGCATCTCGAGTTTTCTGTACATGTGGATGCCATTCACAAAAAGCTACACCCAAAACTGGGTGCCCGCTACCAGCCTGCCGTGAGCTTGTACAGAAAATTATTCTCCCTATCTTTGACTACAGGGATGTAGTCTACTGTGCCGCTCACAAGTACACCCTAGCCAGACTGGACTCCCTGTTCTACTCTTTCTGCTGTTTCGCCCTTGATAGCCTGCCCTCCACCCACCACTGCGTGCTCTACTGGACTCTCAATCTTCCCTTGCTACATGACCATCGACAGTCTCATTGTGCCAAGCTCTCAGCTAAGTACTGGTCCCAGTCCTTGTCTCCGTACCTCGCTGCTGTGTTAGCAGCCCATTCCTCTCCTGTCTACTCCCTCAGGAATTCGGACACCCGCTTTCTGGCTGTACCGCGCATGTCCTCTTAGATTGGCCAAGCAACGTTCAGACATCGCATGCCCAAATTATGGAACTCCCTCCCTGTAAGCATTCGGCAATTGCCCCCTTTGCAGCTCCTTGGCCACCCCATAACTGAGCTCTACTCCACGACCTGTGCATGTGGCTAATATGTTCCAGTATATTAAACTGGTCCAGCCTATTATCCACATTCTGTATTTTGTCCCTGTCCTGGCTGCTTGTTCATTGCCTCAACACGGTACCACATGTGTTGTGATGATTTCATGTTATGTATGTGTCATGCTTTTAACTCATACCTTCTGTATGTCATGCTGAATTACTGTACACTTTATGTATTAAATTATTGTTTTCCCTATGTTCCCCTCCCTCAGGATGCACCTGGAATCGAGCAGTACTCTGCTCAGTGTGCCCTCCTGGTAAAACTTTTAAATAAATAAAATGTCCCAGTGTTCCAGAGTCACTATTCATGTTGAACAGTTCCTTGCGGTTTACCTTGTTTATTCCTTTTGTGAATGTGAAGGTCTCGAACGTATTGCACCGCTACTTCTGGCCCCCCCCCCCCCAAAATACATGTTCCGTGTCATAAACCGATTCTCATAGGATCTGTCCTGCTAGTCTTAAATCATTTTGACTGCACCAGCTCCACGTGTCCACGTCTTTGTCTTTCCTTAGGTGAGGTCTCCAGGACTGGGCATAGTACTCTGGTGTGGTCTCACCAGTGATCTATAGAGATAGTAATACTTCTTTCCTCCTGCTATCAGAACCCTCACAGTACCCCCAACGTCCTGGTTGCCTTACTGTAGGCTTTGTTACACTGGCTAGATTGCAGGAGTCACTTACGATGACTCCCAGGTCCCTTCCTCAAAAGTAATGTCCACCTTAACCTGTCCCATCCAATACTCCATCCTAGAGTTCTTGTTCCCTGTGTGCATCACCTTTCACTTTTGGCACTGAATATTAACCGAAAACCTTAGTTCACCTCTCCCACCTTTGCAGGGCCCTTTGCAAGTCCCTTATCCCATTCCTCGCCTTCTGCCCTACCACAGAGCATGTGCTGTCTGCGAAGAGACACATCTTGCCCTGTATTCCTCCTTCTATGTTGCTGATGAACATATTGAAAAATTTGACCTGGACTGATTACTGCAGCACTCCACAGGTGACCTCTCTCTCCCTAGTATTTACTGCATTTAACACTACCACCTGCTGCTTCCCTTCCAACCAACTTCCCACCCATCTATGTCCTTCGCTGCACTCGGGTCCCTCAAGCTTCTTCAGCAGTCTTCTGTGTGGCACCAATCGAATGCCTTGATAAAGTCAAAGTACAGCAAATCCACTGCTCATCCCTTAGCCACCATTCTCACCCAGTCAAGAATACCATCAAGCTCGTCTGACAAGACCTACCTGCCACAATTCCATGTTATTTATTATCCTCTGGAGCCTAGTTCTCTCAGGTAGTCCACTAGGTCCTCTCTGACTAGTGTTTCCATCAGTTTACCCACAGCGGAGGTAAAGCCGACAAGTCTGTAGTTACCCAGTTGCTCTCTGTCCCCACCCTTGTGGAGCAGAACTATTTCCGCTACCCTTCAGTCTTTCGGAACCTCCCATGACAATGAAGATACTTAACAGTGCTACCAAGGGTTCAGCCAATTCTGAAGCCAGTTCCCGGAGTATCCTAAGGATGCATTACATCCAGCCACAAGGTGCATCTATCTTCAGGGCTATGAGCCCTTTTCTGACCTTTCACTTGTAAATAACTTCTGCTTTATTTCTGGAATCCTATTATCAGCAGCCTTTATACGGTTCACCGGCAAAGACTGGCCATTCTCCCTTGCGAATACTGAGCAGCAGTCATTAAGAACAGTTGTCTTCTTCCTTCCTTCCCATTTCTATTATCCTGTTCCTCTCAGTCAGCCTAACAGTTTCTCCTCCCATCTTTACTCCCCGTAATACATCTGAAAAACGGTTTTTCTCTACCCTTGACACCCTCCGCAATACGCCGCTCTGCATTTGCTTTTGTGTCCCTGACTATTCCTTCGGCCTCGCTCGTCTTTACTTGGTACTCTCTCCATTGATCATCCTCCTGCTTCTCCTCGCGCCCGATGAAAGGCCTTCTTTTTGGCCTTCACTGCCTCCATGACCTTCTCAGAGAACCAGATTGCTCTCCTGTACATGTTCCTCTTGGAAACTGTCCTCAAGCATGACAATGTTACCTCCAGAATGGCCCCTTTAATTTCTCCCCATCTTTCTTTCACTTCCTCGATTCTAAGACACAAACAAAAAAAAAGGGGGGGAGGGGCAATGCTGGACTTCTGCACTCAAACCCACTACCAAAAGTTAATCCCATGCTAATTTCCAGTTCAATTTTCACTCAAAGGGAAATGTGAGCCATTCAAACCTCCCTTATGAGTCTTAATAAAAAAAACTACTTGCCCAGCTGTTGACACGCCCACCTTAAACCCACTCTGTCTCCTGTGTTATAAGCTACTTTTTATTTCATTGGATTCCCTCAAGCATACAAATCCCTCTTCCCCAGCACCACTAAAATCCACTTCCACGTGCTTCATTAGCCTGACATGGCTTGAGATTTTGCAGAAAAGCTGCTAAACCAAAGTAGCTGCCAAACTACTGAAGACTAAACCCATTCTCACCTTTTTGTACTTGTGTGGTATGTGCATCTTTCAATGGTTCCTTGAGAGGCTCCACGGTTAACATTTCCTAGTCTCTCTTCTAAGTGAATCAGATCCTATTGGGTAACAAAAAGAAGGCGTGAGAACACTGGAGTTTGCACTACATTTATAATAAACTGACAGCCATCAAATGCACTGCTTTCTTAAACTGAGAGACGGAACAGTTAAATGGTTCTGGAAACAACATTAACTATTCAGACCTCAAGGCAACATACACAGAGGACACTGTGAGCATTATGGAGAGGAAGTTTGCAGGAAAAGCTGTATAATGGGATTTATAAAAGTATGCTAAGAGGGAAGAAATATCCAAATTGTTTGATTTTTGTGCATCTCTCTAAATAAACAGGTTACTCACCTGTAACAGTAGTTCTAGGAGTGGTATATAATGTTTATCCACACTATCTGGCAGTGTCCTTTCCCTTTAAGGCTTGCAGGAAAGTCTTCAAGTTGGCTCTTCCCACCCACCCGGGTGGTAACTCCCTCAGCTCCACCCCTTGATGCCAGATCTTGCCCGCTGAAATCAGAGTGTGTGTGCCAAAGCCAGGGGAGGTTGGGTGGGTGCGTGTGAACATCATATACCACTCCTAGAACTACTGTTACAGGTGAGTAACCTGTTTTTCTAGGGACGTGGATTATGATGTTATATCCACACTATCTGGCAGACTCCTAGCAGTTCTCTGGGAGGAGGGAGGCAAGGCGGGGCACACACACCCTAATTCGGGAACAGAGATTGGAGAACTGAGGCCCCAAAACCAGCAGCCCCGTGTGACTCTAGGTCAATGTGGTAATGGGAAATGAAGGTGTGTGCTGATCTCCAGGTAGCAGCCCTGCAGATTTCCTGGCTAGGAATGTCCCTGGAAGCAGCCACCGACGCAGCGGTATGGTGGGTGGAATGAGCCCTTAGCCCTCCAGAAGGCTCCCTACCTGCCAACCTATAACAGAGATCAATGTAGGATACACTCCACCTGCCAATCATCCGCTTGGATGCAGGTCTGCCAGGTGCAGCTTCACCGTAGGTGACAAACAGCTGGCAAACCTTTCCCCGAAATCCAGTCGTGTGCTCCTTATACTAAGAGAGCGCGCACCTCAGGTCCAGAGTATGGAGCCTATGCTCGGCCTCCATGGAGTGACTGAAGTACACCGGCAGATTAATCACCTGGTTAAGGTGAAAATCCAACACAACCTTCAGGAGGAACTTCGGGTTGTCGTGCAGGACATCCTTGTCCTTGTGAAAGACCAGGTAAGGAGACTTCACTGAAAGTGCCTGGAGCTCACTTATCCTTCTGGCTGACATGACAGACACCAGGAAGCTGGCTTTCCACGACGGGACACATCTCACACCTGTGCATCGGTTCAAATAGTCAAGGCCCTTGAAAAAGCACCAGTTCCACCTTCTCCTCGCCACCAACTCTGCTGACTGGCCCATGCCAATGAACGAGAAATGGCCGCCAGGTGCACCGTAAGAGTCGTCAACTGAAGGCCTGACTGACAGAGGAACCACTGATAATCAATAATGCTAGCCACTGGACAGAACAAATGGTCCAACCCCTTGCCGTGACACAAATGGAGAACCTCTTCTTCAAGACATAGCACTTCCTGGTCGACTCCTTCAGAGATGCCTCCACAATGGTGAAGACAGTTTTAGAGACACCCAAAGTCTGGAACTCTAGCCGCTCAGAATCAGGTTGTCAGGTGCAGGGATTAAAGGTTCAGGTGGAGTACATTCCCTGATTGATGGAAAGCAGGTCGGGTGCAGGGAAGATGCCTCGGGAGCCTGCTGCTGAGGTGGAGGGAGACTTGGGTACCAGAACTGGCATAGCCAGTCCAGACCACTAGGATCACCTGTGCCTTGTGCCTCCTGGCCTTGAGGACCACCTTGTGGATCAAGGGAATCGGAGGAAGGCATAGAAGGCCTGGGGTCAGGGTCTCGAAAGCATCCTCCTGCAGCATTCCCTGCTGTGGGGAGTGGGCACAAAACAGCCTCAGCTTTGTGTTCTCCCTGGAGGCAAAAAGGTCCACCTGTGGGGTGCCTCACTGGAAGTACAGACTGTGCACTATCTCTGGGTGGAGAGACCACTCATGAGACGCCTCGCCCACCCAGCTGAGAGCATCCACCAGCTAATTGGAGGCCCCTGCCACATGGTTGGGTAGGAGATCTGCCTCCAGGCTGCACATGAGGTTCCAAACGCAGCAAGCTTTCCTACAGAGGGGCAGGGAGTGCGTCCCACCCTGTTTGCTGAGGTAGTACATGGTCGTGGGTGTTGTCTGTCTGGACCTGGATCACCTGACTCTGGATGTGCGGAGTGAATGCAGTCAGCGCTAGCCAAACTGCCCAGAGCTCCAGCAGGTTGATGTGGCATCGGGACTCCGGAGCCCGAGGACTCTGTGTTCCCCCAAGTGGTCGCCCGAGCCCATGAGAGAGGCATCGATTGTCAGGATAACCGTTGGCTCGGGGTGAGCAAACGGGATCCCTGCCTGCAGATGCGCTGGGAGTAACAACCACTGGATGGCACCCCACATCCGCTGGGTCACAGTGACCAGCTGGTCGAAGTGACTCATGCGTTGAGACCACTGGCTGACCAGCGCCCACTGCAGGGAGCACATTCTCCAGTGGGCCCACTGGACCATGCTGGTGCAGGCCGCCATGTAGCCCAGGAAGTCCAGGGCAGGCGCGTTGCCAACAAAATGATAATACACAGGAGAGCCTCCGCCCTGTCCACCGGAAGCTGAGCTCTGCAAGAGTCGAGCTCTGCCTAGATAAGGTTGATCACCTGTTATGACTTGGCCTCGTTGACCAGGAGGCCAAGAGTGATGCAGGTCTGGAGGGCCAGGTCCCTGGACCACTCCACCTCCTGCCTGGAGAGACCTGTGATCAGCCAGTCATCAAGGTGGGGGTAAATCTGGACCCCTCGACGCCTCAGGTAAGCTGCCACCACTGCAATGCACTTAGTGAAGACCCTGGGGGCTGAGTAGAGACGGAATGGCATGGTCTGGAACTCAGAGCGCTCCCTCTGCTTGGAAGTGGAGGAACTTTCGATGAGACAGATGGACTGGGACATGGAAGAACGTGTTCTGAAGATCCAGGAGCAAAACCACACATTCTGCTCTAGAAATGGTATGATCTGAGACAGAGTTACCATCATGAAGGTGCGACTGGAGAAATTTGTTCAGGTCATGCAGATCTACAATGGGCGCCAGCCCCATCCACATTGGCACCAGGAAGTATCTTGAGACAAACCCTGGGTGTTCAGGAGGATCTGTGAAGGGAGCCATGACCTCACGGAGGAGCTGGGCTATGTTGGCTCCGAGAGCTCACAGCATGTCTGCAAAAACAAAGTCCTCCCGTGGGGTACAGGCTTGGCAAGGAAGGTACTGCTCGAATTCCAGAGGCAGACCCTGACCCACCACTTCGAGAACCCACCTGTCTGTGGTGACAGCAGACCAGGCAAAAAGAAGTGGCAGAGCCGGCACCTCACAAGAGGACCCAGGGCAGGAGTGACAGGCATGAGGGAGGAACCCCTCATCTAGTCACTGGGCAGGTTCAGAGGAGGAGGAGAAGGAGGAGGAAGGTCCTGCTAAGGTGCCACCACAGCCTCTCCCTCCAGACTTGCAGACGACAGAGGCCACCGACGTGGGCCGAGGTTGCCAGGCCTGAGCCTGCTGACCAGCCTGGGGCGGGGCGGTTTCGGCTGCAGGAGTGGAGGTGGACCGAAAAGGCTTCCTCTTCTGCCGCTGCTTGGAGCCCTTACGTTCCTTCTGGGCAGATGTCACGGAGTCCAAGGTGGCACACTGACTTCTCAATATGGGCGAGGTGGCCTTGACCCCAGGCCCAGTTGGTGTGCCAGGAAAGGACACCTGCCAACATGTGCAGAGTGTCTGCTGTGAAGGTCTAGATCCTCAGCCAAGCCCTGTGGCGCATGGCCACTGAGGCCGACATGGAGCAGGCAGAGGAGTCTTCAATGTTCATGGCTGTCTGGAGCTGTTTAGCTACAGCCTGGCCCTGGTCCCAGATCTGTTTGACTGTGGTTTGAAGGTCCACTGGCAGATGAGGAAGCACCTCATCCAGGGTGCCCAGCAGTGCATGAGAGAAGTGGGCCATGAGGGGGCCCAAGCTCGAATGTCAGAGACCAAGTGAGGAGGCAGCATAGACTTTCTTGCGTATGGTCCAACTTCTTGGACTCACTGTCAGGTGGCTCGTCAACATCCCCAGTGTTGCTGGAGCACCTAAACATAGAGCCTGCAACTCCCTTGGCTGAGGGGTGCTCTGTGAATCCCAAGAGGGAGCCGGTGGGTACTGCGAATTTGCGGTCCATCCGGGCAGAAGAAGCAGGGCATGAAGCAGAGTGCTGCCAAAGCTCCAGGGCAGGGCCAAGAATGGCCTCTTCCACTAGGAAAGCCTCTGTAGGAGTGTCTCCTTGGTCGAGGATGTCAGTCAACGGGTTAACGAGCTCGCTTCTGGACAGGCTCCATTTTCACACCTGTCGACTGAGAGATCAGGCAGAGAAGACCCATGAAGGAAAATGGGACTTCGTTTGTTGAGAGATCCCCCAAGGACTCCACATCGACCGGACAGGAGTGCAAGGAGGATCCCTCGGACTCTGACGTTGTTAAAGAGTGGTTGACAGCCCGAGTTCCCAAAGACCTGCCGTGGACAATCAGGGGTGATGGTGACCGACAGCCGATGGAGAAGCCCATTAGATGGTCAAGACTCCTTAGCCAGAGTGCCGGTCGGCAGCTGTTTAGGTGGCGGTTCCACTACTATCACCGGAGATGCCAGGGTTGGTTGAGCCTGGACCGTTTTGCTAGGCTCCGTTGATGGAGACAGCATTGGCCTTTTTGAGCGACATGAGTGATGGCGGCGTGGGGAAGCGGTCGGCGTGATGCCAGTAAGCACCAACTGTTGCACATAAGATTGCTTATAACATCGATGCAATTTGCGCTGAAGCCTCTCCTCACCAGAAGGACAAGGATGAAGAGAAGCAGTGATGCTACTTCCCGTGGTGTTTGAGCAGGTGCCAATGCTAATGGGAGCGACTGCGACCCATGGGAGGAAGACCAAGATCTTGACCAGCGAGGGGCGACCAGTGGTGGGGCTCGGAGGGAGTCTGCGAACTCAGAGGCTCCTCCTGGTCAGGGTCTGGGACCAGAGGCGGCAGGTCAGCAGACTGATCCATTCCTGAAACAGTCTGTGTCAGAACCCGAGTTTTGGACAAAGAAGTATCCTCTCCTGTCGACAACTGGTTGGTTGGCTCGAGAAAAATCTTGGCCGAGACCTCAACCAGCGTCTCGGCCGACGGGCTGAATGGGGTTACCATAGAGCCAGCAGCCAAGGCTGAGGACTCGACCAAAGTCAAATCCGGAGAAGCGCAGGAATCAGAGGCTCTCAACCAAGAGCGCTCCCGATCCCACGATTGACTGAGAGTCCTATCCTTCTCCTTTTCGGACTCTTTCCTGGATTTGGATTTGTGCCCGGAGGGTCTCTGACCAAGGGTTGGCAGAGACTGGCACAATTCTTTGAAGGAAACCGTAAAGGTCGAGCCCAGCTGAAGCGGCATGAAGGGAGAAGCCGAAGAGGAGAGGGAAGCGGCCTGGGTGCGCCTCCTCTTCAAAGGCCGCATAGTCGCTCGGTGGACCCTGGGGCCACGGAGACCACCAATCAGGCATCCTTGGATTTGACAGGCGGGTTCCGTTGCACTGGGTGGTCCAGTTTGTCGGGCGAGACGGTCTTCCAGAACGTTCTAGTGAAAGGAATGACAAAAGTCGCAGGCATGGGGATCATGCTCATGCCTCAGGCAGCAGACGCACGAGGCGTGGAGGTCAGTTCTAGACATTGTCTGCCTGCAAGGGCACTGGCGGAACCCAAGAGCGGACTTGTCGTCCATGACGGTCACGATCAGAGATTGCCCTGAAGACAAAACTCATAAGAGTTTAAGGTTTTAGGAAGTAAACCTGAAGATTTAAGTGTGAGGGCCTACTCAATGCAGCAGCGGTAAGGAAGAAACCTGCTTCTTCCAGCAGAAAGGAAGATCTGGCATCAAGGGGTGGAGCCGAGGAGTTATCACCTGGGTGAGCTGGAGGAGTCAGCTTTAAGACTTCCAGTAAGCCTTAAAAGGAAAGCAAAGGCACTGCCAGATAGTGTGGATAGAACATGATATCCCGTCCTAGAACGTGAACATACTCTCAAGCCTCTTTCCCAGTGCAAGGCATCATGGACACTGTGGCAAGTCAGGCTGCTAAAGCTTCCTCAGAACAGATACTGTGTTTAAAACGGGTCTGTACATCTGATCCAGTATATGAGGAGAATGGCTGTCATTCTCAGACTATACTGAATCAGTTGTACAACCCTGTTTAAAAGGAGATTCTGTTCTGGCAAAGCCCTTGCAGGCTGACTCTACACAAGGACTTGTGTACCCACAATGCCCAATTTTGGGAATGAGGTTTGGAGAATATATGTGTGTTTCGGAGATAAACAAAACCCAGAAAATATTCCAAGTTTCATAAGAATGAAAACTTAAAAATGCAGTAATGCTATCTTATCCCCTAGTTACAGAAACATATACTCCTACTCTTCATTTATTAGAAACAGAACTCATAGAACCCTACCACCTGATAGCGGAAATACAAACGCATGCACAACCCTACTTGACTTTCAGAGTTCTGCGACTGTTAAGGAGGACCTAAACACTTTATTCTGTCCTTACTGTACCTTTTTATCCAGTGTTACAAGGGAACAAGCACACAAATGGTGCACTGAATGTTACAGCCAGGTGTGTTTTCTTCACAAAACAAAAATAATAACTGACATACTTCTGACTATAAACCAAGTCTTGTGGGGGGGGGAGAAAGACCTCTACTTCATGGAGAATTTAACTTGATGTTTTCACAGTGAGAGGAGTGTTTTCCCCCAAATATGCTAGACATGAAGCACTGATGAAGCCACTGGAAAAAGTGACTCTGATCCCTTTAGATAGGTCAGCTAAGAGAATTGACTTCATCTCAGAGGTGTGTGATGAAAGACAAAGGCTTCATCATGTAAGTCAGCATGGTTTGTGATAGTTCTGCCTACTGTCTTGCTCTGCAAATATCCTCACAGAAATAGAATAAAATAAAAAGGTCAAACTCTAAAGCGCAAGCAAAAAAAATCTGATATAAACCAAGCACTTGTTTCCATGATCACTTGGCAAAGGAAATGTAAAATTTTACAGCTTTTGCCAAATTATTTTTTTTTTCAGATTTACAATCTGACGAGCTGCCTAGATCAAAGTAAGCAGCAAAGCAGGATTCTTTGCAATGGGGCATGAAGCGGAAACCCTTGTGGTTATGCAGTTTGGGGAATTTTCTGAACTCGGTGACAAACCCTGACTACTTTCAGGACCTGCTTGTCTGGTTATTTGTCCATTCCTGAAAACAGTGAGTCAGCTTTCCTCCCACTGGAAATGGATGGACGATATGTGAAGACTTGTCCAGGGATTCTTTTTAGCTTGGGCTCTGGGAGATGGCTGTGCAGCTGCAGCCTGTTGCCCTTCTACCGCTAACCTAAAGTAACACCTCTGTGGAGGATACTCATAAGAAACGTAAGCACAAAGGTAAAATCCCCTATCCTACCTCCCCTTCCATAAGGCCTGTAGGAAGTGGAGACCTTTTCCTTCTCAGTGTATCTCGTGTAGGTGGTTTTCCACTTTTTTTTTTTTAACTTGTCCCTCAGTCTTGGCCCAGAGGAACCTACTTTCTTCCGGTCTTGTTGGCTGTGCCCCCGATATACTGGGAACCCAGCATCATGATACACACTGCCAAGGAGACTTGATGCCGTCATCAGGCACCAACAGCGCCCTTCCACTCTGACTCCAGAGGAGCTGTGTGCCCTGCCGCCCTTGTTTTAATGGCAGCAGTGCTCATGGGGCAACCGCTGCCCAGTAACCCCCCAGAACAGCATCTGTTGGGACACTCAAGCCTTCCTTACCCACCCAACCGACAACCTGGGCGCGTTCCCGAACCCAGGACGCCAGAGTAGCGCGAGGTGTGGCGTCCAGCACCTCAACCCTCCGCGCCACCAGGCCGGCCTTCATCCACCTTTTTCATTTAAGTCTCTGTCTTGTCACAGTGAATTTTCCTCACAACGGAAATCTAATGCTTTTGTTTGCATGTCCTGGGATGACAAACCTTCTTAAGGACACTGTATGGGCCATGACCCTAGAGGCAGTGTCGCTTGTGTCCACTGCCATAGGGAACGTGTACTTTGTGGCATCTATGGCTGATCCTGCTGTGCCAGCCACATCCTGTGCCAAGTCTCCAGCAGCCTTTTCACTCAGTGCCCGTATGGAATTCCAAAGGCTTTCTGATGCTGTGTAGTACAGGCAAAATAAGCCTGCTGCCTTAGAAGCAGAGAAGCGGACATATAAACTTTTTTTTGCCGATGCTATCCAGTTTCCTGGAACCTTTCTCAGGAGGCTAGGAGGAAGGGGCACTTTGGCCTTGTCACAGGTGGCAGTCTAGACCACACCCTCCTGATTAGGGTGGGAATACAGGTACTCAGATCCCTGTTTGTCCACCTGATATTTTTTTACAATTTTCTTATCAATGCAAGCAACTCAGATGGGTGCTGACATGATTTTACAAGTGTCTTAAGGGATTTATGGATGGGCAGCTTTAACCTCTCTGTGCGAGCCAAGCCCATCATATATCTTTAAATTCTACCTCATCCTCCTCAGTTTCCTGTGAGGTGATGTGGAAGGTATTTACCATATTCCTAACAAAGGTATAGTGAGAGGTATAATCATCTGAAGGCTTAGAAGGAGAGTCAAATTCTTGTTCAGGATCTGGTTCTAGGGGTTCTCCTTCATCCGCCCCTTCATAGTACATTTCCAACCTCCACCGGCATGGGAAATGGAATCAGAGCCTGAGGAGGGGGATGCATATATTCATGAAATTCCCCGTAGCCTGGAATGCCTGAAGGAAATACAGTGCCGCTGTCGTGTCCTCTACTGAGCGCATTTAATTTGTGTCCACTGGTGTCTCCTTTCCGTCTTCAAGAGGAGGGACTGTGACATGTTTTCCTTTTTGTTGGTTTCTTGGCAGGCACCGTCTCCACAGCCTGGTCTAAGGCTCTTATTTTTGCTGGATTCAGGATTCCCCATTTTGGACATCGTGATTTCTGAACCATCTCTTGCAGACTTATCTTTTCTGCCCCCTTTGACAGGGACTGCTTCTTACTCTGAGGCGCTGGACCTTCATCTGAGCCTTTAGCTGATGAGGAGGAGGCAGACTGAAAAGCCATACATTGTTTAGCCCTTATCTTTTGCATTCTAGGGTGAAACTTAATACGGAGCTCACAACTGACAAAAGAGTGGTTTGGACCAGGCACTTTAAACACAGCACACTGATGTATCTTTTTGCCTGTCATCTTAGATTTCTTCTACAGTATCTCCTTTTTCTTTTACTTTCTTTGCTTTACCTTTTATATAGTTATAAGGATACTTATCAGTGATCATAACAGGAAAAGGGGAAACTGTTTTGAATATGTTATTCTTTAATTATTTAATTGCATAAGTTATACTGATTCTATAGTTTGGTATTGTTCAAATGTAGTTTATTGTTTATCCCATTACCAATGCCATATTTATATTTTATATGTATTGTTGTTAATTGTATTTATTAATTCAAAATAATAAAAATATTTATTAAAAAAAAAAAATCATGGCAGTCTGCCTTTGCAAGGAATTGAAAAACAAGCCTCACAATTTTTAAAGCCAGTAGGCCCTGTCTTCTTTTTGAGTCAGTCAGGCACCCTGGGAAGACACTAGTATTTTCCAACAAAAACAATGTTAAAATTGTAAAAAGCCCTATAATTGTGAAAAAGGGTGTTAAGCCGTCTTTCGGACGAGACATTAAACCAAGGTCCCATCTACCTGTTCTGGTGGTTGTTCAGGTAGACATTAAAGATCCCATGGCACGTCTCAAAAAGGAGAGCAATTTCCCTGGTGTCCTGACTAAATTTTGCCCGATCACTAAAAATACCACCAATAGCTTAATCTGGTTTAATTTCAGTTGGTTACCATCTTTAACTTCCCCTCTCCGCTGGGATGAGGTTGAAAATAGGCAGAATTGTCTAGCCTTCCTTTCCCAGTCAACAAAAACTAAATTAAAAAATAGGAGAAATGGTTAGGTTCTTTCTATTTCAATCCATGAATAAAAACAAAACAAAACAAAAAAAAAAACCACCTCAGCGAGGTTATGGACAATATCGCCTTCATTCCCAGATGATGAGGAGCGGAGAACAATTTAACTAGAAACTGCAAAGTGGTTAAGTAAAAGTAATTTTAAAATGTATAAAACTGAAAACATATAATGGTTCCTAAAGCAGGAACCGTGCGAAAAATGGACTTTTCCAGTTCTTGGCAACCGATGGGGAACTAGAGAAAAGCTGACATTACACAGAAACAAGCAATAACAATCATAACTAATGTAGGGTATGGAGAAATGAATTAAACTTAGTGAAACACTAAAAATAAGAATCCGTAAACCAGCCAGAAGAAAAAATTACTTACTATAGTAATCTTGTTTCTTCCAGGGGATACGTCAATATTCATAATTCATATGCAGCATGCCTTTAAGCCAGATCTGCTTGTAGATGGAACGTTATGCTAATGATGGAACACCACTGGCACGTGCCACTTTTCAAATGCTGCCACCAATCAACTGCCTACATTCTAACCCTCAGATTTCAGGGATGCTGGACAAGACAGGGCCCAAGAGGAAATAACTATTTAGCACCCAAAAGCCTCCAAGAGGAGGGAAAAAATCCACAAAAACACCCCTGAATGTCGGAATCACTTGACTAGGGTAAAACTAATGAAAAACAGTTTCAAATGTAAATGCAGAGTGTGACACACATACCCATGGTAATACATCATGGAGTGCAGAGGTCACTGGTTTTAGCAAGGGAGGCAGGGTGGAGAGTTATGAATATTGAGTATCCCTGGAAGAAACAAAATTACTATGGTAAGTAATTTTTTCTTCTCACCCCAGGAATACTCAATATTCGTAACTCTTATGCAGGCAACAAGCAGTACCTTTGGAGGTGGGAACGGAACCTACTTTTGAAATAGACTCTGCAGGACAGCAGCTGTGCCAATCCTGGCATGACCCCTAGTCTGTGTGTCCAGGCTGTAATGCTTAGTGAAGGTGTGCACTGTTCTCCAGGTAGCTGCTTTACAGATGTCCACCAGTGGAACATCCCTGGAAGCTGCTATAGTAGCAGCTGTACCCCTTGTGGAATGGGCTCTCAGCCCTGCTGGGAGCTCCTTCCCAGCTTTTGAATAGCAAAACTGAATACACTGAACTATCCAGCAAGAAAAGGACCTCTTAGATGCTGGATTTCCTTTTCCCACATCCCCATAAGTTAGGAACAGTTGTTTCCTGTCCTGTCTATGGGCCTTGGTAACTGTCATATAGTGTATGGTAGAACGCTGTTATTAGTAAAAAATCTATCATTTACTAGTGTTGTTGTACCATCGATGTGACATCACGATGTTGTTGTACCATCGTTGGTACGTCACATCGATGGTACAACAGCACCGACAACTTCTGCGCATGCACGAGTTGTGGTTCATGTAGACGACAACATGGGCACCGCGGTTCATCGGAGGCAACGAAGAACGTCTAAAAACTTTCTGTAAGTCCCATTTTATTTAAAGAGTGGCCGGCACACAGCAGGACAGACATATTGTATTAAAATATTTAAGATCGCACGGAAGGAGTGTAGTGTATTAACTGACATGGGTGGGGAGGCGGGGTCACTGACATCATGGTGTGACTTCACGGGCAGCCAACAGCTTATTTGTTTAGTGTTGTCCAAACACTACTAAAAGACAGTGGATGGGCAACAGTAAACAACAACACTGTTGTTACACTTCTCGAGGTTTTCATGCCAACCGAAGACCTCTCGAGCTTCGCTCTTGAGATTTTCTTGGTTGTCATGACAACCTCTCGAAGTGAACAACAGTGTTGTTATTCACTTTGCCCATCCACTATCTCTGTAGTAGCTAAGAGCTCTCTTGACATCAAGACTGTGCAGTCTACACTCCCCAGAGCTTGAATACTCAGTAAAGAAGACAGGTAAAAGTAATGGACTGGTTCAAATGAAAACTCAAAACCACCTTTAGAAGAAATTTTCTGTTGCAGGACCACTCTGTCCCTGTGGAATGAAATGTAGTCCTGTTTCACATAGAGAGCCTGGAGCTCAATGATCCTTATAGCAGAAGTAATTGCCACTAGGAAAACCATTTTCCATTTGACATATTTCAAGGGAGCTGAAGACATGGGTTCAAAAGGGGAACCCATGAGCTTGGCAATACAAACATTTAGATCCCAGGCTGGCACCGGTTCTCTGTGAGGGGGGTGCAAGTGAGCTACACCTTTAAAAAACTTTTTGAAGATAGGATTTGATGCCATACAGGCATTCTTCCCAGCTTAGTGTAAGCGGACACTGAAGCCAAGTGAACCTTTAAAGTGGTGGGCTGCAGGCCCAGTGAATGAAAATAAGTAAGGTAGTCCAGCACAGCTGGAACCCCTGCCTGAGCTGGCACCACATCCCTGGTGGAGAGAACTTTTCCATTTACAGGCGTAGGTTTTCTTGGTGGAAGGCTTCCTGTAACCCTTACATATCCAGAACACTTTCAGAGAGATGCAGGCGTGCATACTCTAGGGTCCTCAAAGCCATGCCTCGAGTCTGTGGGACTTGGTTTGGGTTCGGGAGTCTCCCCTAACTGGAGGTTAACAGGTTGTGCCTCACAGGAAGGTGTATTGGCTCAGCCACCAACATGGAGAGCAGCAGAGAGTACCATGACTGCCTGGCCCAATCTGGAGCTATTAAGATCAGTGAAGCTGGCTGGGATCTAAGCTCGGGAGAACTCTGTACACCAGAGGGAATGGCAGGAGCGATACAGGTACTTCCTGACCAGTCCAGGAGCAAAGCATCCAGAGGTATTGCTCCTGAGCTGGGGTCTGCAACAATACTGTGGTAGGTGGTGACTTTTGTGGGATGCAAAGAGATCTATCTCTGGAGTGCCCCACCTTCTGAAAATCACTTCCACCACCTATCTGTTCAGGGTCCATTCGCAATGGGCCTGGTTAATCAGACTCAGAGCATCTGCAACTGTATTGTCCTTGCCTGGCAGATGAATGGCCTGAAAGGAAACTCCTATGGAGGAGGCCAGAGTTCCAATTCTCATAGCTTCTGTGCAGAGAGGGTCCGACCTTGTTCCTCCTTGTTTATGTAGTACACTGTGGTAGTATTGTCTGTTCTGACCTGTACCACCCTTCCCTGATCCAGTGGTGTGAAGGCCTGGAGTGCCAGGAACACTGCTCTGAGCTCCAGTAGGTTTACATGCTGGAGTGACTCTGCATTGGACCAAGTGCTCCGAGTAGTGTGGTCCCCTAGATGGGCACCCCACCCTAGTAGTGATACACCTGTTGTAAGAATCACTGATGGAGACTTTTTGAAAGTGAACCCCTTCCCTGAGGTTGGCTTCCTCTTTCCACCACTGAAGGGCCAGAAGTAACGTTTTCGTTACTGGAACCAGCTTTGAGAAAGAATCCTTTCTTTGACACCACCGAGCCCTGAGGTGGAACTGAATGTCTCATCTGGAACCTGGAACCCAGGACTGTGCCAGTGGCGGCTGTCATGTGGCCCAGTAACTGTAGAAACTGTCTTGCAGATTTTGGTTTGTTCAGGCTGGGTATTTAATTTTGTTCCTATGAACTGTAGTACTTGTGCATGAGAAGGACTGACTTTTGAGATTTACCAGGAACCCCAGCGACTCCAGAAGTCCTTGGGTGAGCTGCAGATGTTCCTCTGTCTGTTGTGGTGATTTTCCCACCACCAACCAGTCGTCCAGATAGGAGAAAACTTAACACCTTGCCTTCGCAGGTGTGCCACAACCACTGCCAGGCACTTTGTGAATGCTCTTGGAGCTGGAGTGAGACTGAATGGTAGGGCTGAAAACTGGTAATGACCTGAAGGGAGTCCAAACCTGAGGTACTTTCTGTGAGACTCCATCATGGGGTGTGGAAGTAAGCATCTTTTAGGTCCAGAGATGCCAGCCAATCTCCGTTTTGGACAGCTGGCAGCATCAAGTGACAAGGTTACCATTTTGAACCTTGGATTTAGTAAAAGCCCATTTAGCACCCTTAGGTCTTGGATAGGCCGCCATTCCCCTTTTTCTCTGTTGGGAGGAAGTATCTTGAATAAAACCCTTTCCCTTTGTTGTGGGCACAGGTTCCACTGCCTTTGACAACAACAGGTTCTGTACCTCCTTTTCCAGCAGCTTTTTTCCTGCATTGAAAGCTGGCTTGAACACTCTGGTTCCTAGAGAAGGAAGGGATTTGAAGCTTAGGGACAAACCCTGACTCACTACTTTCAGGACCCACTTGTCTGTGGTGACCCGTTTCCAAGCCTGGAAATAGTGAGTCAGTCTGCCCCCTACTGGTAGTGGGGAGGCGGCCTGGAAAAGCATGTCAGGGGTCTTGCTTTGCCTGAGGCTGAGACTGGGAAACATGCCTGGATCCCTTTCTACCCCTGCATTACCCTTGCTGTGGGTACTGTTGAACTTGAGGTATGGCCATGGCCTGATAAAAGGTCTGGTGTGAAAATGTCTGCCTGCCTCCCTTCCGTTAGGTCTAGTGGACTGGGAAGCCTTTTCCTTGGTAGAATTGCTTCTGTGGAATGTGGCCTTGTACTCGTCTGCCTTTTCAGATAAGCCTCTGTATGTGTTCAAAGAGGGAATTACCCTCAACAGGAAAATCCAGAGCCTTGTTCTGCGTATCTTGAGTAAGGTTTGTAGCTCTTAACCAGGCAAACCTTCTCCAAGCAATGGTATTAGCCATCCACCTGGCAGCTGTGTCACTGGTGCCTGCTGCCATCTGAAAGTGGTATCTGGCTGCTTCTAAGCCAAATCTGGCAGTCTCAGCTAGGTCAGCTGAAAGACAAGAGGGAGCTTTATCTGCCATAGCCATGACAGATTGTCAGAGAGATTTCTGATACTGGGCTGCATAAGCCTGGAAATTAGCTTGTCTGATGCCAGCCCAGTGGCGCTAAGGGTGGAGGAGCTGGATGCCACACCGGCGACCCGGGTTCTGGAACAAGCCCTGGTCATCAGGGGTTGATCGGGGAGGGAGAGGACTGAGCATCTGACTGACTGCTCTCCTCTCCCTAGGGAAGGCTCAGGGCTTGCACCGCTCTACAGCGGCCCCTGATGGTGAGTCGTGGGACCTATTAGTGCAGTGCATCTGGGGGGTGGAGTACAGCGGACACTGGCACGCCGTGCCTTGACGTCATTGCACATGCGTACTCCAGAGGAGAGAAAACTGGAAGAAAATGGCGGTCGGTCATGGTGGCTTGATGGCCGTGCCTATGGACCCAGAGAGCCATGCTCATATACTGGATCAGACCGGTGTGGAGGTAGGGGCCACCCATGGGTACCTATGTGCCAGCCGAGCAGCGTGGGCCTGACTGGGGTTTGAGGTGGGGTTGCAGGACGATGGTGGCCGGACAATTGCCGACTGAGCTATGGGAGCAGAAAGAATGATACGAAAAAAAATAAATAAAAAAAAAATACCAGAGGAACCTTTGCCTTTTCACAGGCTGCAGCTTGTATCACCCCCGAGTGGTCGGGATAGGAGAATAAAAATTCAACCCCTTCCCTATCCAACTGATACTTCTTGTCTAGCCTTTTGTCCGGGGGGCCAGGTATCTGGAGGATATTGAATATACTGAATATGTCTGTTTTAAAGAATTTATTCACAGGGAGCAGTAACTTTTTAGTGGGTGTTAACCCCATCATTTCTAGATATTCTGCTTCCTCTTCATTCTCTATCACCTCAGTGGTTGTGATGTCAAGAGCATCTACCATTTTCCGGACAAATGTAAAATGGGAAGAATAATCCTCTGATGCCCTGGGAGGTGAGCCAAACTCCTGTTTAGGGGAGACTTCAGGCTCTACAGGCTCTCCCTCATCTTCTTCCTCATACTCTCCATAGTCTTCCCTATCATCATGTAGGGAAGTCTGGGTTGATTTAGCAGGGGTCTGAACAGTTGGCTGCTGTCCAGCAGGCAGCATCCCCTGTAAGGCCTGCAAGACCTTAAAAGCTTGAGCAATCTCCAGTGGAAGGGCATATTTCCTGCCACAACAGAAGTCCCTAAGCGTGATCAGCAAGGGGTTCTGTGTGTTTAACCTTTGGTCTTTTCAGTGTACCCAGTGAGCTAGCCGTTTCAGCAGGCCTTTTGTAATGAACTTTGCACTCAGTATCAGGGGTAGAAGTAGTGGTTTCAGCCACAGCAACTGAGGGTGTCAGCTGGTCACAGCCAGAGGGACCCTTAGGTGGAGGCAATTTCTTTTTAAGCCTTTCCAAATGCTTTTCAAGCGTTTTCTCAGAAAAGGTCTTGTAAATTTCATAATCTGATTTTAAATGGTCATAGCCAAGGAAGACTACACAAGAAGTGCGCTTATCTGCCTTGGCAAAAACTTCTCCACACTCTGTACAGTTTTTAAAACCGGGTTCACCAGTCATTCTCTTCATTTTTTCTGACATTTATTCAATTCAGCAGAAAAACAGCAACTGCGATAAAATTTTAACGTTTAAAACTAGCTGTTGCGGTCGGTTCAGAACCGATCGGAAACCGAGAACCGATTAAAAGGAACCGGGTTTAGCGGTTCAGTAACCGATAGAAGTTACACAAAAATAAATTTATTTAAACAAAATACACTAAAATAAAGGAGTTTCAGTCACAAAACTCCGTTAAGACTAAAAATTCCCAGTTCCCCTCGGTTATACCGAACCAGGAGAAACCAAGAAAAATCAACAATTTAACTAAAATAAGCTAACGGTTCTCTAAAAACAAAAGATAAGGGCAGCAGATGAAAATAAAAGGAATACTTATATATTTTCTAAGTTTCACGTTGAGATGTTGAGAGAGGATCTCCGAGCTTCTAGTCTTGATAGGCGGAGGTGAAATCTGAGGGTTAAAATGTAGGCAGTTGATAGGTGGCAGCATTTGAAAAGTGGCATGTGCCAATGGTGTTCCACCTCCAGGCAGATCTGGCTAAAAGGCATACTGCATAAGAGTCAGGAATATTAGAGTATTTTTGGGGTGACAAGTGTAGATTTCTGGGTGACTGCTTTCTTCAGGTGAAGAAATAAATCTGACATTAGAGTGTTGGGAAGAGTGTGACCAAATGGCAGAGTTTGAATTTCACTCTAAGTTACATAATTGGCATAACATTATATCTTAAAGCTGTAGAGTGGCTCATTTCAGGGGAATGACTGGAGTTGTGAAGCATAAGTGAGGGATTCCTGGGGTTTGAATTCAAACTTTACATAATGCCTCATCAGGGGCCGATATTCAAAAGACTGCTTGAGCACAAGCCAGGTTTTCGCGATGGAGTGGATATGCAATATTGAAAAAGCCCAGTTAGTGCGGGCAAGCGAGGTTTGCGGCAATATTCGAGGTGGGGTGGAGAGGGACAATTTCCTGGTAGCTAATGGACCCCTTCCCCATCCACAATCCCTGTATAAAAAACGTCAAATCCATTCCCTGGTGGCTAGCGGATCCCCCTGCCCGGACAGGTAGTGCCCACCACCTGCTGCTCCCAATCCCCAGCAGTGACTCGCACAGCCCTCTGCGCCACCACGGCCGGCCACTGACTGAGCTGTCAATCAATGAGCTGCCAGACGGGGGGGCACTAGACACCAGGGAAACTTTACTTTTTAAACGGGGTCCCTTGCCCATAATGAGCATGCAAATGGACCCTTAGCACCTTGCATACTCAATGGGCTCATTTGCATAGGTCCATTTGAATATAGCACGCCACTGTGACGGCCCTATTTCGGGGGGGCCATGTTTGCCCAGCACTAAGTGGCTTAGCACTCGGCAGCAATGACTCTATATTCAGTTGAACAGCGTCAATGAGCTATTCCACTGAATACAGCATTTTTGGACGCCTGGGCAACTGCAAGGGGCAGTGCAAATGTTTGCGCTCTGCTTTGCCCAGTTTTGAATATCAGGTCACATAGAAGTCAAATCTTTTTTTTTTTAATAAAGCATACACAATCAGATTCTACAACACCCCCAAATGTGGGCAAAATCAGAGAATACCACTGGAATTGCCTGGAAATAGATGAATTTATGCAGAAGCCTGGAAATAGATGAATTTCTGCAGAACGTAATAAATCAGTGCAACTGGAGGATGCCCTCATAATCCCATCAATTTAACTATGCGGTGGCTCATAAGGAAAGTTACATAAGAACTTATCGTAACACTAGATCTTCGAGAGAATCTCTTGCAGCAGGTCACACCTTAGGAACTATAGCCATCAGGCACTAGGATCACACAAAAACATTTTTCCTAGCAGTCTAACTGGGGCCGCCCATGGTGATGTCATCACGTTGACGTCCTCCCTATTTAGCCCTGGGCAGCCTCATGCCATCCTCAGTTCACCACCGGAGACCATCCACTGAGGACGTGCTCCTGAGGGAACAGAGGAAGAGCCAGAGACACACCAGGCCGAGCATGGAAGGCAGAAAGCTTACCATCCTGGAAAAGAGAGGGACAGGAAAGGAGGAACTCAGAAGGGAAAGGGGTGAGACAGTATGACCTGCTGCAGCCTCAGTTTTGAGCTCCTTTTCCACTGAACTAATTTTCTTCTTCAGAATATGGGCTTCCAGGGATTGCTGCTGCCTTTTCGGGTAGCCGCATTGAAGATGAGGCAGTGCTGGCACTTCGACCAGGTGATCGGGGCCTAGGCAGAACAGGCACAGGAATGGCCGTCCTTGTCACGGTAGTTGGGCCTTCGCCACCGAATACGCCTATTTTTGTGCTCGGAGGGTGTAGGGGATGACATACTCTGACGATGGTACCTGACGTTAGTCGAAAAAAACAAATTATTTCTGTGACGCCGGTCACCTGATGTAAGGGTGGTCCCTCGCCAGGGACTGCTAACTAGAAATTTTTTTGTGGGGTCCTGCCGCCTGCTGGCGTCAGTCCTATATGTAATTACCTACTGCAAGAGCCCTCTCAAAGTAAGATCTACTGTTACGGTAAGTTCTTAAGTAACTGTTCTGTCTTCTTCGAGGCTATCTCTTGCAGCAGGTCAAACCTTAGGAAAGAGTCCCACATAGTACTGCAGAGGAAAACAGTGTGGGCAGATGGAAGGCAATGGTCTGTGAAAGGAGGCCCTGTAACACTGCTAGATCAAAACTTGCTCTCCTTCTAGAGGCGATGTTCATACTGTAGTGCTTTGTGAAAGTGTGGACAGTACTCCAAGTTGCAGCAGCTCAGATCTCAGCTGCTGAAACCCCTCTGAAACAGGCAATGGAAGTGGCCATGACTCTGGAAGAGTGGCCCTACATAGCCCCAGGAAGTTCCTTTCCATACTTGCATAACAGAAAATAATACAGTAGGCCAACCATTTAGACACTGTTTTGAAACTGTGCGCCCTCTTTCACAGGGCAAAAGAAACAAAAACTGCGAGGACTTCCTGTAGTCATTCATGACGATGAACATAATAGCCAAGTGGTCTATGTACATGTAAAGTATGGAGACAATGCTTCCACTGGATTGACATGCTCTGGATAATGAACAGGCAGGTGGATAGTCTGATTCAAAGTAAACTTGGACACCACCTTTGAAAAAGACTTGGGGTTAATGCACCCTCAGCTAAGGCTGCGATGCAGTGCCTACAGCTTGAAATCCTACAAGAAGAGGCAATGGCAACTAAAAATAATGCTTTCCACAAAAGAAAGTGCAGCTTGCAAGTCGCGGCAGGCTCAAAAGGAGCCAAAGTAAGTTTCTCCAAAACGAAATTAAAGTCCCAGGGTGGGACTGGGTTATGGATGGGAGGCTTCAAGTGCAGAATGCCTCTCAGAAAGGTAAGGGCCACATCCAACTGGGCCACGGTATGACCCTCAATGGGCACATGGAACCTGATTTTTTTTTTTTTATTTGAAAGTTTGCAACAAGGAGAGGCACATTAAGCTGCGGCTCATTTCCAGGTACGACCCACGGGCAGGGGAAGGGGAAACAGCTATACAGATGTAAACTGACTTACAGAACTAGATTAAGCTATTGGTGGCATTTTAGTGAATGGAGTGAATCTGGCCAGGAGGCGAGGAAAATTCCCTATTCTTATCGAGAAGTCCATGGGATCTTTAATGTTCACCTGAACCACCACCAGAACAGGTAGACAGGACCTTGGTTTAACATCCCATCCAAAAGCGTCACCACAGGAGTGCATTACCCCCATATTAATGCACTACAGTGCCAGTACTGAGATTTATCCCATGTTCCTGGTGTGGTGCTAGAACCCACCACCTTCTGATCTTCCTGCCTCAGAGGCAGATGTGCTACCTTCTGAGCCACTGACACTGCAAATATCTGATACAGTGCTCAAGTGCACCTTTAGTGAAGAATGTTTCAGTCCAGCATCTGAAAAGGACAGCAAGTGCTCTAGAATCTGGTTCACAGTGCAGATGAAGGGGTCCAGGTGATGGGACGCTGCCCAAAAAACAAAGCGCTTCCATTTCATGGAATAAGTTGCCTGAGTGGAAGACTTTCTGGCACCCACGAGGATGTCAGCCACTTCAAGGAAGACACCAAACCTGGCAATGGCTACGTCTTCAGGAGCCAGGCATGCAGGTGAAGGGACGGAGGTTCAGATGGACAGGGGTTCCCCAATTCTGTGACAACAAGCCTGGGCATAGGGAAGGGCACTGGAAGCTCCTTTGCTAACTGTTGCAACAGTGAAACCAAATCTCTTGAGGCCAAAGGGGCCACCAGGATTAGGTGACACCCTCCTTTGAAGCTTGATTAGCACTCTCTGAATCAGAGGAAAAGAGGGGTGGGTGGGGCGTAAGGAACCTTCCTTTCCAAGAGGGACAATTTGTCTCTGAAGCTCCAGGCCCTGGATCGGCGAGCAGAAAGCGGCAGTTTTGGGTTGTGTGAGGATGTAAAAGGTACAACTCTGGGCAACCCACCTGTCAAACAGCAGCTCCCATTCATGCATTCCAGGCTGTGACCTGCTAAGCTTGTCTGCCAGGGACGTTTTGGACACCTGTAACATGGATGGCCAACAGTTCAAGGCTGTGGTCCAGAGCCTAGTACCAAACCCTCATCACCTCCCTGCACAGGGGATAAAAGTGGGTGCCCCCTGCTTGTTGATGTAGTGCACTACACTGATATTGTCCATCTGCACTAACAGATGGCCCAGGGACAGGTGGCACTGGAAGGCCTGCGAGGTTGTACAGGATAGCTCTCATCTCAAGGACACCGACATGGTACGAGGCCCCGAGCAAAGTCCAAGTCCCCAGAGTCTGGTAAGGGCCCAGATGTGTACCCAGGCCTTTCCCGAGGCATCCGTGGTGAGGATCTGATGAGGGAGTTCATGAGAAAGGAACCCCTTGAGCAAATGGCTGGGTTCCATCCACGACAGGAGAACCTTCTTTACCGGTGAAGAGACAAGAACCATTGCTCCAGATCGCTGGTTCGCTGATCCCACTGTACGTCAAAGTCCATTGAGGGGTGCACATATTCAGCCTCGACAGAGGAACTGTGGCAGTAGCCGCAGCCATCAGGTCCAGCAGTCAGATATGTCCTGGCTGTGACAAGAGTTCCTAGGCCTGTGCTATCAGGCTCTCCGCCCTGTCCAGGGACAGAAAGGCGAAGGCCTGGGCCATGTCCAGTATAGCTCCTATACACTGGAGAAGCTGGCTGAGAGTCGGCACCAACCAACGAGTTGACTGTGATACCCAAATGGGCAAACAGTTGCAAGGTATGCACCAGGAGTGGAGAGAGTCACTCTTTGGACTGAGTTTGAGCAACCAGTTGTCCAGACAGGGAAGACAAAGTCCTTCTCTCTTGAGGGCTGCTGCCTCTACAGCTAGGCATTTGGTGAAGACCTGAGGCGCCGAAGACAAGCCAAAAGGTGGACTCTGAACTGGTAGTGCTCCCCTTGAAATAGGAACCTGAGGTATTTGTGGGGAAGGCAGACTTTGATGTGCAGGTATGTCTCCTGCATATCTAAGAAGAAGAAGATCCAGTCCCCTTCCGGAGCAAGGGCAACAGGCCTGGGAGGGTGACCATCCTGAACTTTTTGTACTGGATGCAGCAGTTCAGGTTTGGCAAGTCCAGGATGGGCCTCGAGTCTCCTGTGACCTTGGGAATGAGGAAGAAGTGGGAATTGAACCCGTGTTACACTGATTCTCGGGGAGAGTTCTATGTCCTTTTCACAGCAGCATATGGATCTTCTCTAATAACACAGATCGTGGCCCAGAAGGTAAGCAGAAGGCCTTGGAGAGAGATCTGGAGGCATCTCCACAAATTCTAGAGTGAGTCACTGTTCTATGAGTTGCAGTACCCAGGAGTCAGTTGTGCTCTCCTCCACCCATCCAGATGGAGGAAGAAATACCCCCATGGAAATCCTGATAAGTCAGATGGAAAAAGTTGGGCAGAGTGAGGCTGAGGCCGCGACCAGGACAGCTTCTCTATCTCTTGAGGACATCCTATGGTGGAGGAGGGCAGGCAGGAGCCATTCCAGCTTTACGCTTGCCTGGCTGTCAAGTGCTAGACCTAGGTCAATGGGTGGCATACTGAAAGGCACCCTCTGCCCTCTTTTGGTTGGTGTGGTAGAGGGAGTAGACAGACCACAGAGTTCTCCCAAGGCCTGCAGGTCATTGAGGATATCCTGCAAGACCGCTCCGAAGAGCTTGTAGCTCCTATGAGGGAGCATTCAGAATGAACTGTTGGACATCATAAAGCAAAACCGGACACCCTGGCCAGAAGTACCTCTCGGGCAAACTCTCACTGCAGAGGCTCTGTTGGAGGCATCTAGGGCATCACAGGCAGCCTGAAGAGGTGCTTGCCCACATCTGCATCAGTCTGAAGGGTCTTGAGCATCTCCTGTTTTGGGGGGCCCTCTGGAAGGGACTAGGCTGCAGATCTGGCTGCCTTCCAGAGGACATTCTGGAATTTGAGCATATGGCCAGTGTAATTAATTATCCAGATAGCCGAAGTGGAAGAGGCAAATATCCTTTTGCCCAAAAGGTCCAACTTTCTGGACTCCTTGTCTGGGGGGAAGAGAGCTGAGGTGCTGGGGCCTCTTGGATCTATCATGGGCTGTGGGGACCCTACAAAAAAGGGCTTTCCTGAGGGAGCCTGGTACAGCTTGTCAGCCTATCTGAGCATAGGGGAATCAAGTTAGGTCTGTACCAAGCTGCCATGGTAGCATCCTTGTAGTCACTGATCACAGGAGGAATGATGAGGTGGGGAATCTGGCAGATCCAGGTAATCAGCCAGATTCTACCGAATAATGTTCTATAGCATCAAATCAGTTGCCGCATCACTGCTATGAAGGAGGGTCATCGGTGGGGTGGGGGTTGTATTTTGAGAGTCCTCCCGCTGAGGAAACAGTAGAGGTGCTAGGACGGAGTTTGGGCCCAGCATCCTCATCTTCATCGTCAGGCAGCAGGAAGTCAGGCGATAATCGCTGTCCACTGGCTCAAACAGGCACCGAAGACCTCAACGACCAAGAAGGGGCTGGTCACGACATTGCAAGTTGAGGTACCACCTGAGGGACCTTCGCCCCCGATGCTGCGAGAATTGTCAGGGGTGTCTGCCACAACCAGGCCAGTGTCACTCCCTGACTGCGGCTCCTGAGGAGGCAGTGGGGGCATTCAGCAGGGGCAGACGTGTCACCGGGGTAAAGACAACCCCGACCACAATGGGAAAGCGTCGGCAGAGGAGAAACTGACGGGCTGCGCTACCAGAGTCTCCCCCCAACCCCAAGTGGAAAAAAGGGTGAGGGAGGCAGTGGGAATCATCGGCGGGAGTAGGGGAAGGCCTGTCAGACAAACCAGTCTGTTTGATAACTCTGTTAATGGTGGGAGCTGGAAGTGGCAGCTGAGAACGTTCCGGAAGGACCGTCTTTCTCCCAGTTGCGATGCTTCCTTGATGACTTGTCCTGGGCCTTGATGGCATGAGAACTCGTGGACAGGGCCAGGGGAAGTGGAGGAGCTCCTAGCCTGAAGCTATTGACGCTAAACTTCTCTGGACATGTTGACGCCATCCAGAAAAAACTGCCCCACGCTTGGTGCCCTGTTCAGGAACCACAGCTGCATCCCTCCTATGGCTAGGAGTGACGCTGTTCAGAAGATGATACTGCCCATTTTCGACTACTGTGATGTAGTCTATGGTGTTGCCACTAAGTCCTCCCTGGCCAGACTGGACACCCTCTTCAATTCCTTCTGCCGCTTTGCCCTGGATGCCCGCCCCGCACCCATCCGCTGACTGTTATCGTGCCCTATCCTTCCTGTCTCTTACAAATAGACAACTCTCCCACTGTGCTAAATTCCCTCAAGCACTGGTTGGGTGAGCTCCCTTCCTACCTCACCTCCTCCTTTATAACACCCCCTCCACCTCCCATTCCCTTAGATAGTCCGATTCCGTACCCTGGTTGTCCCCATGAATCCACCCAAAATTGGCCAATCGGGTTCTCTCCACCGCCTCCCAAACATTTGGAATTCCCTCCCACCTCAAATCCGCACTCATCCTCCACCTACTCCATCAGCTCTGCCCTCAAAATTACCTTGCACCAAGCTGCTCCTGCCATGTCCCCATCCAATTCCCTCCTCTAAGCCCTGGACAAACCCTACTTCTCTACCCTCATCTTCACTTATGACCCCAAGGGCTTGTATCTCTGATCTACTACCTTCCCACCATCCTAAAGGGGTCTCTCTGGTACACTGCATTATCCTTCTCTGGTCCCACTGCATGGTTCTCAGACCCCGAGGGGGTATCCAGGGACATGACTCTTCCCCTCTCCCCACCTCACCTCTCCCTCCCTTTCCTTTCACGTAAGCACTTGTTTACTTATTAACCTGTTACTTATTACTTTCCACTCTTTCTACATGTTATGCTCAACACTGTTGTAACACATTTTGTAACACCTGCCTTACAACTGTATGCTATTGTTGATCTTGTAAACTGAATGATTAATGTCTCATTCCTATTGTACCCCTTCCCTCCAGGTCGCAGCGAGATGAGCGACTTGTTACTCAGTGTGCCTTCCTGGTGAAACATTTCGATAAATAAATATTAGAAAAGATTTTAGTTCTTTCTGGTGACACCATGGGTAGCTTGACTGAAGCCATAGCAGATCTTGCGAGCCTCAATGTTGTGGTTTGGGGCAGAGGCAGTGCATGAACCCGTGGATGTCTTTGATCGTAGATCTTCTGTCCACAGCTGCAGTGGACGGAAAAGATCATCAGATCCGGGCATAAACAAAAGAAATAGGGGAATCACTTAGGAACTAAAGTGATTGAAGAACTAGGTGAGAAAATAAAAAAATGGAATATTCCAGAAAATGGCAGTTGACTGAGTAGCGGTGCTCCACGGAGTCCAAAGTGCGATAGTCGATGGTGAGAAAAGAACTGAGGGCATGGGGCCATGCATGGCTATATAGGGAAGACGCTGACGAGCTGATGTTGCCGTGGGCGACCTTAGTTATGACTGCTAGCAAAAATGTTTCTGTGTGATCCTGGTGCCTGCCGACTACAGTTCCTAAGGTGTGACCTGCTGCAAGAGATATCCTCGAAGAAGATTTCTGTGGTTGTTCAAGCAAGGAAAGGACCCTGCTGAGGGCTCAAGAGCTGGTTTGTGTTCCCAATCTGCTTCTATTGTGCTACTCTATGAGGTGAGAAAGACTGTCTTCACCTGTTCTGACCTCATGCAGCAGCACAGCAGGAATCACAGGAACACACGACTTCTGCACACCACAACAGAGGGAGTCATCTGAGGGCTGCAGGTACAAGAAGGAAGCATGTGTTCAACTTTTGTGTACAAATATTTCTTGACTTTCTTGCATTTCCTAGTAAACTCTGAATCTGCTCGCTAAGCCCCTGATGAGGCACTAATGGTAATGTTAAGAGAAGTCTGCAATGCCTGCTCAACTATACTCACTGAAATACACAGTGAAGTCTTGGCCAGTTCAGTGGTGTGTCCACAGTGTGATCATCCACTCTGGGACCAGAAGGAGGCAGGACATGTTGTGGTAGTGACAAGCTTGAGAGGCAGGGCCCCATCAGCCCCTTGTACATCCCTTGCTGGTGGACAGTGGAGCAGCACAGGCTGCAAAGACATGCATTGCCTTATCCTTCCCACCTAGAGTTTGAGGGGACACACATGGTGAACAGGGCAGCTTAGCTACCCCCTAAACAAAGAAAATGATGACTTGATTCAGTGACTCCTTACTTCTTTACTTTATGTCAAAATGCTTAAGTATCTGCACTCAGTACCCAAAACGCAAATGCTACTTCAGAAGTTGCTGACATGAATTACAACTGGTACTGGTGGTTCCTAGGTACGACACAGTACCAGGGATATCATGTTATAATGTATGGTAGAATGTTGTTACAGGTATAAATCTACTTTTTTATAACAACGTTTTACCATCGATGTGACGTCACAATGTTGTTAACCCATCGATGGTATGTCACATCGATGGGTTAACAACCGGGAGCAGTCTGGGCATGCGAGCAACTGGATCGGACGGCCTTGAAATGGCCTGTCGGTAAGGGCAGAGTGGCGGTGACTGAAAAAAAACTGCAGTAAGGAACCGCTTTCTTTTCTTAAAAACCTAAATGGTACCATACACTATAAAATATAATATATGGTACATCAATGATTAACTGTTTTTTTAAATTAATTACAACTGGTACTGGTGGTCCGTAGGTGCGACACAGTACCAGGGATATCATGTTATCATAGCTTCATGGTACACTGCAGTACTGGAAGCCACAATATGGATAGCATAAGTAATTTCTCATACCATGATAACCATGTTTCAAGATACAACACGGTATACTACAGTTTTCAGCACGCCGCCTCTTAGGCACAGATCTCCCCAACTTGGAATGCCAAGTATCCCCCTGTGTAAACCTAATTCTAAAGGATCACAGTTCTGCAGCCTAAACAGTGACTGATAACACTACAGAAATTATGATGATCACAGTATATATGTTTACATGTTCAGTCACAGCATTTCTTATATTGATAAAACATTCTGACTTCTTTGAGTTTTATCCTTTATTGTTTAGTTAGCATACCGCAACATTCCTACAAAGTACTCAGTCATTTTAAAGGGACAGTACCTCTATTAATGCTTGGGAAGTTGGAGCTATTGGCACTCTGAACAAAGTGCCACTTGACAGATGCAGTATTATGTAACAATGCTAATTCTGTGGGCAACATGTACCAGCTCTAGATATTGTCAACAGCTCCTGAAATAGCAGTCTTAACGCATGAACAGTTTACAGAATGCACTACCTTGAAATTCTGAAATGGGCGGCTCGGTGTTGCATCGCTCTGGCAAGCTGGTGACCTGGGTTCATGCCTCGAGCATGGCTGACAGAAGCGGAGGGTAGCAGGGAGTGTGTCAGAGCATCCTTTGGATACTTCCCTCTGAGGGGAATGGTGGGGGTGGGGTGGGAGGTGTTCGTTCACTTCACTGGCAGCTCCTGGTAGTGGCTTGTGGAGGTGATCCTGGCAGCGTGTAGCAGCAACCACACTGCCGATTGCCCCATCCCAGGGCGCCCTTCGACCACCCAAAGTGGGATGGGCCCCAGAACAAGGAAACTTGCCTGCCTGGCCGCTGGAAGACAGCGCCATGTTCCCCATGTGCCACGTAGCCTCGCTCAGCTGAGACCATTGATCCTCTCGGCTCCCGCACCAGGTCAAAGTAGCGGAACAATCTCTCCTCTTCTGGTGCTGAGGAGGCCCCAGAAGGGTTACCGGGTCTACTGGGACGGGATTGACTAGGAGGATAGCTAGATGGCAATGGAAGATGGCTGGGGTGTAATGATGATGATGTGGCTCAAAGGAGTGGTGGGCTGGGGGACGGGAAGGAACAAAAAAATTTTTGAAATAAAAAAAAGAACAGGAGCTATTCATCAAACCTTAATTTTCTGTTTAGATGAGTGAAGTTTATTTATTTTAGTTTTGTTGACCGAAATGAGGCTAGGATTGGGGCCTTGGATGGGTGGGATATAGATGCAAACTGACTTATACTGAACCAGGTTAATCTGTTGGCGAATCAGTAAATGGGGGGAAATCTGGCCAAAATACCTGAGAAACTTCCCTACTCTTTTTAATGAGTACCATGGGATTGATTGTTAATGTTCACTTAAACAGGCAGACAATAACTCAGTTTAACGTCTCATCTGGATGACAGCACAGTGCCCTCAAATATCATGCTGAGGTACTTGTATGGCTACCTTCTGAACCAAAGGGACAGTGCCCACTGCAAAGATATCAACACTATCTCCCACAGCACATGGTGCTCACAGGCGGTCTCCAACCCTACTCAGCTTCTGAGATCTGACAGAATCAGACTTTAAGGTGGTAGGCTGCAGATGTCGATCAGTTGTTATCAGTCGGTATATCTGAATAGATAGTTAATCAGGATCTGCAGATGACAGTCATGCTACAGTCAGGGCTGTATCTAGAGTTTTGAGATCAACCTAAGCATTAGGTTAGGAGGCAGTATAGCGTAGTGGTTAAGGGCACTGAGCTGCAAACCTGGGTTTGAATCCTATCAACCCCAACTCACATACAGTGTGATCCTGAGCAAGTCACTTAAGTTCCTTGTGGTCTCAGGTCGCACCTGTAAACAAGCTCCGGCTTAGTGTGCCTTTCCTGGTTAAACAATTTCCCTTTTCCTAACCATTACTGCATGAGCCCCAGAACCCCACACTAGGGCCATAGAAACATAGAATTTGACGGCAGATAAGGACCGCTGGCCCACCCAGTCTGCCCATTTCCCTACCTATTGGATAAGCTGCAGATCCTAGTTAACCAGCAGCCTACTTCTTCCTACCCCTACCCCTAGAATTGCCTTATGACTGTCCCATGCATGCTTGAATTCCACCATTGATTTTGACTCCACAACCACCTCCGAAGGCCGCTCCATGCATCCACAACCTCTTCTGTGAAAAAAACTTCCTTAAATTACCTCTGAGCCACCCCCATCTTCAAATTGTGCCTCTTGTTCTTGCACACCTCTTTTTGAAAGATGCTACCTCTTGGACTTTGTTGATTCCCTTGAGGTACTTGAACGCTTCTATCATGTCTCCCTCTCCTCCTTTCCTCGAGGCTATACATATTAAGCTCCTTTTGTCTCTCTTCATATGTCTTCTGTGCAGACCCTGCACCATTTTAGTTGCCCTCCTCTGGACAGCTCCATCCTGTCTATGTCTTTTGGAGATTGGGTCTCCAGAACTGCACACAGTACTCCAGATGGGGTCTCACCAGCTGTCTGTACAGAGGGATAATAACTTCCTGTTTTCTACTGGTGATGCCTCTCCCTATGCATCCCAGTATCCCCCAGCCCTCCTTGCTGCCTTCTCACATTGCTTGCCCACCTTTAGGTCATCTGATATGACTACCCCCAGGTCCCTTTCCATTTTTGTTGTTGTTAGTATCTCACCCCATTGTGTACTCTTCCCTGGGTTTTTGTTTCCCAGGTGCATTACCTCACTTCTTAGCATTGAATCTAAGCTGCCATACATTTAACCATTCCTCTAACCTTGCTAAGTCCTTCTCATCCTTTCCACCCACCCTGTGCATCAACTCTGTTGCAGATCTTTGTGTCATCTGCAAGGAGACATACTTTTCCTTCAGTCCTTCTGCAATGTAAACATAAAGGCGTTGAAGAGGACGGAATCCTAATACTGAATCCTGCGGTGCCCCACCTAGTAACCTTCCTTTCTTCTGGTGGACTCTATTTACTATTACTCTCTGTGTCCTATTCTCCAGCCAATTCTTTACCCAGGCTGTCATCTTGGGACCCACTTCCAGGCTGGCTAACTGTATATTAATCTTTGTGTGGGACTGTGTCAAATGCCTTGCTAAAGTCTAGGTAGGCCACGCCCACAGCCCCTCCCTGATCTACTACTTTGGTCACCCAGTCAAAGAAATCTATCAGATTTGTCTGGCATGACCTTCCCGCTGTGAATCCATGCTGCCTAGGGTCCTGTGCCCCTCTGGCCTCTAGATACTCAACAATTCTTTCCTTCAGAAGTGATTCCATCATTTTCCCTATCACTGAGGTTAAACTAACAGGTCTGTAGTTTCCTGCTTCTGCCTTGCTCCCACTTTTGTGAAGGGGAATCACATCTGCCCTCCTCCAGTCCTCGGGTACCACCCCATCCACCCATGATTTGTTAAAAAGGGTAGTCAGTGGTGTCACTAGTTCTACCTTAGCTCTTTTAGAATCCTGGGATGAATCCCATCAGGCCCCATTGCTTTGTCCACCTTCAGTTTTAAGAGTTCTTTCAGAACCCTTTCTTATGTAAATGGGCTGGTATCAACTTCTGTATCCAGAGTGTTTCTACTGTTTGTTTTATACCTCCCCTCTTCATTTGTAAATACTGAGCAAAAATATTTGTTTAGTATCTCTGCCTTTTCATAGTCTCCTCTGCCCACCCTCCTCCGCTTTATTAAGCCTCACTATCCCTCCTTGGTCTTCCTTCGCTCCCTGATGTACCTATAAAAGGTTTTATCCTCCTTCTTAACTGAGTTGGCTATCTTTTCCTCAGTTTTGGGCCTTTGCTGTTCTGACTGCCTTCCCAGCCTCCTTTTGCTTTAACTGATACAGTTCTCTGTCCTGCTCCTTATCAAGAAGTAGCACTGGCATCAGCAGGGTTAGGGAGCCACTTGCCCACTTTCCAAACCGGAGGGTGAAGCAGTGGCAATTCTGATCATCAGGGCTTGGGGTGTGTGGAGGTCAGGGAACAAAGAGGGTAAAAATAATTTAAATCTAAGTAAATGCTGGTAAACAAATTTGGAGGTTCGCAGTCTTCTGCAAGTATTACAAAATTGATATGAGGTGGATTCTTGCAATTCAGCAGTATTTCATTACAGTATAAGAGTGTGAAGCAGTGGACAAGTTAAAAAGCACTGTCCACAAATCTGAAAAGAGCACTGTACTTATTAAAGTGTGGGAAACAGAGTTTGCAGGGTTCTTTTTTTCTGGCAGAACTCCCTATTTCTAAAATTGATTCCTTTGCTATTTATTCCATGTTACGCAAGATTGCACTCTTTTAGGTTAAACAACACTTATAAGCTACTAGGAATTGTGCTAATGTCTTTAATTTTCTATTACAGACCTCAAAATTTCCCCTGAACGGGCCTCTGAATGACCGTCCTTCCAGTCCAGATGAAATGTATCGGATGTGTGGATAGCCCACCATGTCTGGTACCTAGTTAAACAGCAGAAGCAAGTTACTAATAATTCAGAACTGCTTTAACGGTCTTTCATGTTACTCTACAGACATTCTGTAGTATTTCAAAAAAATCACATTTTAGGAAACACTAGGAGGAATGGCTTTACAATACATTATCTTCTACTGTTAGTGCACAACATCCTCCCTGTTTTAGCTACTACCCAGTTAATTATGGCATATGAAAACATGTAAAAACAACTGTATGAATGAAGCAGCTGACCAGCAACAGACAGAAGGCTGAATGTTTGGAACCTGTGGTTACAGAACCTGCTCTACGAGACTGCTATACAGCAGCAGATAAAGGCAAGAACTACTAAAATGTTCCCTTGGTGGCCTAATTTACCTAAAATCACAAGGATAAAAAAAAAAAAAAATAAAGTATAATTTCTAAACACCGTAAAACAAAACAAAAAAAAATTAGGTTACTTACCAGTAATAATTCTTCGAGAGACTCTCCTCCATACAGCCACACGTAGTGAACTGACAGCATCAGAACCAGCTGGAAACTTTAGCCTAGCTGGGGCTGCCCACAATGGCATATACTGTTGGTGCCTATATAATATGGGCAAGCCCCATATCTCTGAAGTTTCCTGCCAGAAACAAACTCAAGAGTTGTACAATTCTGACAAGAATGGGAGAGAAGAAAAAATTACTCACCTTAGTAATTGAGTCTCTTCTAATGGAGTCTTGCTGTACTCTGACTATATGCAGTTAGCCCCAGCACTTGGAACTACGGAGAGGAAAAAGTTAACTCAATGCCAAGGCACAGAACGTTGAGCTTGAGCTCAGTTTTCAAACCTCTGTCCCAGGTACTCTTCAGTGTAACCATCAGATTCTTACAAGCCCTATACTAACCAACTAACAACAGAAATTGTTTTTAGAGCTTGTGTGCCAAAAGACAAATTTAGGGTCCAAAGACTCAAGTCGAGGCAGCCAAAAAGAATCCAAGTAGGTAATAAGCAAACAATCATAAAACATAGGAACAAGAAAAACCTCAATTAAGAAGAGGCACCCAGGTACACCTGGGTGCAACACTGTGCCTGCCCTCACATCCCAAAACAACTAGGTTCCAGGAGGAGGCAGGGAGGAGGTCAGAATACAACAAGACTCCATTAGAAGAAACAATTACTAAGGTGAGTATTTTTTCTTCAAACAACATGAAGTCTTGCTGTATTCTGACTCTGAACTACCAAGCAGTACCCCCAAGGAGGAGGGAACTACAGAACCTATTTTGGGAACAAGTTCTGCAGTACTGCAGTGCCAAACCTAGCATCACTTCTTGACTGAATGTCCAAGGAGTAATGCTTGGTAAATGTGTGATCAGTCTTCCAGGTGGCTGCTTTACAGATTTCTACTAAGGGTATGTCTCTAGCTGCTGCGACCGAAGCAGCTGTACCTCTGGTAGAGTGAGCCCTCAGACCTGAGGGTGGCTCTTTCACCAATTTTGAGTAGCAGAACTATATGCAAGAGACAATCCGCCTAGCAATAGTTCTCTTGGTGGCAGGCTTACCTTTACCCATCTCCCCATAAGTGAGAAACAGCTGGGAGCAGTCGTTTCTATAGGGCTTAGTGGATTCTAAGTAGTAGCTCAGAACCCTCTTTACATCAAGACTGTGTAATCTCCTCTCCAGAGGAGAAGTGATCATGAAAAATACAAGCAGTGTCATAGATTGGTCCAGATGGAAGTCTGATACCACTTTAGGGAGAAATTTCCTATCTGTAAGAAGGACCACCTTATCCCTATGAAATTAGATGAAATCAGGTTCCACTGATAGAGCCTGTAACTCACTGATTCTCCTGGCAAAGTACTAGCAACCAGGAATACAGTTTTCCAAGTCAGGTATTTGAGCACAGCTGAGCAAAGTGGTTCAAGGGAGGCTGCATCAGCTGTGCAATACAGATATTCAGGTCCCATAGAGAGTAGGATCCCTAAAGGGAGGATTGATGTGGACCAAACCTTTGAAGAATTTCTTGAAAACTGGGTGGGAGGATAGAGAGGAGACCTTCCCAGCCGAAGAAAAGCAGAAATAGCTGCCAAATGCACCTTGAGAGTGGTAGGCGAGGCCTAAACTAATAAGATATACCAAATAATCTAAGGCAGTGGCAATATCAGCTGAATGTGCCTCTGGGAACACCAGAACCCAAACCTCTTCCATTTAGAATCATAGGTTTTTCTAGTGGAAGGTTTCCTACTGGCCTTAAGGATATCCAGAGCTGATTGAGAGAGAGATGCAGGTCTGCATATTCTAGTTCCTCAAGAACCAGGCCTTGAGCCTTAGTGTGAAGATTGAGGTACAATATCCTCCCTGTGATAAGGTGAGTAGGTTGAACTGTCTGGGAAGGCAAAGGAGAAGTGTCACTTATAGTGACAATAGTAGAGGATACCAAGGCTGTCTGGCCCAATCCGGGGCTATAAGAATCACAGTGCAGGGCTGGGACCTGATCTTGACCAGAACTCTGAATATCAGAGGAAAGAGAAAAAAAAGCAGAGAAACCTGTTGGTCCAATCCAACAGGAGGGCATCTAGTGGAACAGACCTCCGCAGAGGGGGCCTGCAGCAGAACAGAGGGAGCTGATGGTTGTCCGGGGCTGCAAAGAGATCTATCTCTGGAGTGCCCCATCTCTTGAAAATGATCTGAAGAATGAGAGGATTCAGGGCCCATTCGTGGTGACCTTGGGAAATCCTGCTAAGAGTATCTGTAAGTACACTGTTCTTCCCTGGGAGATGCACAGAAATCAGAGAAGCCTGCAGGGAATAAGCTAGTGACCATATTTTCATGGCCTCGGTGGACAAGGCCGAGCACAGAGTGCCCCCCTGCTTGTTGATGTACCACATGGTTGTGGTGTTGTCTGTCCTGATCTGCACCACTTTCCCCTGAATTAAACTCGAAAATGTCTGAAGTGCCAGAAAGGCAGCCCTGAGTTCGAATGTTTATGTGTAGAAGAGACTCCTGAGAGACCAAGTCCCTGAGCAGTATGCTGGATCCAGGTGGGCTCCCCATCCCAGCAGGAAGCGCCTGTGGTGAGAATCACTGTGGGAACCTGACTGAGGAAGGGAACCCTTTCCTCAAGTTGTCCTCTTCCAGCCACCACTGGAGGCCTGAACCAAGTTAGAGACATGGGAACCAATTTGGAGAGGCAATCTTTTTTCTGAGACCAAAAGGCTCTTAGATGAAACTGAATATCCCTCATCTGAAATCTTGCCCCTTACACTACTGCAGTGCAGGCTGCTATGTGGCCTAGCAACTGCAAGAAGTGCCTGGCTGGCCAAGACACAAGTGGACAAAAAGAGGAAGCCAGATAGATGAGGACTGGACCCTTGAGAGAGGAAGGAAGGCCTTGGCCTTAACAGTGTCCAGCTCCACTCCTATAAATGCGAGAAGCTGAACTGGTTCCAGAACAGACTTTTCCAGATTTAGAATGAATCCTGGGGAGAGTAGAAGATTTTGAGTGACCCCTAGAGCTGACCTGACTTGGTCTGGGGACTGAACTACTATAAGCCAGTCATCCAGGTGAGGGAACAGTAAGATGCCTTGCCTTCTGAGGAAGGCCACCACTACTGCTAGGCATTTGGTGAATACTCCTGGGGCAGATGTTAGGCCGAAAGGCATTGCTCTGAACTGGCAATGGCCTGAGGGCAGTTTGAACCAGAGGTACTTTCTGTGGGACTGCCTGATATGTATGTGGAAACAGGCATCCTTGAGATCCAGGGAGGCTAGCCAGTCTCCTGGTCTCAGAGAGGGAAGAATAATTCCCAGAGTCACCATCTTGAACTCTGGTTTTAGTATGTGTTTGTTTAGGTTATCGTAGATCCAGGATGGGTCGCCACTCCCCTGTCTTTTTTAGAGTAAGGAAGTACCTGGAGTACAATCCTTTTCCCCTGTGAATGAGAGGTACCCTTCCCACTGCTTGCAGAAGCAGTAGAGAAGAGATCTCTGTTTCTAAGGCCTGTGTTTCCTCTGCCGAAGAAGGACAGAAAGCCTTTGCTCTCAACTTTGGAAACCTGCTGAAGCTGAGAGCAAGACCAGCTCACCACTTCCAGGACCCACTTGTCTGAAGTGAGCGACTTCCAGACCTGGAAGAAGTGAGCCAGACTGCCACTACAGAATTGGGGAGGTGACCTGGCTGACACATCAGGCGCCTGTTTGGCAGGGGCTTAGACTGAGAAGAGGATGCAGCCCATGTCATCCCCCTTCTGCCTCTTCCCCAAGAACCCACTCTGCTGAAAGAGGAAGAGGCCTGGACCTGGTAGAAAGGCCTGTAAAAGGCCTGCACCTGCCAGCCCTGGATTACTGCCTCTGAGGAGTAGTCTGCTTTTCTTTGGCTGCAGCACTCCTGTATATGGTCCTGTACTCGTCCATCTTTTTCATGTATGTCTCTGTTTGCTCCCCAGAGTGTTGCCAGTAACGGAAAAATCCATGGCCTTGGTCTGGGTATCCCGAGATAAACTGGTACACCTGAGCCAGGCAAATCTCCTCATGGAAACAGATATAGCCATGACCATAGAATAAACATCATTCGAGTCCACAGCAGCACGAAACTGGACCTTTGAAACTTTGATGCCATCCACAGCCACCTGCTCCAGCTCCTTGGGACAGCTGGGGAGTGGCATTCTTAGCCAGATCTAGAACCGTATCCCACCTAGACTTCTGGTATCTGGCAGTATATGCCAAATAGTTGGATTGCCTGAGTCCCAAAGAGGATGCCAAGTACTGCTTCTTTGCCATGGCATCCACTTTCCTGGAATCCTTATCTGGGGAGTGCGATACTAGAATATTAGCCTTGTCACAGGCTGCAGCTTGCACTACCCCAACATGGCTGCAATAGTTAGTAAAGAAATCCATACCAGGACCTGACAGTCCATACCTCCTGTCTATTTTCTTATCCACAGGAGGTATGGATGTTGGAAACTGTAATATTTTTGGAGTCTGTTTCCCCAGGGACTTGTGCAGAGGGATAGACACCCTTTTTGACTCTGGGACATCCATCATCTCAACGTAGTCAGGCTCCTCCTGATCCTGTGCAGCTTCTTCCACTAGAAGCTGAAGAATCTCAGCACCTTCTTGTAAAACAAGAAGTGGGAGGGGGACTCAAAGCCTGGGAGGAGATACATTAGAAAGCCTGTCTGGGGAGATGTCAGGCTCAATAGGCTCATCTAGGTCTTCATAATCATCTTCGTCTCCTTCCCAATCGCCCTCATAAAATGCTTCGGGGTCATATTCAGAAGTAGACAAGTCCGACCGAACAGACCATCTCTATGTCGGTGTCAGTTCGGTCAGAACTGGGCAAAGCGACTGCATAATAGCTATCGCTTTGGCTATCTCGTCAGCGGTCGGACCATGGGAACTGGGATCTGAACCGGCTGACTTGCGCTTTCTTTTTGCAGGAACAGATTCTGCAGAATTGGCTCTCCTCTTGCTCGAGGGGGTATCGCCCAAGTCAGTGGGCACCTCCTCAGGTTTGGCGGGAACCGAACAGGGCTGGCCATCCAGGTCAGCAGATTTTTTCGGCCTCTCTTTCCTTCAGCCTACTTAAAGGTTTTTTTCCACAGTGGCCTTAGGAAAGTTTCTGCAGATTTGGCAGTCTTCTTTGAGGTGGTCAAACCCCAGACAATAAACACAGATGTGGTTGGGATCAGCCTTGGCAAAAGCCTCCCCACACTCAGTGCAGTGTTGAAACCAGTGGCCCCAGTTTTCTTTTGGGTTTCTCAGACATGCCTGTGCAATACACCTGTAGAAACAGAAACAACAAATCGCTTCGGTTCCCAACCAGACTGACTGGAAAGAAACCGAAACAAAAACAATTTCTTTCTAAACCACACTACTACCTACTAATACACTTACGTACCAGGACAGAGAAGTAAAGACTGAAAAAAATAAAGCGGTTTATTAAACCGAACCAATTTTACCACAACGAACCGAAGTGAAGGAGAGGATCTCTGAAACGAATTCACAGTAAGGCGGAGTAAAGAATCTGACTGTTACACTGAAGAGTACCTGGGACAGAGGTTTGAAAACCGAGCTTGAGCTCAATGTTCTATGCCTTGGCATAGAGTTAACTCTTTCCTCTCGGAGCAGTTCAAGTACTGGGGCTAACTGCATATAGTCAGAATACAGCAAGACTTCATGTTGTTTGAAAGAAAGAAAAAACAAAAACAACCAAGCCAATAGGAGGCGGGGATAAATAGACCCCATCGAGCACAGAATGGAGAAGACAGACATGTAGCAATCAGCAAGTCAACAGTATTTCACCAGAAATATGACTTGCAAAAGAAAAAAACACACACCAGCCATTAAGAAAATGATATACACAAATTTACTGCATGGACAGATGGATGGCTAACACCCTTACATATCAACTCAGAACATGAGTTGCAGCTGCAAGTGGAGGGCTAGCTGCTGTATCGAGCAGACTCGATGAACCGTGAAGCCTGCTTCTGCTGGCATGTTTGTATGTTCATATGAGTCTTCCTCATGGGGTGGAATTAGCCTGCAACACCACACTTTAAATACCCAAACAATTAAGTAAATGTCTAACAGCTGAAATCAATGTGCAAATGTTCATGTTTTAAGAACAATGCAACTATTAATGAAACACATGGTGAATGTATAAACAGTTTTAAAACCTTTGTGATCTTTAGACTATCTAGTGCTGGCCTTACACATTACTTAAAAATATCAAACTATTGTTAATGAAGGCCAATTGAATTCTTGGCGTGGTGGGAAAAACTAATGATTTCTGAGACAGAGCCCCCACCGACACATTATTGTTTGGTATCGGTTTATCGACAATATAGATGCTTTCTCAAGCTAATAATGTTCCTTCTGCTGTGATGATGTAAATATCGTCATCCAAATACTGTAAATAATGTTTGAAAATATCTACATCCAAATAATGTAAAAATGTTGGTGACAAATGTCTATAACACATGCTTAATGTAAATTGTAGTTATACCCTGTCTGTATTAGTTTCTGTCTTACATGTGACGAGGTACCTTTGCAAATGAGCCTCTGGCTCAAAGGTCATCAAACCTGATATACCAAATAAATAAATATTTTGTGTGTCTGGGGGCTCTGATGAAACCGTGAATTCATGGATTGGTTAAAGAGATAGTGTGCTGCCGAATAAAAAGTAATTTTCGGATGTAATCAGCTATCACTGCTTATATCTGAAGTATTTTTATTTTCTGTTTGTTAATTAGAAGTTTTTCCAGCTGGCAGTACTACACTGATGTGAGGAACACCACTCTGTCTGAAGGCTAAAAAATGTCAGTTCTGTTCCTCCCAGTACATATGAACACTGAGACCACACTGACTGACGTCACTAGTAACCAAGGAGAACCATTTCTCAGTGCCAAATTATTCTCTTTCACATGAAGCAGCAGGGATTCCCTCTTCTTGGTCACTAGTGATGTCACAATTTCCTTCATTCTGATTGGTAACTTGTGAAAATCACTGCTCAGGCTGCAAGGGTTGTGGGGTCTCAGTGTGTTTGGTCACATTTCTGATGGTGTAATGGGGAAAAGAACACACAGAGTTCTGCCCACACATCAGCCCAGTACTGCCCGCTGGAAAATCTTCTAATTAGCAAACAAAGCAAAAATACTTGGATATAAGAAGTGATAGCTCTCTGCATCTGAAAATTACTATTAATTCCAGGTACTACACTAGCTCTTGAATACAAAAATTTGAACATCTCCTGTACCCACAGAATAAGCAAGACTAGTACTGAATTTCTTGATGTCAACAGTGATGGTTTAGTAGTCAGCAGCCCTTAGATACAGTCCATTGCAGGCAACAGTTTGTTAAGGGCTGACAGTTCCTCACCATGCTCCCTTACTGAAACCGTGCCATTTGGCCAATACACCCCAATGTTAGAAGTCATGCACATGTGGCAGCAAACATCTTACTATGATAGTGCCTTTTAAGGGGTGTGATGCTGTCCAATGCTTCCTAATCCCTGAGCCTACCTAATCTTTTTTCCAGTGTCGACTTAGGAAATTTTTTTTACACATTTCGCAGTCTGAATCGAGGTGGTCAAACTCAGACACAACACAGGTGGTGTGGGGGATCAGTCATAGCAAAGACCTCCCACACACACTGCAGTGTTGAAACCAGTGGGCCCTGTTTTCTTTTGGGTTTCTCAGGCGTGGCCATCCTAACCACAAACCTACCCTTTTTATGGCAAAGAACCAGGCAAGACACCCTTATCGGTTTCTAACCATGTCAGGGTATTAGAAAAAAAACAAGAAAATGCAGGGTTTTTTAAACCGATAAGGACCGTAACCACACTCTAAGTTTAAAAACAAAGACAGAATATATAAATAAATGGCCAGTTCAGGTGAACCGGTCGAAAAATAAATTTTTAACAATTTCCACAAGTTTACTATGTCTAGTTCACTACCCAGTACTTACTGTACCACAGACAGAGATCTGAACTGAAACTTGCGAAAAATAATCGGTAAAACTGAGGACTTTAACCGACTTTTGAACTGTGAGCAAAGGAGAAATGTCCGGAGCGGCCGTTCAGTTAGGTGGAGTAAAGAATCTGACAGTTGCACTTCAAAGTGCAGCAGACAGAGGTTTGAACCAAGCTCGAGCTCAACATTATATGCTCTGCATAGAAATTAACCCTCTACTTTCCGGGGCAGTTTGAGTGCTGGGGCTAACTGCAATAGTCAGAATACAGCAAGACTTCATGTTGTTTGAACATTTTCAGCTAGATTTGATGTTCAAGCAGGCCTGAATCACGCACTCTGATAGCATAAATAGTAACACCTGCTACAACCACCTTAGCTTCTTTTACCAAGGAGAAAGAGATAAGATAGGTTACTCACCTATAACCGTTCTAAGAAGGGTGCGCAGTTCACATCCACACTCTTTGGCAGTTCCACTGGAACAGGCCTTCTGTCAGATGTCTTTATGTTAAGCTCCTCCCACCACCCAGGCAGCATATCCCCCGACTTTGCCCCATGATGTCAGATATTTACACACTGGAAACAGGGATCCATGTGCCACCTGCTAGTGGAGGTCGAGTAGGTTGTGTGTTTGTGAACTGTATACCACTCCTATAACAATGGTTACAGGTGAGTAACCTATCGTTCTAGTGACATGGATACAGTGTACTATCCACACTCTGGCAGGCTCCTAGCAGTTCTCTAAAAGGAGGGGACAAGGTATGCACCCCCTACTTAGCAAACACACACTGGAGAACCAAGATGTCAACAGCAGTATCCTGATGGGACATGATAATGCTGTAGTGGGATATGAAGATGTGTGCTGTCCTCCAGGTAGCACCCCTACAGATGGATATCCTGGATGGGAATGCCCTAGAGGTCACCCCCAAGGCAGTGGTAGGTCTGGTTGAATGAGCCCTAAACCCCATGGGAGGCTCCCTACCAGCCAACCTATAAAAACATAGTCTAACGGCAGATAAGGACTGCCTTGCCCACCTAGTCTGCCCATTTTCCCTACCTACTGCAACACCACAGACCCTATTTGATCTCCAGCTTTACCCCCACCCCTTCCCTACCACTAATGTTCCCTTATGCCTATCCCATGCCTTCTTGAATCCTATTACAGTTTTGTTCCACCTCTGCTGGGAAGCTGCTCCAGGCATCCCACTCTTTCTGTGAGCAGTACTTCCTTACATGTCCCCGTCTCACCCCAGCTTCATAGCATGACCCCTTGTTCCTGAGCATCTTTTACTCTGAAAAGGCTTCCTTCTTGAACCTTATTTATGCCCTTGACGATCTGAAAGTCTATCACATGCCCTCTCTCCTTTTCTCCAGGGTATACATCTGGTGATACCACTCCCTATGCACCCTAGCATCCCACTGGCTCTCCCAACTGGCTTGTCACACTGTTTGGCCACTTTACGTAATCAGATATGATGACCCCCAGGTCTCTATCCTGTTTGGTGGTCGCCAGTACCACTCTCCACCCCACCTTTTTATACTCTACCCCCACGTTTCTGCACCCCAGTGCATGATTTTGCATTCTCTGCACTTAACTTTAGTTGCCACTCTCTTGACCATTCCTCATGCTTTCTTAGATCCCTCTTCATTTTTTTCCATGTCCCACCCCCGGAGAGTCAACCCTGTTGCAGATCTCAGTGTCATCTGCAGAGACATACCTTCCCTTCTAGTCCCTCTGCAATGTTGCTAATAAAGACATTAAAGAGGACTGGTCCCAATACTGATCCTTGTGGTACTCTGCTGGTTACCCTCCCTTCATCGGAGTGAACTCTGTTTACCACTACCATCTGTCTCCTACCCCCCAACCAATTTTTTACACAGTTCACCACCTCTGGACTCACCCCTAGGCCATTAAGCTTATTTATGAATCTCCTATGAGGAATGGTGCCAAAGGCCTTACTTAAACTTATGTAGGTCACATCTACTGCTCCACCCTAATCCACTTCCCTGGTCACACAGTCAAAGAAATCTATCAGATTTGTTTGACATGACCTCTACTCTCCCTTGTGAATCCATGCTGCTTCAGATCTTGTAAGCCACTGGATTCAAGGTATTCCTCAATCCTTTCCTTCAGCAGTGATTCTGTTAATTTCCCCACTATCGATGTCAGGCTGACTGGTCTGTAATTGCCAGCCTTCTCTTTGCTATCACTTTTGTAAAGTAGGACTATATCTGCCCTCCTCCAGTCCTCTGGTACCACTCCCGTCTCCAGTGAGTGGCTGAACCGGACTGTCAGAGGTGCAACTGGCACCTTTCTGAGCTCCCTCAAGATCCTTGGATGTATCCCATCTGGCCTCACTGCCTTGTCCACTTCCAAATTTTCGAGTTCCTTTAGGGCCCTCTCCACTGTAAATGGACTAGTGTCCACCTCCCTACCATCGATACTCCTGACACTTATCTACAGACCCTTGCCTTCCCCTTCCTCTTCCTCTGTGAACACTGAACAACAGTATTTGTTCAGGATATCTTCCCGGTCCCCTTCCACACACTCTCCCCCTTCCCTCCTTAGCCTTATGATCCCTCCTTTTCCTTACTGCCTGTGCTAGTTTCTCCTCTGCCTGTACTATTTTCTCCTCTGTTTGTGACTCAGGGCTCCTGACTGTTTCCCTGTCTCCCTCTGCTTTTCCTGATACTCCGCCCTATCCTCTTCCCTCTGTGTCTCCTTATACCTCCTGAATACTAACTTTTTTTGCCTTTACCTTCCCAGCCACCTCTTTTGAGAACCACAGTGGTCTCTTTCTTCTACTTACTTGCCTGATGCAGAGGTCTGTTGCCCTCATTATCCCCGCTTTTAGTTTCACCCACTGTTCCTCCACTCCACCCAAGTCATCCCCCACTGCCATGACATCCCTGAGACATTCCCCAATCTTTGTAAAATCAGCCCTTCTGAAGTCCAGGAACTTCGTGCCTTCGTGTGGTTCACTTCTGCCACAATTCTTATATCGATCCACACCATATGGTGATCACTGGTCTCCAGGTGGACACCTAAGGTGACTTCTGCAACAATGTCCCCATTGGTGAGTTACAAGATCCAAAACTGCTCCCTCACAAGTGAGCTCCCCCAAAAGTTGCTTGAGAAATGCTCCCTGCAGAGAGTCCAGGATATCGCCACTCCTAGCTGTAGCTGCAATGATCCAATCGACATCCAGCAGACTGAAGGTCCCCCATTCACCATCTTTTGGATGGCTTCCACCCCCCGTGCTGGAGGTCTGTAGATCACACCAGTGCGAAAAGCAGCTCCATGACCTGTCTATAGCAGAGGTCAATGCAGGATGTACTCCACCTACCAATCATTTGTGAGTCTGCAGGCATGGCTTCAGTGTGTTACAAACAGCTGGCGAGCCTCACCCTGAACTTCAACCATGCGCTCTTTACGACAGTGCTCTCTGTAGCTCCAGAGTATGGAGTCTACCCTTGGCCTCTGAAGAAGAGTTTGTACAATAGACCAGTTAGTTGATCACCTGGTTAGGGTGAATTTCCGATACTACCTTCAGAAGGAACTTCAGATGGGGGTGAAGAACAACCAGATGTGGAAACTACACCAAGACAGCTCACTAATCCTTCTGACTGACATTATGGTCATTAAGAAGGCAATCTTCCATGAGAAGTGTAACATTTCACACCCGTGCTCAGGCTCAGATGGCTTGCCCATGTGCACAGCCAGCACCAGCAGTAGGTCCAATGGTGGTGGTGGTTCCTGTATCGGAGGGCACAAGTGGACCAGGCCCTTGAAAAACAGCCCAACTACATTCTCCTGGGCCACCATCAGCTTACCAGTTTGCACCTGGTAAACAGAAGTGGCTGCTGTGTGCACCTTTAGGGTGCTGCTCGCAGGCCCGACAGAGAGGGACCAGAGGTGCTCCAAGATGCGGAGAACCTCTTTCCATTTAAATGCATAGCATTTGTGAATTAACTCTTTTCAGGAGGCCTCCACAACATGGAGCACATTTATTTATTTTTGTTTTTGACCAGGTAAGTGCACTAGACAAATCTTGCCTATTTTCAGGCACGACCGAGGAGAGGGATACAGATGAATGCCAACTGACCTTGAACCAGATTAAGCTGTTGGTGGTATTTTTAGTGACTCTTCTGATAGACCCAAAGCCTGGAACTCTAGCCATTCAGAAACCAGGCTGAGGAGGTGCAGGAGGTCAGGTTTGGGTGCAGGACAGTCTCCTGCTGTCTGGTCAACAGTCCAGGTGAAGAGGGCAGCCACCAAAGAGGTCTGCTGCTGATGCCGAAGAGATCTGGGTACCAGAACTGCCTTGGCCAGTCTGGAACTATCAGGATCATCAATGCCTTGTTCTTTCAGGCCTTAACCACCACCTTGTGGATCAAGGTGAAGGAAGGTAACACGAGCTTCAGGGCCTCTCCTAACAGTGTCCCAAATTGAGGGAGGTAGGCACAAACAGCTGCAGTTTTGCATCCTCCCAGGAGGCAACCAGATCTACCAGAGGGGTACCACAAGGAGAACAGGAGACTGACCACCTCTTGATTCAGGGACCACTCGTGCAATGTCTCTCCTACCCGGCTGAGAGCGTCTGCCAGTTAACTGTTCACTCCTGTGACATGGACGGCCAAGAGACCTGCAACCAGGCTGTGTAGGTGTGGAAGGCCTCCCAAAAAAGGGGAAACGAAAGTGTTCTACTCTGCCTGTTCAGGTAGACCATGACTGTGGTGTAGCCCGTCTGGACCTGCACAACCTGACTCTACTAGAGGAGCAAATTCCGTCACAGTGAGACGCACTGCATGGAGCTCCCGCACGTTGATGTGATGACAGGACTCCAGGGTGACCAGAACCCACGGGCCCTGTGGTCTCCCAAGTGTGCTCCCCATCCCACCGGAGACATATCCATCATAAGTGTGATGGATGGCTCTGGGCGGACAGACAGGATTCCTTCCTCCAGATGTTCCAGGACTAGCCACCAGTGAATGGCATCCCACATCGGTGGAGTCGCTGTGACTGGTTGGTCAAAGTGGCCTAGGCGCTGGTACCACTGACAGCCCAACTCTTAATGCAGGTGGGTGCATCCGCCAGCAGCCCAATGGACCATGCTGGTGCAGGATACCATGTACACCAGCAGCCATAGGAAATTCTGGGAAGGGCATGAGAGCCCAACCTGAAGTGATCAGGCAAAGGAGGTAGGCCTCAGTGTCCGGTCCACAGGGAGGCAGGCCTTGGCACGCAGTTAATCTAGGTCTGCCCTGATGAACTTGATCATCTGTGTGGGGACCAGTTTGAATTTGCCTGGGTTGATCAACAGGCCCAAGTTGCTACAGGTCTGGAGGGCCAGATCTCTGGACTTTTCAGCAGTGTCTTTGAATGGGCCGGCTGTCAGCCAGTCCATCCATGCAGGCACGGATACACCCTGATGCCCTTGCACTGTAAGAAGGCTGCCACCATTGCCATGCATTTGGTGAAGACCCTGGTCATGGATGAGAGACCAAAGTGCATGATGTGGAACTGGTACAGTACCCTTTCCGCATGTAACTGGAGGTGGAACAGATAGACAAGGATATGGAAGAACACATCCTAGAGATCAGGAAGCAGAACCACATGCCCTGCTCCAGAGAAGGAATGATCGTATTCAGAGGGAGCATCTGGAACTTGCACTTCTGCATGAACTGGTTCAGGTTATGCAGATTCAGTATGGGACACAAGCCCCTCCACCCCAGTCTGTTCTGTAACCAGGAAATACCTGGACATGTAACCCCAACTGACTAGGGCATCCAGGACACATGCTATGGCTCCTTTCACAAGGAGCTGAGCAATGTCGTCCCAAAGGACGGAGGTGTCCTGCAACCACTGGACTCCCAAGGAGCACAGAAGCAGTAAAGGCAGGAGAGCCTCAAAATCCAGAGGCACTTCACTGCCTACTACTTCTAGCACCCATCTCTCCATTGTGAGAGCAGACAACATGGCAAGAAGTGGCGTAACCAACCCTCAACTGGGAGTGTAAACAGGGACAGAATGGGTGGAGGGGTGACACCCACCAACCCGCCACTGTGCAGCCTTTGTAGGGGCACCGGCCACTGAGGACAGACGAGCACCACTACCCCTGCCCTCACCTTGTTTGGGGCCCTGGCCACTGAACTTGGGTTTTTGGGCGCCAGGCCAGATATTGCCCCTGCTGGGGCTGTTGCCAAGGAGGCTGTGGGTGAAAGGACTGGTACTGGAGAGCCTTTTTCTTAGGCTTCTGGGACAAATCTACAGAGTCAAAGGTGGCATCAGACTTCTCTGCATGGCACTGTCACCCAGAACCGATACCAGGACCAATACTGGTACCAAATGCCTACGCCAGATTCATATGATACAATAATATGAATTATTATAAGGGTTTCAGAAATGCTGCAATCTCATTGGCTGTCAATATTCTGAGAGCCTTATGTTAACCTACTTGTTAACATACTTGTGTAGCCTGATTACAAGAGCACTGATTTAAAAAACAAAGTTCCTAGTTAGCTTTCCAGCATTCTGCTTGTGGAACCTATGGACGCCATTAGAGCAATGCTCAACTGAATACCTGGAGGAAAATAAGTAAGTAAAAAGTGCTTGAAGTCACACAGCTGTGCTGTAACAGGGCTGCCTGTATGAAAAGGAAGGAGTGAAGTATTTTTTTTCAGTCCAAGAGTATCAACAGCGTGCTGCCCGTTATTACAAGGCTCGAGTGGTGAAGAGTTCATGGAAAAGCCACGCTGCAGGCTGCTATGTCAGTAAAAGTAAATTTTAAACTGATAATAAAATCATCTTCATGGATACAGCAGCATCGAAAGTGCTTTTCCACAAAGATTCTTATCATTCCTCAGAGAACTGAAATATCGGCAGCACGCTGGTGATCACAGCTCAGCTCAAACTGCAACCAATGGATATAAACATGCTGTAGGGTGGCTTGTCTAGGTCTCTCTGTATAAATGTGGGCATTTGCTGTTTTGTAATTATGTGACCAATGTTCTTCTGATGCAGTACCTCACCTCAACACGTCCTCTCCTTCCTGCCTGTATGTTTTCCAAAAAATTTCTCAGTGTAAGCCTGTCATGCTAGTCGGGTTTCTGCTGCTGTATTTACCTTAGCAAGAGCTGCGTCAGACGAATTTTAGCCAGTAGGAAGGCGAAAGAGATGGGAAATATTTTTAGGAGTACGTGATGGCCCTAATACAATTTATCTACAAAACTTTTTTTTTTTTTTTTAAATCACGTGTACTCTGCCTACCAGCTTACCGTTTTTATGTTTCCTGTAGTAATTACTGACTGAGGCTGATTTCCTGTGTTTGCATGGTTCGGATTTTACCTGGGGGTTAGTAAAAGTGTTCAAAGTCATACAGATATTCTGTAACAGGGGCTGCCTATATGAAAAAGAAGAAGCAGTGAGGCATTTCCCTTTTTTCTGCAGTACAACAGTATCACCAGCGTGTGTCCCTTATTACAAGGACTGAGGGTGAGGAGCTTCATGGAACAGTCGCACTGTGGGCTGCTACGTCAGGGAAAGTACATTTTTAAACTGACAATAATAAAAATTTACTTTCGCGGAAATAGCAGCCTGCAGTGTGACTTTTCCGTTAAGATCCTCATCCCTCAGATCTTTGTAATAGCAGCAGCAGCAGGCTGTTGATACTCTTCGGCTGCAGAGAGAAAAAAAAAAACAAAATACCTCACTCCTGCATTTATAAAATAAATCTGCATGAGCATGTACTTCTGTGTAGCCCACAATGATCCAGAAAGTGAGACCACAGCAATTTAGCATGGCGGAGGGACTATTTTATGTTAATTACAAACACAAATAAAAACAAGCAATTGTCAATGCCGAATGTTTGCTTGCTGGCATTGGCATTGGTAGTGTAGAAGTTACAGAGCTGCATAATAGGAATGGCAGCGAAGTACTGAACTGAAGCCAACCCCACCACCACCCTGCAGAGAGTGACAGGCATTGGGGTGTGCCTTTGGGTTGTCAGGCATAACGACCACGCCATTTCACCACACCCTACCCTGCAGACACTGACAAGTGTCACGGTGTGCCTTGGGGTCTTTGGCCCTTATGCACAGCCCATTCCATCAGGAAATACGGTGAGATGGGTGCAGTATAGGAGAATGGGGTAAACGTTTGGGCCCAAAGAGTCCGAGGCACACCTTGATGCCTCTAACTGGCTGCAGGGTGTGGATGGGGTTGGAATGGTATGAGCATTACAGGCAAGAATCCCAAGTCACACCCCTGATGCCTGTCATTCTCTACAGGGTGGGGCGTTATGGTCGGAAACCCTAACGCCTCAGGTATTCGTTGATATTTTCACTCCAAATTTTCAACATTTTTTTTGTGACCCCCACCTCATGAACAGTGGCAATATCAGTTTGTTAGCTGAAAACTGCTTTTGCACAGCGAATATGGCATTTGGCACCACAGGTGCAAAAACACATTCTGAACAGGATGTGAAAAATGACAGCGGTACTGTTCACGGAGAGGTGTATAAAATGGCAATGTTGAAAATCTGGTGTAGAAATCTTAAAAAAACTGGTGAAGTCACGAGCGTGCATAGAAACTGTGCAACGCACACCGTAATGTAACTAGTTTGGGAATTTTTTTTACAGTAGATTGTTAACACAGGCGTTTTGGGACCTCCGATCATGAACAGTGTCAAGTGTGATTTTCTTTATCTGTCCCGAACAATGATTTCCCACAGTGACCACGCATTTCTGCGCTGAAAGTGTGAAAACAAATTTTGGCCATGTTGTGGAAAATGACAGCCGTACTGTTCATAAGGAGGTGTGGAAAAATGCCACTGGTGAAAATCTGGACTGAAAATATTACAAATTCATGAACTTACGAGGGTGCATGGAAACTGCGTAATGCTCACTCGTAACACAGTCATTTTATGGAGTTTTGTCACCAAATTTTCAACATAGCCATTTTAAGACCTCTGCTCATGACCAGTGTCACTGTGATTTTCTTAATCTGTCCCAAACATTGTTTTCACACACCGACTGTACCATTGTGCGCTACATGTGCGGAAACAAATTTTGGGTGAGATGTGAAAAATGGTAGCTGTATTGCTCATAAGGAAGTGCGGTAAAATGGCACTGTTGAAAATCTGGTTTGCAAATATTACAAATTCGCAAACTTGCCAGCATGCGTAGAAACTGTGCAACGTGCAATCCTAAAACAGTCATTTTGGGGAATTTTTTCACCAAATTTTCAACATAGCCATTTTAACACCTCTGCTCATGACCAGTGTCACTGTGATTTTCTTAATGTGTCCCATATGATTGATTTTGCACACCGACTGCGCCGTAGTGCGCTACATGGGCAGAAACACACTGTGGGCGAGATGTGAAAATTGACAGCTGTAGTGCTCATAAGGAGATGTGGTAAAATGGCAATGTTGAAAATCTGGAGTGAAAATATTGAAAATCTGCAAACTTACGAGAGTGCGTAGGAACTCTGCAACGCATGCTCGTAAAACAGTCATTTTTATGAATTTTTTCACCAAATTTTCAACATAGCCATTTTAAGACCTCTGCTCATAAACAGTGTCACTGTGATTTTCTTAATTTGTCCCTACATTAATTTACGCTTTACGACTGTGCCATTGTGTGCTAGCATGGCGGAAACACATTTTGGGTGAGACGTGAAAATGACAGCTGTACTGCTCATAAGGTGTGGTAAAATGACAATGTTGAAAATCTGGGTGAAAAATATTGAAATCATGAACTTCTGATACATAGGAACTGCGAGCGCTAGCATCAAAGTCATTTAGGAATTTTTTCCACCAAATTTTCAAAATAGGCTGCTTGAGAGCCCACCTTATGAACACTGGCAGTGTCGTTTTGTTAACTGGTCCGAAGGTGATTTCACGCAGTGCTCACGAATCACCCTTTGGGCCCGATAACGATGACAGTTACAGCATTCATGAGAAGGGGTCCCAAAACCCCATGTTGAAAATTTGGTGAAAAATTCCCAAAATGTCCAAGATATGCAGCAAAGTTGAAAAAACCCTATCTATTACATTATACAGCTTACCGGCATTTCCTCAGTTAGTGGTCGGCTTTGAAGAGTGCAGACGTGTTCCCGGTCCACCAAGATTGTCGTACAGACTCCAGAGGTAAGTATGGGGGTGCGGAGGGTGGTGGGGCAGGGAGACTGCGTGGGACCGCTACTGCAAACACACTGACTGAATTGGAAGAGGCTGACACACCTCTGGAAAACTCTGATGATGGCATATGTTTCTTGCACATGCGCAAGCAAACATAAAAATACTAAAACAATTATTTAAACTAATCTATACAATGGCAAGAAAAATCTATGTCTTTTCATTTCAACATATATGCCTCCCATAGAAAAAAAAAGAATAGAAATTTAATGAAAACACAATTTTTAAACGATTTATTCTTTTTCACAACAAGGCACTGTATAATAGCAATAAGGCACTCTAGGGTGTGTGTTATTGTGTAACATCATTCCTGGGGTGGTGGAAGCACTAGAAGCCGCCTAAATGTTTCAATGACCCAGAATGGCGATAATCAATAACACACACCCTGTCGTGCCTTTGGCTGCTTAAATAACTCATAACCCAATTATAATACAGTGTAAGCCGTTTTACATGGACACTTCTGTGCTGTTATATTTTGTCTGCCTAAGCCACTGTCCAAGACTGCCGATTGGCAGCTTTTCGTTTTTTGTTGGGTTTGTTTGCTTGCTTGTTTACTGTGCTTGTGTTGACTGACGATTTGTACGTTGTGCTTTACTGTGGCAATGAGAGGGGGAGGTGTAGGGTAAAAAGATAAACTTTATTCAACTTTATTCAATCGTGCCTTTAAAATTTTTTACTTCATTTAAAGAAGCTATCTATGGTGGTCTGGCGAGTATCCCATGCCTTCTCTAACATCCTCACAGCGTCCAATAGATTTATTCTTTTAACACAGTCGTTAGCAGTAAGCTCCTCTGCACCATCAAGCTCTTCCAGCACTCGGGTCCTCATTTCACGCACATAGTGGCGCTTCATGGAATAAATCACTCCCTGATCAAGTGGCTGAATAATGGACGTTGTGTTTGGGGGGAAAAAAATTAACTTTATGTTGCGAAGATTTTGAATGTCAGGGTGCCGGAGAAGTTACCAAGGAGTAAAGCGATCTTCCTCCCCGCAGACTCTGATCCCATGCCGCACCCATTCACTTGAATATGTCGCCTGTCATCCAGGCACTATGGTTGCTGCGATATGTCACCGCAGATGGGCTACACCTCTAAAACATCTAGGCATAGCCAATTTTCCCACAAAACTAACTCCAGCTTTTCTGTGCCTGCCATGTTGCAGCGCTAAGACAGATAGCCTTTCTTTAGCCTTTTTATGTCCCTGGGGAAGCTCTGTCTTAAGCGTTAGTGTTCCCTGACCAACACACCTGTAAAACAGGTCACTCTCATCAGCATTAAAAATGTTATGTGCTGGATAACCACTTATAATGTCAGGGAAGCACGTCACGCACTCCAGTCAGTAGCACCGGGAGCTGTTAGCATTCTGTTTCTCTCAAGCCTCGTTCAAAGCATATGTTATGGCTGACCTTCCATCGCTGTAACAGCCATCACTTGGATTAAATTCTTCTTTGCCCATTACAGTGGCGATTTGTTTTGCCTTGGTGGCAAGCAGTGGCCACTCACCATACCTCCCGCTCCCTGACAGAGGTGAACCACAAAAGTAAAGCTTCCTCCACCTCCGAGTCCTTGCCATCCCTCTTTCGCTTTCTAAGCGGGTTTTGGTTTGAATACCATTCAGCCCACAACTGCTCCTTGCTATACAGCAGGTCAGATAATGTTGACTTTGGTATGGCAAGTTGGGCAGCAAGTCTGGCGCTCATCTTTGGTAAGCGACAATCTGCTTAAGAAGCTCAATTTTGCGAGTCAAAGGTATTCCAGGGTGTTTAGACATCTCACACCAAGCACCACACACACAGACAGCAGAAGAATCTATTGAATGGTAAGTCGCAACACTACTTAAGCGGTCGGTAATTAATAAATCAGCATGTAACCAGCAGTGGAACGAGGCGTTAGTTACTTAATGCAGCACTGTGAAGCCTCATCAGCTGTCCGTGGTTGCCGGCACATAATGTCCGCGTTAAACGTTCAAAACAATTAATGAAGTCCAGGAAATGAATTGGGTTTTGAAATTCTGTCCGCCTTTGCTGATAGTCCGAGTAATCCATGTCCTGTGCTGGAGCACACTGTATAGCGATAATGAACTCCGGGGTTCGTTAATGTTCGTTATCACCCCTGAAGTGTGCCACTAGCACGCAGCTGCGACTTCGTGCCACATTACAACCCCAGGGGTGATTAACTAGAATATTAACGTAATCCCAGCTATTCATATTTGCTTAATACTTAACTCCATGTATTTAACAAAACAGATCCAGGGCATATTTGCAAGACTCAGGCAGTTTGTTGTAACTATTATCATTTATTTCTAAAATTAGGGTATTTCTACAACTAGTAAACTACAGAAGCAGATTACAATTCTTGTGTCAAAAAAAAAATTAATTCAATATGTCATGACAAACTCGTCTCTTTCTTATCCACCACAAACAATGAGCAGATACCTATTCTGTGAGCCCAACAGTCCTCTCCTAATAGACATTCCTGATAGGAGAAACAGAACCGGGTAACGTAGCTAAATTATACAGCAATGTTAGTATCCCTATCAAAATAACTATTCAAAGCTATATCCTACCAAATCTATTACCTAACTTATGTTATACATGTTGCAATGCATTTCTCCAAAAGCGGTCTTATTGCATTCCTGTAGTCCTGACTACTGATATCTTCCTGCATGTTGTGCCAAATTTAAACACCCAGCTGAGTGGTAATGTGCTGGATTCAACCACTCGGCAGACAGACAGTCCACAGGATTCAAACACCTAGCAAACTGGCAGTGAGCCCAATGCAAACACCCAGCAGACTGGCAGCGTCCTAGATTTAAACACAGCAGACTGATAGTGGGTCAGATTTAAAGACACAGTAGCCTGGCAATGTCCTGGATACCTAACCCACAATTATTAAGTACAGAATCTGCCCCCCCCCAAAAAAAAAACACAGGGGACAAGGTCTCCATGAGGCAGAGCTCTTTTTCTGTTCTGTTTTTAATCCCCCTTTCAGATAAGCTTTCTACAATAGCCAAGTGCCACTTAATTTCCACACAATTTCTTCCTTGAAGAAAAAAGGTTGGTGCTTCTTTAAGATTAGCACTACAAATGCTGGTTAATTGTAACTGGCAAGACTTATGAAGCTCTTATCTTACCATTAAAGGAAGTCCTAACTGTAAGGGTTGCAGGCGAGCAGGACCAGAGTAGTGGGCAAGAGGGTGCAAGTGACTTGGGGGATACGGCGCTGCAGTCATTCCAGCTTCAATGGTCATCTCCCTGATGGGGCAAGAAAAAGAAAAATCAGATTGTTGAAATGAATTTTCAGCTTTTTGCAAACCAAGATTACAGCTGTACTGGCAGGACTGTAGCACCCAAAAATAAAAAGATTTTCAGACATCCATGCTTTACTACTAAAAGGTACCTGCATGAAAACAGGCTTGCTGTGTCTCAGTCTTCATCTGCTCCTGCTGCTTCCCATGCTATGAAGTCATAATCCTCTACCTGTGACTTCGAATAATTGTCATGGTGACTAAAGGAGCTAAGGGTGGAACTAGCAGAGCCATTATCAGAACTGTTTAGTGAGTCTCTGAGCACAGGAGAGGTCCCAGAAGACTGGTGAAAGGCTCATGTGATCCCGCTCATAAGAGTGGTAGCAGGGAGGAGGCAGGAACAAATGACCAGTGATTCTTACCTCAGTAGTGGGCAAGATTATGGAGACGTTCCTCAAGGAAAGGATAGTGCAACACCTGGAATCCATAGGAGCACAGGATCCAAGACAGCATTGGTTTACAAAAGGAAGGTCCTGTCAAACTGATCTCATAGATTTCTTTCACTGGGTAACCAGAGTGGTGGACCAAGGGGGAGCAGTTGATGTTGTCTACCTTGACTTCAGTAAAGCTTTTGATACTGTTCCACACAGAAGACTGATTAATAAGCTGGGTAGGCTTGGGGTGGGTCAGACGTTGGTCAACTGGTTGACGGGCAGAAAGAAAAAATTACTCACCTTAGTAATTGCTTTTCTTCTCATGGAGTCTTGCTGTATTAGGACTAAATGCAGTTTGCCACTGCACTCGAACTGCCCGGAGAGGATAGGGTTAACTCCAGAGCAGTCTGGAGTTCCACAGCTGCAGGCGCTGTTCAACTCTATCTGGCTAGTTTCAAATGAAACTGCCAGGTTCTTCTGAAGCTAAACTAATATAGCAAGTCTGTGTGGGAAAAGCTCTACACTAGCCATTGGCTACCTACCAAGTAGTAGAACAACAAAAAACAACAACAATCATAGAATAATAACAAAATCACCTGTTATTGTTAGAATCACCCATGACAAGCACTAATAGGCCCCCTCTCCCAAAGACTCAAGTCCAAGAGGGAGCCACCTATCACTTAACAAAAACAGAATCACCTGGTTCTAACCCAAATGAACAAAAGTGGGAGGAACTAGAGAGAAATGAAATGGCATGACAGAGCTTGCACCAATTTGACAACCCCATACTCAAGTGGGAGTTCTGAGCGGGTAGGAGGGAGGGTTGTCCTAATACAGCAAGACTCCATGAGAAAGAAAAGCAATTACTAAGGTGAGTAATTTTTCTTCAAACACCATGAAGTCTTGCTGCTATTAGGACTAAATGCAGATTATACAGCAGTACCTCCATGGAGGAGGGTCAGAACCTACTTGGGAATAGGCTCTGAAGCTAGCTGTACCAAACCGAGCATCTCTCCTGGACTGGACATCCAGGGAATAATGCTTGTAAAGGTGTGGACTGTTTTCCAGGTAGCAGCTTGGCAAATTTCAAAATGGGAATATCTCTAACAGCCGCTAGAGATGCAGCTGTACCCTAGTGGAATGAGCCCTCAGTCCTGAGGGAGGTTCTCTACCTAGTTTTGGTAACAGAACTGGATACAAGAGACAATCCACCTGCAACTGTCCTCTTAGTGGCAGGTCTCCCTTGCCAACTTCTCCATAGGTAAGGGAAGAGTTGGAGGGATCGAACCTGGACCCTTGGTGCGTTCCAAATAGTAGCTTAGGGCTCTTTTGACGTCCAGACTGTGCAATCTCCTCTCCCTGAGGAGGAATGCTCAGTGAAAATACTGGAAGAGAGATGGATTGGTTGAGATGAAAATCTGAAACCACTTTAGGTAAAACTTTCTGTTAGTCCTAGGACTACCTTATCTCTGTGAAAAGAAATAAAATCTTCTTCTACTGAGAGGCCTGTAATTCACTTATACGTCTAGCAGAAGTGATAGCCACTAGAAAAACAGTCTTCCAAGTCAAAAACTTGAGGTCTGCCGAGGACAGAGGCTCAAAGGGGGGTTGCATTAGCTGAGCAATGCAAACATTCAGGTCCCATGCAGGAGCTGGTTCCCGAAAGGGGGTTAGTGTGAGTAACCCCTTAAAAAACTTGAAATACAGGGTGAGAAGAAAGGAAGCAGGCTTCCTCTGACACAAAAGCAGAGACAGATGCCAGATGAATCTTTAAGGTAGCTGGCCTAAGGCCTAAGGAATTTAAATGGACCAAATAGTCCAGTAAAATGGGCAGATTAGCAGATTCTGGGATAATCTGCTTCTCAGAACACCAAATGGAAAACCTCTTCCACTTAGAATTGCAAGTGGCTCTAGTGGAAGGTTTCCTAGAAGCCTTAAAACATCCAGGACACCTTGAGAAAGGTGTAAATCAGCAAATTCTAGCTCCTCAAGAACCAGGCCTTGAGGTGGAGGGAATTGAGGTTCGGATACCACACTCTCCCCTGTGCACAGGTCAACAGATCGTGGGTCCTGGGCAAGCTGAGGGGAGGGTGGAATGTCAGGGACAGGAGGAGAGGGTACCAGGGCTGTCTGGCCCAGTCTGAGCAATCAGAATCACTCTGCAGGGCTGAGTTCTGATTTTACTAGTACCCTGAAGAGGAGAGGAAGGGGGAAAGCATACAAGAACTTCCCTTTCCAATCCACTGAAAGGCGCCCAGTGGGACTGATCCCAGAACTGGAGGCCTGCAACAAACAGGGAAGTTGGTGGTTGTCTGGGGCTGCGAAAAGATCTATCTGAGGGGTGCCCCATCTGGCAAAGACTGACCCCAGCACCAGAGAATTCAGAGCCCATTCGTGATGGCCCTGAGAAATCCTGCTGAGGGCATCCGCCAGGACATTGTCCTTCCCTGGAAGGTGAACTGCTACCAGGGAGGTGTTCAGAGAGTAAGCCAGAGACCACAACTTCATTGCTTCGGTGCACAAGGCTGATGACCGAGTGCCTCTTTTGATGATGCCACATTGTTGTGGTGTTGTCTGTCCTGACTTGACTACCTTGTTCTGGACAGTAGTCGAAAAACCTGGAGAGCTAAGAGAACAGCTCTGAGTTCCAAAAGGTTGATGTGGAGCAGAGATTCCTGAGGGACCACACCCTGAGTGGAAAGGTCGCCAATGTGCCCCCACCCTAACAGGGAGGCATCCATGGTGAGGTGAGGAATGAAGAACGGGTAAGAAGGGGACCCCCTGAGTTAAACTGCTTCGATCCTGCCACCACTGAAGGGCTAGGATCAGGGTTTTGGTCACTGGGATTAACTTGGATAGGGGGTCCTTCCTTTGAGACCAGTAGGACCTCAAGTGGAACTGGATGTCTCTCATCTGAAATCTTGCTCCCTGCACGACAGCTGTGGAAGCAGCCATGCCCTAGGAGTTGCAAAAGTGCCTTGCTGGTCGAGAGACCACGAGGGTAAAGGAGGATGCCAGGGCAATGAGTCTGTCCACTCTTTCGGAGGAAGAAATGCCCTGGCTGACTTTGTGTTCAATTCTGCACCTATGAAAGTTAGTACCTGAACTGGTTCCAGAACTGACTTTGGAAAATTCAACAAGAATCCCAGAGAAGTGAGAAGTTGCTGGGAGACTTGCAAGTGGGATTTTACCTGATCTGGAGACTGACCCACTATGAGCCAATCGTCCAGGTAGGGAAAAACAGCAACCCCTTGCCTTCTTAAATGAGCCACTACTACAGCTAAACATTTTGTGAAAACCCTTGGAGCAGAGGTAAGGCCGAAGGGCATTGCTCTGAACTGGTAGTGGCCAGAGGGTAGTTCGAACCTGGAGGTACTTTCGGTGAGAAGGCCTGATCAAAATAAGAAAATAGCGTCCTTGAGGTCCAGGGAAGCTAGCCAGTCCCCTGGCCTTAGGGAAGGACAGAATCATTACAGAGTTAACATTTTGAACTTTGGTTTCAAAAGGTGCTTGTTCAGGAACCTTAAATCTAAGATGGGCGCCACTCTCCTGTCTTTTTTGGGGTAAGGAAATACCTCGAGTACAGACCCTTGCCCTGATGGCAAGGAGGAACTCTTTCCACTGCTTTGCAGCCCAGCAGAGAAGAAACCTCTGCTTCCAAAGCAAGGGCTTCTGAAGGATTTGCAGGTGGAAAATGTCTGGCTCTCATCTTTGGGAACTGTTTGAAACTGAGAACCAGACCTTGGCTTACCACCTCCAGAACCCATTTGTCCGAAGTTAGGGACAACCAGTTCTGGCTGAAATAAGCCAACCTGCCCCCCACCGGTACAGGAGAATCGGCCCTGGGCACCCCATCAGGGTGCCTGCTTGGCAGCAGCTTTATTCTGAGGAGAGGGAGATGGTCTGCCTGTGCCCCGTCTACCCCTGCCTCTGAAAAAACCCTCTGTGCAAAGGCTGAAGAGGCCTGAACTTGATAAAGGCCTGTGGTAAGGCCTGCCCTACCCCTGGGGCATGCCTTGTGGGAGGGCATGCCTCTCCTTAGCTTGGCACTTTTGTAGGTAGTTCTGTATTCATCCATTTTCTTCATGTAATTTTCTGTTTGATCCCAAACAGAGTTTCCTACTACAGGAAAATCTATAGCCTTTGCCTGAGTATCTTGGGACAGATTAGTGCATCTAAGCCATGCCAACCTACGGAGAGCTACAGAAGTGGCCATGACCCTAGAGGAAACAACATTAACATCAACGGCAGTATGAAATTGAACTTTAGAGGCTTCAATGCCATCAGCAGCCACTTGTTCCAACTCACTAGCCAGCTGGCCCTGGGCCTGCTTGGCTAACTGCAATATAGTGTCCCATCTAGATTTCTGATATCTAGCCACATAAGCCATATAATTAGCCTGCCTGAGTCCCAATGAAGCTGCCATATATTGCTTTTTAGCCATGGCATCAATCTTCCTGGAATCCTTATCAGGAGGATGTGATGCCAGGATATGACCTTGTCACAGGCTGCAGCTTGAACAACACCTACATGACTACACTGCTCAGTGAGGAAATCTGTATCAGGGCCTGATAAAGTATACCTTCTGTCCATTTCTTATCTACAGGAGGAACAGAATGAGGATTTTTAAAATCTTTGTTGTTTGCTTCTAAATGACTTATGCAAAGGAACAGACAACCTTCTAGACTCTGGAATATCCATCATTTCTACATAATCAGGCTCCTCTTGCTCATCCACAGCCTCCTCTAAAGGGAGCTGGAGGGTTTCTACCACCTTTTATAAAAACAAAATGAGGAGGGACTCAGACAGCAAAGGGGAGATTCTAAGGGTCTATCTGGAGAAATGCCGGTTCAATGGGCACGTCCAGACCTTCCCAGTCACAAATACACTGATCAAATTCCTCCTCTCCCTCCTGTGGTTCATAAAACTCCTCAACATCATAATCCTGAACCACTGGACCTGAACGAGCCACCCTTTTCCCAATTATAGGGGGCTCGACAAGTCCCTGAGACAAAGACTGAACAATCTGAATGGCTTTTGCTATTTCTGCAGCAGTTGGAGAGACAATTTTGGAATCCAGACCTGCTGATTTCTTTGTCTTTTTGCTGGAGCTGGTTCCTCTGGACCAGCTTTCTTTGCCGAGGAAGTCTCGCCCTGGTCAGAGGGCACTCCTCTGGTCCAGTGGGTACTGGACCGGCTGGCCATCCGGTCAGCGGACTTTTTGGCCTCTGCCCCTGAGCCGCCCACTCTTCTCCAGGGTGGCTGCAGGAAATTTTTACACACCTGGCAGTCTGACAGGAGGTGGTCAGCCCCCAGACAGTAGACACAAGTGGTGTGTGGATCAGCCTTAGCAAAGGTTTCCCCACAGACATCACAGTGTTGAAACCCAGTGGGCCCGGTTTTTCTTTTGGGTTTCTCAGACATAATGCCAGCCTAACCAACAAACTTGCCCTTTAAACGGCCGTGCCAGGCAAGACACCCTTATCGGTCCCTAACTGTGTCACGGGTATTGGAAAAAACCCCAAATAAAATTAAGGTTTTTTTAAAACCGATAAGAACCAGGTACCGCACTTCTAAAGCCCAAAAATCGTAAAATAAGCCACCGATCGGTTCAGACTGAACCGATAATGTATTTCCACACAGACTTTATTTTTAGTACTTACGGTTTACCAGATAGAGCTTCTGACCGAAAACGCGGTAATTTTTAAACACTTGCCGTTCAAATGAACCGAGTAAACTCGCTGAACTGCAAATGAACAGAGTTGAAGGAGCTGATCTCCGAGCGACTGTTCAGTGAAAGCGGAGAAGAATCTGGCAGTTTCATTTGAAACTAGCCAGATAGAGCTTTGAACAGCGCCTCTGGCTGTGGAACTCAGACTGCTCTGAGTTAACCTCACCTCTCCGGGCAGTTCGAGTGCAGTGGCAAACTGCATTTAGTCCTAATAGCAGCAAGACTTCATGGTGTTTGAAACAGAGAGTGGTGGTAAACGGTATACAGTCAGAAGAAATGCAAGTCACAAGTGGGGTACCTCAGGGATCAGTTCTAGGGCCAGTCCTCTTCAATATCTTCATCAGTGACATTGCAGATGGACTGGAGGGTAAGGTTTGTCTGTTTGCAGATGACACCAAGATCTGCAACAGAGTAGATGATCCAGATGGGGTGGGCAGAATGGGAAGAGATCTGGATAAACTAGCAAAATGGTTGGAAGAGTGGCAATGGGGGTTTAACGCAAAGAAGTGCAAGATCATGCACATAGGGAAGAGAAACCCTGAAGCCACCTATAGGCTGGAAGGGGAGTTGCTGGCAGTCACAAGGGAAGAAAGAGACTTGGGGGTCATCATCACCGATGACCTGAGATCATCCAAGTAGACCTCTAAAGCAGTAGGTAATGCTAGAGGGATGTTGGGGTGTATTAGTAGGGGTATCACAAGTCGGAAGAGGGAGGTAATAATCCCTCTTTACAAGACACTGGTTAGGTCCCATCTGGAGTACGTGCAGTACTGGAGGCCACACCTTCACAAGGACATTAACCAAATTGAGGCAGTCCAGAGAAGGGCAACCAAAATGGTGCAGGGACTGCATCAGAAAACATATGAGGACAGATTAACTGAACTCAATATGTATACCCTAGAGCAAAGGAGGGAGAGAGGTGATAGATTGAAACATTCAAACATCTTAAGGGCATTAACAAGGTGAAAAAGTCTAACGTTTTAATATAAGAAAAAATTGCAGGACAAGAGGACACAGCATGAGATTAGAGGGAGGCCGATTAAGGGGTAATGTGAGGAAGTTCTTTTTCACAGAAAGGGTGGTGGATGCATGGAACAGCCTACCTCAGGAAGTAATGGATATGAATACAGTGTAGGGCTTCAAAACAGGCATGGGATAAGCATAAGGGAGCAACACAGATGAGTATGAATAGATAGGCCATTGACAGAGCAAAGGCCTATGCCACATTCATAAGGTAGAAAAGAAATGGGCAGACTGGATGGGCCTTGGTCCTTATCTGCGTCAACTTCTATGTTTCTATGTAACAGGTTGTGATGTCACAAGCAGAGGCCTAGAAGGCACAACAGGCACGAGCACCATGAACAGCTGAAGACTAAGGAACAGATCCTGTCTTCAGTAATAAAAACTGAATGTCATACATTTCTATCCTGATCAAAAATTATATATACAATTAAATTACTAACTAAAGTAACATACATATATGTCCTTAAACTCAAATTTATTGCTTGTATTTTGTGCAACAGTTCTACTGATGCCAACTGAGATTTTTGAGTGTGCCGAAGGTAAACTGGAACATCTCTGACTTTATGAAAAGTAATTAATTAACTCTCAGCATAGCCCAAGCAGAACCCAATCCACAGGAAGGCAATGGCTTCTTGTGGGACTGACCACAAAAAATGTTACCAGTAACAGTGGATCTTTGAAAGAGTCCTCCATATAGCCACATACAAGCGTCACAACATCAAGTCACGATCACACATGATTTTTTTTTACAGCAGGGCCACACATTGCCATGCAGTCAGTGCAAGAGATCTTTGAATGCTCCAGCCAACATAATATATTGGAGGGGGCTCCACCCACCTCAATTTCTGCTGTTGATAAACAGGAGTTTAAAACATCTAACGGCCAGTCAAAGCACCACATACCACGATGCACCAAGAAGCCTCCTAAGGCCAATCTTAACAGGAAGCCAGGGAAACGCACACAAAAAGCAGGCTGACCAGTAACAGTCAAGTCGATTCAGAAGTGATTCTGAAGGTAAGCCTCCTCATTCTTTGGCACTGGGGAGGAGGGCATGGTTAAACTCTATGGATGAGATTCTCTAACACCTACTGTTAACTTTATTCGTAATGCAATTATCTTACGCAACCATCTTCTTTTGAGAATATGTCTTTCATAAAGCGACACATTCGATGAGTACAAAGCAGTACACTACTAAATGGGTGATGTGGAACAGAAGAGGATCAAAACCTGTAGGTTACCAGACCTTGCAACACAGTCAGACACAACCTATTTCTCCTATGGGAGATTTTATCCAGACTATAATGCTGTACATATGGCTTTTACTCCAGATAGCAACATTACAAATCTTGGCTGGAATGACCAACCAAAACATGCTACAGATGCAGCCATGCCCCAGTGGTGTGCCAGATATCCTTCCCAGCAACTCCTTGCAGGAACTGTGGTAGCAGAATCTAGTGCAGGAAGAGCTCTATCTGAAATGGACCAGGTTAAATTCCCAGCCCAGCAACAGTTTCAAGGGGGTGGAGGGGCAGGTATGTGTGAATGATGCCCTTTAAAGGACATCTTAAGATGATCAACTGGTGCATGAAAAGCCAAAATGGATAATAAATGCACCTTAACGGAGAAATACTGTAACCAGATTAGGAAGGGTGGATTAGGTATTCCAAGACTCTCTGGACCAAAAGTAAAACATGTCTAAAGACTGTGACTGGTGCTAGATTCTGAACCTTTTTATTTATTAAAACGTTTCAACAGTAATGACATACTGAGCAAAAATAGATGGTTTCCAGATGCGTCCTGGGAGGAGGGGGGAAGGCAACAGTTTAAGAAAAAATACAATCATACAAAAGAAAAGATGCATAGCTTTTTTTTGTAGACTCTGTTTATTTGCCAGACTCAAGGAACTCTCTCCAGCGACTCCCGATCTGATGACTCTACCTCCCTATCTGAAGCTCTCTCTAATAGGCCAACCTGAAGTCTGTCAATCCCTGGTTTGAGAGCCCCTCGGTGGGATCGCTTTATGCCCTGGCATTCAATCAATAATTTAATGCGCCGGGCTGGAGTCGGGACAGGACCCTGGAGAAAGAGAGAGAGAGAGAGAGAGAGATGGTGGGAGTGTGTGAGAGCCAGGAACACCTTCGCTGATCCCGAGCTGGGGATTTTTCTTAAATTTTTCCCCAGTAGCTCAGTCGTGCACGGATGTCAGCACGCCTGCCACAGACATCCAGCGTGCTCCTCCTCAATTTTTTGCTCCTGCGTTTGTAGTACCCTGGTCTCCACGGGTGTCTCTACTGCGCTGGAGGGCCAGATCCCTCCCAGGGAGGAGGAGGCCTTGATCTACCGTCGCTCAATCCTCTCCCTCCCCTGCCGATCCCGGGCTTGTTCCCGAACCTGGTCGCCGGTGGCACGAGGTGTGGCGTGCAGCGCCTCAACCTCCGCGCCACAGGCCGGTAGTAAAAATACATAGTAACAATAAATACAGATGTATGTAATTATTTCATTTATAAAGCGCAATTCAGTGTCAAAGTGCTGCACATGTATAAAAATCATAAAATTTAAACAGAATAAACCACAAATATATATATATATATTTATACAATGGGTGGGAGCTTCTAGAGTGTGATAAATGACGCATGACATCGCTTACTGTGATAATATATGCCATTTATACATACTGTGCTGATGTCACCACTTACTAACTACAGCCTGCATTCTAAACTGAACTGCTTCACAAATCTGTTTCTCACTGTTACTTCCAAGTAAGTCAATTAACATTGTAAAGCACACTCAGCTGTTTCCCATAGTGTCTGTAAAACTCCCAGCCCATTACTATGCTACTCTCATTTCAAAAAGCCTGCATTCTAAATGACAGCTTCACCACACAATTTCTGTTTCTCACTGTTAGCTGCGACTAACTCAATTACCACTGCAAAACACATCACCTGTTTCAGTTTCTAAAACTCCGAATCCATTACTACGCTACTATCATTTTCAAGAAAGCCTGCATTCTAAATGACAGTCCTTCACCACACCGTTTCTGTTTCTGACTGCTAGTTGCAACTAAATTAGCACTGCAAAACACACTCACCCGTTTCCCATAGTGTGTCTAACACTCCTAGCCCATTCAGAAACACTTGCACACGCTCAAACCACATACAAACAGTGCTGTCGGTACAGCCTAGAGGTTAGAGTAACAAGCTTGGTACATCCAGCAGACCTGAGTTTGATTCTCACAACCTCCACTTGCGTACTGTGAGACTCTGAAAGTCACTAAACTGTCCAATGCTCCCATGTCACCCCAAAACTTACCTGGTTACCAAATACTAAAATAAAAACAGCACACAGGAAAAGGACACAGCAAAACATAACACTTCTGAGCTCCTATCCCCACTGTAGAAATAGCACACATGATGGGCAGGTTGTGCGGTATGAAAATATTCTCACTCCTGCATCTGGGTCTCCCACCGTGCCTTCAGCACTCGTGAGTATTTAGAGCTCATTCTGCAGGAGTGAGAATATTTTCCATACCGCACTCCTACCATCATGTATTATAATATATATATATATATATATATATATATATACATACATACACATACAGTATATGTGTGTGTGTGTATATATACACACACACACACACAACTAATATACAGAAGTATATGTTCGTAAAAAAAGCATGTGCGTTTAGCGAAAAGCTTTCTAGCTGCCAGGAAGACAGCAAAACACATCAAGAGACACCAAAACATGCAACCTCTATGTCCTCAGACACCCAGCATGAAAACTGCAGTAACAAAAGGTCCAAGTACAGCAGCCTGTAACACAGAGAGCTACTGTCCATCCAAGGTCGTAACTCTCCCATCTATCCCCTTACTCCTCTCCCAGGTTCTGTTGCCCCATGCAACCACTATACCCTTCACTCTGTCGCAGCCATGCTTGAAACCATTAATGGTTTTAACACCCACCACCTTGGCCAGTAAACTGTTCTATGGTTCCACCACCCCTTCTGTAAAACAGTTTTATTACCCCCACCTCGACCAGTAAATGTTCCACGGTTCCACCACCCTTTCTGTAAAATAATACTTCCCAATGTCCTCCTGAACCTCCCTCCTGTCAGTTTCTCGTGCCTGGAAGTGTTACTCCATACCAAGTAATTCTTGCAGGCCACCTTGTTTATATCTTTCAGCAACTTGAACATCTCTATCGTATCCCGCCCCCCTTTCTGGTCTCCAATGAGTACATGGTTCAGTGCCTTGAAGCGCTCATCGTAAGACCAGCCTAGTGGGCCTGAATCATCTTAGTCACTCTTCACTGCACCGCTCTCCAGCCTGTCTATCTTTCCTGAGGACAGCATTCCAGAAGTGGGCACAGTACTCCAGGTGAGGCCTCACCAAAGCTCTATAAATGGACAGAATTGCTAACTCTTTCCTTTTGCTGTAAATACCTCTCCCAATACACAGAAGTTGACGGCAGATAAGGACCGCAAGGCCCATCCAGTCTGCCCATTTTTTTCTACCTTATGAATGTGCCATAGGCCAGTACTCTGTCAATGGCCTATCTATTCATACTCATCTATATTGCTCCCTTATGCCCATCCCATGCCTGTTTAAAGCCCTGCACTGTATTCATATCCACCATTTACTGAGGTAGGCCGTTCCATGCATCCACCACCCTTTCTGTGAAAAAGAATTTTCTCACATTCCCCCTTAATCAGCCTCCCTCTAATCTCATGCTGTGTGTCCTCTTGTCCTGCTATTTGTCTTATATTGAAACATGTTAAGACTCTCACCTTGTTAATGCCCTTAAGATGTTTGAATGTTTCGATCATATTACCTCTCCATCCTTTGCTCTAGGGTATACATACTGAGCTCCGTTAATCTGTCCTCATATGTTTTCTGGTGCAGTCTCTGCACCATTTGGTTGCCATTCTCTGGACTGCCTCCATTTTGTTAATGTTCTTGTGCAGGTGCAGCCTCCAGTACTCAGATGGGGCCTAACCAGTATCTTGTAAGAGGTTATTACCTCCCTCTTATGACTTGTGAGACCCTACTAATGCACCCAACATCCCCCAGCCTACCCATTGCTTTAGTGGTCTGCTTGGATGATTTCAGGTCATCTGTGATGATGATCATAAGTCTCTTTCTTCCCTTGTGACTGCCAGAAACTCCTCTCCCAACCTATAGGTGGCTTCAGGGTTTCTCTTTCCTATGTGCATGATCTTACACTTCTTTGCGTTAAACCCCCGTTGCCACTCTTCGAATCATTTTGCCAGTTTATCCAGATCTCTTCTCATTCTGCCCACCCCATCTGGATCATCTGCTCTGTTGCAGATCTTGGTGTCATCTGCAAACAGACAAACCTTACCCTCCAATCCATCTGCAATGTCACTGATGAAAATATTGAAGAGGACTGGTCCCAGGATTGATCCCTGAGGTACCCCACTTGTGACCTGCATCTCTTCTGATTGTATACCGTTACCACCACTCTCTTTTTGCCGCCAACCAGTTTGCCACCCAGTTGACCAACTTCTGACCCACCCCGAGCCTACCCAGCTTATTAATCAATCTTCTATGTGGAACAGTATCGAAAGCTTTGCTTGAAGTCAAGGTAGGTGACATCAACTGCACCCCCCTGATCCACCACTCTGGTTACCCGTCAAAGAAATCTATGAGATTAGTTTGACAGGACTTTCCTGTTGTAAACCCAAGCTGTCTTGGATCCTGTGCTCCTATGGATTCCAGGTGTTGTGCTATCCTTTCCTTAAGGAGTGCCTCCATAATCTTGCCCACTACTGAGGTAAGACCGACTGGTCTATAGCTCCCGGCCTCCTCCCTGCTACCACTCTTGTGCAGTGGAATCGCATGAGCCCTTCTCCAGTCTTCTGGGACCTCTCCTGTGCTCAGAGACTCACTAAACAGTTCTGATAATGGCTCTGCATATTCCACCCTTAGCTCCTTAGTACCCTGGGATGTATGCCATCAGGTCCTGTTGCCTTGTCCACCCTGAGCTTAAGCAGCTCTTGTAGGACCCTTTCTTTTGTGAAGAGACTTGTGCACATCTCCCTCCCCGTGTCCATGGTGCTGAGCTGTGGGCCCTGCCCTACCTTCTCCTCAGTGAATACTGAGCAGAAGAATCAATTTAGGATAGGTGCTTTTCCTTGGTCCTCCTCCACATACTCCCCCTTATCCCCTTTGAGCTTAGCAATATCCCCTCTGGACTTTCTCCTTTCGCTAATGTATCTATAGAAAGTCTTATCCCCTTCTTTAACTGTTTGTGCTAGAATTTCCCTGGTTTGGGCCTTTGCTTGCCTTACTGCCTTCCCTGCTTCCCTCAGGGAAGTTTGGTATCTCTCCCTATCTTCCTCCTGCTGCATTCCCTTATATTTCCTGAAGGCCAGCCTTTTGGCTCTGACCTTTTCTGCTACCGTTTTTGAGAACCAAAGTGGTTTTCTCCTTCTTTTGCTCTTGCTTTTCTTCCTGACATAATGGGATGTTGCTTCACATATTGCATCCTTAATGCTTGCCCGTTGCCTGTACCTACTCACCTGTATTTCTTCTGCCAGAGCCCCAAGCAACTCTGTTGGCCATCTTATCACAGTCAGCTCCTCCTGAAGTCTTATAGGAAGGCAAACAGGATGCTGGGGTGTCCCATACACCCCAGCATCCTGTTTGCCTTCTTATAGGACTTGTTGCACTGGCTTGATTGTTTGAAGGAGTCACTGATAACTCCTAGGTTCTGTTCTTCAGCTGTAGTGCTGAGTCTCACCCCACCCATCCAATACTCAGTTCTGAGGATCTTGTTCCCTAGGTACATCACCTTGCACTTTTCGGTGTTTTATTTTAAATGCCAAATCTTAGACCAAGTCTCTAGTTTTTGCAGTTCACTCTGCATTTCCCAATTCCTAAATTAAATATCCACCCTCCCAAAAGAGCTTCGTGTCATTAGCAAAGACATTACCTCCAGATTCCACTCCAATGTAGCTAATGAATGTACTTGAAGAGGACAGGGCCTATGACAGATTTCTGTGGTGCCCTGCTCGTGACCTCTCTCTCTACTGACCTGACCCCATTTACAGCAACTCTCTGGTGCCCCCCACCTTAGCCAGTTACCCACCCATCTTACTATATTCCTAGTTAACCCAGATCCTTCTTCTTCTTGAGCAATCATCTGTGGGGCAGAAGGTCAAAAGCCTTGTTGAAGTCGAAGAGTAAATCCATGGCATTGCCGATCCAATGCCGTCATCATCCAGTCAAGGAAGACTATCAGGTTAGTTTGATAAGACCTCCCAGACGTGAACCTGTGCAGTGTACTATCCTGGAGACCACTGTTCTCTAGACAGTCCACAAGGTTCTCTTTGACCAGTGACTCCCATCAGCTTCCCTGCAACTGAGGTAAGATTGTCAGGTCTGTAGTTCCCGGACTGTTCCTCATCTCTCCTCCATTATGGAGTGGAACTACGCTGCCACCATTCACTCCTTCTGCTGCCGGTTCACTGAGCTCCCTCAGGTGCATCCCATCCAGTCATAGAAAAATGAAGTTGTTGGCAGATAAGGATCACCTGGCTCTCTAGTCGCTCTGCTAATCCTGTCTTAGCTCCTATAAGTCCTCAGATCTCCCCGTTTGCCTTGGTGCCAGAATTCCTTTATGCCTATCACACATTCTTGAAGCCTCTGATGGTTTTAGCCTCCACCACTTCCTCTGGGAGTGTGTTCCAAGCTCCCACTACCCTCTCCATAAAGAAAAACGTCCGACATTCCCTCAGTCTCCTCCCTCCAGCTTCATAGCGTGCCCTCGAGTTTTGTGCAACTCTTTCTCTGGAAAATATCCCTTCCTATACCTTTTTTCACACCCATGAGATATTTATGCACGTCTCTATCATGTCCCCCATCTCCCTACTCTCGTCCAGAGAGTACGTTTAATTACCTGAGTCTGTCCTCGTAAGGCTTCACGTGTAGCGCCTGCAGCATCTTTGGTTGCCCTCCTTCAACCCTGTCTATATCCTTACGGAGGTAGGGCCTCCAGAACTGCACAGAATACTCAAGGTGAGCTCTCACCAATGACCTATACAGGGGTATTGACTTCCCTCCTTCAGCTAGTGATCCCTCTGCCTATGCACCCCAGCATCCTACTGGCTTTCCCACCGTCTTGTGACACTGCTTAGCCACCTCTCAGGTTGCCATAAATAATCACTCCCCGGTCCCGTTCCTGTCTTATGACTGTGTCCCCGATGGTACTTAGCTGTGGGGTTCCTGTGACCCAGGTGCATGATCTTAAGACTTCTTTGCATTAAAGCCCAGTTTCCAGACTGTTGACAACTCCTCCAGTTTGGTAAGATCCTCCCATGCCAAGCCTAGGCCTGCTGCCCAGCTGGGGCTGGGACAACAGCGCCAGAGGCGAGAGGGGCCCAAGAGGGCTTCTTCCTTTGGAGTTCAGAGCCCTTGGAATCCCTCTGGGTGGAGATAACAGAGTCAGGGGCAATGGACTTAACGCGAGTAAGGTGTCCTTCCACCCCGGCGCGAACTCTGTGCCCAAGAAGGGGACATCCGCCAACTTGTGCCGTGTATCTGCCATAAAGCTCGAGATCCTCAGCCAAACCCTGAGGTGCATGGCTACCGCGGCAGCCACAGACTGAGTGCAGGAGTCACCGATGTCCATGGCTGTCTGGAGCTGCTGCTTAGCCACTGCTCAACCCTGGTCCTGGACCCGCTTGACCATGGTCTGTAAGTCAGCCGGGAGCTGGGGAAACACCTCATCGAGAGTGCCTAAGAGGATATGAGCAAAGTGGACCATCAAAAGGGCTGAACTCGCCTGCCAAAGGCTGAGAGAAGAGGCCACATAGACCTTTTTGGCCATATGATCCGATTTCTTGGATTCCTTGTTGGAAGGCTTATCCATATCCTCGACGTTGCTGGTACGCAAACGACCGAGTCGGCCACTAGACCCTTGGCCGAAGGATGATCAGTGAAACCCAACAGCGAACTGGTAGGGACCACCTAATTGAGGGCCATCCATGCTGATGGTGCAGGGCCAAAGCTCCACAGCAGGGCCAAGAATAACCTCGGTAACCAGGAAGACCACCTAGGGAAGTCACCCCAGTCGAGAATCTTGGCCAAAGAGCATTAGCTCGCTTTTGAATGGGCTCCATTTGGAGTTCCATAGATTCCGAGATCAAATGATACAGGCCCACGAAAGAGGTGGAACCATGCTCCACGGACAAATCCTCTCCCAACTAGGCATCCAGCGGATGGGAGTGTAGGGAGGAGCCCTCAGACTCCAAGGATCTGTTAAAAAGCGGTCGACTGCCACATTCCCAGATGACCCTACAGAGTCTTTCAGGAGTCATGGTGACAGACAGCCGAAGAGGAAGCCCTTAAGGGGTACGGGGCATTCTTTTGGGGACCCACTGGCGGCTGCTTAGGTGGCTCCACCAGGTTGGGTGGAGAGGCTGGAATAGGCCAAGCTGCAGTAGGCTGGGGCCTGGGTGGCAGGTACCATGGAAGAGCCGGGAAGGGGGCTGGAATTGGCTTAACCTCAGCCAGCATTAGCCAATGCCATGAGTTTTTAATAGCACTGGCACATTTGTGAAGCCTCTCCTCTTCCGAGAAGGAAGAAGAAAAAGCCAGCGCGCCGCTTGCCCAAATGCCGAGAGTGGAACACTGATGCGGTGTGGGTTGCTCAACTCGGCTTCAGGATCAAGACCTCGACTGTCGGGGATGTCAATGGTGGGCCTCGGAGGGACCGCGAAAGCCGAGATCCTCCTGGGTGATCAGATCATGAGGTTATGAACCAGATCAGCGGGCTGGTCCGACCCATCGTAGAAGTGACAGACAGGACCAGAGTCCTAAGAGGGAGGTATCGATCTCATCTGGTGACAACAGAACATCTCGAGATAAATCTCGACAGGTTGGTCCGATGGACTGGTCAGATAGGGAGACTATGTAGCCAGCGGCCTAGGCCAAAGGATCGTCCATAGTCGAAGCCTCTAGAAAATCGTGTGGAATCCGGGGCCCGACAGCGACTTCTTTTTAGTCTGTTTCTTTGAAGATTTAGATTTTGTGCCCTTAGAGGGGCCCTGCCCAAAAGTGGGATGGGACTGGCACAAATCTCTAAATACCTCTGAAAGTGGCACCAAAGAAAGTGGCACAGAGGCCAAAGCTGAAGAGGCTGCTCCGCAGCCTCTTGGAAAGCTGCAAGCTGTTCAGTGGACCCCGCAGTCATGGGTACTGCCCGACAGGCGTCTTCGACCGAACAGGGGGTCCCGTTCTTCTGGGCGATCTAAAAGTAGCTGAACGTGCTGGTCTTCTAAAATACTAGGATGCAAGGTGCGACAGAGGCCGCACACCTGGGGATCATGTTCGTGGCCTAGGCAGTAGACACACAAGGTGTGCGGGTCTGTTCAGAACATCTTCTGCCCCCATTATTAATTTTTAAAATTGGGCACAAATTTCGAGTTGTCCATTACAAAGAATCGAAAATCACTTAAATATCAAGTGGATTCGCAAAGTTTTGCAAAATTCTGAAGCAATGGGCAGACTCAGTGAGGAGAGTGGTAAGGAGGGAACCTTCTTCTTCCAGCGGAAAGGAAGATCTGATATCACAGGGTGGTGCTGAGGGAGTTACCACCCGGGTGGGTGGGAGAAGCCAGCTTGAAGATGTTCTGGCAAGGGCTAAAGGCAAAGGAACATTGGCAGAAGTGTGGACAGTACATCAAATCCACGCTCTAGAAAGAACAGTTACGTAAGAACTTACTGTAATAGTAGATCTTCGAGGGGATCTCAGTCATCAGGTCACAGCTTAGGAACTTCACTGTCGGTGAAGCAGGATCCACACAGAAGATTTTCCAACAGTACCACTGGGCCGCCCATGCCGACGTCACCAACCCTATAAAGGCGTTAGCTGCCCAACTCCTTCCTCAGTTCTTCCCCTGAAGACTAAGGGGGAGGACAGAGAAAGATTCCCAGGCTAGAATAAAAGGCTGGAAACACCAGTTAGCCAGTTCTGAGGTGACAGACCCATAATTGAGGGATTGTGGGAGGGAAAGCAGATGCGATGACTAAGATCCCTTGAAGATCTAGTGTTACGTGTAAGTTCTTATGCAACTGTTCTATCTTCTTTGGGGTATCTTAGTCATCAGGTCACACCATAGGAACGAGTCCCAAGCAGTTGCAAGTGCAGCAGAACAGTCTGGGAGGAAGGCCAACCAAAGCCTAAGACAGGAGGCCCTGCAGAACAGCCCGGCTGAAGCCTGCTCGGACTCCAGAAGCAATGTCCAGACTGTAGTGCTTAGTTAAGGTATGGACGGTACTCCAGGTGGCAGCAAGGCAAATGTCAGCAGCTGAGACCTCCTTGAAACAGGCCACAGAGGTAGCCTACCACGCCCCTTGTGAAGGGGGCTTTCACTGCCCCGGGCAACTCTTTGCCATGCTTGTTGCAGCAGAACACAATACAATGTGCCAACCATTTGGACGAACATTGCTTGGAAACCTTCATGCCCTCTCTTCCTGGTGTAAAAGAAACAAAAATCTGCTTTAATTTTTTGCAGTCCTTAGGTTTGGAGCAGATAGTATTTCAGAATCCTGAGCATAGCAAACTCTGGAAAATAAACTGATAACTGGATAGATTGGTTCAGGGTAAACTTAGACACCACCTTAGGGAGAAAATAACAGTTACGCAAAAACTTACTGTAACAGTAGATATTCGAGACAGGTTCCTGCAGTAGGTCATTACATCTAGGACTGTGCCCCCGGCGTCAGGATTACACAGCAAACTTCTAGATAGCAATCCATAGCAAGGGAATGCCCCGAGCATCACCTGACGGGACATCACTGTGACACTATAAAGGGGGCAGCCTCCACACCCACCCTCCAGTTCTTCCGCCGGAAGACCTCGGAAAGATAAACAGGAGAAAAACTCCTTAAGCCCTGAGCTGCTAAAGAGCACCCTGGGAAAGGAAAGAATAAGCAAAAGCTGGGGGAAGGTGGGAGGGAAAATATGACCTACTGCAGGAACCTCTCGCGAAGATCTACTGTTACGGTAAGTTCTAATGTAACTGTTATATCTTACTTGAGAGGGTTCCAGCAGCAGGTCATTACATCTAGGACTGAATTCCAGCAGTCAAGAAGGAACAGTCGGAGACTGGGTCCGAGGTGGGAGGTCTGCAGAGCAGGATGCAAACTAGGACAATAGGCCCTGAAGGACGGCCAGTCCAAAGCCAGCTCTGCACCTAGAGGCAATGTCCAGACTGTAGTGCTTGGTGAAAGTATGGATGGTACTCCATGTGGCTGCAGCACAAATGTCAGAAGCAGACACATTTCTAAAGAAGACAGTGAGGCGGCCACTGCGGGTTGAATGCCCTGCCCTCCCCAGAAGTGGTTCTCATACTTCTAGTAAATAAAAATGATGCCGTTAGCCAACTACTTGGAAAGGCATTGCTTGAAACAGCTATGCCCTGACGTTTGGCAAAGGAAACAAATAACTGTCAGACTTAGCACCGACCTTCTTTGTCAGAGAAATGTAATAATGTAAGACCCTCACATCGCCCAGGGGTGCAAAAGGTGTTCCCCTGTTGGAAGTATTCAGGATAATAAACTGGCTGTTGGACATCCTGATTTAAAATCACCTTGGATAAAACCTTCAGAAGTAAAGAAGGTTAATCCTCAGAGCCACCCTGTCTTGTGGAAAATTAAATAAGGCTCACTTACAAGCGAGGGGCCTGAAGCTGAGAAATTCTTGAGCTGAGGTAATGGCAACTAAAAGAGCGCTTGCCAAGACAAACAGCGCACATCACAGCTGCTGCCGGCCTCAAAAGGGGCAGCAAGCTTCTAAAAAAATTAAATGGGGGTTCAGGACTACAGACCAATCCCTTAAGAAAGGGTTTGGAAACCTCAAACTGAGCAATATTCTTGATGTCCACCCGAAGGTGACAGGCAGATATCGCTGAAAGATGGACCTTCAGTGAAGAAATGCAGAGGTTAAATCAGAAAGGTGCAAGAGGTACTCTAGGACCTGGTGTGCTTGCAAGAAAAGGGGTCCAGATCCCTGGCAGTTGCCCAGATAGTGAACCTCTTCCACGTCACAGCATACGTAGTTCTGGTGGAGGGTTTTCTGGATTCAACCAAAACTTGGGCTACTCTGGAGGAAACCCTGAAACGTGACACCGCTATGTCCAGAGGTGTCATGCATGCAGGTGGAGAGATTTGAGGCCTGGGTGCACCAGGTTGCCCTGCTCCTGAGTGAGAAGGTTGTGCAGGAAAGGCAGAGATACTGGAGGTTCCAACGCTAGCTGTTGCAGCAGGAGGAACCAGATCTGCTGAGGCCAAAGAGGGCAATAGAATCACATGTGCACCCTCCGCTTGAAGCTTCAGCAAGACTTTCTGCAGAATTGGAAGGGAGCAAAGGCATACAGAAACCTTCCTGTCCAACAACACGTCTATACCCAAAACACCAGGCCAGGAACGAGCAGCAAAATTGGGTAGTACTGCGTTGAGGGAGGCAAAACGGCCAGTTCTGACGGCCCCACTGGTTGAACAGACCTTTCACATTGCCTTGCTTCCGTTCCCACCATTAGCCTGGGGTCGCTGTAATAAGCATAAAGCAAAAAAGGACCAGCACTCAGTGCAACAAAGTATGCTGTACAGACTAATAGTCTTTAAAGCAATCTTAATTTATTGCATGTAGTATGACACACATTAAAAAGGATGGTGTAGCCAAGGGAGGCTACCCACAAACAACCTTCCAGGTCTGTCAGGGAAGATTTCTGGAAGGAAATCATGTGGGCCACATAGTTCAAAGACCTTAAGGCACAAGTGAAGGAAGCATACACTTTGCAGCCATATTGTTCCATCTGTTTGGTCTCCTTGCCTGGTGGAGAGTCACTAAGATGCTTAGGCTTGGCTGATCTGTCGCGGGCTGCGGTGATCACTATGGAGTCCGCTTTGGCTGCAGCAGTGAGGTAAGAAACCTCTTCCGGGAATGATAAGTTCTGTCGGCCTTCTTTGAGACTGCAGGAATGGAGGATGGGTGCTGCCAGATGGTGGATGTGTGGGAGCATTAGGAGTAGGCAGGGCGCTGCGCAGAGCAGTCAGGCAGCGGAAGGTGGGCAGGTACCTCCAGCCATCACCGGGTCGAGAAGAGCGTCGAGACAGGAGGAGCTCAAGGCGTGGGGTCCCCAATAGTATCAGACATCAGAGGATTAGGTGTCCGGGGCAAAGAGTCTGGCGGCTGCCTACCTGCAGCGACGATTCTGGGCAAGGTGACCCCATCACAGGTCCGCTGGAACAGTGGAAGACCCAGCAAGCAATATGCCCGGCGTCAGGGAAGAAATCCAAAGACAAAGCACTAATCTCCTGTAAGGAATCGAGGGAGCGAGGGGTCGGGTTGAGTCAGAGGAAGAGAGTCCCTGGAGGGAAATACTCAAGGGAATAAGTTAGGTCTGCGGCTGGCTTTGATCACCACTGGGGAAGTCACAGAGTGGACAGGAGAGACACCGGCATGCGGTCGTCAGGCGAGTTGAGCGTCAAACTGATCGGCCACCGTGCAGTGGGCGGCTGGAAGAGCAGTGTCCGACTTGTCGGTCAAGGTCAAATGGACAGTGGACAAGCTGAAGTCCGGCTTACCAACCGGGGACAAGTGCTCTTCGGAAGAACCGGAGGGCGACTTACCGTCCGGAGTGCTGACCACAGGCCCAGAAACAGTACCCTCCTGACAGGAACGCCCCTTCCACCCTCCGACTATGGCGGAAGGGGGAGCAAGTGGCCTGTCCGATGAGGCGGATGGAGACCGGGCAGGATGGGTACTTACCGAAGAGGAGGGTTCCTCTGAAGCCGCTTCTTCAGTCTGGCGATTCTAGACAGCGGAGGCCCTGATCCCAGTCCCCGCACTTCTCCTTCTTTCACTCGGTAGTGGGAGAGGAAGAACATTCCTGCAGCTCCTGCAGTTCTTTTTCCATGGAAGCTAGTTGCTCTTGAGCAGATGGGCTTTGAGGGCTTTTTGAGGCCTGACCTGTGGCCCTGTTGAAGGATAGGCAGATCTCATGATCCTAGGCCCGTGTTTGGGGCCCAGGCAGAGGACACAGCAGGAGTGGTCGCCCTCATGGATTTCAGCACCACACTTGTTGCACTTCTTGGGTGATCGACTGAGAAGAAGATATGCAATATTGAAGATTAATACTTTCAGAAAGGGAAAATAAAGAAAATGGTTAGCTGAGAAAATGGCGGTTGATTGGTAGCAAGGTTCTCCGTGAGGTACTGACTGATACAGGTTGGGGTCAGGAAGAACTGGAGGGCAGGTGTGGGAGACTGCCCCTTTACTAGTGTCGCGCTGGCGTCCCGTCAGGTGATGCCAGAGGCGGTCCCCGCTATGGTTTGCTAGCTTCAAGTTTGCCGTGGTGATCCTGACGCCGGGGGTCGAAGTCCTAGATGTAATGATCCTACTGCAGGAACCCTCTCAAGTAAGATCTTAGGATTCATGTAAAGATACCTGTCTTAGTGAAAATCAAACAAGGCTCCTCATACCAGAGCCTGGAGCTCAGAAATCCTTCGAGTAGAAATAACAGCAACTAAAAATAACGCTTTCCAAGAAGGAAAGCGTAGCTTGCGAAACAAGGCTGGCTCAAATAGAGACAGGATCAATTTCTCCAAAACAAAATTTAAATCCTAAGCTGCAACAGAGGAATGGATTGAGGTTTCAGGTGCCGGATGCCCCGAGAAAGGTATGGGACACATCTAACGGAGCCACTGTACGACATCCCATGGGCTTGTGAAAGGCAGAGACAGCCGAAGAAGCACCTTGAAGGAGGAATACTGGAGGCCCGAGTCTGACAGACAGATCAGGTAGTCCAGAATCTGGCTTACCAGACAGGTGAAGGGGTCCAGATGGTGTTTGGCAGCCCAGATAGCAAACCTCTTCCACTTCACATGTGGCCTTATTAGAGGGCTTTCGAGCTGCCATGAGGACACCCACTACCTGCTGAGATACTCCAAACTGGGCGATGGCAATGTCCCTCAGGAGCCTAGCATGCAGACAAAGAGACCTGAGGTCTGAATGGACCAGGGTCCCCTGAGCTCAAGGCCAGTAGACCCATGCAAAAGGGCAGAGGAAACTGAGGCTCTGCCAACTGTTGCAGTAATGGAAACCATATCTGCCGTGGCAGAATGGTGCAGCCAGGATCATTTTGGCCCTCCATCTGCAGCTTGATTAGCACCTCAATCAGAGGAAATGGATGGAAGGCGAAGGAACCTCCCGCCAAGCGAGAAACAACATGTCTCGCCAGAAAACTCCAGGCCCTGGATCAAGCGAGCAGAAAATACAGGTTACTCACCTGTAACAGGAGTTCTAGGAATGGTATATGTTGTTCATCCACACTCATTGGCAGTATCCTTGCCGCTTTAAATCTTGCGGAAGGTCTTCAAGCTTGCTCCTCCCACCCACCCGGTGGTATAACTCCTCGCCCCCATGACGCCAGATCTGGCCCGCTGGAAGCTCTTGTGCGAAGGCCGGAGGTGGAGGTTGAGATTGGATGAACAACATATACCATTCCTAGAACTCCTGTTACAGGTGAGTAACCTGTATTTCTAGGACATGGATATGTTGTTCATCCACACTCATTGGCAGACTCCTAGCAGTTCTCCGGGAGGAGGAGGCAAGACGACACCCCCATATACTTACTTGGGAAAGAGAGACTGGAGAACGAGGCCCCAAAACCAGCATCCCGCGTGACTCAAGGTCATGATGGTAATGGGTAATGAAGGTGTTTGCTGACTTCCAGGTAGCAGCCCTGCAGATTTCCTGGATAGGGGCGTCCCTGGAAGCAGCCACCGTTGCAGCAGTATGGCGGGTAGAATGAGCTCTTATCCTCTGGGAGGCTCCATGCCCGCCAACTTATAGCAGAGATCTATGCAGGAGGTTACCCACCTGCTTATCGTCGCTTGGCTGCAGGTCTGCCAGATGCGGCTTCAGCGTAGGTGACAAACAGCTGGCGAACCTCTCCTGATTCTCAGCCGTGGCGCCTTATAATAAGCGAGCGCCTCTTCTAGGGTCCAGAGTATGGAGCCATATTCCGCCTCCGGAGGTGTGATTGGGGTAGAACACCGGCAGAGTCAACACCTGGTTAAGGTGAAACTCCGACACCACCTTCGGAAGGAATTTCGGTGGGGCGCAGGACAACCTTGTCCCTGTGGAAGACCAGGTAAGGAGACTCGATGGAGCGCCTGGAGCTCTCCCATCCTTCTGGCTGGCGTGATAGCCACCAAGAAGGCGGTCTTCCACGACAGGTGAGAGAGACACCTGTGCATAGGTTGCAATGGCTTGCCCATGAGCTTTGCCAGTACCAGCAGTAGATCCCACGGAGGTGGGGTTCCCGCTGGAGGAAATGTGATCAAGGCCTTTGAAAAGCGCCAGACCACCTTCTCCTGCGCACTGACTGCTTCCCGGCCGCGCCGGTAAGCAGAGATGCTGCCAGGTGCACCCTTAGGGTCGTCGACCTAAGCCCTTGACTAGAAAGGGACCATAAATAGTCCAAGATGCTTGCCAAGGAACAGGAGGAAGGGTCCAGCCCTTGCTTCTGACACCAAATGGAAACCTTTCCATTTGAAGGCATAGCATTTTCTGGTCGACTTTCACGGGACGCCTCAACTACATTGAGGACCTCGTCGGAAAGACCCAAGGCCTGGAACTCTAGCCGCCAGGAACCAGGCGTCAGGTGCAGGGATTGAAGGTCCGATGGAACACCTTCCCTGATTGACTGAGAGCAGGTCCGGCGAGCTGGAAGCTGCCAGGAGTCCTGGAGCTGAGACTGAGGAGATCTGGGTACCAGAACTGGCGAGGCCAGTCTGGGGCTATCAGAATCACCTGCGCCTTGTCCCTCCTCGCCTTGAGAAGCACCTGTGGATCAAGGGAAATGGGGAAAGCGTAAAGAGGCCCGGGTCCATTGCCTCGAGAAGGCATCCCCTGCAGCGAGCCCTGCTGAGGGGGCGGCATGGAACAGACTCAGCTCGCTGCCTCCATGGAGGCAAACAGGTCCACCTGAGGTGTGCCCCAAAGGAGAACAGATGCTGTACTACCTCCGGCAGGAGAGACCACTGTGGGATGCAGCCCCTATCCGGCTCAGGGCATCGGCCAGGGTGTTGGAGGCCCTGCCACGTGAATGGCTAGAGATCCGTCCAGGCTGCGCACGAGTGACCAAATGCGGAGAGCTTCCTTGCATAGAAGCATGGAGCGCGTCCCCTTCTGGCGGTTTAGATAGTACATGGTCGTGGTATTGTCCGTCTGACTCGGACCACTTGACCCCGGAGGAACGGAGCAAAGGCGGTGAGAGCTAGGCGGACCGCCGGAGCTCCAGCAGGTTGATGTGCATCGACTCCTGCGGGACCAGAGGCCAGAGCCCGGTGTTCCCCAGATGGGCACCCCAACCCATCAGAGAGGCATCGGTCGACGAGAGACCGCTGGCTCGGGCGGACTAACGGGATGCCCTCCTGCAATGATCTGGAACGTCCACCACTGGAGAGCTGCCACATCCCCTGTGTCACCGGCACAAGCTGGTCCAAGGGATCGCAGCTGGACCACTGGCTGGCCAGTCCCCACTGAAGGGGACGATGTTCCAGCGGCCCAACGACCACGCTGGTACAGGCCGCCATGAGACCCAGGAGGGAAGTCCGGCAGGGCGCACTGCTCAACCAGAAATGATCGGGCAAAGGAGGAAAGAACCTCGCCCTGTCCGCTGGAGCCGCGCCTGGCTCAAGAGAGTCGAGCTGCGCCTGGTGAATAGAATCACCTGCTTCGGCTCAGTTCGACTTGGCCTCGCTGATAAGGAGGCCCAGTTGAGAGCAGACCTGAGGGCCAGATCTCTGACCACCCGCCTCCTTCCTGGAGGGAGCTGCTATCAGCCAGTCGTCCAGGTAAGGGCACCCGGGACCTCTGGGCCGCAGGGAATGCTGTCACCACTGCCATGCATTTGGTGAAGACCTGGGAGCTGGAGACAAGCCAAGGGCATGGCTTGAATCAAGAGAGATCCTTCCGCTGGAAGCGAAGGAATCTCTGGTGAGACGGACGGATAGGGACGTGAAAACAACGTGCCCTGCAAGTCCAGAGAGCAGAACCACACGCCGTGCTCCAAGGATGGTATTATCTGAGCCAGTGACCATCCTGAAGGTTCGAGACCTTAGGAACTTGTTTAGGTCGTAGGTCGAGAATGGGGCGCCAGCCCCCGTCCGCTTGAACCAGGAAGTACCTGGACACAAACCCTGGGTCTGAAGGAGGGTCCACCACCTCTCTTACCACCTCCTTCTGGAGGAGAGAGGATGTCGGCTCGACGAGCCGCCAGTGAGGCTGGGGATCCCGGCCCCCAGGGGCGCACGGCCTCTGAAGGGTGGTGCCTGCTCGAATTCCAGAGGCAGGCCTCTTCCCACCACCTTCAAGACCCACCTGTCCGTGGTAACAGCGGACCAGGTGGAACGGAAGGCCGGAGCCGGCCTTCCACGGGGACCAGGGGTAAGGTGACGGGATGAGGCGACACCTCAGCCCGCCACTGGGCAGGCTTGGAGGAGGGACCGCCGAGGGACCTCCTGGGCCCTTTCCTCCCTGCCTCCTGTTAGAGGAAGCCGCGTGTTGGTTTGGGATGCTAAGGCAAGCCTGCTGGCCCCTGACGTTGTAGCCGGGCGCGTCAAAGGCCAGAAGGACTAAAGGGCTTAGGCTGTGGTCTTGCGTCTTGTCCTTCTGAGCGGAAGAGACCGAGTCCAAGGTGGCATTGGACTTCTCGATCCTCTGCAGGTGACCTTCCACCCCAGGGTCAAGAGGTCAGTCCCCAAAAAGGGAACATCCGCCAACTTGTGCTGGGTATCCGAAGTAAAGGTGGATATCCTCAGCCAAGCCCGCCGACGCATAGCCACTGCGGCCGCCACCGATCTGGCACATGAGTCCCCTATATCCAAAGCAGTCTGGAGCTGCTGTTTGGCCACTGCTTGCCCTGGTCCCGCACCTGCTTAACCGTAGTCTGCAGATCGCGGGAAGATGAGGGATGACCTCATCCAGGAGCCCAACAGGGCATGAGAAAAATGTGCTATGAGGACGCCGAACTGGCCTGAAGAAGGCCGAGAGGACGAGCGAGACTTTCGCCCGACGAGTCCATCCCTTGACTCTTGTCAGAGGTTTGTCCATCTCGGCGCTAAGCCGGGCGCGCCGAAAAACGCTGTCGGTAACCAACCCTCAGCAGAGGGTGTTCAAACCGACAAGGAACCTGGGGACCAGACACTTTCCTGGCCATCCTGGCCGGGCGCAGGGCAGGAAGCAGGGCGCTGCAAAGTTCCAGTGCCGACCCACTATGGCCTCGCCACCGGAAAGGCCTCCGTCGAGAATCCTCGGTCCAGAATCTCCGTGAGGGATACCTGGCCTGTTTGGAACGGGTTCGAGCCCATCCCGAGACTCGAGATGAGCCAGAGTAGTCCTAGGAAGGACGACGGGCTATCGTCCATTGACTGACCTCCTGAAGACTCCAAGTCCAGTCGCTTGGAGAAGAAGGAGGAATCATCTTCGACCCGGAAGAGTCCTCAAGAGCTGCCTCTGGCCTGAGCCACCCTTCACCCGCCGAGGTCGGTCGGGAGTGAGGTAACTGACAGCCGATGGGGTAAACCCTTAGCCTCATCGAGAATCCTTGGTCGGAGCCCCAACCGGTGGCTGTGGAGGCGGAGGTTCCACCGAATCGGTGGAGCAGCTGGTTTTGGCCGAACAACCGGCCTGGGTATAGGCCTCGGACAAGTCGAGGGTTGTGTGCCGGTTGCCCGTGACAGTTACTTAATGGCCGGGAAGGCGCCGGAGTCGGCTTATTCCCGCCAGAGGAGTTGTTAACAGGCCCCTCACTGGCCGACGACTTACGCCGAAGCCCTCATCCGGAGGAGGAGGACGAGGACGAGCGGCGACGCCGCCATCATGTGCCGAGACCGAGACCGCTTATGACGGGGAACGGCTGACCGCCAAGAGGTCCGAGACCGAGACCGAGAGTCCCGGAATTTCGCGTCGGTGCGGGAGGTGTCGGCCGGCGAACCGCACTCCTTCGCTCGAAGGTCCATCCGAGGGCTCCGGAACCGGAGGCACAGACGAGCCCACGGATCCTCAACTCCTCCTCGGGGAACCGGGAGAGGGGAATTCGCTGCTAAAGGCGACAGCTCATTCAATGGGTCAGAAAAATCTCGACTTCATCAGTGGGAGTCTCGGTCAACTGACCTGACGGGACACCGTGAGGCCAGTGGCCGGCCGAGCGGTCGATCGGGCCGACGGACGCACGGCCCGGGAGAGGGACCTTCCGGCCCCAAGAGCGCCGACGGAGGGACTTACCTGTCCTCTTTTGACCGAGAATAAGGTCCAGCAGACGCAGGCCTTCTTCTTAGTGGAGAGGGACAGACAAAGCTCCTAAAAGAAGCCGTAGGAAGAACCCAGAGAGCGGGATAAATGCCGCTGCCGAGGAAGATACGCTCGCCCGCCTCTCTTCGAGGATCTACCATCCGCCGAGCTGATCCGCCGAGTTCACTACCGCTGACACCGCCAACCGGCCTCCTTGGACTTCACCGAGGGAAACGCCGGGACGGCCCAGTTGCAATCCGGCAGCATCGGCCTCTGGTGACGAGGTCGAGAAAGATGAGCACAGGTCGCAAGCCCGCGGTTGCGCTCAAGGCCTAAGCAGTAGACACACGGGAGTGTGGATCCGTCCGAGACATCTTCGCCCGCATGGGCATCTCCTAACCGAGTCGATTTGTCCATCGCAGGCCGCGAGGGATCAAGACTGAAGTCTTTTTGCAAAATTTTTATTTTTAAACCGCAAACGGAGAAATAGGAACCAGTCGCGAACGCAGAGCTGTTAAGGAGGAACCTGAGCTTCAAGCGGTAAGGAAGATCTAGCGTCATGGGGCGGAGCCGAGAGTTATACCACCCGGGTGGGTGGGAGGAGCAAGCTTGAAGACCTTCCGGCAAGATTTAAAGCGGCAAGGATACTGCCAATGAGTGTGGATGAACAACATATCCATGTCCCTAGAACTGGGCAGTTTTAAGTTGAGTGGGGATGCAAGAAGGTCCAATTCTGGATGACCCCATCTGGCAAACAGATCTTCTGCGACAGATGAGAGAGGTTCCCACTTGTGCATGCTGGACTGTGTCCAGCTGAGGCTGTCCACTAGAGTGTTTAGCACTCCTGGTACATGAACTGCAGAGAGAGTTAGGTCATGGTCTAACCCCAGTACTACACTCTCAAGGCCTCCCTGCACAGGGGATACGAATAAGTCCCCCGTTTGTTGATATAATAATGACACTAAGTTTGTCTGATTGAATCAACAGCTGACCTGGGAGGAGATGATTCTGAAAGGCCTGCATGGCATACAGGACCGCCCGTATCTTTAAGATGCTTGAAGTGCAGGGAGGTTTCAATCTGGGACCAAGAGCCTTTAGTCTGAAAGGGACTTGGGTGAGCCCGCCCAACCCGTAGAGATCCGTGTCAAGGATATGCTGGGGGGATGAAATCTGGAAGAGGGACCCCTTGCTGGAGATTCATCCACTACTGGAGCATTCTTCGGACTGGAAAGGAGACCAGCACCAACTGATCCAAATCGTCTGCATCCTGGTCCCACTGTACTTGGATAGTCCACTGGAGGATGCGTATATGAACCCAGGCCAATGGAACAGAGGAGATGGCCACAACCATCAAATCACAACAGCCTCAAGTACACTCTTGAAGGGACATGATGGCTCTGGGCGACCTCCTGAGCCTGGGCAATAAGACACTCTGCCCTGTTCTGAGGCAGGAAGGCCTTTCCTCCCTGCGCTGATTCTAGGACCGCCCCTATATACTGTAGTGTTGGAATGGGACGAGGATCGACTTGAGCAAGTTGACCACGATGCCCAGGGAGAGAAGAGTTCTCTCCAGAGTCCGCAGGAGCTGTTCCCTGGATGGAGCCTTTAGGAGTCAGTCATCCAAACGGGAAAATATACAGTTGTCCTCCCCCCGGTGAGCTGCAGCTACCTCTGCCAAGCATGTGGTAAAGATTCACAGCGCAGAGGACAGGCCAGAGGGCAATGGTTTGAATTGGTAATGCTCGCCTTGGAAAAGAAACTGAAGGAATCTCCAGTGGGGTGGAAACACTGAGATATGCAGGTATGTATCCTGCACGCTCAGAGAACACAGCCAGTCTCCTGCTTGAGGAGGGCAGCAAGCCTGGCAGAGTTACCATTCAAAATTTCTTGTACTGGACATACTGACTGAGATCCTTGAAGTTCAAGATGGGCCTCAGGTCTCCGTTCTTTTATGGACCAGGAACAAAATGGAGTAAAATCCTGTGGTTCTCTGGCACCTGGGCACTGGCTCGATGGTTTTTGTGCAGAAGGGCTGCACCTCCCACCGGGAACAGACAGGTGGGCCGGGTAGGTGGAGGGGTCTCTGGTGGTGGCTCGATGAGCTCCAGAGTGTGACCCCTTCTATGATTTGAAGAATCCAGACATCTGATAGGATGGTTCTCCATTGATTGAGATGGAGAGTGAACCGATCTCCGACCACCACCACCTCTTGGTGGGGACTGGAAGAGAGGGATCTGACAAGGAGTCAAGCGGAGGCAGATCCAGCTGCTAGGGCTGGTCTGTCACCCTTGGGATGCTTGGCCGCAGCACCAGCAGAGGGCATGGGGTCATCTTGTCGCAAACAACAGCGTGACAACATATCGCGCTGTCAAAACAGCTACATTTATACCACTTGGTAAAAACACAGAGCAGTACGAAACGCAAACCAAAACATTAAATTACTGCTTTTTTATGGGAGGGTGCTGTTGCCCTGCACCTATTACGGAGAGTAGGCCCACTAATCAAAACCTATTCTTTGGGGAAGAGAGACAAGCTCTGGGATAGGTTGAAATTTGGGCTGGGGGGGTGATCGCAAAACACAGAGTAAAAAAAAAAAAAAAAAAGTGAACTATTATGGGACAGGGGATAGAACCCTGGTCCACACACACACCCCACTGCCCTCCACTGCTGACGGCTCTACCCACTGAACCACGGCAGCTGCTCTTCAACTCCCCGTCCAGCAGAGTCCTTATCCTCTGCAATAGTTCTTTCCGGGTAAGAGCTACAGGGTAACCGCTACTACTCTGCACCATTAGTGTCATGCGATATTCTGTACCTTGAAGCTGTTCTTCTGCACACTCTTAATGCCGTGCGGTTTTGCCTGCGGCATTACCATTTCCACATATTGACCCAGTACCCTAGCAGAGGAGGGGACGGGCGAGCTGGCGGAGGCTCTGAATTTGCCTTGGGGCTGCGAGGCTGCTCCGAACTTGTGGGACACCTTGTGAAAAGGAGGGCGCTGTCTGCTCTTTGGCTGTATATGATAGAGCGAATGGACAGACTTGACAGCCCTGCTGGATGCCTGCAACTTATTTGTGATGTCCTGCACATCTGGATCGAACAACTTGGAGCCATTAAAGGGGCATTAAGCACCTTCTGTTGAACATTGAGAGGAAGACCCAAGACCCTCAGCCATGAGTGCCTACAAAGGCAAATGCCGGTGGCAGCATCAGAGATATCACAGAGGGCCCACAAGAGATGCTTGCTAATATCCTCAGCATTTTGCAGCACTTAAGAACCTCATGCTTTTGGGTACAATCAGGAAGGGCCTAGGCCATGGCCTTGCCCTTCTTCCAAAGTGTATTCTGGTACTTAACCATATGGGAAAGGTAGTTTGTAATCCTCAGCCCAAAGGTGGAGGAGGCATAAACCCTTGTGCCTAGAGATCAATCCTATGGGATTCTCTGTCCGGGGCTTAGGCACATTGGACTTATTATGGGCTGCCTTTATAACCACAGAATCATTCTGGTTGGGCAGCGAGTGATGAAGACCCTGAGGGGCATGATATAACCTGATCATGGCGGCACCATGTCAGGTATGTGCCAGGCTGCAGTTGTGGCATTCCTTAGTGCAGGAAGGATAGGAGGAATGACTTTTGGAGGAGACTCTGAATGTCTAGGAAATCCACCAGATCTTGCCTGGTGGCATCCTCCTCTTTAGTATGAAGCCCGTGGCTGAGGACAGCTGCTTCATAACATTGAAGAAAGTGGGTTCCCCTCTGGAGGAGACCTGGGAGTATGCTTGACAGAGTCCTCGCTAACTGAGGAAGTTGTGGATCTGTCAAAGGAGAGAGGCTCTTCCTCCTCTTCATCGGGTAGGAGAAGATCCGGATGGTACTCCTCCTCCTCGACATCTACCTGTTCCAATTCCAGGACTGACGACCGGGGGACCGACTAACGCCCGCCGGGTGTAGCTCGCAGGTCAAGTGGTGTTCACTACTGACAGTGCTCATCATTTAGCAGGCAATGGTACCATACGCTAACTGGATGGATCAAGACCATGATGAATTTGGTCAGAATGAGGTTGACGACAGTGGATTGCTGCGTCGACGGGCCGAACAGACCCTGCAAGCCCAAAGAGCCCCCAGCCCGAGAACCATGGGAAGCATCAGGCCTCAATGGAAGGCTGCCTTGCACATGATGTGGAGGTGCTGTATGTAGGGGTCTGGTAGAGACAGAGACCTGGACAGCAGCATTAGATGGTGCTGCAACAGCCAAGGGAGTACCCCTGTTTGATGAGGAAGAGGGTGTCTGGGTGTGTGTGTGTGTGTGCACGCGTGTCCTGATCGCGGTCCCTTTTATGACCCCCCCCCCCCCAAACGGCCTGTCTCGGCCTTAGTGGCCTGGGAGATAGACGATCCTGCTGGCAACTGGAAAGGAGGGACCCCAGAGGACCCTTGCCCAGAACGGCTACCTGTTGCTCCATGAGGAATTTTTTTAAAAGCCTTTTTTGCATTGCCTGAGGGTGGTTTGATTAAACTTCTGGCAGAGTTCACAGACCGAGATGTCGTTGTCAGGAACAAGACAGCAGACACACAGTGTTCATCTGAAGAGGCAATCTTCTTTCCGCAGCGACAGAAGTCCAAGGATTAGCTTTCTTTAGAAAGAGAGATTCTAAAAAGTATAGAAAGGCCATAAAAGAAAAATGGCGCAGAACTGTGCCAGAGCTTCTGCAGAGACCCTTGCAATTGAGTCGACAGTGGGAAAGAACTGAGGCTAGAGTGGGGCCGCTCACACCTTTATAGGGTTGATGATGTTAACAGGCAACATTGACGTGGACAGCCCCAGTTGTACTGCTGAAAATCTTCCATGTGGATCCTGCTTTACTGACTGTGAAGTTCCATCTGTGAGACCTGATGACTGAGATACCCCGAAGATCAATATTTCCCAAAGACAATAGTGTATTGTAAAACACTACTATCCCGATTATTGTGAACCATAATATATACAGTGATAAACCATCTTGATTTTCTCATCCTTGCTGCTCCAGGAGTATGGCCTTCTCCCAGTCTGACAGAGTCTGGATTCCTAACCTTCCCCAATCAGATGTCAATTTTTTCTATTGTGCGCTATTAGTATTTTATACAAATATCGCAATGATTACAAACTTGATTCTGTGACATCCCTAGTGCATGCAGTATTTGAGAACACGAGTAATGCAAGGTACCGACCAAAGAAAAGCAGGAAAAGGTAAGAACTTAACTTTTAATCATTTACTTTCCCACATTCTGAACAGAGCTCTTGAAGTAAACACACCATGTCTACAATGAATGGTGACATGGACAGTCTCATCTACACCACGTACTGATTACCCATCAACATAAAATATGCATCTACCAGGCACAAAAAAGAATACAACAGGGCACTGTGAGTGGCCCAACTTGCCGAGTGCATGTTAGACTGCTAATATGTAGGATGCAAACAAAGCAAAACTAAAAAGCTCCACATTTAGCTCAAATACTACTCACCAGGTTGACCGCTCTGGGGGCTGTCGGGGATGTGACGACATTGTCTGAGGCACGTGAATATGGTGACCATGGCCATAGTTGGGGTGCATTCTATGTGGATGTGGTGGGGGCCGTTCATGTGCCCGTCTACAAAGGATGAAGAAACAGACTTAGGTTTCTTAACTTTTGAGTCTTCTGAAATTACATGATCCTGGTATAAGTAATTGTTATGGAAAGGGAAAAAATAAAACACTGGTATTGAGTGGGTTATTTAACCTGTAACTATTTCATTTGCTGGTGCTCGTATACAGATTCATACTCTAGCTTTGTGTTCTGAGTGGAGAAGGTCAGATATTTAAATCGAGTGTGAGGTACCCTGCCCACCTGCTTAGTTCCACCAAATGTCACATCCTGGTCTGAAGGAGACCAAGACCCGGATCTGAAGAAGCTTTTATTCCAGGACAAATGGGCGGGATCATGAGTTCTCCCAGAATGAAGACATTGCTTACTTGTAACAGCGTTTTTTTCCCCCAGTAGCATTCATCCTTAATTACCAGTAAATCTCCAGCTCAAGAAGCTGGTGTCTAATCCATCCAAGCAATCTGAATTCATTTACAGCCACATACTAGCAGTCACTACAAGCAGTATCACAAGAGGGGACAGTCAGCAAGGGCTATGTAAGGAATAGGCACGTTAGCAGAGCAGAATCCCCATCAACAGAATATATTGGTTCTCACACTTGCTATCCACTGAGAATATTCAGCGTACTAGGGGTTGACCTTTTTTTTGTGTGTGTGTGTGTGTTTTTTTTTTTTTTTACACTAGGAAGTAGGGTGTTATTTTAAACAGTGCACGAGTCCACAGCCACAGCTAACTGGGCATTTGACATAACATTCAAAATGACAAATTAAAAGTTCTGCCCAAGAAATTCAGATAAGCAGTTTAATTTTAACCACTTAGTAGCACAGTATCAGCCACTAATTGGCATTGCCACTCCCAGAAGTGAGAGGAGTAGTTACTTTAGTACACTTATGCACACTAGCCAGCATGCACGGCTATCAGGTAGCTGCACTAGCTTGGGGCAATTTTGCAGCATGCTTTGGACAAACAAATGTTAAAACTGACCCCTACCATAGCCGCACTATCTTGAAGGTACTTGTATGTTGTGAGTTGCCAAAGAACATGGCACGAAGAGTACAGGATGGGGTCAATATGGCCACGTGGGGTCCTAGTGCCATGATAAAAACACTGGATAAATGAACGTTGATCTGGGCTCCTAGGCCTTACCAAAAAGCTTACTATTAACTGGTATAGTATAGCTACTGAACAGTATTCTAAAATAGTACAGTGTGTGTCACGTTCAATGTGCTAGAACTGTTTGTTGCAATCAGAAGAACTCTGTAACATGCAACTAAATCAACAATACGTGTCTGTGTTCTGCAGTCACCATCTACCGGAAACTCCATCCAGTTCTTGTTAAAGGTACAGTTTCTATTATGCAAGAAGTCTAAATCTCACAAATAAAATCCCAACTACCTCAAGGTGGGCTTCTGGTAATCCAAATAATGCACACAAGTCACAGACTAAAAATGTTCTTGGTAGGCATAGCCACACATCTGGGAAGTGCAGTCCCACAGACCCACTTCTGCAAGGCACATTCCTTTTTTTTAATCTGTTAGTCTCCCAGACACCTAGCTCTTTTTAGTCAGACTCCTCCAGCCCCGTTTCCACCTTCTCTAGGAATTACCTCAGTCTCCATTATGTTACCTTTCATGGTGGGGCCATAAGATGTATCAGGCCTCCGTACCAAGGCTTCACCCTACAGGGTGTCAGCCTTCTTCTCCTCCAATTTTCTCCTTCCCCTGGGAGGGCGGCACAACATGCATACACAACAGACATGCCCAAAAGATGTGCCACTCCCCCATTTCCTTTGCTCTGCCTAGCCCCCTAGTGCTGCTAAAAGGTGCTCTCAGAGTGGACCACAGGCAACCACCCACACCAGAGAAGGTGAGTTTCCACTGAGGTTCCTAATCCTCTTCCCTTCTCTAGGATCCTGAGCTTATTCTGCAACCCTGGTCATCAGTAGCAGCACTGTCCCTATGCAGACAGGTCATCTGCAATGCACATTCCTTTAGGAAAAGTCTGTTCTGCCCAACAATGTTACAGATGGGTGCCACTCTTTCTCCACCTCTAGTTTTTGTATCAAGTGAGGGCTGCGAAACAGATATGCCTCCGATTCCTATTCTCAGGCACACTGGTAAAAACAAGGCAGAAGGATACTGAGGTCCTGAGGACGATGCCTGACCCCATCAAATTCCACGCTTGTCTGTATGGTTGCATCAGACAGGTCTGGAAATATTCTGATCTGCTTCTCCCCTGCCATAAGGCTTCTCATGCCCCAGGCTGAGTGAAGCACCTTATCCCCAAGTGCAGATCTGATAAGAACTATAAAGACAGTAAGAGGTACACAGAATCACTAAAGATCTTCCTGGGATGATCCCACAGACTCTATTCACAAAGTCTGAAGAGGCATGAGGTCCCTTTTAAAAGTTGGGGAGCCAGTCTTCAAAAAAAAAAAAAGGCATCGGATAGACCAGTTCATATTCCTCAAGTAAGCTTATAATGCAAATATTTTCACTCCTGATGGTATTTTCCAAATGCTCTAGCCACAGGTCAAGATTTTTAGTTTTAATGAGCAGCTTACTGGTAGCAGCTTGGGCCTTCCCCACTTAAGTGTCCTGCCTCTGGCCCATAACAGAGTGCTCAACTGTCACCAAGGGGATTAAGAAGTCACTGAATTTCTTCTTTCAGTTTTGTACAGACCTGCATTTCTCCTCACCAGCTGCCAGGTCCTCCTTCCATCTGCACAAGCCCTTCTGCCCACTGCAGGAGTCCTCCAATATTCCAACTGCAACCACCCTCTGCTTGACAACCACTTTGCATACCTCAACCATAACCCACAGCTTTTCCCCTGTGGGTGGAACACCCCTCCTCGCTTCCCAAGCTGGGAGGAAGATACTTCACTCAAAGCTCGAGTTCTGGAGGAGGAGCAAGGTTCAGGGAGGAGTTGGAAGGACCCTACTGCATGCTTGGGGGCAAGGCAGCCTTAACTGCACGGTGCTACTGGGACATTTTCTCCCCCTAAGCCCTCCATTATCCCACCCCAGGGGCATGGTTCTGAGAGGTGACCTGGAAGAGCACTTATCAGGTCCATCGGAAGGGTGGGTGAGCACTCTGCAAGCTGCACTCTGGGTGTGTGATGCCTCTGCATCACCCACCAAGTGAGCAGATGCATGCCGATGTAAGGCCACTCCAGAGGGACCACTTTCTCCTTCCTGCATGACACGCCTTCCCTGTGGGCCACCAGGAGGCAGCCGTGCAACAGAAGGAGGTGCTCTCTCTCTCCAAGGTAGGAAGCATCCTAGAACCCTGCCTCACTGGTTAGCACCAGATGTCCTGGACTCTTAACATGAATCTGCATTGTCTGGATGGCAAGGAGTTGCTTTACTGCTATGCTAGCTGGCAAGCATAGTGACTGCTTTTAATATCTTAAAAAAGGAAACCTTCCAGGGCAGGACTTTATAGAACAAGGTTTCATTATAAGATTGCTTAAATGTAATTTTACAAGAAACACATACTTCAACAATTTGCCAATGCAACCAAAGCAAAACAGTTTTCTCTCAGTGAATAACTTAAAATTACAGACTGCTCCAGTTCTCTCTGAATGCCAAAGAAGGTGGCTACGTTAAAGCATCAGTGCAGCAAACGGCACGAAGAAATGGTACCATATGTTTGATTATCGTTTTACAGATACAGCTATGATTTGGTCATTTGGAAATGCAATGCTAGCCTTGTGGCTTGAAGGCAGTATTCCACACTTTCCCCTTTGAGAAGTAGATGCAGTTTAGACCCGGGCTTTGAGACCCCTGACTAGAGGGGACAATGCACACTGCAGGGGTAAGGTGCTCAATCTTAAGATCCCCCCTCCCATATAACTTTTCCCCCTGGTCGGCACTGGCAAGGCTCTCAGCCTTGTCCCGCCTACTCTCCCCTAGTGTCTCATCTCTCCCATGTCCCTGGCCCAGGATCCCTCACAGATTGCTGTCCTCCCTCCACCCAGAGACCCACATAAAGATTTGGGCCGGGGTCAGACAATGGCGTGGGGTGGAGGCAGACAGGCATGCAGCGTTTCATGGGTCCAGTGGCAACCATTTTCTGTTTTCTCCCTTTCCCTGTTGCTGGGGTGCGCATATCAGCATGTGCACACTGCAGAGTCCTGCAGCACCATCCCATCTTTGGCACCCCTGAACCCACACTACCCATAGGTCTCCACCTGGTGGCAGTCATTCAGCAGAAATGCCAATCCACCTTCCCCGGGAGAGGACAGCAGTCCTCCGGATGTTCAATCCTCCCCCAAGAGAGAGGAGAGCAGTCCTCCGGATGCTCGATCCTCTCCCTCCCCAGCCGACCCCCAGCAACCAGCATTCGCCACGGAACACGGGTCACCGATGTGGCAGTAGGTCAGGCGCCAGTGCCTCAGCCTTCCACGCCACTGGCTGGCTCCTCAATCTTAGATTTATAGATTAAGCACTCACTGCTGTCCAAGGACAGACATGGTCTGACAATGTCGGGAGTGGCAAGAACAGCCCCAGCCTTTGTGTATGTGCGTGTCTGTCTCACGAACACTGAAAATCCAACTGTATATTCCACATTATACTGACACTGTGGTTCAGCAAGCTCCATTAGTGTGTGTGTTTTATTTCACAACTTTATTTTTTTTTTTTGCCCAGCTAAGATTTAAACAACTCATTCAAAGTTTTGGGATGGAAAACTTGAACCACAGGGAAGAACCCTGCAACTGTGGTGGGTTCAAATCTGTCATCTTATGTTTCACAATACAGAGCATTAGCCACTTAAACAATAATGCACAACAAGGCATGTTTCATGGTGGATAACTATCATGCCTTGGGCTGATTGGGCACGAGGCCACAGGCCTAGGTGTGTCCAATACCCAAGAAGTGGCATTATCTCCACGACAAAAAGCCATGGAGTATATTCTAAAAATAATATATATATATATATATATACATATATATATATATATATATATTTATTTTAGAATACATTTCTAGTTGCTTTTCTGGGATAACATCACTGCTAAAGGTCAGCACTAACCAATCAAAGCCCAGGAAATGTTCTTGCCATTTTATAATTGACAATATTACGTCACACAAACTGCAGATAACAGGCTAGTACAAATGTGCACTACTGTACTGAGAAACTATGTAATGAGTTTCTGTTAAAAGGAATTTTCCAAGACTGTCACTACTTACATATTTTGATAGTGTAAATCGGCAACTGCCTCACTGTAGAAGTTTCAAAATTGTCTATAAAGCCGAGACGGGGTGGGAAGGGATCATAGTTTGTCCCCAATGAGATGGTCAGCCAATCCATTCCACTTCCCTACTGTTGTGATCCACCCCTACGCCAGAACCGCATTGAACAGCAAGGAGACGCCCCATTCAAGTCAACTGGAGTAATATTTACTTTTTATGCCTCTTATTGGCTGCAGTGAGTTTAATCATGCCTACCCCTTGATTAAAAAGGGCCTTCTTAATCGAGCGGTGGCCTTGATTAGTAGGAGGAAGTGCAAGGATCAGCTCACCACCTCACTGGGGCCAAAATGTGATCCCTTCCCACCCCATACCGACTTTGCAGAAAATTATGAAACTTCTCCAATAAAACAATCATAGATATGCACTATCAAAACATGTACACAGTGCCACAGTCCAGGAATCCTTCAAAAACACTTTAAACTTACCATGTAAGATTTAGTTAAGGGGTGATTGCCCCAAGGGAGTGGAGGAAATCAGATGAGGACCATGGACAGGCTTCTCCCATAAAGAATTTGCAATGGTGTCACAGTCGGCCACAATAAGCAGTAGTTAGGAAGAACCAGTTAAAGGAGCCAATACCATAGAAACAAAGAATATGCAGACAGAAAAAGACCACTGGTCCATCCAGCTTGCCTTGTTATACCCTACCGCACTGGCCTATTGTCAAGTTGGAGTTTTTGCCCTCGCCTCTTCCCCTGAGTAACTATTAAGCCTTTTACTTGATCACAGATATTCTGAAACCATCAAAGGTTCTTAAATTCACCATATCTGCCAGTAGGCTGTTCCACAGTTCAGCCGCTCTCTCTCTGTAAAATAAGTTTTTCATGTCCTTCCTGAATCCACCCCCACCACCAGCTTTTACTCATGTCCCCCCCCCCCAACATACCTGCTGAACATCTCCTTACAGTGCACCTTGTTCATTCCTTTCAGAACCAAGGTCCCTCTACCTTCTTGTCTCTGGTGAGTACATGTTTGCAGCCTTAAGCAGATCTTCTCAAGATCTGACCTGTTGGCTACTAAATATTTTGGTTACCTTACGCTGCACCATCTCCAGCCTATCGTCATCTTTCCTTAGGTGGTGACTCCAGAACTAGGAAAAATATTCCAGATATAGCCTCACCAGTGATCTACAGAAAGGCAGTATTACCTATTTTCTCCTACTGTCAAATCTCCTCCCAATACACCCTAAAATTCTGGCTGGCTTGCTGTAGGCCTTTATGCACGGGTAGACTGTCTTAGAAGTTACTTATGATGACTCCAAGTTCCCTTTCCTCAGACGCAGTGTCAAACTTAACTCCTCCCATCTAATATTCTGTCATGAGGTCTTGTTCCCTATGTGCATCACCTTGCACTTCTTGGCTCTGAATTCCAACTGCCTAACATGGAGGGGCACAGTGGTGGTGGTGGTGGGGAGGTGGGGCATGGTTAACCACATATGTAAGTTTAGTTCTACAAAGGGAGCACAGCTCTTTGAATCACCATTTCATGCTAAGGACAATTTATTTTACCAACAGTTTGTTTATTCCATTTTAGATTGAGGTTTCTGGTGCATCGTATGATTTCCCCCACCGAGCTTTAGCCTTTTTTTTCAGATTTGAAATAAATAATGGTCATCATAATAAAATAGTGCCTCCACAAGCTTTCCTACAATATTTCTAGCTGCATTTGTAAACCTCCATGTTTATCATCACTTTTTTGGGGGGTTACTAAGAGAAACTAAACTGCAACGGACTGAGACCGGTGACCTTACAGAACACGCAAAACTAAGCCCTATCATAGTGAACATGAAATGTGACACCATATAAATGGAGTCTGAAAAAATAAATAAAAAGGAGTCAATATCAGGGATTGCAAATGAGTACAGTTGTCTGGAATTATTTGGTTTCTGAACATGAATTGCTGATTTAATATTCCTGCAGGTGGAAGAGAAGGCAAACTTGTTATACTTACGTTGGATGCTGCATCATTCTCCTCCTTTGGACCTCCATCCTCTGCAGCATCTCGTGTGGGTGTAGCCTGTGTGCCGTAGACGTGGGGGCAGGGATGTGGTGTGAGATAGGCTGGTGTGTAGTGGGGAGGTGCTGTGGGATTGTGGCCGCTGTCAAGGGATGAGGGGGTGGAGGAGCCGCTTGTGGTAAAGGATGGGTTGTGGGATGGGGAGGAAGCTGAGGGTGAAAAGGATGCACTGGGTGAGGGAAAAATATTCGGTCTGTGGAGGAGGCTGTGGTGGGGTGAGGGTTTCCATGTGAGTGAGGACATGAGGATGCTTGATGGTGAAGAGGTCTTGGCAATGGTGCATCTGCAACAAAACACAATTTTTATTTACAACTTGTGCCGCAATTTTGCCTGCAGACTATACTAGTAGACTACAAATTTCTCTGATGTCATATTTATCAAGGAACTCTGATGGAACAATAGCCTTACAGTAACATCATGAACAGCTACTCCAAAATGAGGGTTACTCACCTGTAACCACGATTGCAGGAGTGGTATGTGGTGGTGTACATCCACACTTCTGGCAGAATTCCTTTCCCCTTTAAATCTGTCCGGAGGGTCTTCAAGCTGGCTCCTCCCACCCACCCAGATGGTATCCTCCTCGCACCACCCTGTGATGTTAGATCTTGCACTCTGGAAGCAAGATCAGTGTGCCACTTGCCAGGGGAGATCGGGTATGTTGTGTAGACGCACACCATATACCACTCTCATAATTATGCTTACAGGTGCGTAACCCTCATTTGTAGGGACATGGATATGGTGTACTATCCACACTTCTGGCAGACTCCTAGCAGTACTTTCGGAGGAGGGGGTACGGCACACGCTCCCTAGTTAGGAGAAAGAGACCGGAGAACTGAGGCCCCAAAACCAGCATCCCGGCGTGACTCAAGTTCAATGTGATAATTGGAAATGAAGGTGTGTGCTGACTTCCAGGTAGCAGCCTTGCAGTTCTCTTGGATAGCAGAGTCCCTAGAAGCAGCCACCAAGGAGGCGGTATTGTCTGGTGAAATGAGCCCTAAGCCCTATGGGAGACTCCTACCAGCCAACCATAGCAAAGGTCGATGCAAGAGACTATCCACCCACAACTGTCCGTAGCTGTTGGTCTGCCAGATGCGGCTTCAGCATAGGTGACAAACTGCTGGTGAACCAAACCTCTCCACCTAACTCCAGCCGAACGCCTTGTAATAAGTGTGCATTCACCCCACGCCTAACGATGAGTCTGTGCTCAGCCTCTGAGGCTGGATTGCTGAAACAACCGAGGTTAATCACTTGGTTAAGGTGAAACTCTGAAACAACCTTTGGGAGGAATGTCAGGTTGGGGCGGAAGACAAGCTTCTTGTTGTAGAAGACCAGGTTAGCAGACTCCACTGAAAGCGCCTAGAACTCCCTGATCCTTCTGGAGGAGGTGATAGTTACCAAGAAGGCAGTCTTCCATGACAGGTCTGACAGCTCACACCTGTGCATAGGTTTGAATGGCTTGCCCATAAGCACCACCAAAAAGTCTAAAGGTGGTGGTGGTTCATGTACTGGCAGGGACAAGTGATCAAGGCCTTTGAAAAAGCACCCGACCACCTTCTCCTGCGCCATCGTCGGCATGCCAGCCTGCGCCTGTTATGCAGAGATGACTGCCAGGTGCACCTTGAAGGTCGCCAGCCAAAGGTCCGACTGGGAGAGGGACCAAAGGTAGTCCAGGATGCTAGCCACTGGGCAGGACAAAGGGTCTAGCTCCTTGCCCTGACACCAAATGGAAAATCTCTTCCATTTCAAGGCACAGCACTGGCGAGAGTTGACTCCTTCCGAGAGGCCTCAACAACATAGAGAACCTCATGGAGAGACCCAAAGCCTGGAACTCTAGCCACTCAAGAGCCAGGCTGTCAGGTGCAAGAACTGAAGGTCCAGATGGAGGACCTTTGCCTGACAGCATGAGAGCAGGCCCGGCCAAGAGGTGATGCTACAGAGGCCTGCTGCTGAGGCGGATCGGGTACCAGAACTGGCGTGGCCAGTCAGAAGCCATCAGGATCACCTGTGCCTTGTCCTTCCGCACCTCAAGCAGCACCTTGTGGATTAGAGGAAAGAGAAATTACTCACCTTAGTAATGTTGTTTCTTCTAATGGAGTCTTGCTATATTATAGACATTAGCAGTTTGTTCCAGCTCTAGAACTGCCCTGGAGTGAAATGGTTAAAACCATTCCAAAATAGAATTTTGGCACGAGAGCAGCTCTATCTGTGTCATTTCAAACTTGAACTGTCAGATCTTTACGAGCCAAACTCACTAAGGTCTGTGTGAAGCTGTAACCTACACTAGCCAAATGGCTACCTAAATAATAACAACCATTGATGGTCCCAACACCCAAGACTCAAGTCAGGGGACCAGAAATACTAACACCATTCTAATAATATGAAAATGGAACATAAGTATAATAAAACACACACATGCGTACACATACACCCCCAAAGTCCCAAAGGGGACAAAATGCTAACAGGACATAAGTAGTGCCCACACTAAGTTGCTCGCACCCCACCAAGTAGAGGTTCTGAGAGGGGCAGGTTGGGGGGGAGGTCTATAATATAGCAAGACTCCATTAGAAGAAACAACATTACTAAGGTGAGTAATTTTTCTTCAAACAACATGAAGTCTTGTTATATTATAGACATTAGCAGAAATACAGCAGTACCTCCATGGAGGAGGGCAGAACCTACTTAGGAATAGGCTCTGAAGAACAGCTGTGCCAAACCGAGCATCTCTCCTGGCCTGGACATCCAGGGAGTAATGCTTGGTAAAAGTGTGTACCGCTTTCCAAGTAGCAGCCTGGAAAATCTCTAATAAAGGGATATCTCTGGCAGCAGCTAGAGACGCAGCTGTACCCTGGTAGAATCAAACCGGGGGCTCTGCCCACTTTCTGATAACAAAATTGGATACAAGAGACAATCCACCTGGCTATTGATCTCTTTAGTGGCAGTTGCCTTTCCCAACTTCACCATAGGTAAGGAAAAGTTGGAGGGATTCAACCTGTGACCTTTGGCAATGCTTCTATATAATAACTAAGAGCTCTCTTAATATCCAGGTTGTGCAACCTCCTCTCACCCAAGAGGAGGATCAGTGAAAATACTGGAAGGGAGACAGATTGATTAAGATGGAAATCTGAAACCACCTTAGGCAAAACTTCCTATTAGTCCTAAGGACTACCTTATCCCTGTGGAAAGAAATAAAGTCAGTCTCCACTGACAAGGCTTGCAATTCACTTATGCCTGGCAGAAGTGATAGCCACTAGAAAAACAGTTTTCCAAGTTAGGTACTTAAGCTCTGCAGAAGACAGAGGTTCAAAAGGGGTTGCATTAACTGGGCAATGCAAACATTAAGGTCCCAAGCAGGGGCGGTTCCGAAAGGGAGGATTAGTATGGAGTAACCTCTTAAAAACTTGAAACACAGGATGAGAGGAAAGAGGGATGACTTTCCTGTTGACACAAAAGCAGACACAGCTGCCAAATGAACTCTCAGGGTAGCTGGTCTGAGACCAAGAATTAAGATGTACCATGTAATCTAACAAAAGGGCAATTCAGCAGATTCTGGAAATATTTTCCCAGCACACCAAATGTAAACCTTTTCCATTTAGAACTATAAGTAGCCCTAGTGGAAGGCTTTCTGGAAGCCTTTAGGATCTCAAGAACACCCTGAGAGAGGTGTAAATCAGCAAACTCTAACTCCTCAAGAGCCAGGCCTTGAGGTTGAGGGATCTGAGGTCGGATACCAAACCCTTCCTGGGCACAAGTCAACAGATTGTGATTCCTGGGAGGCACAGGGGAGATGGACTGTCAGAGACAGAAGCAGGGTACCAGGGCTGCCTGGCCCAATCCGGGCAATCAGAATCACCTGCAAGGCTGAGATCTGATTTTGACTAGTACTTTGAATAGGAGGAAAGGGGAAGATGAGGAACTTCCTCCCAATCCAGAAGAAGGGCATCAGGGAACTGAGCCCAGCACTGGAGGCCTGCAGCAGAACAGAGGAAGTTTGTGATTGTGTGGGGCTGCAAAAGATCTATCTGAGGATGCCCCACCTGGCAAAACTATCCCCAGCACTTGAGGATCCAGGGACCATTCGTGATGGCCCTGGGAAATCCTGCTGAGGGCATCCGCTAGACATTGTCCTTCCTGGAAGATGAACTGCTATGAGGGAAGTGTTCAGGGAATAGGCCAGAGACCACAACTTAATTCCTCTGTGCACAAGGCCGAAGACCGAGTGCCCCGCTTTGTTGATGTACCACATTATTGTGGTGTTGTCTGTTCTGACTTGTATCACCTTGTCGTGGACAGATGCAGAAAAGCTGAAGAGCTAAAAGACAGCTCTGAGTTCCAGCAAATTGATGTGGAGCAGAGATTCCTGGGGACCAAACTCCCTGAGGTGGAAAGGTCGCCCATGTGGGCTCCCAACCCAGAAGGGAAGCATCTTTAGTGAGAGTCAAGTCGTGAGAAGGGGAAATGAAGGGGACCCCCACTCTTAAATTGCTCTGATCCTGCCACCACTGGAGAGCTAGGATCAAGGTTCGAGTAACTGGGATCAACTTGGAAAGGGGGTCTCTTCTCTGAGACCAAAAGGTTCTCAAGTGAAACTGAATGTCTCTCATCTGAAATCTGGCTCCCTGCACAACAGCTGTGGATGCAGCCATGTGCCCCAGGAGCTGCAGAAAGTGTCTTGCTGGTCGAGAGACTTGCAGAGTGAAGGAAGAGGCCAGAGCCACTAAATTACTTACCCTTTCTGGGGGAAGAAAGGCTCTGGCTAGCTTTGTGTCCAATTCTGCCCCTATAAAGGTGAAGTACCTGGACTGGTTCCAGAACCGACTTTGTAGGTTTAGCAGAAACCCAGGAGGTGAGAAGCTGCTGGGTGACCTGCAGGTGAGATTTACTGTTCTGGGACTGGCCTACAATGAGCCAGTCGTCTAGATAGGGAAAACAGCAATCCTCTGCCTCCTTAAGTGGGCCACTGCCACTGCTAGACACTTTGTGAATATCCTTGGAGCAGAGGTAAGGCCAAGTGCACTGCTCTGAACTGGTAATGACCTGAGGCAGTTCGAATCTGAGGTACTTTCATGGGATCTTCTGATTAGGACATGGAAATAGGCATCCTTGAGGTCCAGGAGGCTAGCCAGTCCCTGGCCTTAGGGAAGGTAAAATCATTGCCAGAGTTACCATTTTGAACTTTGGTTTCAAAAGATGCTTGTTCAGATATCTGAGATCTAAAATGGGCCATTCTCCTGTCTTTTTGGGGTAAGGAAGTATCTGAATACAGACCCCTGCCCTGATGCAGGGAGGAACCCTTTCTACTGCTCTGAGGCTAACAGGGATGAGACCTCTGTTTCCAGAGCGAGGGTCTCTGAAGCACTTGCAGGTAGAAAAGTCTGCTTCTCAACTTGGGAAACTTTTGAAGCCGAGAACCAGACCCTAGCTTACTACTTCAGAACCACTTGTCTGAGGTTAAAGAAGCCCAATTCTGACTGAAGTAAGCCAGCCTGCCCCCCACTGGTACAGGAGAATCGGCCCTGGGCACCCCATCAGGGTGCCTGTTTTGCAGGAACTTTAGGCTGGGGGGTGGGAGCAGGTCTGCCCACCCCTCGTCTGCCCCTGCCTCTGAAGAAGCCCCTCTGAGCAAAGGCAGAGGAGGCCTGAGTCTGGTAGAAAGGCCTGTGAAAAGGCCTACCCCTACCCCGGGGCATGCCTTTGAGGAGTGGCTTGCCGCTCCTTAGCCTGGGCACTCTTGTAAGTAGTCCTATATTCATCCATCTTCTTCATGTAATTCTCTGTCTGCTCTCCAAACAGAGAATTTCCCACCACAGGAAAATCCATAGCCTTAGTCTGGGTATCCTATGACAAACTAGTACACCTAAGCCAGGCCAAACTACGAAAAGCTACAGATGTGGCCATGACCCTAGAGGAAACATCATTAACATCCACAGCAGCATGAAACTGAACCTTAGAGGCTTCAATGCCATCAGCAGCCACCTGTTCTAGTTCACTGGCCTGCTTGGCCAATTGCATAACAGTATCCCATCTAGATTTCTGATACCAGCTACATAAGCCATATAATTTGCTTGCCTGAGTCCCAGAGAGGCTGCCATATACTGTTTTTGCCATGGCATCAATCTTCCTGGAATCCTTGTCAGGAGGATGTAGCCAAGGAATATTAGCTTTATCACAGGCAGCAGCCTGAACTACCCCAACATGACTGCATTGCTGAGAAAGGAATTCTGTATCAGGGCCTGACAATGTATACCTTCTGTCCATCTTTTATCTACAGGAGGCACAGAATTAGGAGCTTTTAAAATTTTAATTGTTTGTTTCCTAAAAGACTTATGTAAAGGAATAGACAATCTCCTAGACTCTGGAATATCCATCATTTCTACAAAATCAGGCTCCTCTTGCTCATCCACAGCCTCTTCTAAAGGAAGCTGAGGGTTTCAGCAACTTTTATAAAACATAAAATGAGATGGGACTCAGACAGCATAGGGAGATTCTAAAGGTCTGTCTGGGGAGATGTCCGTTCAATGGGCACACCCAGACCTTCCCAGCCACATTCATACTGTTCATAATCCTCCTCCCCTCCTCTGGTTCATAAAATTCCTCAATATCATAATCCTGAACCACTGGGACCAGACGAACCGACCTTTACCAGATAGTGGTGGTTCGGACGGACCCTGAGACAGTGACTGGACAATTTGCATGGCTTTTGCTATCTCTGCAGCAGTTGGAGAAGGAATTTTGGACTCCAGACCTGCTGATTTTCTTGTTTTCTTTACTGGAATTGGTTCCTCAGAACCAGCTTTTCTTTTGCCCGAGGAAGTCTGGCCCTGGTCAGAGGGCACTCCCTCTGGTTCGGTTGGCACCGAACCGGACTGGCCATCCGGGTCAGCGGACTTTTTGGCCTCTCGTTCCCTGAGCCTGCCCAATCTTTTTTCCAGGGTGGCTGCAGGGAAATTCTTACATACCTGGCAGTCTGACTGGAGGTGGTCAAACCCCAGACAATAAACACATGTGGTGTGTGGGTCAGCCTTGGTAAAGACTTCCCCACAACCATCACAGTGTTGAAACCCAGTGGGCCCGGTTTTTCTTTTGGGTTTCTCAGACATAATGCCAGCCTAACCAAAAACTTGCCCTTTTAACGGCAGTGCCAGGCAAGACACCCTTATCGGTTTCTAACCGTGTCACGGGTATTGGAAAAAAACGTAATAAATCGTTTTTTTTAGAACTGATAAGAACCGGGAACCGCACTCTAAAATAGTAACTTTTAGTTTTAAATGAGTTTTAAACCCACTGATCGGTTCAAAACCGAACCGATAACTTACAAGTTCCACACAGACAAAACGTTTCTTCATTTACTTACGGTTACCACAGATAGAGCTTGAACCGAACAGTTTTGCGGTTAAAATAAAACTATTCTCGGTTAAATCCAACCGAGAAAACACTTTTTAAACCGAGAAATGAACCGAGCAGAAGGAGAAATCTCCGGAGCGACTGTTCACTGAGGCGGAGTAAAGAATCTGACAGTTCAAGTTTGAAATGACACAGATAGAGCTGCTCTCGTGCCAAAATTCTATTTTGGAATGGTTTTAACCATTTCACTCCGGGGCAGTTCTAGAGCTGGAACAAACTGCTAATGTCTATAATATAGCAAGACTTCATGTTGTTTGAAGGTGTACATGAGGTCTGGGGTCCAGGGCCTCACAGAGGTATCACTGAATAATGTCCTGCGCTGGGGGCGGGGAGGAAGTAGGCCCCTGCTCTACAGATAGATCCTCCCAAGACTCATGGTCATGGCCTGGGGTCGGTGTGAATGCATCGAGGAATCTCAGAGTCAGAGGACTCCTCGAACACCTGTTGAGCCCCGTTCTCTGCTGATGATATGAGGTGCGACAGGGTTGAATAAGGCTCTGTTCCATTTATTATGCAGAAAGAGTTTAAATGCAAGGGTCTATTCTATTCTCTTCTCTACTTTTCTTTTTTTCTGTCTGGTTGTGCAACCGAATTTTTCTTGTGAGACCTAGGAACTGATCACTCTGACGGTTTCGCAATTCTCCGCTTCTTGCCATCGCTCTACCTTCCCTTGCTTTTTCTGTCTTTTCTTCTTCCCCCTTGCATATCTCCAGTTATAAAAAATATGTGAATCTCTGTAAAACTGTATGTGAAATTGGGATCCCTTTCTTTAAAACTGTATATAGTTATACTGTTGAAATGATTGCAAAAAGCTATTTGGAACTCAAGGGACTAACCTGAGATGCAATTTTTAAGCCCTTTGCAGAGCTGTGAACAAGAGGTCAGTTCTGGGGCACCATGTACTGTTTTGTTGCACCGGCAAGGAATGAAACTTACAAGAACTTTCAGTGAGAAGCAGGCTCTCTTAATGAATTCCCAAGCCAAAGACTTAAAAAAAAGAGCTCCTGCTAGAGAGATAAGGAGAGTGAGAGACAGACTAAAACTTGGAATTAAGAGAAGAAATACTCAGGAGGACGACTTTGTTTTCTATTTGCACTGTCTTTGCAAATAGTTATACTGAATAATTTTTATTTTTTATTTTGCTATTATTGAGAAAAATAAAACGCTATTTCCGAATTCTGAAACTGCTCCTGGTTTTCCTATGCTTCCTGACCTGTGCTTCGATTACAAGAGGTTCGTCTGCTTCAGTCACTGTGACCAACAACCAATGTGGAAGCCCGGCATGCCTGGACTTAGGAGGAGGCCCCTCCTTGGGCTGCGAAGGCAGGGGCTCCACCAAAATGGGTGGAGAGGCTGGCGCTGACCTAGTCGGGAGGCCGGCTGAGGTTACAGCGGCCACGGGAGCGCCGGAGGATGCTGAGCAACAGGTAGCAGTCTGTTGCTGGTGTCAAGAAGTAACTGTTGCCACATGAACTCTCTTAACAGTGCCACATATTACGGCGGAGCCGATCTTCCCCCAAGGAGAAGGAAGAAAATACAGGTTACTCACCTGTAACAGGAGTTCTAGGAATGGTATATGTTGTTCATCCACACTTTCTGGCAGGTATCCTTGCCGCTTTAAATCTTGGCGGAAGGTCTTCAAGCTGGCTCCTCCCACCCACCCAGGTGGTAAAACTCTCGGCTCCGCCCCATGACGCCAGATCTGGCCCACTGGAGGCTCAGGTTGTGCGTCGAAGCCGGGGAGGTCAGGCGGGTCGTGTGGATGAACAACATATACCATTCCTAGAACTCCTGTTACAGGTGAGTAACCTGTATTTCTAGGGACATGGATATGTTGTTCATCCACACTTTCTGGCAGACTCCTAGCAGTTCTCCGGGAGGAGGGAGGCAAGGCGCACACCCCCTACTTAGGAAACAGAGACTGGAGAACTGAGGCCCCAAAACCAGCATCCCGGTGTGACTCAAGGTCGATGTGGTAGTGGGTAATAAAGGTATGTGCCGACTTCCAGGTAGCAGCCCTGCAGATATCCTGGATAGGGACGTCCCTGGAAGCAGCTACCGATGCAGTGGTATGGCGGGTAGAATGAGCTCTTATCCCTCTGGGAGGCTCCATGCCCGCCAACCTATAGCAGAGCTCTATGCAGGAGGTGACCCACCTGCTTATCGTCCGCTTGGCTGCAGGTCTGCCAGGTGCGGCTTCAGCGTAGGTGACAAACAGCTGGCAAACCTCTCCCCGAACTTCAGCCGTGCGCTCCTTATAGTAAGCGAGCGCCCTTCTAGGGTCCAGAGTATGGAGCCTATATTCGGCCTCCGAGGTGTGATTGGGGTAAACACCGCAGAGTCAACACCTGGTTACGGTGAAACCGACACCACCTTCGGAAGGAATTTCGGTGGGGCGCAGGACAACCTTGTCCCTGTGGAAGACCAGGTAAGGAGACTCGATGGAAAGCGCCTGGAGCTCTCCCATCCTTCTGGCTGACGTGATAGCCACCAAGAAGGCGGTCTTCCACGACAGGTGAGAGATGTCACACCTGTGCACTGGTTCGAATGGCTTGCCCATGAGCTTTGCCAATACCAGCAGTAGATCCCACGGAGGTGGAGGTTCTCGCACCGGAGGGGAAATGTGATCAAGGCCTTTGAAAAAGCGCCAGACCACCTTCTCCTGAGCCACCAACTGCTTCCCGGCCCGCGCCCGGTATGCAGAGATGGCTGCCAGGTGCACCTTTAGGGTCGCTGACCTAAGCCCTTGCTGAGAAAGGGACCATAGGTAGTCCAAGATGCTTGCCAAGGAACAGGAGGAAGGGTCCAGACCCTTGCCCTGACACTAAACGGAGAATCTCTTCCATTTGAAGGCATAGCATTTTCTGGTCGACTCCTTACGGGACGCCTCAACTACATTGAGGACCTCGTCGGAAAGACCCAAGGCCTGGAACTCTAGCCGCTCAGGAACCAGGCCGTCAGGTGCAGGGATTGAAGGTCTGGATGGAACACCTTCCCCTGATTGACTGATAGCAGGTCCGGGAGAGCTAGAAGCTGCCTCGGGAGCCTGGAGCTGAGGCTGAGGAGATCTGGATACCAGCATTGGTGGGGCCAGTCTGGGGCTACCAGAATCACCTGCGCCTTGTCCCCCCTCGCCTTGAGAAGCACCTTGTGGATCAAGGGAAATGGGGGAAAGGCGAAGAAGAGGCCTGGGGTCCACGGCCTCGAGAAGGCATCCCCCTGCAGCGAACCCTGCTGAGGGGGGCAGGCATGAAACAGCCTCAGCTTCGCATTCTCCCTGGAGGCAAACAGGTCCACCTGAGGTGTACCCCAGTGGGAGAACAGATCTTGTACTACCTCCGGCAGGAGAGACCACTCGTGGGACACAGCCCCTATCTGGCTTAGGGCATCGGCCAGGGTGTTGGAGGCTCCTGCCACATGGATGGCTAGGAGATTCGCCTCCAGGCTGCACACGACTGACCAAACGCGGACAGCTTCCTTGCACAGAGGCATGGAGCGCGTCCCGCCCTGGCGGTTTAGGTAGTACATGGTCGTGGTATTGTCCGTCTGGCCCTGAACCACTTGACCCCAAGAAACGGAGCAAAGGCGGTGAGGGCTAGACGAACTGCCTGAAGCTCCAGCAGGTTGATATGGCATCGGGACTCAAGGGGACCAGAGGCCGTGCGCTCTGTGTTCCCCCAGATGGGCACCCCAACCCATCAGAGGCGAATCGGTCGACAGAGAGACCGTCGGCTCGGGGCGGACAAACGGGATGCCCTCCTGCAAGTGAGCTGGAACGGTCCACCACTGGAGAGCATTCCACATCCCCTGGGTCACCGTCACTAGCTGGTCCAATGGATTGCAGCGTTGTGACCATTGGCTGGCCAATCCCCACTGAAGGGGACGCATGTGCCAGCGGGCCCTACGGACCACGCTGGTGCAGGCCGCCATGAGACCCAGGAGGCGCAGGAAGTCCCGGGCAGGGCGCGACTGCCCAACCAGAAATGATTGGGCAAAGGAGGAAAGAACCTCGGCCCTGTCCGCCGGGAGCCGTGCTCTGGCTCGAAGAGAGTCAAGCTGTGTCCCGATGAAATGAATCACCTGCTTCGGCCCAAGTTCCGACTTGGCCTCATTGATGAGAAGACCGATCTGAGAGCAAACCTGGAGGGCCAGATCTCTGGACTGCTCCACCTCCTGTCCGGAGGGGCTGCTATCAGCCAATCGTCCAGGTAAAGGTGCACCCGGACCCCTCGGCGCTGCAGGAATGCTGTCACCACTGCCATGCATTTGGTGAAGACCCTGGGAGCAAGAGAAAGGCCGAAGGGCATGACTCGGGATTCATAAAGGGATCCCTCCGCTCGAAAGCGAAGGAATCTCTGGTGAGACGGACGGATAGGGACGTGAAAGAACGCGTCCTGTAGGTCCAGAGAACAGAACCACACGCCTCGTTCCAGGGATGGTATTATCTGAGCCAGAGTGACCATCCTGAAGGTCTGAGACCTTAGGAACTTGTTTAGGTCATGCAGGTCGAGAATGGGGCGCCAGCCCCTCGTCCGTTTTGGGACCAGGAAGTACCTGGACACAAACCCCGTGTCTGAGGGAGGGTCCGCCACCTCTCTGATCACCTCTTTCTCGAGGAGCAGAGCGATGTTGGCTCGGCGAGCCAACAGCGAGGCTGCGATTCCTGGCACTCCGGGGGCGACGGCTCAGAAGGGCGGGCCTGCTCGAACTCCAGAGGCAGACTCTTCCTACCACCTCCAGCACCCACTGGTCTGTGGTGATAGCGGACCAGGCGGAAAGGAAGTGGAGTAGCTGCCTCACGGGGGGGGGGGGCCTGGGTGGGGTGACGAGGTTGGAGGCGACACCCCTCAACCCGTCACTGGGCAGGCTTGGAGGAGGGACCAGACGAGGGACCTCCTGGGCCTTTACCTCCCTGCTTCCTGGAAGAGGAAGATGCAGGCTTGGGTTTGGGATGCCAAGTGCGAGCCTGCTGGCCCTGGTGCTGCTGGGCTGGATGTGCTGTGGGCGCAGACGGACGAAAGGGCTTGGGTTGCGGTCTGCGGCCCTTGACCCTCTGGGCAGATGAGACCGAGTCCAGAGTGGCACTGGACTTTTCGATACTCTGGAGGTGACCTTCCACTCCAGGGCCGAAGAGGTCGGTCCCCAAGAAGGGGACATCCGCCAACTTGTGCTGGGTATCTGCTGTGAAGGTGGATATCCTCAGCCATGCCCGATGGCGCATAGCCACTGCGGCCGCGACTGACCTGGCACACGAGTCGCCGATGTCCAGAGCAGTCTGAAGTTGCTGCTTGGCCACTGCCCTGGTCCCGCACCTGCTTGACCGTGGTCTGCAGGTCAGCCGGGAGATGAGGCACTACCTCGTCCAGGGAGCCCAACAGGGCGTGAGAAAAGTGTGCCATCAGCACGGCCGAGCTGGCCTGATGAAGGCCAAGGGAGGACGCAGCGTAGACTTTGTACCCCGCGTAGTCCAACTTCTTGGACTCCTTGTCGGGAGGCTTGTCCATGTCCCTGGCGCTTCCAGCATGCCGGAAGACGCTGTTGGTAACCAACCCTCGGCTGAGGGTGTTCCAAAACCAGACAGGGAACCGTAGGGACGCAAGCATTCCTCGCCATCCTGGCCGGCGAGGTGACCGCCAGAGCTCCAAGGTCGGACGACAATGGCCTCGGCTACCAGAAAGGCCTCCGTGGGAGAATCCCCGGTCCAATATCTCCCGTAGGGATACTTGGCCCGCTTGGATACGGGCTCGGCTGCATCCCGGTGGACTCCCGAGATGAGCCTAAGCAAACCCATGAAGGACGATGGGCTATCGTCCAGCGACTGACCTCCGGAGGACTCCAGGTCGACTTGCCTGGAGAACAGGGAGGAATCGTCGTCGGACTCGGACGAGTCCGCAAAAAGCTGCCTTGGGCCTGAGCCACCCTCCACCTGCCGAGGGCGGTCGGGAGTGAGGGTGACAGAGAGCCTATGGGGCAGGCCCTGTCCCGGCCGAGAACTCTTGGTCGGGGCCCCAAATTTCGGCTGTGGAGGCGGAGGTTCCACCAGAATTGGTGGGGCAGCCGGTTTTGGTCAAGCAACAGGCCCGGGGGCAGGCGCCTCGGCTACGGCGAGGGGTTGCTTCAGCCGCTCCGGTGACAGCCACTTGATGGCCGGGGAAGGCGACAACGTCGGCTTGCTCCCAGACAGAAGGAGCTGCTGCCACATGAGGTCCTCGTGGCGCTGACGCAAGCTTGGCGTGAAGCCTCTCCTCATTCGAGGAGGAGGCGAGGACGACGGCGGACGACGCTTACTACGGTACTGAGACCGCCTATGTTGGCGGGATCGGCTGGACCGAGAAGATGTCCGAGACCGAGAACCTCGGCGTTTCTGAGGAGGATTCTGGGGCAGGGCGGGGGAAACCCACTTTCCCCTCGGCTCGGAAGTTTCAACTGTGGACTCCGGAACTGGAGGCACAGGCAAGCCCACGGTAATCTCGATCTCCGCCGGGGGAACTAGGGAGTGAGGGTTTTTGGCTTCACCGGTCGACAACCCGTCCAACGGGTTGAGAAAAATCTTAACTATGTCGACGGGGACACCGTGAGGCCAGTGGCCGAAGCCGAAGGGTCGACCGAAGTCGATGGCTGACTACTCTGGGAGGGGGACCTCTCCCTCTCCCAAGAGCGTCGACGGAGGGACTTACCTTGGGAGTCCTTCTTTTTGGACCGAGAGGAAAGTCCTGAAGTTGTTGGTCCCTCTCCCTTGGTGGAAAGGGACTGACAGAGCTCCTTAAAAGAAGTTGAATAGGAGGATCCCAAGGAGAGCGGGATAAAGGCCGCGGCCGAGGAAGACGAAGATGCGGCCTGCGCCGCCTCCTCCTCGAGGGCAATCATCTGCTCGAGCTGTTCCGCCGAGCCAGCCGCCGCAGAAACCGCCAAACGGGCCTCCTTTGACTTTACCGGCGGGTAACGTTTCTCAAGGCGCCCAAGTTGTAAACGGGCGGCGCAGTCTTCCAGGATGTAGACCGAGAAAGAAGAGCACAGGTCGCAGGCCTGCGGGTCGTGCTCAAGGCCTAAGCAGTACACGCACGTGGAGTGCGGATCCGTCCGAGACATCTTCTGCCCGCATGGGCACCTCCGAAAACTGGGAGTCGATTTGTCCATCGCAGCCGCGAGGGATATAAATGACTGAAGTCTTGAAAACCTTAAAAGTTATTTCGGGTAAACCGAAGAAATAGGAACCAGTCTTATACGCAGAGCATTAAGGAGGGAACCTGAGCTTCCAAGCGGTAAGGAAGATCTAGCGTCATGGGGCGGAGCCGAGAGTTTTACCACCCAGGTGGATGGGAGGAGCCAGCTTGAAGACCTTCCGGCAAGATTTAAAGCGGCAAGGATACCTGCCAGAAAGTGTGGATGAACAACATATCCATGTCCCTAGAAAGGAGGAGTACCGGCAGTGTCTCTTAGCCAAGTGTTGAGAGTGGGACCGGTGGCTGCATCGGGAACCACCTGACCTTGAGTTGCGAGACCTCGACCACAAGGGACAGGACAACAAGGGGAGGTGGGGACAGGCGAAGGACACCTGGGATCCCCCGAAAGGTCAGGCTCCCAGGGAGAAGGGTCCAGGTCAGCATGCTGATCTGGCCCCCTGAAAGAAATCAGGCAGGATTGGGATCATGGAGATGGAATCCTTCCCCTCATCCTGCGACAACAGGTCGACCAGGTTGAGAAAAATCTTGACCAGCTGGTTGCAAGCATCTTAGCCGACAAGCCTAATGGGGACTTTGTGGGTCCAGCCACCGGGACAGAAGTGTCAGCTGAAGCTGACAGTTTGACAGCCATCGAGCTATCAAAAGCATGGGAGCCAGAGGTCTGAGAGCACTCATGGTCCCGTGACCTGCGACGGGACTTTTTACCTTTGGAGTCCCATGTAGAAGATTTCAACCCCCAGGAAAGGCCCTTCCCAAAGGTCATAAGGGACTGACACAAGTATCGAACACCACTGCACACAAAGCACCCATGTCCACCGGAACCAGGGTACACCCAGAGAAAGCGCCTTCTGCCGACTGGGCCACAGCCTCCTCGATGGCGGCAAGTTGCTCAGCCGAGCCCACAGCTGCAGAAACCGCCTTACGGACATCCTTGGATTTAATGTGAGGGTCCCGTTCGTCTGATGGCCCAGGAGGAGTGTGGTGATCCTCCAAAGTGGAGGGATGAAGGGTACAGCACAGGCAGTAAGCCTGTGGGTCATGGTGAATACCCAGGCAGTTGGGGGTCAATGTGCGACATCTTCTGGCCGCAAGAGCACTGTTTAAAACCGGGACCAATTTCGGGTCACCTGATTCCACAGTAGAGAAGTTGAAAAGCCTGATGCTCGAATATGAAAATGTGGAAAAGTTAGTTTATACCTAGCGCGGAGCTGCGATGGAGGGAACCTGATACTTGCAGTGGAAAGGAAGATCTGACATCACGGCGCGGTGCCAATGAGGATACCACCCGGGTGGGTGAGAGGAGCCAGCTTGAAGACCTTCAGGCCAGATTTAAACGGGAAAGGAATTCTGCCAGAAGTATGGATAGTATACCATATCTACATATCTACGTCCCTACAAAGTAAAGTTACTACTCCAAAGGATTTTGAACAATATATATATATAATTTGTAAGGCAGGCTATAAACAATATAATTTCCATTTGTAGCTCCAGATATAAAGTGTCAAGATTTTTCTTTTCTGGCAACTCCAAATATGCCCACTATATTGCACTGTTGAACAGTTTATGATGTCAGAACTTCTGCAGGTTCTTCCCTGAAAAAAAAAAAAAAATCAGGAATCTAGCATCACTGTGAGTTACCACCTCATAAAATACTGTATATTGTTTGGTAGAACACTATCATAAGATTGCCCATTTCACTCATTTGTAAGACTCCCTTTTAGTACTGAACAAAAGTAAAGAGCACCAAGAGAAGGGTTGTATGAATTACAAACTGATCTGAACACAAAACTGGTTAAATGCCATAAAAGATATGCCCAAGAGCCCACAATAACTTTTGGCTTGTTGTATGAAAACGTATTTTGTTAAAGGGCTCAACTGTTTGTCCAAAAGAATTAGCAACATCTAACAGAATGCATATCCCACTGTAAGGGACAGAAGAATCTGAACATCTTACCGTGCTAGCAGACTGCACTTGACCAAGTTTGCACTCAGTCAATTTCATACAGCCACCAGTTTGTCACGGAATGACACCTTCCATCTCCTGCAGCATCTCGGAGCAAGAACCGAAACACAGAAGGAGAAAGAGGGGGAGAGGGATGGGGAAAAGAGGAGCAAGACAGATATAGGAGTGGCTAGAAAAACAGAAACATGAGATGAACATTGCAACCACAAAATCAGAGAGTAAGACAGAGTGAAGGCAGGCCACAGTTAGAAAGATGAGCCCAAGAAAGAACATATCCAGAAAAATGAAAGCAAACCACTTGAAAGGTCTTCTCTGTAGTTTATTTATTTTTATCCATTTATTTAAATTTTGTTGACCAGGTACGTGCCATAGCCACAAAGCGACTATTTTCAGGCATGACCCGGGACGTTACAAACAATGAAAGAATTGTCATACAGATCAGGGAAATACGGTGTGACAGGCTGCATCAGGTAAACACATCTTGCAGGTGACGAGAAAAAAAAACAAAACACGTACACAAAATAGTAATAAAGATGAGAAAACATACGGTCAATAATGAGCACAGTCATTTCAGAATACTTACAGGCATAATATGCAAAGTCATAAGGTTGTGGTGGGGTTTCCACATACACAGTCTAACGATAGGTGCAGTAGTGGATAATGGCTTCAGCTTAGAGGGAGCAAACAATAAGGGTGTGAGTGACCTAGAGGTTAAGCAAGTACATTGGGTATGATTGGTGAGACTGATATAATGCAATCTTTTGAGGGCAGCATGAATGGGTATAGTTCAGAGACGGGTGTTTTGTTATGCTAGCTAACAGATATGGGATGAGACGCAGACAACAGCTCCCTGACTGTGATTATGGAAGTTGAGTGGGCCACAGGTGTGACATTCTCAACTGACTGGCACACAATCACACCTGATGGCTGGTCATAAAGCACTTCACTTCTACCTCCTGATGCGACCAGTGTAACTGGGAAACTACTAAAAGTAGCTGCTCGCTCAGCCTGGTCATGCTGGCCGGCAGTACACTGCAGATCCACTCCCAGCCCCAACTCCCTGCTCCAGGCAGAAAGAGTGCAGGATCTGATGCGGCATCAAGCGCTGATCGCAGGGGGAGGAGGCCTGCCGCTCTCATGAGCACCTCCTACACAGCGATTCTAGATGACAATGGCAAAAAGGCGCTGTGCCCCCACCCAATAGGATTGGTGCTGTGGTCAAACGTCTTGCTACATTCAGTGGTGAGAGGGTCTATCCTGCAAATGGACCAACATTTTGCCCCATGTGGACAGGAAGAAAGGCAAGGCATTTTTATTTCTACAATGCTCTCTCTCTAAATGGCTCTGGGTGCTTAACAAACAATAACAACATAGATCATAAAACTCAGAAAAACATTTAAAATACACAGCAGTACTGATTCAACATTAACTAATTAACAGGTCCATAGATCATTTCAAAGAGAACTTTTCAGGCCCTGTATGCATGCCTCCCACCGAGGGAAAACTCCTAAGATGGTATGGTAAGGAGTTCCAAGTTGCAGGAACCGCTGAGAAAGCACCATTACCAGATTGTACCTGGTATGATCTCAGGCCGACTAGCAACAACTCCACGGTGGAGCAGAGAAGGCAGCCGGAAGCATACCAGGCCAAGACGTTTTTCAGGTAGGCAGGGCTTTGTATGTTAACAAAGCAATTTTAAAGGTGGTGTGCCACCTAACTGGAAGACAGTGCAGCTGCCGCAGCACAGGGGTAATATGATCTCTATACGTCACACCTGCAGCTACAATGGCTGTAGTATTCTGCACCAGCTGCAGGCCACACAACAAGCCCCCAGAGAGCCTTAGGTACAGTGCGTTACAGTTGTCCAGTTTCAAGGTCACAAAGGCATGTACTAGGGTCACCAGGTCCTCTTGCGCTAGGTAGGGTCTAAATCCAGGATATATTCCTTAATTGGAAAAATCCACTGCAGACCACAGCTGACACGTGATGTTCAACTGTCAGATGAGAGTCCCCAATGACGCCCAGATTTCTGATCCTATCCACAGCAGTCAGAAATGTGCCATTCAGAGATGGAATTCTGAAGGCATCATATCTTCTAGCCGACCTTCAAGGACCAGGTTCCAGCAGTAACAGCTCCATCTTGGCCAGACTGACACTCAGCCAGCTGGAGGCAATCCAGTCGGAGATTTCCTTAAGACAATGATCCATCACAGTCACCGCCTCTCGCCCGTCCGATGTAAAGCTGCATAATAAAACTCAGCCTGTACTATCCGAGTACCTGCCCCAGTAGCAGCATATACACCACAAACGACATAGGGGACAGAATCAAATCCAGAGGAACACCACAACTGATCACAGCTGGCTGTGATGAGAAAGTTGGCATCACAACCCGATGCGACCAGTCAGGAAGGACTCAAACCATTTTAATGTTGTTGTGGCATGCCCCCATATTACCCCAAGGTGATCTATCAAAACTCCAAAGTCCACAATGTAAAAACTCTGACGAGAGCTCAAGAAAGTACAGTTACGTAAGAACTTACTGTAACAGTAGATCTTAGAGAACAGCTCTTGCAGCAGGTTACACCATTAGGACTGAAGCCGGCAGGTGCCAGGACCCCATGGAAATTTTCTAGCTAGCAGTCTTCAGCGGGGACCGCCTCCAACGTCGGCCCCGGCCCCCGACATCAGGCATAGTACATAAGGAGGCGGTCCCCATAATAATCCTCAGTTCTCCCACCAGAGACTCCCAGCCACTGGATGACATCAGAAGGGGAGACCGAGGATCCGCCATCAGATGGCAAAACAAGGCAATAGGAAATGTCCCATCTTATGAGATGGAAGCTTGACTACGACCTACCTCCAGTGGAGATGGTGGAAGGGAAAGTACCTGCTGCAAGAGCTGTGTCTCGAAGATCTACTGTTACGGTAAGTTCTTATGTAACTGTACTATCTTACTTCGAGACACAGCTCTTGCAGCAGGTTACACCATTAGGACCGATTTCCAAGTAGTAATGGCAATCATGCAACATCGGGAGGAGGAGGAAAGGTAGAGACCTCGAGATATCTCGAGCCTAGGACAGAAGTCCCTGGAGGACAGCTAGACCGAACCCTGCTCTTCGCCTCGATGCAATGTCCAGGCTGTAATGCCTGATGAAGGTATGCACAGAGCTCCAAGTAGCTGCAGCACAAATAGCTGAGGTGGAGACGTTCTTCAACGCCGCAAAGGAAGTAGCCACCCCTCTAGTGGAATGACCCTTAACTGCGCCCGGTAAGGGTTTATTGCGCTTCTGGTAACAGAATGTAATGCACTGGATGAGCCACCTAGATACCGACTGCTTAGAGACAGGAGCTCCCTTCATCCTGTGGGCAAAGCAGACGAAAAGTTGGTCCGACTTTCGGTGTTGTTTGGTTCTGGTCAGGTAGTATCTGAGGCACCTATGCACATCTAAGGTGTGCAGAAGGGCTTCTCCTCGATTCGAGTATTTCGGAAAATACCCTGGTAGATCGATGTCCTGGTTAAGGGTGAGAGCTGAGACCACCTTAGGCAGAAATTCTGGGTTAGTCCTTAGGGATACTCTGTCCTGGTGGAAAACCAAATAAGGCTCTTTGCACATAAGAGCGTGCATTTTCGAAATTCTTCTGGCAGAAGTAACTGCAACGAAAAATAACGTTTTCCAAGAGAGAAAACGTAGCTCGCAATCCGTGGCTGGTTCAAAAGGTGGCAGCGTGAGCTGCTCCAGGACAGAGGGCAAGTCCCATGGAGGGATTGGATCCTTAACTGGAGGCCTAAGATGGACGACACCCCTCAAAAAGGCACGAGTCGTGTCCAGCTGGGCCACAGAGCATTGGCCTACGGGTGCACGGTAGGCTGAAATGGCACAAAGGTGCACTTTAAATCGAGGAGTAAGCCAGGCTGCAGTGAAAAAGGGAAAGCAGGTAGTCCAGTACCAGCTTCTCTGGACAGTCCAAAGGTGGAAAGCAGCTGGGCTCACAAGCAGAACCTGCGCCATTTCATGGCGTAGGTTGCATGGGTAGTCAGTTTTCTGGCAGCAGAAAGCACATCTGCCACTTCTTGCGAGACCCCGTATCGCATCATGGCTATGTCTCTAGGAGCCAAGCGTGCAGGTTCAGTGAACGTAGGTCCGGATGGACTAAGGAACCTGCCTCCTGAGACAGTAGGTGGGAGCTGATTGGCAAAGGCACTGGAGGTTCCCAGGATAACTGACGCAAGAGAGGGAACCAGATCTGTCTGGGCCAGAAGGGTGCGATCAAGATAAGCGTCGCTTGCTCCCTGCAAAGTTTTTAAAGAACTCTCTGGATCAACGGGAAAGGAGGAAAGGCATAGAGGAATCTGCCCGCCGAGGAGAAGGACAACCCGTCTCGCCATGAAACACCAGGCCCTGGATCTAGTGAGCAAAAATTGGGCAGTTTTGCGTTGTATGGGGCCGCGAAGAGGTCCAACTCTGGAGTACCCCATCTGCGAAACAAATCTTCTGCCACCTCCTGGAGTAGTTCCCATTCATGGACTCTGGCCTGAGTGCGGCTCAGGCCGTCTGCGATGACGTTGTCCACTCCGGGAACATGAACTGCAATAAGGTTTGCGCCGTGTTGCAAGACCCAATCCCACACTCTCATGGCCTCCCTGCAAAGCGGGTAGGAGTGGGTGCCTCCTTGTTTGTTGAGGTAACACATCACCGCGGAATTGTCCGTTTGTAACAGAAGTGTACCCGGTGGAATCTCCGACTGGAAGGCCTGCAGAGCATAAAGGACTGCCCTCATCTCTAGTACGTTTATGTGGAGATGAGACTCCTGGGCTGTCCACAGGCCCTGAGATCAAACACCATCGAGGTGCGCTCCCCACCTGAGGCATCTGTGGAGAGTGTCACAGTCGGGGATGGCGCTGTAAAGGGGACTCCCGCCAAGAGGTTCCCTGGATGAAGCCACCATTGCCAATCTCGAATTACAATCCTCATGATTCGGATTGGGTGCTGCAGATGGTCTTGCCTTTGGTCCCATTGTAACCGTAACATCCACTGGGTTATCCGCATGTGGAGACGGGCTAGCGGGACTGTTGCAATGGCTGCAGCCATGTGTCCGAGCAGGCAAAGGACCGGTCTGGCTGGGACGGTCTTCTTCGCCGATAACTCCCTGATGAGGGATCTGATGTGTTCCGCTCTGTCCGTGGGAAGGAAAGCTTTCCCTCTGGCTGTGTCCAGAACTGCTCCGATGGATTGCAGTGTCTGGGACGGAACCAGGCGTGACTTCTCGTGATTAATGAAAATGCCCAAAGTCTCGAACACAGACTGGGTGCAGTGGATGGCAGACATCAAGACCTCCCAGGAGGGCGCCATGAGAAGCCAATCGTCCAGGTAAGGGAACACATAGTGGCCCAGTCTCCTCAGAGACACGGCTATGACCACCATGCACTTCGTGAATACCCGAGGTGCCGATGACAGCCTGAAGGGAAGCGCTCAGAACTGATAATGGCGGCCCTGAAACTCGAAGCGCAGGAACCTCCTGTGAGTCTGAGCGATAGGAATGTGCAGGTAGGTGTCCTGCATGTCCAGGGACGCCAGAAAGGCATCCTGCTTCAGCATGGGAATTAGGCCCGGGAGGGTCACCATGTGGAAGCACTTGTAAGCGACCGAAAGATTGAGGTCGCTGAGGTCCAGTATTGGACAGAGGTCCCCTGTTTTCTTTGGAACCAGGAAGAAGTGAGAATAGTACCCTGGTCCTCTCTGGTTCCCTGGTACGCGCTCTAAGGCTTCTTTTTCCAGAAGCGCGAGCACTTCCTGCTGTATGAGCAGGGCATGCTGACCCGAATAGCGGGAAAGCAGGGGAGGTCTTGTAGGTGGGCTGCCTACAAACTCTATGTAATGGCCATTTTTGACCAGCTGTAGAACCCACCTGTCGGTTGTGATCGACTGCCACCCTGAAAGGTGGCGTGCAATGCGACCCCCGACTTTCTTTGCCCATTGATCCTGAGGAGGGTCGGTGGCTGGGAAGGAGTCATGCTGTGGCAGCGTTTATCCCTGTGGGCTGGGCTGACTTTGAGAATCGTTGGCCTCTGCCTGGGGACGACTTGGCCTGGGCCTTGCATGAGAATGTGCCCCTCTGCTGCTGGCCGGAACGTTGCTGTTGTCTTTGCAGCCAGCCACAAAAACAGCTCTGGTTCCTACGAAAGGAACTGGGCCAAGATCTGTACATAGCTTGTACAGAACGGACTGCCTTCCCTGCATCCTGGAGTTTGGTGATAACTCTCTCAGAGGCTTCACCAAACAGGACCTCGCCGTTATATGGGACGTCTAGAATGTTTTTCTGGACGTCCGTGGTAAATCCGGAGACACAGAGCCAAGAGTGTATCCGGAGACACACGCCTGAGGCTACAGCTCTGGCTGAAGAGTCTGCAGAATCATATGCGGCTCTGAACACTTGGGTTCCCACATGTGACCCAGTGCAGAGGAGGTTTAAGAGCTCCGCTTTCTGGTCGCCATCGGGAAGCTTTTCAATCAAGTTCTGGCCCTGTTCCCACAGGGCCTTCTGGAACTGAACCATATGGGTCAGATAGTTCAATGACCTGATGGCGCAAGAAGCAGCCGCGTACATGCACCTTCCCAGGGCATCCAATTGCTTGGATTCCTGGTCCGGTGGCTGGGTGCTCATATGCTGTGGTCTCTGAGACTGGTCATGTGAAGAAATGATGACCAGGGAATCAGCCAGAGGGTGGTTCGCCAAATACTGGTCCTCCCTAGGGGCCTTGTATAGGTGGTCAGCCTTCTTCGGCACCGCAGGAGTGGAATATGGACGTTTCCACGCAGCCTTGGTGACGTCCACGAAGGTATCCACCAAGGGCGGCACTACCACAGGCTTCGGGTCTTTTTGTTGAAGGTAGCAGGCAAGGCGTTGTCGCTCAGGGTCAAGTTCCTCGGCATCCCACACCATGTTCTCCTGGATGTGCCTCATGATCTCAGCGAAGGAGGGATCATCCAGAGGAGACCTGGGTAGGTCGTGTGGGTCAGGAGAGGGAATGCTGAGAGGAGAAGGTGATCTGGAATACTCTGACATATCCGACCAGGACTCCTCCCCCGACGGAGTGTACCAGCGTTGTCTGGGTCTTTTGGGGCTGGGTGACCCTGAGGGGGATCTGGAGGGGCCTTATCCTGTCAGAAATTCTACCCCTAGGAGGTGGAGTTTGCTCCTTGGGGGATGGAGGGCGTAGGCGATGAAGGAGTAGGAGGATTAGTAGGAGTAGGACATGCGGGGACCATATACTTCTTGATGGTGTCCCACCAAAAGGTAAAGAGCTCCTCTACCTACGCAAGGTTCACGCCCGACGACGGACCCGGTGGCCTGTCGCCAGGGTCGGGCATCGGTTCCCCGGAGGTCTCCCACTCCGGGGAGGCTTCCCGTGGTAGTCCGGCGTCCTCTATTTCGCCCGCCTGGTCTTCAGGCTGTGTGGCGTCCTCCTCTGTAGAGTCTCTCCGACCGGCGTCCGCCGGTGACGGAGGTGCGGTCTTCCACTCCGGGGTAGCTGACGTCAGTCCCCTGGCCGATGTCTTCGGACCTGGCGAACGCCTGGCCGGTGACGGGTGTCTCAGTGTCTTCGGCTCCTGTGAGTGCCGAGGGTGCTTGGCCAACATCGGGTCCGACGTCCGTTTGAGGGACGTCGGGTCCTTAGTTTTGCGGGGCGTCGGATCTGGACCTCGGGGTGGTTGGGAGACTGACCCGGAGTCGGTATCCCGGCGATGGGAGGAGGATTTGTGGCGTTCACCCAACTTCGAAGAGGCCTTGGAAGGTGTTGAAGAAGCCGAGGGCCTCGAAGTCTTCAGAGGCTGGAGCGATGAAGAACCACTGGAGGACCCGACCTAGACCGGGGGAGGTTGCGACCGAACCCTGGAGGGAGGGTGGTCCGATTTAGAGCTGGAGCTTCGGGAGTCCAAGGCCAGTGTAGGAGACCTGGACCTCGCCTTTTCCCAGTGTTTATGGGATTTGCTTGAAGATTCTCCCTGGGAGGAAAGTTCCTGGTCCATGCTTTTCAGCTTCTCTTCTAAGAGAAATGCTTGAAGTGCCTTCTGACGGCGGATCCTGGTGCGGCTGTTAAAACCCTGGCAAAAGGAGCAGGCCTTGGTGTCGTGGTCCGGGCCTAGGCAGCGCACACAGGATGAATGGGGATCCTTGAAGGGGATCTGTTTGCCGCAGGCACACTTCGAGTGGTGACCCTCTAAAGATGGAGTTGGAGAGGACATCAGTTGAGTACAGCCAAAAAAGAGACGAAATTCTTCATAGTTCTGTTAGTCGTCATATGCTAGAAAGGAGACCAAGAGGCCGATACTGGCGAGTTGACGGCGGGAAAAGAAATACAGGTTACTCACCTGTAACAGGAGTTCTAGGAATGGTATATGTTGTTCATCCACACTCATTGGCAGTATCCTTGCCGCTTTAAATCTTGCCGGAAGGTCTTCAAGCTTGCTCCTCCCACCCACCCGGGTGGTATAACTCTCGGCTCCGCCTCATGACGCCAGATCTGGCCCGCTGGAAGCTCAGGTTGTGCGTCGAAGCCGGGGAGGTCGGGTGGGTCGTGTGGATGAACAACATATACCATTCCTAGAACTCCTGTTACAGGTGAGTAACCTGTATTTCTAGGGACATGGATATGTTGTTCATCCACACTCATTGGCAGACTCCTAGCAGTTCTCCGGGAGGAGGGAGGCAAGACGACACCCCAATACTTACTTGGGAAAGAGAGACTGAGAACCGAGGCCCCAAAACCAGCATCCCGGCGTGACTCAAGGTCGATGTGGTAGTGGGTAATGAAGGTGTTTGCTGACTTCCAGGTAGCAGCCCTGCAGATTTCCTGGATAGGGACGCCCCTGGAAGCAGCCACACGCAGCAGTATGGCGGTAGAATGAGCTCTTATCCTCTGGGAGGCTCCATGCCCGCCAACTTATAGCAGAGATCTATGCAGGAGGTTACCCACCTGCTTATCGTCCGCTTGGCTGCAGGTCTGCCAGATGCGCTTCAGCGTAGGTGACAAACAGCTGGCGAACCTCTCCTCGATTTCAGCCGCAGCCTTATAATAAGCGGCGCCTCTAGGGTCCAGAGTATGGAGCCTATATTCGCCTCCGAGGTGTGATTGGGGTAGAACACCGCAGAGTCAACACCTGGTTAAGGTGAACCCGACACCACCTTCGGAAGGAATTTCGGTGGGGCGCAGGACAACCTTGTCCCTGTGGAAGACCAGGTAGGAGACTCGATGAGAGCGCCTGGAGCTCTCCCATCCTTCTGGCTGACGTGATAGCCACCAAGAAGGCGGTCTTCCACGACAGGTGAGAGAGAGCACACCTGTGCATAGGTTCGAATGGCTTGCCCATGAGCTTTGCCAGTACCAGCAGTAGATCCCACGGAGGTGGGGGTTCCCGCACTGGAGGGGAAATGTGATCAAGGCCTTTGAAAAAGCGCCAGACCACCTTCTCCTGCGCCACCGACTGCTTCCCGGCCCGCGCCCGCTAAGCAGAGATGGCTGCCAGGTGCACCCTTAGGGTCGTCGACCTAAGCCCTTGACTAGAAAGGGACCATAAATAGTCCAAGATGCTTGCCAAGGAACAGGAGGAAGGGTCCAAGCCCTTGTTTGACACCAAATGGAAAACCTTTCCATTTGAAGGCATAGCATTTTCTGGTCGACTCTCACGGGACGCCCAACTACATTGAGGACCTCGCCGGAAAGACCCAAGGCCTGGAACCTAGCCACCAGGAACCAGGTCACAGGTGCAGGGATTGAAGGTCCGGATGGAACACCTTCCCTGATTGACTGAGAGCAGGTCCGGGCGAGCTGGAAGCTGCCGCGGAGTCCTGGAGCTGAGACTGAGGAGATCTGGGTACCAGAACTGGCGAGGCCAGTCTGGGGCTATCAGAATCACCTGCGCCTTGTCCCTCCTCGCCTTGAGAAGCACCTTGTGGATCAAGGGAAATGGGGGAAAGGCGTAAAAGAGGCCCGGGGTCCATTGCCTCGAGAAGGCATCCCCCTGCAGCGAGCCCTGCTGAGGGGGCGGGCATGGAACAGACTCAGCCTGCTCTCCATGGAGGCAAACAGGTCCACCTGAGGTGTGCCCCAAAGGGAGAACAGATGCTGTACTACCTCCGCAGAGAGACCACTGTGGGATGCAGCCCCTATCCGGCTCAGGGCATCGGCCAGGGTGTTGGAGGCCCCTGCCACGTGAATGGCTAGGAGATCCGCCTCCAGGCTGCGCACGAGTGACCAAATGCGAGAGCTTCCTTGCATAGAAGCATGGAGGCGCCCCGCCCTGGCGTTTAGATAGTACATGGTCGTGGTATTGTCCGCCTGACTCGGACCACTTGACCCCGGAGGAACGGAGCAAAGGCGGTGAGAGCTAGGCGGACCGCCGAGCTCCAGCAGGTTGATGTGGCATCGGGACTCCCGCGGGGACCAGAGGCCATGAGCCCGGTGTTCCCCCAGATGGGCACCCCAACCCATCAGAGAGGCATCGGTCGACAGAGAGACCGTCGGCTCGGGGCGGACGAACGGGATGCCCTCCTGCAAATGATCTGGAACGGTCCACCACTGGAGAGTTTCCACATCCCCTGTGTCACCGACACAAGCTGGTCCAAGGGATCGCAGCGTTGTGACCACTGGCTGGCCAGTCCCCACTGAAGGGGACGCATGTTCCAGCGGGCCCAACGGACCACGCTGGTGCAGGCCGCCATGAGACCCAGGAGGCGCAGGAAGTCCCGGCAGGGCGCATTGCCCAACCAGAAATGATCGGGCAAAGGAGGAAAGAACTCGCCCTGTCCGGCGAGCCGCGCTCTGGCTCGAAGAGAGCCGAGCTGCGCCTATGAATAGAATCACCTGCTTCGCTCGAGTTCCGACTTGGCCTCGTGATAAGGAGGCCCAGTTGAGAGCAGACCTGGAGGGCCAGATCTCTGGACCACTCCGCCTCCTTCCTGGAGGGAGCTGCTATCAGCCAGTCGTCCAGGTAAGGGTACACCCGACCCTCGGCGCCGGGGAATGCTGTCACCACTGCCATGCATTTGGTGAAGACCCTGGAGCTGGAGACAAGTCAAGGGCATGGCTTGAATCAAGAGGGATCCTTCCGCCGAAGCGAAGGAATCTCTGTGAGACGGACGGATAGGGACGTGAAAAACGCGCCCTGCAAGTCCAGAGAGCAGAACCACACTGCTGCCCAAGGATGGTATTATCTGAGCCAGAGTGACCATCCTGAAGGTTCGAGACCTTAGGAACTTGTTTAGGTCGGTAGGTCGAGAATGGGCGCCAGCCCCCGTCCGCTTCGAACCAGGAAGTACCTGGACACAAACCCTGGGTCTGAAGGAGGGTCCACCACCTCTTACCACCTCCTTCTGGAGGAGGAGAGCGATGTCGGCTCGACGAGCCGCCAGTGAGGCTGGGGATCCAAGCTCCGAGGGCGACGGCCTGAAGGGTGGTGCCTGCTCGAATTCCAGAGGCAGGCCTCTTCCCACCACCTCCAAGACCCACCTGTCCGTGGTAACAGCGGACCAGGCGGAACGGAAGTGCGAGCCGTCCACGGGGACCCAGGGGTAAGGTGACGGGGATGGGGCGACACCCCTCAGCCCGTCACTGGGCAGGCTTGGAGGAGGGACCGGCCGAGGGACCTCCTGGGCCTTTCCTCCTGCCTCCTGTTAGAGGAAGCCGGCTTGGGTTTGGGATGCCAAGGCCGAGCCTGCTGGCCCGACGTTGCTGGGTCAGGGCGCCAGAAGCAGAAGGACGAAAGGGCTTAGGCTGTGGTTTGCGGCCTTTGTCCTTCTGAGCGGAAGAGACCGAGTCCAAGGTGGCATTGGACTTCTCGATCCTCTGCAGGTGACCTTCCACCCCAGGGCCGAAGAGGTCAGTCCCAAAAGGGAACATCCGCCAACTTGTGCTGGGTATCCGGTCAAGGTGGATATCCTCAGCCAAGCCCGCCGACATAGCCACCGCGTGCCGCCACCGATCTGGCACATGAGTCCCCTATATCCAAAGCAGTCTGGAGCTGCTGTTTGGCCACTGCCCTGCCCTGGTCCCGCACCTGCTTAACCGTAGTCTGCAGATCGGCGGAAGATGAGGGATGACCTATCCAGGAGCCCAACAGGGCATGAGAAAATGTGCCATGAGGACGGCCGAACTGGCCTGACGAAGGCCGAGAGAGGACGCAGCGTAGACTTTTCGCCCGACATAGTCCAATTTCTTGGACTCCTTGTCAGGAGGTTTGTCCACATCCCTGGCGTTGCCGGCGCGCCGGAAAACGCTGTCGGTAACCAACCCCTCAGCAGAGGGGTGTTCCGAAAAACCGGACAAGGAACCGGTAGGGACCGCATACTTCCTGGCCATCCTGGCCGAAGGCGCAGGGCAGGAAGCAGGGCGCTGCCAAAGTTCCAGTGCCGGACCCACTATGGCCTCGGCCACCGGAAAGGCCTCCGTCGGAGAATCCCCTCGGTCCAGAATCTCCGTGAGGGGATACCTGGCCCGTTTGGAAACGGGTTCGAGCCCATCCCGTAGACTCCGAGATGAGCCGAAGCAGTCCTAGGAAGGACGACGGGCTATCGTCCATTGACTGACCTCCTGAAGACTCCAAGTCCAGTCGCTGAGAAAAGGAGGAATCATCTTCGACTCGGAAGAGTCCTCAAGAGCTGCTCTGGCCTGAGCCACCTTCACCTGCCGAGGTCGGTCGGGAGTGAGGGTAACTGACAGCCGATGGGTAAACCTTAGCCGACCGAGAATCCTTGGTCGGAGCCCCAATTGGTGGCTGTGGAGGCGGAGGTTCCACCGAATCGGTGGAGCAGCTGGTTTTGGCCGAACAACCGCCTGGTATAGGCCTCGGACAAGTCGAGGGGTTGTGTCGGCCGCCCGTGACAGTTACTTAATGGCGGAAGGCGCCGGAGTCGGCTTATTCCCGGCCAGGAGGAGCTGTTAACATAAGGTCCTCGCATCGCCGACGTATTTACGCCGAGCCTCCTCATCCGGGAGGAGGACGAGGACGAAGGCGACGCCGCCATCAAGGAAGCCGAGATCGAGACCGCCTTATGACGGTGGGAACGGCTGACCGCAAGAGGTCCGAGACCGAGTCCCGAATTTCCGGGTCGGTGCGGGAGGTGTCGCTGAACCGCACTCCTTCGCTCGAAGGTCCATCCGAGGGCTCCGGAACCGAGGCACAGGCGAGCCCACGGATCCTCAACTCCTCCCGGGGAACCGGGAGAGGGGAATTCGGTCAAAGGCGACAGCTCGTCCAATGGGTCGAGAAAATCTCGACTTCATCGGGTGGAGTCTCGGTCAACTGACCTGACGGGACACCGTGAGGCCAGTGGCCAAGCCGAGCGGTCGATCGAGCCGACGGTCGACGCCCGGGAGAGGGACCTTTCCCGCCTCCCAAGAGCGCCGACGAGGGACTTCACCCTGTCCCTCTTTTGGACCGAGAATAAGGTCCCGCAGACGCAGGCCCTTCTCCTTAGTGGAGAGGGACAGACAAAGCTCCTTAAAAGAAGCGTGTAGGAAGAACCCAGAGGCCGGGATAAATGCCTGGCCGAGGAAGATCTGACCCGCGCCGCCTCCTCTTGAGGCGACCATCCGCTCGAGCTGATCCGCCGAGCCGCGCCCGCGGACACCGCCAACCGGGCCTCCTTGGACTTCACCGGAGAAGCGCTTCTCGGGACGGCCCAGTTGCAATCGGGCAGCACGGTCTTGAGAGGTCGGAGAAAGATGAGCACAGGTCGCAAGCTGCGGGTCGTGCTCAAGGCCTAGGCAGTATACACACGTGGAGTGGGATCCGTCGAGACATCTTCTGCCGCATGGGCATCTCAATCCGGGAGTCGATTTGTCCATCGCAGCCGCGAGGGATAGAAGACTGAAGTCTTTTTGCAAAATTTTATTTTTAAATCCTCAAACGGAGAAATAGGAACCAGTCACAAACGCAGAGCGTTAAGGAGGGAACCTGAGCTTCCAAGCGGTAAGGAAGATCTGGCGTCATGGGGCGGAGCCGAGAGTTATACCACCCGGGTGGGTGGGAGGAGCAAGCTTGAAGACCTTCCGGCAAGATTTAAAGCGGCAAGGATACTGCCAATGAGTGTGGATGAACAACATATCCATGTCCCTAGAACTGAGGATTATGGGGGGACCACCTCCTTATGTACTATGCCAGACGTCGGAGGCGGTCCCCGCTGAAGACTGCTAGCTAGAAAATTTCCGTGGGGTCCTGGCGCCTGCCGGCTTTAGTCCTAATGGTGTAACCTGCTGAAAGAGATGTGTCTCGAAGTAAGATCAATAATTAAGCGCCCCACCCCCAAATCATCTCTCGCACGATCATTATCAAACCCCTTGACAAGCGCAGTTTCTGTACTGTGGCACAGTCCGAAACTAGACTAGAATAGCTCATAGATGTCACACTGCTCAGAGTGAACAGTGGCCGGGGGGATGAAGGATTAAAAATAGCTGTTAGATGTGCTACAGGTTTTTCAAAAGCAGAGCAAATAAAGGAAGGTATTTCAATTACAGAAATAATTAAAAAATATCGGTATACTGCATAATTATAAAATGTATTCAAGAGCAGCTGATGCCTTTGGAAACAATTTTTAAGCAATAAACCACGATAGAGTGTGTGTTATGTTGGGATATACCCCCACGGTTGACGTGGTTTGGCCACGAGGCCACAGGCCAAGTGGTCAAACTAAGTCAGCCGTGAGTAATCAGCATAATCCACACCAGTAGTTTTATCAATGTCACCTTCAGTTTTGGAAACAAAAAAAAGTTTTATTCAATTTATTCTTGCGCCACAACAAAATAGTTCCCTGTTGCAAGGCAAACTCACACACATATGTTGTTCTGAAGAGATGGCTTGAGGCTTCATTTTTTTTTTTTTTTTGGTTAAATTCCCCTCTCCCATGCCCCGGAACTCATGTAGTGCTACAGGCATATGTATATAAAGTGACGTCTTCCCAGCATCAGTCTGTATTTATTTTGTGTTTTAAAGCCGACAGAGAGTGCTCGAGAATGCTCCAGCCTCTCCAGTGGTGAAATACTAGGAGGCTTATGCACGCCTCCCACCATTCTCATTCAGCTAAATATACACATTTTAGGAGTTTGAGGAGAGCTGTACTGGATAAAGTGTTTGTAACGTAAAAACAAGGGCTGAGGCTTATAGAAATCATGGCCGAAAAGCTGAGTCTGCCACGCCCCTATGCATATGCACATCCACTGGAATTTACATATGCATTTGCGCATGCGCAGTACCACGGCTCAGTTTTACGGCCGTGATTTCTGTAACTTTTAGCCCCCGCTTTTACTAGACAAAGACTTTGCCCAATACAGCACTCTGCAAACTCTTAATACATATATTTAGTTGAGCGGGGATGGTGAGAGGTATGAACAAGCCTCCGCCGTTTGGTACTGTGAGTGCGCTGTGGCAGCCTGCGATGTACGGTTTTGAAAGTTCTTCCGGTCTCCATCTTTGTCACTGCACTCATAGGACTGGAGGGTGAAGACATCAGGAGGAGGTAGACATTGGGGGGTTTAAAAAATAAACCATGTATGACATGATTTTTTTTTGTTTGTTTGTTTTCTTTGTAGCAGGTTCTTTCGGGGTGCTGTTCATTCTGAAAGTCCCACTTCAGCGTTGTGGAATCCCGTTGGCTTAGCACGGAGTCAACATGGCGGTTTTGGGGTTTGATTTTGGGGGGTCAGAGTGATTATAAAAGGGGGAGGGAGGTCAGATGCGGCTGGCTGGCACTTTTACCCATTAGTATATTGCAGGATTTACGATGGGTAAAATGTGCCAGACAGTCAATCAGATTAGAGAATTGTCCGACCCCACTGTATAATTAGACGCAATTCAGCTTGTATTTCCTGTGTCTTCTACAGCTATTTTCTCTCCATTACTGCAGAAATTCCCACAAGACAAATTCTTCATCCCTTAGAGTGCATCCACCTTTATAGCTTATTCCCTACTTGAAATTATAATGCTCTGTTGCAACATCATAGTATTGCCATGGGAACTGTGATGTTACAAGCAGAGTATCATGCTATCAGGTTGGGAAGAAGCAACATGAACAATTATCCTGTTATTCAAATAACCTTAGCAGTAAATAATGGGGAAAAGAAATACTGCGCTAATGAGAAACCAATCTCATCTAAAAAGTAACCAAAAGAGTGAAATAATAATTTCTGACTGGTGGATATGAACTTGAGAAATTAGAATGTTTATATAAGTTTATTTTCATGAACAAACATGTTCAAATATTTTTTGCACTTCATGAACAAACATGATTGCCAAATTATTTTCTGCACCTCAACTCACAAACCCAATCCTTTGGGTTCACTAATGCTTCCTCTCCAGACATCTTCAACTGCAGTCTGCCACCCCCTCTCTAGGTACTCCAGCATCCAACCCACATCTGGGGACACTGCACCCCGCCAAAATATCCTGGGCCCATAGTCATTATGCCCCTGTACTTGTCCCAACCCTAAACCCTTGGACAGACTTTGTTCTTACCTGCTCACGTGACAGTCTGTTCCACTTGTCCACTATCCTCTCCCTGACTCAGTACGATTTTGAAAACGACAGACTCAGTCAATCAAAAGAACAATACTAACGGTGTGCCCAACCCCCTCCCCCCCCCAATGCGTACTGTTTATACTTTATTATCATCAGTTATGTTTACTGGAAAATCAAAGAATGATGTTACAAACCACTCAGCCGTGGCTAATTTTCAACTGTGTCTTTCAATGAGACAGATTACCTGTTATTATTACAGTGTGAGAAACTGTTACTGAACTTTATGTCCACTGTAGTTTTGCCTGTTCCCACTTTTTCCTACCTGCTGAACTTTATTAGTAATAAATGGACTATTGGTAAACCCAATACAAAGCTGGAGTAGGAGTGATCAAGCTGTGGTCAACTGAGACTAAAGTCTACAGAACCAAATGTACAAAGGGAGCCTTGAACCCCCAAGTCCAGCACAGATAATTTGGTGCCACTGTGAACACAGCAATTAAAATATATTGATCATTTGGGGTATGACTATTATTTAGAAACTAGGAACATTAAGCTGCTGAAAATTAGCACAAGCCGACTGTCCCCTTATATAGATAGCATGCTTCGGTTATAAATGACTTTTTGGTACCAAGAGTGTAGTAATAGCAGCCACCACTTGAAATAAATCATATTCTGCCCTCTTCTGCACTCCAGCTGTCATGGCAGAAGGTCATGTTTCACACACCGGTGCTCAGACTGGAGTACCACTCCACCACACCCCGACCTGCAAGTTAATCTCTTTAGTAAAGTTCTTTTGGATGGGCAGAAAACCGGACCATTTAGAGAAATACAAGATTTGAGTTTTGGTATCTTGCTTCTCACATCAGACTATTTTTACAGTTTAACACACACCTTGTTAAATCTGACATTATACAATTGGTCCCAAAATACTCAAACCTGACTGGCACTCTTTACCCATGGTAAATCCTAGCATGACTACCGGGGAAAACTGCCAGCCAGGCACATCTACCCAGCACACCCATTTCTAAATCACTCTGACAACCTCAAAATTTAAAGTAAATCACCACCATATTGCTTTCTCGCTAAGCCAAGTCGCAGCCCCCAAACAGCATAAGCCATGAAACTACCTGTGATAAAAAACAGAAGTGACATTCTTATTTTGTTAAAAAAAAAAAAATCTACCTCCTCATCCCCTGTATTCTGTTCTCTTAACTCTCCGGTCCCAGGAGTGCTGAAAATGGAGACTGGTAGGGCAGGCTCAACAGAGTTCCACATTTAAATCTGTGGCCATTGCTGCTCACTCTCTTGACCAGCAACAAGGGGGACATTGTATAATGGCAATAAACCACTCCAAGGTGTGGGTGATGCTGGGATTTGCCCAATTCTGGTGAGGTCTACTCACTCGGCCTACGGCCAATGTGACCCAGCCACATCAGGCGTGGGTAAATCCCAGCATAGCCCACACACCCTGTGATGGTATACTGCTTAACTACATCATCTTCTTCATAATAAGAAAACCAATAAATGCCTGCCACATGACTTCAAGTTCATTTACCTGGGTGTTCTTCATAGCCAGCATAAGGCACATAAACATAAACCAGGCGGAATGTCATTTTTCACAAGAGATACTGGTTCGAAAGTTGAGAGAACTTTCTGAATACTTTGCTCTGGTGTAAGTAAGAACATCCAGTGTTGGTAATCAGAACTGCTATAACTGGGATGTGTAAATAAGCCAATCAGAAACCTAAAGGCTAACTAGATCCCACAGAATCTGAATGTGCCTAATTAAGGCAGGCCAGCCCTAGAGGGAGTAGGGCCTGTCTAGAACACACAAGCTGAGAGTCTGCTGCACAACAAAGTGGAAGTAACATTTTCTATGTCATTATCAGGTAAATGCTTTTGAAAAATGCCATTAGGTCTGAATGTCTCTCATGCATCCATCGCTTTTAACGTCACTGAAGACTTGCTTCACTGGAAACAATACAGTCTGACACCAACAGGATTAAAATGGTCACAGTCTTTCAGTTTTTTTTTTTTTTTTTAAACAGTTAATGAGGACATGTACCCAAATTCCTACAAATATTAGGCAAGCAATCAGAGATTAAATAGTTCTATTTACAGTTGTGACCTGGGGAAGTGGGTGAAGGGACAGGAGGATGTGGTCATCGTAATGATAATAGTAGTATATAGTTTTACTTAGAAAATGTGGCGACCAAGATAGGCACTCGGAGGTAAGGCTTGTTTCAATGTGCAACCGGGAGAAGGGAACAAAAGGGGATTGAAACATGAAATACAAAGAAACTACATATACAGCAACAAGAATTCATATGAACATACGAAAATGCCAGCAGATACAGGCTATAGCGGTCCATCGAGTCAGCAGCTCCCAGTCTAATCTACTGCAGCTGCCCCCCCCCAAACACTTGTGTATCCCCCCAGACCGCCTACTCCCCCTCCCGTTTCCCCTCAGTTATGACCTTACCTATGGCGCTGTCCCACCCCTTGTAAAACTGCCCACAGCTGCCAGCAAAATCACCTCCTCTGGCAGTTGGTTCCACTTTTCCACCACCCTTTCTGTGAAATAGTGCTTCCTCATTTCCCTTTTGAATCTACCCCACTCCAATTTCAGGTTATGCCCTTTGGTATCTCCCCAAGTCTGAACATGTCCTCACAATTTATCCTATTTATGCCTTTAAATATTTACAGGTCTCAATCATATCACCACTCTCCCCTCCTATCTGCCAGGGAAAACATGTCGAGGTCCCTCAGTCTTTCCTCATATGGTATGTCCCCCAGGCCTAGGATCATTTTTGTTGCCCTATGTTGCACCCCCTCCAGTAGACTGTCTTTCTTTAAGTATGGGCACCAGAACTGCACACTGTACTCTAAGTGTGGTCTCACCAGTGACCTGTACAATGGCAGGATGGCTTTGTTCCTTCGAGAAGTAATCCCTCTGGCAATGCACCCCAGGATTTTATTAGCTTTAGTTGCTGCCTTCCTGCACTGCGCAGAATGGTTCATGTCCCCTGTAATCAGTACCCCTAGATCTTTCTCCTCCACTGAGGAAGATAACTGCTCTCCCCTCAGCCAGTAGCAATACCTAGGGTTTCTGACTCCCAAGTACACGATCTTGCACTTCTTAGCAAGAAATCTCATTTGCCAACTGTCAGACCTGCGCTCAAGCTTTGCCAGATCATCTTGCAGAACCTGCCTCCCCTCGTCATTGTCCACCACTCCACTAATCTTAGTGTCATCAGCAAACAGGCTAATTTTACTTTTGACCCCATCTGCTATGTCTCCAGTGAAGACATAAAATATGCATAACTGCTTAAAGGTAAACTCCTGCGTAGCAAAACTGCCCACCTCCCAAACCCTTACCCCTGGTTAGGCTTTTTGCAATAAAGAAAACAAATTTGTTTCCACTTAACTTTATGCTCATAAACTCCACCACTAGGCAACATGGCAGGTTCTGTGGGGTGCAATCTTATGTTAAAGCAGGGCACCGCACTGCTCGCATGCTTCTCAATACAAGCGAGTGATGCAGCACTGTGCTCTAACACGAAAAAGGACACTGAAGCATTAAAGATGACGCAACACAGAGCAACCAAAATGTCCAACAGTATAGGGAGCAAAAGCTATAAGGAGAGGCTGGAAGCCCGTGCACTTAAACTTTTTTTTTTTTTTTTGTAACATTTCACAGTTCAACAAAACATAGCATCTGTACATTCTCCTTGGATTTTTTTGTTTTTTTAAAAAGGAGACTGATTTCATCCTAAACTTTATTCTACATGTAGTACATTCCTGAAGCAAAAACATTTTGCACTACAAAGAATACAACAAGGATATAGATGCCTTCTGTACTTACAAGGAGAGTGCATATAATGGCGACAAGAGGAGAGTGGTGCCTGCGGCTGTGGCTGCGCGACCATGCCTGATCCATACCCATCCACTGCCATGGGCTGGCTAGATCCAGCACCAGCTTGATGACTGTAGACAGCAGTTCGAGAGGAAGAGCCAGGGCAGCAGGGGTCAAATGCCGATGTAAAACTACCACTTCCATGGCTCCGAACACCATTACTACTCAAGTCAACAGGCAGGGTCTGCTGGAAAAATGAGACCGTATCGTAAGAGTGTTTTCACGACAAGTACACTTCACAACACGATTCATGAACCCATGCAAGTTGTTGCAGGTAAAGCTTATGTATCCAAAAAATGTGACCCTGCAGAAAGTGGCAACAAAGACTATGTATGGATGCTGCATGTGCTAAGTTTGCTTATGCGTCACCAGCTTCAGAAATGCTAATGTCAGCATACTGGACAACTTGATAATACAGTTCTTTATAATACTTCTGTAACTATGGTCCAGTCTGCACAGCTGGGCTACCTGGTTTGTAAAGTGTATCCACTGCTGAACTTTCTGCTGGCCGATCAATGATCTTTGCCTTTAGCTGCAACATATCTGTTCACCCTCCATCTCTCCCAGATAGATAACTAGAGGGACTGCACTGCTGGGAAAGGAAGAGAGCGACACAGTGCACAGTTGGCCCACAAAAGTATGGACTTTTATGTTCTTACAAAACACAAGAAACTGCTATAAGTGACCAATTTCAAACTACTGTAAGTTGCTACTGTATATTCTTAAATTGCTGGTACTGAGTTACATGGCAATTATTATGAAGTGGATTAAATAAGAGACTGTACACTTACTACACCCAGCTTTTTTTTTTTTGGGGGGGGGGGGCGCTAAACCTAGAGTCCCTTTCGACCTTAAATTTCTACATTACTATCCAGTACACAATCTTGTAATCAGGAAAAGAAACAGAAACATATTTCATTAATAACTGGTTACTTCTACAAACACTTTTTTTGTTGTTGTTATTTTTGGCTTTCTCTTTAATATACCACTGGTAGTAGTAGCAATATTTAACATGGTGCCTTTCAAGGGTCTATAAGCTAAAGCAAGAAGACAACTTGGCATGCAAGCATTAGCAGATGGATGCCATGTACTTATTTACAATGTAAAAACAACAAACATTTTGGGAAATTTAAATAAATAAAATCTTGGAATGCACTTGTGAAAGTTTGGATCTGACTGGTTACCAGAACAGGCCCGGTAAGCTAAACAGCTCATCTCATGGGGAACCTAGAGCAATAATGCCAGGAGATCCATAATATATACAATATACAAAATAAGCCAAATACAGAAATCTAAGATATGAATTAAAACACTGACATGCTGGTAAATTAGCTGAGGACGAAAAGGACAAACTTTGTTTCACATCAACTGACAGAGAAAGCAACTTGCTAATACAGTACTTAAGACACGTGACAGATGGCAGTAAATTGTATTCCCCTATTTAGATACAGGCCCGGTACATTACAGGATGATACAGTGCAGACCGACCATGATGCTACTGCATTACAACTTGACATGCGGCAAGGGGATAATTTTTGTCTTCATGTCCATTTAACCCAGCGCTTACTGTAAGACAACATTTTGGACTACTCAGAAGTCAATGTATTGGTGACCAAAGGCCACTAGAAACCCATTAACACTGTACCTGTGCTGCACTTTACAGCTGCCAAATCAAGACAGTGCTATGGAAAAAATGAAAGTCACATACTTACCATAACTGTTTATTTTTCTGAATATCTTCTCCAGATTACCACAAAGGGTTCTGAGCTAGAAGTGCCAGGACCAAGCAGGAGCCAGAACTTTTCTGAAGGGCTGGAGGCGCATGTAGGCCCCACATGTGCCCACTGGTGTCAGCCACCAATCACCTCAGTACCTTGTTATTGAAGGGTCAGCAGCATGAACCCAATGAGTAACCTATGCACTTAACGTAAAGGCATAAGACAGCCCTGGTGGCCTGTGTAAGAAGGCCCATCAAATTCAGTAACACAGTGTCTTCATAGCCCAAACCAAGTACAAAGGGGTGCAGACCAACAGAGAGAGATAGTGGGCAGGTATGGTATACTAACATACTATCTGCCAGCAGAATAGGCCTTACGGTCTATCGAATATGCTCGTGCCTTAGAGCCCTAGTTGGGTACCGAGGCCTTCCCTCCCCATCGCATTTCTGTTTCCCCTGTATTCCATTCCAGCCCCCCTGGGCCAGGCAATCCCTTGCTTCATCCCCTTTCTGTACCTGTCCCACCCCCTCTAGAAACCCTTCACCATAGAAATCTGAACCAGCTCACAAGGCAGTGCATTCCAAGGCTCCACCACCCTCTCAGTGAATCTATGAAGATGATGTTCAGGAACATCAACAGTTATGATAAGTACGTAACTTTCATATCTTCCAAGAATCTTCTTCTTCACAGATTCCCACTTATGGGTCAGAGTACCAAATCTTAAAAAAAAGTTCCCCGAACCAGAGAGGCTGGAGCTCAAGCTCACTTCAGGAGAGTATCCATTCAGAATTGACCTACAAAAGGTGCAAAAGTATAATAATTCAACAAACAACAACAAAAAAAAAGGCTTTACGCACATGGAGAACTGGAGCTGACGTGCAGCAAGGTTGCCAGCATGCTCAGGACAACAAAAGCAGCTCCACACTCGTGGAGTCAGTAAAGGATTACGCACACTCAAAAATCAGTAGTAAAGAGTTTTTTCCCGAAACCATACAGGGTCCCCAGGGATTCCTGTACAGTGCTGGAATAAACTTTTTACTACTGAGTTTGTAAAGACCTGCAGCACTGAGGAAAGCCCAAAGGGTAGGACTCTGAACTGGCAGAGGTGCACTAGTATGTGCTAGTATACGTCCTGTATATCCAGTGATGCTAGCCAATCCTGATAATTCAGGTAAGATAGCAAGGATCCCACAGAAATTATTTTGAATTTTTCTTGATCCATGTATTTGTTCAGGTTTCTACACTTGAAAATGGGGTGCATGCCACCCGATTTCTTTGGTACAAGGAAGGAGTGGGAATAAGAATCCTGTGCTCCATTCTGACTCTGGCGTGATTTCCACTGACCCATTTCTCAGGACCGCAATATTCTGCGCCAGAAGTTCTGATATGTGAGTTGACAAGGGGAGCTGCCTAATAATTCCAGGGAATACCCTCTCAGCTTATCATTTGAACCCACTTGTCTGCTGAGATGGATTCCCACTGATAGTAAAAATGAGTGAGGAGACCCCCTACTGGGGAGGAGTGGTTCACCTCTGGCAATTTAAGCAGACCTGGAGCCATAGCTTTAGATGGTGGCAATGAACGCTTTTGGTGCCTGTGCTTTCGGCTGCATTTTTTTTTTTTTTTAACCTTGCCATTTATGCCCCCTCTCTATCTCTGCGTCTGCTCCCATCCTTGGAGTCCCCAAGGTGAACCACTGGCAGTGTCACGGTGGGCTTGCCCCAGCCTTAGATACCCCCCTGGGGTGGGGTAGGAGGGGACCCAAATCCCTCCAGCCAACGTCCAACTTTCAGGCAGCCCAGTCATCACCCGAGACACCAGGGCCAGTCTCCTGGAGCAGACACAGGGCCGTTTTTGCTTTTTCAATTGAGACCTGGTTGTGCCATGATGTCAAGGCTCACGCCATCGACCATGCCCCTCCCTAAGTTGCTGTGGCACCGAACTGCCGTGCCCCCAGCCTAACTTAGAGATCGGTCCAACAATGGCCCCCCCCCGGGGAAGACAAGCTGTCCGGTGGACGCTCAGCCTCCCCAGCCAGCCCTTCAGCTCCCTGGGCTAACTTCTGAACCCGGGTCACTGACATCACAAGCAGTAGCACTACCACTACACCGGCACGCCGGCCCAGACTGCCTTTTCTTCTGGGCCTGGAGAGGCTGGGACTTACTGTGTTGGCCTCCCCTGCCCTACCATGAAAGGACGTCTTGTGAAAAGAGCTACGTCCACTACCCCTTTGTGGGTTACAAGGAGCTAGTCTGGATGTCTTAAGAGTCATTTTTGTTTCGGTAGCCTCTTCAAGAGACTGCTCCACCTGCTGTCCAAGTAGGTAAGTGCCATCAAAGGGCACACGAATGATCTGCTGCAAGACGGCTGGAGTGAAGCCAGCAGTTTGCAGCCAGGATTGCCACCTGATGCAACTATCTGCAACCACAGAGTGAGTTACTGCATCAAAGACATCCACAGATTTTTTAAGCTGGTGGCTGTTAGATTTAGTATCTTGTTTAGCAGCAAGCAGCATCCTTTGTTTTGCCTCTGTGTTTGGCATGGCCTCTGCTGGAGACTTAAGCTTGCACCACAGGGCGCACCCATACTTCAAGGAGTGTCCCTCAAAGCTAGCTGTCCTCGTACCAAGGGTAGCTGAGGCATAAATCGGCTTGACCAACTCCTCGTTAGTGGGGTACGCAGTCATTCTTGGCCATAATAATAATGACATCCGCCGTAGGCTAAATGAAATGTCAGCTTAGATTTAGGCATCTGTATTTCTTGTTTGCCCGCATCTCCAGGGATGGTTGGATGGAACCAGGAGGACCAGGATATTAGGCTTGTTTAGACTCTCCAGTTGTAGACTTTTAGCGTGGTCTACAGCTGCTGACTTGAAATTTACTGCAGTACGTGCATTTTTGTGCAGAGCTTGAAAGGAGAGGTCCACCTGAGGTATGGTGACTGGTACTGGTTACAGTTCTCTGGATCGTAGTATGCATTATCATCATCACCATCTGAGATGACTATGTCAGGATCTGACTCATCTCCTTGTTCTCCCTCCACACCCAGAGGGTAGTAAAGAGGAGGGAGTAGAAAGGGAGACAGTGCAAACTGCAGCCTCGGCAACACTGGCGAAACCAGACATGGCTCCAGGTAGGACCTCATAACAGTGCTGTTGGAAGCTCCAAGGATGGCCCTGGGACCAGCCCAAAAGGAACAATCCTGGCAATGAAGGCCCATGTGACTCAGATGTAGAGGCTGAAGGGCTCAATGCAGTGTGTGTGGGATAAATAGGTTATTCACCTGTAACAGTAGTTCTAGGAGTGGTATATGTTATTCATCCACACTGTTTGGCAAGTCCTTTCCCTTTAAGAATCTTGCCGGAAGGTCTTTAAGCTGACTCCTCACACCCACCCGGGTGGTATATGCCTCGGCTCTGCCCCTTGATGCCAGATCTTACCCGCTGGAAGCATAGGTTGTGCATCGAAGTCAAGAAGGTCGGGTGGGTTCGTGTGGATGAACAACATACACCACTCCTAGAACTACTGCTACAGGTGAGTAATCAGTTTTTCTAGGATCGTGGATGTTGTTCTATCCACACTGTTTGACAGACTCCAAGCAGTTCTCTAGGAGGAGGGAGGCAAGTCTCACCCCCCCCCCATACTTACCAGTATAACCAGCATCCTGGCGTGCCTCTAGGTCGATGTGGTAGTGGGCAATGAAGGTGTCTGCTGCCTTCCAGATAGCAGCCCAGCAGATTTCCTAGATAGGGATGTCCCTGGAAGCAGCAACCAACGCAGCAGTATGGCGGGTGGAGTGAGCTCTTATCCCTATGGAAGACTCCTTGTCCACCAACCGGTAGCAGAGATCAATGCAGGATGTAATCCATCTGCCAATCATCTGCTTTGCTACAGGTCTGCCAGGTGCGGCTTCAGCGTAGGTGACAAACAGCTGGCAAACTTCTCCCCGAACTCCCGCCATCCATTCTTTATAATAAGAGAGCACCCGTCTCAGGTCCAGAGTATGGAGCCTGTACTTGGCATCAGAGGTATAGTTCAGATAGAACACAAGCAGAGTTAACACCTGGTTAAGGTGAAACACTGACACCACCTTCAGGAGGAACTTCGGGTGGGGGCGCAGGACTACCTTTTCCCTGTGTAAGACCAGGTAAGGAGACTCCACCAAAAGCACCAGGAGCTCCCCAGTCCTTCTGGCTGACATGCTAGCTACCTAGAAGGCAGTCTTCCACGACAGATGTGACATCTCACATCTGTTCATTGGTTCGAATGGCCTGACCATGAGCTCTGCCAGTACAAGCAGTAGATCCCATGGAGGTGGAGGTTCACGCACTGGAAGGGATATGTGGTAGAGGCCTTTAAAGAACCACCGGACCACCTTCTCCTATGCCACAGTCTGCTGACCGGCCCGCACCCGGTAAGCAGAGATGGCTGCCAGGTGCACCGTAAGGGTCGTAGACCGAAGATCGCCTTTGGACAAGGACCAAAGGTAGTCGAGGATACTAGTCACTGGACAGGACAAAGGGTCCAAACTCTTGCCTCAACACCAAACTGAAACCTTTTCCATTTGAAGGCATAGCACCTCCTGGTCGACTCCTTCCTGTGTGCTTCCACTACTGTGAGCACATCCTCAGAGAGCCTGGAACTCTAGCCACTCAGGAACCAGGCTGTCAGGTGAAAGAATTGAAGGTCCGGATGGAATACCTTCCCCTGTGACTGATAACAGGTTTGAGCATACTGAAAGACGCCATGGAGGCCTACTGCTGAGGCGATCTGGATACTAGATATGGCAGGGCCAGTGTGGGGCTACCAGGATCACCTGTGCCTTGTCCCTCCTGCCTTGAGGATCACCTTGTGAATCAAGGGAAGTGAAGGGAAGGCACAGAAGAGGCCTGGGTTCCATGGCCTCGAGAAGGCATCCCCCTGCAGCAAGTCCTGCTGAGAGGGGTGGGCATGAAACGGCCTCAGCTTCGCTTCCTCCCTGGAGGTAAACAGATCCACCTGAGATTTGCCCCAGTGGGAGAACAGACTGTGTACTACACCTGGATAGAGAGACCACTCGTGGCATGTCTCGCCCACATGGCTGAGAGCATCTGCCAGTTGGTTTGAGGCTCCTGCCACATGGATGGCTAGGAGATCTGCCTCCAGTCTGCTCACGAGGGTCCAGATGTGGAGTGCTTCCCCGCATAGCTGCCGGGAGTGTATGCCGCCATGTTTGCTGAAATAGTACATGATCGTAGTATTGTCTGGACTTGCACCACTTGACCACGAAGGAGCGGAGCGCATGCTGACATTGCCAGTCTGACTGCTCTGAGCTCCAGCAGGTTGATATGATATCAGGATTCCTCGGGGTCCAGAACCCATGGGTTCTGCAATTCCCCATGTGGGCACCCCAGCCCGTGAGAGAGACATCGGTTGTGAGAACGGGACAGATAAATGGGATCCCTTCCTGCAGGTGTTCTGGGATGGTCCATCATTAGGGAGTGTCCCATATCTTCTGGCTTGAAGTGACCGCGAAGCTGAGTCCATTGAAGGGGGCACATATGCCACCGGGCCCATCGGACCACGTAGGTGCAGGCCGCCATGCACTCCAGAAGGCGCAGAAAGTCCTGAGCAGGGTGCAATTGCCCAACCAGAAATGACTGAGCAAAGGAGGAGAGACCCTCTGCCCTGTCCGCTGGGAGCCAAGCTCTGCCCCGATGAAGCACATCACCTGTGAATGTATGAGTTCCGACTTGGTCTCACTGACCAAGAGACCACGAGCAGTGCAGGTTTGAAGGGCCAGATCCCTGGATCTCTCCACCTCCTGTTTGAAGGAACCTGCTAAGAGCCAGTCGTCGAGACAGGGGTAAACTCTGACCCCTCGACACCGAAGATGGGCTGCTACCACTGCAATGCATTTGGTGAAGACCCGTGGGGCCGATGACAGGTCGATCGGCATGGCTCGGAACTCGAATAGAGCTCCTTCTACTCAGAAATAAAGGAACCTTTGGTGAGACAGACGGATTGGGACGTGAAAGAATGCATCCTGGAGATCCAGACAGAAAAAGAAAAAAATTACTCACCTTAGTAATGTTGTTTTTTCTAATGGAGTCTTGCTGTATTCTGACAAATTGCAGTGAGTCCAACCTTCGAACTGTCCCAGAGATGAAATAGTTAACTTTCCATGCCAGGCATGGAACGCTGAGCTCGAGCTCGGTTGAGACTCTGTTGCTGTTTGAACTCAAACCGTCAGATCTTTACGAGCTATACTCACTGAGTGTCCTGTGTGGAAGCTGTAAACCTACACTAGCCAACTGGCTACTAAATATAATAAACAGATTTTTTGGTCCCAAAACAAAGACTCAAGTCAGGAAACCCACCAAAAATGAAACAAACACAACACCCACTCACCCAAAGTAAAGGGTGATAAATAAAGGGTGGGGCACCTCTTGAGTGCCAACACTGCTACTGCCCACCCACATCCCAAAACAAAGGTTCTGAGAGGGGAGGCGGTGGTCAGAATACAGCAAGACTCCATTAGAAGAAACAACATTACTAAGGTAATTTTTTCTTCAAACAACATGAAGTCTTGCTGTATTCTGACAAATTGCAGACTACTGCCAAGATCTCCATGGAGGAGGGACAGAACCTACCTAGGAAATAGGCTCTGAGCACTGCTGTGCAAACCGAGCATCACTCCTAGCCTGGATATCCAGAGAGTAATGCTTGGTAAAAGTGTGAACTGTTTTCCAGGTAGCTGCTTGACATATCTTTAGAATAGGGATGTCCCTGGCAGCAGCCAGGGAAGCAGCTGTACCTCTGGTAGAGTGAGCCCTCAGGCCTGAGGGAGGAACCGTACCCAGCTTTTCATAACAGAACTGGATACAAGAGACAATCCACCTGGCAATGGATCTTTTAGTGGCAGGTTTTCCCTTTACCAACCTCACCATAAGTGAGGAACAGTTGAAGGGAGTCAAACCTGTGATCCTTGGTACACTCTATGTAGTAGCTAAGGGCCCTTCTCACATCCAAACTGTGCAGCCTCCTCTCCCCAGAGGAGGAATGGTCAGTGAAGAAAACAGGAAGAGACAGACTGGTTAAGGTGGAAGTCTGAAACCACCTTAGGTAAAAACTTCCTGTTAGTCCTGAGGACCACCTTATCTTTATGGAAAGAGAAAATCAGGCTCCACTGACAGGGCTTGTAACTCACTTATGCGCCTGGCAGAAGTGATGGCCTCCAAGAAAACAGTTTTCCAAGTCAAGTACTTAAGCTCTGTTGAGGACAAAGGCTCATAAGGGGGTTGCATAAGCTGGGCAATGCAAGCATTAAGGTCCCAAACAGGGGCAGGGTCCCTGAATGGAGGATTGGTATGAAGCCATCCCTTGAAAAATTTTGAGAATATAGAATGAGCTGAAAGGGAAGAAGGCTTACCTGCTGAAAGGAAAGCAGAGACAGCTGCCAGATGAACTCTTAGTGTAGCTGGTTTAAGTCCCAAGCTATTAAGATGAACCATATAGTCAAGGACTGTGGGCAGGCCAGCAGACTCTGGAGAAATATGCTTCCCAGAGCACCATATATAAAATCTTTTCCATTTGGAGTTGTAAGTGTTTCTGGTGGAAGGCTTCCGAGAAGCCTTTAGGATATCCATAACACCTTGACAGAGGCGCAAATCAGCAAACTCTAACTCTTCAAGAGCTAGGCCTTGCGATTGAGAGATTTGAGATTCGGATACCAAACCTTCCCCTGAGCACATGTCAACAGGTTGTAATTCCTGGGAAGAGACAGGGGAAGGTGGACTGCTAAGGACAACAGAAGAGGGTACCAGGGCTGTCTAGCCCAGTCTGGAGCAATCAGAATCACCTTGCAGGGTTGAGACCTGATTTTGATTAACACCCTGAACAGGAGGAGCATACAGGAACTTCCCTTCCCAATTGAGAACTAGGGCATCCAGGGGGACTGAGCCCAACATTGGGGGCCTGCAGCAAAAGAGAGGAAGTTGGTGATTGTCTGGGGCTGCAAAAAGATCCATCTGTGGGGTGCCCCATCTGGAGATGATAACCTTCGGATCCAGGGACCATTCGTGATGGCTCTGAGATATCCTGCTGAGAGCATCTGCCAGGACATTGTCCTTGCCTGGGAGGTGTACTGCTGTAAGAGAGGTGTTCAGAGAATAGGCCAGAGACCATAACTTCATTGCCTCTGTGCACAAGGCCATAGACCGAGTGCCCCCTTGCTTGTTGATATACCACACTGTGGTGGTATTGTCTGTCCTGATCTGAACTACTTTGTTCTGAACAGACTTGGAAAAAGCTTGAAGTGCTAGAAACACTGCTCTGAGTTCTAATAGATTGATGTGAAGCAGAGATTCCTGAGGAGACCACAACCCTTGGGTGGTCAGGTCTCCCAAGTGGGCTCCCCACCCCAAGAGGGAGGCATCTGTAGTAAGGATTAGAGAGTGAGACTGAGTGACAAAAGGAACTCCCTGTCTTAGACTGTCCTGATCATGCCACCACTGTAATGCCTGGATCAGGGTTCGAGTCACTGGAATCAGTTTGGTCAGAGGGTCCTTTTTCTGACACCAAAAGGCTCTCAAGTGGAACTGAATGTCCCTCATCTGAAATCTTGCTCCCTGCATCACTGCTGTAGAAGCAGCCATGTGCCCCAGGAGCTGTAGAAAATGCCTTGCTGGTCGAGACACTTGGAGGATGAAGGAAGAGGCCAGTGAAATAAGGGTCATTGCCCTATCCAGGGAAGGGAAGGCTCTTGCCTTTACTGTATCTAGCTCTGCGCCTATGAAGGTGAGGAGCTGGACAGGCTCTAGAACTGACTTTGAAAGATTCAGAAGGAAACCTAGAGAAGTAAGCAGTTGCTGAGTTATCTGTAGGTGTAACTTGACTTGGTCTGGGGACTGGCCTACTATGAGCCAGTCGTCCAGGTACGAGGAAAGATGGAAATCCTTTTTCTTCTTCTTCTTAGGAAGGCAACTACTACTGCCAGGCATTTTGTGAACACCCTTGGAGCAGAGGTTAGGCCGAAGGGCATTGCTCTGAATTGGTAGTGGCCTGAGGGCAGCTCGAACCTGAGGTATTTTCGACGGGAGCTTCTGATGAGAATATGGAAATAGGCATCCTTGAGGTCCAGGAGACTAGCCGTCCCTGGCTGTAGAGAGGTAGAATTATTCCCAGAGTCACCATTTTGAACTTTGGCTTTAAAGGTGCTTGTTTAAATATCTGAGATCCAGGATGGGCGCCATTCTCCTGTCTTTTGAGGCGAGGAAGTACCTGGAGTACAATCCTTTCCCTTTGTGTGGGGTGGAACCCTTTCTATAGCTCTGAGAGCCAAGAGGAAGAGACCTCTGCCTCTAGGGCAAGTGCCTCTGAAGGATTTGCAGGTGGAAAGGATCTGGTTCTCATCTTTGGAAATTTTGAAGCTGAGAACCAGTCCCTGGCTTACTACTTCCAGGACCCATTTGTCTGATGTTAAAGACATCCAGTCCTGGACAAAGTAAGCCAGACTGCCCCCTACAGGTAGTGGAGAATCGGCCCTGGCAAACCCATCAGGGTGCCTGTTTGGCAGGGGCTTTAGGCTGAGGGGTGGAAGCAGCCTGCTTGTACCCCGTCTGCCTCTCCCTCTAAAGAACCCCCTATGAGCAAAAGCAGAAGAGGAGGCCGGGGCTTGGTAGAAAGGCCTATGAAAAGGCCTGCCCATGGGATGCTGCCTCTGAGGAGTGGCTTGCCTTTCCTTGGCCTGAGCACTCCTGTAGGTGGTCCTGTACTCATCCATTTTCTTCATGTAGTTCTCAGTTTGCTCCCCAAACAGAAATTACCACAACAGGAAAATCCATGGCCTTAGTCTGGGTATCCTGAGACAGGCTAGTACATCTGAGCCAAGCCATCCTACGAAGGGCCACAGATGTAGCCATGACTCTAGATGAAACATCACTGGAATCCACTGCAGCATGGATTTGCACCTTGGATGCCTCAATACTATCCACAGCCACCTGCTCCAGCTCCTTGGCAAGCTGGCCAGGGACCTGTTTAGCTAAAACCATCACAGTGTCCCATCTAGATTTCTGATATCTAGCTGTATAGGCCATATAATTAGCCTGCCTGAGTCCCAAGGATGCTGCCATGTACTGTTTCTTTGCCATGGCATCAATCCTCCTGGAGTCCTTATCTGGGGGGTGTGAAGCCAAGGGTATATTTGCGTTATCACAGGCTGCAGCCTGCACTACTCCAACATGGCTGCATTGCTGGGTAAGGAACTCCGTATCTGAGCCTGAGAGAGTATACCTCTTGTCCATTCTCTTATCCACAGGAAGTATAGAATTAGGAGTCTTTAAAATTTTCATTGTCTGTTTCTCAAAGGACTTACGAAGGGGAATAGACAGCCTCCTGGACTCTGGGATATCCATCATTTCAACATAGTCAGGCTCCTCCTGGTCATCCACAGCTTCTTCCATAGGAAGCTGAAGAGTTTCAGCCACTTTCTTGTAAAACATGAAATGGGAAGGTACTCAAAGCCTAGGAGGAGACACTCCTGAAGGTCTATCTGGGGAGATGTCAGGTCAATGGCACATCAGACTTTCATAATCACACTTACTTTCCTCATACTCTCCTTCCTCCTCCTCCGGTTCATAAAATTCCTCTAAATCATAATCCGAACCGGTGGAACCGACCGAACGGCGCCTTCCCTAATGGTGCAGTTTGGTCAGGCTCGAGATAGCTGACTGAACAATTTTATGCTTTGGCTATTTCATCAGTGGTCGGAGAAAGGACTTTTGGATCCGCACTAGCTGATTTATCCCTTCTTGTTCTCTTAACGGAACAGACTCCTCGAATCGGTTCTTCTTTTGCCGAAGAAGTTTAAGCCCTGGTCAGGAGGGCACTCCTTCTGGTTCGGTTGGAACCGAACTGGGCTGAACCATCAGGTCAGCAGACTTCTAGCCTCCCTTCCTGAGCCTACCAACTCTTTTTTCCAGGGTAGCTGCGGAAAATTTTTACAAATCTGGCAGTCTGAATCGGGGTGGTCAAACCCCAGACAATAAACACAGGTGGTGTGGGGATCAGCCTTGTAAAGACTTCCCCCACACACTGTAGTGTTGAAACCAGTGGGCCGGTTTTTCTTTTGGGTTTCTCAGACATGGCCAGTCTAACAAAAGCATTACCCTTTTCGGCAATCCGCCAGGCAAGACACCCTTATCGGTTCCTGACCGTGTTCCGGGTAGTGGAAAAAAACATAATAAAGTCTTTTTTTTTTTTTTTTTAGAACCGATAAGAACCTGACCACACTCTAAAAGCAGAATAAAGTTTTTTAAAACAACCTGATCGGTTCAAACCAAACCGATCCCACGTTTTCAAGTTCCACACAGAATAATAACAAAAATAAGCCTATCTAGTACTCATGAAACCACAGACATAGACTGAATCGATAGGTTACGGTTTAAATTTGGTTGGAAACAGAGAAAAACGGTACTTTAACCGACAAGTTGAACCGAGCAAAGGAGAAATCTCCGGAGCGACTGTTCAGTGAGGCGGAGTAAAGAATCTGACGGTTTGAGTTCAAACAGCAGCAGACAGAGTCTCAACCGAGCTTGAGCTCAGCATTCCATGACTGGCATGGAAAGTTAACTCATCTCCGGGGCAGTTCGAAGGTTGGACCTCACTGCAATTTGTCAGAATACAGCAAGACTTCATGTTGTTTGAAACACATGTTCTGCTCGAGAGATGGTATGATCCGGGACATAGTTACCATCCTGAATGTGCGTGACCTGAGGAATTGGTATAGGGCATGCAGATCTAGAATGGGGTGCGAGACCCCCGTCCACTTTGGGACCAGGAAGTACCTGGAAACAAACCCTGGGTTGACAGCGGGGTCCGTGACTCTGGCCACCACCTCCTTGCAAAGGAGATGGGAAATGTCATCTCAAAGAGCCAACTGAGTGTGCATGGACACCATTTCCTCCCGTGGGGCTTGGAGGGCACTGCTTGAATTTCAGAGGCAGACCCTGCCTGACCACTTCTAGAACCCACCTGTTCGTGGTAACAGCAGACCAGGCAAAAAGAAAGTGGTAGAGCGGGTCCTCCACGGGAGGACCCAGAGCTTGTGTGACAGGTATGGGGGTGGCTACCCCATCCCGTCATTGAGCAGGTTTGGAGGAAGAGGATCTGAACTGGGGACTGCCTGATCCCCGTCCTCCAGGTTTACGGGCTGCCTGGTGCCCAGGCTTGGGCCGAGGGCGCCAAGACTGTGCTTGCCGTTGCTTCCCTGATTGAAAATTGGGCTACTTGGCTGCAGTGGTAGAATGCCCAAATGGCTGCTTCTGCTTTCAGGAACCCTGTGATTCCTTCTGCGCAAAAGTTATGGAGTCCAAGGTGGCACTGGACTTCTCGATGCATTGGAGGTGACCGTCCACATCTGGACCGAAAAGGTCGGTACCCTGGAAAGGGACGTCCATTAGCTTGTGTTAGAAACATAGAATCTGATGGCAGATGAGGACCGCTTGGCCCACCTAGTCTGTCCATTTCCCTACCTAACGGATAAGCTGCAGATCATAGTTAACCAACAGCCTACTTCCTCCTACCTCCCACTAGAATTGCCTTATGTTTGTCCCATGCATTCCTGAACTCACCCACTGTTTTTGACTCTACGACCTCCTCAGGAAGGCTGTTCCATGCATCTACAAACCACTCTGTGAAGAAATACTTCCTCACATTACCTCTGAAGCCCCCCCACCACCATATCTTCAAATTTTGCCCCTTGTTCTTGCACATCTCTTTTTCTGAAAGATTCTACCCTCTTGGACTTTGTTGATTCCCTTGAGGCATTTGAAAGTTTCTATCATGCCCCCCAAGGCTATACATTTTAAGCTCCTTTAGTCTTTCTTCACATGTCTTCTGATGCACACCTGCACCATTTTCATTGCCCTCCTCTGGACAGCCTCCACCCTGTCTATGTCTTTGCAGAGATGTGGTCTCCAGAACTGTATACAGTACTCCAGATGTGGTCTTACCAACTGGCTGTACAGAGGGACAACAACTTCCTGTTTTCTACTGGTGTTGCCTCTCCCTATGCATCCCAGTATTCCCCCAGCCCCCTTTACTGCCTTCTCACATTGCTGGTCCACCTTTAGGTCATCTGATATGACTACCCCCAGGTCCCTTTCAGTTTTTGTTGTTGTCAGAATCTCACCCCCCATTGTGTACTCTTCCCCTGGGTTTCTGTTTCCCAGGTGCATTACTTTGCACTTCTTTGCGTTGAATCTAAGCTGTCATACATTTGACCATTCCTCCAACATTGCCAAGTCCCTTTTCACCCTTTCCACCCAACCCTGCGTTCCAACCCTGTTGCAGATCTTTGTGACATCTGCAAAGAGGCATACTTTACCTTCCAGTCATTCTGCAATGTCACTTATAAAGGCATTAAAAAGGACCGGACCCAGTACTGAACCCTGTGGTACCCCACTAGTAACCCCCCTTTCTTCACTGTGGACTCCATTTACTATCACCCAGGCTACCACCCTGGGACCCACTCCCAGGCTGGCTAATTTATTAATCTTTTATGCAGGACTGTGTCAAATGCCTTGCTAAAGTCTAGATAGGCCAGGTCCACAGCCCCTCCCTGGTCTACTACTTTGGTCACCCAGTCAAAGAAATCTATTAGATTCATCTGACATGATCTTCCAGCTGTGAACCCATGCTGCCTTGGGTCATGTGTCCCACTGGCCTCTAGGTACTCAACAGTTCCTTCCTTCAGAAGTGATTCCATCATTTTCCCTACCACTGAGGTCAAACTGACAGGTCTGTAGTTTCCTGCCTCTGTCCTGCTCCCACTTTTGTGAAGGGGAATCACATCTGCCCCTTCCAGTCCTCAGGTACCACACCATCCTCCCATGATTTAATAAAAAGGGTAGTCAGTGGTGTTACTAGTTCTTCCCTTAGTTCTTTTAGAATTCTGGGGTGAATACCATCAGGCCCCACTGCTTTATCCACCTTCAGTTTTAGGAGTTCTTTCAGAACCCCTTCTTCTGTGAAAGGACTAATATTAACCCCCCTATCCAGAGTGCTTCTATTGACTGGATTAGGGACCTCCCCCTGCTCTTCCTTTGTGAATATAGAGCAGAAATACAGGTTACTCACCTGTAACAGGAGTTCTAGGAATGGTATACGTTGTTCATCCACACTGTCTGGCAGGTATCCTTGCCGCTTTAAATCTTGCCGGAAGGTCTTCAAGCTGGCTCCTCCCACCCACCCGGGTGGTAAAACTCTTAGCTCCACCCCATGACACCAGATCTGGCCCGCTGGAAGCTCAGGTTGTGCGTCGAAGCCGGGGAGGTCGGGTGGGTCGTGTGGATGAAGAACATATACCATTCCTAGAACTCCTGTTACAGGTGAGTAACCTGTATTTCTAGGGACATGGATATGTTGTGCATCCACACTGTCTGGCAGACTCCTAGCAGTTCTCCGGGAGGAGGGAGGCAAGGCGCACACCCCCTACTTAGGGAATAGACACTGGAGAACTGAAGCCCCAAAACCAGTATCCTGGCGTGACTCAAGGTCGATGTGGTAATGGGTGATGAAAGTGTGTGCTGACTTCCAGGTAGCAGCCCTACAGATTTCCTGGATAGGGACATCCCTGGAAGCAGCCACCGATGCAGCAGTAAGGCAGGTAGAATGAGCTCTTATCCCTCTGGAAGGCTCCATGCCTGCCAACTTATAGAAGAGATCTATGCAGGAGGTGACCCACCTGCCTATCATCCGCTTGGCTGCAGGTCTGCCAGGTGCGGCTTCATCGTAGGTGACAAACAGCTGGCGAACCTCTCCCCGAATTTCAGCTGTGCGCTCCTTATAGTAAGCGAGCACCCTTCTAGGGTCCAGAGTATGGAGCCTATATTCGGCCTCCGAGGTGTGATTGGGGTATAACACCGGCAGAGTCAACACCTGGTTAAGGTGAAACTCTGACACCATCTTCGGAAGGAATTTCGGGCGGGGGCACAGGACAACCTTGTCCCTGTGGAAGACTAGGTAAGGAGACTCGATGCAGAGTGCCTGAAGCTCTCCCATCCTTCTGGCTGATATGATAGCCACCAAGAAGGCGGTCTTCCACGACAGGTGAGAGAGTTCACACCTGTGCATTGGTTCGAATGGCTTGCCCATAAACTTTGCCAGCACCAGCAGTAGAACCCACGGAGGTGGAGGTTCTCGCACCAGAGGGGAAATGTGATCAAGGCCTTTGAAAAAGCGCCAGACCACCTTCTCCTGTGCCACCGACTGCTTCCTGGCCCACGCCCGGTAAGCAGAGATGGCTGCCAGGTGCACCTTAAGGGTCGTCGACCTAAGCCCTTGCTGAGAAAGGGACCAAAGGTAGTCCAATATGCTCGCCAAGGAACAGGAGGAAGGGTCCAGGCCCTTGCCCTGACACCAAATGGAAAATCTTTTCCATTTGAAGGTGTAGCATTTTCTGGTCGACTCCTTACGGGACGCCTCAACTACGTTGAGGACCTCGTCGGAAAGACCCAAGGCCTGGAACTCTAGCCGCTCAGGAACCAGGCCGTCAGGTGCAGGGATTGAAGGTCCGGATGGAATACCTTCCCCTGATTGACTGAGAGCAGGTCCGGGCGAGCTGGAAGCTGCCTCGGGAGCCTGGAGCTGAGGCTGAGGAGATCTGGGTACCAGTACTGGCGGGGCCAGTCTGGGGCTATCAGAATCACCTGCGCCTTGTCCCTCCTTGCTTTGAGCAGCACCTTGTGCATCAAGGGGAACGGGGGAAAGGCGTAGAAGAGGCCCGGGGTCCACGGCTTTGAGAAGGCATCCCCCTGCAGCGATCTCTGCTGAGGGGGGCGGGCATGGAACAGCCTCAGCTTCACATTCTCCCTGGAGGCAAACAGGTCCACCTGAGGCGCGCCCCAATGGGAGAACAGATCTTGTACTACCTCCGGCAGGAGAGACCACTCGTGGGACGCAGCCCCTATCCGGCTTAGGGCATGGGCCAGGGTGTTGGAGGCTCTTGCCACATGAATGGCTAAGAGATCCGCCTCCAGGCTGCGCACGAGTGACCAGATGCGGAGAGCTTCCTTGCATAGAAGCATGGAGCGCGTCCCGCCCTGGCGGTTTAGATATACATAGTCGTGGTGTTGTCCGTCTGGACCCGGACCACTTGACCACGAAGGAGCAAAAGGCGGTGAGAGCTAGGCGGACCGCTCAAAGCTCCAACAGGTTGATGTGGCATCGGGACTCCCGAGGGACCAGAGGCCGTGCGCTCGTGTTCCCCAGATGGGCACCCCAACCCATCAGAGAGGCATCAGTCGATAGAGAGACGTCGGCTCGGGCGGACAACGGATGCCCTCCTGCAGATGAACTGGAACAGTCCACCACTGGAGCGTTCCACATCCCCTGGGTCACCGTCACTAGCTGGTCCAATAGTCGCAGCATTGGGACGCTGGCTGGCCAGCCCCACTGAAGGGGTGCATGTTCCAGCGGGCCCCAGCGGACCACGCTGGTACAGGCCGCCAGGAGACCCAGGAGGCACAGAAAGTCCGGGCAGGCGCAACTGCCCAACCAGAAATGATTGGGCAAGGAGGAAGAACCTCGACCCTGTCCGCCGGGAGCCGTGCCTGGCAGAAGAGTGGGGAGCTCTGCCCCGATGAAAAGAAACACCTGCTTCGACTCGAGTTCCGACTTGGCCTCATTGATGAGGAGGCCGACCTGAGGGCAAACCTGGAGGGCCAGATCTCTGGACCGCTCCACCTCCTGTCTGGAGAGGGCTGCAATCAGCCAATCGTCCAGGTAAGGGTAGACCCGGATCCCTCGGCGCCGCAGGAATGCTGTCACCACTGCCATGCATTTGGTGAAGACCCTGGGAGCTGGAGATAAGCCGAAGGGCATGGCTTGGAACTCGAAAAGGGATCCCTCCGCTCGAAAGCGAAGGAACCTTTGATGGGACAGACAGATAGGGACATGAAAGAACGTGTCCTGTAGGTCCAGAGAGCAGAACCACAAGCTGTGTTCCAAGGATGGTATTATTTGAGCCAGAGTGACCATTCTGAAGGTTCGAGACCTTAGGAACTTGTTTAGGTCGTGTAGGTAGAGAATGGGGCGCCAGCCCCCCGTCCGTTCGGAACCAGGAGTACCTGGACACGAACCCAGTTTGAGAGGGTCCCTTCACCTCTCTTATCACCTCCTTCTCGGGAGGAGAGCGATGTCGGCTCGGCGAGTTGACAGCGAGGCTTCGGACCCCGAGGCCCCCCGAGGTGCGACGGCTCTGAAGGGTGGGGCCTGTTCGAACTCCAGAGGCAGGCCCTTTCCTACCACTTCCAACACCCACCGGTCTGTGGTAATCGTAGACCAGGAAGAAAAGAAGAACCGGAGCCGTCCACCCACGGGGGGAACCTGGGGTCAGGTGACGAGGTTGGGGGGCGACACCCCTCAACCCATCACTGTGCAGGCTTGGAGGAGGGACCGGCCGAGGGACCACCTGGGCCTTTACCTCCCTGCTTCCTGGAGGAGGAAGCCGCGGGCTTGGGTCTGGGGCGCCAAGAGCGAGCCTGCTGTCCCTGGTGTTGCTGGGCCAGACGTGCCGGGGGCGCAGATGGACAAAAGGGCTTGGGTTGCGGTCTGCGGCCCTTGTCCCTCTGAGCGGATGAGACAGAGTCCAAGGTGGCATTGGACTTTTCGATCCTCTGGAGGTGGCCTTCCACTCCAGGGCCGAAGAGGTCGGTCCCCAGGAAGGGGACATCCGCCAATTTGTTCTGGGTATCCGCCGGGAAGGTGGATATACTCAGTCATGCCCCATGGCGTATAGCCACTGCGGCCGCGACTGACCTGGCGCATGAGTCTCCAATGTCCAGAGCAGTCTGAAGTTGCTGCTTGGCCACTGCCCTGCCCTGGTCCCGCACCTGCCTAACCGTGGTCTGCAGGTCAGCCAGGAGATGAGGACTACCTCGTCCAGGCAGCCCAACAGGGCATGGGAGAAATGTGCCATAAACCGCGAGCTTGCCTGTGAAGGCCAAGGAGACAATGCGAGCACCGTCCGGCATAGTCAATTTCTTGGACTCCTTGTCGGGAGGTTTGTCCATGTCCTAGCATTTCCGCACGCGGGCAGCTCTCAGTAACTAACCCCTCGGCTGAGGATGTTCAAAAAACGGACAGGGAACGGTAGGGACCGCCACTTCCTAGCCATCCTGGCTGAAGAAGGCCACTGGGCAGGAAGCAGAGGCTACTCAGAGCTCAAACCCGGGCCACAATGACCTCAGCTACAGGAAAGGCCTCCGTAGAATCCTCGGTCCAATAGCTCCGTGAGGGATACTTGGCCACGCTTGGATATGAGCTCGAGCTGCATCCAGGTGGACTCAGAGATGAGCCTAAGCAAGCCAGGAAGGGCGGGGCAGTCGCAGCGACTGACCTCAAGGACTCAAAGTCCACTACAGCTTGGAGAAGGGAGAGGAATGGGTTGTTGGACTCAGAAAGAGTCTGCAAGAGCTGCCTCGACCTGAGCCACCCCTCCACCTGCTGAGGCGATCAGGAGTGAGGGTGACCGACAGCCTATGGGGCAGACCCTGAGCCGACACGAGAGTTCTTGGTCGGAGCCCCAAACAGCGGCTGTGGAGGCGGAGGTTCCACCGGAATCGGTGGGGCAGCTGGTTTTGGCCGAACAACCGGCCTGGGAACAGACTCCTTGGGTAAAACGAGGGGTTATTTCGGCTGCTCCGGTGACAGTCACTTAATGGCCGGGGAAGGCGACGGCATGGCTTGTTCCCAGTCAGAAGGAGCTGTTGCCAAATGAGGTCCTCGTATCGTCGACGTAACTTACGTCGAAGCCTCCCCTCATCCGAGGAGGAGGACGAGCGGCGGCTCCGCTTACCGCGGTGCCGAGACCACCTATGACGGCGGGATCGGCTGGACCGCGAAGAAGTCCGAGACTGAGAACCTCGGCCTTTCCGAGGACGGTGCGGGGAGGGGACGGGTGGAACCGGTACCTCCCTCAGCTCGGAGGGTTCGCCCGAAGGCTCCGGAACCGGAGGCACTGGCAAGCCAGCGGGATCCTCAACTCCACGGGGAACGGGAGAGGGATTTTCGGCCGCGGTCGACAACCATTCAGCGAGTTCGAAGAAATACTCGACTGCGTTGGCGAGATCTTGGTCAACTGACCTGACGGGGACACCGTGAGACCAGTGGCCGAAGCCGAACGATCAACCGAAGTCGATGGCCGACAACTCGGGGAGAGGGACCTTTCCCGCTCCCAAGAGCGTCGACGGAGGGACTTACCCTTGTCTTTCTTCTTGGACCGAGAAGAAGGTCCAGCAGATGTTGGTCCCTCTCCTCTAGTGGAGAGGGACAGACAAAGCTCCTTAAAGGAAGCTGTGTAAGAGGAACCCAGGCAGAGCGAGATAAATGCCCCGGTCGAGGAAGATGCGGCCCGCGCCACCTCCTCTTCGAGGGCGATAATCTGCTCTAGCTGATCTGCCGAGCCCGGCGCCGCGGAAACCGCCGACCGGGCCTCTTTTGACTTTACCGGAGGAAAACATTTCTCAGGGCGCCCCAGTTGTAAACGGGCAGCACGGTCTTCGAGGACGTAGGCTGAAAAGGAAGAGCACAGGTCGCAAGCCTGCAGGTCGTGCTCAAGGCCTAAACAGTAGACACACGTGGAGTGCGGATCCGTCCGAGACATCTTCTGCCCGCAAGGGCACCGCCGAAAACCGGGAGTCGATTTGTCCATCACAGCCGCGAGGGATAGAAGACCAAAGTCTATAATGCAAATAACTTTTAAATTCGGAAAACCGAAGAATTAGCAACCAGTCTTATACGCAGAGCGTTAAGGAGGGAACATGAGCTTCCAAGCGGTAAGGAAGATCTGGCGTCATGGGGCGCAGCCGAGAGTTTTATCACCCGGGTGGGTGGGAGGAGCCAGCTTGAAGACCTTCCGGCAAGATTTAAAGCGGCAAGGATACCTGCCAGACAGTGTGGATGAACAACATATCCATGTCCCTAGAAGTATTCATTCAGTATCTCTGCTTTTTCACTGTCGCTCTCTGCCCAACCATCTTCCTCTTTATTCCGTCTCAGTATCCCTGCCTTAGTCTTTCTTTTCTCCCTAATGTACCTATAAAAGGTTTTATCCCCTTCTTAACCCAGTTGGCTATCTTTTCCTCGATTTGGGCCTTTGCTATTCTGACTGCCTTCCCCGCTTCCTTCTGCTTTAACTGGTACAGGTCTTTGTCCTGCTCCTTCTGTGTTTCCTTATACTTCCTGAATGCTATCTTTTTCTCCCTAACCTTCTGCCACTTCTTTTGAGAACCATAGTGGTTTTTTCATTCGTTTTGATTTATTTGCTTCACACAAAGGCTTGCTGCCTCTGTGATGGCAGTTTTGACATTTCCCCATTGTTGCTGCACCCCACCTTCTTGCCTGTTTGCTAGTGCATTTCTGAGGCTCTCTCCCATTTTGACAAAATAAGCCCTCCTGAAGTCCAGTACCTTCACTTTTGTATGGCTTGACTCTACAGCTAAGTTTATCGTGAACCGCACTGTTTGGTGGTCACTTGTTCCCAGATGGCTACCCACTTCTAGATCTGAGATCCTCTCTCTGTCCCCATTTGAGAGTACCAGGTCTAAGACTGCTCCCTCCCAAGTGGGTTCCAAAACTAGATGTCTGAGGCATGCCCCCTGTAGGGCATAGAGAATGGTCCTGCTCTTGGATGTGGCTGCAGCAAAGGTGCTCCAGTTAACATCTGACATATTGAGGTCCCCCATCAGCAATATCTCCCCTTTCTCTGCCATCCTAAGGATGCCTTCTATCATTTCCTTGTCCATTTCCCCTCCCCCCCGAGATGGGGGTCTGTATACAACCCCTGTGCAGATTGTGGTGCCATTTCCGGTCTCCATGGTGACCCACACTGCCTCCTGTACTCCCTATTTACCCTTTAGTTCTGTTGCTTTGATCCCTTCCCTTACATGAAGAGCTACTCCTCTTCCTTTTTCTACACTCCCTGTCCCTCCTGTAGATTGTGTACCTTGGTATGTTGACGTCCCAGTCATGTTAATAGGCAACCATTTCAGGGAGCTTTTTACCTAGACTACGGGCATTGTTACTCATTACTCTCCACATTTTTATGGCCTTATTTCTTTTTGCCCCATCCCTGTCCTTACTGTCTTTTGTCTTTTTCTCCATTTACCCCTGCCCTTCTCCCTATCGACTGCCCACCGTGAAGGTGGAGACCATTAACCAAGCCCTGCGGCGCTTGGCAACTGCGGCTGCCACCAAGCGGGCTCAAGAGTCCCTGAGATCCAGAGCCATCTGGAGTTGCTGCTTCGCAACAGCCTGACTCTGGTCAAGGACCTGCTTGACCATTGTCTGCGGGGAGGTGAGGTAGAACCTCATCGACACAGCCCAAGAGGGCATGAGAGAAGTGCGCCACGATGATGGCCAAGCCTGCCTGACGAAGGCCCAGCGAAGAGACGGCATAGACTTTCCAGGCATAATGGTCCAGTTTCTTGGACTCCTTATCCGGGAGTCTATCTGCATCTCACAAATTACTCGAGCATCTGAACACAGATTCAGTCACCAGACCTTCTGCAGAGAGGTGCTCTGTGAATCCCAAAAGGGACCCAATGGGCACCACGTATTTGTGGGCTATACGGGCAGACGGTGCAGGGCAGGAGGCAGGGTGCTGCACAGCTCCTAGGCTGGACCAACAAAGACCCTGGCCACTGGAAGGCTTCTGTTAATGAGTCCCCCCGTTTGAGAATATCAGTGAGGGGATATTTGGCCCATTTCTGGACGGGCTCCAGGGGCATCCCCCGTGGATTCGAAGATGAGACAGAGGATGCCCATAAAGGAAGAGGGGGCCTTGCTCCGTCGAGAGACTACCAACCAGTTCCTCGTCAGGGATGGGAATGAAGGCCAGAATCCTCAAACTCAGGATAAATCGGCTGGCCACCAGAGTCTCCCTCTACCCACCTAGGATGGTCATAAGTGAGGGTGACAGAGAGCCTATGTGGGATGCCTGGAACAGGCCAAGATTCTTTGGCAGGAGCCCCTGAAGGGGGCTGTTTGCGTGGTGGCTCCACCAGGATCGGTGGAGAGGTTGATTCTGCCTGAACCGGAACGGTCTTGTCCTGCTCCGGAGGAGAAAAAGTGCGGGCCAGCTCCAGAGAAGTCAGCTTCGGCCTAGGTGGCGACAGCCAAGTAATGGACAGAGCAGAAGCCGGCACAGACTTCTGGCCGGACATGATCAGCTGTTGCCACATTAAGGCTCCATAGCATCAATAAAGTTTCCGTCGAAGCCTCTCCTCATCCGAGGAGGACGAAGACGAATGGCGCCGGCAGTGCTTCTTAAGAGCGCCTGTGCACCTTCTTCAGCCTATCGGTCGAAGGAGTCAGAGACCTCTATTGTTGGGGAGATTGATGGGGTTGAGAAGGTGCCGGGGAGGACCGCTGCTCCTCCTGGTCAGGGACCGGGTCTCAGATGGGATTCCCAGTGGACCGGGTCTCCTCTTCAGTGACAGTCAGGACCGGAGTTCTGAATAAGGAACTGTTGGCCTCATCGGGTGACAATGGGTCAAGAATGATCTCAACCGGATCGCTGTCCCGTGTTTGTGCCGGCTGGCTTGATGGAGAACCATGAAGCCAGCGGCCGAGGTCTCAACCTCGACTGAAGTCGAGACAGGTGATTCCTGGGACTGAGATCTCTCACGATCCCAGGAACATCGTCAGTGAGACGAAGTTTCTCTCAGTTCCTTGTCCTTTTTATGGGACCGAGAAACATGCGTGCCGGAGGGCCCCTCACCCTTGGTGGGAAAGGACTGACACATTTCTCGAAAGGAACCCAAGAAGATGGAGCCCAAGTCAAGTGGTACGAAGAAGGACCTCGAGGACCGGTCTGCGGCCTGAGCCGCCTCCTCCTCGAAGGTCTTCATTTGTTCGACCTACTCAGCGGACTCCGCAGCCGCGGAGACCGCCCATCGGGCTTCCTTAAGATTTGACCGGTGGATTCTGTTTCTCCAGTCTGCCCAGCTGAAGTCGTGTGAGGCAATCGTCTAAGACATTCGGGTGAAATGCGAGGCACATCTCATAGGCCTAAGTGTCATGGCCAACACCCAGGCAGAACACGCACGTGGCATGCGGGTCGGTGCGAGACATCTTTTGCCCGCAGTGGCAGAAACCGGGTGAGGATTTATAATCCACAGCGGTCGATATCTTGAAGTGATTTGAAGGGGCGGAGCGGAGGTATATACCACCAGGGTGGATGGGAGGAGCCAGCTTAAAGACCTTATGACATGATTCTTTAAAGGAAAGGACACACCAAACAGTGTGGATAGAACAATATATCCACGATCCTAGACTGGCGTCATTTCTTTCCACAACTTTGGGAGGTCTGTCCAGTCTCCTGGGTGCTGGACTGCCACTGCCAGAGCCCCCACCCAGAGAGGTGTTGGCCAGACACAGCCCCAATACACAGCCCCAATACCGGGGCCACTTTGCTTTTCAGACTCCCCAACTTCTTCCACAGTCATCAATGGTTAGCAAGAGGTACAGCCGAGAGAAAAAGAACAGTTATGTACGAACTTACTGTAACAGTAAATCTTCAAGAGAACCTCCTCCATTAGGCTACACCATTGGAACTACAGCTGTCAGCGTTGTAACCACACAAAACGTTTGCTAATGGGGGGGCCTCCCATGTCGCCATACCACATCTGCGTCTACAGAAGCATGGGCGGCCTCATCACTCCTCAGTTTCCCACTGGAGACAAGCCACGGAGGACCTCCAATCGTGGGGAACCAGGAGATGATACCAGCCCCAGGTATACAAGAGGTAGTATGGCGCTGGATAAAAGCATGAAGATGATTTTAGGTACAGCATCTGATGTATCCCTCTCTGAACCAGAAGTGGGAAGGAAGGAGGGGCAGCATGGCCTCATGGAGGAGATTCTCTTGAAGATCTACTGTTACAGTAAGTTCTTCCATAACTGTTCTATCTTCGAGAATATCTCTTCCATTAGGCTACACCTTTGGAATGACTCCTGAGCAGTTCCTAGTAAAACTGGGAGGATGGTACAATCCGATATATATTCAGGATAGAAGGCCTTGCAGTACAGCAAGCCAGAAGCCAGCACAACTACGGGAGCCAATGTCCAGACTGTAATGTTTACTGTAGGTGTCAACAGTGCTCCATGAGGCTGCAACACAAATGTCAGCAGCATAAACATTTTTGAAACAGGCAACAGAAGTGACCATACCCCTTGTAGACTGACCACGAACAGCACCAGGAAGTTCCTTACTGTACCTTCCAATAATGGAACATATTACAATGTGCCAGCCATTTGGATAGGCACTGTTTCAGACACAGGGGTGTACATTCAGATACAACCTTCAGCAGAAACTTAGGATTTGTAAGCAATAAGTCTCTGAGAGAAAAAAATCAATTAAGAAGGCTCACATATCGGAGCCTGAAGCTCGGAAATCTCTTCAGCATAAGTGACTTCAACTAAAAACTTTTCTATGATAGCAAATGGTAAGCAGCAACTCGCGCATGTCTCAAAAGGAGCGAACATCAGTTTCTCAAGCACAAAATTCAAGCCCCAAGGTGGGACTGGATTAAGGATAGGAGGTTTCATATGGAAAATACCTCTCAGAAACAAGGGGGACACCTCTAACTGGGCAACCGTAGGACCATCAATAGCTGCATGGAAAGCTGATACAGATACCAAATGCACTTTACATGTGGAATACTGCAGTCCAGAGCTTGACAAGGACAGCAAGTATTCCAAGACAGTATTTACAGAACACATAAATGGGCCCAAATTCTTGGAAACAGCCCACAGAATCAACTGCTTACATGTCAAGGAATATGTATGTCTAGTAGAAGGCTTACTTGCCACAATCACTACATCAGCAATTTTAAGCAATACCCCAACATGTGCAATGGCTGTGTCTTCAGTAGCCATGCATGCAGATACAGGGACTTCAGCTCCAGATGGACCAGGGATCACCACTGCCCTGTGACAATGGATCCCAACACAGAGGGACAAGAGGTTCCACTGCCCTCTGTTGCAGAAGTGGAAAACATATTTAGTGAGTAATAAGGATGAAAGTGCCCTTTCCATCTGCAGCTTGAGCAGAACCCTCTGTATTACAGGAATTGGGGGAAATGCATACAGGAATATCCCTTTCAAATAGAGGAACAACGTGTCTCCCAAAAATATTTTGGGCTCTGGAGTGAGCAAGCAGAAACGTGGCAGTTTTGCATTGTGTGGGGACACAAAAAGAACCAACTCTGGATGACCTCACTTGCAAAAAGGTAGTTTACCAAGGAGGTCAGCAGTACCAATTCATGAATCCTGGACGTGACTTGCTTAGCCTCTCTGCCAAGACATTCTGGAGACCTAGGAGATGCATGGCTAACAGTTATAGAACATGGGAAAGAACCCAGTACCATGCTCTCACTGCTACCCTGCATAAGGGTTAGGATTGAGTGCCCCCTCGTTTGCTGATGTAATACATCACCCTGGTGTTGTCTGTATTAACAGAGGGCCAGGGCAAAGAGGATTCTGAAATGCTCAGGGACTGTACAGGGCAACCCTCATTTCCATGACATTTATATGCATTTTTCCCGAACAGACATGATGGCTCCTGTATACCAAATGTGCCTGTGCAATCAGACTGTTTGCTCTGGCCTGAGGCAATAGAGCAGGGCCCTTCTCTGTGTCCAAGACTGCCAATATATAATGCAATCTTTGGCAGGGAGATAAAACCGACTCTGCCACATTCACTGTGATCCCCAATTCATCGAACAACTGACATGTCCGGGACAGATTATCTTGTACAGCTTCCCTCAAGCTGGCCTTCAGAAGCCAGTCGTATAGGTAGGGGGACACATATAGGCTTTCCCTGCGAAGAGCTGCTGCCACTATTGCCAAACTCTTGGTACAGACCCATGACGCAGAAGCCAACCCAAAGGTTAATACTCTGAACTGGTGATGTTCCCCCTCCAGCATGAAGCGGAGGTACTGTCTGCAGTATTTCCTGTTCACTACATGAAGTTATGCATCCTTCATGTCCAGAGAACAAAGCCAGGCCCGTTTGCAGAAAGGGAATCGGGGCTTGTAGGGATACCATTAAAAACTTTTTTTTATTCGATGCAGAAGTTGAGATCCCGGATATCCTAAACAGGTCGGATGCACATCCCATGCCCATTCTGAGACTAGGATGTATCTGGAATATAATCATTTATCTGCCAAGAAAGAACCAGTTCTATAGCACATTTTTGGAATAATGACTGAACTTCTTCCTTCAGAAAGGATAAGTGGTCCAGGGGATAACAGGAAGGAGACGGAGGATGATCTGGAGGGATTATTAACAGCTTCAAAGCATGTCCCCTTGCAGTTATCTCCAGGACCCACTCGTCTGTTATCCCCCTCCCCCCCCCAATGTTTCAGATTCAGGGAGATCCTACCCTCACACTCATCGCTGGAGGTGCATATATCTGGAAGAGAGACATGTGGAACCGGTGGGGCCTGTGCACCGCTACACACTGCTTTTGTATGGGTACCCGGAGGTAGGGAACCCCTTCCCTTACCTCAGCCTTGCTGACAGTAAACACAGCCACCTCTGACAGCAGGTTGACAAAAGGAACCTGTCCCACAACCCCTAGCAGGAGTATGATACAAGGACTTTACAGACCTTCACCTTTGATGTCTGAAGGCCACATGGGTCCTCTTCAACATCATAGCCAAACAGTTTTGTTCCTCTAAAAGGAGCATGCAAAACTGCCTCTGGCACATCACTGGTATAGCCAGCCACTATGAGTCAAGAATATCTCCTCATGCAAATGCCAGAGGCAGTAGCTCTGGAAGATGCATCAAGAGACATCATAAGCAGAGCACAGCAAATGTTTGCTAACCTCGCAACAGAAGACTATGTTTTAAGTCACTGAGGCCCCAAGATGCCCGTAGGCGGCAGCAGAAAAGATACTCCTGAGGTCTTTAATACCTCCAGACGTCCTACACTTTGTGCCACTGAGGACTTTTGACGCCTGAGGATGTCACTGCTTAAAACTTTAATATTTCACAAACTAAAGTAAGTAGAATTGACTGCATAGCACCGTTGGAAAGGTAATGTTCTGCTGAACAACTCTGCCACCTATACTTTATGTCTGTTATGTACCTGTATACTTAAAAAAATATTCGCATTTTTGTATATTATGGTCTTAATGGCTGACATTTGTCTCAAGCTTCACTTAGCCACCTTAATAAACAGAAAAGAAATACATGCATATTAGAAAAACTGCTTTTTAGTACAAAATTAGTTTTGTATCTCCACCTAATATATGGATGCTTAATTTGGTGTTGATATGTTAAATATTTTCCCACAAAAAATTGTTTCCATTGCCTTTTTATATTGAAAAAACAAAACTTTTTTTGCTATTTCAACCAATATAGAAAAAAATAGGAACTACTTATAATTATTTAAATAGCACCATTGGAAAGGTAAGTTTGTGCTGAACAACTTTGCCACTCATACTTTGTGTGTAGCACTTACGGGGCATGAGTTATTCACATTTGTTTGTGGCATGCTGATTACGACAATTTTGCTCAGAAAGCTCCAGGTTGCACTGTTAAAAGTGTACATGCCACAAGTGGTGAAACTCTCAAGGAGCTCATGAGGCCTCAAGTAACTCGTTCTTGGCAGAGCCATCAGGCAAAGCCTGGGCTGTAGTACAAACAGCTTTCCACAGGAATGTTCTGATATTTTATCATGTGGGCCTGGTAATTTCAATCCTAAGGCCCAGTGAGGCAGTGGCATACATATGCTTGCCCATCACATCCAGTCTCCTACATTCTTTATCAGGAGGTAAAGTACTCATGTGTTCAGGTGCCCAAGTGCAGCCATGATGACTACAGAGTCAGTTTCTGGCTGGTTAGCATAATAAGACTTGGCAGATGGTGCAGGTAACTGCTTATCAGTCTTTCTAGGAACTGCAGGCAGTGAATTTGGTCTGTACCATGCAGTGAAGGTAGCATCTTCCAATGCAGGGTATATAGGCAAAATTATAATGGAGGGTATGCAAGGCATCACCAAAAATTTCATGAAATTTCTTTTTGTGAAATCTTCCTCTTTCACAGCAAAGCCCTTGGCAGACTGCGTTTGTCACACCACGGCTTGAAAAGTTGGATCCTCAGGAGGAGATCTCAGGGTACAAACCACCAAGTTCTCACTGAAGGATGAGAGCGTAGAACTGCAGTGTGGTGCAAAATACTGTTCTCCCTCATATTCCTCCTCTAAAACCATGAGGTCAGGATTACTTTAAACTGTGTGCTACTCCTGGTTAAAAACTAAAAAAAAAAAAAACAACAAACAAAAAAAAAACTCCATCATGGACATCTCTATCGATGATGAGAGACGCAGAATGCACCGGCGATCCCAATGGCGGCTGAGACGAAGGAAATCTGTGGTGTGCTAGCAGAAACCATTTACAAGAGCTGTGAAGCAGGAGGCCCGTCTGTGAAATAACTGCCTGTACTGGTTGTCCAGGCAGAATCGATGGCAACCTCTAAAGGGGCCGGGACTACTTGCGTTGATGGGCCTTGGCCCGACGATGACAGAGCCCTACCATCCACAGTAGAAATGGCAGCGCATAAGTCAAGCTCAGACCTTGGTGTTTCATCAACGGTCTGGATGTGGGCTGCAGTTAATGATGACGGAGCTGGCGATGACACAGGAAATGTACTTTGTCTTAACAGCGAGAGGGACTTCACCAGCAAAGCACATTTTTCTATGTTTGTTTATTTTTTTCTTCTTTCTTCTTTATCCTGGTTGGTCCGCTGTCACCATCAGCCCTGGTCACGGCCCCTGGGACTTTCACTGCCATCTACTGCCGCCATCCCCAGTTATCCCCGGCTTACCCCCCAACAGCGGGGCCGCGGCATTGGTCCCCTTCATCCGTGTTGCGGAACGGGTATCTGGTCGGGGATGTGGCGATGGCAGCTAATTGAATCCCCAAGGAGGGCTTCACATAGACAGCGGACCCACCCGCCATCTTCTTCCTGGTTTTCTCGGAGGCGGGGATGTACAATTACGCCAGCGTCCGCCCCACCTCCCTGATGCACAGCGCCGGTAGCGTCAGTGACTCCCAACCTCCGCCAGGAGTCCTCACTGCACCGGACACTACTCCACCTTCCCCCCCGGAGAAGGAGAGCCGCCCATGGGGCGCTCTATCCTTCTCCCAGCCCGATCCTCCGATGACCCAGGTCCGTTCCCAAACCAGGCCACCAGCTGCAAAGCAAATTCCAACTGCTGTGCAGGCGGGCGGCTTTTCTGTGTTTATGCCTGTGGCCGGATGACGAGAAGGGCCGCAACGACGACTGTTCCCTGATCCGATCTTTCGACTTTAGCGTCCGCTTCTTGGCCAAAAGTGAGGGAGATACAGACTCTGGACCCTGTTCCTTCTCCATGGCTTTAAGTTCTGAGAAGAAGGACATTTTCTAGAGCTTTCTTGTGGTGTAGTCTTGTAGCCTGGTTTAAGCTCTGACAAATTTCACATGTCCTCACATTGTGAAACAGGACCAGACTGCACACAGAGACAGCGTGTGTCATTGTAAATTTCTTCTCCACACTTATAATACCAAAATAAAGGTTATTTCAATTTCAGCAGCATGCAGAGACGACCAGGTAACACTGTGGCAAAATAAAAAATTAAACGGCAATGGCTAGGTTGATAGTGTTTCCTTTAGCAAGTCGAATAAGGATGACTGATGGCAGGAAAAGAACGGAGAAGTAATGGGGATGCTCATGCTTATACAGACACAGACATGGTACGTCACCGTGGGCAGCCCCTGGCTAACAAATGTTTCTGTGTGGTTCCAGTGCTGACGACTATGGTTTCAAAGGTGTGGCCCAATGAAGGAAATATCCTTAAACAGGATCTGTAGAGTTCTGTGTGTTTAAACTGCCACACAAACAATAAACTCTAGTACATTTAAACTAAAATCAAGGAACTGAATGTGGTCGTCTTGTAGACCGTGAAGTTCTGGCCTGGACCTGAACAGCAGCAATGCTGCTGCTGAGCACTTGATAGTAAGAAAAAAAAGCAGTTGGGGACTGATGCTGCTGTATAGCAGCAGGATCGTGTGGGGCATTTTCGCGCTGCCAGAAATGTTCTGGCTCCCAAGGGGGTTCTAGCACCTCCAGCTCAGACCCATTAGTGGGAATCCATGGAGATGACTGATTTTTGGAAGATCGGGTGGTTTACTAGTACATTTTTAGAAGCTAATCCTGGAAGCAGGCAGTTAAAAGTCAGCTATGAAGCTGTTCATATAGAAAACTGAGGACAATAACATGTTAACTTGGTTTGTTGTTAAGGTTTACTGTACCACGTGGGAGGACCTTGGTGGCAGCCAGGGTGTATGCTGTAGGAGTTTCTGAAAAGAAAAAAATTACTCACTGTAATAATGTTGTTTCTTCCAAAGGTATCCCTTCACTAAGTTTAACAACATCAATTATTCCCCTGGCATGAGCAGCCCCGGAGCTTTAGAATTTATGCAAATTATGGAATTTGGAACTAAATTCAAACTCTGCTCTGTGTGGTCACGTTCACTCCTGCACTCTAATGTCAGATTTATTTCTAAGACTAGGGTGAGCTGTGACCACTGAAACGGGCTAAATAGCTACCAAAAATTTACTATTATTTTTTTAATTTTACCAAACATTTTTTTTTTTTTAGAAATAGTAAAACATGGCAGAACAAGCTTATTTGTTATGAAAAAATAAAGTGTCAGATCACTCAGCAACAACTGTGAAGGCAGTGTAAACAGCAGCAACAGTAAAGAGCCTAATACTTTTTTGGCATTTTGCAATTTGGCACTTTAATAAAATAAAATTCATTCATATATTAGACCTTGGACTTGGGTGTTCTTTTTCACATTTAGTTGAGGGCACTGTAACATAAAGGATAATGTATAGTTCAGTATCTGCAATAAGAGTGTGTAGCCGTCGAGATGGTGTCATGGCGACTGTTCAAACCGCAAGAGGTTGTAGTCGCCATGGCAACTTCGAGACAGCGCACACGCATGTTGCAGATACCGAACCATATTGTCTTATGTAGTGTATGGTTCTGTATCTCGACCAGTTAAATTACAGGAATTTCTTCTCAATTTTTACCTAAAGTGCAAGGCCCCCAAATATCAACTGTCTGGTACAGGCCTGCAGCACATTTATCTACATTTCTAATGTAAACACTTCTGAACAATACATTTCACTATCAAAGAAAAACAGAGAGTCTCTGAAAGATTTCTGCAGCGAGAAGCGTGATATCACGACGTATCCACATGATTGCCTCTAACCTTGCGGAAACTAAACGAAAGCGGAGGAAATAAAGTTTAACAATGGCTGGGGTTAAAGGATATGTAGCGCTGTGCAAACTGTCAAACTTGCGTTAGAATCGCACAGCGCTACTAACTGAAGCCATGGTTCTCGGATGTGGTCTCGAGACAGCATTCCAAACGTTCCTTGCTGTTATGCTGCAGCAGATACGTAGCTGATGCAGTGCAACATGATAATGAGGTACCTACTGCAGCATAACAACTCTGTTGCAGGTATGGTTTTTCATACATAATAGCATTCTACCATACACTATAAGGAATGTTCAGGCAACTAGAAAAGAAAAGATTCTTGGCTGAACCTTTTACCAGGTTCTGGAACGGGAGGCAGGGACTGGGGATTGCTAAACTTTGTGAGGGATCCCTTTGGAAGAAACATCACTATAGTGAGTATTTTTTTTTTTTCTTCAAACCCCAGGAATCAAAGTTTAACAGCACACTCCATAGCAGTACCGTGGGAGGCTGGGTACAGAACCTATTTAGGGAAAAGGTTCTGCAAGACAGCAGTGCCAAAACTGGCATCTCTTCTGGATGGTATGTCCAGAAACTAGTGCTTTGTAAAAGTGTATACCATTTTACATGTAGCTACTTTACAGATTTCCTACAAGGGAGTATCCCTCAATGCTGCTACAGAGGTAGACGTGCCTCTTGTTGAGTGTGCCCCGAGGCTTCTAGGTGGCAATTTACCAGCTTTGTCATACCAGAACTGAATGCAGAAAACTATCCTGCGAGCGATGTTTCTCCTAGATGCTGGTTTACCTTTCCCTACTTCACCATATGTGACAAACAGCTGCGTGCCAGGGAACCCCACATCCTCTGTGTGGTACAAGTAGTAACAGAGGGCCATTTTCACATACAGACTGTGGAGCTTTTGCTCCCCCACGCTGGATTTTCCTGAGAAGAGGACTGGGAGGGCACATGACTAATTCAGAAACCACTCTGGGTAAAGGAATTTCCTGTTTGTCCTTAAGACTACTTTGTCTTTATTGAAGATTAAGTAGTTAGGACGTGCAGAGGGCTTGTAGCTCGCTTTTCCTTCTGGCAGATCTTACTACCACCAGGAAAACTGCTTTCCAGGTGACATACTTCAGTGCAGCAGTTGCCATGGGCTTGAATAAAGCCTCCATCAGATGATCAATACACACGTTTAAGTCCCAGGGAGGGACAGGCACCCTCACTGGCGGGTACAGGTGATTAAGGCCTTTGAAAAGTCTTTTAAAAACAGGCTGTGAGGCCAACTAACCGGTCTTTACCAGCTGATGTGTACGCTGGCACTGCTGCCAAGTGCACTTTCGGTGTTGAGGGTCTTACACCCAGAGACTGGAGGTGGACTACATAGTCTGGGATTGTAGACAGGCCTATCTGGATAGGGCTGATCTGTCTAGGGGTACACCAGAAGGAAAATCTTTTCCATTTTGAAGCACAAGTTGTCCTTGCTGCTGGTTTTTCTGGAGTTTTCAGCACCTCCGTTACTTTTTCCAGTCTGGAGCTATAAGAATCACTGTTACTGACTTCCTCCTCAGGTGTATCAGTACTCTGAGCAGACGTGGGAACTAGGCGGGCACATGGAAACTTCCCTGACCAGCTGAGGATTAGAGTATCCTCTGGGACTGAACCCACTACTAAGGATACGCAACAAAAAAGTAGGAGCTTGAGGTTCTCCTAGGAAGCAAACAGATCTATTTCTGGTATGCCCCACTGTTCAAACACTGATGCCAGCACCTGCTAGTTTAGGGTCCATTCATAGGATTTCCCTTGCTGATCCTGCTTGGAGAGTTGGACAGTATACTGCCTTTCTCTGACAAGTGTATTGTGGATAGCTGGACTTCCAGGGAGTAGGCTAGGTTCCAGATATCCATGGTTTCTGTGTACAATTTTGAAGATCTTGTTTCTCTCTGCTTGTTCATGTAATTCATTGTTCTGATGTTGTCTGTTGTGGTCTGGACAGACCGGATTACTAATCTCAGAGGAAAAGGCCTGCACTGCCAGGTACACTGCCCTGAGCCCCAGGAAATATATGTGCTACTGAATCTCCTGTGTGCTCTAGGTGCCACTCACGGTAAGGTTCTTCAGGTGGGCACCGCAACCTTAGAGGGAGACAGCTGTTGTAGGGGACTGCTGAATGAAGGAAATTGCCTCTCTGAAGACGCATTCCTCCTTCCACCACTCCAGTGCCCTTAGCAAGGTTTTTGTGACAGGCACCAATAGGGATAAAGGATTCCACCTCTCACACCAACAGTCCCCTAGATGATACTGGATGCCTCTCATTTGGAACCTGGCCTGATACCACTACAGTGGACAAGGCTATGTGCCACAGTAACTAGAGAAAATTCCTTGCAGGCCTTGGCTGAGCTGTTTTGAAGGATTCTACAGTTGAAATCAGATCTGCTACCCTTCCTTGAGGAAGGAATGCCTTCCCCCTGCAGGGTACCTAGCTCTGCACTGATGGAAGTCCAGGATTTGAAATGGTTCTGTTTGGGACTTTTGAAGGTTTATGAGGACGCCCTTGGTCCTCCAAAGTACTCCGTGTCAGCGGTATTAAGGACCCTACTTTCTTCTGCGTTTTTCCTGAGATTAGTTAACAATCCAGGTAGAGAAAAAGCACCCACCCTTGCCTTCTCAAATGTGCTGCCACCACAGCTAGGCACTTTGTGAATACTCTTGAAGATGAGGTGAGTCCAAAGGGAAGGGCTGTGCACTGGTACTGGCAGTTCCCTAACCTGAACCTGAGGTATTTTCAGTGGCTTGGCCTGACTGGTATGTGAAAGTAGGTGTCTTTCAGACCCCGTGACCCTAACCAGTCTCCTATTTAGTTTTTGTTGACCAGGTAAATGTACTAGACAAATTCTGACTATTTTCAGGCATGACCCAGGGAAGGGGGATACAGATGAATGCCAACTGACTTAGAACCAGATTAAGCTGTTAGTGGTATTTTAGTGAATGGGGGAAAATTTGGCCAGGGCACCGGGGAAATTCCCCTACTCTTTTCAAGAAGTGCCATGTGATCTTTAACATCCACCTAAACTACCACCAGAACAGGCAGATGGGACCTTGGTTTAATGCATCATCCGAAACATGGCACCTCAGGAGTGCAGCGCCCCTCTCATGCTGCACTGCAGTGTCAGTATGGGATATTAACCCAAGTGCCTGGTGTAGGGCTAGAACCCACAGCCTTCTGATCTCCCAGTCTCAGAGGCGAGTGAGCTACCTGCTGAGCCACTGACACTGCCCTGAAGGCAGAGATGGAATCACTGAGCCCAGCGTTACCATCCTGAACTTTTTTTTCTCTGAATGTTTGTTCAGGTATCTGAGGTCTAAAACAGGTAGCCACACCCCATTTTTCTTGGGGGTAAGGAAGTATCTAGAATAAAGCCCCCTGCCCCATTATATGGCAGTTTTTTTTTTCCACTGCACCTGCAGTAACTGTTTCTTTACCTCCATTTCTGCTGTGGTGTGAGGCTGAAAAACCTATGGGTTCTGCAATATTGGAAATTCTTTGCACTGCAGTAATAAACCCTGACTCACTACTTCCAGAACACACTTGTCTATGGTGATTTTTGTCCATTCCTGAAAGTAGTGAGCCAGTTTTCTCCCCTACTAGCAACAAATGACTGACCTGGGCAGACTTGTCAAGGATTTTATTTTGGATAGTGTTGCAGCTTCACACCTACTGCCACTCTTACGCCTGCCCCCTATGGAAGCCTTTTTGTGAAGGGGAGCCATAGGACATATACGCACAAGGGTAGTATCACCTTCCCCTACATCCCCTTCCATAATGTCTGTAGAAGTAGACGCCTTTTCTTTCTCAGTAATGCTCTTCTAGGTGGTTTTGTACTCATCCACCTTTTTCATGTAAGCCTCTGTCTTATCACGAAACAGTGAATTTCTCTCACTGGGAAAATCCAGTCCTTTGCTTCAATGTCCTGGGATAGGTTTATAAGTCTAAGCCAGGCAAACCTTAAGGGCACTGCATGGGCCATGACCCTAGATGCAATCTCATTTGTATCCACTGCCATGTGGAACTGATATTTTGTGGCATCTATGGCTGAGCTTGCTGTGTCAGTCTTTTCCAGTGCCATGCCTCCAGTGGCTTTTTCGCTCAGTGACAATATGGAATTCCATAAGGCCCTCTGGTACTGGGCTGTGTAGGCTAAATAAGCTCCCTGCCTCAGAAGCAGGGTAGCTGTCATGCAAGAAAAAAATTACCGTAGCAATATTGTTTCTTCCTAGATATTCAGTATGATTGACAGAAGCAGTATGCCAGCTGGGTTCAGCTGCCCCGGAAAGGAGGAGTCAATAATAGTGAAGTGAAGCATTGGCCAATCAGAAGAAAGAGAGTAAGAGTGCTGCCTGCAATCAGCCCGAGAAGCCTCAGAACAGTTTTGACGCTGAAAAAAAGGCAAAAACTAAGCCCAGGAAATGAAAAAACTGTTGTAAAAATATTGTAACAACTGCAAAAAATCTAAACCACTACTTTTGAACAATACAGGAAAAATACAAAACTATGTAAAATTCAACAAATTTGGCTAGAGACAAGAAAACAGAGCCATCCCCAGTCAGGTTATGTGGGGGAGGATGGGTGGGAGGTAAATCATACTGAAGAACATCTTGGAAGAAACAATATTACTACAGTGAGTCATTTTCTTCTTCTCACCCCAGGGGTCTTTAGTATGATTGACAGAAGCAGACTACAAAGCAGTATAGCTGGGGAGGTGGGTACAGAACCTACTTTGGAAAGAGGCTCTGTAGCACAGATGTGCCAAATGTGGCATCAGATCTGGACTGCACATTTAAGCAGTAATGCTTTGTGAGTGTGCATACAGTTTTCCATGTGGCTGCTTTGCAGACATTAAGCAAGGGGATGTCCCTTGCTGCTTCCACTGTGGCAGCAGTGCTCCTAGAGGAATGGGCCCTGAGGCTTGAGGGGGCAGTTTGCCAGCCTTGCTGTAGCAGAACTGAATACAAGAGACAATCCAGCGGGATATGGTTCTCTTAGTAGCTGGCTTTCCTCTGCCTACCTCGCCATAGGTAAGAAAAAGCAAAGTACCAGAGTCTCTGAACTGCTTGGTATGCTCTAGGTAGTAGGTTAGAGCCCTTTTATCATCCAGACTGTACAATTTGTGTTCCCCTGGTATGGATTTATCTGTGAAAAAGACAGAGTGACAGACTGGTTGAGGTGTAACTCAGACCACCTTGGTCAGGAATTGGAGGTTTGAGTTCTGTTTGTTCTAAGGACTACCTTGTCCCTGTAGGCAATAATGTAATTAGGTTCAGTGCACAGGTCCTGAAGTTCTGTGATCCTTCTGGCAGGAGTGATGACAACCAGGAAGAGTCTTTCAGGTGACATACTTCAGGTGGGCAGTAGCCATAGGCTCAAAGGAAGGTTCCATGAGCTTGGCTATGCAGAGGTTCAAATCCCAGGGAGGGACAGGGTTCCTCAATGGAGGTTGAAGGTGCAACAGACTTTTGAAAAACTTTTTGAAAATGAGCTGATAAATGATGGATTTCTGTCTCAGTAGAAAGATATGCCAAAATGGCTGCTAGATGTACTTTCTTTTTTTTGAACTTAGATTTTTATTGGTTTTTCATTTTTTAACCATATACAATTGATCTCCTTTACAGGGTATACATAACAGAAATACATTCGTCTTGGAGTTAAAATCATTTTGACAGGACAATATATAAAAGCTCATGACAGAAATTTCCATTATAGCGCTTCTTAAGTATAAAAGCATCTTCATATTCATTTTGCAGGCTGGACTGAGTAGAGGGGTTCTACTCTGGGTAGAGAAGGTACCACCACCCCTCTTTCGCACTTCAAGCTGCGTCTAAAAACCTGTCAAGTCTTCCTTTCTCCTCTCGACTAGTGACTTCCAACCCTTTTCCCCTCAGATTCGTCCTCATAAGTTATAGTACACATCTGAAATCTTTCTTTATCTTATAACCTGCCTGCAACCCTTCCACTTCCTATTATGCTAGATGTACTTTCAAGGATGAAACCTTAAGGCCGTCTTCCTGAAGGTGAACCAGGTAGTCCAAGAGTGTCCGTGCACCAGTGAAAATCTCTTCCATTTGGAAACATAAGTTTTCTTAGTATTATGCTTTCTAGCCATGTGCAAGACTCATTAAGGACCTGTGTAGAGTACAGGGACTCAGGAAAAAACTCCTCAAGAACCAAGCCTTTAGGCAAAAAGACTGAACGCTGGGGTATGGTATCCCTGTCTGGGGAAGTCAGGAGACTGTGATTACTGGCAGTCTGATGGGCTTCCTGACTGACAAGTTAAGGAGCAGGGAGTACCACGGCTGCCTCGGCCAGTTAGAAGCCACCAGGATCATGGTGGCAACTTGGTCTCTGAGTTTGAGGAGGACCCTGAAGATCAGAGAAAATGGAGGAAAGGCGTACAGGAAGCTTCCCATCCAGTCCAGTATTAGAGCATCTACTGGAATGGCTCCCACAGCTGGAGGTCTGCAGCAGTACTGTGGTAGCTGGTGATTGAGGTTGAAGGCGAAGAGATTCAACTCTGGGGTCACCCATCTTCCGAACACTGGCAAGGACCGGTTTGTTCAGGGTCCATTTGTGGTGACCCTGACTGATGCAACATAGGGCATCTGCCAGGGTATTGTCCTTTTCTGGGAGATGGATGGCCAACATAGCCATGTCCAGAGAGTAAGCCAAGGATCAAATCCTCACTGCCTCTGTGCAGAGTTTGACTGACCTTGTGCCCCTTTGTCTGCTGATATAGAACGTGGCGTGTTGTCTGTTCTTATCTGGACAGTGTGACGTCTGAGCTGCAGGGCAAAAGCCTTTATGGACAGATACACAGCTCTGAGTTCCAGAAGGCTGATGTGGCATGTGGACTCCTTGGGTGTCCATGTGCTGCTTATGGACTGATCCCCTAGGTGGGCACCCCAACCTATGAGGGAGGCATCTGTTGTCAAGACCTGGGAAGGTTGCTTGATCTGAAAAGGAACCCCTTCCCTGAGGTTTTCTGTTTTCTTCCACCAGTCCAGGGCCTGAAGCAAGGTTGCCGTGACTGGCACCAGTTTTGAGAAGGAATCTTTTTTTCTGGGACCAGTGAGACTTGAGGTGATACTGAATGTCCCTCATTTAAAATCTGGCTCCTAGAACCACTGCGGTCATTGAGGCTATGTGGCCGAGGAGTCTGTGAAAGTGCCTGGCTGGCCTAGAGAGAAGGAGTTTACCAAACTGAGGAAATTCTGAACTCTGTCTGCAGGGAGGAAGGCCTTCCCCTGCAGTGTACTGAGCTCTGCCCCTATGAAGTCAGGGACATGGACAGGCAAAAGTGGGATTTCTGATGGTTGATGATGAAGCCCAGAGACTTTAGGGTTTCTTTTGTCTGGTTCAGGGCTTCTGTGACTTCTTCTGGTGACTTGGCTACTATGAGTGAGTCGTCCAGGTAAGGAAATACTGCTATCCCTTGTCTTCTGAGGTAATCTGCCACCTCTGCCAGGCACTTTGTGAAGACCCTGGGAGCTGATGCAAGTCCGAAAGGCAAGGATGCAAACTGGTAGTAGCCTGATTGCAGCCTGAACCTGAGAGATCCTTCAGATCTAGGGAAACTAGCCAGCCTCCCCTGCTTTATAGAATGGATGACCTGATTTAAAGTTACCATTTTGAACTTTGGTTTCAGCAAGTGCTTGTTCAGGTATCTTAGGTCCAGAACAGGTTGCCACTCCCTGTTTTTCTTCAGGGTGAGGAAGTACCTGGAATAAATGCCCTTTTCCCATACAGGAAAAGGAACTCTTTCCACAACTCTGACTCCCAACAGATTTTTACCTCCATCTTTTTCATGTAGGCCTCAGTTTGATCCCCAAAAAGGGAATCGTTCTCACAAGGGAAATCCACAGTCTGTGACTGGGTGTCTTGTGAGAGACTGGTAGTTCTTAGTCAGGCAAAGCACCTGAGGGAAATGGCCTGTGCCATGGCTATGTAAAATGTGCATCGTTATCTATGTCCATGTGAAACTGGTATTTAGTGGTATCTATGGCCCGCTTAACAGTTTCAGTAATAACTCTGATCATAGTGTCTCCCCCCCAGGTCGCACTATGGCCAGAACAGATTTCAAAAGGACTCTTTGGTACCTGGCTGCATATGCCATGTAGGAGGTGAGGCACAGCAGCAAGGAGGCAGTAGTGTAGGATTTCTTACCCATGGAATCCAACTTTTTAGACTCTTTTTCTGGGGTCTGGGCAGACAGTGACACATTTGCTTTATCACAGGCTGCTGCCTGAACCATTCCTTTGTGGTCTGGGTGTGTACAAAGAAAATCAGCAGTTTCCCTGCCAAGCTGATATTTCCCTCAAATCTTTCTTTCCACCGTAGGGGTGGAAGGAAGGTTTTGGAGCATCTTTAAAGTTGCCCTTTTTAAAGTATTGTGAATGGGCAGAATGAGTTTCTTACAGGATGGAAGACCCATCATTTCAATATAGTCTTCCTCCAAGTCTTGGTCAGTGTTGTCCTGGAGAGCAAATTTCAGGGTGTCCACCATTTGCTTAACAAAGGAAAAAGGAGATGAGACACTGTCCTGATCATTAGAGATGTTATCATCAGGGTGCCCATCAGGTTCTAATAGGTTGCCTTCTGCTGAGTTATCTTCCTCTTCATCATAATAAAAGCCCTGAGCATAGCCAGGGTCTGTTAGAGGAACATCAGGCCACAGAGGAGCCGAGAAAATATTGCCCATAGATTGTAAAGTCTGATAGGAAGGGAAGGGGAAATTGTTTAACCAGGAAAGGCACACTAAGCCAAAGCTTGTTTCCAGGTGCAACCTGGGAGCACAAGGAAGTTAAGTGACTTGCTCAGGGTCATACAATATGCAAGTGGGGGCTGCGGGATTCAAACTCAGGTCTCTAAGTTTGCAGCTCAGAGTCCTAAACCACTGCACCATACTGCCACCTGATATACATGTCAAGCCTTAGCCATTTCATTTGCAGAGGGCATACCTTTATGTGCTGCTGGCATCTCCCTTAGCTTTCCAGCAGGAGGTGCAGTGGTAGGTTTTTCTTTCTTTCTTTGTCTTTTTCTCAGGGAGTGAAGCACAGCCCTGCTCATTTTGTCTTTTTAAGGCTTGACTAGAATTTTCACTTTTATCAGACTTAATTTCATTAGTGTCCTTAGAGGACTTATGTTTATTTTGGTTTGAGGCATCTTCCTCAGTACTTTTAAGAGGAGGAGGAGGCAGACTGAGAAGCCATGGCTTAATGTCTTTGGCCAAAAGGCTGAATTCCTTAAAAGACCCCCCCCCCTTTTTTTTTTGCAGGACAATACTTTGTCCACCTCCACAAATCAGAAGTTTAGTGTCCAGAGATAATAAAGGGTTTCCCGAGTATGCCAATCAATAAGGAACCTAGGAATAAACTGTTTAAATAGAAGAAGGAAGTGGTTCCAGGTTGGGAGAAGCCGTAGAAAAAAATGGCTTCCCATACGTGGGAAAAAAAAAAAAAAAAAAAAACAGTAAAAAAAACCCACGGATATTCAACACTATCTAAAAGTAAAAAGTCGTAGAATATCTACTAGATGCAATATTTTTTACCTCAGAATAATGGAAAATCCATGCGACAAGCATGGAAAAAGAGCGGAAAATTTGTGGTTCCTGGGAACCTCGGAAATAACAACTAAAATTTACATAAAACACTGAAGGCCGAACAAAAATAGAGGTTCACTGAGGAGAAGGAAAGAGCACTCCAGGGCAGTGTTTCTCAGTTAGTGGAGAAAAAGTTCTGAGACTTCTCAGAATGACTGCAGGCAGCACTTTCCTGCTCTTTTCTGAAGGGCCAATGCTTCACTTCATTACTGACACCTCCTCTCCGGGGCAGCTGAACCCAGCTGACATACTGCTTCTGTCAATCATACAGAAGAATCCCTGGGATGAGGAGCCTTTTTGCCCATACTATCCAGTTTCCTGAAATCTTTCTAATGAGGCTGGGATGAAAAAAGCCCTTTTGTTTCATCACAGATGGCAGTCTGCAGCAATGCCTCATTATTAAGATGGGAGAAGAGGTGCTCAGCACCCCATTTGTCCACCTGATATCTTTTTCTCAATTTTCTTGTTGATGCCAGCAGCCAAGGTGGGTGCTGACATGACTCTGAAGGTGGCTTTCTTGAGCGATTTGTGAATGGGAGCATTAGTCTCTCTGTGGGTGCTAAGCCTGTCATATCCATAAACTCTACCTCCTCATCGTCCTCCTCAGTCTCATGGGAGGATATGTTGAAAGTATTCGCTATATGCCTTACAAAGGTGTACTGTGACGTAATGACCTCTAAAGGCCTAGGAAGACAGCCAAACACCCGATCAGGAGAACCATCTGATTCAATGGGTTCTCACTCCTCATCATAGTACATTTCTACCTTCTCCTCCACAGGTACTGGGAATGAAACCGAAGTGGGAGGGGGAAGGCTTAACTATGAAGTTCTCCACTGCTTGGAATGCCTGGAGAAGTTGCCATGCCTTTACCATGTACTCTAATGAGGGCATCTGTTTTGTGTCTACTGGTGGCTCCTTTCCGTCTTCAGAAAGAGGGTTGGCGACAGGTTTTTCTTTTTTTGTTAGCTCTGAGGTTCTTTCATTTTTTTGTGGATTCAGGGTCCCCCATTCACACACCTTGAAACATCTATAGTAGCTTTATCTTTTCCTGTCCCCTTTTACAGGGACTGCTGCTTATTCTGAGGGGTTGGACCCTCCCCTGAGCCTTGCTGACACTGAGGCATACTGAGAAGTCATAAGGTTTTCTAAATTTGTAGCCCTTTCCTTCACAAAAGTGGGAGTAGGGAGATGACCGGAAACTACAGACCAGTCAGTCTCACCTCAATAGTGGGGAAAATTATGGAATCACTACTTAGAGAAAGGATTGCGGAACACTTTGAATCCAGCAGAGCACAGGATCAGAGACATCATGGATTCACAGCAGGAAGGTCAACTCAAACAAATCTAACTGATTTCTTTGACTGGGTGACTAGGGAAGTGGATCGGGGGAGCGGTGGATGTGACCTACCTGGATTTCTGTAAGACCTTTGATACAATTCCATACAGAAGACTTGTTAACAAGCTGGGGAACCTGGGAGTGGGTCACAAGGTGGTAAACTGGGTTAGGAACTGGCTGATTGACAGAAGACAGAGGATGGTGGTAAATGGAGCTTAATCTGAGGAAAGGATGGTGATCAGCATGGGTGCCACAGGGATTAATTCTGGGCCAGTCCTGTTTAATATCTTCATAAGTGACACTGCGGAGGGGCTGGAAGGGAAGGTGGGGGGATATTGATGGTCACCAAACAGGAAAGGGATTTGGGGGTAGTCTTATCTGATGACCAAAAGGCGACCAACATGCCAAGGCTGTGAGGAAAGCCACTGGGATACTGGGGCACACAGGGAGAGGTATCGCCAGTGGATGAAAAGAGGTGGTGATGCCACTGTACAGATCATTGGTAAGGCCTCATTTGGAATACTGTGTCCAGTTCTGGAGGCCACATCTCCATAAGGACATAAGACAGGGTGGAGGCAGTTCAAAGAAGGGCAACAAAGACGGTGCAAGGCCTGCACCAAAAGTCATATGAGAAGAGACTTCAATATGTGTACCCTGAAGGAGAGGAAAGACAGCGTAGATATGATAGAAACATACAAATATCTAAAGAGCATAAATAGAGTACTGGAGGGTAGCATCTTTCATAAAAGAAGATGTTCATTAACGAGGGGGCATGACATGAGGTTGGAAAGGGGTAGACAAACGGTAACGTGAGGAAGTTACTTCTTCACGGAAAGGGTGGTGGATGCATGGAATAGACTCCCAGCGGACATGATGGGGGCAAACATGGTGGGAGAATTAAATAAATGCATGGGAGGCATAGGGGAACCGCAGTGATAGGAATGAGAAGGTAAAGCTGGAGATCAAGTAGGGGCTGTGGCTTTTGCAGTAGGTAGGGAAAATGGGCAGACTGGATAGGCCTAGCAGTCCTTATCTGCTGTCAATTTCTGTGTTTCTATAATGTTTAAGAACAAAACTTTTTACAGCGATCACAATTATGGTCTGGACCCAGGTACTTCAAACACAGCTCATGGGAGTCCACCACTGCCAAGGGCTGAAAACAAAGTGTACAATTTTTAAAGCCTGTTGGTCTCATTCTCTTTTTGGGTCGGTCAGTCATGCCAAATACTGAAAACCCTTAAAGGAGAACTGCGCTGAACCTATAAGCCATTTTTACCAGTAGATGTTTTTTTCATATATCTGATCCAGTCCTGATATTGTTCCATCCTTACTGGCCCCTCAACAGAAACAGCGAGTGTTCCAGATGTATACTCTGCTGGTAAGTGCCACTTTAGAATAGTATCATGTAGTTTACGGCCCCTTTTGACCACAGAGTTCCACAGTAGAACATGAATGCATTGTGAAAACACTGTAAGGTCTGTAACAAGGACACACAGTATATCATACAGTTCTAAAATGGTACTACCAACCAGGGTGCAAAGCAGTAACACCCAGTGAATCTACTAAAAGGCCAGTACAGCTGGAACGAAACCGGAATGTGAACCAGCAATAGAAACGCAGCTTCTACAGAAAACACAGGCTTGCAGACTCAAGGCAGTTCTCCTTAAAGAGAATTGTTTCCAGTTCTCAAATGAAAATGAAAAGACAATAAGCCCAATAATGTTAAAAACAGGGCTTAAACAACAAATGCAGTTCAGTTCCTCAGAAAACAAACTTTTCCTATGCCTCAAAACAGGTTAAAATAGTCAAATAGAATTATATTGTCATGTTCCTAAAAACATGGAACTAAAACTAAATGTAAAATTGCTAAAAACAGTTGTGAAAAAAACAATTTAAAAGTTTAAAACGTTTGTTTATGGTGGTTCCTTAGAGAGGGAATGGCACCAAAAAACGGCCTTCTCTGGTTCCTGGGAACCACTCAGGAACTAGAGAAACACAGTAAAATAACACAAATATAGAGAATAATACCCTAACTAATGCAGAGTATTGAATTCTGAACTAAAATAGTTAAACACTATTAAATATAAAGAAACAAAACTGCAAGAAGGGAAGAGACTACTTCGGGGTGAATGCTCTTTCAGGCGGAGAAATATATGTGACACTAGAGTGCAGGGTCCATGACCACACAGAGAAGAGTTTGAATTTAGTTTCAAATCCCAAAATCTGCATAAAGTCTAAAGCTCCGGGGAGGCTGCTCATTCCAGGGCTGCTGTTAAACTTCAGTGAGGGATTTCTGGGGTTTGAAGAAAAGCTTATAAGGAACTTGACACTGCAAGACAAGTGAGAGGAGTTTAATTTGTGGAATGAAAGACTTGTAATTTGTAGAGAGGTACTTCAACGTGGGTCAGCAAAGGGGGAGCGTGAAGGATCATAGTCATTAGGAGCCAAGTCAAAATATTTTCATTTAGCAGTGTAAGGGGATCCAATTGGACCTGGAGACACACTTTAAATTCTGGATCCAAAAAGTCAAGTACTTGCTTGACAGAAATGTATGTTCCAGTTTTCTGAAACAGTACATCGTAAATTTCTGTAATCTAATTTTATACGCGTCATTTTTATATCTTCTCTTTCTATCCTGGTCGGCCATGAAAATGGGCATATTTGCTCATGGTCTTATCAGGTCTTTTAGTCTTTCAATAAAACCGAAACTGAACTAAGCTGAAGCTGAAATCAGTTAGGATAGGCACTGCATAGGCTTCCTGTGCTATAGCAAACCAGTAGCACCAAGTAAAACTGGAGCGTGAGGACCATGGAGCAGGACACCGGCGTGTGCATTGTGTCCGTAGGTCCCTCTGCCTGTCTTCATCCAGTCCGAGGCAGGAAAAAATCTGGTTCACCCACCAGCGATATTCAAGAGTTGTGTGTAATATATCTGTACATTGTCTATTTATGTAATGCTGTGAGCTGGGTTGTATTCAGGCCTGTCCCTAGGTAAAGTTTAGTTAACAGTAACAGCAGCTCTTTGAGAGAATCTCCACCACAGAGCCACACTTGAACAATATGCTGTCTGTGTCAGGATCACTTGGAAACTTCTGTCTAGCTGTGGCAAGCCATGCTGTTGTATATCAGTACCACTTACAAAACACTGGTGGCCCCATACCGCCTCAGTTTCCTTCAAAGGACAAGTTTGGGGCTGTACCATACAGGAAGGAACAGGAAGACAGGACCCTGATCACGCCAACAGGAGAGGCAGAGGTTTTGGAAAGAAAACAAACAAAACACTTGTAAGGCCGTAGAAAAGGAGAAGACCAAACGTGCAGTAACAGGTACACCTTCCAGAGTATGCCTTCTTAAATACAGAAGGGTGTAGTGGGAGTGCAAACTATGGCTCTATTAAGGAGATTCTCTTGAAGATTTACTGTTACTGCTAAGCTACTAACCAATCATCTCTGAGGGCATCTCCCTTAATAGAGTAACACCTTTGGAACAATTTCCAAGCAGTACAAAACTGCAGAGGAGGAGGAAGGTCAAACAGCAAGGCTGAAGTTAGCGTGTATGGGATACTAGATCTTACACTGCAGCGGTCAGTGAAAGAATGGACAGAACTCCAAGTGGTAGTACAGCTAAGTCAGATGCCGAGACCAAACGAAAACAAGCAACAGAAGCAGCCATGCCACAGGAGGCATGCCCACTGGCAGGACCAGGAAGCTCGTTACCATAATTCTGGTAACAAAAAGAAATTTAGGAGCCAACCATTTGGAAAGGCACTATTTAGACAAAGGGGGCACCAATTTTCCTGGGGGGCAAACTTAAAAAACCTGCTTGCGTTTTCCGCAGTGCGTAGTTTGGTCCAAGTGAAATGTAAAGCTCTGTGGATATTGTGAGAATGATGGATAACATTTCCTGCATTCCCAGGGAAGAAAAAAACAAAGGAAGGTGGATAGTCTGCTTCAATGTGAGTGCAGCAGCCACCTTAGGTAGGAACCTACAATGGATATGTAATGAGACACAATCGCAGTAAAAAGCAGCAGCAGGTGATTCGAAAGGAGCCTGTGTAAGAGGGCTCCAGAACCAAGTTAAGGTCCCACACTGTAACTGGCCTGTGGATAAAGGGACGCAGATGCAGAAGCACTTTGAAGAATCGGTGGGTCACCTCCAGCTGAGCCCAGTCATGCCCCCTGAAAGAGCAAGAAAGGAAGAAATGGATGAAAGATGCAGCCTTTACAGGAAAGTACTGGAGGCCGGAGGAGTCCGACAGAGACAGGAGGTAGTTTAACCTACGTTGCACCAAACACACAGAAAGGAGTAACAGGCACACTAAATGCTGAAATGTTTAAATTTTTGGAAGTAAATGTGCTGTGTAGGCTTATAAGCAGCAAGAAGACGATCTGAAACCACCTGGAAGACCATGAAGTGGGACAGTTCTACCTCCTCAGGAGTCAGGCTTGAAATTGCAGGGACTAAAGGTCCAGATTCAACAGACTGTTGGCCTTTGACAGCAGTCTCATTTGTAGAGGGAGATGAAATGAGGATCCACACCAGTCTGCTAGGGCTGAAAAAAATGAAATCTGCCAGTACCAGTAGGGGGCTACCAGCATTATCGTGGCCCCAACTGACCGCAGCTTGACCAATACCTGCAGAATCAAAGGGAATGGAGAAAAGAATACAGAAAATTCATTTTCTAGGAGAGGGATAATGTCTGTCACCAAAAATGTCCAGGCCCTTGAATAAGCAAGTAAAACACGTGGCAGTTTTGTGTTGTGTGGGACACAAAAAAAAAAGTCCAACTCTGGATCACTCAATGGGCAGAGAGGTCTGGGAACACATCATCCAGGAATACCCGCTTGTGGGAATGGGCAACCAACCTGGTCAGTGTGTCAGCCAGGATGCACAGAGTGCTGGGTAGAAATGTGGCGAGGATGTATGCATCACGATCCATTTCCACCCTCGCAAAGCTTCTTTGCGAAGGAAGTAAGAGTGGGTACTTTCTTATTTGTCTAGGCAGTGCATGGCACAAAGGTTGTCTGTGCATACCATAAAAGAACAGCCCTGAATGTGAGGAACAAGGCCCACAGGCCAAGAAGATCAGTCTTCATCTCAAAAATGGATGTGGAGAGAGCAGTACAAGGGGAAATACACACTCAAAGTCTTGAGTGTACCATATAAGCCCTCAACCTACATCAGAGGCATCCCAGGGGAGGACCACTTGCAGAGATGAATGGAGAAATGGGGACCCCTGGAGCAGTCTTGCCACCAAGAGCCACACATACAGGGGACTGTGACCAAAACAGGGTGGTCCAGAGACCGTGAAGCCAAGGCCCACCGGGCATGAAGTTTCCACTCTCTTCTGGAGGCTAATGAGATGCAGGACAGCAGGCAGCATTGCTTTGGCACTGGCAGATCCAATCAGACCAACCTGGTGTAGTACTATGACTAGGTAACTAGACAGGGGCCATGCAGTGGATGTCCTTATCTGGACTTCAGCAAGACGTTCAACTTGGTACCGCATGGGAGGCTAGAAAGTAAGCTAGAAGGCACAGGGGCAGGTGCTAAGATGGTGGGATGGGTGAGAAACTGGCTAAGTGGTAGGCAGCAGAGAGTGGTGGCGGACGGGGAGATCTCATCTCCAAGGATGGTGACTAGCGGAGTGCCACTTGGTTCAGTGCCAGGACCGGTGTTATTTGGGATATTCACTGCAGACATTTCAGTGGGTATCAGGAGCAAGATCAGTCTGTCTGCGGATGACACCAAAATAGGGGTAGTGATGGATGATCTAGAGGGGCAGAAGGGGTTGCAGGATGATCTGGCAAAGCTGGAGGCCTGGTCGGACACATGGCAGTTGGGGTTCAATGCGTAAAAGTGCAAGGTGCTGCATTTCGGGGCAAAAATCGTAAAGAAAGGTACCATCGGGGGGGGGGGTCAGCTTACAGTGACAGAGGAAGAAAAGGATCTGGGGGTCCTCATAACGGGATCAATTAACAACTCAATGTAGGAAAGCGGCTGCAAAAGCCAATAAATTGCTGGGTTGTATTGCCAGGGGGATATCCTCATGGAGGGGGGAGGTTATTCTGCCCTTGTACAGATCCCTGGTTAGGCTGCACCTGGAATAATGCATGCAACACTGGCGTCCATACCTGAGAAAAGATATTAAGTTACTGGAGGGGGTGCAACACAGGGCAACAAAAATGATCCAGGGTCTGAGGGACTTACTGTACGAGAGCTAACTGAGGGACCTGAACATGTACTTGCTGGAGGAGAGGAGGGACAGGGGAAATGATAGAAACCTTCAGGTACATGAAGGGCATAAACAGGGCTGGGGTAGATGGGCTGTTCAACGTAAGGGAAGGGAGGGATACCAGAGGCCATGCTTTGAGACTGGGGGCGGGGGGGTTCAGGAAGGAGATGAGAAGACATTTTTTTTTACAGAGAGGGTAGTGGCTGAGTGGTATGCGCTGCCAGAGGAGTGGTGGCTTGCACAATGGTGAGCAGCTTCAAAGAGGATGGACAGGGTGGGGCGGAGAGGAGAGAAATAGCAAGTAGGGAGGCGATAGCTGCATAATCAAGTAAACTTGACAGACCTATTGGCCTTCATGTGCTGGCTAATTTCGTATGTTCATATGTCCACTGGGGAATGCGCATGTGGAAGCAGGCTATAGGACAGCCACAATGACAACTGCCAAGAGAGCCAGGAGCCGTAGAATGGATCTCTCAGGGACACAAAGCTGGAAAGGATAAACGCTAGCAGACTATCAACACAGGATTCTGGAAGGAAGGTCTGCGCCCGAGACTTGTCCAAGATAGCACCAAGAAAGTGAATGCACTTACAAGAGGTCAGAATGGGCTTGGATTCACCGATCTGGATACCCAGTTGGCTAAACAAATGGCAAATTCATTACAGAGTTCGTATACACGTTTCCATAGAAGGCAAATTGAGGAGCCAGTACAGGTAAGGGACTATGAACAGGGTCTTCCAGGGTAAGGCTGTGGCCACCACGGCAAAGCACTTGAATACCCGCAGCATTGAGGATAAGCCAGGAGAAGGACATGAAACTGACAGTGCTGGTTTTGAAAAAAGGAAGTGCAAGTGTGATCGAAGGCTGCACCAAACCTTGATACGCAGGTATGTATCCTGTGTGCCCACTGCACAGAGCCAATCCCCTGAGAGAGCAGAGTGATGAGGGAGTGAAGAGAAAATATGAAAAACGTTTTGTATAAAATGTATTAATTCAGATCCATGAGGTTAAAGAGAGGGCAGGGCGTAGATAGTTCGCCTTCCTTGGGACCAGAAAATATCTTGGAACAGAAACTGTGATTCTGTTGAGCCAGTGGTATACACTGAACTTCCCCCTTGTCCAAGAGAGCACTACTTCAGTCAACACTGCAGGACTGGTAAGTTCTCCAGATGGTAATGACAATGACTGGGAGGATGAAAAGGAGGGGGTGCTATTAATTCCAGCACGTGACCGTCCTGAATAATACTGAGGACCCACCTGTCTGTTGCGATCACCCCCCCCCCCCCGAATCCCTGGGAGAGGAGCAGGGAGAGTCAGAAGTTGGAGGAGCAGTGAGAGCACCCAAACCTTTAGGGGGTCATGAGATTGGCACCTGAGGACTGAGGCTTGGGATAGGAGCCCCAGCGTCATTCTGACCTAGACACTGTGCTTGGGAGGAGTGGAAGCTTCTGTGATGAGTACCAACTGCATGCAAGCCTACTTGAAGGTTGGTAAGCATGGGGCATCAAGAAGCGAACAGTCATTTTTGAAGACCGACTCCTTCAAATTAGCTCCACACTGTGGCCAAATAATTTCTGGCCACAAAAAGGGGATTTAAGGACCCACTGTTAAATATTAGTAGCAAAACCGGCAACATGCACCATTAATATTGGCAAGAATTGTATACAGAACACAGCAAATGCAAGAGTCTCATATCTGTGCGCAACACTCTGCTGGACTTTAATCTTAGCAGTGCCATTGGGAAACTGATCCACCACAGCAGATAAATACTTTTACAGGATATTCTGGTTTTTAAGCATGTAAGCCTGGTAACTGGCAATACATAAACTTAATGCACCATGAGGTAGATGTTTACGTTGTTTCGCCCATTACATCCAATTATTGAGCAGCCATATTAAACACAGAATCAGTTTCAGACTGGGTGGTATAAAAAACCTTGGTATATGGGGCAGGATGTTATTTATATACCTTGCAAGTGATAGCCAATTACATACTGGATCTGTGTCTGGTAGCTATGGTTCCATCCTCTCTAGCAGGGCAAATCAGAGGAATGATCACGGAAAATGTGGGGGTCCACCAGGAATTCATACAGATTCCCTTTTAGTGAAGTCTTCTTATACAGCAGCAAAGCCAAGCTTGTCCTGTATGAGCTGTAGCAAAGCCTGAAATGAGGCACCTCAGGGGGAGACCTGCATGTAAAGACCGCAGCGTCTTCACTACAGTACGAGGCAACGTAGCCAGAGCTGAACTCATTAACAAGCTGCTCTCCCTCCATCTCCTTCCTTCATATTCAGGTGACCTGGAGTATATTCTTCCTCTTTAAGCAGGAAGCCTAGGAGGGATCACAAGGCCTGAGCACTGGGCACAGAGGTGGAAGTATATGGCACAATGGTAGGGACCACACTCCTGATGTACCCACAGCTGACCAATGGGAGCGACGGAAACAGTGGAGCCAATGACACATAAATCACAGAAAGCATGGGTGCCAAAAGGTGTGAAATAACTCAGTGACAGCAGACAAAATAACAGGGCTAGCGTTGACAATTCGGGCTGGCAGTATAGCCTAGAGGTTAGAGCAATGAGCCTGGTATATCCAGCAGACAGACCTGGGATTGATTCCCACAACCTCCACTTGCATACTGTATGATTCTGAGCAAGTCACTTGACCTCCCCAGTGCTCCCGGGTCACCCCTGAAAACAGGCACCTGTGCCTAGTGGGCTTTTTACCCAGTTACCAAAAGAATGAAAAAAAAAAAAGTGCCAGTTGGGAGAGTCAATAAAGAATGTGACATGGGACAGTACCTTGTCAATGACATGCCAGGAAAGGGCTGCAAGCCACTGACTGCTAGAGAGCCAGAGCCTGACCATGGTGTCTGAACAATGCTGGAGCATGCAGCTAAGATCACAAAGTGGTTTGAGACTCACTCTCATAAGGATTCAGCTGCATCCAGGATCTGAACGGCAACTCAATGTTTATGAGGACATTCTGTCAAAGAAGCCTTTTTCAAATTCTCCTTCAAGGAATGGCGTTTTCCCCATAAAAGTGACAGCATGGTTGCCCAAGGACACCTGTGGGATTCTCTAGCAACAAATTCATTATAGCAAGCCAGAGACCTCGGGGAAAGAAACTGATGCTGGCTTCTCGGTGGTCTCCATTTTTGCTGGAAATGTTCTAAAGCCTTTCAAGTAGCATCTCCTCATGGCCTGGTGGAAGCCTTAAATGGCACAGATCTTTACATCACAGAAAAGGCCCAGGCAGCAAAAACAAAGTGGGTGAACACTATCTAAATATCTTCACGTCTCGGCAACAAACATGCAAAAGCAGAGGCTTCTTTGGAGGAACGGACGAGGGCATGCAACAACGATGAAATTAAATAGTTAAAGTATATTTTTTTATTTTTGGAACTGGACGTTTGTGAAAACGGGCACTTGTGCTCACAGACTTTCCAGTATGAAATAAATGAAACGAAATAAAAATAAAGAAACTGTAAACTTTTATCAAGCAAAATCGACAAAGGTATATTCTGTGAACAAAGGAGATGGTGATGGCAGGAGAAAAACTGAAGAGGTTTGTGGTCACTCACTTTATATTGGCGGCGCAAGCATATGTCAATGTGGATGAACCTAGCTGGCAAATGTTTCCAAGTGTTCCTGACTACAACAGCTTACGGTTTTAAATCTGTGGCTTAACAGAGGGAGAGGTCCTCGAAGATTTGGGAAATGCAGGAGAATCTCATCTGTAGTGGCATTTTGCAAGGCTTTTAATCCAGGGCATGCTAGTGAGCAACATGTGTCAGCAGGCTAGTGCTAGCTGAAGGACTAGCTATATTCTTTTTTGTGGTGGATCGTGACAGGAGTTTGTACTCAGCATTGTGGTTGGTATTCAGGATAGCCTAGCACAACTAGTTCTATCTGAAGGAGTGTTAAGGGTTCACCAAGCAGAGAGAGAGCTGACATGGGGAGCAGGCAGAAGAAGGAGCTACTGGGAGGTGGAGGTAGTTAGCTGCAGGACCTGCAGAGCCTCACCCCTCAAGGGTACAATGTGGAAGTCAGGGTGTTGCCCAGTCTTCCAGAGGTCTGCAGCACTTCACTCTGAACTGGCTGTCGCATGAACTGTAATAAGACAGCTGCAGAGCAGGTTACAGTAGGGGCCAGTGGTGTTCACTGCCTCTTCTCTCCCTCAGCACATATCGGGATGGAAGGTGGTGGGCAAAGAAGACCACAAGATCGCTGCATCAGGAGTGGGAGTGGCTGTAGGCTAACAACTGTTTCCCCCACCTGAGGGAAGCCACGCTACTCTCCACCATTTATGGGATAGCACTCTTGTGCCCCTGTGCCCCAACAACAGCCAAGCTTCCAAAGTAAGGGGTGGGGGCAGTCAGAGGGCAACTAGGAGGAACTGGGGAGTTTAATTCTTAAGGCACAGAAACAGTGATCTGTAACACACACCTGGTGGGAAGACTCTCTAAGTGATGACAGTAAGTAGATAGGTCACTTCCTAGGATAGACATATTGGCTAGGTAAGTGGTGAGGGTGAGAGGCCAGGCCAGACATAAGTGCCCATGTTGTGACAAACAATATGGCAGAGAAGCACCTATCAAGGGGTAGTTAAGGACAGTTTCAGGGCACTGGGGACCAGGATCAATGGGTTGGATAATATGGTGACCTTCTCAGAGGTTTTCACAGTACACTAGAGGAAAAGGAGCTAAGGAAGCTGAACATCTTCCAATTCAGTAACTGGCTGAAAGGGTGGTGTGTTGAAGAGGAGTTTTGCTTCCTGGGGGACTAAGGTGCCTATTTAAACTGGACTGCTTTCATCCCACGGGGTGGGAGCTAGGGCACTGGGACAGAAGTTAGTGTCATCTACTGAGCACACCCAATCAAAAGAGACACAGAAAGCACTCCTAAATCTAGGAGAGGCATTCAGGGAGCTGAGGGTATCACAGTTAAAAAGGAAGGGTCATACACCCGAGAGTAAAAACCAAAATTGAGAGGCATGAAGGTTCGGTTAAAACAGCAGGGAACTAGCAAAGTAGGACCAACCACAGGATGGCAGGCAGGGTTAATGGAGGAGGGTGGTATGCTTAAATGCCAGAAGCCTTGGAAATAAAATGATCTGAGTTCAGGCCATGGAAGCAAATGGCAACCCAGACATAATGGCAGAGACAGAAACGTGGGCATCATCCAATAGTGACTGCAATCTTACTGATCCAGGCTACGTATTATTCAGGAGGGACAGGGTAACGGGGAGAGAAAGGAGGTGGTTACTGTACATCAGGAAACATCAAACTGATGGAGGTTAAGGAGACTGGGTATTGGGGCATGGCAGAATTACTAGAGCACAGCTTACAGTGGATAGGGAGAGGGCTGTCCAATGTGGGTTGATCTACTGGCCTCAAAATCAGAACAGCTGGCCAGGGCTCTAAACCAACAAATCAGGAAAGCAGTAACTGGAGCAGACTTCAACATGCTAGATACTGAATGACGCATCCCAATGGCGTGAAGCACCAGAAATCAGGCACTGGTAAGACAGCTTCCAGGACTGCTTTATGAAATGACTGGTGGAGGAACAGACTTGGGACGGGACCCTTCTAAACCTAGTTCTGACCAATTGAGACAGCACTGGAGAGTAACAGTGGAAAAGTCACAATGGTTCAACAATCCCAACACAGTGCTGTTCTACACCAGACCTGAAATCACAGAAGAAATTTAACCAGACAGTGGTCCTGGACATTTGTAGGGCTGACTGCGGGGGATGGAGGAGGAGCTAAGGAAGAGGTTTGTGAGGTACAAACAACTAGATGGGAAAGAGAGCAAGTGGAAGCATATCAAAAAAGTGATTCTAGTTGTCACTAAAGGTTGCATCAGATAAGTCGGCAAGAGACTCAACAAGCCTGTGTGGTTCTTCCGGTGAGGTCGGCGTAGCAGTGAGGGGAAAAAAAAAAAAACAGTGTCCTAAAAATGGCAGTCTTCAAAATGTACAAGACCGAACAGACAGAGGCAAGTAGGGAACTAAAGCTAGTAAGGCAGAAAGGAGAACTAAGGTACAGGCAGACTGCAAGAGGGATTAAGGAAAATAAGATGTCCTTCCTTGAGTATGTCAAAGAAAGGAGGAAGGACAAGCATGGATCCCAGAACCAATATGGAAATGCAGAAAACTACAAATTTAGTTAAATAAAACAAAAACGAATCTAGCTAAAGCAGTGTATGACAAAACTAGCTAGTTTTACTAATTTTAGACTTTATTTAAAACAATAAACAACTGCTGGGACTGGGCCAGGGCTCCGGGGAGTGTACTCTCTTCAGCTGATAGAAATCTGGCAATAGAACACTGGGGAAGTGTGAATTTCATTCTAAATTCCAGTTTGTCTCCAGGGCAACATCTGAGGCGGAAGATGATGCAGACTTGTATGACATCACTAGAAGACTCCTGTTGTCAGAAACTAATAATCTTACTTCGAGGGGATCTTGCAACAGGCAACACCAGTAGGACTGAAGCCACCAGGCACCAGAACCACACAGAAAACTTCTAGCTAGCAGTCTATCATGGGCGGGCGCTCCTGCTGACGTCTGCCTATCCTATAAAGGGGCAATCACCATTACCTCAGTTCTTTCACCGTCGACCCGATGCTGGCGGACCTTCATGGGCGCCAGCTTCAGTCAACTGCCATTTCTAGTGTTTCACCCGTTTCTCCCTATGGGCTGCTGCTACCACCTGGATTCTTTCATCTGCCCAGTGAATCTGATTTTGGAGTACCTATACTCCCTTTTGGACTCCGGTTTAGGGTACTCCTTTTTTAAGGTGCACCTTTCCACCATCTCTGCGTACCACGCACCTACCGAAGGCAAGTCTGTTGCCCAACTGGATGTGTCCCATATGTTTTTGTGGGGAATCCTTCATTTGATGCTCCCCATATGGGACCCTGTCCCTCCATGGGATCTTCTTTTCATGCTGGAAAAGTTACTTCTGCACAGAGGATTTCCGAGCTTCAGGCTCTGATGTGTAAAGAGCCTTACTTGGTTTTCCAAAAAGACAGGGTGTGTCTGCATAGTAATCCTAAGTTTCTGCCTACTGAGTTTACTTTAAATCAATCCATCCACCTACCAGTTTACTTTCCTGAGTATTCTAATCAGGCGGAGGCCTTGCTCCACACTTTGGATGTTTCTAGGGTGCTTTGGTATTATACAAACCACACCCAGGCTGTGAGGAAAACTGACCAGTTGTTTGTTTCATTTGCCCCCCCAAGACAGAAGGGGCACCCGTCTAGAAATACAGGTTACTCACCTGTTACAGGAGTTCTAGGAGTGGTATATGTTGTTCATCCACACTGTCTGGCAGGTACCCTGCCGCTTTAAGATGGTCCAGAAAGTCTTCAAGCTGGCTCCTCCCACCCACCCGGGTGGTAAAACCCTCGGCTCCGCCCCATGACACCAGATCTAGCCCGCTGGAAGCCAGGTTGCGTGTCGAAGCCGGGGAGTTCGGGTGGGTCGTGTGGAACAACAACATATACCACTTCTAGAACTCCTGTTACAGATGAGTAACCTGTATTTCTAGGGACGTGGATATGTTGTTCAAGCCACACTGTCTGGCACACTCCTAACAGTACTCCGGGAGTAGGGAGGCAAGGCGTGCACCCCCGATACCTACTTGGGGAGTGAGGACTGGAGAACAGAGGTCCCAAAACCAGCATCCTGGCGTGACTCTAGGTCAACGTGGTAATGAGAAATAAAGGTGCTCCTTGTGTGTTTCTGGAGGGGAATTTCAAAAACAGGAGGAAAGGTCCTCTTTAAAAGGGCAGAAGCGGACAGTGTATTTCTGCAGGAAACTCACGTCAACCTAGTGGAAACTGCTAAATTACATAGTGAGTGGATGGGGCTGGTGGTGTACGACTCATTTAATACTAGGGGTCATTACTACAGGTTACTCACCTGTAACAGGAGTTCTAGGAATGGTATATGTTGTTCATCCACACTGTCTGGCAGGTTCCTTGCCGCTTTAAATCTTGCCGGAAGGTCTTCAAGCTGGCGGCTCCTCCCACCAACCCGGGTGGTAAAACTCACGGCTCTGCCCCATGACGCCAGATCTAGCCCGCTGGAAGCCAGGTTGTGCGTCGAAGCCAGGGAGGTCGGGTGGGTCGTGTGGATGAACAACATATACCATTCCTAGAACTCCTGTTACAGGTGAGTAACCTGTATTTCTAGGGACATGGATATGTTGTTCATCCACACTGTCTGGCAGACTCCTAGCAGTTCTCCGGGAGGAGGGAGGCAAGGCGCACACCCCCTACTTGGGAAATAAAGACTGGAGAACCGAGGCCCCAAAACCAGCATCCCGGCGTGACTCAAGGTCGATGTGGTAGTGGGTGATGAAGGTGTGTGCTGACTTCCAGGTAGCAGCCCTGCAGATTTTCTGGATAGCGACGTCCATAGAAGCAGCCACCAAAGTAGCGGTATGGTGGGTAGAATGAGCATTTATCCCTTTGGGTGGCCCACCAACCTACAGCAGACATCTATGTGCAGGAGGTGACCCACCTGCTTATCATCCGCTTAGCTGCAGGTCTGCCAGGTGCAGCTGCGGCGTAGGTGACAAACAGCTGGCGAACCTCTCCCCAAACTTCAGCCGTCCGCTCCTTATAATAAGCGAGTGCTCTTCTAGGGTCCAAAGTATGGAGCCTATATTCGACCTCTGAGGTGTGACTGGGGTAGAACACCGGCAGATTCAACACCTGATTCAGGTGAAACTCCGACACCACCTTCGGAAGAAATTTCAGGTGGCACTGAAGGACAACCTTGTCCCTATGGAAGACCAGATAGGGAGAATCGATGGAAAGCGCCTGGAGCTCTCCCATCCTTCTGGCTGATGTGATAGCCACCAAGAAGGCAGTCTTTCTTGACAGGTGGGAGATATCGCACCTGTGCATCGGTTCGAATGGTTTGCCCATGAGCTTAGCCAATACCAGCAATAGATTCCACAGAGGTGGACGTTCTCACACCAGAGGGGAGAGGGGTATGTGATCAAGGCCTTTGAAAAAGCGCCCAACCACCTTCTCCTGCGTCACCGACTACTTGCCAGCCCCCGCCCGGTAAGCAGAGATGGCTGCCAGGTGCACCTTAAGGGTCGTTGACCAAAGACTTAGCTGAGGCAGGGACCACAGGTAGTCCAAAATGCTAGCCAATGGACAGGCCGAGGGGTCCAACCTCTTGTCCTGACACCAAATGGAGAATTTCTTCCATTTAAAGGCATAGCACTTTCTGGTCGACTCCTTACGGGACGCCTCAACAACGTTGAGGACCTCGTTGGAAAGACCCAAGGCCTGGAACTCTAGCCGCTCAGGAACCAGGCCGTCAGGTGCAGGGACCGAAGGTCAGGATTCAGCACCTTCCCCTTGTTGACTGAGATCAGGACGGGCGGGCTGGAAGCCGCCTCAGGAGCCTGGAGCTGAGGCTGAGGAGATCTGGGTACCAGAACTGACAAGGCCAATCTGGGAATACCAGAAGCACCTGCGCCTTGTCCCTCTTTGCCTTGAGAAGCACCTTGTGGATCAAGGGAAATGGAGGGAAGGAACAAAAGAGGCTCAGAGTCCACAGCCTCAAGAAGGCATCCCCCTGCAGTGAGCCCTGCTGAGGGGGGTGGGCATGAAACAGCCTCGGCTTCGCATTCTCCCTGGAGGTGAACAGGTCCACCTGAGGGGTGCCCCAATGGGAGAACAGGTCTTGGACTAACTCCGGCAGGAGAGACCACTCGTGAGATGCAGCACCTATCCGGCTGAGGGCACCGACCAGACTGTTCAAAGCTCCTGCCACATGGATGGCTTGGAGATCCGCCTCTAGGCTGATCACAAGAGACCAAATGCGGAGAGCTTCCTTGCACAGAGGCAAGAAGTGCGTCCCGCCTTGACGGTTGAGACAGTACATGGTCGTGGTTTTGTCCGTCTGGACCTGAACCACCTGACCCGTACAAACATAGCAAAGGCAGTGAGGGCTAGTCGAACTGCTCAAAGCTCCAGCAGGTTGATGTGGCATCGAGACTCCTGAGGGGACCAGAGGCCATGGGTCCGAAGCTCCCCCAGATGTGCACCCCAACCCATCAAGAGGCGTCAGTCGTAAGAATGACTGTCAGCTTGGGGCGGACAAACGGGATACTCTCCTGCAGATGAGCTGGGATGAGCCACCACTGCAGGCCGTCCCAAATCATTTGGGTCACGGTTATTGGCTGGTCCAAAGGACCGAGAAGCGCTGTGACCACTGGCGGGCCAGCTTCCACTGCAGGGGATGCATACGCCAGCGGGCCCAATGGACCACGCTGGTGCAAGCCGCCATGAGACCCAGAAGGTGCAGGAAGTCCCGGGCAGGGTGCAATTGCCCAACCAGAAATGATTGGGCAAAGGAGGAAAGGACCTTGGCCCTGTCCGCGAGGAGCCGGTCTCAGGCTCGAAGAGAGTCGAGCTCTGCCACAATGAATTGAATCACCTGCGATGGTAAGAGTTCCAATTTGGTCTCATTGATCAGGAGACCAATTTGAGAGCAGACCTGGAGGGCCAGATCTCTGGACCGCTCCACCTCCAGCCCGGAGGAGGCTGCTATCAGCCAGTCGTCCAGGTAAGGGTACACCCGGACCCCCCGGCGCCGCGGAATGCTGTCACCACTGCCATGCATTTTGTGAAGACCCTGGGAGCTGGATAAAGGTCGAAGGGTATGGCCCGGAACTGATGCCGCTGGGCCGGACGTGCCGTGGGGCGGAAGGGCAAAGGGCTTACACTGTTGCTGGCGGCCTTTGTCCTTCTGGGCAGACATGACAGAGTCCAAGGTCGTGTTGGACTTCTCGATCCTCTGGAGATGGCCCTTCACCCCAGGCCCGAACAAGTCGGTGCCCAAGAAGCGAATGTCTGCCAGCTTGTCCTGGGTATCTGCCGTAAAGGTGGAGATCTGCAGCCAAGCTTTGTGGCACATGGCTATCGCGGGCTGCTACTGACCAGGCACAAGAGTCTCCAATGTCCAAGGCAGTTTGGAGCTGTTGCCTGGTCACCGCCGTTCCCTGATCCCGCACCTGCTTAACCGTTGTTTGAAGGTCAGCCAGGAGATGAGAAAGCATCTCATCCAGAGAACCCATAAGGGCGTGTGAAAAGTGTGCCATCAGTAAAGCCGAGCTAGCCTGTCAAAGGCCTAGGGAGAAGGCAGCATAAACTTTGCGCCCCGAGTAGTCCAGCTTTTTGGACTCCTTGTCCGGGGGGCTTTTCTACGTCCCTAGCATTTCCGGAGTGCCGGATGACTATTGGTTACCAGCCCTTCAGCAGAGGGGTGCTCTGAAAAACTGTAGAGGGAACCGGTGGGGACTGCGTACTTGTGAGCCATCCTGGCCAAAGGCGCAGGACAGGATGCAGGCCGCTGTCACAACTCCAGGGCCAGACCAACAATGGCCTCGACCAATGGGAAGGCCTCTGTGGGGGGAATCCCCTCGGTCCAAAATCTCCGTGAGGGGGATATCTGGTCCATTTCTGCATGGTTTCGAGCTGCATCCCAGTGGACTCTGAGATGAGCCAAAGAATTCCCAGGAACGAGGATGGGCTCTTGTCCACCAAGAGACCCCTGGAGGATTCCAGGTTGAGGAGCCTGGAATACAGGGAGGAGTCATCAGACTCCCAAGTAGTCCGTGAACTGCTGCCGAGCGCCTGAGCCACCCTCCACTCGCCGAGACCTATTGGGGGTGAGGGTGACCAACAACCTGTGGGGCAAGCCCTAACCCGACCGAGAATCCTTGGTCGGGACCCCAGTCTTCGGTTGTGTGGGTGGCAGTTCCGCCACAATGGGTGGAGTAGCTGGTTTCCAGCGAGCAATCGGTGCCGGAGTCGGTTCCTTGACTAAGGAGCCAATGGCGATAGGTTGCTTCGGCCGTTTGGGCAACAGCCACTTAATGGCCGGTGAAGGCAACGGAGTCGGCTTGTCACTGGCTAATAAGAGCTGCTGCCACATCATGTCCTCATAGCGCCGACGCAACCTGCGCCGAGAGGACGACGAGGACGAGCGGCAACGCCGCCTTCCGTGATGCCAAGACCGAGACCACCGATGTTGGTGGGACCTACCAGACACGAAGGAGGACCGAGACCACTGGGGTCGCCGATTGTGGGTAGAAGAGGGAGTGGGGAAAACCTGCTCATTCCCTGTTTCAGGGTCCTTGACCGGGGACTTCGGCATGGGAGGCCAAGGCAAGTCATCAGTAACCACCGAGGGTATCAGTGAAAAAGGGTTATCGGCTTCTCCAGTCGACGACCCATCTAACGGGTCGAGAAAAATCTCGACCGCATCGACTGGAGTCTCGGCCAACTGACCTGATGGGGACACCGTGAAGCCAGCTGCCTTAGCAACCTTGACCGAGGTGGAGAGGGACTGACAAAGCTCCTTAAAAGAAGCAGTGTAGCAGGAGCCCAAGGAGAGCGGGATAAACACTGACACCGAGGAAGTAGAAGCAGCGGCATGGGCTGCCTCCTCCTCGAGGGCGATTAACTGCTCCCGCTGCTCCTCGGAGCCCACCGCTGCGGACACCGCCCAACAGGCCTCCTCTGACTTCTTCGGTGGAAACAGTTTCTCAGGGTGCCCCAACTGAAGTCGGGCAGCGCGGCCTTCCAAAACCGAAGCCGTAAAAGACTTGCAGAGATCGCAGGCCTTCGGATCATGGGTAAGCCCCAGGCAGTAAACGCACGTGGCGTGTGGGTCAGTCCGAGATGTCTTCTGCCCGCAAGGGCACCGACGGAAGCCGGGAGTAGATTTTGAATCCATTGCAGCTGTGAGGGAAGTAGAAGACTTAAGTCTTGTAAATTTTAAAACAAATTTTTGGAAAAACGGAAGACTTAGGATCCAGGCCCAAAGACGCAAGAGTGCTAAGGAGGGAACCTGAGCTTCCAAGCGGTAAGGAAGATCTGGCGTCATAGGGTGGAGCCAAGGATTTTACCACCCAGGCGGGTGGGAGGAGCCAGCTTGAAGATTTTCCGGCCCATCTTAAAGCGGCAAGGAACCTGCCAGACAGTGTGGATTGAACAACATATCCACGTCCCTAGAAACAGGGTTTGTCTAAATGGTTGGCTAATTGCACTGTTTACCGCTACTGTAAGCGCAAGCCCTTGCCTGGGGCAATAAAAGACCACTCTGTCAGACGTATGGCCACCTCTACCACTTGTTTCAGGAATGTGTCTGCTGTGGACATCTGTGCAGCTGCCACCTGGAGTTCTGTCCACACCTTCATTCACCACTAGTCTGGACATAGCATCTAGTCGCAGGGCCAATTTTGGATTTGCTATCCTTCAGGGCCTTCGTTCCTGAATCTTTTGCTGTTGCCTTCAGCCTCTGCCCGGCTGCCTTCTCGGTCAGTTCTGGTACTGCTTGGGACTCAGTCCTACCAGTGTTGCCTGCTGCAAGAGCCACCTCGAAGTAAGATAGTCCAGTTATGTAAGGACTTACCATAACATTAGATCTTTGAGAGCAGCTCTTGCAGCAGGCGATCCTTTCCCTCCCTCCTTCCCCCTTATTTCTTCTCCTTTGCCTCAGTGCCGAGGAACCGCTTTGGTTCTCCATTTCACCAACTGCTATGGGGTCTACAATGGGAGAACTGAAGTAGGTGTGGGGGACCCGCCCCTTTATAGGACAGGCAGACGTTAGCATGCGAACAGCAGTGGGGGCGGAACCCCGTGACAGACTGCTAGCTAGATGTTTTCCGTGTTGTCCTTGTGCCTGGAGGCTTTCAGTCCTATCAGTGCTGCCTGCTGCAAGAGCTCCTCTCGAAGATCTATTACAGTAAGTTCTTATGGAACTGCACTTTCTGAAGGAATACTTCCGCTCAGTCTTTAGCTGAGATGGGGGCACTGTGTAGCATTCAGGTAGGGTGAGGAACAATTATGGAAATGGGAAATACCACAGAGAAAAAGGGTGCTTAAGGGGCTGCAGGTAGATGGGTAGCCAGGACTGGACAGTCTGCATTCACGGGTACTCAGGGAGCTGGAGCATGTTCTGGCAGCATCGCTGACAGACATATTTAAATGTTTAAGAAGGGCATACTCCCCAGGAATTGAAGGGTCGCAGAGTTCGCCCCCCTGCACAAGGGCAGGGACAGTGGAGACCCAAGAAATTACAGAAAGTTAACCTGACTTCCATTGTCAAGAAGCACCTTGAGACCATACTCAAACCAGCTGGTCAACTTTCTAGAATTAAACGAGCCCCATAACAGTAGACACCATGGCTTTGTGAAGGGGAGGTACTGTCAATCTAACATGAATTTCTTCAGTGCTAAGTCACAAGCATTGGACAAGGGCCAAGCCCTGCCCGTTCCTTACCTAGACTTCTAGACTTCAGCAAAGCCTTTTGACTCTGTACCCCACAAAGAGCTGGTAAAGAAACTGTGGGACTTAGGTGTTGAGGAGAATGTCATTAGATGGGTTGAGGGAACTGGCTAGAAGAGAGACCTAAACAGTGTAATAAACTGTACGTACAGTACCAAGGTAAGAAGAGTTACAAGCGGGGTCCAAATGGGGCAGTCCTGGGTGCAGGAGCGGTGCTCTTCAAAGTGTTCATTTTCAACACTGCAGAAGGGATCCGGGGCATGATGTGTCAATTTTCGGATGACACAAAGATATGTGGTGGCAGTGCAGACAGTAAGGAGGGCAGGAGGGAATGAATGAGACCTGGGAAAAACGGAAAGGTAGTCAAAGATTTGGCAACCAAAATTCATTGCCAAGAAGCGCAAGACTATGTGCCTGGGGAGGGTGAACACAAGGACTGAATTTAAAATGATGGGGAGGGGGTGCCTGAAGCCACTGGTTTGACAAGTGTTCCTCCTGGGCTATAAGAGAGGTTCTTTTACTTTAAGTATTAAAATAATCTTTTCTGTGTGATTTTTTTTTTTTTTTAAATCAGAAATGATATCTTATTTGGTACAACTCACAGCATAAGAATAAGGAGTTATAGATCGTTTGGATATGGAGAACCCTAAAAAAACTGCACCTGAAGGTAGAGAAAATTGGGGCAGTCAATGGCAGGCCTGAGTACAGGAGACAAGGCAGCAAGCTTGGCAGGAGACCATGGAGAGCAGGCCATAATACTGCAGCATGTGATGCGCACCATACAGGGTCGCTGCTCTGGACCTTAAAGTGGAGGAATTTCACTCCAGACTGTTGGTTTGTGAGACGCAGTCACAGTTGGCCTTCTAAGAAGCTAAAGAGGCCACCGAGTGTGTACTCCAGGCTGCCACAGGCTCGGCTGGCCTTGTGAAAGAGAATCAGGACCTGAAGTATAGACTAGAGACAGTGGAGAATGTGACAGATTTCATCTAACCTCAGGGTCCTAGGCGTGCTTGGGTCAACAGAAAGAAATGACCAGTCACATTTTGTTGGGCCCTGGCTAAAGACCACACTACAGATGGAACACGAGCCAGGAGTGCAGCAGACATACCGAATCATGCTGCGAAAGCACCGAGGACAATAAACCTAGGACATTACTTGTTGTGCTCACCAGCAGTCCTGCGAGCAACAGTATCTTAACAGCAGCCAGGAGACTAGACCCAATTCCTATGGAGTATGGCAGCAAAATCTCTATGTACCCCAAATTTAGTTCTGCCACTAGGGACAGGGGAAAAAATCCTTTGACTCACTATGGTCAGTGCTCCATTCTCTTAAAGTATTGCATGCCCTTCAGTACACAAGCCACCTTAAAATAGTTTATTCGGGCAAGCAGTATCCCTACAATGACCCCCAGGAGCTGGATGTATTAATAACGAGACCCCGAACCGGACACTAACTCTGATACATAACATTAAAAGAAAAAAGGGTTTTGTTTTACTAATTTCCCATTCTGTAACTGTGGGATAAAAGGGAAATTTCCTTGAAGGTGGCTAAATGAGGGCATTACATGCATTTGCGGGATACAACCCCATATGTGTAACATTTCATATAGCTTAAGTAAAGGCCTCTTAATAATGTCGCTGACCATGCAGCAGCTACACTGTTACCACCCCCAAAATAACCCTATGCTCCTGTGTGAAAGTGTGTTAAAGTCACATACTTCGTAGTGTGGCTCAATGGGACTGCTGTAAATAACGATGCTGTACACTTGCTGGCACGTTAACTCTGTGGAGAAGGGTACAACTCCCCGTGAAGGATATCTCTCAATTTTGGTGCTGGCCAAGTAGCTCCAGTGTGAGCTAAACAAAGCAGTGCAATGGCAGATCGTTTCCTCTGGCTTCGGTCTACCATTAGCTTTACTACCTGTAAGGTCATTCCAAATGTCCAAAATAACCGATTACAGTATCAATTCTCTATTTAATGGTACTGTTGGGTATCATTTGACTCTGCAGGACTACACTATGTGTTTTACCGATCAATTAAACTGTTTCTATACTATATATTTTTCTGCAGTTGTGATTTAAATGTATGGGACTAAAATACAGGTTACTCACCTGTAACAGGAGTTCTAGGAATGGTATATGTTGTTCATCCACACTCATTGGCAGTATCCTTGCCGCTTTAAATCTTGCCGGAAGGTCTTCAAGCTTGCTCCTCCCACCCACCCGGGTGGTATAACTCTCGGCTCCGCCCCATGACGCCAGATCTGGCCCGCTGGAAGCTCAGGTTGCTGCGCAGGCCGGGAGGTCAGGGGAGTTAGGATGAACAACATATACCATTCCTAGAACCTGTTACAGGTGAGTAACCTGTATTCTAGGACATGGATATGTTGTTCATCCACACTCATTGGCAGACTCCTAGCAGTTCTCCGGGAGGAGGGAGGCAAGACGACACCCCCAATACTTACTTGGGAAAGAGAGACTGAGAACCGAGGCCCCAAAACCAGCATCCCGGCGTGACTCAAGGTCGATGTGGTAATGGGTAATGAAGGTGTTTGCTGACTTCCAGGTAGCAGCCCTGCAGATTTCCTGGATAGGGACGCCCTGGAAGCAGCCACCGATGCAGCAGTATGGCGGGTAGAATGAGCTCTTATCCTCTCGGGAGGCTCCATGCCCGCCAACTTATAGCAGAGATCTATGCAGAAGGTTACCCACCTGCTTATCGTCCGCTTGGCTGCAGGTCTGCCAGATGCGGCTTCAGCGTAGGTGACAAACAGCTGGCTAACCTCCCTGACCTCTCAGCTCGCAGCCTTATAATAAGCGAGCGCCTTCTAGGGTCCAGAGTATGGAGCCTATATTCGCCTCCGAGGTGTGATTGGGGTAGAACACCGCAGAGTCAACACCTGGTTAAGGTGAAACTCCAACCCTCGGAAGGAATTTCGTGGGGCGAGGACAACCTTGTCCCTGTGGAAGACCAGGTAAGGAGACCATGGAAAGCGCCTGGAGCTCTCCCATCCTTCTGGCTGACGTGATAGCCACCAAGAAGGCGGTGCTCCACGACAGGTGAGAGAGAGCACACCTGTGCATAGGTTCGAATGGCTTGCCCATGAGCTTTGCCAGTACCAGCAGTAGATCCCACGGAGGTGGGGGTTCCCGCACTGGAGGGGAAATGTGATCAAGGCCTTTGAAAAAGCGCCAGACCACCTTCTCCTGCGCCACCGACTGCTTCCCGGCCCGCGCCCGGTAAGCAGAGATGGCTGCCAGGTGCACCCTTAGGGTCGCCGACCTAAGCCCTTGACTAGAAAGGACCATAAATAGTCCAAGATGCTTGCCAAGGAACAGGAGGAAGGGTCCAAGCCCTGCCTGACACCAAATGGAAAACCTTTTCCATTTGAAGGCATAGCATTTTCTGGTCGACTCTTACGGGACGCCTCAACTACATTGAGGACCTCGCGGAAAGACCCAAGGCCTGGAACTCTAGCCGCTCAGGAACCAGGCCGTCAGGTGCAGGGATTGAAGGTCCGGATGAACACCTTCCCTGATTGACTGAGAGCAGGTCCGGGCGAGCTGGAAGCTGCCGCGAGTCCTGGAGCTGAGACTGAGGAGATCTGGTACCAGAACTGGCGAGGCCAGTCTGGGGCTATCAGAATCACCTCGCCTTGTCCCCCTCGCCTTGAGAAGCACCTTGTGGATCAAGGGAAATGGGGAAAGGCGTAAAAGAGGCCCGGGTCCATTGCCTCGAGAAGGCATCCCCCTGCAGCGAGCCCTGCTGAGGGGGGCGGGCATGGAACAGACTCAGCTTCGCGTTCTCCCTGGAGGCAAACAGGTCCACCTGAGGTGTGCCCCAATGGGAGAACAGATGCTGTACTACCTCCGGCAGGAGAGACCACTCGTGGGATGCAGCCCCTATCCGGCTCAGGGCATCGGCCAGGGTGTTGGAGGCTCCTGCCACGTGAATGGCTAGGAGATCCGCCTCCAGGCTGCGCGCGAGTGACCAAATGCGGAGAGCTTCCTTGCATAGAAGCATGGAGCGCGTCCCGCCCTGGCGGTTTAGATAGTACATGGTCGTGGTATTGTCCGTCTGGACTCGGACCACTTGACCCCGGAGGAACGGAGCAAAGGCGTGAGAGCTAGGCGGACCGCCGAGCTCCAGCAGGTTGATGTGGCATCGGGACTCCGGGGACCAGAGGCCATGAGCCCGTGTTCCCCAGATGGGCACCCCAACCCATCAGAGAGGCATCGGTCGATAGAGAGACCGCCGGCTCGGGCGGACGAACGGGATGCCCTCCTGCAAATGATCTGGAACGGTCCACCACTGGAGAGCTGCCCACATCCCCTGTCACCGGCACAAGCTGGTCCAAGGGATCGCAGCGCCAGGACCACTGGCTGGCCAGTCCCCACTGAAGGGACGCATGTTCCAGCGGGCCCAACGGACCACGCTGGTGCAGGCCGCCATGAGACCCAGGAGGCCAGGAAGTCCCGGCAGGGCGCAACTGCCCAACCAGAAATGATCGGGCAAAGGAGGAAAGAACCGCCCTGTCCGGGGAGCCGCTCTGGCTCGAAGAGAGTCGAGGCTGCGCCCGATGAATAGAATCACCTGCTTGGCTCGAGTTCGACTTGGCCTCGTTGATAAGGAGGCCCAGTTGAGAGCAGACCTGAGGGCCAGATCTCTGGACCACTCCGCCTCCTTCCTGGAGGGAGCTGCTATCAGCCAGTCGTCCAGGTAAGGGTACACGCGACCCCTCGGGCGCGCAGAGAATGCTGTCACCACTGCCATGCATTTGGTGAAGACCCTGGGAGCTGGAGACAAGCCGAAGGGCATGGCTTGGAACTCAGAAGGGATCCTTCCGCTCGGAAGCCGAAGGAATTCTGGTGAGACGGACGGATAGGGACGTGAAAAACGCGGCCCTGCAAGTCCAGAGAGCAGAACCACACGCCCTGCTCCTCAAGGATGGTATTATCTGAGCCAGAGTGACCATCCTGAAGGTTCGAGACCTTAGGAACTTGTTTAGGTCGTGTAGGTCGAGAATGGGGCGCCAGCCCCCCGTCCGTTTCGGAACCAGGAAGTACCTGGACACAAACCCTGGGTCTGAAGGAGGGTCCACCACCTCCCTTACCACCTCCTTCTGGAGGAGGAGAGCGATGTCGGCTCGACGAGCCGCCAGTGAGAGCTGGGGATCCCGAAGCCCCGGAGGCGGCGGCTCTTGAAGGGTGGTGCCTGCTCGAATTCCAGAGGCAGGCCTCTTCCCACCACCTCCAAGACCCACCTGTCCGTGGTAACAGCGACCAGGCGGAACGGAAGCGGGCCGAGCCGCCTTCAAGGGGACCCAGGGGAAGGTGACGGGATGGGGGCACCCCTCAGCCCGTCACTGGGCAGGCTTGGAGGAGGGACCGGCCGAGGACCTCCTGGGCCCTTCTCCTGCCTCCTGTTAGAGGAAGCCGCGGCTTGGGTTTGGGATGCCAAGGCGAGCCTGCTGGCCCTGACGCTGCTGGGCCAGGCACGCCGGGGCACAGAAGGACGAAAGGGCTTAGGCTGTGGTTTGCGGCCTTTGTCCTTCTGAGCGGAAGAGACCGAGTCCAAGGTAGCATTGGACTTCTCGATCCTCTGCAGGTGACCTTCCACCCCAGGGTCGAAGAGGTCAGTCCCCAAAAGGGAACATCCGCCAACTTGTGCTGGGTATCCGGCAAAGGTGGATATCTCAGCCAAGCCCGCCGACGATAGCCACCGCGGCCGCCACCGATCTGGCACATGAGTCCCCTATATCCAAAGCAGTCTGAGCTGCTGTTTGGCCACTGCCCTGCCCTGGTCCCGCACCTGCTTAACGTAGTCTGCAGATCGGCGGGAAGATGAGGGATGACCTCATCCAGGAGCCCAACAGGGCATGAGAAAAATGTGCCATGAGGACGGCCGAACTGGCCTGGCGAAGGCCGAGAGAAGGGCGCAGCGTAGACTTTTACGCCCGACATAGTCAATTTCTTGGACTCCTTGTCAGGAGGTTTGTCCACATCCTAAGCGTTGCCCGGCGCGCTACCGAAAACGCTGTCGGTAACCAACCCCTCAGCAGGGGTGTTCCAAAAACCGACAAGGAACCGTAGGGACCGTGACACTTCCCACATCCTGGCTGAAGGCGCAGGGCAGGAAGCAGGGCGCTGCCAAAGCTCCAGTGCCGGACCCACTATGGCCTCGCCACCGGAAAGGCCTCCGTCGAGAATCCCTCGGTCCAGAATCTCCGTGAGGGGATACCTGGCCCGCTTGGAACGGGTTCGAGCGCCATCCCGTAGACTCCAGATGAGCCAAGCAGTCCTAGGAAGGACGACGGGCTATCGCCCATTGACTGACCTCCTGAAGACCCAAGTCCAGTCGCTTGAGAAAAGGAGGAATCATCTTCGGACTCGGAAGAGTCCTCGAAGAGCTGCCTCTGGCCTGAGCCACCCTTCACCTGCCGAGGTCGGTCGGGAGTGGAGGGTAACTGACAGCCGATGGGGTAGACCCTTAGCCGACCGAGAATCCTTGGTCGAGCCCAATTGGTGGCTGTGGAGGAGAGTTCCACCGAATCGGTGGAGCAGCTGGTTTGGCCGAACAACCGCCTGGGTATAGGTCCTCGGATAAGTCGAGGTGTGTGTCGGCCGTCCCGTGACAGTTACTTAATGGCCGGGAAGGCGACGGAGTCGGCTTATTCCGGCCAGGAGGAGCTGTTGCAACATAAGGTCTCGTCACTCGTCGACGAATTTCGCGAAGCCTCCCTCATCCGAGGAGGAGGACGAGGACGAGCGGCGACGCCGCTTACCGCGGTGCCGAGACCGAGACCGCCTATGACGGTGGGATCGGCTGGACCGTGAAGAGGTCCGAGACCGAGAGTCCCGGAATTTCCGAGGTCGGTGCGGGGAGGTGTCGGCCGGAACCGGCACTCCCTTCGGCTCGGATGGTCCATCCGAGGGCTCCGGAACCGGAGGCACGGGCGAGCCCAGTGATCCTCAACTCCTCCCGGGGGAACCGGGGAGAGGGGAATCTCGGCTGCTAAAGGCGACAGCCCGTCCAATGGGTCGAGAAAATCTCGACTTCATCGGTGGAGTCTCGGCCAACTGACCTGACGGGGACACCGTGAGGCCAGTGGTCGAAGCCGACGATCGATCAAGCCGACGGTCGACGGCCCGGAGAGGGACCTTTCCCGCTCCCAGGCGGCGAGGGACTACCCCTGTCCTCTTTTGGACCGAAATTAGGTCCAGCAGACGCAGGCCCTTCTCCTTTAGTGGAGAGGGACAGACAAAGCTCCTTAAAAGAAGCCGTAGGAAGAACCCAGAGGCGGGATAAATGCAGCCCGAGGAAGACTGACGCGCCGCACGCCTCCTCTTCGAGGCTACCATCCGCTCGAGCTGATCCGCCGACCGCGCCCGCGGACACCGCCCAACCGGGCCTCCTTGGACTTCACCGAGAAACGCTTCTCGGACGGCCCAGTTGCAATCGGCAGCACGGTCTTCGAGGACGAGGGGCGAGAAAGATGAGCACAGGTCGCAAGCCTGCGGGTCGTGCTCAAGGCCTAAGCAGTAGACACACGGGAGTGTGGATCCGTCCGAGACATCTTTCTGCCCGCGATGGGCATCTCCAACCGAGGAGTCGATTTGTCCATCGCTAGGCAGCGAGGGATAGAAGACTGAAGTCTTTTGCAAAATTTATTTTTTAAACTGCTAAACGGAGAAATAGGAACAGTCACAAACGCAGAGCGTTAAGGAGGGAACCTGAGCTTCCAAGCGGTAAGGAAGATCTGGCGTCATGGGGCGGAGCCGAGAGTTATACCACCCGGGTGGGTGGGAGGAGCAAGCTTGAAGACCTTCCGGCAAGATTTAAAGCGGCAAGGATACTGCCAATGAGTGTGGATGAACAACATATCCATGTCCCTAGAAGTTATATTCCCATTTGTTTAACAATCAAATGCTGAGTTATGTTCTTGTTTGTTTTGTCTGCTATAGGTTTTCTGCTGCCAACTTAGAGCCTTGGGGGTGGAGGGGGTTTACAAGAGATCCACAAGATCCTAGTTAGAGAGCTAGCACCTTTACGGAGACCAGAGAAAGCGATGACAGGTGGCTGACAAGGTCTACTCTTGTTATGACACTGAGGCATTTCCTTTAGACATTATGATTTGTTTGCACAGTGTTTCTTGTGTATCAACCCTGTGATGTAGGGAAACGCTTGAGTAGAAATACATGGTATCCTATTATAAGTATGACTGTAAAAAAAAAAAAAAAAAATATCCTGTACCTATTCTGGATTATGTTGTTTTTTTAAATGTATCTTTTATAACTTAATAAAAAACAACTTAAAAAAAAAAGATAATGGGTGTATGACTAGACCTCAGACCAGAAGGATCTGGGAGTTTTAATCAGCGACAGCCTCAGAACCTCAGTCCAGTGTAACAAGACATGTGGGAAAGCAAGCAGGTTGCTGGAGTGCATAGGTTGGGCTTTCTCAAGCGGACAGATGGAGGGGATCCTACCTCTGAACAGATCCTTGGCGAAACAGCCCCTGGGATACAGAGCACAGATCTGGAACCATCACCAAAAAAAGAACAAGGGGTGCATGGAGTTGATTACAGGAGAGCTACTAAACTCATTCATGGCCAGCAGAGGAGATCTTATGAAGGACAACTGGCTGACCGTGATAGCTACTGAGGCCAGGAGAGAGAGGAGACATGAAAGAAACCTTCAAGTACCTGACGGGTATAAACAGAGTGGATAACCAGCAACTGTTTAAGCTTAACGAGGGGTCCATTACAAGGGGCTACCACTGTATGCAAGCATGGGTGAATTCAGGAGGTTCATAAGGAAATATTTTTAAATACAGAGCGTGCTGGAAAATAGAACTGTCTGCCATTGGACTTAGCCAATGTTAACACAGCGGCAAGCTTCAAGAGGGGGTGGGACAGACAGATGGAACTGGTGAGGCTGATGGGAGAACGGAATGATGAAAGGGGGGGCATTAGTTCAAGCGGAGTTATGGGGTGCTTGTTCTGTTAAGAGGCCTAGCCAATGCTAGACTGAAAAGAGCCTAGGAAGAAAATGGACAGACTGGATGGACCACAAGTCTTTTTCTTTCTGTAAACATTTAGGTATGCATCATTAGCCATATGTGATTAACTTGACTTGCATGCTCTGATCCTGCTCCTTGTTTGAATATATCTGGTTCACCACAGAGCAAGGACAAATGATCCCCTGTATTACCCACCCCCACCCACCACTGAAGTTTAAAAACCCAAGAAATTATACGAGAAACAAGAACTGATTTTTTTTTTAAAGAGATCATTTTCTTTTTTATCATGGTTTACATACCTCGTGGTAACTGCTGCCTGTGCTGCTACTAGCTCCGCAGGGTGCTGGCATTGCTGGGGATCTCTCTACAGGACAGTTTGGGTCAGGAAATGGGGCAATTGGTAGAACAGTGGAATGGGATGTGTGATGGTGGTGGTGGTGGTGGTGGTGGTGGGGAAAGTGGTAGATATGCTGCTGGAGACAACTCGTGTGAGGAGGATGCCCTGGTAAGTGATTACTCTGAGATGGGCCCCCACATGGCGAATGTTGGGGGCAGCATGATGGCAGCCGTGGCATTGCATTAGGTCCTGCTTCTGGTGCGGAGTTGGATGTTGCTCTCCTAGTATCATCTTAAAATAAAGCAAATTAAAAAAAACATTAAGTTAAGCTTCCAATTTGGAACTCCTACACACAATTACAAAAATAGTTTCATAAACGTTCAAGATCTTATGGACTGTAATCGACATAAGTTTATCACTTCATGCAGTCTGAGCAATCCATCTAGTTCACTGGATAGGCATGACTTCACCAAAGAGGGGGGAGCTTCCCATGAATCTATGTGACAGAGCGATGCAGTAAGTGGGAGGGGAAATGGGCAACCAGGCTATAGTTAGGTGTCACCAATGGAGCTGGCCTGCTGACGCAGACGACCCAGGTTCGGAAACTGACTCAGGACATCAGAGGGCCGGCTGGGGGAGAAGGACCAAGCGTTCTAAAGATTGCTCTCCTTCTCCCAGGGGGGAGTTTAGAGTGTCTTAGCACAACATGGACCCCTGGCGGAGGCTGGAGGCACTTCCGTCCCGGTGCCGTCACTTTGGGGGTGGACATGGGACATCACTGCACATGCCCGCCCCAGGGAAAACAACATACCCACCCTCAAAAATAATTTGCAGCCGCCCATTCTTGATGCCTGCTCCTGGCTCTGATCGTCCTCTGGCTCTTCCCCGCCGATCAATTCTGATGTCTGTGGCTCCAGCCAGCCTCAGACCCTGCCCTGGAGGGAAAGCCAGGGAGTCAATGTCGGTGGGCGTTTCCCACCAACACCTTCTCCCGTTATTGAGAGGTTCACTGGTGCACCGTGGCCCCACCCTGGAGGGTATGCTGGGGCCAGTAAGTCCGGAGGGTCAGGGAGTTCGAGCAGAAACAGGAGGGGCAGCATGCAGAAAAGGAAAAACACAAAAACAAAGTGTCATCAATAGAAATTTCCCCTCAGTAAAATGCTGCTGCACCATTATTCTGATATCATGATGCTGTTATACTATTGTTTTGATGTCCGCATGATGCCGTGCCATTATTCGGCCTTCACATCCATGTAACTTACAGACCAAAGGAGCGCTGTCAATCAGTCAGAATGCTCCCTTCCTGCATGTGACACACACACACACACACACACACACACACAGTGAACAGAAAACTGAGTAAAGTTATGGGGAGTTCTGTTTGCAGGGGGTAAGGTGGTGTGTGTGTGTGTATAAATCAGTGGTGGGAAACCACACACAATAAAAAAAAAAAAAAAAAATAATGACAGAAAACAAACTCCACACGTTAACAAGCCTGAGCTTCCATCTTTAAATTCTGATACCATCTTGGAACCACTCAAAATTTGTTCTTTATGATTCTTATAGCATCAGAATTTCTGATGATAAAAAAAAAAAAAAAAAGACTTGTTATGCAGGGTTTCCAATCCATTATCTTCTGATGCAAAGCTATGAAGAGTAGGGGTTGCTAGAGTGGAGATTTACATGTTTGCAATGTCATCAGTGGTATAAGATAAAGGGTTAGGTTTAAAACCAGCACAGTTTATCATAAAACAGATGGAAGCAGGACCAAAAATCTGTGAAATATTAAGTTTTTTTTAAAGCCGTCATGCAACTTTATATACTGTTACAAAAAATATTGATGCAATCTGTACTAGAAGAATGTTTAACATCTTTGCACCAGTGTCACAACAAAAAATGACACTGATAATGCATTAAAAAATGGGTTTAAATTAAAACTGATACATAGAAAATAGTGCATAAAAATGCATCACTACATTAGTCTTTTAATGCCCTTACTCTAAAGTTGCTGTATTGAAATATCATGTTACAACCATTTCTGTATTGTGATATAAAAACATAAAATGAATCTAAAAAATTGTAAAAATCCTGCTCATTTTACAAACATGTTACAGCTCGATACACAATATATAAACTGTAGCAAAAAAATGAGGTTGGAAGATGCTAGTCATTGTTCATTAAACAACAAACACTCCTCTAGTCCTAGTTAAGAGTATACAGACATCTACTAGCTTAACTAGAGAAGGTGGCCCTTTGGCTTGGTGGCAGTGCTCTGGTTTGGGAACCACAGATGCCAGTTTAAATCCTGAGTATTACACAAGTTTGGAAAAAGAAGACTGCAGTACTAGTGAGTGCTCAGCAGGTGGCCTCAGTAGTAAAAGATTTACAATCCAGCAACAACATACGCGCGCGTGTGTGCGTGTCACATTTCATGCAAAAAAAAAAAAGTCACAGGCTGATAGCTGCCAGAACAGATCAGATGTTTTTTTTTTTTTTTTAAACAGCTGCTCCCTTTGAATCTGCAGGCACTTCTCACCATGTGTATGGAGGGGGCATTCTAATTTTCAGAACCTGATGGCCAACAGCTGACTGGCAGTTTTGTGAGAAGACATAAATCACTTTTCTGGCATGTTCAAATTGGTGGTGTAAACACATACATGCCATAACTGCTGTAGAGGGCAATTTTTAGTTTCGTTTTTTAAGAGCAGTTTTTTCTAAAAACATTATTTTTCCGCCTCCCCTCCAAAATTGCGATCTCTGTCTGTTAAAGAGCCCCTGAGAACACTCCCATCAGTCTGCTGATTTATTTAATTTTTTTAATTTGTTAACCGAGTAAAAGCTCTGGACCGAGAGTCCTTTCTCAGGCTCGACCTGACAGATCATACAATGCGTAACATACAAAGACAAAAAATAGACATCCAATAACAATTACAGATATTGCACGTAAATCTGTTAAATATTACTTTAAATGCTTTTGAAAAACTTGTAAAGAGCAACCAACACGTAAGTTGTCAGACAAACTATTCCAAAAACATGGAGCAGCTGCAGAAAAAGCAGGTAATTCAGCTTCTAGTTTTACAAAAATCTTCATTAACCCCATTGGCAGATCTCAAACTAGGTAACAAATCCCTAAGAGAAGATCAAAAAGAGAAGAAGAAATCGAGCACAAAACATTTTTAAAAATCAAACAACCCAAAAAATACGATGAATTGGAAATAACCAATCAAGCTGGGAATAGCATGCACAGTGGTATGTACAGGAGGCAATAAAACAAAATGGTAAATGTTGTTATAAACAAAAAGATTCTGAACCTCAGTAAAAGCAAAATAAAAAAAATATATTTGATACATAGTTGATATGGGGCAAGAGAGAACCAATAGCTATAGCTTTACGAGATTCAAGGGAAAACATTTTTTTAAACTTATACAAAATTGCAATTTTTTGATTAATATTGCTGCAAACAAATTTATTGTGGTCAGAATAAGAAAGCAGAGCATTCAAAATGACACCAAGATATCTGAATTGAGCTACTTGTTCAATTAAGTTGCCTTGATTATCATAACATTTAAAGGGACACTGTCAACCCCCTTAGGCCTCAAAGTGTCCCTAGTTTAAAAAAAAACAAACATTTTATGACTGTTCACATTCTATAGAGATGATTGATGCAGCTGGTAGTTTGAAACAGATCCATTTTTTCTTTTAAAAAGTAAAAAAACTGACTGCCCACCATACTGGTGTTACCACACCAAGACATATTTGTTGACATTTCTTGACCAGCTCCCACTGCTCTTCCCTGGAATCAGGAACACTCGCAACACAATCTAGCCACTCATTATGCAGTGGGAGTAGAGGAGACTATTGTATCATGAGTGGCCACACCGTTTGAGGGTGCTTCTAATGTTCAGGAAGTGTGCACTAAGAGCTGTTCACTTATATGACGCAAAACAAGGCTGGGCATAGCTATACATTACCATGCACTTCAGTTCTAATAAGCAAAGAGTCAGATAAAACAACCAGCAACATCAATGAATTTTAGAGGAAATTAGCAATCATAAAATGTGTGTTTTTACCTAAAACGAATATGATGCAAAAAAGGCTGACTGTCCTTTTAAGGGAAGGACAATCAACTTAGCATGTGAGCCAAAAATCATAGATTGTCTTCTTTACAATTTAAAATAAGATTTTCAGAAAGCCAATTATGAACAAGAAAACAATCAGCCTGACGATCTTTAACCAATTTCGACTGTTCTTTCGCTGAAGAAAAAATAATAAGATAATCCGCATAAAGTAAAGACTGACAATTTTTAATAGCAGAAGGAAGGGAATTAAAGTGAATAAAAGTGGCCCCAAAATTGACCCCCGAGGTACACCCCTGTCAATTCTATTCATGCTAGAATAACACTGAAGAAATTGCAACAAACTGAGACTGGTCAGTTAAATAATTCTCCAAAACCAAAAAATAACATTAGGTGAAAAAAAACAAATATTTTAACCTAATACAGAGCGATTTATGATCAGTAAGATCAAAAGCCTTGGTCAGATCCATGAACATGGCCCCAGTGAGGAGACCATTCTCCATGCCACTGACAGCAGAGTGCGTGAACCTGACCAAGGCTGTCCCAGTCCCATAACCCTTTCGAAAGCCATGCTGCTGTAAACAAAAAACATACTCGGCCACAATTTTTTCAAGAAGTATACTAACTGGGTTCAATATTGAGATGGGTTGAAAATCATAAACACAAGCAGCATGGCCCTCCTTGGATACAGGTAAAACCCTAGCACACTTCCAGGAAAAGGGAAATTGTTGAGAAATAAGTGACCAATAAAGTACACAAAGGGGATGAAACATAAAGAGCTGCCCATTTTAAAAACGGACTATCCAGCCCAGCCCCACAATCAGAACCATTATCAGAGAGAGAAGCAAATACATAAACCTCACTAGGAGTAACTTGTTTAAAATAAAAAAAAAATAAAAAAACAGGCCAATTACAGGGAAAAATCAGAATTAAAAAATGGATGGAGGGTGCCCAGGAACTTAAGCATTTGGCTTCCTTATGCTGTATTAATGCTAGCCATGAATGTTTTGTATTCTAAATGAGTTTTTTTCTAGATGACACAGGTCCATTATCAGTACCGTGATGTTACCATCATTCTGCAGCAGCCATCGGTCCGAAAGGTAGGTGACATCATAGGTAGTATTGAACTGAGTCCGTTTTTTTTCAGAGCACCACAGAGTGGCAGTGGGAGAGCTTTCAGATACAGGTTACTGCTGCTATGGCATAATCTGTTCTCTGATGTATTTCGCATGCCTACTGCCGGCTTCTACCTCGTGTGTGGTGCCCGGACAGACTACTTCACAGACTAAACCGCTGTAGCGGATGGGTCAGCACATCTTGAAATGAATGCGAATGTAATGTGAACTCAGCCTACCACAGTTTTATTCCATAATGAAGCAGCTCAAACAATAAAAGCAAAGTGGTCCACGGCAATAACTGCCAATTATTTTCTGCATGCTTGCTACCGCGGTCCAATAGTTGCAATTCTTTAAAAGTAAGCTTTCAGCTTACAGAAAACTCACTGACCGTGCACAGATGTTGAGCTATTGCCCTGGACTGCTTTGCCATTGTTTGAGCTGCTGCATTATGGACTAAAACCGAGTGACTCAATGGCATGGAAGGCCTGGAGAAACTGCCATGCTTTAGACATGTCCTCCATAAAGGGCATTTTACTTCTGTCCACCAATGGCTCCTTTCCTTCTTCAGCAGGAGGAGCAGCGACATGTTTTCTCTGTTTGTTTTTTTCTTAGCAGGCACCACCTCTGGCACCTGGTCCAAGGGTCTTTCATGTCCCCAAAACGCCAAATGCACATTCACCTCCACAAATGCGCGCATACATCCTCAGAAAACAAATTAGAGCCAACATCCGCCCAAACCAGCAACTGCAGCAGTCCAGGAAAAGGGTACAACCTCGCACCAAAGAGGATGTATATTCCTGGAAGGCAATGATTGCAAATACTAGGAGCCTAACCAACAAACTTCGCAAACTCACAGCCATCTTGTAAACAGAAAGGTTGGACTGGGTGGCCGTAACAGAAACGTGGTTCACAGAAAAACACGGATGGGATACGGCCATTCCCAGTTACAATCTGCTCAGGAAAGATAGGCAGGGGCAAAAAAAAAAAAAAGGGGGGGTAGCCATTTACATTCAGGAGGAAATAAAAACCACAGAAGTAAAATGGCAACCTGGGCACTTCGAATCACTGTGGCTAACAGCAGACACTGGCAAGGGAAAACCCTTCAGAATCAGCGTCGTGTACAGGCCCCCAAATCAAGGTGATAAAGACCTAACAGAGGAAATCCACAAAATGTCTGATAAAGGTGAAGTAATACTTGTGGGGGACTTCAACACCAGATATTAACTGGAACACACTAATGGCAGCAACAAGAAGAAATGAGGACTTTATTATTGTCAATATAAAGGCAGCGGGACTGTGTAACTTGTTAAAACCCCAACAAGGGGAGATGTCATTCTCGATCTTGTCCTCACAAACTCAGAAAGGATCAGGGATATCGAAGTGGGATGCCATATGGGCAACAGCGACCACTGCATGGTAAGCTTTAAGGTGAACATAACACAGGACAGCAGCCACTCAAGATTTCAGAAAGGCTGACTTCCAAAAAACGAGGAACAACGTAAATAGCCAGTTAATGGAAACAGAGGTTGAGGAGGTGGAAGTCATGTGGGGGAGACTTAAGAGAACAATAAAGACTGCCATGAATGAAGGCGCCAGATATGTCAGCAAAGCAGAAAGAAATCCTCTATGGTTTTCCAATGGTGGCTACCACAGTCAAAGAAAAAAAAAAAAAAAAAGAAGGCATACAGCATATGCCAGGAAACCAAAAATCAGAAAGACTGGGAGTAGTACAAGGAAAACAGGGAATGTAGAAAGGCAAATGGGAGGATAGTAAAGACTGCTACTGAAGAAGGGAAGTGCACCAAACATGACCCAAAGAAAGCCGAAATCTTCAACAAATACTTCTGCTTGGTGTTTACCAAAAAGGACCCGGGGGATGGCCCATCCCTGAAAAAACACAGCACCCCAGGACCTGGGGCAGACACGAGTACTTTTACAGAAGCCGAAGTATGGGAGGCGCTAAATAAACAAAGCAGACAAAGCTGTGGGACCAGACGAGATGCACCCCAGAATCCTTAAGGAACTAGGGCAGAATTAGCAGCCCCTCTGGCACTTCTATTCACAAAATCCTTTAAGAGCAGTGTGGTATCCAAAGACTGGAAAAAGGCAATAGTGGTTCCACTTCACAAATCAGACAGCTGCAATGAGGCTAGTAATTACAGACCAGTGAGCCTCACATCTATAGTAGGGAAACTAATGGAGACACTCCTCAAACAGAGGATCATAGCATTCCTCGAAACTGGCGGCCAGCAAGACCCTAAACAGCATGGTTTCACAGCAGGTAGGTCATGCCAGACAAATCTGCTCAAGTTTTTTGACTACACTACAAAAATAGTGGACGACGGTGGGGCAGTAGATGTGCTAAAGGAGCTTGACCACACAGAGGTTGGTCCAGAAGTAGTCAGTTGAGTACAAAACTAGTTACAAGGTAGAACCCAGAGGGTACAGGTTAATGGAAAGCAATCGACGGATAGCAGGGCGACCAGCGGACTACCCAAGGGCTCAGTGCTGGGGCATCTGCTCTTCAATGTTTTCATAGCATACATTGCTGACGGACTGGAAGGGAAGGTGTGTCTGTTCGCGGATGACACCAAGATATGTAACAGGGTAGACACATCAGAAGGCGTAAGCAAGATAGAAGCTGACCTCAAGAAACTTGAAGAATGGTCTGGAGTGTGACAGCTGAGATTTAATGCCAAAAAGTGCAAGGTCATACACATATGAAAGAAAAATCCAAGAAAGGAGTATTACCTAGGAGGCGGAAGACTGGCAGCCTCAAACCAGGAAACAGATCTGGGAATCATAATCTAAGACAACTTGAAAATTAGTAAGTAGAGTGAGAAGGCAACATTGAAGGACAACAGAATGTTGAGCTGCATCAGGAGGGGAATCACGAGCAGGAGGAAAGAGGTGGTACTACCACTGCATAGATTCCTGGTCAGGCCTCACCTGGAATACGGAGTCCAATTCTGGAAGCCTCACCTCAGGAAGGACACTGACCAGGTGGAAACAGTACAGAGAAAGGAGACAAAAATGATTCAAGGTCTGCAGTATATGTCCTGCGAGAAAAAGACTTGGGGAACTGAATATGTACTCACTGGAGCAGAGAAGAGAGAGAAGGGACATGACTGAAACATTCAAGTACATAAAAGGCATTAACAAGGTACAGGCACAGGAACTTTTCACTTCAAGAAGGGCTCCAGGACCAGGGGACCTGACCCCAGGCTGAAAGGAGGGAGGTTCTCTACCAACAGCAGGAAGTTTTTCTTCACAGAAAGAGCAGTGGATGCCTAGAACAGTCTGGCCCAAGAGGTTGTGAGGGTATTCAAGAATGCATGGGACAGACACGAGGGAGCCCTGACTACAAAGGGCAACTAGAGTGTCAAAACACATCTAAAACAAATGGGCAGACTAGATGGACCTAGCGGTCTCCTTCTGCCGTCAACTTCTATGTTTCATGTTTGCGTGACACAGGGTTCCCCCCGTTCAGACAACCTAGACCCTGAACCATCTTTGGCAGACTTGTCCTTCTGCTTGCTATGAAGGGATAGACCCTCTTCAACTTAGGTGATGTAGAGGCGGACAGAGAAGTCATTAAGTCTTCTAAATTTTTTAGCCCTCTTCTTAAGAGATTTAGGGCAAAACTAAAAACAAAGCTCACAATCAGAGAAAAGGTGGTCTGGACCCAGGCACCTTAAACACAGCTCGTGGGCAGTCTGCCTTAGCCAGGAGATTAAAACACTTTATACAAATTTGTCAAGCCTGTAGGTCCCATTTTCTTTCTGGGCTTGTCAAATATGCCAATTGTGACAAACTCATAAAAATTTGGTTCCCAAATGCAGAAAACAGAGTTTGCAGTACATGTTCCTCAATATAAATGAACTGCTAAAAAAAAAAAAAAATAAATAAAACTGTATTTGAAGAGGTTTCAATACAAAATAAAGTGAAAATCACCAATTGCACCTCGGTTCCTCGAGACTGGTAAATTGGAGGAAGAGTTGCCACAAATCAGCTAGAAATAGCTATTTATTTTTAAACCAAAATATCGGCACTTGACTTAGTGCAGCTTACAGAAAGAAAACAAAAAAGTGAGGAAAATTAATTTTCTCAGATTCCTGGGAACCACCCAGGAAATGGAGAAAAGCGCTAAAAATAAAACAAAAGCTACCTAGTGGCAAAGGGGAAAAAAAGGCAAAATCCGTGCTAAACTAGAATTTAGATGAAGAGAGCTCTTCGGAGCGACTTCTTCCTCAAGCGGAGAAATAAATCTAATGTTAGTGGGCAGAGTGGAGCATGACCATGCAGCAGAGATTTGAATGTCATTCTATCGTTCTCTAATTTGCATAAAATTCCACTCTCCAAGGCAGCTCAGACCTGCAGGCTGATTGCAATAGTGAGGGATTTTTGGGGTGTGAAACTCGAGCTCTTTTGTCATAGAAACACAGAATTTGACGGCAGATAAGGACCGCTTGGCCCACCCAGTCTGCCCATTTCCCTACCTACTGGATAAGCTGCAGATGCTAGTTAACCAGCAGCCTACTTCTTCTTACCCCCACCCCCCAGAATTGCCTTATGACTGTCCCATGCATGCTTGAATTCCACCATTGATTTTGACTCCACAACCTCCTCCGGAAGGCCGTTCTATGCATCCACAACCCTCTCTATGAAAAAATACTTCCTTAAATTACCTCTGAGCCCCCATCTTCAAATTGTGCCCTCTTTCTTGCACACCTCTTTTTGAAAGATGCTACCTTCTTGGACTTTGCTGATTCCCTTGAGGTACTTGAAAGTTTCTATCATGTCCCCCCTCTCCCTCCTTTCCTCGAGGCTATACATATTAAGCTCCTTAAGTCTCTCTTCATATGTCTTCCGGTGCAGACCCTGGTCTACTTTTCTTAATTTTAGATTATGGTATTCTTAGTTATTCATCTGCAGGAAGTGGGGTGCTATCCAAGATTAGAGTAATATAATTCCATCTACAATTTTATTGCTGGTACCCTTTTACGTACACATCATTGCACCTTTTATTATTTCTGCTTAGCAACTCTCTTATGAGGAAGGTATAACATTGTAAAGTCCATGAATTTTCACAAAATTGCACTTCGGAAAAAGAACAGTTACGTACTTACCATAACAGTAGATCTTTGAAAGAATCTCTTTCATCAGGCCATACCTATGGAACTACAGCTAGCAGCCAGGCGCTAGGACCACACAGAAACTTTTTTGCAAGCAGTCCACTAGGGGCTGCCCACGACGACGTCTTATGTCGACATTCTCTAAATAAACGTGGCCGGCCCTGCTCCTTCCTCAGTTCCCCGCTGGAGATCATACTCGGAGGACTTCCCTTTAGGGCAGGGCTGTCCAACCTTTTTTGGTCGGTGAGCAACGTTTGAACTTAGAGAACATGAGGAGAGCAACATCACCGTGCGGGACATCTAATGCATCATGTGCACAATACATTACCTCCATTTTTTTCATTTTTAAAAACATTCTTACACACGTATACACGTTAATATACATAATAACACTATTAGGCAGTAATCATTTGTAATAAAGTTTTAGTAAAATTTTTTTTAAATCATGTGGAGTTCAGAATTATTCTGCTTACATCAGTGACTGTAAATGGGCTACTAATGAAAGTTGCAATTGGCTTAATTTTTTTAATTCTGCAAATCTTCTGTCAAAGTCCCTGGCTATCCTGTCCAGATGAGCTGCATACTTCATGTTATCAAATTCTATCCCTTCAACTTTATTTTCTAGACTCAGAAAATGTTGAAAGCTGCCTTGCAGGAGTTGGTTCATCCACATTTCTAGCATCATTTGAAACGCATTTACTGACTATCATCTGAATCACTGTTTTCCCTTCACCGTGTAATTCTAAATTAGGCAAATTAAGCTTCTGTGTTAGATCAGTTAAAAATGCCAAATCACTCAGCCACACAGATCAGTAAGTTCTCTGAAACTAACCCCACTTCATTCTAAAAATAAAAAAAAAAAAAAAAAGGGAAATTTCTGGAAGGAAATCTTGAAATCTTTTCAAAACTTTCCCTCTGCTTAGCCACCTAACCTCAGTGTGCAAAAGTAAGTAACGCTACTCTGCAACAAGTTCTAAAAAAGTTTTAAACTGCCTGTGCTGTAGTGGTCTGGCTCTGATTGAATTAACAGTTTTTAACACCACACTCATGACATGCTGACAATCAATAACTTTTGTGCATAATGACTGCTGATGAATAATATAATGGTAGCTTATGAATTCTGGGAAGCAAGAATATTTTCTGCATAGTGATTAAAAACCTACATGTGCACCTAACATTGGGGAGGGGAGGCACGATCAATTGTAATTGGAACAAAGCTACGTAGAAGCACATTTATAGACTCAATGCATAATCTGAATTCCTTAAAAATGTCTTCCCCACGAGTTTTACCTCTTATGGGGATGATTTTCAACAGTTCCTCTTTATAACTTGCATCAGAAAACACCATTCTAACAAAACCAATTAATTGAGCTGTGTCACCAACATCAGTGGATTCATCCAAGCTCTAAACTGAATAACTGTCAAGAAGCTAAATCACTTTTTAAGTTTCCCCTCAACATCAGCTGCCATGGCTTCTATCCTTCTTGCAACAGTGTTTCTTGACAACTGAACATCTTTAATTGCATTTATAATTTCATATTTATTTTTTATAATCAGCAAATAATGTTTCCTGTTGCAATGAAACATTCTTTCTCTATGTCCCCATCTTCAAACTTTTTTTTCCTTTTTGACCAGTATGTCAGCTATCACGAAAGAAGCAATGGTAGCAGCTTTTGATTTCATAGCAGACTTTGTGAAACTGGATTGTTGGGCATTCAGAGAGGCTTTCAATTCTTATAATTTGACTTGTCTGAGTTTGCTATGCTGTGGATATTCAGTGTCAAATTTTTTGTGTCTCGTCTCAAAGTGACGTTCCAAATTGCACTTCTCCCCCACAGACACGCCAGCATGGCAAAATCAGGCAAATACATTTGCCATTATGAGTAATTAAGAAATATTTCTCCTCCCATTCACTTTTAAAATAACAGGAGTAGATTCTTTGCTTTTTTTGGGTGGTTTACTCAAAGCCATTGTAGTCCGTGAATAATAACAAAAGGAAATGTGAATAGTAAAATACAGCTGAGAAAAAAAAAATAAAATATGACCACCCCCTTCTAAACAAAGCGAGGCAGCACTAATAGTTATTAACCCCCTCCCAAAAAAAAAACATAGGCAAGCTTTCCATTGAGTTTCAATAGCCATCCAGTGGTTCAGTACCTTTCAGTGCATTTTTAATTGATTTTTAGCTAAAATAATGCTTAATTAAATATAATCTTACCTGCAGTGAGGACATCTATTGATTCCAACAGCCAGCGGTCCTGGAAAATGGTGCTCAGAGTCAGTCCTGTAGAGTAGAAATTCACCGCAGTATGACACAACAGTACCGACGCTGAAATGTGAATAAACCATCTCCTGCAAAGCAAACTCTCAATATTTTTTAGCGGACAGCGGTTAGACCGCAAATAACAGACCCGGGAGAGACTCGCATCACTGAGCAGCATCTACACATGACATGCACATCAGCGCTCAAATGACAGACCCGGGAGAAGTACTAAGAACAAGTGAAGTCAACTAGCAACATTCACCTGATGTGTATTTAAAGAGATCAGCATCACATCATTAGCGCTTACTTGTGTTGATCCGCATCGGAATGATTCGGAATGCTAATCATAGCAATTATGAAACATAGCATTCTTAGCGTTCTGAATAAAAAAGGTGATAATTTAAAATACCACTTCATACTACTCTACTGAATTAGCACGTTAAAACTGTGGGAATATATGCGGGATCAGAGTTTAAAATATAGTACAGTTCCTGGGCACAATCTTGCCTTACAGAAAAAACGATAAGTTTTAAACGTTTGAAAAAAGCACCTCAAGCAACACAAAGGCTTGGCGAGCAACATGTTGGACAGCCCTGCTCTAGGAAATCAGAAGACAGCTGAAGTTCCCAGCTACCAGGCAAGGAACAGCAAGTAGTCTGTCGGGGAGGTGGGGGGGTGGCGGTCAGCGAAGATGATGTAAGTCTAAGAGGGCAGCATGGGCGGTTAAAAAAGATTCTCTCGAAGATCTACTGTTATGGTAAGTAACTATTCTGTCTTCTTTGAGGATATCTCTTTAATCAGGCCACACCTACGGAATGAGTCCCAAGCAATACTAACAAAGTGACAGTCTGGGTGGCTGGAGGCTACAGGCCACAGAAATGAGGCCTTGAAGCACAGTCAGGCCGAAGCTTACCCTTCCTCTAGAGGTAATGTCCACACCGTAGTGTTTAGTAAAAGTGTGGACAGTACTCTCAAGTCGCAGCAGCACAAATTTCTGCAGCCCATACATTCCTGAAACAGGCAAAAGAAGTGACCATGCCTCTGGTTGAATGCCCACAAACAATCCCAGGAAGTTCCTTACCATTACTTCCGATAACAAAAAGTAATACAGCTGGCCAACCATCTGGGCAGGTACTTTTTAGAAACCGGTATGGCCCCCTTTCCCAGGGAAGAAGTAAACAAAAAGCTGTAAAGACTTCCTGTAGTCCTTCATACGATTAACCTAACAGTTGAGTATTCCTTTTTTTTTAATTTTTTTAATGTTTATGGTATTTTTCGTCCATTTTAACCCCACCCACCTGAGGCACCAGCACACAGCTGTGCATGTGGAGACACGCACGTACACCGTGGCGCCAGCTTAGCCCCTTCCGCCCTCCTGTCTTTGCCGCCCTCTCCGCCTACACTTTCCCAATGGACCTCCACCCGATGGGAGCGGAACTACGAGAGGGCGACAAACCAACCCCATCACCCTCAGGAAAGGAGAGCAGCCTACCAGCTCTGCTTGATCCTGCCCCATGACCAGAGATCGTTCCCGAACTCGGGTTGCCGGTGTAGCTCGAGGCAAGGCATCCAGCGCCTTAACCATTGGTGCCACCGGGCCAGCAACAGTTGAGTATTCTATGTGCATCCAGGGAATGGAGCAATGCTTCCCCTGGATTGGCATACTCAGGAAAATAAACTGGTAAGTGGGCAGTTTGATTCAAAGTAAACTCTGACACTACCTAAAAGACACCCTGTCTTTATGGAAAATCAAATAAAGAGGCTCACACATAAGAGCCTGAAGCTCTGAAATCCTTTGAGCAGAACTAAAATTAACCTTTTCCAAGAAGGGAAACGTAAGCCACAAGTCACGGCCGGCTCAAAAGGAGCCAAACTGATTTTCTCTAGCACAAAATTCAGGTCCCAAGCTGGGACTGGATTGCAGATGGGAGGCTTCAAATGCAGGATGCCTCTCAAAAACATATGGGCCACCTCTAATTGACCCACCGTACGGCCATCAATAGGCATATGGAAAGCTGAAATAGCAGCAAAGTGCACTTTGATAGAACAGCACTGCAGTCCTGCATCTGGCAAGGACAACAAATACTCTAGAATCTGATTCACTGGGCAAGTGAAGGGATCCAAGTGATGAGAAGTGGCCCACAAGGCAAACTGCTTCCACTTCATGAAGTGGCCCTGGTGGAAGGTTTTCTGGCAGCCACCAGGACATCAATCACCTTTGGAGACGCTCCAAATTTCGCAATGTCTATGTCTTCAGAAGCCAGGCAAGGAGACGGAGTGACTTAAGGTCCGGATGGACCAGAGTCCCTGCTCCTGTCATACCAAGCCCTTGCTTGCTATGACAGTCATGGGCAGACTGGATGGGCCTTGTGGTCCTTATCTGCAGTCAACGTCTATGTTTCTATGTTGCACAAGGGTAGGACTACTAGGAGTTCCACTGCTAAATGCTGCAGTAACGGAAACTAGATCTGACGAGGCCAAAGGGGAGTCACACGACGAATTTGAATAACCACCTCAATCTGGAGCTTGATCAACACCCTCTGAATCAGAGGAATGGGAAGGAAGGCATAAAGAAACCTCCTTTTCCAAGAGAAGGACAACGCATCCCGTCAGAAAACTCCAGGCCCTAGAACGATTGAGCAGAAAAGCAACACTTTTGTGCTGCGTGGGGACACAAAAAGGTCCAACTCTGGATGCCCCTACCTGTCGAACAGGTCTTCTGACTACTGGGGTCAGCAGCTCCCACTCGTGCATTCTGGACTGAGACCTGCTTAGCTTGTCTACCAGGACGTTTTGGATACCTGGAACATGGACAGCCGACATCTCTAGACCATGTTCTAGAACTCAGTACAAAACCCTCATCGCTTCCCTGCACAGGGGGAAAGAATTAGGTCCCCCATTGCTTGTTTATGTAGTGTACTACACTGATATTGTTCATCTGCACCAGCAGATGCTCCAGGGAGAGATGGTTCTGGAAGGCTTGCAGAGCACACAGAACGGTCCTCATCCCTAGGACGTTTATGTGGAGGATGTCCCCACTCTAGTCCATGCTCCTTGGGTCTGATGAAGTCCCAGATGTACCCCCCAGTCCAGCCCTGAAGCATCTGCAGTGAGAATCTGTTGACGGGAGGGGATGAGGAAAGGAACTCTTTTTTACAAATTGCTGCGTTCCATCCACCACTGGAGCACCTTTTGGACAGAAGTTGCTACTAGAACCTACTGTTCTAGATCATCGGTACACTGATCCCACTGGACTCAATGTCCACAGAGGAATCCTTATGTGCAGCCTGGCCAAAGGTACCGTAACACAGGCTGCTGCCATCAGGCCCAGCAGTCTCAGGAATGTCCTGGCTGTGACACACCTGCTGTTGTAAAGCAGCTGGGCCTGTGCCACGAGGCACTCTGACCTGTCCTGGGGCAGAAAGGCTAAGCCTTGTGTAGTGTCCAGTACTGCCCCTATGTACTGCAGATGCTGACAAGGGGTCAACACTGACTGACAGAATGACTGTGCTCCCTAGGGCACTGAACAGCTGTCTGGTATGTGTCAGGGTGTGAGACAGTTGCTCCAGGGACTGAGCTTTTGAGCAACCAGTCGTCTAGTCAGGAGAAGACATACAGTCCCTCTCTCCTGAGAGCTGCTGCCACAACTGCCGAGCATTTGTATATACCAGTGGTGCAGAGGACAAGCCAAAGAGCAATACCCTGAACTGGTAGTGTTACCCCTGAAACAGGAACCTGAGGTACTGTCTGTAGGGTTGATAAATCTTGATATGCGGGTAAGCATCCTGCATGTCCAAGGAGCATATCTAGTTCCTTTTTGCAGGAGGGGCAACAGGCCTTGCAGAGTGACCATTCTGAACTTCTTGTACTGAATACAGAAGTTCAGATTCCTCAGATCCATAATGGGCCTCAAGTCCCCTGTGGATTTGGGGACACGAAAGGAATGAGAATAGAATCCCCTGCTCCTTTATTCCCAGGGAACCGCTTCTATGGTCCTCTTCTGCAGCAGTGTACATACCTCCTCTAGCTACCCTTGTATGTTTGTCTGGAGAATAAGCTGAGGGAACTGGAGGAAGATCCGGAGGCAACTCCCGAAATTTTAGAGCGTAGCCCTGTTCGATTAACTGCAGGACCCAAACATCTGTTGTAACCTTCCTCCACTGTGTTCCAGGTGGAGGGAAAGGCAACCCCCTACCACCACCTCCAGATTTAGGGTGGGGACCTAAGAAGTAGTCATGCTGAAGCAGATCTGATGACCACAGCCGCACCCCCTCATCTAGGGGCTTTTCAGTGGGCACCTGTGGAGGAGGCTGGGTCCAGCAAAGCCGATCCTGCTCTGCTTTCTGGCCCCTGACCTAGGTCTACTGGTAACCCGACGAAAGGGTACCCTCTGCCTACTTCTCGACTGTGTGTGGTAAAGGGAATGGACTGACCTCAGAGTCCTTCCCCAAACTTGCAGGTCAGACAGAATATCCTGCACATCTTCCCCAAAGAGCTTGTATCCTCTGAAAAGGGCATTCAAGACTGATTGTTGGATATCACTAGCAAATCCCGACACCTTCAGCCAAGAATGTTTTCTTAGGCAGATGTCAGCCGCAGCTGCTCCAGCCGAGGTATCCGAAATGTCGTAAGTAGACCTTAAGAAGTATTTACCCACGTCAACCCCAATCTGGAGGGCCTTGAGCATCTCCTGCCTCTGGGTACCCTCTGTGAGCAACTGGGATGCTGGTTTAGCCTTTTTCAGAGGGTATTCTGGTATTTGACCATATGGGCGTGATTATTTGCTATTCCAAAGCCCATTGTGGCAGAGGAAAAGGTTCCCTTTCCCAGGAGGTCCAGAGACATGTAAGGGGGCCAACTATTCACATTGCAGCGATTTACAGACCTCCAGCACAGGGAAGAGAAGTAGGTGAGGACATAATGAAGCCATCCAAAGGATGGCATACAAGGGGGAGGCGTTGCTGGTGGGGGACTTCAATTTACCAGACGTGGACTGGAGCCTGCTAGCTGCAGCAACAGTCAGAAGTAGGGACATCATGGACTCCTGCAGGGGGTATTCCTCAGGCAGCTAGTTAAGAAGCCCACTGGGGGGATGATACTGGACCTGGTACTGACAAACAGGGACATTACTGCTGATGTCACAGTGGGTGACAACCTGGGGTCCAGCGATCACCATACAGTGTGGTTCAACATAAAGACTGGGCCATAACCGAGCCACACTAAGGCAACAGTCCTGGATTTCAGGAGGGTCGATTTCAGGAAAATGGGAGAATGCCTCAGGGACGCCCTGTCAGGGATAGAGAATCTGAGGAAAATCGAGGAACTACAGGCAAAAATAAAGGGAAAGGGGGCATTAAAAAAGCAGCAAATCTCTGTATTAGGCAGGTTAACAAGGGCAAGAGAAAAAGATACCACTTTGGCACTCTATAGACATAGCAGAAAAAGTAAGAGCAAAAAAACTAGCATTTAGAAAGTACAAAAAGACACAGGTGGAGGAGGATAGGGAAAACTACCAGGAGAAACAAGGGGAGGTAGGGAAGGTAGTTAGACGCACAAGGCACAAACAGAGGAGAATACTGGCCAATCAGTAGAAGGAGGAGGAAAAAACTTTCTTTAGATATTCAAGTGAGAAGAGGAAGACCAAAGAGGGAATACTAAGGATAAAAGGAGAAGAAGGGGTCTGTGAGGAAGAGGACCAAAAGAAGGCAGCCATATTGAACAAATAGGTGACGGGCCAAAAATAAGGGACAAGGGCATAAATGGTAGGGAGGTGGATACCAGTCATTTTACAGAGGAGAAGTTCTCAGGGTACTGTCACAATTAAATGTTGACGAGGTGCTGGCTGCACCTCTAACAATTCTGTTCAACTCATCATTAGAAATAGGGGAGGTTCTGAGGGACTGGAGGAGGGCAGATATTGTACCACTTCACTAAAGGGGGAAAGTGAGGTGGTAGGAAATTACAGACCGGTCAACCTGACTTCAATAGTGGGCTAAGTAATGGAAACACTAATGAAGGAAAGGATAGTGGAATACCTTGTAACCAGTGGATTACAGGATCCAAGGCAACATGGTTTCACGGGGGAGGGAGGGGGTCTTGCCAGACAAACCTGATCGACTTCTTCGACTGGGTGACCATGGTAGTATATCAGGAAGGAGCGGTAGATGCGGCCTAGGAGCGGCAGATATGGCCTACATGGATTTCAGTAAGACCTTCAACACCATTCCAGACAGAAGACTGGTGAACAAGCTGGCCTGTCTGGGAGTGGGTCAAAAAAGTTATAAACTGGGAGCTAGTTTATCAACAGGAGTCACAGTGTGGTGGTAAATGGTGTCCACTCTAGAGAAGGCAAGGTGACCAGTGGGGTGCCTCAGGGCTCAGTATTAGGCCCAGTCCTCTTCTATGTCTCTATTAGCGACATAAAGGACTAGAAGGGAAAGTATGTCTGTTTGTGGATAACGGAAAAATCTGCAACAGAGTAGACACACTGAATTTGGGGGATGAGGGATGATTTGAAAAAGTTGGAAGAATGGTCAGGGGTTTGGCAGCTGGATTTCAATGCAAAACAAGTACAAAATCATGCACTTGGGGCACAGAAACCCAGGGGCTGCGTACCAATTGGGAGGAAGTACTGGTAACCACCAAACAGCAAAGGGAACTGGAGGTAATAATTTCTGATGACCTGAAGGTAGCCAAGCAGAGTGTTAAGGCAGTGGGGAAGGCTAGCAGGATGCTCAGGTGCATAATGAGGCGTATCTCCAATAGGAAGAAGGGGGAGGTAATATTACCCAAATACAGATCACTGTTAAGACTCCAACTCAAGTACTATGTCCAGTTCTGGAGGCCCCACCTCTGGAAGGACACTGATAAGGTGGAGGCAGTGCAAAAGAGGGCTACCAAAATGTTGCTGCGCCTGCATCAAAAGCCTTATGAGAAAGACTAAAGGAACTGAATATGTACCGTCTGGAGGAGAAGCAGCAGGGGGCTATGATAGAAACATTCGAACACCTAAGAGGTATTAAGATACAGGAAGGTAGCATTTTCAATAGAAAAAGAAGCTTGAGGACAAGGGGTCATGCTATGAAGTTGGAGGGGGAAAAGGCTCAAAGGGAAATGTGAGAAAATACTTCTTCACAGAGAGGGTGGTGGATGCCTGGAACAACCTTTCAGTGGAGGTGGTGGGTGCCAACATGGTGATGGGATTCAAGCATGCATAGGACAGATACATGAGGACCTAGATAGTAGGGCAAGCAGAGGAGATAACCTGAGATCAAGTAGGGTCTGCAGTGGCACAGTAGGCAGGCAAAACTGGGCAGACTGGGTGGGCCAAGAGGTCCTTATCTGCTAACATGCTATGTTTCTTGACTCCTTATCTGAGGGGAGAGAACAGAGATGCTTGAGCACCTTAGACCTATCATGGGCTGCATTTATCACAACTGAATCAGTCTCAAGTAGGCCTGCGATAAAGGCTTTCCTGATGGGCCCTGGTACAGCTTGTCCACCTTTCTGCGCATGGCAGGAATCATGCTTGGTCCAGGGTTTTAAATAATTGATTAGCAGTTTTTTTCTTGGGACAATGCTAACGTATAGAAAGCATTTATATAGGTTTTCTAGAAGTGTTATGTTTATTAAACACAATGAAGCAAGTGCCATGCATTTTCACAATGTTTTTGGACTTTTATGAGCAAAACGCTAATCAATTTTTAGAGTTAAATAAAACCCTGTTGGTCTGTGCCAAGTGGCCAGGGTGGCATCTTCTAGTGCAGCAAATAAGAGGAGGAATGATAAGAGGTGGAGAATCTGGCAGCTCTAGAAACTGCACCAAATTTCTCCTAGTGATGTCTTGCTCCTCAGCATCAAACCCCACTGCAGCTTGGAGCTGATCCTCAGCATCAAACCCCACTGCAGCTTGGGAGCTGATCCTCAGCAGCAAACCCCACTGCAGCTTGGAGCTGATCCTCAGCAGCAAACCCCACTGCAGCTTGGAGCTGATCCTCAGCAGCAAACCCCACTGCAGCTTGGAGCTGATCCTCAGCAGCAAACCCCACTGCAGCTTGGAGCTGATCCTCAGCATCAAACCCCACTGCAGCTTGGAGCTGATCCTCAGCATCAAACCCCACTGCAGCTTGGAGCTGATCCTCAGCATCAAACCCCACTGCAGCTTGAAGCTGCTTCATCACAGAGATGAAAGAGGGGTTTTCAGGAGGGGACCTCTGAGTATATAAGGTGAAGTCCTCACTCCTGGTAGAAATGTAGAGCCAGGGTTTTCAGAGAGGCTACTCATATCTTCCTCCTGCAGAGTTTTATTTAACTCTAAAAATTGATTAGCGTTTTGCTCATAAAAGTGCCAAAACATTGTGAAAATGCATAGCACTTGCTCACTGTGTTTACAAGCACAACACTTCTAGAAAACCTATGTAAATACTTTCTGTACAGTTAGTATTGTCCCAAGAAAAAAACTGCTAATCAATTATTTAAATCCATGCTCCTGTAAAAGGAGATCAGGATTGTATTCCTGATATCTGTCAACAGACCCCAGAAGACAGCAGGGAAGACAACAATGCCCTGGAGTGTATCAGGTGCTTTGACCTAGCAGGTGTCGGCGCAGTGGCTGGTCCGACAGGCCCAGACGCCGTCGTGTCTGGTGTACGAGAAGGAGACATAAGGAGCTGTATTATCTCCACAAAGCAGGAGAGCACGGTCCAAACATCGATGGTGACCTGTACTGCAGAGGCGCCCTGTGATGTCGACGGGAGTGTCTGGAGCCCTGACGTTGACAGGCCTTCACCAGCCATAGTATGCCTGGTGGAACTCACTGCCTGAGCCAACCCTAAAGGTTCTGAGGTCTGAGTGGCAGGAGGCGTTGCCACCAAAGTGGTCGATGGCACTGCAACAGTCGAAGAGTGAAGTGGCGACTGGAAGCACATGGGGGAGTCGATTTATCCTTACTCTTCTCCCTCTCCTCATGTTTGTGCTTGCTTGAGGTCTTCTCTTGGGCCTTAGAGGACTGCAGGCCCAAGGAATCAGCCAGCGACGCCATGGAGCTCTTCGCCTGGAGTTCTCTCTCCATTCTGGCTACCTGCTGTTCGTGGAGAAAGGTATGTAGGGCTTGCTGGCGGTGTCACCGGGTAGCTATATTAAACTTCAGGCAGATCTCACAAGACTTAACATTTTAGCAGTATCCTTCCTCAACATACATGATGATATCAATCACTTTTAAATAAAAGTGATAATTACTCGGGTGAGAAAATAATAAAACTGAGAAAAATAGAAAACTTAGTCAACTGTAGCAGCAGCATCTCCGTGGAGTCCAGCAAGTATGGTCACTGGAGGGAAAAGAACTGAGGAGGGAGGGGGACCCCCTACGTTTATTTATTTATTACACACAAGAACCTTTAGGCAGAGCCTATTCTCAAAGGTTCTAGGGTCACATATAACAGAAAAGCATAGGTACAGTTACACTGCATTATTAAAACAATGGACAGAACTTATTTAAGGTAATAATTGACAAGGCAAAAACACAGCAGAGAAACACAGCGTAATATACATAGCATATGACAGCTAAGTAAATTATCAAGAGTGTAACAGGTTATAGAGGATGTCGATGCAAGACACTGTAGGCAGCTCCTAGCGGACTGCTTGTAAAAAAAAGTTTCTGTGTGGTCTTAGCACCTGGCAGCTATAGTTCCACAGGTGTGGCCTGATGAAAGAGAGATCCTCGAAAAAGATCTACCTATTTCTATTTCAGATACATTTCCCTTACAATGTAAGGATTTACATACCAGGTCGTAAGATTCCATTTCTTTCATAATACCATTTAGATCTGCTCTTGGCTAAAGGGCCCTCGATTATATTTGTGCTCATAATTACAATAATCTTCCTAATTATGTCTAATGCTATAAATCTATTTTCCAGTTTATAAACAAAAGAAAAGCAGTGGTTTTATCTATTGACTGTTCAATCTAATCATGACTGTGTGTAATAATTCTGATTATATTTTATATTTTTTGTATACTTGAGCAGGCAATTTGCTTAATATGCCTTTCCAGGGTAAACAAATTAATTTAAATAATTTAAAATGAGCATGTTCATTCTCCTCTACAAGAGGAGCACTCAAGCCATGTCTCTCTGAAAGCACACACTGAAGTGCTACAGAGACTGAGAAGGCTAAAGGGAGCACTGCTCCTGATTCACTACACGACCACATTCCTCCGGAATCTGTAAAGTCATGCAGGCTGAAAGGACGGCCAACTGTTCTGAACCTGAATGGATCAGATCATCCAGGTAAGGATAAATGTGGTGTCTCTCCTGCCAAAAGAGAGCCACTGCAACTATTAAGACATTCACGAGCATACAGGGGAAGAGGCCAATACCACTGGGAGAGCACTGAAAATATTGATCACAGGTGGCAAACCTGAAAAATTTCTGGTGTGATCAGTGAAGCAGAATGTGTAGACTGGCATCCAATAGGTCAACTGAGGCTGGACTGAATCAGACTAACTGGTTGAATTGCTGCTATCTTGAACATGTTGCGTCTCACAAACCGGCTCAGACTGGAGAGATTCAGGATTGGACGGTATCCTTCCTACTTCAAGGGATCTATGAAGTAAAGCAGTAAAACTCCCATTCTGTTTCTTCAGGATGTATTAGAACCACCTGGTCTACTGCATGGCATTTTCCAGGATTTGTAAAGACCGCGGAATGGAAAAAGCACACCCTGGAAGACACAGAACAACACTCTGTCACACAGCCCTGCAACACCATCTGCAATACCCAAGCGTCTGACGTAGTCTGGGCTCATGTGAGATAAATTCTCTGTAGCAGTCCGCTCAGAGATTGTGGGCAAAGATGGGCCCGCACAGCCTCACGAGGAGCAACTGCCTCCATGGCTTGTTCTCCTAAACATGTATGACAGAAAGCGCCTCTATTCTGCCTAGACTTGAAGCTTGAGAAAAAGCAGCTGTACTTCGTGATGTCCATATCCTCGAAAGGAATGAAAATTTCCACTGGGGTTGCAGCCATGTCCAAAATACTGACCTCTGAAATCACTACTGGAAGCTTGCAGAGTCTCTGAACTTTGCAAGGTCCCCTTTTTTCTTCTCTCCTTAAGCACCTTGTTTTCTAAATGGTGAAAGGTCTGCTAAGTGTGACTTGGAAGGCATGATCTGCTGACCAATTCTATAGCCAGATCTAAAGGCCCCCCACAGTGGCAGCACAACCCCTTGGTGAGTCACGAAGGAGCTCCACCATGGAGTCCCCTAAAAAGGAAGCTGCCATATGCACTAAGGGAAGGACACCGCTGACAGAAGAATCCTCTGGCACTTCATCTCCTACAGCAATTGACCATTCTTCTCAGTGCTGTTGCTACTAATGCTGAAGCAGATGCCACTCACAAACAAAAATCAGATGCAGAGTATGCCTGTTTGCAAACTGCTTCCAGACACTTATCGTTAAGGTCTACGAGCACGGACACATTTTACTGGAAAAAACGTATGTCTAACTACAGACGAGAATGCTACATCCATAACTGCAGAAGCCTAACATTTTTTTCACCTAAGTTTCAAGGACAGATAGTGTTTTGCCCATGCCATGGAAAACAGCTTCTAATAGTCCAGATTATCCAATTTTATCTTATGCTATTTATGCAAAATGTTAAAATTCAGGGAACCACTTAGGAGCACTCCCTATACAGGACGGGATTAATATTCAGCGTAGTAGTAAACTGTATCTTCGGCTGCTGCACAACTAGAGGTCTCCCGGACCAATCATGGTCAAACAGAAATGGGACTGAGGAAGCCCCATTCTCCTCTACCGACTCACCTCCTTCTTTATCCTCTCCAAAATTCTGAGGGCTCTCTGGATCCTGAGGGTCAGTACAGGATTCGTATCATCTTGGGAGCTTCCAGGCCGTCTACTGAGAGATGCCGCCTTGCCTGACAGGTTTAGGAATGCACTGAAATGTCCTTTTCACCCAAGTTCTGTGATGGATGTCCCAAAACATCTGAACATGCCTGCCCTTCACCAGGGAGGGGTCCGCTGTGAATCAGGTGTAAGTGACGGAATGCTCTTCTGCGTCCTTGTTGCTTCATCTTCCATGCAGAACAGCTTGCTAAAATAGAGCAGGGAACCCATGTAGCTCTCCACTGCCACTTGCAAACATGAAACCAGATGTACCTTCACCTGAGCCACCAGCAGTTTGGAGACCATTTGCTGAAGAAATAGCACTTGTCTTCTATTATGGATCACGACACTGCCATGTGACACTCACGACCAATCACAGCACTTCCTTCAGTTGCGCGTGAAGTGCACTTATTTCTGTAAGAGTGTCTCACGCACTGACCCACGGTGACTTATCGCTGACCGCTCCCTCCATCAGCATTCAAAATTTAAAAAGTTAGCAATCTCTAATAATTTTATGGGTCCATTTGGAGGACTTCATATGGACAAAACAGTTACGTAAGAACTTACCATAACAATAGATCTTTGAGAGAATTTCTTGCAGCAGGTCACACCTTAGAAACTATATCCACCAGGCACCAGGACCACATGGACAGATGTTTGCTAGCACTCTAACTAGGGCCAATCATGGCGACATCATCATGTCGACTTCCCCTTGACAGCCGTGGGCAGCCCCACACCCTCCTCAGTTCCCCACAGGAGACCATCTGCCCAGGCCACGCTCCCGAGGGATCCGAGAGGGAGCCAGAGAGACCCACCAAAATGAGCGTGTAGGACAGAAGGCACACCAACCCGGAAAATGAGAGATCAGGGAGAAGGAGGGAGGGATGGATGCTATGACCTGCTGTAAGAGATTCTCTCAAAGATCTACTGTTATGGCAAGTTGTTATGTAACTGTTCTATCTTCTTCAAGGATATCTCTTGCAGTAGGGCACACCTTAGGAATGAGTCTCAAGCAGTACTGCAGAGAAGAAAAACAGTCCAAGTGGTAGGAAGGCAACGGCCTACAAAAGCAGGCCCTGTAGCACTGCTAGGCCAAAACCTGCCTCCCTTCTAGAGGCAATGACCAGACTGTAGTGCCTAGTGAAAGTGTAGACAGTACTTCAAGTGGCAGCAGCATAGATCTCTGCTGCTGAGACCCCTCTGAAACAGGCAATACAGGTGTGCCATGCCCCTGGTTATGTGAACCTTGACAATCCCAGAAAGTTCCTTACCGTACTTCCTAGAACAGAAAACAATACAGCTGGCCAACCATTTGGACAGGCACTGTTTAGAAACGGGTATGCCCTCTTTTTCAGAGGCAAAGGAAACAAACAGCTGCAAGGACTTTCTGCAGTCCCTCATGCAATTAACAGAATATCTGAACATTCTATGTACATCCAAAGTATGGAGCAATGCTTCCCATGGATTGGCATGCTCTGGAAAAAAATAGGAAGGTGGATTGATTTAGAGTAAACCTGGACACTACCAAACTTAGAATTAGTATGCAAAGACACTCTTGTCTTTGTGGAAATTAAATTGGGCTGCTCACACATGAGCGCCTAAAGCTCGGAAATCCTCTGAGCAGAGGTTATAGCAACTAAAAACAACACTTTCCATGACAGAAAATGTAGCTCTCAAATCACAGCAGGCTCAAAAAGAGCCCAAGTTTCTCCAACACCAAATGTAAGTTTCAGTCTGGGGTTGGGTTATGAATGGAAGGGTTTAAGTGCAGTATGCCTCTCAGAAAGGTACAGGCCACGTCCAGCTGGGCTACCGTACAACCCTCAACAGGCACGTGGAAAGCCGACATGGCGGACAAGTACTCCATTAGCCAAAAATACTTCAGGCCAGTACTGGACAAGGACAGCAAATGCTCTAGAACCTGGTTCACTGGGCAGGTGAAGGGATCCAGATGATGGGAAGCCACCCACAAAGTAAAGCGCTTCCATTTCATGGAATAAGTCGTCCTGGTGGATGGCTTCCTGCTGGCCACCAGGATGTCAGCCACTTTAGGTGAGACACCAAACCTAGCAATAGCTATGTCTTCTGCAGCCAGGCATGCAGGTGAAGAGACTGGAGGTTTGGATGAAGAAGGATCTCCCATTCCTGTGACAGCAAGCCTGAACACAGGGGAAGGGGCACAGGAGGCTCCACTGCTAACTGCTGCAACAGTGGAAATCAAATCTGCCGAGGTCAGAAGGGAGCCACCAGAATCTGGATGGAGCCCTCCATCTGGAGCTTGATTAGCACTCTCTGAATCAGAGGAAAGGGAGGGAAAGCGTAAAGGACCCCCCATTCCAAGAGAGTGACAATGTGTCTCGCCAGAAAGCTCCAGGCCCTGGATCAAGCGAACAGAAAAAATAAAGTCTAGGGATGTGGATACGTTGTCCTTATCCACACGTCTTGGCAGCTGCCTTTCCCTTTAAGAACAGCCAGAAGTCTAAGCTGGCTCCTACCTCCCTCCCAGGTGGTATATCCCCACTCCCCAACGCCGGATCTTCCTTTCCGCTTGGAAGAATCAGGTTCCCTCCTCACCGCTCTTGCGCCGAGTAGGCCCCTTCACCTAAATCTTCAGATTATTTACCTAAACTTAAACTCGTAAGAGTTTTACTGCTATGATCTTCGATCGCGATGGAGGACAAGTCCTCGCCTCGGTTCTGCCAGTGCCCCTGCACACAGAAGATGTCTGCACCGACCCGCACACCATGTGCGCTCATCGCTTGGGTCACAACCACGACTCCAGGCTTTACTTTTTGTCGCCGCTCCAGCTGAACATGTTAAGACACCCACTCGTCCGACTGCAGCTCAGCCCCGCGAAAAAACGGAACCCGCTGGTCAAAGCAAAAGAAGCCCGTTGGGTGGTCTCCATGACTGCCGGGTCTGCCGAGCAACTTGAGCAGATGAAGGCTTTCGAGAAGGCAGCGACTCAGGCCGTTGATCAGTCCTCTTCAGCTTCAGTCTTCGTCCCGCTAAAACTGGGCTCCACCTTTTCAGATTCCTTTAAGGAGTTGTGCCAGTCTCTCCTGACCAAAGGGGAGGGCTCATCAGCGTCACACAGCTCCCGTTCCCATAAATGAATTCCAAGGAGTGGAGTGAGAAAAAGAAGACTCAACACCGTCGTTCCTGGGATCGAGAGTGTTCTCTTTCTCAGGACTCTCTAGTTTTGACTTCGGTTGAAACTGCAGCCTTGGCCGCAGGTTTCAAGGTGCCCCCGTCATGTCAGCCAACTACGATGCGGGACAACGACCTGGTCGAAATGATCAATCCCATCGACCCACTGGCACTAGATAAGGCCGCTAACAACTCCCTTTTCAGTACTCTGGTGCTGCCTGGACCCACTGAGGAGGAGACCCAGCCTGCTGAGAACCTATTCACAGTCCCTGAACTTGACCTGGAGGAGCTGCAGGTTTCCCTGGCACCTTCTGTGTGCTCCCAGTGGTCGAAGACTGGGTCTTGGTAATCTTCATCCGACAGGTTGAAGAGAACACACAAACGCCACACTGGGCATTAGAAAAAGCGGCACCGCCACTATTCATCCTCAGAAGAGGAGAGGCTTCGGCGCAAGCTGCGTCAACACTAAGAGGATCTCATGTGGCAACAGCTAATGTTTGCCAGTCCAAAGTCGACCCCGGCTTCCACACAGGCCATCACATGGCTGTTGCCATCTAGGCCGACGCTGACTCCTCCTGAGTGGTATATGGTGTACATCCACACTTCTGGCAGTATTCCTTTCCCTTTAAATATTGCCGGAGCCAGCCCGCCGGCGCAGCGGTTGGATTTCTACCTGTGATGCCGACAACCCGGGTTCGGGAACGGACTCTGGTACCGGAGGGCCGGCTGGGAGGAAAATGGCTAGAACGTCCCAACGACCGCTTGCCTTCTTTGGGGGGGGGGTCACGGCTTGGCAGCTGCTGGCCCCGGGTGGAGGCCGGGAGCACAACAACACATCGCGCCAAACCCCGGCCGGGGAGTCTGGTGGACATCAGCATACGCATTGACGTCATGTAGCATGTTATGATCCCCAGAAAAATCAGGAAAAAATGCTCCTAATCCGACTGGATGACAGTCACCTGACCCCGGCACACCACGGTAGCCTGGGATAGCCTCGTGCTGACCTCCTACCGTCGATCCCACAGGCTAACTGGTTGTGCCTAAGGGCACTTCTCCCCAAGGGAGGGGGGACTCACCCGACAAACGGTTATGTCGGGTCACCAGGGGGAAATCCATTAATGGACATGGGGGGCAGCGGATGGTGATCGGAGAAGGTGGGTGGCAGTTCGTCCTAGATGGCTTGAAGGAGTGGTCAGGCCACGGGGTAGGCAGGAGCAAAAAAAAAAAAAAAATCTTGCTGGAAGGTCCTCAAGCTGGCTCCTCCCACTGACCCGGGTGGCAACTCCCTCAGCACCGCCCCGTGACATCAGATCTTACCTGCTGGAAGCAAGAATCCGTGTGCCACTTGCCAGGCCAAGTTGGGTGGGTCAGTGTTGATGTACACCATATACCACTCCTAGAAAAACAGGTTACTCACCTGTAACAGTAGTTCTAGGAGGGGTATATGTTGTTCATCCACATTCTTTGGCATGTCCCCTTCCACTTTAAATCTCACCGGAAGTCTTCAAGCTGGCTCCTCCCACCCATCTGGGTGGTATATACCTCGGCTCCACCCCATGACACCAGATCTTAGCCTGCTGGAAGCCAGGTTGTATGCATCCGCAGCCGGGGAGGTCGGGTGGGTCCGTATGGATGAACACCATACATCACTCCTAGAACTACTGTTACAGGTGAGTAAGCTGTTTTTCTAGGAGCGTGGATATGTTGTTCATCCACACTCTTTGCAGACTTCTAGCAGTTCTCCGTGAGGAGGGAGGCATGGCGCACACCCCCTACTTAGGGAACAAAGATTGGAGAACTGAGGCCCCAAAAAGTGCATCCCGGCGTGACTCAAGGTCGATGTGGTAGTGGGTAATGAAAGTGTTTGCTGACTTCCAGGTAGCAGCCCGACATATTTCCTGGATTGGGATGTCCCTGAAAGCAGCCACCGGTGCAGCAGTACGGCAGGTAGAACGAGCTCTTATCCTTCTGGGAGGCTCCTTGCCCGCCAACTCGTAGCACAGACCTATGCAAGATGTGATGCACCTTGCAACAGTTCATTTGGCTGCAGGTTTGCCAGAAGCGGCTTCAGCGTAGATGACAAACAGCTGGCGAACCTATCCCCGAATTTTCGCCATCCTCTCCTTGTAGTAGGAGAAAGCACGTCTCGGGTCCAAAGTATGGAGCCTGTACTCGGCCTTCGAGGTGCAATTAGGGTAGTATACCGGCAGAGTCAACACTTGGTTAAGGTGAAACTCTGATACCACCTTCAGAAGGAATTTCGGGTGGGTACCTAGGACAACCTTGTCCCTGTGGAAGACCAGATAAGGGGAGTCCACTGAGAGCACCTGGAGCTCCCCTGTCCTTCTGGCAGAAGTGATAGCCACCAGGAAGGCAGTCTTTCACAAGTATGACAACGCACACTTGCGCATTGGTTCAAATGGCTTACCCATGAGCTCTGCCAGTACCAGCAGAAGATCCCATGGAGGTGGAGGTTCACGTACCAGAGTGGATATGTGATCCAGGCCTTTGAAAAAGCACCCAGCCACTGTCTCCTGCACCAACGACAGCTGACCGGCCCCTGCCTGGTAAGCAGAGATAGCTGCCAGGCGCATCCTAAAGGTCGATGACCGCAGACCCCGTTGGAGAGAGACCAAAGGTAGTCGAGAATGTTAGCCACTGGACAGGATAAAGGGTTCAGGCACTTGCCCTGACACCAAATGGAAAACCTTTTCCATTTGAAGGCATAACATGTCCTGGTCGATTCCTTCCTGGATGCCTCCACCACGGTGTAGACATCTTCGGAAAGGCCCAAAGCCTGGAACTCTAGCCGCTCAGGTACCAGGCTATGAGGTGCAGGGAATTGAAGGTCCAGATGGAATACCTTTCCCTGACTGAGTGATAACAGGTCTGGGCATGTGCAAAGCCGCTCCGGGGGCCTGCAGCTGAGGTTGAGGAGATCTGGATACCAGAGCTGGCGCGGACAGTCTGGGGCTACCAGGATCACCTTGACCTTGTCCCTCTTCACTTTGAGAAGCACCCTGTGGATCAACGGAAATGGAGGGAAGGTGTAGAGAAGGCCTGGGCTCCACGGCCTCAAGAAGGCACCCCCCTGCAGTGAGCCCTGCTGAGGATGGCAGGTATGAAACAGCCTCAGCTTGGTGTTTTCCTTGGAGGCAAACAGGTCCACCATTGGTTTGGCCCAATGCGAGAACAGACTGTAAGCTACCTCTGGATGTAGAGACCACTCATGGGATGTCTGGCCTAAGCGGCTGAGAGCATCCGCCAGGTGGTTTGAGGCTCCTGCCACATGGATGGCTAGGAGATCTGCCTCCAACCGCTTCCTTGCACAGTAAACGGGAGTGTGTGCCGCCCTGTTTGTTGAGGTAGTACATGGGCGTGGTATTGTCCGTCTGGACTTGAACCACTTGACCCCAGAGCTGAGGAACGAAAGCTGACAGTGCCAGTCTGACCACTCTGAGCTCCAACAGGCTGATGTGGCATCGGGACTCCTCGGGTGTCCACAGCCTGTGGGCCCTGTTGTCCCCCATTTGGGCTCCCCACACCCATGAGAGAGGCACTGGTCATGAGGACAACTGTCGGCTCGGGGCAGACAAACGGGATCCCTTCCTGCAACCGGTCTGGGGCAGTCCACCATTGGAGAGCATCCCACATCTTCTGGGTTACAGTAACCAGCCGGTTGAAATGACCGTGGATCTGAGTTGGGTATCCCAACCAGAAATGACTGGGCAAAGGAGGAAAGACCCTCCGCCCTGTCCGCCGGGAGCCGAGCTCTGGCTTGACAAGAGTCAAGCTCTGCCCCAAGGAAGCTCATCACCTCAGAAGGCACGAGTCCCTGGACTGCTCCGCCTCCTGTTGGGTGGATCCTGCTAGGAGCCAATCGTTGAGGTAAGGATAAATTCTGACCCCCCCCCCGATGCCTGAGATGAGCCGCCACCACTGCAATACACTTGGTGAAGACCCGTGGGGCCGATGACAGGCCGAACAGCATGGCTCGGAACTCGTACACGGTCCCTTCGACCCTTATGCGGAGGAACTACTGATGGGACAGATGGATTGGGACGTAAAAGAACGCGTCCTGCAGATCCAACGAACAGAACCACATGTTTTGCTCCAAGGATGGTATAATCTGGGACAGAGTGACCATCCGAAAGGTGCGTGACCTGAGATACTAATTCAGGTCGTGCAGATCTAGAATGGGGCGCCAGCCTCCGTCCACTTGGGCACCAGAAAGTACCTGGAGACAAAGACTGGGTCTGCTGGAGGATCCGCCACTGGAGCTATTGCCCGCTTGAGGAGGAGCTGAGCGAGGTCGCTCCTGAGAGCTGACTGGGTCTGAGCAGATACTCTCCTCCCGAGGGGCTTGGCTTGGCTTGGAGGGTACTGCTCGAATTCCAGAGGCAGTGCCTGTCTAAGCACTTGGAGAACCCACCTTTCCAAAGTGCCAATGGACCAGGCAGAAAAGAAGTGGTGAAGCCGGCCCCCCACGGGAAGACCCAGAGCCGAGGTGACAGGAGAGGGGTTGACAGACCCCGCCCTGTCACTGAGCAGGCTTGGAGAAGGCTCCAGGACCTGAACCTCGAGTACCAAGCTTGAGCCTGCTGCTGATGCTGGTGCTGCTGTCCACCCTGAAAGAAGGACTGCTAAGTCGCAGGGGAAGAATGCAGAAAAGGCTTATTTTTCTTCTGCTGGTTCTTGCCCGAAGAACCCTTGGCAGAAGTAGTGTCCAAGATGGCACTGGACTGCTCAAGGCGCTGAAAGTGACTGGCCACTCCTAGGCCGAACAAGTCGGTCCCGAAGAAAGGCGCATCAGCTAGTTTATGCTGGATATCCGCCAGAAAGGAGAGTCTCAGCCAAGCCCTGCGACAAGAGGCAAATGCAGCAGCCATTGAGCGGGCAAAGGAATCCCCAATGTCCAGGGCCGTCTGAAGCGGCTGTTTGGCAACAGTTTGGTCCTAATCCCAGACCTGCTTGACCATGGTCTGCATGTCCACGGGGAGATGTGGGAGGACTTCATCTAACGACCCAAGCAGGGTGTGAGAGAAGTGTGCCATGATGACGGTCGAACTTGCCTGACGAAGGCCCAAGGAGGAAGCCACATAGATCTTCCTAGCTGAATGGTCCAAATGCTTGGACTCTTTATCAGGAGGTCAGTTAGTGTCAGCAGAACTGCCAGTACGCCTGAACACAGAGGCGGTCACTAGGCTCTCGGCTGAAGGATGCTCTGTGAACCCTGCAAGGGACCCCATGGGCACCACATACTTGCAGGCCAATGGAGCTGGACAAGAGGCAGGACGCTGCCAAAGTTCTAGGACTTGGCCAACAATAGCCTCAGCCACGGGAAAGGCCTCCGCCAGGGTATCCCCTCTCTTAAGGATGTCCGCAAGAGGATACTCCGCCTTTTTCTGGATTGGCTCCAGGGGCAACCCTGTAGATTCAGAAATGAGGCGAAGGATCCCTTGAAAAGATGATGGACCTTCCTCTGTCTCTAAGCCAACGGATGATTCATCTCCTGGATGTGAATGCAAGCTGGTGACATCCAAATCAGAGGAATCTGGATATAAAGGTCTACCACCCAGGTCACTTTCGACCCGCCGAGGGTGGTCCGGGGTGACCGTGACCGATAAGCGCCAGGGAAGCTCGGTGTCTGGTCCGTCTTCCTTGGAAGGAGCTCCTCCCACAGGCTGTTTGGGCGGTGGTTCCACCACGACTGGTGGAGAGACCGGTTTGGGCTGAACAGGTGGTTTTGCCGACTCTGCGGGCTGCGGAACTGACTTAATTGGTTCTGAAGGAGTCGGCTTTGGTCTAGGCGGTGAAAGCCAGGTAATGGCCGGTGTGGAGGCCTTAGTTGGCTTGTGCCCGATCAAAATCAGCTGTTGCCACAAGAGGTCCTCGTAGCGTTTAAGGGGTTGCCACCGAAGCCTCTCCTCATCTGAGGAGGATGAGAATGACTGATGGTGTCGCCGCTTTTTAGAGCGCTTGTGGCTCTTCCTCGGCCTGTCAAACGAGGGGGTCCAAGACCTCGATCGAGATCAGGCAGGTCGACTCAATCGCTCAGGAGACACAGGCGGGACTGGTGATTTCCCTGGATCTGGGACCACATCTACGATTGAAGGCCCAGCAGGCTGGGTCTCGTCATCTGGAAAGACCAGATTAGGTGTCTGATCGAGAGAATCGTCGACCGGAGTCAGCGATATCAGAGCAATAGGATCAATCACGATTTCTACCTCATCGATGGATAATTCAGTCGACTGGCCTGACGGCAAAGCCAAGAAGCCAGTGGCTGAAGAGGCGATCTCGACCGAAGTCAAGACCACATGCTCCTGGGACCGAGATCTCTCCTGCTCCCAAGAATGTCTCCATCGAGACGAAGACACTCCTGGATCCTTCCCCCACTTACAAGGTCGAGAGGAGTGCGAGCCCGCAGGCGCCTCTCCCTTGGTCTGGAGAGACTGGCACAACTCCCGGAAGGAACTCGAGAAGGTAGAGCCCAGGTTGAGTGGAACAAAGAAGCCCCGAGAGGAATCCACAGCACGAGCCACTTCCTCCTCAAATGCCTGCATGTATTCCAACTGCTTGGCGGATCCTGCAGCCACAGAAACCGCCCACCGAGCCTCCTTGGATTTTGCCGGAGGGTTCCTCTTCTACGGCCTCCCCAGTTTCAGGCGTGAGAGACGGTCGTCAAGGACGCTGGGATGAAAGGCAAGCCACAGATTGCAATTCGAGGTGTCATGGTCGACACAAGAGGCAATAGACACACGCGGTGTGGGGATCGCTGCGCGACATCTTCTGGCCACAAGGGCATTGACGACATCCGGGGGAAGAGCTATCTTCCATGATCGAAGCTGCAAACTTGCTAACGCTAACTTGAACAATGCGAATTTTCAGTAAAACCGACGGTTTGAAAGCCAGGGCCTATAAAATGCATGAGCATGAGGGAGGCAACCCAAATCTTCCAGCGGAAAGGAAGATCTGGGGTCATGGGGTGGAGCCGAGGCATACACCACCCGGGTGGGTGGCAGGAGCCAGCTTGAAGACTTCCAGTGAGATTTAAAGCGAAGGGGACATGCCAAAGAGTGTGGATAAACAACACAGCCACACTCCTAGAAATACTGTTACAGGTGAGTAACCTATTTTTCTAGGGACGTGGATATGGTGTACAGATCCACACTTCTGGCAGACTCCTAGCAGTTCTCCGGGAGAAGGGGGCAAGGCGCACACCCTCTATTTAGGGAAGAGAGACTGGAGAACTGATGACCCAAAACCAGCATCCCAGTGAGACTCAAAGTCGATGTGGCAATGGGAGATGAAGGTGTGTGCCGACTTCCAGGTAGCAGCCCTGCAGATTTCCTGGATAAGGGCATACATGGAAGCAGCCACCACGGCAGCGGTATGATAGGAGGAATGAGCCCTTAGCTCCCTACCCACCAACCTATAGCAGAGGTCGATGCAGTAAACAAACCACCTGCCAATCATCCACTTAAATACAGTTTGCCAGGTGCAGTTCAGCATACGTAACAAATAGCTGGCGAACCTCTCCCCGAACTCCAGCCGTGTGCTCCTTGTAATAGGTAAGCTCTCGCCTGAGGTCCAAAGTATGAAGCCTGTGCTCAGCCTCCTAGGTGTGACTGTTGAAGAACACCAGGAGATTCATCACCTGGTTAAGGTGAAAACTTAGACAAAACCTTCGAGAGGAACTTCAGGTTGGGGTGAAGGACAACCTTGTCCTTGTGGAAGACTAAATACAGAGACTCCACTGACAGTGCCTGGAGCTCATTAATCCTTCTGGCAGTGGTGATAGCTATAAAGAAGGCAGTCTTTTACGACAGGCAAGACATGTCACACCTGTGCACTGGCTGAAATGGCTTGCCCATGAGCTTTGCCAATACCAGCAACAAGTCCCAAGGTGGTGGTGGTGGTGGTTCATGCACGGAAGGAGAAATGTGGTCAAGGCCTTTGAAAAAGCACTAGACCACCTTCTCCTGTGCCACCGACGGCATACCAGCCCGCGCCCGGTATGCAGAGATGGCTGCCAGGTGCACCTTAAGGGTCATCGACTGAAGGCCCGACAGAAAGAGGGAACAAAGGTAGTACAGAATGCTAGCCACTAAACAAGATAATGGGTCAAGCCCCTTGCCCTGGCACCAAATGGAGAACCTCTTCCATTTGAAAGCATAGCATTTTCAGATCGACTCCTTCCGAGAAGCCTTGACCTCGGTGAGGACATCTTCAGAGAGATCCAAAGCCTGGAACTCTAGCTGCTCAGGAACAAGGCTGTCAGGTGCAGGGATTGAAGGCCAGGATGGAGTACCTTCCCCTGACTGCAAGAGAGCAGGTCCCGGTGATAGGAAGACACCACAGGAGCCTGCAGCTGAGGAGATTGGGGGTATCAGAACTGGCGAGGCCAGTTCTGAGCCACCAGGATCATCAGTGCCTTGTCCCTCTTGGCCTTGAGCAGCTCTGTGTGGATCAGTGAAAATGGAGGGAAGGAATACATGAAGCCCAGGGTCTCAAGAAGGCATCCTCCTGCAGCGTCCCTGCTGAAGGGGGTGGGCACAGAACAGCCTCAGCTTTGCGTTCTCCTTGGAGGTGAACAGATCCACCAGAGAGGTGCCCCACCAGGAGAACAGACTGTGCACAACCTCTGGATGAAGAGACCATTTGTGAGACGCCTCGCCCACATGGCTGAGGACGTCCGCCAACTGGATGAATAGCCGGCCATACAGACAGCCAGGAGATCTGCATCTAGGCTGAGCACGAGGGTCCAGATGTAGAGAGCTTCCCTGCACAGAGGAAGGTAATGCATCCCACCTTGTTTGTTGAGGTAGTACATGGTTGTGGTGTTGTCCATCTGTACCTAAACAACTGGACCCTGAATGTGTGTAGCAAAGGCCGTCAGCGCCACCCGAACTGCCCGAAACTCCAGCAGACTGATATGCCATCAGGACTCCTCAGGGTTCCAGAGTCTGCGGACTGTGGGCACCCAAGCCGATCTGGGAGGCATCAGTCATGATGGTGACCATCAGCTCTGGGCGGACAAATGGCATTATTTCCCGCAGATGTTCTGGGACTAACCACCACTGGACGGCGTTCCTCATTATATGGGTCACAGTGACCGGATGGTCAAAGTGGCCCTGGCACTGAGACCACTGGTGGGTGAGCTCCAACTGCAGACAGCACATTCTCCAATGGGCCCAACGGACCATGCTGGCGCATGACGGCATTAATCCCATTAGGGGCATGAAATCCAAACCTGACATACCTGAAATGATCGGGCAAAGGAGGAAATAACCTCCGTCCAATTCGCTGGAAGCCAAGCCCTGACTCTGCAAGAGCTGAGTCCCGCCCCAATGAAATGTATCACCTGTGAATGTACAAGCTCCGACTTGGCTTCGTTCGCCAGGAGGCCAAAGGATAAGCAGGTCTGGAGGGTCAGATCCCTGGACCACTCCACCTACTCCCTGGAGGAGCCTACTATTAGCCAGCCGTCCAGGCAGGGATACACCCGGACCCCTAGATATCTCAGGTAGGCTGCCACCACTGCAATGCACTTAATGAAGGCCTTGAGAGCTGAGGAGAGGTCAAAGGGCATTGCCTGGAACTCGTAGAGATTCCCCTCTGCCCACAACTGCAAAACTGGCAGTGGGACAGATGGATGGGAACGTGGATGAACACATCCCAAAGATCCAGAGAGCAGACTCGCATGTTCTGCTCCAGAGATGGAATGATCCAAGACAGAGTGACCATCCTGAAGGTGTGCAACTGAAGGAATTTGTTCAGGTTGTGCAGATTTAAGATGTGGCGCCAGCCCCCCATCCATTTTGGGACCAGGAAGTACCTGGAGACAAACCCTGGGCTTACTGGAGGGTCTGGGACTTGAGACACTACCTCCTTCTGGAGGAGCTGAGCAATGTCTTCCTGAAGGGCTGACAGCAATTTGGCAGACACCATGTCCTCCCATGGAACGTGGGCTCAGCAAGGCGGTTAAGCCTCGAACTCTACAGCCAGACCCTGGAAGACAACCTCAAGAACCCACCTGTCTGTGATGACAGCAGACCACGCCGAAAAGAAATGACAGCGCCAATCCCCCCCCCCACAGGAGGACCCAGGGGAGACAGGACGGGTATAGGAGAGGCACCCCACCATCCTGTCACTGGGCAGGCTTGGAGGAGGAGGAGGAGGAGGGACAGACTGAGGAAGCAGCAGACCTCAACCACCTGGTTTGCGGATGACCGAAGCAACCGAGTTCAGTCGAGGATGCCAAGGCTGTGCCTGCTGCCCAGTTGGGGGCTGGGATGGCTTGGCCGCAGGAGCAGAGAGGAGTCAAAAGGGCTTCTTGCACTGAAGCTTCAAGCCCTTGGATCCCTCTGAGTGGAGGTGACCGAGTCCAGGGTGGCATTTGACTTCCCAATGTGAATGTGATGTCCTTCTGACCCCCGGCACGAAGAAGTCGGTGCCCAAGAAGGGGACATCTGCCAACTTGTGCTGGGTATCTGCCGTAATGGTAGAGATTCGCAGCCGCGCCTGTGGTGCATGGCCACCACAGCAGCCACAGACCAGGCGCAGGAATCGCCAATGTCCATGGTTGTCTGGAACTGCTGTTTTGCCACTGCTCAGCCCTGGCTGCGGACTTGCTTGACAGTGGTTTGTAAATCAGCCAAGAGCTGAGGAAGCACCTCACTGAGAATGTCAAGGAGGGCATGAGTGAAATGGGCCATCAAAAGGGTCGAACTCATCTGCTTGAAGGTCGAGCAAAGAGGCTACATAGACCCTTTTGGCCATGTGATCCAATTTCTTGGATTCCTTGTCGGGAGGTTTGTCCATGTCCCCGACATTGCTGGCACGCCAAAAGACCGAGTCGGCAACCAGACCCTCAGCCAAGGAGTGCTCGTTAAAACCTGACAGGGATCCCGTAGGGACTGCGTACTTTCAGACCATATGGGTCAATGGCGAAGGGCAGGAGGCAGGGTGCTGCCAAAGCTCCAGTGCAGAGTCAAGAATGTCCTCAGCGACCGGAAAGGCAACTCCAAGGGAGTCATTTTTGTCATGGGCTACCTGGCCTGTTTTGGGATGGGCTCCATCTGGATCCCGGTTGATTCCGAAATCAATCGGAGGAAGGCCCCCAAAGAAGTGAGAATGTGTCTCCGTAGACAAATCCTCCTCAGATTTGGTGCCCAATGGACAGGAATGCAAGAAGGAGTCCTCAGACTCTGATGATTCACCAAAAGCGGTCTATCGCACAAGTCCCAGCTGATCCTGCGGAGTCTGTTGCGAGTCACGGTGACCGACAGCTGACGACAAAGCCCAGGTGCGGTATGGGCATCCTTAGGAGGGGGACCATCCTTCGGCTGCTCAGGAGACGGCTCCACCTGGATAGGCGGAGAGGCCGGAATAGGATGAGCCGTAGTAGGCTGGGGCCTTGGTGGTGGGAGCCACGGAAAAGCTGGGGTGGGGGCCAGAATCGGCTTAATCCCTGAAAACATAAGCTGTTGCCACATTATCTCTTCATAGCAGTGGCACATCTAGTGTGGGAGCCTCTCCTCGTCCAATGAGGAAGAAGAGCTGTAGTGCCACTTGCCCGAGTGCCGAGAAAGGGAATGGCGATGTCGGCAGAGGCTGCTCGACCTCGGAATCATGACCTTCACCATCGGGGAACCCGATGGCGAGAATTGGAAAGAACCGACGAAAACTGAGGATCCTCAGAGATAATGGGATCCTGTGGGTTAGCAACCGGATCAGCATGCTGGTCCGACCCACCTTGAGAGGTAATAGGTAGGACCGGAATCCTAGAAAGTGAGGTATCCACCTCATCCTGCAACAGCGCATCGGCCGGTTCGAGACACATCTCAACAGGCTGGTTGATTGGTGTCTTTACCAACTGGCCCAATGGGGAGACCATTGAGCCAGCGGCCTGGACCGAAGGATCGACTGAAGTCGAAACTTTCAGGTAAGCACGGGAGTCCGAGACCCAATAGCACTCGCAATCCCATGAATGTCGACAAGATATGTTCTTATCTCCTTTTTTGAGGATTTAGAGGATTTCATCCCCTTAGAGGTGCCCTGCCCAAGGGTGGGAAGGGACTGGCACAAATCCCTAAACACCCCCCTGAAGGTGGTGCCAAAAGAAAGCAGTACAAAGGCCGAAGCCAAAGAGGCGTGCTCCGCAGCCCGAGTCACTGACCACCTCTTAAAAAGCCACTAGTTGTTCTGCAGACCCCGCAGGCAGGGAGACTGCCTAACAGGCATCTTTCAATTGAATGGGAGCGTCCCATTCATCTGGTCGCCCTAAAAGGAGTTGAGTGGGTTGGTCCTCCAGAGTACTGGGATGCAAGATGCGACACAGGCCACACGCCTGGAGATCGTGACCTAGGTAGTAGACACACGAGGTGTGCGGGTCTGTGATCTGCCCGCAACAGCTTTTTTTAAATCCGACCGCCGACTTCGAGTCGTGCATGATGATACTTTCAAATGGATTCAAGATCTGTTGTGAAGACTTGAGTCAAATTTTGAAGTTTTGTAAGCAAAGGGCCTACTCAGCACTAGAGCGGTAAGGAGGGAACCTTCCTCCAGCTGAAAGAAGATCTGATGTCACGAGATGCTGCCCAGGGAGTTACCACCCGGGTGGGTGGGAGGAGCCAGCTTAAAGACCTTCCAGCAAGATTTAAAGGGAAAGTAATACTGCCAGAAGTGTGGATCTGTACACCTTCTCCATTGTTCCTAGAAAGCGGCAGTTTTGCTTTGAGTGGGGAGGCAAAAAGGTCCAACTCTGGGTGACTCCACCTGTCAAACAGGTCTTCTACCATTAAGGTGAGCAGTTCCCATTCATGCATCCTGGACTGCAACCGGCTTAGCTCGTCTGCCAGGATGTTTTGGACACCGGGAACATGGACGGCCAACAGCTCTAGACCGTGTTCCAGAGCCCAGTACCAAACTCTCATCGCCTCTCAGTACAAGGGTAAGAATGGGTGCTCCTTGCTTGTTGATGTAGTGAACTATTCTGATATTGTCCGTCTGCACTAACAGAATACCCGGGGACAGATGAGACTGGAAAGTATGCAGGCGACAGAAGACAGCTCTCATCTCAAGGATACTGATGTGGAGTTGAGCCTTGAATGGAGTCCACATCTCCTAAGTCTGGAAAGGACCCAGATGTGTGCCCCAGCTAATCCCAGAGACATATGAGGGGAGGATCTAAGGTGAGAGTATGAGGAAAGGACACCCTTTAAGCAAATGGCTGGGTTCCATCCACCATAAGAGAACCTTCTTGACTGGGGAAGAGACAAGGACCATCTGTTCCAGATCATCTGTCCACTGATCCCACTGTACCTTCAAAGTCCACTGAGGGATGTGCATGTGTAGCCGCGCCATGGGAACCGTGGCAACAGCTGCAGCCATCAGACCCAGAAACTGGAGGTATGTCCTGGCTACGGCATACCAACTGTGATAAATTTCCTGGGCCTGCGCTATCAAGCACCCTGCCTTATCCAGCGAAAGAAAGGCAAAGCCCTGGTCACTGTCCAGTATGGCTCCTATGTACTGAGCCGCTGGCCTAGAGTCAATACTGACTTGGACAGACCGACTGTGATCCCCAATTGGCTAAACAACTGCCAGGTACGCCTCGGGGTCAAGGACAGTTGCTCTTTGGACTAGGCTTTGAGCAACCAGTTGTCCAGATAGGGAAAGACCTACAGGCCCTCCCTCCTAAGGGCTGCTGCCACCACAGCTAGGCATCCGGTGAAGACCCAAGGCGCCGAAGATGAGCCAAAAGGAAGGACTCTGAACTGGTAGTGCTCCCCTTGAAACAGGAACCTGAGGTACTTCCTGTGAGGAAGGCAGACCTTGATGTGCAGGCACGCATTTTTCATATCCAGGGAGCAGATCCAGTCTCCCTCCCAGAGCAAGGGCAACAGGCCGGGAGGAGAGACCATCCTGAACTTCTTGTACTGCATGTAGTAGTTCAGGTATCTCAAGTCCAGGATGGGCCTCAAGTCCCCTGTGGATGAGAAAGAAGTAGAAGTAGAACCCCTTGTTACGCTAAATCACAGAACGGGTTTTAAGGCCCTTTTTCACAGCAGCATCTGGATTTCCTCCAGCAACATGGGAACGTGATTGGGGGAGGGGTAAGAGGAAGGTCTTGGAAGGAGCTCTGGAGGAATCTCCACCAACTCTTAAGCATGCCATTATTTTACAGGCTGTAGCACCCAGGCGTTGTATGTGATTTTCCGCCACCAGTCTAGATGGAGGGAGAAATTACCCCCCCACAACCACATCCTAGGGAACCGGATGGAGGGGGTTCAGCCAGGAGTCAGGCTGATACCGAGCCCGCAGCCGGGGCCACTCCTCCACCCCTTGAGGATTTTTCTGCAGTGGAGGAGGGGGTAAGTAGGGCTGTGGTAGCTTTGCATTTACTGGGCTGCTGGGTGCCAGATCTAGGTCTATGTGTGGCACAGCAAAAGGGCACCCTCTGCTCACCCTTCTGGTGGGAGTGGTACAGGGAATGAACAGACCGCAGTATTTTCCTGAAGCCTGCAGGTCATTAAGGATGTCTTGTATGTCTCTCCCAAAGAGCTTTTAGCCCCTGAAGGGAGCATTCATGATGGACTGCTGGACAACAGTGGCAAAGCCAGAAACCCTGAGCCAGGAGTACCTCCTCATGCAAATCCCACTGCAGAGGCCCAGGCTGAGGCATCCAAGGCATTGTAAGCCACCCTCAAACGATGCCTACCCACATCAGCAACAGACTGGTGGGCTCTGAGTAGCTCCTGCGTCTGGGGACTCCCAGGGAGGGACCAGGCAGCTGATCTGGCCATCTCCCAGAGATCATTCTGGTACTTGATCATACAAACACTGCCAGCAGCAAAAGGCCAGCATGGTCTATCTAGACTGCTTGCGATTGCAGCTAGCTCCCTATTCAGCAGCTGCCCCACCCCCTCACCTCCCTTTACCCCCTCCCCTTTGCCGTGTCCCACCCTTTATTGAAGCATTCCACCGAGTTACATGCCACCACCTCAGCTAGTAGTGCGTTTCACTTTGCCACCACCCTCTCTGTAAAGAAATGCCTCCTCACATCCCTCCTCAATCTACCATGTGGCCCATGATTAAAGATCCTTATCACCAGGGTAGAAGAGGCAATTACCCTCGAACACATGAGGTCCAGCTTTCTAGACTCTTTGTCCAGAGAAAGGGAGCTGAGGTGCTGGGGTCTCTTGAACCAGTCATGGGCAGTGTTTATAACCACCAAATCCACCTGAGGGGGGCCCAGCAATAAAGGGCCTCCCAGTGGAGGCCTCGTATAGTTTGTCCACCTTTCGGGCATGGGGGGGGAGAGGGGTTGGATCAGGTTAGGCCTATACCAAGATGCCATGGTGGCATCCTCTTATGCATCAATCACAGGACAGATAAGAATTGGGTGGGAGGGGAGAGAATCAGGCAGGCCCAAATAGTGAGCCAGACTCCTCCTGGCAATATCCGGCTCCATGGCATCGAACGTCATGGTGGCCTGCCATTGCCACATCACAGCGTGAAGGATGGGTCATCTGGGAGAGACCTCGAGACATAACTGGAGGAATCCTCCCCCGCTGAGGAGACCATGGAAGTGCTAGAGGGAGTCCGGGCCCCAGCATCCTTATCTTTCTCATGCTCCTCATCCGACAGAAGGAAGTCAAGGCGACAGCCTTCATCGACCCCTGGCTCAGAGGGTGGCATCAATGACATCAAACAAGAGAGAGCAGATCTCTATGATGTCTGATGCGACAGCGCAGAAAGCCCCACCGCCAAATGGCCCCGAGGTGGGGCAACCTTTTACACCAGGCCAGGACAGAAGAAAAAAAGAGCCTGGACATCGATGGTCACTGTCATCAATGCAACTCCCTGCAGCACTGATGGGGACTACTGAGGCCCGGCATTAGGAGGGATGGCTGGAGCAACGATGGGATGGAGGCAGGCAGAGGGACCAGCTGAGGGGCCTGCAGCCCCAACATCGCAGGGATGGTGACAGGCATCAACTGGAGAGGCCCAACGCCTGACAACACATGATCGTTGCCAGCTACCGGCAGGCCAGCACAGTTTCTGGAATATGGCCCCAGAGGAGGTGGAGGGGCACTCAGCAGGGGCATGTGTGTCAGCGGGGGTAGGAGGAGGAAACCCCAGTGATGAAGATTCAGTGTCGGTGGCGCTGACCAGCCGCACTGCCCAAAGTCCCCCATGTAGCAGACAGGGTGAGGGAGGCAGTGGGAATAGTCTGCAGGAGAAGAGAAAGGCCCACCAACGATGAACCACCGCCGGGCTGAGGGGTGCTGACGGAGAGGGCTGCCGAAGTCGACCCTGGAGATGAGAGAGTGTGGGTGGCAGCAGGGGTCACCGCCAGTCTGGTTGACAACAATGATGCTGTTGGCACTGGGTGCGGGGACAGAGAACGCTCCCAGGAGGACCGGTCTTTCTCTCGGTGGGGATGCTTCCCGGACGACTTGTCCGGGGCTTTTGACAGAATGGGTGCCAGAGGATGAGGCCGAGGAAGCAGAGGAGCCCCAAAACTGAAGCTTCTTCTCCAAGACAGCAACCTTCTGTTCCATTAGGAAAGATTTAAACTCCTTCTGATGATGTCGGGTAGCCTGGTTGAAGCTGCAGCAGATCTCGCAGGCCTAGACATCATGGTCGGTGCTGAGGTAGCAGATGTAGGCCTCATGAAAATCTTTATCACAGATCTTCTGTTAGTAGTTGCAGCGATGAAAGAGATTATCGGAACCGGGCATAAACAAAAGAAAAGGAGGAATCTCTTATGGGAATAAAGTGATAAAAACTAGAGGGAGAAAATAAAATTCAGAAAGTTCAAGAAAAAATGGCAGTAGACTGAAACTATGGTACTCCGTGGAGTTCGAAGTACAATGGCTGATGGCAGGAAAAAAAAGTGAGGAGAGTGTGGGGCCACCCATAGCTGTGCAGGGGGATGTCGACGTGATGATGTCGCCGTGTGCAGCCCCAGTTAGACTGCTAGCAAAAATGTGTCTGTATAGTCCTAGTGCCTGGTGGCTATAGTTCCTAAGGTGTGACCTGCTGCAAGAGATCTCCTTGAAGATCTCAGCATATCGCCTCTGCATCCCTAGGAAGACAGAACTGCTCACCTTCAGTTCACAGTCCTCTCATCCTTAGAACATGCGAGGAGACAGTCTAATACCCATAAAAGGCCATCCAACTGGACCTGTAAACTTATGGTACAGAACAAACAGAACATCCTATGTGGAGACTGTCTCAAAGTCTCATGACATGCCTTACATTTATTACTAGCTGAAAAGGAGGAATGCAGAATGCCATGATGCCTTCTAAAACTATTTCACCATGAAAACTACCAAAGGAAGATCTACATTGGTGGCCTTGGCCAGCTGAGTCACATTTACTTCACTCTTGCATCAATATCTGTGCACCTGCTTCAGTTTGTCTGCACTTCCTTCAACTGTTCTACACTAGCAGCACATTTCTCCATAGTTGCATCAACTGTACCACATTTAGAAACACAGAAACATAAAATCTGACAGCAGATAAGGACCGCTTGGCCCACTCAGTCTGCCCATTTCCCTACCTAATGGATAAGCTGCAGATTCCAGTTAACCAGCAGCCTACTTCTTCCTACCCCCACCCCCTAGAACTGCCTTATGACTGTCCCATGCATGCTTGAATTCCACCACTGTTTTTGACTCCACAACCTCCTCCGGAAGGCCGTTCCATGCATCCACAACCTCTCTGTGAAAAAATACTCCTTAAACTACCTCTGAGCTGCCCCCTGCCTTCAAATTGTGCCCTTGTTCTTGCACACTTTTTGAAAGATGCTACCCTCTTGACTTTGTTGATTCCCTTGAGGTACTTGAAAGTTTCTATCATGTTCCCTCTCCTCCTTTCCTCGAGGCTATACATATTAAGCTCCTTAAGTCTCTCTTCATGTGTCTTCCGATGCAGACCCTGCACCATTTTAGTTACCCTCCTCTGGACAGCTTCCATTCTATGTCTTTGCGGAGAGTGGGTCTCCAGAACTGCACGTAGTACTCCAGATGGGGTCTCACCAGATGTCTGTACAGAGGGATAATACAGGGTTTTAAATAATTGATTATCACTCTTTTTCTTGGGACTATACTAACTGTACAGAAAGTATTTATATAGATTTTCTGAAAGTGCTGTGTTTGTTAAACACAGTGAGGCAAGAGCTATGCATTTTCACAAAGATTTAGCACTTTTATGAGCAAAACGCTAATCAATTTTTAGAGTTAAACAAATCCCTGTTAATAACTTCCTGTTTTCTACTGGTGATGCCACTCCCTATGCATCCCAGTATCCCCCCAGCCCTCCTTGCTGCCCTCTCACATTGCTTGCCCACCTTTTAGTCATCTGATATGACTACCCCTGGTCCCTTTCCATTTTGTTGTTGTTAGTATCTCACTCCCCATTGTGTACTCTTCCCTGGTTTTTGTTTCCCAGGTGCATTACCCTGCACTCTTAGCTTTGAATCTAAGCTGCCATACATTTGACCATTCCTCTAACCTTGCCAAGTCCCTTCTCATCCTTTCCACCCCACCTTGGCATCAACTCCTGCAGATCTTTGTGTCATCTGCAAGAGACATACTTTCCTTCCAGTCCTCTGCAATATCGCTTATAAAGACATTGAAGAGGACCGTCCTAATACTGAACCTCCTGCGTACCCCACTAGTAGCCCCTTTCTTCAGAGTGGACCCATTTACTACTACTCTGTGTCCTATTCTCCAGCCAATTCTTTACCCAGGCTGTCATCTTGGGACCCACTCCCAGGCTGGCTAACTTGTATATTAATCTTTGTGTGGGACTGTGTCAAATGCCTTGCTAAAGTCAAGGTAGGCCATGTCCACAGCCCTCCCTGATCTACTACTTTGGTCACCAGTCAAAGAAATCTATCAGATTTGTCTAGCATGACCTTCCCGATGTGAATCCATGCTGCCTTGGGTCCTGTGCCCCTCTGGCCTCTAGATACTCGACAATTCTTTCCTTCAGAAGTGATTCCATCATTTTCCCCACCACTGAGGTTAAACTAACAGGTCTGTAATTTCCTGCTTCTGCCTTGCTCCCACTTTGTGAAGGGAATCACATCTGCCCTCCTCCAGTCCTCGGTACCACCCCATCCTCCCATGATTTGTTAAAGAGGGTAGTCAGTGGTGTCACTAGTTCTACCTTTAGTTCTTTTAGAATTTTGGGATGAATCCCATCAGGCCCCATTGCTTTGTCCACCTTTCAGTTTTAAGAGTTCTTTCAGAACCCTTTCTTCTGTAAATGGGTTAGTATCAACTTCTGCATACAGAGTGCTTTATTGTTTGTTTTATTTTTCTTCCTTTAGAGTTTGAGCAAAAATATTTGTTTAGTATCTCTGCCTAAACAAATATTTTTGCTCAGTATTTACAAAGGAAGAGGGGGAGGTACCTAAAACAAAGCATAGAATTGTGCAACTGTATCAAAACCCAAGCAAAATTACACAGATCAAGAAGGAAAATATCACAATTAAATCAAAAATGTGGCAGCAACTATTGGAAAGCACTTAAATGGCCCCACAAAGGTACCAAAAACTCTCAGGAAATGGAAAGGGACCCAAGAGAGAAAGCCTGTTGAGGAAAAAACCCAAGCAGATGCAGAGGAGGGAAAATTTTTCTGAAGAAAAAAAAAATTGTTAAAACAAGAAAAAAAAAAAAAAAAAAAGCTTACTTAGGCACAAACCCTTAATGAAGACCATAATAGCAAGACCATTACCATTCATCTTGCACCACTGAAGAATTCTGAATAGAATTAAGGCAGAATGGCACAACACTCAGCCTCCAACAGGAATCTGGGATAAAGCTGGAGCCAAGTAAGTAAATGAACAACAGGCAGAGTTTAAATTTAGAAATTCTATTTGTAAAAACACAGAAAATAATGTAGAAGCAACCATGCTCAACAAGGCCGTGTCTCCATCGAGGGCTGAAATGACAGCATCTAAACCATGACAGCAACGCTACAGAGGCTCACGCTGTCAAAACTCAACTCACGACAGAAACACATGCAGAGCTGTGTCTAGTTTGCCCATATGATGCGTTTTTTTTTTGTTTTTTTTTTAACACCGGAGTTACAGAAGCACTCTTTCCTCCTTAATGTAAACAAACAAAAAAACACTTGCTATTTCTTTGTTCTGTTATATGATCGAAATTAAATTTACAGACCTACAAGATTAAAGGTACAACTTTGGGCACTGAGTGCTTAGCAAGCATCTAGGTGTGGGGTAAATGAGAAATTAAAAATGTTATGACCTTTGAAATGTGCTGAACTAGTCGGCCCAGTGGCACAGAGGGTTGAGGCGCTGGATGCCACATCTCGTGCTACGCCGGCGACCTGTGTTTGGGAATGACCTCGGGTCACCAGAATGCCGGCACAATGGGGAGGGGGGAGCAGGATTGGGCATTGGCTCTCCTCCTGCGGGTCGCTGATCTATAGTCCAGCCACCACTGGATGGAGGTGTGGTGGCTAAGCGGACGGTAACAGAGCAACTGGTAGGGTGGGTGTACTGCAAGGCGGGGCCTCCATATGTGCACGATCAAAGATGCAGGTCGGGACCCGGGGTACAAATGAATAAAAGTACTTATGGGGGACCAAAAAAATGTGCTAAACAACTTGTTCAAATGCTCACAATACCACTCTGGAATGTACGCAACAGTTTACAATATGCACAAGAAAAATTTTGAGAAGGCAACTTTTATAAAGAACAGAAGTTAACCATAGACTATAACAGAATTCACTGCTGAGAGTTACTACAGAAGATAAGGTTTTGAAGACTGTCTTCCGGCAGGAGAGCTCTAGCATTGCTGTCACCCCTACAAGCCAACACACAAGACTGAACATCATAAGCAACTGGCAAGAACTGGGGTGGAGCTGGTGGGTTCTATGATGATGTCACAGCTTTGGAGTGTGGTGGCCCCTAGTACGTGAGCATGTATTACCTAGCAACAAATGACTAGCCCAGTGACAATGTAGAAAAGACAGTAAATGACTGACACACCCAGCTTGCAAGGTAAAGTACAGTTATGTAAGAACTTACCGTAACAGTAGATCTTCGAGAGAGGAGCTCTTGCAGCAGGTAATACCATTAGGACTGAAGCCGGCAGGCGTCAGGACCCCATGGAAAACTTGTAGCTAGCAGTCTGAGGTAGGGGACCGCCCCCAACGTCCGCTACGCCGATGTCAGACGTGGTATAAAGGGGGCGGTCTCCTGGCGCCATCTCAGTTCTCCCGCCGGAGACCCAGCTAGAAACAAAACTGGAGAACCGAGAAGGAAGTCCCCACCATGCTCTGGTGATATAATAACCAAAATACTATCCTGGGGGATGGAGGGTGGAAAGCCACCTGCTGCAAGAGCTACTCTCGAAGATCTACTGTTATGGTAAGTTCTTACATAACTATACTGTCTTTCTTCGAGGGTGAAGCTCTTGCAGCAGGTAATACCATTAGGACCGAGTCCCAAGCAGTACACCCAAGGATAGGCCCAGGTCTGAGGGTAGCAGGGGGGAGATGCTGAAAAGCTGAGAAACAGCTGAACATGTTAGAAATGTGTCCCCCAAGGATCTATTCTTGGCCCACTACTTTTCTCCCTTTTCATTAACAACTTGCCCTCCCTTCCCTGCTCCTCGTTAATCCTTTATGCTGATGACATGGTGCTTCTCTCCAGTGGTAAAGATCCCTTATCAGTAAGAGCACATCTTCAAGCAGACTTCAACTGCTTGCAGGAGTGGTTACTACAGAACAGGGCTCCTAATGAATGCTAAGAAAACTGTAACTATGCTTTTGGCCCTCCGGCCAAGAATCAGATCTCTTACTCCAGACTTACTGATACATTCTCTAGATGACTCCTCTTGAATTCGCTAATTCCTTCAGGTATCTAGGAGTCACTCCGACCATCTCTTGACTTTAACCTCCACACTGCGTGTTACATGTAAGACAGTTTACTCAAAACTTGGTCCTGCCTTTAAAATTAGGTCCTCCCTCAATGATGCTGCCTGGCTTGCTATTGCACAAGGATTTCCTCCCTGCTCTAACACATTGCTCTCAGGTTTACCTTAAAGCTAGCAAAGGAGCACTCCAGAAATGGAGCACTCTATAACAGTATATGCAGATTTGCTCTCCACTCACAGACTTACCCATCATTGCCTGCTCTACTCAAAACTAAATTGGCTCTCCCAGACTCGCCAGACACTATTCTGTGGGCTGTACAATTGATAATATGATCAGAACGAGGTCCCCTAAATACCTTGCCGAACTATTAACTCAGCCCTCCCAAGCATACCTCCTCAGGGCTTCTGCTCAAACCCAACTTGAAATTCCCAGATATCTCACACAAAAAGGAGAAAGATCCTTCGCCATATCTGCCCCCAGCTCCTGGAACTCCATTCCCTCCCACAACAAACTCTCCAAATCCCACAAGGCCTTTAAACTGAGTCTTCGGGCACACCTATTAGAATCCGACTGCTGCTCTTGTGCTGTAACTTGAGCCTCTCTCCTAGCATTTTCTCCTCCCTATGGCACTTAATGATTTCCTGCTGGTCTCCAAAATCTGAAAGTTTCCCACATCCAGCATAAATCCTATTGTTATAATGCTACTTCATTTAAGTTTTGTTTGCTGTTTGTCATTTCAATTTAGTCACTGATGTATCATCAGATGAAATAATTAATGTAATGTTATCTGTTTCTCTTTGTCATCACTGATAATTACTGTACCTGGCTGTATACTGTTCAAATGTTTGTTCTCACCTCATGCTGTGTCATGAAATACTCTTTAATGTTGACCTCGGTCTCCCCTGTCTGCTCTCTCTTGGGTCGTGCCTGAAAATAGGCAACATTGTTGTCTAATGTACTTACCCGGTAAACAAAAACCAAATAATAATAAATAAGATAATAAGAGAGTAGGCCTTGCAGGACTGCTAGTCCAAAACCTGCTCTCCTTCTGGAAGCAATATCCAGGCTGTAGTGTCTAATGAAAGTGTGGACTGAATTCCATGTAGCTGCAGCGCAAATATTTGCAAAGGAGACATTTTTCAGTGCTTCGAAGGAGGAGGCCACTGCTCTGGTACAGTGGCCCCTGACTGTTCCCGAAGTGGTTTATTATAATGCTGGTAGCAAAAAGTAATGCACTGCATCAGCCAATGGGCTAGTGACTGTTTGGAAACAGGAGCCCCTAACATTCGCTTGGCGAATGAGATGAACTGGTCCGACTGTCTGGAGGAGCGAGTCCTGTGGAGGTAATATCTCCAAATTCTGTTAACATCCAAGGTGTGCAACAGTGCTTCACCTTGGTTAACAAATTACGGATAATAAACCAGAAGATTAATGTCCTGGTTAAGAGTCAGCACGGACTCCACCTTTAGCATGAACTTAGGGTTCATGCGCAGGGTCACCCTGTCCCTGTGGAAAACTATGTAAGGTTCCTTACACATCATGGTCTGGAGCTTGGAAAGGCTTCGAGCGGAGGTAATGGCTACCAAAAGGAGGGTTTTCCATGAGAGAAGTGCAGCTCGCAGGAGAAACTGCTGGCTCGAAAGAAGGAAGCGCGAGTTTCTCCAGGATGAAAAGTAAGTCCCAAGGAGGAACGATGTCTCTCCTGGGAGGTCTTATATGTAAGACCCCTCTAAGAAATGTCTTACAGACGTTGAGCTGTGCCAGTGTTTTATCTAAGATAGGATCATGATATGCGGAAACCGCACTCATGTCTACCCTAATGGATGAATAGCTCAGTCCTAAATCCAGAAGGTGACAGAGATATTCTAGCATGTGCCTAGCCAGGCAACCCAGGAGATTTAGGGGGCACGGGCCATAGCCCATAGACAGAAGCATTTCCATTTCAGAGCGTAGGTGGCCCTGGTGGAAGGCTTCCTCGCTACAACCAAGATCTCAGCCACCCTGCTTGACACTCCTAGTCTCTCTTCTGCCAAGACTGCAGGAGCCACGCATGCAGGTGAACAGACTGAAGAGCTGGATGGATGAGTGTCCCCTACTCTTGTGAGAGCAACTGGGCGGAGAGTGACAACTGAACTGGAGGCTCCAGTGACAGTTGCTGGAGTAACGGATACCAGATCTGACGGGGCCATAGAGGAGCCACCAGAATCATTCTGGCTCCCTCTGACTGCAACTTGAGCAGTACTCTCTGAATGAGGGGAAAAGGAGGAAAGGCGTACGGGAACGTCCCTGTCCAAGAGAGGGAAAATGAGTCTCTCCAAAAACACCAGACCCTGGAATGAACAAGCAAAACTTTTGCCATTTGGCATTGCACTGGGATGCAAAGAGGTCCAACTCTGGATGGTCCCAGTGACCGAACAAGTCATCTGCGACATCTTGGAGCAGTTCCCACTCATGATTTAGAGAGGTAGAGCAGCTGAGACTGATGGTGAGAACCTTCTCAACCCCAGGCAGATGAACTGCGATGAGATCCAGCCGATGTTCTACTGCCCAATCCCACACTCTCATGGCCTCCCTGCAAAGAGGGTATGAATGAGTCCCGCTCCACCCCTGTTTGTTGGTGTAGAACACCACTGATGTGTCATCTGTCTGCACCAGGAGAGGACCTAGCGAGAGCTGGTCTCTGAATGCGATAAGTGCATTCAGCACGGCTCTCACTTCCAGAACATTTATATGTAGACAGCTCTCTATGGCAGACCAAGACCCCCTGGGTCCTGTGATCCCCTAAATGAGCCCCCCAACCAGACAGAGACATCTGTGGTAAAAGTCTGGAGAGGAGTGAGTCTCCGGAATGGAACTCCTCCTGCTAGACTGTCGTGACGGAGCCACAATTCAAGGGAACGATGTACCACCCGAGACATCCAGATTTGGAGATCCAGATCATCCACCGATTTGTCCCACTGGACCCTGAGTTGCCATTGTAGAGTCCTCATATGTAGTCTGGCTAAGGGTACTGTGGCTATGGCAGCCGCCATATGGCCTAGAAGCTGTAGAACAGCCCGGGGAAGAGGGGTCTTTTGGAGCCTGCTGGCCAACTCCCGAAGGCAGTCTGCCCTGTCTCGAGGCAGAAAGGCTCTTCCCTGTCCGGTGTCCAGAACAGCCCCTATGAACTGCAGCCTTTGTGTCGGCCAAGGGTGTGACTTTGTCCAGTTTACTGTGATCCCCAGGGAGGAAACTAGAACCTGTGTCTCTCGTAAGGCGATTAGAAGCTCCTCCTCCAACTGAGCGGAAAGGAGCCAATCGTCCAGGTAAGGGTAGAAGAAGAGGCCTCTCTTGCTACCACCGCTAGACACTTGGTGAAAACCCTGGGGGTGGAAGAAAGGCCGAAAGGAAGTACACAAAATTGGTAGTGCTCATCCTGGATGCTAAAGCACAAAAACTTTCTGAGATACTTAAGGACCCTGATATGCATGTAGGCATCCTGCATATCTAGGGAGCACAACCAGTCCCCTTGCTGGAGTAAGGGGAAGAGACCTGCCAGAGTGACCATCCGAAACCTCTGGTATTTTACAGAGAGATTGAGCTGGCTCAGATCCAGAACTGGAGGAAAATCTCCAGTTTTCTTTGGGACCAGGAAGAAACGGTAGCAGTAACCCTTTTCCTTCTGGGCGGCTTTTTTTCCTAGGAGCTGTTGAATCTCCACTTCTAGAAGAAGACTGTGTTCCAGTGGACAACTGGCTGGGGGGTTGTCCGGCGGGATACAGATGAACTCTATCGTGTACCCTTTTCAAATGGTATCCAGCACCCATTGGTCCGCAGTGATACTGGACCATTTGAGTGGGTAAAGCACAAACCTCCCTCCTACCGTCTCGCTCTGCCTGTCCCTAAAGAAAGGAGGGGGGCAGAGGGAGTCAGGCCAAGGGGGTGGAGGGGCCCTGAGAACCTTGAGGGGCGGGTCGAACCTGCCTCTTGAACCCCTTACCATGGAGCTATTTACTCCTTTGTCCTTGCCATTGTCCTTTGCAAAAAGGGTGCCGGCAGGGTTCCTGAGGCTGGGATTTATATATTTGGTGCACGTTGGCCACCACTTTTCCTGACTCCTGAAG